>JAUPFV010000001.1:299034186-300466686 GCA_036936605.1 Limnanthes douglasii subsp. nivea
CATAAACAAGAATAATTATAAAGGAATTACAAAAAATCATTCCAAATATATATTCAGATGTTCAATATTCCAGGGGAGCCTCAATAAGCGTCCATGCTTGTCGTGTAATCGATACGTCCTGCTCTTGATTCTTTTCACCACCTCGTACGGGCCTTCCCAATTCGGAGCGAGTTTGCCGAGGCTTTTGTCTTTGGTGTGCAGGAAAACTCTTCTCAAAACTCTATCTCCGACCTTGAACTCTCGTTGACGTACTTTCGACGCATATCGGCTCCTCGTTAAGGTCTGATAATGTAGAGAATTCAGCTGAGCTCGGCTTCTTTTTTCTTCTACCAAGTCCAGAGCTAGTCGTTTGTCGTCCACGTTTCTATTCTCATCATAGTTTCTGATCCTAAAAGATGGGAAGATTGATTCGCGGGGGTAACGACATCCATTCCATAAACCAAAGCGTAGGGTGATTCTTGAGTCGCAGTTCGGGGGGTAGTACGGTAGGCCCATAATAATTCCTGTAAATAATCTGGCCACTTGCCGGTTTTTCCTTCTAAGTTATTTTTGAGTCCGTCTATGATAGTCCGGTTTGTGACCTCAACTTGCCCGTTCACCTGAGGGTGGAAAGGGGCCGAAAAGCATTGCCTGATTCTGTGGGTCAAACAAAAGGCTTTCATCTCGCTGCTGTCAAACTGAGGCCCGTTGTCCATTGTGAGCCTCGGAGGTACCGCAAACCTACATCAGATGTTTGACCAAATGAATTTGATAATATCTTTAGTTTTTGTTCCCGATAGTGGCTCGGCTTCAACCTATTTCGAAAATTAATCCACTGCCACCACTATCATTTGTCTTTGCAATGGCCCTACTAGATCGATCCCCCACCGGTCAAAATGGAGGCCTTCAGATATTGATTCCAAAGAAGCTGCGGGCATATGGATTGCGTTCGCGAATCTTTGACAGGTGTCCCATGTTTTCACTATCTGCTGAGCATCGGCAGTTACCGTCGGCCAGTAAAAACCGGTAAGAAAAAAATCTCCATATTAGTGTTTTGTAACCGCAGTGAGCGGTGCCTTCTTCGTCGTGCAACTCGGACACGATTATCTGTGATTCATTCGTCCCCAAACATCTCAACAAAGGCCTGCTGAAAGACTTTTTGTACAGTATTTCTCCCAACAAAATGTAACCCCGGGCCTTATTTCGAACTTTCCGGGCTGCGATGCTCTCGTTTAGTAACAATACTTCGACCAGGAAAACTATAATGTCCCTTCTCCAGTCCGAAAAGGTTACCGGAGATATCTGACAGACGATTTCTGGAAGATTGTCTAGCTCTGTCCACTTTATAATCGACGGGTTTCCTTGTACTGTTACCCAAGGGTAGCTGCTTGAACAGGATGTTGACGCCAGGGAGTCTGCAATCACGTTTTCAGTCTTGGGGATGTGCTTATATGTCACTTTGGCAAACGACACGGCTAACACGCGCAACACTGCTAAGTACTGAACCAGGTGCTCTTTCCTAGCTTTTGACGCTCCCGAGGCTTGATTAATCAGCAACTCAGAATCACCGATGAGATGTATATACCTAGCCCCGCACACATGTGCTAATCTCAAACCAGCTAGGGCAGCCTCATACTCATCTTCGTTGTTAGATGTGGTAAAACCAAATCGGATTGCCTGATGCATACTTATGCCTGCATGAGTGACTATTTGTACACCCGCGCCGCATCCACTGATGTTCGATCCCCCATCGGTTCGAATTACCCACTCGACTTGCTTGTCTTCCTCGGGCGACTCTACTTGGTCTGGTCGGTTAGAATGAAATTCGACTAAAAAATGAGCAAAGGCATGGCCTTTAATGGTCGTTCTTGGCTCAAAATTGATATCAAAACCGTCTAGTTTGACTGACCATTTAGACATTCGTCCTGACATGTCTGGCCGCTGAAGAACATACTTGAGTGGAAACGAGGTTCGAACGACAATGGGATGGGCTTGGAAGTATGGTCGCATTTTTTACGTCGCGGTCACCAAAGTCAAAGCCATTTTTTCCAGCTTCAAATACCTCGTCTCCACATCTAATAAGCTTTTGCTCACGAAATATGCTGTTGTAGGAACTATTCCCAACTCACTGATCAACACCGCACTCACTACAAAATCTGAAACTGCTACATAAAGAAAAAGAGTCTCTCCCGAGGAACTGATCAACGCCGCACAAAATATACTGCTTTAGGAACTGTTTTCTTGAGGCGTTGGGATGGGAAAATGTCTCCGATAAATCCCGCTCTTTTTAGTTTTTTTATATATTGTGGATACGCATTCCGTCAAGTCAGCAAAGTAGGCGGGTCAGATCCATTTATTGGAAGCAGGTCGGGCGACCATTTGATTGCTATGTCTTGGCCTTTGAACTTGAAGTGTCGGCGTCTTGGTCAGTGCGGGCTGGGTTGGCGGTATCGTACTGATTGGCTGAGCCTGCGAGACGTAGCAAGGTTGAGTGCCCTACTTTATAACAACTGATGCCTGAGCACTCTGCTGGGTCTATGCTGCCAACTCGGAAGCCTCGGTTTCCTCTATCAATATTTTCTTTTCCACCTGAGCGAAAAGGGCGGGGAAAGTAAAAGCCTGTTTCTTTGTGACTACTTGTTTCATCGGTCCCGGGAGCAACCCTAAGCGGTACGCTTTCAGCGCCACATTTTCCTCGCACTGGTCTAGGTCAGTCTTCGCATCGATAAAACGCCTGGTATAATCCTTGAGGCTCTCTCCTAGTCTTTATTTGCAGTTGACGATCGTATCTCCATTTGCTCGGAAACTTTTGCTTCCCACGTATTGTTAACGGAACATCACCCAGAACATCCCACAATTCTTTATACAACCCTCCGGTAACCGATTATACCACTTAGAGGCCCGGTCCTTGAAGGTCATTGAGAAAGCGTGGCATAACAACTTGTCGTCGTTGTCAAAACTCAACATGAAATTCTTAAAAGCCTCTAAGTGGTTGTCCGAGTCTCTTTTGCCATCGTACTTCTCCAATTTAGATATATCAAATCTCTTCGTGAGGTGCCTCGATAGTATCTCATCCGACAACGGTGATGCTCTCCAATTCATTCCAAAACCAAATGACCCGCCCCCGAGCCCTTCGGTAGGAATTCCATATAACCCTTCATTGCTCGGGTTGACGAAATTACTACTGACCCTATATCCTTGTGTCTGGCTATTCGTTGGTTGCCACTGGACTTGGGGTAGGACTACCCGCTCCTCTCTACTGGCTGCCAACATTTTGGTGCTGTCTTTTTTAAAATTAGGTGAGTCAGAACGGGGTGCCTTATTGCATCGGGATTTATTTTTTCGTGCGAGTTTGTTTCGTCTTTCCCTGCGACGATACTATTTTCCTGAAGAATCATCCGAAGTGAAATTAGTAGAAACACCTCGGTCATCCTTTGAATATCATCTGGTTTTTCCTTCCCGTTCCCTGTCTTGTTGAGATTCTCGATAACATTAAATTGGTCGGGCGTCAATATGGTGACCTTCTCCCGGGGAGCCTTCTCCACGGTTGTCGGTCATCGGTTCTTTCCATTTTCCTTCCCGAGCTCTTTTCTCATCTAAAGCTCTCTCCTTTTCAGCGTTCAGCTTCGCGATGTCATCCATCAACTGTCTCCTTGTCATAATAAGAGTTGATCGTTTATCCTGATCATGTGCATGACGGTCATTACGATCATAGTCCAGTGCCCCTTCGCCTTCGGACAGCGAGATAGCTCGGGCCACCACTCTCCCGACCCTTTCCCCAGTCGTCTCGTCGGTCATCGTTTAGGTTAAATCGTGATTTCAAAGAATCAGGTATCACATGTTCCCACAGACGGCGCCAATGATGAGTAAATTAATGACAAAAATGGGGGAATCTTGGATCTTGTGCTTGATGTGACTAGTGCTAAAAATGTAGAAAGAGAAAATAGAAAGAGAAAGTATTAAAGAATGTCCACCTACCCAAGAATAAAGGGTCTCCCTTATATAGTGGGGAAAGTGGGACCCATTTATGTCCTAGGTAGTCTTTGATTATTTAATGGTTAGTCCTTTATATCCTACTTCTTTTACACATTGTTCTCTAATAAATAATAAATACACTAATGGGTATATTTCACTTCTCCTTTTTGCAATTAAATTGATTCTATCAGGCTCGGTGAATTACTTCCTTATCAGTAGCCCCCCAGTCTTCAAGAGCATCGGGAATAAAGGCTTATGAATAATTCAGTCAAACGAACTCTGACCAAAATCGCCTCGGGATTGCATCGCCTAAGGCTTCGGGATGAGTTATGTCGCTCATGGACCGATAACTCTCTCGTAACTGAAGACCGATCTTATCACGTTTCTTAGTGCTTCGGGGAAGGCTACGAAGCGCCCCCGATGCTAATGAACTTGCTATGGGCCTACTACAGATTCTGGCAAATGAATTCGCCATGGGCCCAAACGGATCATTGGGCCTTGGAAGAAATACTTGACACGTGGAACCCATCTAGCGCAAACTCGAGTTCTGGCGCCGGTGCAGGCCTACGATACTAGCCTGACAAGTTCCTATGTCGTGCATTGTTGGGTTGGGTCTACATGTGTCATCTCCTCATTCGAAGCGTGCTCGTCTGCATATTTCTCCAGGAGGCTCTTCGACTTCCCGCTGCTTTTCGTCGTTTGGACTCCCCCATACGTAGAATGGTTAAGGCATGTTGCCTATAAATACTGCATTCACCAAATTGCTTCCTCAGAGAAATCTTAGAGAGAGAAAGTCCCCATTGACCGTTCTAGAGAGAGAAAGTAGTGTTTATGAAAAATAAAAACCCGGAGCTTAAACAGAAACCAAAGAAGAAAATTGAATCCGTGTTTGGGTTTATTGACTTGGCTAGTATTATTGACCGAGCCGACGAATACCGAGTCGCTGGATTAATCTGGGGTTCTGACACAAAGCCTTTCACACCGGTGTCTCTCCCATATCACTACTTAATATTAACAAGATTTTAACATTTTGACATATTTATAAGAATCAAAATGCTTATTTTTTAAAAGATTGCAGTTCTTCACCCATGACCTTGAACCATTTATCTTTATCACATCTCTTCATAACTTTTGGGTTTAAAAATATCTCCCTGTATTTTAATAGATAAAATATAACCATATCGTTGATAAGGTCTTCTTGGTCTTTATGCTATATCTTTCACCAATTAAAAACTCTCAAGCCCATGTTGCTCTCGAGTTTGATCATCCAAAAATGTTGGAACACCAAACCCTTAGCCATCTTTCGACTTATGTAATAGTTTAACTTCCTCCGTATGAGCTTAAGTTGGTCCACGTCCAAATTTATCTTTGATATAAGCTTATGCGGATTCACTCTCTAGACTAGACTTATCACCAACTTTATATATTTTCTCATGAGTAATAGGTTGGGTATCCACCGTTTCATCAATGATATGTCCTCATCATTGAAAATCATGTCATTTTTATTACGATATTTTGACGTATTTTAACTGAAAACATTTCTGATATCAATAATGACATTCCTGAATTAAAGAGTGATAACTATAGGCATGGAAAGAAATAGTTCTTTTACAATTAGGATGGATGGATCGACTATGATATTCAGAAAGACGAACCACCTAGCATAAGTGAGACTAGTAGTCCAGATGCAGTTGATCTTTACGGAAAATGGGAACAATCTAATCGTCTCTCAATTATATTCATAAAGATCTCATTAAAGCCATTGATGAATAATTTGTAAATGCAAGCAATGCTCTTGCTAGCACCTTAATTATGAAACTTTCATCTTTGAGGCACAATGGGTTTAAAGGTGTCAGTAATTATATCATGCGCTTGAGGGATATTGCGGCCCAACTTAAAAGTTTGAAAGTTACCATGTCTGAATTTTTCCTAGTTCATTTTATTTTGTGCACTCTTCCTCCATAATATGGCTCATTTAATATATCTTATAACACACTCATAAGGATAAATGGTCAATTAATTAACTTATGACCATGTGTGTTCAAGAGGAGGGGAGATTGAAGATGGAAGAGGGCGAAAACGTGAACCTTACTACAGCTTCTTTTTTCAAAGAAGAAAATAGATCACATTAAGGGAAAGAGATGACTTTCATCTTCCCAAGGCATAAAGAAGGAGTCTACGTGTATCTTTTTTAAAAAGATAAGATATATGAAGAAACACTGCATTAAGTTTAAGACTTTACTTAAGAAGAAAGGTAATTTAATAGCGTTTATTTGTGAATCTAATATAGTTAATATTACTCATAATACATGGTGGATTGATTCTGGTACTACAATCCATGTTTTGAATACCTTGCATGGCATACCAATCCTAAGGAAACCAATGGGGAGTGAACACTACATCTATTCAGGCAGTCAGATGGGTTTACATGTGGAAGTTGTAAGGACATGCATTTTAACTTTAAGTAGTGGTTTTAATTTGCACTTAGAAAATATATTTTATGTATCAGGTTTCACTAGAAACTTGATTTCAGTTTTAAGACTTGTACCTTTAGGAATTTCCATTAATTTTTCAGATTCTGGTTTTAATATTCTCAAAAATTGAGAAGCTATCTGTTATGTTATTTTGTCTGATTGTTTACATCGTCTTTCTTTGCAAAACAATATCACTCATAGGATTCTTCAATTTTACGGCACCAGAGTTTGGAATATATATTCATTGATAGAGTTAAGACAAATTTGAAAGCTTTGGGCTATAGTTGATTTTAAAGATAAATACTTGAAGATATTGTAAAATATGTAGTTCCTTTTGTAAGTTGTGACTGATTTTATGATAATAAATATGAGTAGTTGAGTGTTTAGTATTTGAGAGAGTCTTCTTATAACCTCATATATAAAAATGTTTGTGTTTGTTGCATGTGGATGTATGATTTTTCAAAATCCAAAACCACACTAAATATGTCTTGTGTGTGCTTGGTTGAACATTCTTATTTATTTTATTTTTTATTTTGTTTTGGGGTTCATAAATAAGCTTTGAGTACAAGCCGAATCTGTGTGGATCCTTTATTTCTTTTTGTACATTGAATAATGCAAACAAACAAGTTTTGGCTCAAATGATTTTGAGCTTCGACTGACATTGTCCGGGCTTTGACAGTTGTTGAGACTTGGTGTTGTTGATTATTAGTAAGAAATGGTTCTCTTGTATGAGGAGTTTATCCAATAAGTGGTGCAGTGAACGTAGATAAGTTTGAGTAATATCATTCTTAGTGTTGATACAAATAAGAAAAGACAAAGATCATTTCTAATCTTGATGTTAGGGAGAAGGTTCTCACAAAAAAAAAAGTCACCAAGATGAGTTCCATGAAGTTCAACTTAGAAAAAATCAGTGTAAATAATGATTTTAACCTCAAAAAAATTAAGCTTTAGGCTTCCCTACTACATATAAGATTGGTTAATGTCATTAAAGAGAATTATATGGATAAATTTGACTTTGAAATGATAGTGCCCTCATATTGATCTTTGAGGAATAAAGTGTTTCGAGATATATCTGAAAAGCCTAAGATATTGAGGATATAAAATTGGTTGAAGGTCGTTTACATGAAGAAGTACATGGCTAATAGATTGTATCTCAATATAAGTTATATACGCTATCAATGGATTGTATCTAAGAGATCCAAAGACACATAAATGATTTCAATATAATCATTTTTGATTTTAATGCAGTTGACTTCAATGTAAAGAATAAAAATCCAACTACAATTATTTTCAGCTTTCTATCGAAGGTGTATGATCCTTTATTTGATACCATGCTCTATACAAAAACTCTTTTATGACGGCTGAAATAAATAGTGCATTAAACTTAAAGGATCTATAAAAGAAGACATATTTGAAGAGTGACTATGAAGGTTTCGAACTTAGTGTGAAGGGCCAAACAGGAATGAAATGTTCAAACAAGAGGATAAAAAAAATCTTAATATAAGTCTAATGGATTTCTGACGGGTTCTAAAATGAGGTATTGGTTATGCAAAAAGGAGAGTCATGTAGTAGGATTTGCCCATAGAGAAGAAATATAAATAATTATCCAATGGCTGAAGCCTGAGATGGTGTAATGGTTTCAGATCATGATGAGTAATTTAATGGTTTAATGGCTTTTACTTGTATGTAAAGTGATAATTGGTGTTAGATATGGACGCATCATTCCATATTACCGCCACAAAACATTGGTTTGAAATCCTGAGATTGTTTGAAGATGAAAACACCATCCTCTGGAATGATGAACCATATGTTGTCAAATGAGTATTAACTATTCAACTCATTTTTTATATATAACTTGAGATAATGATACAAACGTAAGGCACGTGCTTAAAGTTAAAAAAAACTTCTTTATATTGGAATATTATGTGAGGAAGGGTTTAGTTATATGGGTGAAGACGACAAACTTAGGGTTCCATAAGTCTCACTTATTTTTATGAAATCCTATAAGACTAATAATGTGTTAGTTCTTGTGGGTTTTGTAGTGGTAGATGGTGTGTCTAGTGTGGAAAAGTATACAACCAAGTTATGGCATCTGAATTTAGGGTACGTAAGTTACAAGAGCCTTATTGAGCTTAGAAAACAAGGGTTTTTGGATGACAACACAGTTAAGAAGTTAAGTTTTTGTGAAAGTTGTGTGTTAGGTAAGAGAAAGAGGGTAAAGTTTCTTCTTAGTGACCATTGTTTGCTTGAGTATGTTCATTCAGATCTTTGGGGTCCGACACGAGAACCTATAATAGGTAGTGCATGGCATTTCATGTTGTTGACTGATGATTATTCTAGATTAATATAGGTTATACTTCTGAAGACCAATGATGAATCATTTTATGTTTTTAAGAACTATAAGACTTTGGTACGGAATCAGACCAGGAATATACTAATAAATTTTCAGACTGACAATGGCTTACAATATGTGAACAATGAGTTCACTAGCCACTGTTCAAAATTTGGTATTGTTAAACACCGAACCGTGAGAGAGACTCCTAACATAATGAGTTTGCTAAAAGAATGAACTGATCCTCATTGGAAAATTTTAAGTGTATACTTCAAATAGCCCGAATGGGTCAAAGATCCTAGAGAAAAGTCATAGCTACGATTGCGTATATCATCAATAGGAATCCATGTACGATATTGAAGTTTTATCCTCAAAGGGGCTGGACTAAAAAACCTCATTTGGAACATTTGAGAGTGTTCGGATGTGTTATCTACGCACGTGTAAAACAAGACAAGTTTCGGTCGAGAGCATTAAAATATATTTTCGACTATCCGGAATGAATAAAATGGTATAGGTTGTGATGCCTTGAACATGGACGTCAAAATATCGTAATATAAAATGACATGATTTTCAATGATGAGGACATGTCATTGATGAACCGGTGGATACCCAACCTATTACTCATGAGAAAATATATAAAGTTGTTGATGAGTCTAGTCTAGAGAGTGAATCCACATAAGCTTATATCAAAGATAAATTTGGACCTGGACCAACTTAAGCTCATACGAAGGAAGTTAAACTATTACATAATTCGAAAGATGTCCAAGGGTTTGGTGTTCCAACATTTTTAGATGATCATACTCGAGAGCAACATGGGCTTGAGAGTTTTTAATTGGTGAGAGATAGAGCATAAAGACCAAGAAGACCTCATCAACGATATGATTATATTTTATCTATTAAAATACATGGAGATATTTTAAAACCCAAAAGTTATAAAGAGATGTGATAAATATAAATGGTTCAAGGTCATGGGTGAAGAACTGCAATCTTTTAAAAAATAAGTATTTTGATTCTTATAAATATGTCACAAGTTTAGACTGATGACTAAGGGCTTTACATAAAAGTAGGGTGTATATTTCAATGAGATATTCTCACTGGTTTTGGAAAAAATCTTGCTAAAGGATTTGTTGTGAATTGTTACTAGATTTCACCTAGAGTTATCTTAATGGATGATACTAGTACTGATTGTTGTTAGATTTAATCTAGAGATATTCTTACCAGTTGTCATACAAACCTTGATAGGTTCTATTATCAATTGTTGATAGATAATTTATATGCGTTATCCGAAAGGGTTTGAATAAGTAAAGAATGAGATGTATGTTTTTTGAAAACCTATATATGGGCTGAACAATCGCCAAGATAGAGAAATATAAGATCTGATTCTTGTATGAATCCTATCAAGTATGTCCAAAGTTGTTATAACAACTGTGTCTACTGTAATAAGGAAATACGCATGAAAAGACAAATTGTGTTGGTACTGTATGTTGATGATGTCCTAATAGCTGAAAAAGACATGAAGTATACTGAATTGGTGAAGATTCAACAAGAATGAGAGTTTGAAATGAATGGTGTGGGATAGGATAGAAAGATACTTGGTATTACGATCAAGATAAACAAGTTGAAGAGCTATATTCTTGGTGTGGTTTATTTCTGTCTGAGGGTAATCTGGTAAAGTGTTTGAAAAAATGTTTTGTGTTTAGTGTGTAAAGTAGAGAGATAATTAAGGTGCCTAGTAGTAATAAATTCTGATCGCCCTCATTAATGAAATTATTTGGGGTATTTATACTTAATTACTGACCTATGGGCTTATTGGGCCGGGTTTTGAAACCGGGTCGAGTTTAAAGACCCATTAGTCATATAGTTTTAAGTTGATTAGCAACTAGTTTAGTCAATAATTAGTACATTTGTCCTGTTCGAATATTTAGTGTGGTGGTTTAGTCTGAATTTCCCTTCAGATTTAATTATAGTACAGTGACTAAAAACTCTGAACTCATCAATTCTAATCTCAACAAGAATACATTCGGTATGTCCGGATCCAAAGAGGTTTGAACTCATATTTGGTGCTCAATTCAAACTTAATGTCACTCAAGTACCGACCAAAGCAATAGATAACAAGTACATGCAAGGAGTTACCTTATGACATTGTTACTGGTAACATTATATATGTTATGATTTATACAAGAAATGATCTTGCCTACTCTATTAATATTTTAAGAAAATTCATATTAAATCTGGAAAGTTGTATTGGTATGCACTAAATTGGCTCATAATATATTTGAAAGGCTCGATTGAAGTTAGGTTGTGTTATAATTAAAGGAATACGACTGTTATAGTCCTGAGAGGGTGTATTAAATTCGATTATGAAGTGTGACTTGACACTTTAAAGTATACTTCGAGTTATCTGTTTATTGTGCTTGGAAGAGTGGTTAGCTGGAAATCTTATATAAAAAAGGTTATATTCTTGTCATCTACGAAATCCGGATATATGGGTGTTACAAATTCCATGAAAGAAGCTATTTGGTTTAAATGATTGTTAAGTGAAACCACTCGTATAGAGAAAAATGTGATTCTATTTCTATGGTAATACTAGCACTCTTCACTTAATGAATAATTTAAAGTTCCATGAGAGAACTAAGCAGGTAGATATCAAGTTTCACTTCATCCAAGACGTGGCGGAGAGAGACAAGTGAAGGTGACTATGATTTTTAACTAGCAAAATTTGTATATGCTTTAATCAAAGTATTATCGGTTTTAATGTTCACAAACTACATGAGAATTTTGCAAGTCTTTGATATAGGTGAGATGGTCTCTAAATAGTTTAACATCGGATGTAACGGATATTCGAGTTATAAAATCATAGGTGGTAGCTGTCAGGTATAGAATAAAATTAACTTAAGAATATAGTAGTGTCGAAGACTATAAGTGGTTGAAGATGGACAACCAAAGACATATAGTATAGAAAGTGTTTAAATATATTTTTATCAGGATCTGTGGCCTAAGATTAGGTGAAAATACGTTTGCTAGAACTTAAGAGAAATCTATGCTGAATGCCAAATAATGTTTCTACCGAAGCCGAAGGTGTAGACTGATCATCTGAGGAGTCAAAAATACATAACATGATTGTCGAATAATTTCTGAAGATACCAAAATTCTTTTAGAAGAAGATGAGTTTCTAAATATATGAATTGTTGATAAATATCAATCATTTATCAAAGAGATATTGATCTAGGTGTGCTTCACATATCGTAGTATAGTACAAGGAATGAACCACTACTTGTCGTACAATTGTTAGCGTTGCTCTTCTCTTTTTGTGCTAGTTTGGTTGGTCGAATGAGGAAATGAATTGTAAGGTGTTATTGGGAGCATGAATAATATTTTCACATCAGTTATCCTTTATAAATAATGAGAACATGGTATGTAATCATTTAATGTGTGTAAAAGTATTTGAGAGATTTAATAGAGAAAACTTAAAGCTTTTAGGTGAGATAAAATAAAAAATACTTTGAGACATTCTGAGATCCATGGTGATTTTTGTACGTGATTAGTGTTTTGTAATAAATTATTAGTGGTTAAGTGTTTAATATTTGTCAAATTTGTGTTTGTATCTAGTGGATGTAGAAATTTTTCACAATCTGAACCATGTTAAATGTGTATTATATGTGTTTGGTTTAACATTCATGTTATTTTCTTGAACTTTATTTTTGGTGTTCCTAATTAAGCTTTGAGTATGAGCCAAAGATGTGTGGATCATCTTTTTTCTTATTGCAGATTCAATACTACAAACAAATAGGTTTTTACTGAATAATTATTGAGTTGTGACTAACTATGTCCGGGCTTGTGTGGTTGTTGAGACTTGGTTTTGTTGATTTCTAGAATCATGGTTGCTCTTGTATGAGAATGTCACCCAACAAATGGATATATTCTATTGGTTAATATATATATGAATAATGTACTATAGTTTTGGGTGATTATGTTTTATCTTTCATAAATTTGATTACTTTTTACATTAATATATTCCATAAAGAAATGAATCACATATATTATGATATTCTATATTAACCATCTGGATTTTGTGAAGATATTGATGTATTTTTTCTCATGTGAAACAATATAAAATTTCTTATTAAACTAAATAATATGTTATAATATCAATAAAAAACATGTTGTATTTTGTATAATTTTTCCTCACTTAAAAGAGGACATGGCATATTTTGAATTGTTCTTAGAATGACATATTTGGAATTGTTCTTAGCATGATAAACTTTAATTTGTTCTCAACAATACATATTTTGAGTTGTTTATATCATGTTAAACTTTGAATTTTTTAGTACGAAAGATTTTGAATTGTTCTTATCATGACATATTTTGAACTTTTCTTAGAAAGATGGACCTTTAAAGGATTTATCAAGTTTAATGAAGTTTTATAAGTATTAATTTTAAAAGATTTTGGAATTGTTTATTGGTTTATTTTAAAAAATTTATATAGTTGAATGAAGTTTAAAAAGTATTAAATTTTTAACAGTTTTAAAACTGCTAAATGATATATTTTGACAGTTTTATATAGTTTAATGAAGTTTTAATAGTTTTAATTTGTAATAAACGGTATATTTTAACAATTTTTAAAAAGTTCTCAAAACATATTTTTTGCACCACTTGTTTAATTCGTCTCGAAAAAAAAAATACAACGGTGGTTTCAAAATTCTTTTTTGAATTATATTTAAAAAATACGGATTTAAAAAAAATCTAACTATTTGTTTAGAAGTTACGGTAGAATATTACAAATATTTTGTTTAGTACGTGGTCCCAAATATTGATAAGAATCTTATTTGGCATCAATTATTCATTTTGAACAAATGTTAGTATTTACATTAGAGTCACCAAATCATCTTATAATTTATATTTTCATATCAGACAAACTAAAAGTCCATTCGTCCATATATGGACCATAATTTTTATTTCCGTGTCCAACTCATTATAAATTTAGGCCCAATAAAATCTGATCGTAACAATGTTACTATCCCTAATTATTAGGATAATTTTAGTAAAAATTTATTAGTTTAGTTTTGAATGGAAGATTTTTTTTATAGAGAAAAGGCAAACAAAAGGCTAAAAATATTTCGAAGTTATAATTAATTTTACGAAATAATTTTTTTATTTGAATTTTTTTAATGCAAAAAATAAAATTATCAAAAACAATAACTTCACGTAGTATTTTTGTTCGTTTTTACGACTTCTGAAAATAGTTTTGACAATTTTTTAACAATTTCTAAGATAATTGTAACACAAAACATTTCTTATATAAGCTGGGCCAATTCTACCCAATTGGGCCACAATAGAAAGTCCAATGCCAAAACGTGTCACGAGTTCGATAACGCTGTCGTCTTGTGGAACAGAAAAGCCTGCAACAAACAAAAGAGTACACAACATAATCCCGAACAGGAAGATGCGAACTCGAACTTGAGATTCGTGCAAGAGAGAGAGAGAAAGAGCTTTTTAGTTTAACATGGTTAACTACAGAGTCTCTGCTTCTCATTCGAGATCTTCTTCTTCAACATCTAGATTTCTTTTCAGAAATCCATCCCCACTTGTATTAACTCTTTACATTACCTTTCTCTTCACTTCTACCGTCTTCATTTTTATTTTTAGCACAAGAACAGTTCTCGAAGACGAAGAAATTCTGCTTCAGTCTCAGTCTCAGTCTCAGTCTCAGTCTCAGTCTCGGTCTGAATCTCGATCTCGATCCGAACTAAATTCGACATATTCACAGGTTTCTTAAAAGATTTACTCATACAAATCATGTATAAATCTACTGCTTTTGTACATGTGAATTTGTGTCCTATGCATAATCATGATCCATCTCTTTGGTGAATGGATGGGTGTTTGATCCTTGACACGGAGTAAAATAATCTTGATTGATCCGCATAGTAAAGATCTTTATTCCATTGTAACATACATAAGCAGTTAAGCACCACACGTTACTTATGTCTGTGTAAGATAAAATTAAACATCATGAGCCTTTGTTGCTGTTGTTTTTACAGAACGAGAGTGAACAACTCTGGGGAGATCATTCAAGCTATGGTCTGCGAGAATGTGTCAAACCCACTTCTAAATATAAAGGTATAATAACTTACATCAAATTATAGTACAAGAAAATCCTCATATAATTTTTTTAACATGAAAGTAATCCTGTAGCAGCTTTGTAATTAATAGCTTATCATGTTTATATTAACATAATCGGTTTATTATTTCCTAACTTGTATATTTGACACTTCAAAGTTTGGTTTCTTCTTGGTAGCTGCCGCAACTTCAAACCACTATATAACAGTGAGAAGTAATGGTGGGTTGAATCAAATGCGCACGGGTGTAAGTAGATTACTCTCTTTCGTTCACTCTATTATGTTAGTTTGAAAATATTCAATTGCGTGCTGATCCATATGTTAGATATTTTACTGTAATTGGATTTACTAGTCGACCAATCGAGCCATAATATTCTATCGAACAAGTAGGAACGTGTGCACACTTGTAAGACTATTATGATTAGCATGCGGGGTTCAAAGGGCAGAACCCCTGGTGGAGTCGAGCTTAGAGCCCCAAACAGCCGTTTGTTGGACCAAAGCCCTTTTTTTTACAGTCGAAAAACAGTTGTGTTGGCTGGTCGAAATACATATTGGTACGCATGGTTCAGAAAAATAAAATAAACAAAAATGTCATTTTCTGTGTCAAAAAAAAAATTCTGATTTTATCCGGCTGAAATTTCGGATAACCACCAAAATATTTTCAATGTGAAATTGTTTACCACACTATTCCCTACCCATATACTTCTGTTATAATGTTAGCTAAGATCATAAAAGGATTGGATGTGTAAGAAGTAAGAGGGCTCATTTGTCGAGTGTGTCATAAACTTTAAATAGGAACTGGAAGTCTTAGTATTTAGGCCTATAGGCGCAAATTTTGGATCCGAAATTTCCTAAAGTAATTAGACCTTTATATTCTTATAGCATTATTACTATTTGAGACATTTGGTTGCGGTACTGCTATATACTAAAGTTTTTAAGTTTACAGTCCTGTATGATTAAGCTTTCTGTTGGTTTATCATAATCAAGGCACTTCTTTCGGGACCTGCTATGCTGCATATACATTGGAGCTTTGTAGATCAAACATATATCTTTATTCCCTATCTAAAAATTGAATGAAGGATATAAATCTACAATATTTTATGGGTTTGATGGAGCATTCCCAGGTGGACACTCTAATTAGAAGATTTCTATGAATATAACTCAGAGCTTTTTACTATACACTAAGTACGCTTAAATCTAACAGTGACTGGAATAAAAAGACTTAAAATAAGCAGCTATTAAATTGTTCTTAAAATGAAATACGTCTTTATCATCAACACAACTTTTGCTCACGTAAATCATCCATTGTTGTTCCGGCGATATCCCAAGGTTGTTCTGGCATTACCTGGATTGAAATCCTGATGATAAATTACACTTTTAATTCAACAGTTGAATTATATACTTTAATAATAGAAATAATAACCGATGTATATTCTGTTTAGATCGCTTAAAGTATAAGACGGAACTTCGGGATAAGTTGGGAGGGATCTAACTCAACCCTTGTCTCCTTGTTTTCTTAATTTTATAACCGTGTTATTAACACAGATATCAGATATGGTAGCTGTTGCGCGGATCATGAATGCAACATTAGTTATTCCTCAACTGGATAAACGTTCGTTCTGGCAGGACTCAAGGTATCTTCAATTTTGTTATACTAGAAATAAGTAAATTTTGTACTTCAAAGTATGAAATCTGAGTACATTTTTATTTTGTTTATCATTTCCCTTTTTCTGTTACATTTTAATGTTCTTATTTTGGAATATACGACAGTGCATTTTCAGATGTTTTTGACGAGGTCAACTTCATCAATTCCTTGAAAAGCGATGTGAGGATTGTTAGAGAGCTCCCGAAGGAATTGGAGTCTGCTCCTAAGGCACGGAAGCACTTTACTTCATGGGCTAGCATGAGTTACTATGAAGAAATGACAAATTTTTGGAAGGACTACCAGGTGTGTAAAAGTTTTCCACTAGATACCTAAAGGAAACCCCTGAACCCTTATCTTGAATTGGACTTGTGAAACCTAAAATGAGAATTTGATGTCTTCTTACCATTGAGTACTCTAGAATCAAGTGCTACTTATATTGGTGTCATAGGTTACATCATGAAATAGGAAGGTCATATCGATAGAGAAACTTGTGCTGGTGTTGATATTCATGCCTGCTGCTTTATTAACGTTGTAACCCAATTTTGTTCAATGCAATCATTCTTGAAATAGGAAGGTCATATGACAATTTCATTTTTATTTAGTGAAAGTTGTAACCCAATTTTGTTCAATGTAATCATTCTTTCAGGTAATCAATGTTGCAAAATCAGATTCTCGGCTGGCAAATAATAATTTACCTCTTGATATTCAGAGGTTAAGATGCCGTGCTCTATATCATGCGCTCCGCTTCTCGCCTCCAATTGAGAGCCTAGGAAAGGTCTGAATTTTTCACCTTTTTTATCTTTTGGTGTGCATTTCCTAAAAGCCTCATAAGAAAACATCATCTAAACATAGCCTTCTTTTGCATCCTATCTGCTATTATACTCTCTCTAGAAGATTTTCCTAAATTTTGGTGTTGCATACGTGATGGGTTGTTGTAGATATTGGTACAAGTAGTTATGTTTTTAACATCATATGGTTAGGGATGCATGTTGTAGAAAGCAAACCGAGTTTTGAAATTTGTGATTGATGTCTTGTTAAGAAAAGTTTGTTTTAGAAATATGAAACTTTAACCTAAGAAAGTGGCTTGTTAAATCGAAGAAATATTTTGAATCATCTAGAAAGCGTTACTTGCAGTTACTGGTTGGTAAAAAAGTTTATGCTATTTTCATGCATTTAAGAGGTCTCCTATGGGGCTTCCTGTTATATTAGGTTCTGAGCATGCATGACGGTGACACCACAGAAGCTGGTTGAACAATTGAAATCGCGTGCTGGAAGATACATTGCTCTTCATCTGAGATATGAGAAAGACATGCTATCTTTTACTGGTTGCACATACGGACTGACTGATAGAGAATCTAAAGAACTGAGAATCATGCGGTGAGAACTTTTCTTATGCATAGTTAAAACATGTAGCAGTAGTACATATACATGGGGTTCATATTTGCTTTTCTGCATATCAGATTGTACGGGGAGGAAACTAACCTTCCTGCCCGCGACTGAAGAAGCATACTAATATAGATGTTATTAATTCTGTGTCAAAGTTACCTTGATCATTGATGTATAAATATTATTAAGTTTCATCAAACTATCTTATATTTTCCGAACATCTGCGGAATATAGTTCTTTAACTTCTCATAGTGTCTATATTTCCCGGTGGTTATCAATGGGCCATGAACTTTGAGTCTCCACAACGTATACTTTTACATGCATTTGAGTTACTTTTTCATTACAAACCTGTCTCGTTAGCTTATAAATGTTTCGTTTTCTTTGAAGGGAGAATACTAACCACTGGAAGGCTAAAAAGATAAACTCAACTGAACAGAGATTGGAAGGTTTTTGTCCGCTAACACCCAAAGAGGTGGGAATATTTCTAAAAGCTCTTGGTTATCCCTCATCTACGTTGATATACATCGCAGCTGGAGAAATCTATGGTGGTGATGATCGCCTCTCGGATCTTAAATTACGCTTCCCAAATTTAATCTTTAAGGTTTATAACTTATCAGTTTATTCTATTTGACCATAAAAACACCAAGCTTTAGCTATCAAAGCACATCGATGAAGTTGTTCTCTGCTTTATATCAGGAAATGCTGGTTGGACCAGAAGAGTTGAAAGGCTTTAGTAATCATGCATCCAAAAGTGCTGCCCTTGATTACATTATTTCAGTAGAAAGTAGTGTTTTCGTTCCGTCTCATTCTGGTAACATGGCAAGAGCTGTTGAGGGACATCGTAGATTTTTAGATCACCGCAAGACAATCACCCCAGACAGGTACTAAGCCAATCAAGAAAACCTATTATGTCTTACTAATTTAAACCATAGTCTTAAATCGCTAGTTAAGGATGGTTTTGAATTAAATTTAATTATTTTGTGGCTTGAAAAAGGCCGTACGTTCTTCGTTATAATAGAGCAACAAGGCATACACTTTATATATAGATAGTAAATACGGCTAACGTAATGTCGTATTCTAACAAATTCTCAACTACACTCTTAAGTTTAGTGAACAACATCTCTCCTATTTTTTTCTGAAAATAACGTAAATTTGTCTGCAGGAAAGGGCTTGTAAAACTCTTTGAAAAGCTAGAGAATGGACGGATAACTGAAGGGGCTAAATTGTCAGCTCTCGTGCAAGCAATGCACAAAGATAGGTAACTTATTTGATTTCCATCGTGTGCAAATAAATCTAAAATGGAGATTAAAGTTCAACTATTTGAATTGTTCTTGTCTTGATTCATCAACAAAGTGATGTAAAGAACAATTGTGTTGTCTTCATATATACTTACTAGTAAATCCTAACAGACAAGGGTCACCGAGGAGAAGAAATGGCCCAGCACCTGGAGTCAGGGGCCGTGAGCGTTCTCGAACTGAGGAATCATTTTATAATAATCCATTACCCGAATGTATATGCGGTTCGGAGGTTCATGATCAATGACGATCCCCAAGAGGAAATGCTTGATATTTATTTTATGATCAATTGGTTGGTGGTTAATTTGCTGCTGCTTCTCAATTATCCCGGAGCTGTCCATCTTTCATATGGTGAAGATCACATTGTAGAAACGTTTAGAGTATAGTTAATTCTTCAGACCCAAGAAGTTTCACGTTATACTTGGATTTTGTAGATGTTCATCAAGTACTGTTACACAAATCAATGTATTATAGAATAAAGGTCTATCTATATAACTTATGAGAATAACTATTAGAAAAAACAGAATATTTTTGGCAAGTACGATTAGTAAAAACTATTATCTCGTCACTCTTACTAATTTTGTAAAATATTTTATCATAATTCTTTCAAAATGACTTCCGCTATGTTTAATAGTTTAAACAAATTTTACAAAAAAAGTTAATACATTAAAGAACTGTGTAGATAAATTTAGTTGAATGAGGAAAAGTAAAATATTTATATTATATTCAAAATATTTGAACTATTTATTTGATATTTTTAAAATATTTTATTAAACTTTTATTATATGTTTTAAATTTTTATCAATAAATTTAATTCATGGATAAACTAAAATATTTATCATAAATGTATAATTAAAGATATTATTTTTGATGTAATTATATTTATTATTTTTTTGTAAAGCGGATATATCATACCTGTACAATAATTTAAAGTAGTGAAATTGTTTATGTATTCATATGCTTACTTACTTGTATTACCATAAATAAAAAATAAAATAAATAAAATATTTAATTAATAAAATCATAAAAATAAAACCATTTAATAACCAAATAAAAATTATATAACATATTACTAATTCATCGAATATCTTTAATGTTGAGATCTTGATCGTTATGATCTGCAGATTGTTGTTGAGGAGTCAGAGTATCAACAATAAGGTCGTCAATAAGGTCGTGAAAAGCGATTGGATTTGTATTTTTTCAACCATTTATCGTAAGTATTTGTTTTGATGGATTGGTTCTCATTATAGTTATGTTTAAAAACTTCAAATCTAAAGTTTATCTCACTTTGTATCTCATTCTGCAACTGGTTCTGCCTCTCATACAATTGATTCTAGTTGATGCGCAATTGACCAAATTAAGTATGCAATTGGTCTAACATGTTCTCTATATATTCACGGTCGGACAATCTTCTTTGAGGAGGTTCTCGTGGTTAATGAGAAGCACTACCGACACTAGAAACACTCGACCCTCGTGCACTCAATGTATCCACCCTTAAGACATAGGTGGAGCACACTGATTTGCCGCCCATACTAGCTTCCTACTTTCCTAAAAAAATTGAAATATCTCCCCCTTCGACCACAATTGTTCATTCCACGAATATATCTCTTGGTTTCTTAGAGATAGTTTTTCTAATTTGGAACCCTTCAGAACTGGACACTCAACTACTGACATCTACCATTTCCTCTTAAGCAACTAACTCATTTAGTATCATCCCATAAGGTATATATTTTTCACCAACTGAATATTTCATATGCTTATGATCAAAGTTGGTAAATTTATTACACGTGTCAATATTATAAAAGTAGTTACAAATACTTAAAGATGAGTCTTGATTGTATCTTTATTATTTGAAAGAACAAACAACCAATAACCAATTCCACAACTAATTTCTCAACTCCTATCATAATTTTTCTACTAACAGGTCTAGCCCTATAATCAGTTTTCTCATTGCCACTAATTGGTTGACGTCTACAATTATTTAGTAATCATATGTCTTCATCCAACGTTATAGGTTAGTCATTAGGCTAATTATTTTTATGATAACTAAATCATCTCCTAAATGGGATCGTGGCAAACTAAATTCTTCTTGTAGTTCAGATGCATAAAATATATACCACATACCATTAATATTGGCACACATACAATGGTTTAATTCATTTTCCAAATTTATTTTTGTAGTTGCATAAAATTACTTTACTTTATCCACATAACATTTACAATTACAAGTGGCAAACTCAAACCAACCAAACTCTCTAAGATTATCAAACATAAATTGGGTACCTTGGACTTCATTGAGCTCACCAGAGTTTAATATGTGATTCGTGATCCTCATCTGATTCTTCATACATTTGTACCTCTACATCGGCCGTCGTGGATCTGGTACTTTTTATCATTCGACAACATCTCTTCTGCTATTTTTTCTCATTTTCGAAGACATTGAATATAAATCGACTAAACTGATGATTTGACAAATAAATATTTGAATAATGATTTTAATAATAAAAGGTTGATTTCAATACTATAAATTAGGGATGGCAATTTTTCCCAAACCCGCGGGTACCCGACCCGAGCCGACCCGATGGGATGGGTTATGGGTTTAAAAACTTTTTCCGCGGATGGATCGTGGGTTTGAAAATTTACTACCCGCCGGGTTTGGGATGGGTTATGGGTTTAAGAAATTTCCCACGGGTACCCAACCCGAACCCGACCCATTGGGTAATACCCGACGGGTACCCGTTAAATTAATATTATGTAAAAAATAAATTATCTTATATTATTTAACAAACTTTAAAATAAAATTACTAATATTAGTATTTGTATTATGTAATGCTAAAAATAATTTATTATTTGTTAATATATATAATATATTTTAAACAAGTATTATTCTACATTTAAACATTTAATTTAATTTTTTAGTCTATTTTTTCAAATATTTTTTTCTCTACAAAACTGAGAATAATCAGTATATTTTGAAAAATATACTCCTAAATTTTTTAATTAAACAAAATATCATTCTACATTTAAACAAAATATTTGATACTTATAATGATTATAGTATATTTTGACAAATATCATAGTATATTTTGACAAATATCATTCTACATTTAAATATTGAATTTGATTTTCAACGTCTCTTTTGAAAATATTTTCATTTTTATGTCCAATAATAATATTATTAATTAAATTAAAAAAATATTTACTAACATATTTAAATTTGATATTTTTAAACATGTTTCCTTTAATTTTTGGAATTAATATCAAATTCTAGAAAATCTAATAATATTTCTAATCAAATTAAAAACATATACCAAAATTATATATAAATTATGAATAGATAACAAAATATTCGCTTATTAACATACTGTATATTTTCAAAAATAAATTTTTCGACGTAAATATTAAATTTAAATTTCTTAATTTGTTTTTAAGAAATATATTTTCTTTTTTTATACAAGACTTGTGGAATGATTATAAATTCAAATTCAAGATATCGTTATAAATTTAATTAAAATAAAAAAACTTCCATGGGTACCCGCGGATGGGTACCCGAACTCGGCGGGTTGGGTGTGGGAAAAAAATATTACTACCCGACGGGTACGGGTTAGGGTATGGGTTTGGAAAAACATAGACGGGATGGGTTACGGGTTTAGCTATACCCGCACCCATCCCGACCCATTGCCATCCCTACTATAAATAGTAGAAGGATGATATATGAAAAAATGGAGTAATATGATGATATTTATAAGCCAAATAAGATTTTAACCTTTTAGCTAGCTATCGGATCAAACATACGTCCGTTATGTCAGACGAATGTCCTTTTTCTAGAAACGACGGGCTTGTTGGCTCATCGTTGGCACCAAATGAGTGCATGTAATATTTTTTTAAATGTTTGTTAAACGTAAACGAACGTTCGTTATGTTGGATGGATTTTCGTTTTCCTGAAACAGTTAGTCAACGACTGTTTGTTCCAACCTTTTTAAAAAAAGTGGTCGTTCGACCAAACTGGTGTCTGGTGCACCAAACGGACATCCCTCTGATCCAATAGATGCCCGTTTGAGGTAAAAAAATTTGTTAAAGGCAAATAAACGTCTATTTTCTTTGGAAAGCTATTTTTGTTTAGTAGTTATTCTCTACAAATGGAGAAAAACTCTTTTAAATATCATTCATCACCTCTCAAACAACCTTCTTCTTCTAAAATCTTTCAAAAAAACTTATATAATCTTTTCAACCGACTTCTGTAATATCTCAAACCAATTATAATATTTCAAACCAACCTCTATATTTACAATGTTCTATAATATTTGAGCAAAGTTCAAATTAGATCTACTCAAGTTTTTTTTTGTGGTGGTGGATAATTGGTGATTATAAGTGCTTGTAATACTATTTGTATTTTTTTATTTGTGATATTGTATGATTTTTTTCTTCAAATTACTAGTTATTTCATATTTTTATTTTTATTATTTTAATGGTGCCAAAAGATAAAAGATAAAATATCCAACCTTACGTACCTTCAAACCTAAATTATTTTATATTTAATGATCAAAATGTAAATATGCATGATCATTTAGATATTGGTCTAAGAAATCCAATCTTCAAAATAGATTCTTCACATTCTAGTGGTAACGCTATAACTAGTTCGCAGTCCATGAAGAAAAAATATTGGGTATGAGAATACTTTAGTCAGATATGTGAAAATGATATAGCTATGTGTAAAACATGTGGAGGATAATATACCTATGAGGGTGGACAAACAAATAGCGGCACCTGGGGTATGATTAGACACTTGGAAACGGAACACCTAATTATAGATCATTCTAAAATTCTTGAAGAAATGAATCAAATCATAGATCCGAATACTATTAATGTATTTTTTTTCAATGAAAATACATATAAGGATGAAACCATGATATTTACTTTTGGTAGTGCACACTTTTTTTCTTTTGCCGACAATTGCAGATATGAGAATTAGATGGTTAATGAGATCAACCCAAGAGCCAAACGCATCCCACGTAACTCAATGAGATCAAGAACTATGAAATATTTTAAAACCAAAATGTAATCATTGGGGATATAATTTTTAACTTGCATGGAAAGTTTCTTTGACTAGTGATATAAGAACATTTGCTGAATTTGATGTTATGTGTGTTACTTTACATTGAATTGATCCTAATTGGATATTCCAAAGAATAATTATATATTATTGTTCTATCATATCAGAATTATCTTGTAATAAAATAAAATATTTTAGAGTTTATGAATGATTTTATAGCAAAAAATAAAATTATTGCAATTTTTTTATAATGCAAATGCGACGGTTATTGAAAGAGTTAAAATTTATTGCAATCCAGATTTTCATAAAATGTTACACACTAGATATTTATGTCATATGTTTCGATTGGTTTCAAAATATGGAATAAGTTCGATATTTATATATTATACTGAGTCTATTATAAAGGTGGTCGTACTATGCTCGAGCTTGGATCCTAAACGACGTAGATTTAAAAATCTTGTTAAGGTTAAAGGAAAGAAAGTCACAAAATTAATTTTAGATGCCGAAATTATATGTAACTCTACATATGATCTTCTTGCACATGCTTATTCGTGTAAGGAAGAGGTTACGTTGCTTTATAATAACTATAACATATCTTATCCTCTTACTCTTTTAAATTAGAAATATTGGCTTGAACTGTTTTGTATCATGCAGTCGTTTAAATATTTCACTATAACTTTTTTTACGCAATATATTCATAACATTCATATGTCCCTTCTTTGTATAACTAGTCTGTATGTGCATATAAATACAAATATGGATAAACATGTATGTCGCAACAATGTTGTCCGATATGAAAGCAAAATTTGAAAAATATTTTCATCTCATCTCACTTTATCATTTTACGAAAAACGAGCATGTATTATCGATTTTGTTGAGGTATTTTATTGAAATATCAAACTTGATACTGAATCATATGATTATGAAGGATATTGTTGAAACATTGACACTAATTTGTATAAAATGTATAATAATTATGTTGAGAAATATGGGAGAAATAATTGTACTAGATCTTCGAATTTAGAAGATAACTGTATTAGCAGTAATAGGGGGAGAAAATGCACTGCAATGTAAAATGATAATAAGAACAACTACTCCGGATGTAAATAAACTGATCAAGTATTTGCAAACTGAGTATAATTGAAGTATGTATAAAAAATAACCCTCTTGATATCTTAAGGTGGTGGATTTCCAAGGAACCACCGTTTTATATTCTTTCCAGGTTAGAGAATTAAGTTTTTTCAATACATATGTCTACAATGACAAGTGAATCTGCGTTTTGTATGGTCACCCAACAATACACAACTAAATAAACAAGACTGACTAGCGATGTATTTAAAGTGTATGCTGTAGTCAAGAATTCGTGTGCGACGATCTATAAAATACAAAACAACGAACGTGAATCTTGTCGTGTTTTGTCGAGACAATGACAAAATAAAACGATAATCCTATCATAACCGAACATGACCTGATAAAAAATAATTGTGTTTAAAACCATCATATTTTACCACTTTCATAACCGTGGTACTCAAATATAAATTCTGCCATGACCAGTCTTTTTACCGCATGAAAATCTCTCAATATGTCATATGAATGATGACCCGCAATGGTTTTAAACATAGGGTGTAAACCAATAGAATACAGTCAAGCCATCGACTATATACCAGCCTTTAAAAGCGTGCATCAGTGTAACAATACGGTATTAACAATTTAGTTTTTACTTCACAATCAGGGCAAGCTTAAAGATACATCACTAACAACGGGAACTTGAAGTGAAGTAATATTAATGCTAAAACAGCCATGCAATTATAATTAACCAAACAAAAGAAAAAAAATTGCTCTAGAAATGCCTAAATTCACCTTTTTAGTAAAATATACACATATATTACCTATTTTGTTAGAAAAAAAATTCATTTGTTGTATCAAATTTTAGATTGCAAAAACATAAAATTTTATTAAATTTACAAAAAATATTATAGAATTTGTTAGATTATTTGATGAAGATGTGGATAATAATTTTTGTAAGTTTAATTGGTTTAAATTTTTGTTGTTTGAAATATGTGAACCGGCATATATTTAATTATGTATTTGGCTACCATTTATAAATTCTCTAATGAGCAAGTAATGGTATAAAAAAATAATCAAAAATTGAAAATTACTTATGCAGGTAATTGTGTAGATATCAAATTAATTTCGAGATTTGTGAAACATTGAACCCGAATGTTGGTGTTTAAGACTAAACATAAAGTTTAGGATTTAACTTCTAAACAAACTAGTTAGGTAATAGTCTTTGATCATATCAACGATACTTAAGAGTATGAGTACAATTGAGCTTAAGTTAAAACCTTAATTGCACATCATATATAAAGATTGATTTAAGTGTATTATTCATTCAATCACTTAGATACAGTAAATGCGTTATGTAAGATCTATACATATTTTCTCTCATATAATAGAATAAATTATACATGAATCAACCAAGGAAACATAACCGAAGTATACCATAAAAGGAATAGATAGTCTTTATCACGTAAGTTTTTTCTTTTCTGTATTTAGTGATGAAATAAAATCTTTATTGTTTAATAATCAGACCAGAAGTTTATACAATATAAATCATCATCAATTGGTATCAGCTTTCCCATTTTAGATTTGGTTGATTTCTTTTTCTGAATTAATTGTATATAACATTAATTGTATCATGCTTCGCAGCTTATAAAGATATAATGAAATAATTCGCTATACTTCGAAAAACTTCATTATGTTCTTGGTCAAGGGCTGATTAATTTTATGTATGTACATTTTGATAATTTCTTCGCGAGGTCTTTGACGAAGAACACAAGCATGCCATCATTTGTTTTAGTTAGATTTTGTACGACTCGATGTCTGGAGTTATTTATATGTCTTGGTTTTCAAAAGAATCAAATTTTTGGGTTAAAAAGATATAATAAAAAATGAATTAAAATTATCTTAATATATTTGAATTTTTGAAAACAGATTCACTAAAAAAAACTATTTTTGAAAATTAGAATGAAGTCATATAAAATTGTTTTTAAAAAAAAACATCATGATGAATATGTATGGTAATTTAAGTTATAAGGTGAATTTTTTGGACAAATGTATTTTTATCCGAAACGACAATTTTAGTTAGTAATTTTGATTTTTTATTACCACGGCATTAGTAATTTTGGTTTTTTTAACCGGACCCATATATAATTTAAAAATAACTTTTATTTTTATAAATCAAACAAAATTGTTATTTTTTTTAAAACTGAATACGAAAAGCTTTATTTTGGAACGAGTATAATACATTATACTTACACAATTTCAGACAAACTATTATAGATGATTCCAAAACTCTTGCGCAGATATTCAGAACAAAAAACATTGTTTTGAAGTTTACATCAACGAGAAAATGGTTAAACGCACCATGCGTGTATTGAGAAGTTCCTTTAGATACCATCTGTATATAATATGATCAAAAGATTTCATAAACAAAGACAACTATGCTTCACTCAACGAGATTTAAGCATGTCCTATTCTTTCTTAAACTACTTACAAAATCAGCTACAATCACCCCTGCTAGTCTCAAGAGGTATATATGAGCAGACTTGTAGATACTAAAACCCTGGTTTCTAAAGAGCTAAGATTCACTACTTAACTTTTGCGGTCTAACTTTTTAGCTGCAACAAAAAAATATCAAAAGCCAAGTCTTCACACCCTCGGCCGCCTCGAATTTCACCTCCCCTCAATCAAGGTGCCAACTCTCTCTCCCTTAATAGCTTTCGAGATGTTACCTGGCTTCGACATATTGAAGACCACAACTGTATGGGATAAAAATCAAAAGTCAAAATCATAGAGTGCTAGGGTGAAGCAAAACAACCGCCATGATACTAGAAATGTTTAATGAATAGCACAAGTTTTGAATATACCAGGTATGTTATTTTCTTGGCACAAAGTGATAGCTGTCATGTCCATTACCGAGAGATCTTTTGAAGTCACCTCATGATAAGTTAGAGTATCAAGAAGTCTAGCATTTGGGTTACGCCTGGGGTCATCATCAAAGACCCCATCAACATTAGTAGCTTTCAACACAACCTCTGCATTTACTGCATCCACCATTCAATCTGGAAATATTAATATTCGGTAGCAGAAAAAAAAATATGTTCTTTTATTGTTTTAAAGTCTAGAGTCTTGCTGTATCTGTAGAGAAAATTTATTAAAAAACAATTTCTAGCAACATATGTAACAACTTTGAATTCAGAATATATATACTTGGTGAAACAGATTAACTCACTTTCTGCACAACGTAAGGCTGCAGCAGTATCAGTAGTGAAGAAAGGATTCCCTGTTCCTGCAGCAAATATGACAACCCTTCCTTTCTCCAAATGCCTTACGGCTCTTCTACGAATGTACGGCTCAGCAACTTCTGACATTCGAAATGCTGTCTGGACTCGAGTGGGGATACCAAGGCTCTCCATCGTTGCTTGCAGATAGATAGCATTCATCACAGTAGCCAACATCCTATAAAAAAATATATATAAAATTTACGTTTTTAGAACCTCGTGGCTTTTCAAAAATACGTATGCATCAAATAGATACATGATAACAGCACCAAGACTAATAGACAGATGACAAAATTTATTAGTCAAACAAAGTCGCAAAGCGAAAATCATATTCAAACCACAGATATCGATTAAATGTACCCAATATAATCAGCAGATGACCGATCAAGGCCACTACTTCCTGCCCACGAGGCTCCACGGAAGATATTTCCTCCACCAACCACAATTGCAACCTGGAATGACTCCCAAGATGTTATACACAATTTTCAATTCAATGCCAATATGCAACTACTTCAGACTTTACAAGCTCCATACGATGAGTTGTTTACCTATCTGATGGGATCTGTCCCCACTTTATTCTAGCTAAAAATAGCCTCCTAAATCTCTATACATTATAATCCAAGAATAATAACGTAATTGTTCATTACTTCTCTGCTTATAGAAAATCCTTATAGTACAAGTATGTATCAGATGCAAAATTTCAACTAAAATATTCACTGACAATGCCCAAAACTAAAACATTGTGCTCATGACCACACATGAGCATATGTAATTACTACCTAGTAAGTAGAAAGAGGAAAACATCAAATAACTTCGATGTCATGGGTTACCTCCACGCCAAGGCGAGTAACAGATGCAACCTCTCTTGCAATTGCCATAGTAACCTGTGTGGGAACAAGAAGTCAAAATCCAGCGGATAGATAGTAAATAAAATAGTTACAATGCCATGAACATTCATGTTTTCAACCTTAGGATCAATATTTTGCATGTTATCACCAGCAAGTGCTTCCCCGCTGACTTTAAGTAACACCCTTTGCCATCTATATGGCTGTTTGGACAAGCCAGCTTCTTCTGTTCTTACGCCGTAGGAAGTTTTAGATGAAAATGGAGGTTCTCTGTTTAAAATGATGAAATTTAACAGCTTCTTTTTAGACATAGACATGTGGACTAACACATATAGCAAATCATATGAGAAAGCGAGCAGAAGTAGCTGAGGAGCCAAACTATACCCCTTTCCACGATAAATAAATTCAATCACCAGAAAAGTGATTACTGTTAAGATCAGTTCGATCTTCTAGTCTTAGCATACCTTATCAAAGCAACCATTTAACAGATTATCAAACTATGACGCAACACAACCATACAAAAACGAAAGATAAACCTCACTAAGAACAACGCAATCAAACAAAACTCATAAGAAATACCGAGCTTGAGACATAACTCAAATGGTTCGTCTTCAGGGTTCGAACAGCGGTAACCATATGTCTTCGTAATCGAGGAAGACATAAGCTCCATCTTCGAACCGTAAAACTTATCATAGATACCGAAACATAAGAAAATAAATTGCTTTCGCATAGAATATTTACCTTCCATTGACGGGACCTGAAGCGGAGCTCAGGTTAGTCGGTGAACAGCAGTTTATTAACGAACGAGAATCCGATTTCCGATGACCTGCGACCAAATTATGGCGATTTCCATTGAAAGAAATCGAAGAAGGCGAAAATGAGAGTTGTTTAGCAGAGATAATAGGAACGAAGGAAGCCGAAATCGCCATTTAGGAGAGGTGTAAGAATTTTATACCGGAAAATTGGAAAGAAATGCTTTCCAAAAATTGGTTTTTGGCCTAAATGTAAAATATCTGTGGCAAGAAAAGATAAGGCTATTTCAAATTTTCTCTCTTTTATTTAAAGTTGGTACAAAGCACAAGTAGAGTGTCCTGGTTAGTCGATGGGTTAGGGTGGTAGCCCGGTCGTCCAATTTCGTGCCGTTTAATACTAATCATATCCGTCTCTGTCTTCTTCAAGACAGATGTAATGGCAAATTTTTGGCATTATAAAGCTTTAGAGAATTGCTAACAAAAAATATCAAAACTGTTTCGTGGCGGTGTGTACTAAAAAGATTAAAATTACAATTTTTGGCATTTTTATCTTTGATTTAAAAATGGTATAAATATAATTACTCCGTGTGAAACTATTAGAAAATAAAACTGAACTACGAAAAAATGGCACCTTCTCTCTCAAGAAAGCTCCAAGAACAAGAATTATTTCTTAACCTTTAAGAAACATTCTTCTTCCTCTCTAGCTGGTTTGCTAACCAGATTATTGATGCTCTAGCCTAAAGTTTGTGGAGTATTGCTGTGTGGTGATGGAGCTGCAAGACAGGGATGCTTTTCCTCCTTTGAAAACTACACAATCCAAGCCTCAAGATGCTACAACTAAGACACTATATGCTGATGTAGTAAGATCGAAGGTAGGGGTGCCTGAATTTAAACCTGAAAAGGTCATCTTGAATTCGGATCATAATGTGATTAAGTTCTCAAAACATGTTAAGGAAGATCTTTGTAATCAGTCAAGAACAACTCTTGTTGTTAAATTCAATGACGGTATTCCAAAGAGGCAACCATTTCAAGAGTTTCTTGAATCTTTTAAATTCAAAGGAGTCTATACCTACGTCACAATAGACTCTAGGCAAATTCTGGTGGAGTTCTCTGTTCTGGAAGATGCTGGTAGGCTGTGGGTTGGAAAATTTTGGAAGGTAGATGGGAAACTGATGCGTGTAATCAAATGGTGCCCACAAAGCTCAAGGAATTACGAGTCTCAAGTGGCTCTGTTGTGGGTTCGTTTTGAGAAGTTGCCAGAATTCATGTATAACAGTTCTGTTATCCATGCTCTGGCTTCTTCTCTTGGTTTAGTTCACCATGTTGTGATCCCTGAGGTGAACAGAGCTAACTGGAACGCGTGTTTTGCTCTTATTGAAATTGATGTTTCTGTTGTACTTAAAAGGAAGATGAATGTGTGCTTTGGTGATGTGAAGGATTGTTCTATTAATGTTAGCTACAAGAATGTTCCTGGATATTGCAAGCTGTGTCATCATATTGGGCATGAAGATGTTAAATGTAAAAAGAACTCTACACAGGATACTAAGAATGAAGAAACAGTGGGTATTATTGAAAGATCTGTGGAAAAGAATGAGTTTTTACAAGAAATGAATAAGCCTAATGCAGAACCAAAGACTGCAAAGGTTGAATCTTTTACGCATGTTTACAAAAGAAAACTCAAATCAATTGTTACAAAAAAGGATAGGCCACATGTGTCATGTCCTTCTACTAGTGTGGGCAGCCCAATGAAAGAAAGATCTGTCTCTATTAACGACCCAGATATCATAAGCGCACTTCAGAACCTTGAAGAGGAGGAGAATCGTATGGAAAAGAACTTATCTCAGGCATCTCCTCGATGTAGAAGGGGTGGAAGCTACAATCCATCTCCAAGGACTAGCACTAATGGTGTGGAGAATGACTTTGAGACTGTAATTTCCAGGAAAATCAGATCTGCAAACAAGAATGGTAACTCAAAATCTCTAACTGTAAACTCTCTTAAGAAGAGAGAAAGGGTTTCAAAAAATTATGCATCTGATAATGATTAAATGCATTAGTTGGAATGCACGTGGGGTAAATAATAATCCTACAATAGCTAGGCTTAAGTTTATAGTTAAGAAAGAAAATGTTAAAGTAGTAACTATTCAGGAACCAATGGCAAGAAGTGATAAGTTAGAACTGGTAGCAAGGCAAATTGGTTTTGAGAATTTTGCAGCTAACACTTCTAACAAAATATGGTTATTCTGGACTAATGATGTTAGTATTACAGTTATTGATGACCAGGATCAGTTTATACATGTTAAGATTAATCATGCATCTTTAGATTGCTATTTCACATCTGTATATGCAACAAATTTGAAAGCACAGAGAAGGATGTTATGGAGTCAGCTCAACAATCTTACCTGTGACATGCCTTGGATATTATCTGGAGATTTTAACACTACGAGGTGCCCTGATGATCAATTACACTGCTTGAACTTTGATGGGGCCAGTGCTGAGGACTTCAATGAATTTATTCGTCATTGTGACTTGGAGGTACCTGCTCACAGTGGATCACGTTACACATGGAGTAACAACAGCAACTGGAAGAGATTGGACTGGGTTTTACACAATCAAAATATGCTTAACTACTTAAGCATACAGGTTTGTCACATGGTCAGAACTTGTTCTGACCATGCACCTCTTCTAATTTCTATTTCTAAAGTTGCTAGCATGGTATCTAATATAAAGAAAGGCTCATTTAAATTTCTCAATGCATGGGTAAATCACCCTGACTTTATGTCTAGTGTAAGTCAAAACTGGTCTTTACATTGTAATGGTGAGGACAGTACAATATTTTGGTATAAGTTGAAAAGACTGAAAAAGTTCTTAAAAGGATGGAATTTTACAGTATTTGGAAATATTTTTAATAGGGTCAAAGCTGCTATTGTTGAAGTTGAAAACTGTGAACTTGTTCATCAAGCTATTAATGATAATCTTTCTAAATCAAAGCTGTCTAAGGCCAATAGCACTCTCATTCTTGCTTTGAAAGATGAGGAATGCTATTGGAAGCAGAAATGTTTTAACTCATGGTTAAGTGATTCTGATGGAAACACTAAACTCTATCACAGATATGTAAATAAGAAGAGAAAGAAAAACTATATAGTAGGTATAAAAGACAATGAAGTTTGGCTTACTGACCAGAATGACATAGCTGCTTCTGCTGTATCACATTTCAAAAAGATCCTCTCTAATGAACCTGTTAATAGATATAATGTTAGTGATCAAGAATCTATATTGAACAATATCCCAAAAATTGTAAAACACTGTGACAATGCTGAGATCACTAAGCTTATATCTATTGAAGAAGTTAGAACTATTATATATGACATGAAAAATGATAGTGCACCAGGAACAGATGGCTTTAACACATTTTTCCTAAAGCAATGTTGGGATATAATAAAGTATGATCTGTGTAAAGCTTTAAATGCTTACATTTCTGGTGGAGATATTCCAAAGGGAGTGTTTGCAACAGGAATAGTGTTGGTTCCCAAAATGGCAAACCCCATTACCTGGAATAATTACAGACCTTTGAGCATGTGCACCATTATGAATAGACTTATCCCTGCCCTCATTAATAGGAGAATTTCATGTATTCTTCCTAGAATTGTATCTAGAGGGCAGAGTGCATTTGTTAAAAACAGATTAATACATGAGAATATCTTAGTTATAAAAGAAATGTTACATAACATAAGTAGGAAGCCTTCTAAAGGCAACATTATATTGCAACTAGACATGACAAAGGCATTTGACAGATTGTCACACACCTTTGTCATAAAAACTCTAGAATGCTTTGGCTTTTCTGAAAGTATTGTTTCTTTGATCTATAAATTAATTTCCAATGTAATGTTGTCTGTTCTAATTAATGGGACATGTTCAGGGTATTTTCCACAGAAAACAGGTTTAAGACAAGGAGATCCTTTATCTCCTTGTCTATTTATATTGGCAGAAGAAGCCCTTTTGAGGGGTTTGGAAAATCTTTATGATTCAAATAAATCAATGCAATTTTATATTAAGTCAGGATATATCTTACCTTCTCTAGCCTTTGCAGATGATGTAGTTGTATTCACTAACAGCTCTCCAATGTCCATCAAAAGCTTGCGTAACCTGCTCACAAAATATCAACAAGAGTCTGGTCAGATGATTAACATTGAGAAGACAAAAGTAATTACCTCAAAAAGCTGTTCCAAGGATAATGCTGCAAGGATTCATGCAACAATGGGATTCAAGACAGAACATGCACCATTCTGTTATCTGGGTATTACTATTGCTGCAAACAACAAAGGAAAGCATTACTATCCACTCTTATCTAAGATTCTGAACAAAATAAGTGAATGGGACTTAAAGAACTTGTCCTATAGTGGCAGATTGTCACTAATAAGACATGTTCTTTACCCCATAATATTCTTTTGGATGCAAAACAGTAGAATACCAAATAATATCCTAAACAAGATTGAACTTCATTTAAATAAATTTCTCTGGAGGTCAAAGGTTAATGAGAAGGCAATCCACTGGACTGTTTGGAAAAACATTTGTAAGCCATTTGGGGAGAGTGGTTTAAACATTAAACTGCTGTCTGATATGCAGCTTTTATTTGTCTATAAACTATGGTATTGTTTTAGAAAAGGCAACTCACTATGGTCTGAGCTTCTCTCTAAAATATATTGTGTTGAGAGGCATCCTCTCAATGCAAAATGTGGTGTAAATGACTCCATTGTATGGAAGAGCTTATGCTCTGTCAGAGAGAGGGCAGAGCAATTTATTCAGTGGAATGTGGGTTGTGGGAATGTTGACTTCTGGAGAGATTCATGGCATATGTTGCCTCCTATAATTACTGACCAAAACATGTGGTACTTACCAGCTAAAGTTAAAACATTCTGGGTAAATGGTTCATGAGACTACAGTATGTTATCATCTCTGTCTTACGAAAGACAGCAACACATTATGAGGGTCAAAATCATTCCTGATAAGGAGGATATCATACAATGGAGTTTATCTAAAGACAAAAAAATTTGCACAAAAAACACTTGGGAAAACATCAGGAGTAAAACTAATAGTCTGTTCTTTTTTAATAGACTTTGGCATAGTTATATACCTACTAAATTTTCTTTTCTAAGCTGGAGAATTCTCAAAAACTTTCTACCTATTGATAGCATTCTTTTAAAAAAAAACATTTTATTATAGTTTCAAAGTGCCAGTTTTGCTGCAATTGTGAAGACTTAACTCATCTCTTCATCAATTGCAGCTATGCCTGGCACTTATGGAACTACTATGGTTTTCTGTTTAAAGTCCCAGTAAGAAGGCACATGAGTATCAGGCATATGTTCTTGGTGTGGTTTAAATTGACTAACAATAAGTTTCATGTTACCCATATTGTCCCACAACTGATAGTTTGGACAATATGGCGTAACAGAAACAATTGTAAGTTCGACAAGGCTACTGATTGTTTCAGTAGTGCTGTGACTAGAATTAACAGACTCATATTATGCATTGATTTGAAACTTAGAACTAAGCATTGGTTTAAAGTTGAAGATGTAGGATTAAAGCTTGGTGCACTGTCTATCAGTAAAAGAAAGGTGGCTTACCAGATTTGGAGAGCTCCAGTACAGGGCAGATTGAAAATAAACGCTGATGGTGCTGTGGACTTTACTGGGGAAGCCTCTGGTGGTCTCATCGTTCGTGATTACAGAGGAAGCTGTATTGAAGGCGCTGGATTTGTCTTTGGCAAGCTTAGTCCGTTTCAAGCTGAGCGGCGTGCACTGATCGAAGCACTACTGCTATGCCACAAGAAGGGTTGGAGACATGTCGATATCGAGCTCGACTGTCTGTCCCTAGTTGTTAACATCTCGTCAGGCCAGTCTCATTGCAAAGGAGTTGAGATGTGTAGAGAGCTGCTCCTCCCAACCATGAAGCTTACCCATGTTTCCAGATCGGTAAACACGGCAGCGGACTGGATTTCGAAGCACTCATTAGTAGTGAGGAAGAATTGGGGGTTTACTCACAAAATCCCTAACTCTCTTTTAGCTATCTTGGTTCTCGAAGGCTTGGGTGTAGGATACATAGATCCTGGTTAGGGTTTATGTTGATTCTACTGTGCTATTTGGATTTGAGAGAGAAAGAGAGAAGGCTGCTAGGTTTCAGATGGAATTAGGGTTCCAAGTTAGGTTTATCGTTTCGATTGATACAATGGGGCATTAGGGTTTATTCGACCCGATTGTCCCAAAGCCTTCTTTGATTGGGCCTTTTATTCTGTTCAAGGTCTCCTCTATCTGGGGGCCTATTGTAGACTTCTTTTGGTTTATATTAATTCATTATTACCTTAAAAAAAAAATTACTCCGTGTGATTATCATATTTGTTTGAATTTTTTTTCTAAACATAATTTCTTTTTGTCTAAAATTAAAAAAAAAACACTAACTCTATTATTTTCATTTAAAATGTCATGCCTTATTTTGAAAACCATTTAATTATATATCATAACCATTAATAACTTATTTAAAAAAAACATATTTACATCTTAATTATTAAAAATGATTTTGTTCTTGTAAATTAATATTGTTTTAGTAAATATTTGTCTTTTGTAAGTAATAACGTACTAAAAAATTACAAAAATAGATAAAATTTAAAAATAAATGTTAACAAGTTTAAAAAACGATATATGTTTGTCCGCCAATATCATGGCAGACATGAAGGCGTTGGCTCTATGTTTTGGCGGACTATTGGCGTCAGGTCGCTGTTTGTCCGCCAGAATATGCCCCCAGCACCATTATGTCCATCATGGAACGACACCAAGGTAATTGTGTCCGTTATTTTTTTTCGTGAAAAATATCATCTTTTTTTACATGATGATGGCGACGAACATCACCTGGACCCATCGTCAGGCGGAATCATGAAAAATATCATCTTCTTTGACATGATGATGGTGAGGAACACCACTCGGACCCATCGTCAGGCAGAATCAAGTGTTTTTTTTAAATCAATGTTTCGAAAAAAAAATATATAGGCTTGTATACCTCTTCCATGTCCATGTTGGTCTGTAGAAAATAGATTTTGTTACTTTTTCAACCATGATTTTTAAATTTTACAAAGTTGAAAAAAGAGAATTTTGGTTAGTTTAAGTTTTTATGATTTTAGTGAGTTTTAGGAAGTAACATGTTAGGTTATAGTAGATTTTATGTTTTGCAATTTAATGAAGTAAACGATGGAATAAAACATAATTAAATAAACTTCTAAGGATTTTGGGGGGTTTTTTTATGAGTAAAATTTTTATAAAGGCATGTGTAGATGTCCAGAGAGGATTTCCGAAGATAAAGGCGACTGCCTCCAATTATATTTTGACTGAACATGTGATCCTCATTTGACGTGGCAAAAATCTCAGGCTCAAATTGAACGTTAAATTGATCACTCGGTAAACGATCTATACTATGATCAAAACACCTTGCTCCCACTGTGGTTGCCAATCTGATATGGTTTAAATCAATTTGAAGGATATACAGGTAATTTAGTAGTGGTGTAATAAGTGTAAGATATGAAGTATAGAGATAATTGAACTGTTATCTTTAATGTTTAAGGAGATAAAGTTCATTTATCTTAAATGTTGTCCTCGAAAGCCTTTATATGATGGCTTTGGGTTAATAGGCCAAACAGGTCGGGTCATGGTTTTTGGTCAAACCCAAATACCTACAATCCCATTTACCATTTACCATTAATATATTTTATAGAAATTAATAAATAAGAAGTGTTAAATATATTTTCCCTCAAATCATTATGTAGAAAGCTAAAAGTGTTGTGTTTGCCTTAGGTCAAGGCTACCCTTATCCAACTCTCTCAAAGAAATCTCCCCCAGATATTTCCGACCATATCAAAGATAATATCAGGCAGCATACAAAGGCATGTGTAACGGATTGTCCTATTTCTTGTCAATAATCATGAAAATTTCCTTGTACTTTGCTTCACCATTTAAAAAAATTATTGCAATAACCTCTTTTTATCTGTCCATAGCTTTATAAATGTAACTCTTTGTTGGTTTCACCTCTTCATCTCCAATACGTAACACTACCAATAATGGACCACCAATTTTAAGAAGATCATGAATTTCTCTCTAAAACCATTCTGTAAGCAATTTAAGATATTTTTCTCGACTCACTCTTTTGAAAATTTTATCTCAAGACATTCATCAAAATTGAAATATCTAGTTAGGTGCCTCTACTCCTCTTGAAACCTTTTTAACATCAAGAATATAGTAGCAAAACGAGTCTTGGAATGTCTCACTGTCTCTTTATTATTTGTGAATTTTATCACCAAACTTAAAACTCGTGTTCGGCTATATATGTAGTCATTCCTCCTAATTTACCTCTAAATTATTTTTAAAATATTAGAATTTTAAAATTCTCTTCAAACATCAAACCAAATAAAATATATCGCACAAGGCGTCTAAAAAAGACATGGATACTTGGCCTCAAATTGTTTCCATGTCATAAAAATACCAACTAAAAATAAAAAACATGATAAAAATTTCTAATATTAAATATTTAACATATAGAAAATGTCAAACATACATGCAAGGACAATTTTTAGAGGCATTAACAATATTTTTGGCACTAATATCATCAATTTTCTTGTTAATCAATTCAAGCATCTTTAAACCTATTTTTGAATATGATGGGGCATCGAAGCTGTCCAAGAAGACACTCATTTTGGAAATCTTCATAAATAAATTAACAAGAACTCTACCATTTATGTTAGTTCATCCATCACACATCAATATGAAACCATTTTCCCTAGCCTCATCCATATTTTTCTTGACAGGTTTTTGTGTGTGATCTTTCTCTTTTTTATGGAAGAGTTACTCTCACTTCATGCATAGGATGAGCTCTCATACAAGGACCAGACTGTTCAATTACTTCAACAATAATTAGTAAAGACTCATATTTTTACAGCATTGAAATCAATTCCAACATCATACATCCATCCATCAAACACCTGAATGATACTAGCTCTTAACGTCTTCCATGTACTTATAAACATCTACCTTATCTTGTAAAATTTTCTTTTTTTACCACAAAGATTCCCTTTTATAAAATAAATATAACGGACTCTTAACACCGGGAGCACTAAGTGATCGAACTTCTGGTTCATCTTCCTCCACATCCCCTAAAATATTAAAATTATATACTAACTTATTTGACTTCATTTTATTTATTTTTTTGTTTTAACTCTGTCAATCTCTCCTTAACATGATCAATGATATTTAGCACAAAAAATGAGATATTTAAATTCATCATTCAAATGTTGTTTAAGATGTGTTATTTCATCATTGTACACTCTCTCACAAAAATTACATCAAATATAATCTCCTATTATCATCTTGATGTGTACTCATTTGTTCAAAATGGTGAGAATATTCATAAGAAGATGGAGAAAATAATGGACTGTGAACTAGTGAGATATATTTTCTATGGAGGATTATTTGGTAAAATGAAAAGGTAATTAAATTTTGATGAAGAGTAGAGAGATAAGAAAGCTTCTTAAGTAAATATTTAAAGAGAGAGTCTGATTTAAGAAGTTCTTGATACCCCCGTTATAAATTCCTTGAAAACTATTTGTAGGTAGCTAATAGGCCTAATTGACGGAAATATGGTTTAACCCATATTCAAATAAGATCCAAGCCCAAATCCAAATATTGAGCCCGCGAATTTGAATTTAAGTAAATTAATTAATTAATTAATTATCTAAATTTATTTTAAATAACAAAAGAAATAAATAAATATGAGTTAAATATATGGATAATAGGTTTATCCGATTTGCCCTTCAAATAACTATGCCCTCATCATTGACTAACCTTTATATTTCAGTAATAAAGAACAAGAACCGCTGGACCCATTAAAGATTAGAATAAACAATGAATTTAACTTAATAATGAGACTTGTAAAGAGGAGTGAATTGATTGATTCGTGAATAATCTTATATTATGTTCACACAATACTTAATGCGAGTAAAGATAATGTGTCTATTGAAAAGATGGAACCGAATGTATCTTTAAATATAAATTATGTAAGTAGCCATTTCATGCAATTTAAATAGTGTGAATTGGAAATGTTGCGAATAAATGATGAAAGTAACCGATGCATGCAATTTATACAGTCAAAGAAGCTTGAAATATGAATCTTCTAAACGTGATATATTTATTCAAGTAATAGAAACTAGATTTTTTTACAGTTTTTTAGGCCAATTGTTTTTAACAATTAAAAGTACATCGGAAAGGAGACACCATAGAAGCGTCTCAAAACGGCTCGCCAAAGGCATAAATGTGCATCGACATGACCTAAGGAGTTGCAGCCTCACCTTGCAACACCTCACGTGGCGGCAACACCATTAAAAACTATGACTTGTACATAATACAAATATTTTATTTTAAAGAAATATAAAGCTTGTTTATAGTCATGGTCTGATAACGTGGCTATGATAACAGACGTATTACGAGAAATAGAAACACATATGACTAAAGTTTGATACTATGACTAGGTAAAATATGACGTGTTATCTCTACATAAACCTCTATCGAGATTCTCACATGAAATCATCATGTAAAGAAAATCAAGAATTAGGTTAGAAATATTAGTAACGAATAAGTTGTCGGTTGGAAATTTAAACACACACATAGAACATGAGTTATCTATTATTTAGCGAAATATATATCAAAACTAGTATAAAATATCGCATGACATATAAAAATCAGAAGAAAAAAAACCATATATCATGGCATGTCAAAATTTGTTAGGCATAATACAAAATTTATATTACTTTTCTCTCAATTCAAGAGAATCATACCTACCATTTACATTGGGACATGAGCAATTGACTGCTTCATCTTGTCTCGTGTCCAACAAATATGTGTTTCTTATTCGATAAGGCCAAAAAATATGAAGATGTTCACTAGACACGAGTGATGAATTGCATTATCTCTGCTCGACCTTGACAAATATGAGAAACAAAACCAACAAATCCCCCATAACCTATCTCCCTTCAATCTACCCTAATTTTGAACAAATATGGATCCAAATAAAAAATTACATAATTAAAAAACTCAAGAAAAAAAAACTATAAAAAAATACCATATTTATGAGGAAACACCTCATCAAACCCACTACTAAACGATTAACTAAACTTAACAACTTAAAATTTAAAGAAAATAAATCCAATTTTACAACTTCTCTCACTAAAAATAATGTTCCCCTATTTAATAAAGATTGTTCCAGTTTTTATTGTGTTATCAAGCCTATAATACATGGATGAATGACACATATTAACTAGGGCACATGACATTAATCTGTTACAAATATTACTAAATTACCATCTAACCGTTTATGAGACTTATATAATATCAAATAGGAATATCAAAGATTCTTGAATGCTCTTATAGCCATGCAAAAAAGTTATCTTCATTTCATAACTTTCTTATCATGTCTCCTCGAGTTTGTTCATCTTCCTTATTATACCTCGTCCGCATTACAATTTTACCTTATAAGTTTAATTAACTTAATTTCTTCTTTGGTAAATTTAATTATTTTTCTCGTGAATCTCTAACCTGATCATGTTTAGTAATAATTCTTACTCATCATCATTTATCTTATTATATTTAGGTCATTAACGTTAACTTCATTGATACCTAATACTTACCATCTTTTTTTACTTTGTTTAGGAATTCAACCTTAACTTTATATATACCTATTGTGTCGTCATTGATATCTCTAATCCATTATCGTTTGTATCATTATCTTTCAGGTCGTCATACATTACTTCATTATCTTAAGGTCATCATTATTATCATTTTATTATTCATCATATGTAGTTTATCTATCAATCTACCAGCATTATACTTACGATCTTAACTCATATATAAGAGAATAAAAACTATATAGATATAAATCTACCATTGCCCATCCATAGTTTTTAAATAATTCACCTTCCTTACTCATTCTTTTAATACTCTGTGTATGTATAAATTTTTGTTTTTCTTAATCACAATTGGATTAGATTTTTAATTTAATAGCTCACAAACAAAAAATAAAATTGATGTAACTTTAAATGTTTTGCTTTATCTCACAACTATTTAGTATAGGTAATGTTGTTATCGGTTCGGTTTGGTCTGCGTTTTGAAAAATTGGACCGAACCACTAAGCTTGTCGGTTCGGAACGAACCAAACCGACAAAATTTTGACTCTTTAAAACAAAATTGAACCGAGACCGATAAATATCGGTTCGGTTCGATCTTGCTGGATTTACCGGACCGACAAGATCCCTCTAAATGTTTTGTATATATTTTTTGACTAATTACTGTAGGCCTCAACTATTTAGTTGGCCTTTTCACCAAACTTGGTGAGTAATTTATTTGGTTTGTGTGTTTGCTTATATAGGATAAGTCCTTTGTCTGATTTTTTAACTTAACCGGTATGGGATTCATGTTTCATGTGTTAACGGGTTAGGTTTTGTCGACAATGGAATCCTTTGGTTAGGTCTTATCAACAATGGAGTTTCGTTTCTGTTTTCTTCATTTTTAACACACGGTAAAAAAAATAGAACATGGATTTTGAAAACTAAGAAGATGAAGATGAAGATGATACAGATATTAGAGTGAGTGAGCTTCATGGTGTTAGTAGGTTTTGTTCAGTAAACGACAAAGCTTGTCGAAGAAGAGTTCTTTAGTTCCGATCCTAATAATCCTTTATAATTTATTTTTATATACTTATTTTGTAATATATATATATATATATTCATTTTAAATTTTTAATAAGTCAATAATTAATATTAAAAATTTAATATACAATTTTTTTTAATTAAATTAATTCACAGTATCTGTTAATTCGAGTTTCAAGAACCCAAAAATGAAATTCAGAAACTATAAACAATTTAAATAGGCTACTCAAAGGTTTATATTATATTTCAAATATCGGTATCAGTTTTTAAGGTAAAACCAAACCAATTATTTGTATGTTCACGTAATTTAAGTAAAAATATTATTTGTAGGTGGGGTTCATTATATCCTTTTTTTATTCAAGTAAGTAACTATATATATATCGAGTTTTTATCATTTTTATTGGTTTCAAATCGGTTCTATCGATTCGGTTCTTAATCAGATTTACAATTTTTGTTCCTTATCGGTCTCGATTTTTAAAATAGAACCGCAAACCGGACTGCTAAAATTTGGTCTGGTTCTCGGTCCGATCCTTACCGGTTTGGTTCCAATCAGGTTCCCAATTCTCAGAAACCATTAATAGTCGTTAAGTATATGTAGTTAATAATCATTGATTTGTGTTTGATACAACGGTTTAAATCATTCATGGCTTTCTATTTTTAGAAAATTTGATTCTAGTAAACATTTCAATATTTTACTATTCTGAGAGTTTAAATCTTTTTTTTAGAATTATGGTAGAGTTTCAAGCACCACTCGAGTATATTAATTATCTTTTAACACTTGAATTTTTATATAATGTATTTATGACATTTGGGGGTAAAAGCTTCAATCCTTATAAATTCTTCGTTATTCGTATAACATGTTTGTTCATTAGTGAGATTCGTAAAATAATCAACCGAGTAGTTTTTAGGAAAATTTAAACAGTTATCAAACAACTCATCTAATAATAACTCATGATCGGCTACTTCATCCAAAATAACTCCCACCATAAATCATCTTGTCATCCTTAAATTAGTTTTTAAAAAAACAAATATTTCTCTTGAAGAGTGTATGAACTTAAAAATATTACAGTAGATGTTTCTCCTCTCTAGACCATAAAACCAAAAACGCTCTCCTTGTCAAACTAGTCTGAAGTAAATAGTCTGTAACATGTTAATGTCTCATACATAGAAGAAACATCTGAGTATCTTAATGAATTTTCCATGTCCTTAACACAGCCATATATATACCATACTGAGTTTGAAAATGAAAAGATACACTAAAAATGGGGTATTCTTGATGATATAGTTATTAATTTTCCAAAAAAAGAGACCTTCTACATCATGTGATTAATTTCAAAGTTTATTTATCAATAATTTATTGATTACAAAGTTTATTTATCAATAATTTATTCCACCGAAGTATTACATTTGTCTTTCATCCCATGATAACCATATTTTTCAGTTTGTTAGAATATGTGCGTCACAATTAACTTCAAATGGACAGAGAATACTAATTAGTGTGATAATGGCATAAGACATCCTCAATATCCTTGTTACCATTTCAGACATGTTATCCGAATGTAAATTTTAAAAAGTTTCCAAAATATATTTTTACTATCTTGCACTTTGAAGAAACCAACGTATAAGTTTTCTAAAAATATCGCGTCGATGACGACCATAAAAACTTATCAAAGAGAATTATAGATATGAGCTTTACATAAAACAAAATCAACCCATAATACTAAAGTTTCAATTCATGAAAATAATCATGTCGTCCTTCGTGTTAATATTATCGCTCATTTAACTCGTAACAAAAACCTAATCACAACCATCTTAAAACAAAATCATCTTTAAAGATACAAAAAATAAACAAAGCTATCAAGGTTGCAAATCCACAATACGCGCAACTAAAAGCATTTCTTTCTCCAAGAGACTCACTTGGATTGTCCATAGTTTTAGACCTAGAACTTTTAATGAGTCATTATTTATCTTTATGTTCGGATACGTCAGAACTTTACTACTAAATCTATTATTGAGATATTAAAAAGACAAACCAAAATTTCCATTAAGTTATATTCTAATCTCGTTTATACTTCAACTATTAATATCTTATTTTGGACATACTTAACTTATTTTTTATTTGTTTTAGAGCTATTACAATTATGTGTTGCTTGTTGGAAAAACCATATATTCAATGGACTTTCATTTATTGTGCTCTTAGAACATCTCACCCATTACATTTGGTGAAGGATTTGGTTCGTTAAAATAAGAACTCAATAAAATTAAAGAAAATGACATTTGAAAATAGATATGACGAGCTGAGAAAAAATAAATGTTGACATTATATTGCCTTCATACAAAACTATTGAATCCAACAAACAGGTTGTTGAAAAGTTACAACAAAGTCTGACTAGTGTTAAAAATTCTAAAGAAAAAACGCTTAATGAAACCAAAAATACCATCATAAAAAGTATTAGATTATGTCAAGATATTTATAGCAAAATACTTAAATTTTTTTATCTTAGTTATATGGAAACCATCCTAAAGTAAACTTGAAGCCTCTAAAAAATGCATCCTCGTTATATAATATCTTATATTTCCACCATATATTACTTCTTCAAAAGATTACCGATATTCAAGTGATGAGGATAGTAACAATAATGACCCTACATCAGTAACTAATTATAATTACCTACCTCTGGCACAAATTGCTATAATATAAAATATGGTTAATTGAAAAACAATTATTGACCAAAATGAAGAAATTAACAAAGTAGCAGGTAAATAAAATATTTTTTCTTATTTTATTTCGTGTATGTCGTGTATCTTTATGTGAATTGTTGATGTTTATTGGGTAACGTCCGATGGTTAATTTTCTCATATTACCTTTGAACTTAAGTTCAATATTGCACTTTTGATAGTAAATATATGTTTACATTTGCTTCGTCGATCCATTTTGTGTTGATAATTTAACTCGTGGATAATATATTTTGTTATCTCAATTTTTTATAAAAAATTCCTCATTTAAACATTTTACTATGATGATTAATTTTGTAATATTTTATCATTTTACTATCTTTATTATTTTAAAAATATTGTCTCATATAGAAATACTTATCCATGAAACACTGTACCAAAAGTTTTTAACTTTGTATGCATTTGTTCATCCTTTGTCATTGATTTTTTTTAACCAAAATTTATTCCTATAAAAAAAAATTATACTATAAATAAATTTAATTTAACTTATATTCATTTGTCTTTTATGGTCTCGGGTGTGTGGACTCTCGGTATTATTAGATTGCAAGCTTGACTTTTAGCATTTATGACTCGGGATGCATGGCCTCTCGTTCTTAGTAGATCATAAGTTTGCTTTATAACCATGTTCACATTAACTTATAGTCATTTATTTTTATGTCTTGGCTGCATCGAATATCAATCTTATTATATAGCAAGCTTGGTTTATAGCGATATTTACTTTATGATTACGTAAAGGTTCTTTATTTGAAGATTGTTTGACTTATAATTTTATTGCCACTTGGCTGATAGCCTTTTTGTCATTTGGTTTGTAGCCTTTTTTTGTTATATAAATATTTATCCTTTTCGATTTAATATTTAGAATGGTCGTCATTTTAGATATAAACAACATAGTTTCCGCTACTCTAATAACTAATATTTGATATTATCTCTTGATAATTTGTTACATTTTTAATATTGGACTTGTCATTATAGCTCGGCTTGTTAAACCTTATATATTTTGGAATTTTTGACTCATCATTATAGATCACCTCGTTGAATCTCATAGTTTTCATATCATTTTAATTTTTTATTATAATAATTTCATAAAATTAATGATTTTGAGCCTCATGAATGACTGTTTTTAACTTTCATACCATCCACCAATGCTTATAAATAATAAAAACATTATATTAATAATGACATCATATTGTGTCTAATTAAAAAAACCGTTTGCGCCACTAGGTGAGGAAAATAGTATAATAGTCTATTTACAATTTTTGTACGATTTTAAGCATTGAATATTCCAAGATATTTTAAGGCATTCACATCCATATCATCTAGTCTACATGCCCCATAGTGTATTTTAGACCTGACTTGAAATGGCTCATCCTGATTGGGAGAAACTTTAGCAGTATTCTTAGATTTTAATCTTTGAAACACTTTTCTCATCATAAGATCTTTTTTAAGTATTTCATTTAAGCTTTGAATCATATATGTTTTTTATTAACCCACGATAATGTTTTATCCTTACTTGTGTTTGACTCTAACACAATTTTATCAAGTCAATGATTGTCTGCATTTCTTCATCGTTGTTTTCATATGAATAAAGTTGAATTATATGAATTTGAATCATTATATGTCTAACCCTTCATCCAAAAAAAGTAGGCCACTTACTATTAGCAAATTGAGGCTTCATTTTAATTTCATTTACAATTATATTAGTCATTTTCACTCGTCCATTATAATGTGGATAATAAGGTTACAAATGTGTTGTTTCATTTTATTATTTCTATAAAAATTTATGATCATATCATTTTGAAGATTAGGTATGTTTTCAGTCATGAGTATCCGAGGAATCACATACCGACTTATTAATATTATTCTGTAAATCACAAAATTCTTGTGCTTGAGTCCTTGGTAAAGAATTTGCTTCCGCCCATTTAATAAAATAATCAACAACCACAACAAAAAATTACATTCTTTATGTTGTCACTGGTAATGGACATGCTATATTAATATTTCATCTGTCAAATAAGCATGGAGAAATATTTGTTCATAAAGCTTCACTTGATGAATGACTCATATTCACAAACCTTTGGCAATGATCATTATTCTGCTAACTTTGGTCAATAATATCCTACTAAAAAATGTCATATTAACCATCAATATCCACAATACGATTCATATACTCCTTCATATATATCTCTTAAAATGAACCAAACCTTGTATTTACTTAAACATCATAACAATGGTCTCGTTGTGTTTTTTTCATAAAGTACTTTGTCAAGAATTACATATTTTGTTGCCCATAACCTTAATGCTTGTGCTTGAAACTTATCTTATGACAACACTTGATCTCTTAAAAACAATAAATATTCTTGAAACCAATCTTCATTTGAATCAACTTTCAACACTTTTAAGTTCTCAATCTCTACTTCAATTGATGGGTTATCTTACAGTATAATCAACGTACCTTTCTCCCAAACAACCAAATTTAGAAAGTAGATTTGCATTGGAATTTCGTAGACTAGGCATGTGTTCGCATATAATACTTTCAAAATAATTTTCCATCTATTTTAACATCTCTAGATATCCTCTCTCATTCTCCAATTTTTCCACATATACTAATTAAGCTTTGTTGATTACCAATTGAGAATCATAAACGAACTAAATGACTCACACATCACAGATATGAGCTACTTAATTCATTCTAAAACTATCGCATAATCAACTTTATTATTGGTAATTAAAACCCAAATCTAATAGACTATCATATCTCATCTCAACACAAAGTTAGTAAAATAATTCCATCTCCACCACCATAGTTATCCATTAACTTCATTTTCATGCATAATCTAATATTGTTTATTCGATGAAATGTTTTTCAAATTTTCACTATCATCTCTTTGTCATTCTTCTTGAAATTAATTAATGAAATCTACCACTGTTTTTGCTTTTATTTTACGAGGCATATTTTGAGTTTCTGTATTTCCCAAGTTTTATAGACTAACATGTTAAGTAGCCCGATGTATATGGTTTCTGCAAAACAATTCTTAAATGAAAATTTTCTAGTATAATAATATGACCTTAAAAATATGGTCGTATTTTTCGTGTTGCCACAACCAACCCCAACGCTAACTTTTCTAATTGAGATATATATTTTTGTCATCCACCAGAATTATACTCGCATAATAAATTGGTTTTTGCACCCTATTATATTCACGAACCAACACAACACTAACATCAAAACTTGACATGATAAGTATAGATTCAAACTCTCTCATTTTATTGGTGTGGATAAAATTTATGTTGAAGTTAAATACTTCTTAAGTTATTCAAAAGCTTCAGTACATTAATCATTCCAATTGAACATTTTTCATCCTTTTAAAATGTCAAAAAAAACATGAATCATGTCGGAAGCTCTAAATATAAACCTTGATAAAGATATTAGACGACCTCTTAATCTTTATACTTCTATAGTAGGTTTAAATGGAATCGTAGCTAATAATTCTTTTAACCGTAAACGATCAACTTCAATACCCTATTTTCTAATCATATCACCCAAAAACATTCGAATTCGTTCACCAAGAGATCACTTTAATGAGTTTAACTTCATATGAAATTTTGGAGGTTGTCAAATTTCTCAGATGATGTTAAATGATGCATAACCTTTTACTGCTTTACATTATCATATCATTAATATAAGTTTCCATATTTGATTACATTATCATATTTGATACATATCTGATTAACTTCATATTTGACTTTTGAGAAATTCATTACCATTGGTACAAATTGATACTTCGCAAAGATTTTCCACAAACGGGGGAAATTTGATGGTGGAATATCTAGTCAAAAATAATTTCAATGATTAACTAGACTTAATAACTCGGGATTTATAAAAAACAAGACTAATTTTGTAACTTTTCTCACTAAAATAATATTTCATCATTTAAATGAAGAGTTCTTCTCTTCTTTATAGTGCTATAAAGTATATAATATAGGGATGAGAGACACATATTAACTAAGGCACGTGACATTCATATGTTATAATTATTTGAATAAACATTACTAAACTAACCTCTAACCCTTTAGAAAACTTAATTATCTAAAGGTGTTTTGGTACTATTATCTTACCAACCCATTAAATCATAACTTTACTAATTATCCGGTATTATAAAACTGAGTACCGTTACCCTCTCAATATTTTGGTATACTATTTTTTTGGTATAAAAAATATTCGGTTTAATAAGAAAACTAGGGTGTTTCCGGCGAACTAAGGAAAATATCTAAAGGCGAACTAAAATCCGGAGAACTAAAATATGGAAACTTAGTGTTAGTATCAAAATTATGATTATGGTTGAATTAGGTTAAAAAATCATAATTTTAGGGTGTTTGCAGGCCATTTTCCAGCCGAAATTCAGTCGGAAAATGGCATGCAAACACCCTAAAATTATGACTTTTTTAATAATTAAATTCTTATTTTTTTAAACAAACTTCCAAAAAAACAAGTTTTTACCTTAATTTCGGTTGATTCATGTTTGATTTTGTGTTTTTATTAGAAGAAGTTTTAAAAAAATTGAAAAGAGTTTGAATGTTCTTGAGGTAACTTTGAATGTTCAAGAACAATTTGAAGAACTTCACAAAATTGGGAGTTGTGTTTTTTGGGTATACATAGACAAATAGATTGTTTTGTTAATTGGGTATATCTAGGATATACTTAGTGTTTTTTTCTACTTAGTGGCGATTCGGATATTAAATAAAAGTTCAAGGGTTTTTCATCCTAAAAAAGTCAAACAAACGTCAACTACGGTTTTTTGGGTAAACTAAAACCATATTTGGGTATATATAGCCATACCCTTTTAGAGAATTATTAATTTAGCACCTTATCCCCGAGTCGGGACCGGCAAAAAATATTATCTTAGAGAGTTTATTAAATAATCGATTATTAATTTATCGAGTTTCTACTGTATGTCTACGCATAAGTTTGGCTTCGAGGTTAGACATGGGGGCAGCTCACTCCAAAAACAAGACTTAAGGAAATTATGGGAATGATAGATGTCTGTAAAGTTGTACCCATCGGAGTAGTGAGCTTCTAGAGAGAGAAAATATATTTCTAGTGAGTAGTGCTCTAAATTAAAGTAGAGGATAAATAATAAGATAATGGATTATTTATGGAACGAGGAAGCCATTATCCAAATAGCACATGGAAAGAAAATTTAAAAGAACAATAAAGAATTGTCAGATACAGAGAACGATAAGTTAACCTATGAGTCACGTAGAAGGATAAGCTTGGAAATAAAATGAGGCCACAATTGAGAACACTCAATTATCTCGACAATAAACAATGAAGTTGGGGAATTTACTGATATTATACAAATAAATCATAGGTAAACAAGCTAGGAAAAGAACTTAACATATAAAAGGCTAAAGTGAAAAACATTATTATTTGTACCATGAGGCTTGACCAAACTGAACTTGGCCGATCGGCCGCATGCATGTACACCTAGTCATGGAACATTGTACGACCAGAAGAGGACTCGACCAATTGGCCAAGAGCATCATGTCGGGCCGCGTAGCGTTGTATGGCCAGACATGTGTTGACCAAGTGACCAAGTCCTCATGACCAGGTCGTGCAACGTTGCACGACCAAAGATCCAAGGTGCATGGTCGTGTAGTATTGCACGACCAGGCGTAATAGGATCTGACTATTTGGTCAGGTCCCAACTGATATGCTATCATAGTAAAACGTTACTAGGCATAGGTATCCCATAGTCGCGTGACTCCACTTGACTCGGAAAGGCTTGGCACCTTGGCTATTCTCAAAACTCACCAAGGATGCGCATTTGCGGTTCCTATAACATTAAACTGCTAGCACATAGTATTTTCCCGAACCGTCGATAGTCTCCCCTTCACCAACGCCACTAATAGTATGGGAGTCACACCCGACATGTACAAATATTATGTCTCACAATGTACGGATAAAGCATATGATGATATTATATTATGCAACCTCCACAAGGAAGTACATCATTCTAATAGAGCGGCTGAAATACCATAAAAACTGCACCAATAAGGAGGCACATACCAAAACTTCCCCAAATTCAAGATAACTATATAAAGACTTAATGTATCATTTGTATAACATGGTGAAAAGTTTAGAGAAAATAGTAGAAACAGAAATAAAAAACAAATAGAATCTATTTTATAAAATTAATAAAATTTTATATCATTTTGTTCTTCAAGTCTTTAATACTTTTTATTCATTGATCTTCTGCATAATATATTTTCAAAGATTAGTATTTAGGTGATTTTTAGCCTCACCATAACCAACAATATCGACCAGATTTTTAAAATCTACCATCAATTGTTATTGGTAAAAAATATGATTTTTAAATTTTTGTAAGCATTACTCTTCTTCGGTATCCGTTGTTCACGAACGATGCCAATTGGGTAAGGCAAATTCATATTTAAGTAGATTATGAATAAAGATTTAGGATTTTGCACTAACACACAAAAAATAAAAAATAGAATTAATAATATTATTCACAACTAAAATTCGATCTTTTATTTATAATAGTTTAAATAAAATTTATTGTATGACAGATTTAATATATATAACAATATATTTAAAAGAAGATAATTTAGAAATAACTATAATAGCCTAATAAACATTTTTAAACCGGATATATAAACCCAAAATAATCATTGTCTAGTTAATGATATTTTTTATTATTTTTACCATTTGTTTTAAGGTTATGCTATAGTTTTAACCAATAAACTATATGTTTTTTCAAAAACAACATTTTTTTTGAATCTTTTAACCAAAATTGAATATTTTGACTTTTTTGTGGAAACTTAGTGAATGAAATGTATATTGTGAAACAAACATGCAATCTTGATTAAAATTATCCAAAACAACAACATTTAACCAACTTTGGTTTCAAAATTATAATTGTTTATGAAAAAAAATCTTATTTTTAGACAAAAATTGATGTAACTCAAACCTTAAAAAAATTTAAAATAGAAAACAACAACTTTATTGATGAAATTAATACTACAAAAGAGATAGACATGAGAGTCAAATCATTAATAACAGTTTTTCAGTAGATGTTTTCCCGTTTTCATATTTTTTTTCGCAAATTATACTGGTGGTATGGACCCTGGCACTAGCGGTGCTAATAAATATTGTATGAAACAAAGTTTGATTTATGTATAAGTATCTGAAGTCTTGTAAATAATTTCTAATTGATATATTTTTTGAGTTCTCTAAAATTTCATTTGGATAAAACTAGAGATATGTTTTCGAACAGAGAGAATGAATATTTGTGTCTAATGGTTTTTCAATAGAACCCACATATATGTATTTTGACCAATGGATGCGTTTTGAAAGTTAGGGTAGTCTAGGGCATTTAGGTCAGATAACGGGAATCAAAATTTAGACTTAAAACCGACTCATATTTGAAATTTAAATAAATGTTCAAATTTCCAAATTGGAAATTTTGTTGACTTGCAACAATATCTCGACCCCAGTCAGGGGCTCCGTCCCTTGACTCCGCAAGGGGCTACGCCTCTTGAACCCTGTTAATCATGATATAATCTAACAAGTGTGCACTTCACACTCTACGGCTTGTTCGATAATGTATCATAATTAAATTGGTCGACTAGTCGATCCAATTACACTAACATATCTAAAAAACTTCCCCCGTTTTAGTTTAATTCATGATCAACTAAACACAATCACAAAAGTTAAGAAATTTATGCATAAATGAAATATCAAAACGATTGGATTTCACATTAGTATATTACACATTCTAAAAATCTGAATATCAAGGTATCACTAAGGATTGAACCTTTACGATTCATAACGAATACATTAAGATAATATACACATAAATTTACATTCTCAATTTTTCTTACTTGACATTATCTTTTACTTGCCTTGTGTCATTATTCTTCTTAAGCACATCGAAGCCAAGTCCTAGCTTCTTGAAGCGGCTAAACTTCATGCTCAAATAGATAATTCTTTTTCTCTTGCACCTGCATATGTGATTTTTCAAAAGAACTATTAAAAAAATAATCTTCAACCTTCACAACTTGCAGGTCTGAACACATACCTTGGTATGATACTACAAATATGTTCCAATCTCTAGATGTTAAGCTTTCCACATTGAATTCAACACCTAATGTCAAATTATATGTGAATTAGGTATCTCAACAATATAGATTTCAAATGGACTTTAATCTCATCCCAATAGCCGATTTGTGCACAATGTATCTACTTAACCCTTTGGTTAAATGATCGGCTAAATTATATTGAGTTCTCACAAACTCTACTGAAATAACATCATGCATGATGCACTCATGAATCATATTGTGTCTAAAACCTAAGTGTCTAAACCTTCCTTTGTAAACTTGTCTATAGAAATTAGCCTAGGAAGCTTCACTATCACATCTGATAGATATAGGTGATATCGGTTTGGGCCACAACAGAATTTCATACATTAAATTTCTTAGCTACTCAGCTTCTTTACTCTCTGCTGCTAATATAACAAACTCTGGTTACATTGTTGAATCAATAATACAAGGTTGTTTCTTAGATGCCCAAGAGATAGCACCTCCCCAAGTTGAAATACTCATCCACTTGTGGAAGAATGATCTTCCATATTGGAAACATAACTCGCATATGAATATCATTCAAGTAGAGAAGGAAATCCAGTATAAGTTAAACCATAATTCATGGTTCTTTTCAAATACTTGAATACTCGATTTAAAGCTTGCCAATAATATCAATTCGGATTGCTAGTATACCTACTAAGCTTTCCAACAACAAAGCTAATATCTGGCTTAATACTAGACATGGCATACATAAGACATCTGTCGGCTCTTAAGTAGTCAAGTTGAGATATAGCAGTACCTTTATTATGTACAAGATTAAGAATAAGATCTATAGATAAGCTTATCGGAGAACAATATTTAAAATTAAATTTATTCAATATCTTCTCAATATAGTGAGATTGAGAAATCAATATACTATTGTTCTTTCGTTTGATTTTTATACCAAGAATCATTTCAACTTCCCTCAAATCCTTTATCTCAAAATTAGATGATAATAATTTCTTCGTTTTATCAACTTAATTTTGGTCAGTATCAAAAATCAACATATCATCCACATATAGACAAATCATAACTCTTTTACCAGAATTATCAAATTTTATATATACACACTTGTCTTCTTGGTTAATAATAAAGTCATTCAACAATATCACATAATCAAAAAAATTATGTCGATCTTATGGTGCTTGTTTCAAACCATACAAAGATTTTTTCAACTTGCATACATTGTTATCACAACCAGGCATAACAAACCCTTCCGTTTGTTTCATATAAATCTCCTCATCTAAATCACCATTCAAGAATGCACTTTTAACATCCATTTGATGAATTACAAGCATGTATACATATGCAAGTGCAATCAACAATCTAATAGTGGAAATCCTAGCAACCAGAGCATAAGTATCAAAGAATTCAATTCATTCTCTTTGTCTAACATAATCATTTTAGAATGAAACATTAATATTTAACATAAACATATCATTACGCAAACATCTGAATCCTATAAATACACCATGTTTTGAAAATACAAATTTGCCATTTTTGTACACTTGTTTGAAACCACAATTATTTTAAAAAACACCAGATAAAAGATTCTTTCGAATCCCAAGAACATACAATACGTTGTTTAATAATATGTATTTTCGAGAAGTAAATAATAATGTAACATTTCCTAGTCCTTTAATTGGTTTGGTTACAACATTTCTCATCTTAAGTGAAGATCTATCTTCAGTCGGTTGAATATTACTGAACCATCGAAGATCCTTACATACATGACTTGTTTCGCTTGAATCAATCCACCAAGCAACATCGTCATCCTGCACATAAAATGCCTCATATATTAGAGATATATAATTATGACCAGAATTTCTGAAATAAAATATGACCTTGTTGCTTTTCAGGATCCTTAGATCCACTTGGACCAGCATTATTTTTGCCTTTTCCAACTCGACAATCCCTCATAAAGTGATCAGGTTTGCCACATTTCTAGCATGTTATTTTAGGCTTTTTGTTGGAAAAATTGTTGTTTTTGTTGTTGCCTTTAAAGTTTTGTTTATTCCTTTTATGTGTGTGTATTGCATTTTTAAAGAATCTACTTCTTTCAGCCATATTTATAAATAAGTTTCTCACTTGGTTTTTACCCACATGATTACTGATTTCATCTTGAGCCCTTAGAAACTCTTTAATCTTAAGATGGCTACCAAGTTCGACTAAATCCATTTCTTCCTTGTTGTGTTTCAGAGTGTGTTTAAAATCCTTCCATAAAGGAGGAAATTTATCAATAACAGAAGACAAAAAATACATCGTCCATTTTCATATTGTGTTGAAAAAACTTACCCAAAATTCTTAGTAGTTCATTATATTGTTCTATCACAGGTCTAGATACAACCATTTTGTAATTTATGAAATTACTAACCAAGAACTTCATATTATAAGCATTCTGCCATGTATTTTGATTCAATAGAATCACATAACTCTTTTTCAGATTCAACATTTTGGTATACATCAAACAAAGTATCAGGCATACCGTTTAATATGTGCTTCGACAAATGTAGTCATCATTCTCCCACTTGTTGCACCTCTTTGTTTGTTCCAGCGTTTAATTCTTAATAATCTATGGGCAGAGGGTACTCACGGCATACACAACCTTGAGGATAGTCAATAGAAAATGCATCTTTTTATGCCATCGTCTGAAATCATGTCCTTCGAACTTGTCCAATTTAGCGAATTTACTTGTCATTTCCTTCGTTGATTCTCCTTCGTTCATTATCTCTATCTTCATAAACAAGAACATAATATTTCAATTATTTGTAGTAAACAATGTTTGATTTCAGGATAAGTCTCTGAAGTCTTGTAAACAATTTCTAATTGAAATATATTTGGGGTTCTCCAAAAATTCGATTGGATAAAATCATAGATATGTTTTCGAACATAGAGAATGAATATTTGTGTTTGATAATTTTTCAACAAAACCCAACATATATGTATTTCGACCAATGCATGTGGTTTGACAGTTAGGGTACTTTGTGGTAGTTAGGTCACATAACGGGAATCAAAATTTTGAATTAAAACCGGCTCAAATTTAAAATTTAAATAAAAGTTCAAATTTTCAAATTTGAAACTCTTACACGCAACAATAATTCGACCCCAGCCAAGGGCTCCGTCCTTTGGACCTTGCCAGGGGTTCCGCCTCTTGAGCTCTGTTAATCATACTATAATTTAACAAACGTGCACTTGACACTCCGTGACTTGTTTGTTTCGTGATTAAATTGGTCTACTAATCGATCCAATTACACTAAAATATCTAACAAATATTACCGTCAATAACTAAAACTTTACACCGAAAATTTGAATTTTTAACACTGTTGATATAAAATTTTCATACTATACCACAAATACTACCTAACTTAAAACTATAATTGTATTATTTTAATAAAACTATTTTATCTCTCCTCCCCTTTTTCTTATTAGCGTAAAATAGTTTTGAAAATGAAAAAACACTCAACATATTAATAAAATTAAGGTCGAAGTCGTAAAAGACATGACACCAAATCAAAATATACGTCTTGTCACTCGTGGGAATAAATGGAGTGTAATCTAGTAGAATTGTGAGTAGTACGATTGTATGTAAGGTAACGTCAATCAAGAAAACAAAATGTTGAAAATGTCTCACCAAAGTTAGGTAAAAATAAATACATAAAAGTAAAATAGTCCTTTGAGTTAGCATTGAAATGGAGAATGTGGACATGTGACATGAAGTAAGCAGTTGAATAGCTGTAATTATTTATACACAGCTCGTGAGTCGTGAGTAAGTAGGGGAATGGGTGATACAGATATCCAGCAAACAAGCTAAAATGTATACACTTACATTTCAATCTAGTTTTTTTTTTCTCGAATCAAATTTGTCGCAGTTTGAATCCGTTAACGTATCTTATGTAGTTTTAACCAAAATAAAATACCTTGCATTTTAGGTTATAAAATTTGGGTGGATCCACTTTTCTATCCCTAGATAATTTTAGAGAAATGACAGAACTCATCAAGTATATTTTTGTTTAGTATTCGCACTATTTTCTATCCCTATTTAGTATCTATCTACCAAAATAAATAGTGTCTAATATTGTTTTTGAATTTCTAAACTACCCTCTATTTATTATATAACCATATTTTTTTAGAGATCATTTTTTCTATCTAACTATTTCAAACTATTGAATTTTTTTATCCAACTCCATTATATTCTAACATTTCCTTCCAAACTCGTTTTTACCTCCTACAACCTACTTCACCTTAGTTCATCTTTGATTTTCCGACGACACACAACACTTCGGTCACCTTAGTTCATCTCTATTTTCCGGTGACACACAACACTTCATCTCTATCTTTGAAAGTGTCTAATATTGTTTTTGATCATTCAAGCTAAGATTTAGTTAATATGATGCGATTTGTGTGGCTTGTTAGTTCTTTCTCATGTAATACAATTTATGTATATTAGTTCATGCAATTTTGCTAATTATTTTTTGTGGCAGGATTTACCCAGTCAAAAATATTTTTTGTTGTTATATAGGATACCCTAGCAATGACGTCCGAGATAATCTCTCAGATTATCTAACTAAACTAACCAGCATCAAGCTTAGAAGTACCTTCACTGGAGTTTCTAACGATCAACACTCGCTATCGTTATAATTTCAAACTCAAAGTTCACCGATAAACGGCCACTAATGGTACACCGTTTTTCGGAGGTTTGAGGGGGGTCGTTACTTGCTCGTCGGAGTACGAATGAGGTAGGCTGGCCAAAAGTGGTTATGGGGTTTTGACTGTTTGTTTACGGTAACTTTGAGTTACTTCTTTGACTGATTTGGGGAGGAAAATAGAATATCTAAAATATGCCTCAAAAGGTGTAGCAATAGTCACTCACAACCTAAAGTCTCATCTTTATAGTAGAGGGATATTTTTGTCCAACTAATAAAGTTGGGTACCTTTTGAAAAAGAACATTTTTAGGTACTAGAAGGTAGTCACATAGTTGAGAAGGTATTTTCGGGTAGTTTTCTCATAATTTTATCCATGCAATCTGAACATTCGAATTTCTCCCATTTGAATTTCTAAAACAATAGATGTTTCATAAGACATTATTAAGAAACAAATGGTTTAAAAAATCAACTCGTTTACCCATTATTTTATTTTTTTTACAAATTCGATTCTTTTAATATAATTGATGAACCAATTATCTATGAATATAATAGTTAGAAGATATATAGATAGAAGATCATCTAAAGTTTAAAAACTATATAATAATAAAAAACTTGACAAAACAAAGAAGTTGACCAAACAAATATAACTAAACTAAACAATTACGACTTGTGTGGTTTATTTTGGGCTGAGGGTAGTTTTGTAAAGTATTTTGGTAAGTTTGGGGTATTTTGTGTTTTAGTGTGAGGAGTAGTGAGATAATTAAGCAACATGCTTGTATTAAATGTTGATCACCCTCATTAATGAGAGTGGTTGGGGTATTTATAATTTTAATTAATGATCCATTGGCTTACCGGGTCAAGTTGTGAAACCGGGTTAAGTTTAAGGACTCATTAGTTTTTAAGTAGATTAGCAAATAGCTTAGTCAAAAGGTGTTTATATTTGTCCAGTTTGGATTTATAGTGGAGTGGTAAGGTCCGAATTACCCTTGTCCGGAGTTAAATGGTAGGCTGTGTCTGTAATATCCGAACTCATCAGTAGCCTCATTTTCTAAGCCTTTCAAAGTATCTTTGGAAGGGTTAAAAAATCTACCAAGTCAAAGTCACTATCAACTTCGTCCGATCTGCTTACGTTGTCTGAACTAAGAAGCTTATTTCCAACACCAATCCAGCTCGAATTTCATCAGGACTAATTTTTCTTTCCAGAATTTTAAGAGTTTTCTTTTGAATCGTGGGACACGTGTCAGTATTTGGTTTGACCTACCATCCGTTATTTTCCCTAGATCGTTGTACCCACTAGGTCTAGAAAGTTACCTAGGTTTTGATTTTTCACACGTTTGCGCAGCCCTTAATCATTGCAAAAAACTCCTTCGAACTTCTCTTTGGTAATTGATGTTTTTTACTGTTATATTTATATATTTTTACTATTCCATTGTCTTCCACACTCAAAGCTTTTTTAGAGATAAATTCATCCTCATCTTCAAATTGTTCTTGAGATATTATATGTTCACAGCCAGAAACGCTTTAGTTAAATGTGGTTGGTTGAATTTATTAGAGTTAGACAGAGCAAGGAAGGTAGAGAGAGGAAAATGTATCGCTATCGGCCTCCCTATTTCTCCAGGTGAGAAAAATCAGTCAGCCAAATTAGGACGCCAATCAAGGGTCATCTTCTTCCAAAAACCCTAGACTCAAACAATTCTTATTTAAGCCAAACCTTTCATCTCTCCCTTATGGTTCTTCTGTACAAGAGTCTCAACACCCCTTTTCTAAAGAAAAATCTGTTTCTAGTATAAAAAACCCTCGCCATTCATAGCAATGGGCTCTGACACAGAAAATTCACCGCAGAAGATAACCCCTCGTCGGACAACTCACCAAACCAAAAGCCAATCCACACCGTCAATGTCAAAACCCTCCGGACCGGAGGTAGCTAGAGCAGGTTCGCAGGCTAAGGGCTCCGGATCACAACCTCTACCAGACATTAGGTCCTCAGAGGTAACAAACGCTCAACTATCCGAACAACCTCCGATGAAGGAAACCAAACAGCCTTCCTCATAGACAACTGGAAAACCTTCCATAGTGATGGAAGATATTATGGAAGACAGTATCGAAGAGGCCCCTTTTGACGCATCAGGTCAGACAGAGGATGTTGCTTCTGATAAAAAAAGAAAAGGTAAAGTAAAAGTTTGCATGACTCATCCGGACTCGCTTCCGAAGTGCCTAGAGGGTAAGGTAGGCCCTTGGTTTAAACATGTCATTGTCAAATATTTGCTAGCTTTGCAAAACATTAACTATGTCTACACCCATACTGCTCAGTTAGGCCGAATCCGAACCAAATGGGGGATTTTGGAGTGTGTAAAGGTAAGGATACCGATTGCTCCGGAGACCCTCATGGACTGCAAATTGAATGAGGTGGTAGTGTACATCAAAGTGTTGAACTGGGGACTCCGGTTCCCTCTAGACCCAAAGATCGTTAAGTATTTCCATTTGGTCAAGCTCTGTCACAGTCAGTTAAGCCCCAATGCCTGGTACACACTCCTTGCATGTATCATGGCCTCCAGACTGTCAAAGATCCCTCTTCTGATGGAGCAGTTTGCTGCTGCAGCAAGCTTGTGTAAAAACCACCAGATTCCATTCTAACACTACAACATGGGGAATGACTTTAAGGTTATGGACGACCTGCTAGAGTCCAAAAACAATTGGGACATAGTTCCTATTTTTTAGTGGAACATAGGAAAATGGCAGGAAGATTAAAGCCAACACCAACCCTAGCTTGCTGACCAGTATGTGGAAAAGCACTAGTAATTTTCTTCTTCTCTTACCCTACAAGTTTTTCTTCTTAAACTATATGATTTCTTATTATGACTACTTTGTTACTTCTCTTTAGTTCTAACGAAGGAGTTCACCAGCCATTTGGAAGAAGGGAAAAAGACTTGTGCAACGCTTAATGCATGGGCTTTGGAACGCTGGAGGAATACCTTCCACAATTGCTTTACATCGGGGAATTTTGTGAGGTCTCACCTGTGGAACACCACATGCCGGAGAGACCTTTCGTGAAAAGAGCTAATCACCTCTCCTCCTCCTGATGTGATTCTCAAGGGACAGAAGCCAAAGATGCCAAGCTGTTCTTACCTTCCATGGTTAAGGCTCCCAGTAAAATGAAGAACAAAAAGAGGAAGGCTACAACAGAGCTGGCTCAAACAACTACAGAAGGGACTGGTTCGGGGAACCAGGGAGGCATTGATGTGGCTCTGCTTAAAAGGAGAATTTTGTGTAGCAGCCCGATGAGTAGTTCGGTAGGCCCACAATACTTTCTGCAAATAACTTGGCCACTTCCCCGCAACACCTTCTAAATTCTTTTTTAATCCAGACAAAATATTCATGTTTGCAACTTCAACCTGACCGTTTGCTTGTGGATGGAAAGGAGAAGAAAAACAATGTTGAATACCTCTGGAAGTACATAAATTCTCCATATCTTTGTTATCAAACTATGGCTCATTGTTTGTGGTAATATTTTGGGGGACCCAAAATCTACAACATATATTGGATAAGATAAATTTAATGGCAGCCTTCGATGTGGTTCCTGCCAAGGGATCTGCCCTAAATCTACAAAAAAGATTAAATACAAGGCATATGGTTTATTTTGGGCTGGGGGTATTTTTGTAAAGTATTTTGGTAAGTTTGGGGTATTTTGTGTTTTAGTGTGAGGAGTAGTGAGATAATTAAACATCCTGCTTGTATTAAATGTTGATCACCCTCATTAATGAGAGTGGTTGGGGTATTTATAATTTTAATTAATGATCTATGGGCTTACCGAGTCAAGTTGTGAAACCGGGTCAAGTTTAAGGACTCATTAGTTTTTAAGTAGATTAGCAAATAGCTTAGTCAAAAGGTGTTTACATTTGTCCAAATCGGATTTATAGTGGAGTGATAAGGTCCTGTTAACCCTGTCCGGATTTAAATGGTACGATGTGCCTGTACTATTCGAACTCATCAACGATATGCAAAACGAAAGATAAAAAAGCGAAATGATTGCAGAAACTTGACCATACAAGTATAACTGAGCAAAATGAATGTGTTAAGACCGATATGAAGAGGGGGGAGATACATTGTTTGCGTAAAAGAGCAGAGCCATCAAACCACTATGGAGAATTGGCTGCTACAAACAACAAGAAAACATAATAAGTAAGAATTCTAAAAGGACTGTTTATGTATGGCAACCTTGGTTCCAAAGAATTTGAACCGGATGTCGAAAACCATGCAGTAAGATATCGCAGAGGCGAGGGTCGAAGAGGATCTAAAAATACTACCTTTTCTCTCACACCATACGTGGTTGATAACAACGCCTAGATATGTCAACGAAAAAACGAATTTAAAAATTAAATATTTTTCGCAACAATGTTCGATAAAGGTCCATATACATGAATTTTAATTTTATTTTTCTTTGATTGGGTCAAATTCTGTATTTTGCATTGTTATATGGAATGAAGATCATATTTTAACAAAAATAGTTATATGCTCTTTTTAAATTTCAAACTATCATTAATTACACACGACAAGCCAACATAACAAACCTCACAAATAGCATATTTATGAGTATCGAACATTTTAATTAGTTGTATGTAATAATATATTTTACCAAATATTTTAATTTAATGTATTAAGTAAAAATAATGAAATGATAACAACTTGTGTTTGATAAAAAAAAATCAAAATTTTAATTAAATTATTAACTTAAAAAGTTATACTTAAAGCAGTTTTATAAAAATAAATAATGCAACTAATGATGTAAATTTTGGTTGATTTAAATTCGAATGTTTAAGATTAGATAATTGAAAAATAAATGAAATGTCTTCATATAAGGAAACAGAATATGATAAATAAATAAATAAAATAATAGTTATGGCAATTTATAAAGTAGGAAATTTTAAGCTTACTTGGACTCCAAGATTTGGCCATATGAGCCTTGAAATTGTTTAAAAATAATTTGTTAACAAATTTTGGCCTTATCAGTATCTCTCATAATCTTTGTGAACGAGTTTATGAATGATTACAAACTACGCAACGAGTGATATGTTTTGCCGAAATTTGTTATTTGCATCAATAAAGAGAAGTCAAACGCCAATCATCTTTTGAATATTTCAAATAGATCATTTATTATGCACCTTCACATATTGATTCGGGTTCATTCTTGCTACAATTTGATTGTTTGAATTCCTCTAGAGTATTAGGTAGCCTATCAAGTTATTTCAGAAAAAATTTGGACCGGTCGTCGCGATGTCTATAGATGGTGGCCAAGACAATAGTATTTGAAAGGACTTATGATCTAAAGTATCACTTAAGTCATTTCAAAAAAATTATAGGAAAATATTTGTGATTTATAGTAACCCTAAAATCCTTGTAACATTTGTCAAAAAAAATTGTGAATTTGAGTAGTCCTTATCGGGGACGGTTCAAATATTAAAGAAAGGACTTGAAACACTTAGACATGGCCCATAATTAAGAGTTGTTGGTTCTATCAATACATTCATGGAAACCAAGTACATAGTTGAAAGGATGACAAGTCTCGGTTGTGGCTTCTATCCAAATGTATATGGATATTTCCGCAATTCGAATGTGATGCACGACATTGGACAAGACTGTCTATTTGATTACAGTCATTACAATGAGTTACAAGAGATCTTTGACGAAGAGCGGGCAACCCGATCATAAGGGTTGGCTGATTTCAAAGTAGAAATATTGCAGACACACGAAGACTCTTCTAGGGATGCATAAAAGATACCCATTATGTGTTTGCATGAGGAGTTTTAAGATTTTTGTTTGGATTCGATGTGGGTTTAGTTCCAAAATCATAATTTTCCTTTATATGTAGTTGATGGACATAAGTCCCCCAAGTTGGGGCATGTTGTTGTTATTTTTGTGCATATGTGTAATGAATTATTGTTACACTTTTTTACCAATGTTGTGTAATGTATATACTTAATCAAAACGAAGCATTCTTGTTTCTTTATACTTTTGTTTAATTTTTTATATATGTGTTAGAACTCCATGTGAATAGTAGGTACTCTGATTATCCAAATAGAATGATGAAATTAAATAGGAAGATGCCAAAAAAAGGACCACACGGTCCTTTAGAATGTGGTTGCAAATAACCAAACTTAATGTATATGTACGGATGCACGACTCCCTTATGGATTATTTAAGAAGTGACATGTACTGTATTGCACGTTCTTGGTAGTGTGCCGCATCATAGAGAATGCTTTAACATGTTTTAACCAAAGATGAACATGACTTCATTAAGTGTTTAAATTTAGCATTACACGTGAAAGAGCTCTATAGAGTTAGTACGTCTCAATCGTAGTCGTGCATTGGCTCAATCGAGCTGTAACACCTCAGTCTTAGCCTTTTGTTGATTCATTTGAGCAGGATTATCTTGGTTGTAGCCTCACATTGGCTCAATTGAGCTGGAATGTCTTGGTTGTAGCATTACATGGGCTCAATAGATTTTGAATATATGGGCCATAGCCTTATAATTGCTCGATAAAGCTGAGATTTCTCGTTTGGAGCCTTACTATTTCTCAATGGAGCTCAATATCTTGACTAAAGCATTACAATGAATTAATAGATTTGTAATGTCTCAGTATAAGCCTTACATTCGCTCAATGGAGTTAGAATGTCTCAGCCGAGACGTTAAAATTACTGAATGAGCTAAGTATTTGGATGGGGTGGTAGTATATTATCATGGATGACTGATGGTTGGCATCCGCAAAATAATCATATCTCGGGTAAATTGATGATTCTCTTTGCTTGTTTCTCTACTATATCCCTAAGTTTGGTTGCAATTTTGGCTGGACTCCTTGATGGTACTAAGTAATGTTTGAATATGTTTCGGAGTTTGGTAGAATTTGTTGGAAGGTTGGTGAGATTTGTTGATTTATTGTGGGTTAGATGGCACTACAAGGTATGTTGGGGGTACTGTTAGACTTTATGTTATTGATATAGGTTTGGTTGTGCATTAGATTTCTATTGTAGGTTCAATTGGGCTCCTGGCTAGAGATTGTACTAGATTCTAGGCTAATGCTAAAGATTTAGTTGAACTTTAAGTTTATATTTGAGGCTCAAATAGGCTTTAAGTTGTTGATGAACACTCGACTGGATTAGAGGTTAGACATGGCTTTAAATTATTCTCGGAGGCTTGGTTGGACATCAGGTTACTGATGAAGGTTTGGCTAGACTTAAGGCTATTGATGAATGTTCAAGTGAATTTCAGGCCGATGTTGAATGTTTGGTTGGACTCTAGGTTGTTCCTGGAGGTTTGAATGTACTATGTGGTTAAAGAAAACTTGATATTCTTGAAGCTGGCATGAGGTTCCGACTGTATTAGTTGTTTACCACTCTTGGATGAAAGTTTCTGTTACTTAAGCTATCGTCTCTTCATTATCGTCGGAATGTCCTGACGTCACTTTTCTATTTATTTATTTTCTATTGTTACATTGTTTTATGTTTTTTCTAGAAGATGCTCGGTTTAAGTCTTCTTTATTGATTTTAGTTCCGGCTCTTGAAGAGATGGACGTCGATTTCGATCGTAGATAACAACTATCAACAAATTTCACAGAATTTTAAAATTAGTATACTTATCGACAATTATTTATTATGTCAGCTGATCATTGGGGCTGAAGGCAAAGAATATGGGATAATCGCAGTCGGTGGTTCAACCACTATAATAGTCAAAACTTGAATTTGAACCAACCAATTCGCCTAAGCTGCAAGATTCTCGGTCGATGGGATAACCAGAGTTGTGTGCTGGACAAATGGAAGTGGAAAAAAATATATGAACTAACAAAGCGGTTGGCATCGAAATCTTAATGTCAACGTCCTCGATCACCGTTTGATCATTAATGAAAAAGTTCCAATGAATTTATCATTTGATATTTTTTTGATGTTATTAATTTTTAAAATTAAAATAAAACCAACAAAAGAAAGATAACAATCACTTTCCACGACGTTTTAATAATTATATAAATGATAGTCGATTTATATTTAAATATTAAAAATAAATTAATCGCTAAATAAATAAAATATATAAACAAATAATATAAATAAATAAACAATTACAACTTTTATATAAAACTTTTAAAAAATTACTAATGGGGTGAATATTTTGTTTATAAAAATGTGCCTTTCAATCGTTTAAAACTAAATATATTTTTTTTCATGTCGTTACGTCTTTATGTGACATGAATAATGTTTTTACACTATTGTTAGAAAGTTTTTTTTTTTTTATTTGGACTTATTTAAACTCGAAAAATGTTATTCTATAACTCTTGTTTTAGTCATATGAATTATTTTATTTGTGAATATATTCTGATATTATAGCAACAACAAATAAAATTATAATTTGGAAACCTACACTGTCATTGTCACATTTAATTTCCGGAGCTTTCTCAAATTTCCGGATCACAAAATAAGCAAATTTGTTTCTTTCTTTTTACCCACAAAAGGTGGAAATTTGTAAGGCAGGAATTGTTAGTTAACTTAAAAGCGGTGTTTTGTGTCCTTTGAACTACTAAATGGATGATGTATAGTATAGTACTAGTTTTTTATACGAGAGTAGGGATAGGGGAAAAGCATGGAAGTAAAGCGTACAAAAGGCAAACAAGTAAGAAGACTAAAGCAATAATGCTTCAATGTTTCCTTCTAGTCGGCCATTAACTTTACAAACGTGGGACCGAACTAACTCACCTAATCCACATTTCTATTAAACATATATAATTGAATACTTCAGAATCCGGTTTGGTTTATATTTGATGGCGATATCGGTATTGATCTAAAACAGAAACACCGACAGCTGATTTAACTAGATGGATCAATTTTGGATATATTAGTTTATTATCAAACAATTTCTGTTTTGTTTTGTTTTGTTTTTACTCAGAATACGATAGAAAGTATTTGTGGTTAGACAAATATAATTAGAATGAAAAGACTTATAAATGTCTATGCACTTCTTAAGAATGCACTAAATATATAAAAATTAAGATATTTTAGCTTATTGGTTCACATAGTATATACTATATCCTTTCATATATATTGTGTTTTTTTCCAAAAAGATATAATACAAAAATTAAAATCAAATATTTAACACTTTAGACCATGTAAAAACGTTCATTAGCTAGGATAAAAAATCTAACATGTGTATTGGAGACACTATAGAATTAGGATATTGTTTAACAAAATTATTTAAATAATCTTGTATGTATATATGACACGTAGATTTGTTTTGGTTTTAAATAAAATTTTCGGAATATAAATTATAAAAAATATATATTTCTATAGTTCTAGTCGTTTTAAAGTTTTTCTTTAGCATAACTTTGAACCCAATATTGTGTTAGATAAATAAGAAAATGAGAATTTGATTTGATGATAAATCGAATTTGTACATATGTGATTGGTAAACTAAGTTGAAACCAAATATTTAAATCATTTTAGTGTAATTTTTAGGGAGAAATAAAAAATTGGACGAATCACAATTAAAGTTATTCGAATTAGAATTATTTTTGTGTACTTTTTAGCGTGAAATAAAAAAATTGGCCTAATCACAATTGAAGTTACTCGAGTTGGAATCATTTCAGTGCAATTTCTAACGAGAAATAAAAAAATTGGGCTAATGACAATTGAAGTTATTCGACTTATGAGGACCGGAGAAATTAGATATGTTTGATTGATTGCGGCTATTGCATTTTCACATTTAGATCGCAAATCTCATAAATTGATCTCTTTAAAGATTGAATAGTTGAAAATGCACAAATTCACTGTAAACTTGGCTTGCCTACGAGCTCCATGAAGGTAATCAGCATTAGTGCTGGTAATCGATTATGATGAATCCAAATGTGCTAATTGAGATGTATTTGTATCTTGTGAGTTCCATAAGTACGTATAAGTTTTTTTTGTCATCCATTACGTATGTGGTCGGAAATCGGTAAGAATCCATGTGATTTATAATGAAAGTTGAATAATTACAGTTTCTTATCAATATGCACCAAAAGATTCATCACTCAACCCACTTGAAAAAATAATTTCTAGTATAACGGTTATCGGATGAAGCTCGTTAGGATTACCACTACATGATTGATGTTACAAACCAAAATGAGTATGATTGTTGTTTGTTTGATTTTTATTCCTTTAACCAAAGATGTCTTGAGGATTTCAAGTTAGGTAATTTAAGTATTGAACATTTGATAAAATTTGATGGGTTTTATGAATTGGTCAATAGAGCAAGAAAATAATCTGAACGATTGTTAATATATTTGTTTTTACTTTTATCCCTAATTTCTAGAGTATCAACACAATTTTTTATATTTTCCATATCTATAAAATCGATGAGAAACCATAAGCTAGATAGGTTTTTTATAATTTAACTTGTGATAGTGATGGTAAGATTGATAAGCTTATAATAATGAATTTATCTTCCTTACAAACTAGAAGTTGGTTGTGAACGGGTATGAGACTTATGATTCAAGTGTGGCAATTACAGTGAGAATAGGTAATAATTTAGATATGGATTCATCATAGATTTAATTATGTTATCATTTACTTGTTATTCTTAGTTATACATAAGAGATTTAGATGTTATGTTGGGAATATCATCGTTTGTCCAAGGAAAAAAACTGAGGTATGATTATTGAACATTTGGAAAAATAACCATGTTCCAGAATGAGAAACAAATTATAAAAAATGAATAAAAAACCAAGCACATAATACAAATTTAACGTGATTCATATTGTGAATAAAATTCTACATCCACGGATAACAAACACTATTTTATAAACAAGTATGTTACATAAAGATTTTCAAACACAAAAGACTCAATCGTCCTCCCATCTCTTCTATTAGTATGTCATTCACATAAAACAACAATAAGACTTCTTTTTTCACATATGTCTCATCATTCCAATAGACACAATGGTAATATCATTTACAAAAATATTATGTGGATCTCATAAAAGAATCAAATCTTCTTTTATATTGGCTCGACGACTGCTTTAACCCATAGATGGGCCTTTTCAACACATACACATCCCCATCATTCCTTTGTTCAAATATTTTTGGTTTCCATATATAATATGTCTTTTTCCAATTCCCATGCAAAGAGTCAGTAATAACATTCATTTGATCTAGCTCAAGATCAAATCGATCAATAATCAATAATAGAAACCTGATTGAGGTTTGCTTCACAATTGACAAAAATAACTCATTAAAATTAACACCTTTCTTTTGAGTAAACCATTTATTAATCCTAGCCTTGTATATGGGTAACTCAACACCCGGTATATATAGGTTTCTCTTGAATATTCGTTTAATCCTAACTAGTTTATAACCTTTCGTTGCTTTGTAAGAATCTAGGCATTCATCTTCGTGAGAGATCTCAGTTCTTTTTTATGGTTATGAGCCACTTCTCTTGATAGAATAATTATATGTTTTAGATTCAAGAACATCTCCGTGTATTTTTATCACTAAAGAATAACCAATTATATCGATATAGATCATACATGTGCGACTATTTGTTTGGTCTCCATGTTCTATCCCTCGCCAATTGATAGTTGTCAAATTAATGTTGCTCTCGAATTTGATCATCTAAAGGACGTAGAACACCAGTGGTTAAACTTATTATGTATGACCTAAAGCAAGAACCATGTCCAAAATTTTCTTCGGCAGAAGCTTCTTTAGCTTCACTTTGTAGATTAAATCTACCATTAACTTTAATTATTTTCTTGAAAATTCTAGGTTAAGTCACCATTGCATTCTTTAATAGCATGCCATCTTCAATGAAAACCACTTCCCTTCTTATCAAACCTTGTGATGTTAAGGTTCAAGGTAGCACAACCTATACCTTTTTAATTTTTCCAAATAGTTGTGGAACAAACATTTAAGTGTTTTTGGCATAAGTCCTGCTTCACATGTGCGTAGGCAACACATCTGGCATTCACAAATGCTCTAACTTAAGTTTATCTCTAGTCTATGCATTTTGAAGATAAAGAAACTTAAGCGCCATATATGGACTCATGTTGATGATATATGCATTCGTTGTCACAACCTCTCCTCGTAACATTAGAGTTATTCCAATTGTATAACTCATACATATAACTCGTTTCAATAGGGTTCAATTTATTCTCCTAGCAAGCCCGTTCTCCTCATAAACTTTAATATTGCAGGATTCTTCATTCCTAATGATGACTTTTCCACCATCAAGCATTCTCGGATCTTCAAACCAATACTTATTGGTAACCCTATGGAATTATGTGCACGAATCCACTAACCATTTATATTTATATATACAAGCCATAAGTATACTCAAAATCATCAGACACCATTGCAACATCTCTAGCTTTGGTTTTATGATAATTGTTGATATTTCTCTTCTACAGGTAATTCCGACTAATATGTCATTTCTTCTTGCATACCCAACATATTATATATGAAATTATATCAACTTCTTTTGAATTTAACTTAGAGTTTTCTCTCCTCTTAATTAAATCTATATTTCATAACCTACCCCTCACACTCTAGTATGTTCCATTTGGAGTCAAACTTTATAATATTTTTTATTTGAAGATCTTTAGAGTTCAAGATACTCTTATTTTTTAATATTGTAAGTAAGTATTTATAGTAGAGCATGGTTTCCACGAAGTGTTCATACTCATTATATAAAACTTAAGAATATTATTTATTGGCCATCCCCCTCTACCCTTACACCAACTGCATTCAAGTCGAGTATAACTCATTTGTAATCATCTAGATGCATGAACGTGCAAAAATGTTTCTTCATATATAATATGCTTGCCAATGATTTCTTCATGTAAATCTCCTTTAGCCGATTCAATATCCTTAATATCCTAGGATCTTTAGATACCTCTCACAATATTTCATCTCTTAAACTTAGTATGATGGAATTATGAGCTTTAGATAATATGATGACATTATCTAGCATAGATTTATCCTCGATAGCAACAACCAATCCTTTATGTACTGGGTAATCCGTAACCTTAATTCTCTAGAGATTAAAGTTATTATATCCGTCAAGTTTTAATAGGTCAAGTTTCATGGCACTCGTCTTTTTTTAGAATTAAGTTTCTCTAGCGTGGTTTAAATTGTAAAGAAAAACATACATCCACAATCAACATACACTCTTTTATAAAAAAAATAGGATACAAAAATACTCTCAAAGAAGAAGGACTGAGTCTTAATATTTGTTATAAAAGGTGATGTGATTCACATAAGAATTTTTTCAGTGTGTATCTCTCACCTTACGGATCTCTCAAAAGACTTAGACCTATTTCTCTCACTCAGAAAATATGTTGCTCACGATTGAAGGTTTAGGGGAAACCATAAGTCTTCATCCGACACTCCAGATTGAAGCTCATTAATTAACAGTTGAAATAACTCATAACCCTTTAATGTATGAAACCTCATACATAACAAATATTAATTAAATATTTGGATATCAAATTAATAGAAATTCTAATTAATATAGAAAATATATAATAGGAAACCTAATTAAATATATAAGACCTAAAAATTAGAAAAATCAACTTCAGTCCAGCTGTTTGGTCCAGCTTGCTTATTTGAGATCATCTTGCTTCAGACCAACCTGTTTCGGACCAGCTTGCTTAAGATATTTAGTTGTGTCAATACTTAACTGTGTCATTTAGTATACATAAGAGAATTAGTTGTGTGAACATGTACCAGTTACCTCTAGACATTTACGCTCCAGTTTATGTAATACCATGAACACATGTATTAATTTTTAAGATATAAATTTTATATGAGTTACTTTTTAAAGCTATAACATATATTAAAAAATATTCTAATACATATTTGTATGCTTTAACATACCATAATTTTTATTTGTTTTGATATGTTATCTGAAAATCTTACGATCTGTTGTTTTTACTATCTTTGGAAAAAAATGAACCCAAACAGAAAAATATACCGCTAATTCGAGTTTCTCTAACTCATCTTCAAGATGATTGAAGTTTTTTCCAAATATGAAATCTCAAATGTGACCTCATAACCCACAAAACAACTTATTGGTATTAAGTATGATGACTTCAATTGCGTTTTGTGGTTCCAAGTTATCAAAATTTAAATATTTGATAAAAATAAATTGAGCTCAATAATGACAACATGACAATGACATGTCCTATATTAAATGACACATTTATAACAACATTGCAAAATAATGGTTTATTAACTCTATAAATTTGAAAGAAAGTATAAATTTTATTAGTTTCCTACAACCGAACACATGTTAGTACTTATCTGAGGGTGGTATATCTTAAGTTTATGGTTAAAAGATAAAATATTGTATTCATTGTTATGCTTTAGTTAGTTCTTAATGTAAATTAAACTATGATGATTTGTTACTTAGATCCAAGGTCACGAATCATATGAACTTTGATCATATAGATCTCTCAACATTTATCCACATGATGAACTAGCATTACAACTTCCAATGGAGTTATTTTATGTCCCAAAGGTTGATTATATGTTATTTTTTCAACTATCCTATACATTGTTTTTCCTTCATTGTCCAACAAATTACAATTTGTTTTTAATTACAACATACTTTAATTATGTGACAATTATATATATATATACTGATATTTATCTTATACCCGATATTTTAACCAATTAGACCATTAAATGTAATATAAGAGATGAGGGTTATACTACATAAATTTTAGTTTGTAAATATCTCATCACATGTATTCTTCATTGAGTTTGAAGACTCCAACATATTTAGTTGTGGTATTATGTTTTGGGACATCCATCATTTCGATATCCAAGACATATATTTCTCGATTTAGTTTTATATAAATAAACTTATGAGTTAACTTGTGATATTTGTAACTTAGTCAGGACTTACAGGCCTACTTATCCTTTAAGCATGAATAAAATTAACATGTGTTTTGCTTTAATTCATTATGATGTATGTTCACTACCCTTTGTGTTTACTGTATCTGGTGTAAATTAGTTTATAATACTTATTGATGATTGAAAAAGTATAAGTTGGTTATATTTTTTAAGAACAAATATGAAGTAATTAAGATTTTTTTTTATCATTACATAATATGATTCGAATTTAGTTTTCAACTTGTTTACAAAAAAAGTATTATGAAAATAATGAAGAACATGTCAATCAACGTTGTTAGTCTAATTTTCAACTATACGGTCTTACCTATAAAAAATATTATCCCAAACACTATAAAAATAAGATGAATAAAAGGAAAAACTCATGTATTCTTAAATTTCTCAAGTTCCCATTCGCAGCGCTCATGTTCATTCTTGAATAACTATTTTTATAGTGCTTACGGGTAAGTATTTTAAGATAAATTATACATCAACCAAGTAAGAATCGTATATAAACAAAAATTTGGATTTTATAATTCTTAAAATCTTTTTCGTGAAAAGTACTCATGTTTACAAATAATAATCATCTTAAAGTTAATAACTATACAAGCACATATTAGAGAGATAATAAACAAGCATTAGATTGACTTTATGTTACTTCATTTTTGTCGGAAGAAATATTATTACATAGAAGAGTACATAATAAAAATATGGTAGCATTGTCAAGTACCAAATATGAGTTATATGGAATTACTAAATGATATATGATCATTTACTGTTAAGAAGTTTTTGTTAATAAATTACTTGACATATACCTCCAAAATAAACCTTTTTTGTGATAACAAAACAACAATTATTGCTACTTATGAGAAAATCACCTTTTGAACGAGGCAAAAATCGATGTATCGATTAGAGAATCTTCGGAGAAAACAATTAACCTTGTTCAACAGAAGCAAAAAATAAAATAGATAATGAATAAAATCAAGAATATAGTACATATTTAAAGTGGTTCAAATTGTGGAAATAATCCTACATCTATAGGTAACATACATTTTTTTTATTAATAAGTAGGTTACCAAAAGACTCTCAAACACAAATGACGAAATCATTCTTTGTAATAAAAGATGAGGTGATTCACAAAATGCTATTTTGTGTGTTTATCTCTCGCATCACTTATCTCACAAAAAACTGTAACTATTTCTCTGTTTTCAGAAATATGTTGTTCACACTCTGCATAACAATTTTTTTTGAATTTAGAGGACGACTATGATAATTTGTACTACATTAATAAATCTAATTAATATAAAAGACCTAACCAATATGAAATATAATTAATATAATAGATCCAATTAATATAGAAAACTCAATTAATAAAAGATGTGATTAATATAAAAGACCTAATTAATATGAAGTATAATTAATATAAAAGTCTCACTTAATAGTAAATTTAACTAATATAAAAAACTAATTCATATGATATATAATTAATATAGGACACTCATTTAAATAGAATATTATGTTTCGAGTTATTTCTAATATACATTTAACACTCACAATCGTGTCCAACACGAGTGAACTAAACACGTGAAGAATGACATAATCTTATTAGATAACATTTTAAAGTTAAAAAAAATTGATTTTCTTTTGTGAAATCCAAATACAACGAACGCATATTCTTAAAAATGTTGTATCATATAAAAAATCTTGCAACTCACTTGATAAGTTACACAATAAAATGTTTTGAGGATAGTGATGCAGTGCGTTGTTAATTAAGTGATAAATCATAAATATTACATAATATGATTGTCAAAATATTTAGTCATTAGGTAATATGTTTAGTCAATATTCAAGATATTTAGTTAATATTCAAGATATCTAATAACATTAGATGAGTACATAATATATTATTATCCATGGTGTAATTAATTATAAAAAGAAAAGGCATTAAATATAAATAAAAGTAGTTTCCACATAATGTATATTTGTCTTAGTACATTATAATTAATTAATATTAATATTAATTAGTATTATATAGCATGAGGGTTATATACTGCATTGACATAAGATGGTTGATGTTATACATTATCACATTACACGTAATTTATATGTCGTATATGTTATGCGGAATCTAATATTTGTTATTAGTAATTTGGAGGTTGTTCTCTCTACGTTAATATTTTGATATTTGTTATTCATGTTTAATATTTTGTATGACTTATATAAATTGTATATATATGAATTGAGTTAATATATTTTATTTTTTAATATTTTAATAACTATAAATTTACATCTTTTGTTAAGAATTTATAAATTTGTATATCATTTGATTAATTAATTACATAGTTTATATATATATATTTATTAAAAAGATTAAATAACTAAATTGTAAACACATAAGTATTAGCATGTGGGTAAATATAGTTCTAACACAACTGAATTAGATATAAGATATTGATATCATTTGAAACATGGTTTGGTGGATAAAGCATCAATTGAAACATAGTATTAACATATAATACAATCAAACAAATTATAATTAAACTCGATTACACATCAACTCACATTCATATTAAATATAACATTATTCTTTCATGAAATAATATATTATAAACTATATTAATAACATACATGACATTACATAACAACTTGGTTGATGTTAGTAAAACAATTCTTAAAAAATAATTATGTACATTTGATTTTACAAATTGTATAAGATAATGTTATATGTTTTACGTTATATGTACTTATATACTTACTAAAGATTGTGGAGTTAATCTTAGAGTGTCATATCCTCACCCTTTTGTCCAAAATAGGAGGGCATAGAGAAAACAATTGCGCATAGTTGAGACTGACCTAACCTTATTGGTCTAGTCTCAACTGCATTTCACTTACAGATATGATGAATTTAGTACTACTCCATACTTGATAAACAAACTTCATACTCTTATTGTAGGCCACAAGTCACCCTATGAGTTACTATACCATAAACAACATGATTACTCTTTTCTTAAAGTTGTTGATTATACTTGGTATCCTTACATTAGACCTTTTCATTAAAATAAATTCACTTTTTATTCTATAATATATATTTTCGGAGGCTATTCTGCAACACACAATGGGTTTAAGTATATCAATCCTAAAAAGAAAGTTATAATTTCTAGACACGTGGTCTTTAATGAGGATGAATTTCCATGTCATAGTCAAGTTATTCAATACTAAATTTTGCGAGGGTCTAATATTAGTTTCCTACTCTAGTAGTTTACTCATTTTCTTAAGGTCTCTAGTGTGTCTAATCCTATTGGTAACTTAATGAAATACAAAACTATAATACATAGTTCTAATAGAGAATAACACTTATCTCAGCCTTGTTCTGATACATACTTATACAAGAGGAGAGCACTTATCTCAGCCTTGTTCTGAAATAATGCAAAACCATCTTTACATTACTTATTTTCCAGTTGTTCCTACATAAAATACACCAAATCCTTTAGCATCAGATAATGATAAATTAGTGTATGTTACACATTATGGACTATATATACCTTCCTTAATCAAGCATTCCAGAATCCAAAATAAATTACTTCCTAGTCACGCTACATTATATCCTTGGAAAAAAATGATCATACATCATTGAAACTATAAATCGACAATATATTAGACCGAACTAGTAACATAATCCTTCTTAATAATGTATATCGCATGTAGACCATCATAGATAGGGTTGGTATTATAAGCCTAAAAGTATATACATTGGCATTACCACCACTATTATGAACCCATATAGGGAATAAACTAGCTTTAAGGAGGAATCTTATTATCCTTGTTGGCTTATAAAGTGCAGCTGAGTTTCAAGTCTTACAATCAAATCAAACCTGGTCTTTGACACCTTAGGTCCCTAACATGAATGTTGAGGGTGTAACTGGGATTACAAGCTAAAGTATGGGATTTATAATTCTTTGCATATATAAAAAGAACGGTTGGTTTCCAAGGGATTCCACCAGTCTCCATGAGTGGATTTTGATGGAACATGTAGCTTAATTTTTAAAGCATATACTATTAGGTTGGTGTTTAGCATTATTGTGTCAAAAAATAAGGTATTCGTCAGTTAGACATCAACAATGATTTTCTCAATGGTTATTTACAATATATAGTTTACATTTTACAACCTCAAGGGTTTGAGGACCATCTGAAGCCACAACATGTGTATAGACTACACAAAGATATATATGGGCTAAAACAATCCCTAATAGTCTAGTTTTCAAAACTGGGAGAGATACTATTTTGTTAGGGCTTTCAAAATTCTAAGTCAAACAACTCAATGTTTTTATACATAACCAACCATGTAATACTCATATTCTAATATATGTTAACGGCATAATTGTCACTGGAAACATACCACAAGACTTACAAGGCTTCATTAGGTAGCCAAATTTTATATTTTCCCTAAAATATATGGGCAACCTCTATCTATTTGTTAGAATAGAGGTTTTCAGGGATGACATTGGGATCTATATGACACATACACAGTATGTAGCGAACTTACTTGAGTATGCTGGTATGAGAAATCCAAGCCGTGTGACACACCAATGGTTGTTAGACAATATCACGATGGTGATCTACTTAATGATCCTACATACTATAAAAGGTTGTTAGGATCATTCAAATACTTGCTAAACATAAAACCTGACATAGCCTTTGTAGTTAACAAAATGTCACAGTTCTTAAAAGCTCACACGAATACACATTTAAAGAATGTTAGAAGGATCGTGCATTATATATCTGACATAATACATCTTAACATTCATCTGAAACCCTCGCCTCATATCATTCTCACTAGCTTCTCAGATGTTGAATGGGCGAGCTTGATGGACTACCGTAAGTCTGTAGGTAGGTATTGTATTTTTTTGGGTGATTTTTTTTATCTTCTGGTACTCCAAGAAACAACAAGTCATTGCTTATTCGAGTATAAAGATAGAGTATATGGCCTTAACAAACCCATCATCTGAACTCATCTGGCTTCAATCCGTCATTCGACAACTCAAAATACCCTTAGCCTGATGTCCAATTGTATGATGCGATAATATTTGGGTGAACCTTCTCTAGTGTCTAACCTAATTGTTTGCGCACGAACAAAACACATAGAAATATATGTGCATTTTTCTCACTACTAGATTCTCTGACGAGCTCTTGAGGTGCGATATATACTCTCACACGATCAGATCGTCAACTCGTTTACAAAACCATTATTCCACGCTCAACTTTTGTTTTTGACAAACTTGGGCTTCATTATATTTTGCTCTACTTGATGGGGGATAATAGAGCTATAATGGTGAGAAAGGTAGAATGATGGCCATGAAAAATTGTAAGAGGAAGGTGAGAAATGCATGGTTTTGATAAAAAGAAAGACTTATGTTTAGTTTTATCTCTAATCCTAGACGTTTCAGTAAAGTATCGAGAATTGGATAATGACTTGGATCAGATCTTGGTAAATTGGGCTCAAGTGTTGGACCCTGAATTGTTAGGAGCCCAAATGTCATACAATTATTGTGAATGAAACAAAAAAAATTAGAAGAAGTTGTCGTCGTGCATACACGTAAATTATGGATAATTATACACAATTATATCATTACATCAAAATTTGTTACAACATTAGATTTATAAATATTACATGCGTAAATAATTTAGATTAAGCATTAAAACACAATAAAAAAATTCATCTAACATTATGCTTCCTTTTTCAAATCTAGTGCAAAGTTTGAGTAACGGTTTGGATGATAATAAATTGGGATGAGTGCGGGTATAAATAAACCCACAAATATTTTAATTTTCTTATCATCATGTTTTACTTTTCTAATCTCGTCGGATTCGGGTATCCATTCTGATAAAACAATATTTTTTTAACGCCCAAACCTATTGGGTTCAGGTATTCCGTCCGCAGATGATTAGTAATTGTTTTTGAATTAACTATCCAATAAAAAAACAATAATAATATACTTATCAAAAGTAACTTTAAATTTAATAATATATATATATATAATTATCAAAAGCAAAATTATGAATACATACATCACAACAAATATAAAATAAAATTAATAAAATTACTTTATAATAAAAAAATTATAAAATAATAATACATTCTCTATTCATTTTTAGTCTTAAAATAATAGATATTTGGTAAAACACGTTTGGATTGGATATTTGTCGCCGGAATTTTTTTAAATTCATAACTCATCACAAACTCGACGCATACTTATATTCTAAAACGCGCTATTATATTCTAAAACGCACTATCACCTAATATAAAATTAACATCATCGCTTAAAAGATGTAGGCGAGTTAGAGTAAATGAGCTTGTGACCAAAATGTCATGTGTTCAACCTTCTTCTACAGACGCTTTATTGGTTTGAACTTGTCATCGTAAATTAATGTTCATATGTTCAAGCTTCTTTAATACCGTTTTCTTGGTCTGAACCTAGGGATGGCAATTTTTCCCAAACCCGCGGGTACCCGACCCGAGCCGACCCGATGGGATGGGTTATGGGTTTAAAAACAATTCCGCGGATGGGTTGTGGGTTTTAAAATTTACTACCCGCCGGGTTTGGGATGGGTTATGGGTTTAAGAAATTTTCCACGGGTACCCAACCCGAACCCGACCCATTGGGTAATACCCGACGGGTACCCGCTAAATTAACATTATATAAAAATTTATCTAATATTATTTAACAAACTTTAAAATAAAATTACTGATATTAGTATTTGTATTATGTAATGTAAAAAATAATTTATTATTTGTTAATATATATAATATATTTTGAAAAATATTATTCTACATTTAAACATTTAATTGATTTTTTTCAAATATTTTGTTTTTTATTCTACAAAACTGAGAATAATCAGTATATTTTGAAAACTATGACCCTAAATTTGTTAATTAAACAAAATATCATTCTAAATTTATACAAAATATTTGCTACTTATAATGATTATAGTATATTTTGAAAAATATATTCTACAATTCTCTTACTGAATTTGATTTTTCAATATCTCTTTTGAAAATATTTTTCATTTTTATGTCGTATAATAATATTATTAATTAAATTAAAAAATATTTACTAACAAAATTATATATTAATTATTAAAAAATATTTACTAATATATTTAAATTTTATATTTTTAAACCTGTTTCCTTTATTTTTTGGAATTAATATCAAATTCTAGAAGATCTAATAATATTTTTAATCAAATTAAAAGAAAAATATTTAGTAACATATACCAAAATTATATATAAATTATGGATAGATAACAAAATATTTGCTTATTAACATACCATATATTTTCAAAAATAAAATTTTCGTGAATATTAAATTTGAATTTTTAATTTGTTTTTTAAAAACATTTTTCTTTTTTTATACAAGACTTGTGGAATGAGTATCAAATTCAAATTTAAGATATTGTTATAAATTTAATTAAAATAAAAAAGTTTCATTTTTCTCTCCAAGATTGATAATATAAGTTGTAATTTATAAAACCTAATTTACAGAAGAAAATAAATCTATATGCTTAGGGTTCTGGAGTGAGAGAGAAGAGAAAAAGTTAACTATTATTTTATTTTTCACCAAAACCTTAAATCAAACCCAATAAGACAAGGAGACGACTTAGGGTTCTCTCGCCGTTTCTATCAATTCCAAATAACTAAGAAGAAAGCCTAGAAGCTACGAAAGGTAAAATTTATTCTTATTCATGTTCTTATCTCTGTTCTCCAGAAAATAATTAGTTTTAATTGTCTCTAGAATCTAAGATTAAGAATATATCATATCGTTTTTACAACATATATTATATTGTTTTCAATGTACAATTAACTTTATTTATGCAATTAACTTTATAATTATGCTCATTCAATCTAGAATCTTGAGCAATATTTTTTTTTCTTCTGTAAATTTGGTTTCATATATTCATAGACTTGAAGTTTTAGTTCCTATATTGAATTTTTTTTTTATATTTATTTAATTTTGTCTAGAGTTTCAGGTAATGTCTTCGACAAATGAACTTAATTCAAATCCAAATGTTGGAATTTCGAACCCACCAGATGGTCGTCCAGATAATACTTCTCTTCCAAATGATAATCCGGTCATATCTTCGACTCCAATCATAGTTGAAGATACCGAAGGAGAAGAAAGCAATTCAAAAAAAGATTAAAAAGTCCTTTCTGGGAACATTATGAAAGGAAAAAAGTTAGCGGAGTTTGGAAGGCAATTTGCAATTATTGCAAGAAGGAACTGACTGGAGACACTAAAAACGGAACCAACCATCTGAAGAACCATTATCTGAAATGTTCGAAATGTCCAAGAGTTACTGTGAAGCAAAATGCTATAGTTACTAGTTTTTTGAAGGTGGAAGGAAAAAGAAAGTTGGATGCTTATACATTTAATCAAGAGTATGCAAGACAAACACTAGCGGAGATGATTATACTTCATGAGTATCCGCTCTCTATTGTCGATCACACGGGATTTAGAAGATATTCTAGTGCTCTCCAGCCAGTGTTTAAAATGGTTTCAAGAAATACTATAAAAAATGATATACTCAAGATATACGACAATCATAAGTTGAAGACCATGAAATTAATAGAACAAAATCGAAGCAAAGTTGCAATCACCACCGATATGTGGACATCTAGCAACCAAAAGAAGGGATTTATGACCATTACATTACAGCACATTTTATTGACGACTCTTGGAGTTTGGAAAGTCGCATTATAAGGTATGAAATATATTTTTAATATAAATATTTTAATACATTAACCACTAGGTTTATTTATTTCTGTTCATTTAATTTAGGTTTATTTATGTCCCATGTCCGCATACGAAAGAAGTATTATGTGATGCACTATATGGCTGTTTTTTGGATTGGAATATAGATAGAAATATTTCTACTATTACTGTGGATAACTGCACAACTAATGATGCCATGATTAGAGATATGCTAGATAGGCTAGACCGCAGCGCACTTTTGTTAGATGGAACTGTTTTGCATATGCGATGTTGTGCCCACATCCTTAATTTAATCGTGAAAGATGGTTTGGAAGTGATTAAAGATAGTATTGAGAAAATTCGCGATAGTGTCCAGTATTGGTCTGCATCACCGAAAAGAACATAAATATTTAGTTTAGCTTCAAAGCAATTAAATATTTCATCAAATAAAAAATTAGGTCTTGATTGTCCTACTAGATGGAACTCCACATATTTGATGCTTCAAACTGATCTAGTTTATAAGGATGTATTCAATCGAGTTAAACAAAGAGAACAAAATTATAGAGCATTGCCAACTTCAACTGATTGAGAATTTGTTAAGGAAATTTGTGATAGACTAAAGTTATTTTATGAAGTGACTAAGCTATTTTCTGGTTCTAAGTTTCCTACGGCAAATTTATGTTTTCCTAAAGTATGGAAGATTAAAAAATCTTTGTGTGATTGGAAGAGATCTTCCAATGAGATTATTAAGTTGATGGCTACAAAAATGATGGAGAAGTTTGATAAGTACTAGGATGTTATCCATAAAATTGTGGGGGTTGCAGCAGTGTTAGATCCAAGGTATAAGTTGACATTGTTAGAGTTTTCATTTCCTATAGTTTATGGTGCAACTGCTTTTACTGAAATAGAAAAAATTCGAAAGTGTTGTTATGATTTGCTTAATGAGTACCAAGTCAAATATAACAACCGTATGGATTTAGGTGAAAGTTTCTTTGATGATAGTACTACTCTTTCGGATTATGATGCCTATGTGAATCAGAAAAAACAAAATAGGATAACACAGAGTAAATCTGAGTTAGACAATTATTTGGAAGAAGATGTCTTGCCTAATAAATCTGATTTTGATATACTGGCTTGGTGGAAATTGAATGGATTAAAATATCCGAGTTTGCAAGCTATTGCTCGAGATATATTAGCTATTCCGGTGTCTACTGTTGCATCTGAGTCTGCTTTTAGTACGAGCGGTCGATTAGTGAGCCCTCATCGTAGTAGACTTCATCCGAAGACATTAGAGGCATTAATGTGCACGCAGAGTTGGTTATGGGCGCTCGAAATGAAAAATAATGGTATGTATTTTATCAACTTATTTTTAAACTATAAATTTATCAAAACTAAAAAAATTATTTGTTTATATTAGATGGTTCAATTATGCATTCGGAGGGTTATTCGACAATATTTGAAGATGTTGATGAAGAAGAATCGATATATTTATATTTACTCTAAAATATTTACCCCCGGCTTCTATTAATGTATGTAAGGTTTCTCAAATATAACATGTTCTTCTTTCTTCTTGTAGGAAATGTCGATCGAGTAACTTACGTAATGCTTATATCTTATGTTTTTGGATTTCAACAAGTTTGAAATTTTGAATATGCTTGTGGGGAATTTAATTGTTTGGATATCATTTTTTTACTATTGAACTTATGGTGATTTTTTGTTTATGTAATAATTTGGAACATGACAAGTTATTATGTATTATGAATTTTTATTATGTTTTAATTTATGATTTTTTATAGTTATATGAAACTTTTAAATAGTTGGAGTGTTTTTGTTGTTGAATTATTTTAATGGTTAATTATCCAATGGGTATTTAACCCACGGAAATTATTACCCGCCGATAGTTTTCCACCAAAAAAAGCTTTCATGGGTACCCGCGGATGGGTACCCGAACCCGGCGGGTTTGGGTGTGGGAAAAAAATATTACTACCCGACGGGTACGGGTTAGGGTATGGTTTTAGAAAAACATAGACGGGATGGGTTACGGGTTTAGATATACCCACACCCATCCCAACCCATTGCCATTCCTATCTGAACCAGCGGTCTTGTTTGGTTTTCTGAATTAAATAGCAGCTGCGGATTTCCATAAAAATCTATAAAAAAAATCTTAAAAATTATCGCATAAACCTAAGAAAAAGTAAAAAAAAATAAACATCCTAACCTATTAAATAGTCTCGATTCAAATATCCACATATTGAAAAGGAGCAACCAACATCCCTAAATTATAATATTAATATAGCTTTATATATCTAAATTTCGTAGTCTAATATTGTATTAAAAATTTGCAAAACATTTAGAATATATTCCCAAACTTCAACAGATGTTATTAACAATACTGGTATGGTAAGTAGTAACTACAAATACACAGGTACTGACATCACTCTTCCTCAATAGTAAATACAAATAGAAATATAAATATTTATGGGATGGAATGGAAGTAGAACTACCGGACCCAAAATTTCCACGCCCTTCCAATTGACATGACATTTGGACGTCACTTTTACTTCTCCCTTTCTCTTTGCCCCCCTCCCATATTTAGACCCTTTCAAAAAGGCTTTTAGAAGCTTTTTCACCTTTTCTTTTGCTTCTACTTCTAGTCATTACAATTTCCTTTGTTAAAAACTCTCTTTTTCTCCCTCTATCTAGATATTGCAAGTGACCCAAAATTATACTTGTCAAGTTACCCACATTTCATGCTCTTTTAACAAAAGAGCAAATCAAAACCCAATATACACTTTACTCTCCCTTTCCCTCTATCTCTCTCTAGCAAAATATGATTCCATCCAGCAAAAGACCATCTCTACTCCTATCACTTCTGCTCTTGTTTTTGTTGATGATCTCTTGTTTTTTAGGTCACTGCCATGGCTCAAGAAGTGTGTTCAAAGTAAACCCAAGTGATATGCACCATGATAGAAGCCATTTCTTGGGGTTCTTGCCAAGACACATACCTATACCAACTTCTGGTCCTTCAAGAAGACACAATGCTATTGGCTTACAATCTTGGACATCGCCTTAAACATCAAGATATTTACTTTTGCTCTTTTTTGTTTCTTGATTAAGAAGCAAAAGATACTATAATGAGAAGATCAGGAGTTGGTAGGTTTTGTATATGGGGTTGTTAGGTCAGTTTTCATCTTTTTTGTTGTATTTTCTATTGACCATGCTAAAAGGAAAGATGGGAAGTAAGTTTCATTTGATATTTTAACCTCTCAATTATTTTAAGGTTGTTTATAGTTACAATTGTTAGTTAATACATTAAAATATATATTTGGGATTTATGTGTTGATATATATATACTCCAACTTTCTTCTGTATATATTTTGGTATTTGTGTGTTTATATATACTCCATATTTCTTCTTTATATGTTTTGTTTTATCTAAAGAATATATCGGTGTGGTTCCGGGTTATCTCATTCTTACCAATATAAAATCTAATATTGTTATTTTATCAATTTTTTTATATATTATTTTTCGGTATTTAAAAATATTTGATTTGGTATAATTTTATATAATTTAATATTGTAAAATAAAAACAAATTAGAACTAAAAATAAAAATTAGTTTAAACAAATAATTTATTTTTTAAAAAGTTTCTTTTAAGTACTAAAAAAGATTAGAGTATTCCAAATACATCTAAAGAAAAAAAATACATTTACAACGTACTCCAAATCTTAGCAATCGATCCAACATTACGACCATTTTTTTTGGCACGCCATCGTCTTTGTCACCCGGACACCATCGGTATGAATACCACTAAACTGCTCAAAGCTTTAAATCAGTTATCTGTATCCTTCAATCGCAACACACAAAACTCTACAAGATCTAAACCACCAATACCTTCATCAACAAGAAATCTTATATTCAACAATGTTTAGTTTTCTGTCCTGACTAGATCCATACCGGTATCACAAAACAACACCAAAAGCTCAACAAGTGATGAACCATCCACCAAACATGTCATGTTGCACAAGATCATTCATCAAACAATCCAAACACAACAAACGACAACACAAGACCCATCCTGCAAAGAAATCAAACATTATCATCAAGCAATAAAATATATGCAGATATAAATAAACCTAAATCTCAAGAAAACATTCCAATACCAGTCTCTATCTACAAAAAAAAGACCACCTTGTAATTAGATTTTCATCCTATGATAAAGAAACACTTATCTCCAAATCTAAACATACTGTAATTGGTAAGTTCTCTCATGGTAGGCCACAAATGGAAAAAATTCAAAACTTTCTCGATAAATTTGGCTTCAATGGTGAAGTTAATCTAGCTCTTTAGGACCCTAAGAATGTGCTAATAGAGTTTGACTTGCTGGATAACTACTCAAAATTAAGGAAAATGTCAATATAGACCATTAGTTAACCCTTAATGAGATTACTAAATTGAGTCATCACTTAAATCCAAGAATCTAATCTCAAGTTTCTTTTGTCTGGATATCCTTCTGTAATCTGCCAGAATATATGTACAACAAAACAACCATTCTATCTATTCCCAAAGTCATAGGTGATCAATTAAAAGTCTAGGTCCCCTAAAAACAGAGCTAGATTTAACGAATGCAAAGTTTGGGTTAAGTTGGATACCTCTGAAGGGATTATGTCCAAAATTTAGATTGGTTTTAAGGATAACATATTTTCTTTAATGAAGATGATTTTTTAAAAGAGGTCATCTAAGGGGACACAATTCCATGGACTGCAAGAAATCCTCTCAAAACAAAGAAACCATGTTACAAGACAGCAAATTAATACAAGATCAATCACACTCTCTCAACTTAGTATAGAACCTCCTTACTACTAAGACATGGTAAATCAACTATTATCAAAGGCTCCAACTTAATATCATCTTCTACATAAAACAAATCAACAAAAATTTCAAGAAAAGCAAATCTTGTAAACCAAAAGAAAGAAACAAATATAGTTTCCATCAATGATAAGGATCCATGGTATTAAATTATTAAAGCTCTTAACTATATTAAAGCAGGAGATCAGTCTAATATATATAAATAGTCTCGAATAACTAACAACATACATTTTCTCCCCTATACCAACCTCCACAAGAAGCAATCATTCATCACCTATACTAAGAAACATTGCAAAAAATCTCGAGTTTCAAAAGGTGGTAAGAAAAAAAAGAAAAAAAGCATTGTCAATCCTTTAAAGACATCAAACCATAAAAAAACTATTCAACAACAACGGGTCATATTGGTCATTTAATTCACCAAATAAATTAAAATCACAATTCTTAATCGAAATCTAGGAGTAGTGAGTAAAAAAGACCATAAGAAGACTCTTATCTTTACAAAGAGCTGAAAATGATAACTTTATTTCAATACAATAACCAATAGTTCTTGCATAAAAACTTGAGAAAATATCCAAACAGTTAGGGTTCCAAACGTGCTTAACTAACTCAAATAACAAAAGATGGATTCTATGGAAATGTGATTTCAATATTGATATTAAATCTAATCAAGATAAATTTCTCCACCTAAAAGCCAGCATGTATCACTAGATCATAAATTTCTTGTAACAGTTGGTTATGCTAAAAAATCAAGAGAGTAAAGAATGAAATTATAGATTGGCCTAACATAAATAGTTGATCATTACATTCCCTGGATATTAACGCAGGGCTTCAATGCAATAACAATCTCCAATAAAAAACTAGCAAGTACTAATATATGTCTAAGAAGTATATATGATTTCAACAATGTTATCCAGGACTGCTTACTTAAGGATGCATGATTCACTGGATCTAATTATAAATGGTTAAATAACCACAAATGGAAAAGGTTGGACAGAGCTGTTTTGTATAGCTCGGCATGGCCAAACCAATTTGAAAAAATTAAATTAAAACATCTCAAGGGCTTTATCAAACAAGATGGGAAAATGGGTAACATATCAAGCTGAATTTGGAAAATTAATTGAAAATCACTTCAAATATTTACTAAATTCTCAAACCAAAATAAGAGAAACCAAACAAATCGAAAATATAATCCCTAAACGCATCAATGATCGATGTGATGACATGCTCCTAGCAACCCCATCAGAAGAATAAATACTTACAGTTGTAAAAAAACCCCAACATTGTTTCATGTTTGATAGTTTCAATACTCAACTATTTTCTTTGTTGGCCAATCATAGCTAAAGATCCATGATATACTTTAATATCCTTTTTCTAAGATCAACAAATACCATGAAAGAATATTTGTTACTATCATATGTTTAATTCCAAAAGTTGAATCACCTCAAACATGGGAAGGATTTAGATCAATCCGTCTTTGTATTGTTTTCAACAGAAATCTAAGTAAGATCATAAATGACATACTATCCTACTACCTTAAATAATATCTGAATAACAATGAGGGTTTGTTCAAGGGAGAAGCATCCATAACAACACACTACTCACTCAAGAACTTCCTCATAAAATTAATAAATTATTCAAAGGTTCAATGTTATGATTAAGATTGACATGTCTAAAGCTTTTGATATAATTTCTTTCTATTTTATCTACCATATATTGGAGGCATTTGGTTTTGATAAAAACTGGATAAATTGGATTAAAACTTGCATAATTTTAACTGATTTTTTAATATTAGTTAATGGGGTACTACATGGATACTTCAAATCAACCAATGAAATCACACAAGGGGACCTTATATCTATTAGCCTATTTATTCTAGTAGAAGAATATCTTATAAGAGACATAAAAAACTCTATGCTAAAAAAAATTAATTACACTAAAGTAGCTTAACTATTCCTTGCATGGATTTTGTTGATGACTTAATCATCTTTACTAATGGATCTTTAACCAATATTTTCATAATATGTCGATTCCTAAAACATTATGAAACATGTTCAGGAAAAAAAATCAACAATGATAAAACAAATCTTATTACACTATCTAAAATGTCTCATTCCATAACTAACATCAATAATAGACTTATTGGTTTTCGGTAAAAGAACCTACATTTTATCTACATTGGGATCAATAATCATTCAAACAATAAGCTTCAGAACTATGAACAACTAATCTGAAAGATCAGAAATAAAACTCAATAATGGGATGATAAACTCTTATAATTTGGAGGCAGGCTCACCTTAATCCAAACTGTCTAAATGGTCATTCCACACTTCACATTCAAAGTTGTATCATTCCCAAGGCCGTCATCACCAAAATAGAAGAGTTATGTAACAAATTTATTTAGGGCTCTACGAAGGATAAATCTGCTTCGAATTTGTCTAAATAGAACTCATTATGTAAACTATACAATAAAGGTAGCCTCAATATCGGAAACATAGAGGAACTACATAATATTTACTCATGTAAACTATGGTTCAAATTTAGAGAACAATCCTCTATATAGGTAAATATATGGCATCAATCTATTGCATCAATATTCATTCATTATTAGCTAAATTATCTATGAGCAACTCTAAAACTTGAAGAATACTAATTGGAATCAAAGAGATAGCTGAAAATTTCAAAATTTGGAAAGTTGACGGTGGAAACATAGACTTTTGGATGAAAATATAGTGTGGCATAAATCCATAAGCTCACTTTCTCATACTCATTACCAATTTTTAAGGAAACAATTAACAACTTATAGCAAGCAGGAAAATAGGACTTTGATAAACTTAAATATGCAGTATTGCAAAAGATCTCTAAGATTAAATGTCACTCGGCAATAAAAGACAAATTAAAGTTGACTCTCTCCAGCAATGGTGACTTAAATACTAAGAAAACTTGGCTTGAAATAAGAGACAAATGAGATAAATCTAGAATGTTTCAAAGAATATGGAACAATATTACTCCAAGAAAATGTTATTTTCTTATACTGAGAATATTGAATGGGCTGTTACCTATTGATACTATTACATAGAGAATACATTTCTCACTAGCATCTAAATGTTAACATTGTAAAGACACTGAATCCATCAAACATCTTTTGTGGAGTGCAAAATTTCATATGAAGTCTCAAAACATTTCTCTGGATTGTTCAGCATTCATATAACAAAACACACGGCCCTTTTACATATATTAAGATCTTGGTTTTTGCCAACTAAGAAAGAAAACCACATCAGAGTCATCCCTTCTCCTATAATATGTTGGTCAACTTGGAAAGAAAGAAATCAAGCTAAACATCAAGAATCGATTTGATCTCTTAAATCAATGATAAACTAGATTAACTATATTTTTTACAAGTTAGATATGGACTTACTTTTCCATCCCTCTCACTAGAAATGTGAATTTCTCATTGCTCCAGAATTATGGTGCTACTTAAACTCAACAAAGAAGAATCACAGCTCACACTTAAAATGGCAGCTCCCTATAAATAATAGGCTAAAAATTAATACTCACGGATCTAGTTTACCCTCAAGATAAGCTAGTGGGGGTGGTATATTAAGAGAACATAAATGAGACATAATTTTGGTATTTTGGAGAATTTATGGTAAACAATCTTCAGTGCTAGTTGCAGATAAAGCTTTGTTTGATGGACTAACTATTTGTAATGCTAAAAACCTTCACAATATAAACATCAAAATAGACTTTCTACTCATACTGAAAATGCTAAAAAAATATACATGTCCTACCTAATTAAAAGATGCATAAAACTATTTAAAATTGGTATGACTATCAATCATAATGTATAGAGAAAAAAATCTAGTTGCGGATTGGATGACAAAATATAAAAAAATTCAAGCCAAGAATCTAAACTACAACAAAGACTCATCTCCTACTAACCTTATAGTTATCACATTCTTCGAAAGCATAAAGATAGACAATCCCATAATGAAAGATTATATACTCATTTGCTTTCAAATAAAAATCAAAGAATAAAAAAAGTGAAGAAGAAAAAACAAATGCAGAATCAAGTATAAACAAGAACAACAAAAACTCTTGGGTTTAATCAAAACAACTATAACAATCGCAAAAAAAAGACTCTAAAAATCAGTCAAAATAACAAATAACAAAGAACATCAATCCAAAAACTCAATCAAAGAAGATCCCAAATGTCAAGGGATGAATAACAAAAAAAAACAAAATCTAACCAAAAGCTTTAAAGATGAAACCTTCATGAGCTCAATTTCTACTTGTTTCTTCATCCAAACCCTTAAAAAGCTCAAACAAAATGACGCCAACAATCATCAAGAGGAAGACTACTACCCTAAAGCTAGATGAAAAGGAAGACCCTCTCAAGCTTTTCTCAAGCTTTTCTTGTTTCTTCATCAATTTTAATTTGAAGTATAAAAAACCTCAAATATCAAGGCTTGGGCCTATAAACTTTAATTTGTAAAATTACAATTCGGTTTAGTTTAATCTAAACATTCTTGATGCAAAATCCGTGTTCTACAATTTTGACTATTCTTACAAGAAATGTAAAAAAAATGGAATGTTTTTTTAATAAGCATTTTTTGTAAAGAATAAAAGTAACATGGTTTAAGTTTATTGATTATAATAAAATATTATAATATTAATAAATAGCTTAAGAAAATATTTATATAGTATGAATCTAATGGGCTAGTGGACCTAATATTACTAATATAGCTAATACTTTTAACACTCTCCCTTAAAATCATAATAAAAACTGTAATAAGTCTTGAGAGTTTCTCACACAAAAAATAAAAGCAAGATGTCGATTGAGCGTTCATGAATATATCAGCAACCTACAAAGCTGATGGAACAAATGAAAGCGAGATGTTCCCAAACGGAAGATGATGGCGAGTGAAGTGACAATCGTTCTTTATTTTCTCATGAAAAAAAATTATTTAACAACCCTCATATCGATTTTTTATGATAATGTAAGAAAGTGGGCTTAGTAATGTTTAACCTATATCTGCAAAAAGCCACCATAACCAAGCGATTTCATATGTATTCAATGCTATCGCACGGTACTTAGCCTCGATAGAAGATATAGAAATAACATCATGTTTCTTGATTTTCCATCATGAGAAAAATACATAAACCATTAGTGGATTTACATTCATGAAGATCGATAATATAATCAACATCACTATATACACGCAGTTCAACTGAAGAAGTTGAAGGAAAAAAAGTGTTGGGAATATGGGGGTCCGGTCCGCATATTCCGCCTCCATATATAAGTAAGAACACAACCGATCTCAACACTAGTATGATATTGTCCGCTTTGGCACCTGAAGGTCCTCACGGCTTTGCATTTGGTCCACTACCAAAAGGCCTCATACTAGTTGAGGTATATTCTTACTTATATACCACTGATCTTTCTCATGTTTAACCGATGTGGGATATGGGACTTTGGTCGCCACCCTAACAAATCCTCCTCTCGAACAAAGTACCATTTAGCCTCCTCTCAATTGACTTTCATCCGCCCACTCTAATCAGGTTGGAGACTACCTGACCATAGAGGCACTACGGATGTTACTGTTCACCTCCTATTAGACCACTATGTCTTGTTCCTTAGCGCCACTCCAATCAAGCCACACTGCTTGATGAGCCACGAGCACTCCAAACTAGGATCTCTAGAGCAGATCACCTTGATCATATGGCTACTGGTTCATCATGTTCGACCTCCGAGAATTTCACCACCATCGCGTTCCGTCTGGGCCTGACGCTCTGATACCACGTGTTGAGACACGTGTTGGGAATATGCGGGTCCGGTCCGCAGATTCCTCCTCGGTATATAAGTAAGAACACAACCGGTCTCAACACTAGTATGATATTGTCCGCTTTGGCACCCGAAGGCCCTCACGGCTTTGCATTTTGTTATCCTGAGATATCCTGATATATGAAGAACAACTTCCCAGTGGACAGAAATAACAGTAGTAACAAATTGACTAACCACATGAATAAAATGAGTTATATCTGGTTGAGTAACCGTAAGATAAAACTAAACTCCATACAAAAGTATATTACAAAGTTTGGTCTAATAAAGGAACACTATTAGTTGTAGAATATCGTGCATCGATTTCAAGAATGGTGTTTGTCGTTATGTTATCAAAACGTTGTGCTCGTTCAAATAGATCAAATATATATATATATATATATATATATATATATATATATATATATATATATATATTTGAAATAGGATATAACCTTTTGGAGACTAAGCCATCATAATACCCAAAACATAACGTAAAATTCTCAAGTTAGTTATTAAAAACTGATGAGAAAAATCATGGTTTAGTGCCTCAATACCATTAATATCATCACATGTTATAATTATATCATCTATAGGTAAAGATACAATAATACATCATGCACTCGTACATCTTAAAACTAAAGTTGAATCATGATTATTTTCATGAAAATAAAGTGAAATAATAACTATAGATTATTTCTTAAGCAATACACAAAAAGCATGTTTGAGACCATATAGATCTTTCTCAAGTCGTCAAACTTCACCTGGAGGATGAGTCATGTAAATCCCTCATGAATATCTTTATTTAGAAATATATTTTTAACATCCGGTTGAAAGATCTTCCACTAGTGAATATATGTAAAATCACTACATGTACGAATTGTCATCATGTTTGCTATTGGAGATAAAGTCACCTTATAATTCATATTACAATTCTACGAATAATGTTTCACTACAAGACGAGCTTTATACCTCTCAATTGTCCCATCAGAATTTATTATGATTTAAAAAAAAAACCAACGAGAACCAATTATCTACTTACTAGGTTGAGGTTTAACTACATCTTATATATGAGTCTAACCAAAAGTAGTAAGCTTTTCAGTCATAGCATTGTGCTAACGAGGATCAGAAATAGCTTAGTTAAATAACTTAGATTCATATAGATCATGTATATTTGTAATGAAATATGAAAACAAAGCTGAAGTAGATTTACTTGTACGAGTAGATTTCTTGAGAGGTGGAGAATATATGGTTGCACCAGAGGAAGAACCAGACTCATGAACTGGTTGAGTTGAAGTATTATTATTTTATGTAAATATCTCAAAAACTCATACATCGGGAACAATAGTTGTATCGTTGTCATTATTAAATGGATCAATAAACTGAAAATTTGTCTTTGTTATGTCATATGGTTTTGCTGGAATCAAATAAAATAGAATGTGCTCAAGAAATGTGACATGTCAAGATACATATAACTTCTGAGTAATAGGATCAAAATAATGATATCTTTAATGCATGATATCATAACCCATAAAAACATACATAATTATTTTAGGTCACAACTTGTTTCAATATGAGGACGGAGGACAAACACGTAAAGCCAAATTAATGAATAATTATCTATAAAATATCCATATATTTTCTGAAACTGAGACGTCCTTGAACTATGTACAATATGAATTCAATTAATAACATATACATCACTATGAAGTGTTTCTCCGTGAGAAAATACTTGGAACTTTTGTAAATAACATCAAGAGATGAGCAGTTTCAATAAGGTGACTGTATCAACTTACTACGACCTTATCTGTTGAGAGGTGTTAGTACAAGACGACTGGTATATGGTACCACCAGATGCAAACAACTGAGTGAAATCTTTGGAGGTATACTCATCATTCAAGTTACACATGAAGTACTCTTTCTCAACAAAATATTGAGTGTTACTAAGTGTTATAATTATTTTGTAAATTTTGAGAAAATCATACCTTCATTTCATAAAATAAACCCACTTATAATGAGTATACTCATCAATAAAATATACCTAATAGACCAAACCACCCTTCTTACAAATAGGAGATGAACCCAAGATATCAAAATGGATAATATCAAAAGGAACAACAGAATAAGAGAGACTTGTATTAAACGGTACAAAAGGAACAACAGAATAAGAGAGACTTGTATTAACCACCCTTGAGATGCTATAAGTGTTCAAATGCCCAAAAATACCTTTAGAGACTAAAAACTTCAACCATGAGACATATATATGTCCTAGACAAGAATGAAAAATATAAACTTTAGACAAAAGATTACTCAAACGAAACAAATATAAATAAACACCAGAGGCAAAAATATGAGTCATGTGTGTTTTTCCACTATCAGCACCATAAATATTCACATCAGCCACTTTGAGTTTTTCCAAAACATAGAGTTCCTATATTGTAAGGCATGCCTCAATCACCATATCAATATTTTGATTTTTTATAACACAAAGAAAATACATAATTGGCTAACCAAAATAATATAAAAAAATGATTGGGAACATAGTAAACATCAGAGAACGATATATGAGGGGGAACAATAGAGCCAACATCTTCTACCGATATTATTGTAGTACTAGCAGACAAAATAGATATGGATGAAATATGAGGCAACGAAATAAAGTGTGGCACATGAGGTGACATATCGTGAGACATACCAGAATCTAAAATCCACAAGGATGAATCAATACCTAAAGTTGAAGACAAAGCTAAACATGTTTGATATGCGGATGTAGACTTGACAAAATTATTCTCATTATATTTCCTATCATATATGTAATATGAATCCATAAGCTATAATCAATCAACGAAATCTAAACAAAACTCAAAACTCAAAACTTAAAACTTAAAATGTCAAAATGTCAAACGTCAAACACCAAATGCCAAACGTCTAACACCAAAGTCAAAATTCAAAATCCAAATCGGAACAAAATCAAATTTAGAACGAATTCAAAATCCAAAATTGAGACATACCCAATCTTAATCAAATTTAGAATAAATCCAAAATCCAAAACAAACATAATACATGGAAACATGAGGAGAACTACCATTCCTCAGTCAAATCAATCCAATGATCGAACATCGCCTTGATATCATATAAAGAATAAAAGATGACTAAAGTTTATGATTATAATACAATATGACATTATTTTTACAAAAGTCTAATGCTTCTAATTATAAAGTAATAATTTGATGAGATAGTGAATCCAATATCTATAATATACCTAAATCTTTTTCATATTTAAAAAAAAATGTATTAAAAATTAGGTTTATATATATAATTAAATTTTAAATATTCTAAATCAATCCATAACTATATTTAAATTTTAGCTTGATATAAAATTAGTGATTTTTATATTAAAAACTAATTATATTTTTAAGATCGAATCATATCATTCGGGAAGTTAGATTTATTTACAGTAAAATATAAAATCTTGGTTATCAAAATTATTATATTAAAATTAATTTTTTTATTAATAAATTTTTATTATATCTTATATTTAAAATTTTGTTACGGATACGATTGACATTAAAGGCTAATATCTTATAAAAAAAAGTCCATACAATGCAATAATTTAATACTTTTTTAAGAGATTCAATTAAACAATAATGTAATAGAATAATAATATATTTATAATGATGAATGTGAGAAACCATGGTTGATAGTGATATGCTATAAATGAACATTGAATAATATAAACTAAATTATATAAAAAGCTTTAAAAGAATCCCCAAATTAAATTGTCCCACAAAAGTGTGTGTGATATATATAAATTAGATATAGCAATGCTTAACTGCAGCCAAGGGAACTATACAAATTAGTTTATTTGCTGTTACTTTTGAAATGAGTTTCACTTCTATTGAATTCTCTATTAAAAAAGTTATAATCTGTTTACTACTTTTTTTTGGTACTATATTACTACTGTTTTGTAGGTTCATCATCAAACTTTATTTTGTAAAATGATTTGTCCAACATAAGCTTTCTGGTGGGTTCCCCGCAGGTGCAACCTCTAAATGATAGGCCTCTTTGCTTTAATAATCCAAAATTATATAATCATTTATAAAAACTACTGTACAATCGAGGAATATTAGTAGCTTCTCCGAATAGTTAGAAATATAATTCTCTATAAATAATGGTGAAGTTGGGTAATAAATTTTATTTAAAAATAAATAAATTAATAATATTGATTATTTTATTATAAATTTTGAAACAGATACTTTTTATATATATATATATATATATATATATATATATATATATATATATTCGGGAATTAAAATGATAGCGTCACTCAGATAATATTATTAGATTTAACGCATAGTTTATTTATATGGGTCTTTTTATATTTTCGGGTATGGCTATATATATCCAATTCAGGTTTAAGTATATCCAAAATCTTTCTTTGATTTTCGTTTGATTTTTTTTTAGTTTTTTATCCTCGACAAGAAAATTAATATCGAAACTGCTATTAAGTAAAAAAAAAACTACTAAGTGTATTCTGAGTATACCCAATTCACCAAATAACCTATTTCGCTATCTATACCCAAACAAACATTCTTATTTGGTGAATTTTAATCCAAATAGTATAGTTTTCTTAAAAGTTTTGAAACCAAGTTCAAACTTCATAACAAAATCAAGAACATTCAACCTAAAATACAAAATCGATCATGACTGAAGCAGAACTAGGGATCAGTGTGGAAGAGTTGATTTCGCCGGAAAAAAAGATGATGAAATGTTGCCGGAAAAATAATTGGAGTCGCCGGAGAAGCCGTCACCGTCGTCGGAGAAGCACCCATCGCCGGCACGGGTACCTTGTACCAAGCGGCACAGCAGCACCATCGGTGTGTATGCCTAGTACGGTCGGTACTGGGCATACGCACCGATGGTGCTGCCCAAGGCGCACCATCGGTGTCGGCTGTCGGCCATTTTCCAACCGGCAACTTGGCTGGAAAATGGCCACCAAACCCTAATTTTTTGCCTAATTGAAACCCTAATTCTATATTAAACCCTAACTTCTACCATAAATCTAACCTAAATTGAGAGAGAAGTGAGAGTGTTTGAGAAAAGAGAGTTTGGGAGTCAGAGAGAATTGAGAGAAAGTGTTGGGAAAAATGTTGTGGATGGAAGTTAGTAAAAAAAAATTGGCTTATATACCTAGAAAAGAATATTTTTGAAAAAAAAAATTGATATATTTAGATCAACTTTAGATATACTCAAAATTGGATATACTAACCTGAATTTGGTATATATAGCTTGACCCTATATTTTCCGAGTATCAAAAAGCGAAAAACGATGGCATTGACCCACCATCATCAGAATATATATGCAAAATAATTAAATTTGAGAATTAATTATAGAGCTATGTAGGAGTAAAAGTTAGTAAAATAATTATTTATATATTTATGGTTTCGTCCGAGTTGGATTGAAGTTTGTTGGTTGGATGTCCAACTAGTCTACTACTACTACGGGAATAATTTACGTATTTGGTTAGATGAGTCCCATCAGGTATTATTATAGTACACACAGTGAAAGCAAATGCGAAAGAAGTTGATGGCTTGGCCATGTCCTGTTGACTGTCGTGGCCGAGAAATAAGGGATTTGATGGATCCAATGTTTGGTAAAATGAGATCCACTTGATGACAACTCCAAATTCACTATGTATTCGTATTTTTTTATAAAAGGCTACTGTTGTTGCTTTCCATATAGAGCATCACAGTCGTCTGTATGATGTTTCCTATTTATGATTTTATCTACCAAACTCGTTAAAGAAAACCAAAATTAGTTTATATAGTGATCGCCTAATAATTTGTTTATCGAATGCTTGGTGAATTTTAAACACTTTTTTAAATATATATATTTTTTAAAATAAATTAAAATGTTTTATATAACCATAATATTTAGAGATGTTACAAATCAAACTAATTAATTAGAATGATCGATATTCAAAATACTAGATTTGCATATACTACTTATACATATTTATATTATTCGATTTAGTAAAAATATAAAAATATTTAGTTGAAACAATTTAGTTTTTTTTAAAAAAAAAGGTATTTAATTGGTCAAACAATTTAGTATTAAATTTTTAAAGTCCAATAAAAGTTATGATCTTCGGTAGCGGATAGATGATCGGATTATAAAAAAAATGAGATTAAATTAGAAATAAATACAATTAGAACAATAATTTTGATTTATAACTAAGTAATTTAGTGAAATATTTTCATTAAATATAAAAGAATTCAAAACTAGAAAAATTAGTTCATTTATACGATTTCCAGAGAGTGTCATTAGGGTTATCGTTTTCAATCATATATCTTCTCTATATATTTTTTCTGCTATTGGTTTTACAAGAATCACTCAATCCATCCAAAGCACACATTTCATATCCTTCAAAGGTGGGACACATAACAACTAGCCAACTACTGGAGGACTGTAACTACTGTCTCTCACGAATCGAGACCCTAAGGTCCGCAACAACGCTTCAATCACATGAGAAAACATGCAAACACAAAAGTTTCATGTTTGTTTTTACGCATGTATCTTTAATCTCATGAAGCAGTTCTTTGGTCATTGGGTTAAAATCCTTAACATATCATTATATACAACAATTTCTATCATAACGAGTTTGATTTCTCTTAGATAAGAGATGTATATTTAAACTGTGACTGAGTCTCCCAATGGCTTAAGCATACGATTAATTTTAGTTTGAGAGAAAAGCCTTAGTTTTGTACTTTTCGATTTTGGAACCCTCAGCATGATTAGGTGATTATAAAATTTAAAATCACATATTTATGACTCGATAGTGCGATCGAGGGCATGTAATTAAATATATGTATTCGTATGTTTGACATTACAGGTCTGATTTTGAAAAAGTCAAGACAAAACCTTAATTCAGATCGATTTAGGTTTTTTTCCTTTGTTTTTCAAATTACCATGGTTCACCGCAATCATGGCTAAGATCGCCATGGAAAACCACTTCGAAGATAGTTCACCTAGGCAAACTTAACTTCACCATAGAGAAGTGCATATTTTACCGCGACCATCCCTGTTTTGATAGCAACAAACACGAACAATAACTGGAATTGTTTTTATTTTATTTTTGTTGTATTGCGTGTGGTAGCTGCCCAATATCACATTCAAAGGTGCAACTAACCAATTTGGGATTTTTTGTATGTCATATGTATGATAAAAAACATGTTTCTATTGTAACTGTATAATAGGTTAAGATCAAGCACGTTTAGGTTTGCTATTTCATATCTTTTATGCCATATTATGTGCAATGTTATATGGTTATGAGTTTGCAATTATGCAACTTCATTAGGTGCGCATTGAGAAACATCTACTGTATGGTATTTGGGATTGGAGGTAATTACCCATTTTCAATGACACTTGGACTCTCGGATCTACGAGGTGATATCCCTAATGTCCATAGATTGTTTAGTTTCATGTATTAGAGTTTGATTGACATTCATCTTCCTTTAGATGTATTAGCACTTCATGGGATATTTTACATCCCCAAAATACTTCGAACACTTGTAAATTATTAAGGTACGACGCGATAAGGTCTGATTTGTAAAGATAGACATTCAGTAGTGTGTGTATGAATTATGATGAAACACTTGAGATGGCCCATTCTCTGGAACTGATTGACAGACTTGTATCTCACATGCATAGATAATTTCAGAAGATTTATGATGAAAAATGTTTGAAGCCTCACAACTTAAGGAACAAATATTGTGTCTGTAGGGTCGGCCCGCGTGGAAAACTGCCACACATATTTTTTGATGGTGAGCAATTGTTGCATGATGCGGATTATGCATTTACACGTACCATACTCATGAATAAATAATTTTTCAGTGTTGAAATGTTCATTTAGTTACCATAATTTATTATTTCACGACCCCTAAGAAGCTTGACGCGCTAGCGCGCTACGGCTTACAAAGTTGATCAGATCAGATAGCTTTTCGAGAAACCAACCGCATAACAAATTATGATCAATAAATTTTAGGGATATTTTTAGAGAATGCGCTCTCTCTTTGACTATAATCGATAGATAGAGTGAACATAACTCTCGATACAATAGAAGAGGAAAATAAGCTAAAAGGGGATCGGAAAAGCCCCCTCACGTCGATCGAGCCGCTCTCCTTCATGCCACTCGTCCAGCCCTTTTCACGAACTTATACAATCGATGTCTTGCGTTGAATAGTAAACTTGGGTAATGGGCCTAGGCCCAGATCAATATCTATTTTTATTTGAAACTGATAGAAAGAAAAAGGCCCGCCTCTTGCGATCGAAAGAGAACAAAAAGTTTAATTGTTATTACAAACTGTGAGAGTCCCTGTTATATAGCATAGAACGAAAACTTTCTAACTTTAAATTATTGAATTATAGCTAATGTATAGTGCGGTGGCACCAACCTCTCCGTTAATGATTATGACGAGGATGATACATATGAATTCTCTTTCATATATTCCAACCTGATAAAATTCAACCCCTTTATATTATTCATATGATGATTAAGTTTAACTGATAAAATTCAACCTCGTTAGTATATAATATAGATATAATGAAAAGTATGATATATTTATTCGGTAAGAACACATTAAAATCAATCATACTGTAGTAGTGAACTACTCTTAAATAAACTTTAAATTAAATAAAGTTTCAACCATATACAAAGATGATACTCCACGCGGAACATCTTTGAAAAATATATAATTAATATATTCTATAGAGTTGTAAATTCTATTATCAAAATTCAGAAATTTATGTGCTTCAGTTCTTCAGTTTTTCAAGTGGTTAAATCTTGAATCGATGCAAATCAATACTTCATTTATTTATAAGGGAAAGGTAAAATTTATAAGAAAATGAATTTAAGTCTAATTAAAATATCAAGTTTCAGGCTTGAAATTTGAAAAAATCAGTCCTTAATTTTAAACAAAATTGAATTTTTTTTATTTTGGGTGTTCATAGAGAGTGTCAAAAACAACATTAGCGATTGATTCAAAATGCCATATATTGAAGCTCGAATATCTGATTTACGCGATTATTTTTTTATTCCACTTAAATTTCAGAGATCTATATGATCATTCAGTAATAAGTTTGAGTAAGTGAGTAGTTCAATCCCAAAGATCTAGAATTTACCAATAAAGAGACTTACAAATTGAAATCATCTAAAAATATATAAAAATATATATTAAGTAATAAAGATAATTTATGGTCCACCAAGTTTCAGACCTTCGATAAGAATGCTCTTTATTTCACTTTATATCCACCCCTTAGAGATTTTTATCTTCATTTAATGGATATATTAAATCATCAAAATTAAGTGATGGTAAAACAATTTTATAGATAATAGTGATTAATGTATAAATGACTTGTAAAATAAATTAATTGTATAACTTGTTTTTGCTCCATGTTTCCTTTAATGATTGTAATTAATAAATTTCATAGTCATACTATGCATATTTATATATTTTCAGTAAAGTAAATTGAAATACTTGGAAAAATAGGCACATATTTATCACAAGTATTAAGGTCATATTTCTAAAACAAATGGACAAACTAGTCGACGCTTTGCTTCAGAACCCTTTGAGTATTCTGACTATTCATATTAGTAATGGATATATCAAATAAAAGAAATAAGATACAAACATAAGAGTAAAACTCTTTGAACAAAATTTGAGAGTTATCCATAAAAATATTTTTATGATAACTATCTAATTTTGCTCAAAACATGATAACAAAATTTATAATTATATCAAACTTGTAAAAAATTAATATTTATTTAATTTTAAAATTGTTAATGATGCAGACAGTTCGGTGAATTGACAGTTCGGAGCTCCGGTGTCAGATTTTGACCCACAGCACCTTGTTTCGAAGGAAACGACGTCACGAACGCAAATCACCAGCTTCACTCGTGAGCTATGGGCTTTTTTGGGCATTCAGGCTCATCTACCCTCCTGTTTTGCAATTTTAATACTTTAGGCTATTATTGTAATTTTTACGTTTTTAGTTTTAGGGTTTCACTTGAACCCTTATATAAACCTATCTGATATTCATTGTTCTGGGAATTTTTTTTTATTAATAAAAAAATTAGGGTTTTATCCCTTTAGGCTTCTCTGCATTTCACTCTATATCATAGTGGTATCAGACACAGACAGTCCTGCGAGATGGTACGAGGAAGAACCAGCGGTCGCGGTGGCGCTAGAGTGACTAGAGATACAAGTGATGTAGATGATCGTGAAGTTGCTGACCTACGCCGTCAGGTAGCCGATCTTACCCGTTAGATGGCTGATCTTAACGCCATGCAACAAGGCACAGAGGTTGAGGGTATGGATAACCCTTTTGGGGAGGGGATTGACCAGAATTCTTCTCACACCCGCCACTGGGAGCTTGGATTCAAGATAGACATCCCGGACTTTGATGGCAGCCTTAAGGCAGAGGCACTTATCGATTGGTTATCCCAGATTGAGGAAGTCCTGGACTTCAAGGAAGTTCCGGAGGAGAGAAGGGTCGCATTAGTCACCATCCACCTACGCGGTAGGGCACAGGCTTGGTGGCAGCAGGTGAAGCCGAACCGCGCACGTGCAGGCAAGGATAAAGTCCAGAGTTGGGAAAAATTCAAAAGAAAAATCCGCAAGGCTTTCCTTCCCTACAACTTCGAGCGGGAACTCTACCAGCGACTTCAGAATCTTCGTCAGGGACCCAGATCTGTGGATGAATATACCGAAGAATTCTATCAGTTGTTGGCTCGCACAGATGTGACCGAGTCGCCGCACCAGCGGGTCTCCCGCTATATTGGCGGGTTACGCATTCAGCTTCAAGATTTGTTGAATATGTTCGATCCATCCTCTGTTTCCGAAGCCCATCGGCGTGCCCTCCAGGCAGAAAAGCAATCGGCTCGCGCGGACCCAGACTGGCGTAAGGACCGGTGCTCCTTCAGGGATCTCGGCATCCAAACCAGTTCTCCGCCCAACACCTGATCCGATCCCTCCTGGGCGCGGTGCACCAAGCCGTCCTTCAAGCAATTTACGGTGCTATGGCTGTGGCGAATTAGGGCATCGTCAGGTAGAGTGTCCAAATGCTGCGGGTTCTAGGGGTCTCTTCTCTCAGGAGGCGTTTGAACTGAATCCTATTGTTCTTGATGGCCCTCCGAAATTTGATACCTACGATGATGACTTGCCTGAGGATGCGGAAGAAATTGTGACTGGCGATGTTGGAGCAGTGCTGATGCTGCGCCGTACTTTCCTGTCTCCTCGCGTTCCTGAGCAGAGCGACTGGCTGAGGAGTAACGTGTTCCAGTCGACGTGTACGATCGGCGGGAAGGTGTGCACCTTCATTATTGATGCTGGCAGCTGCGAGAATGTCGTCTCTGAAGCAGCGGTTTCGAAGCTAGGGTTGAGGGCAAAATCGCATCCCAAGCCGTACAAGCTTGCCTGGTTAAGTAAAGGTACTGATATCACCGTCTCCAAGCGCGTGCTTGTTTCTTTTTCCGTGGGGCAAACATACCATGATGAAGTCTTTTGTGATATTGTCCCTATGGATGCTTGTCATCTACTACTTGGCCGTCATTGGCAGTACGATCTGTCTGTTATACATGATGGGCGTGCAAATACCTACTCATTCCTCTTTTGGGGAAAAAAGATCGTTCTTATGCCAGCAAAGCCTCGACCCCTCTTCTTCGTGAAAAAGGCTTAAAGTAAAACTTTGTAACATTACAAAAAACGGCTAGTTTCTAGAGAGAGAAGCTCTCCCTAGAAACAACCGGCAAATCTCAATATCCTTCCAAAATCGCCCCGATCTTCACCTTCAATTTGTTATACTCTCCAACACAAGTTAATGTACTTGTGGATGGGGAGTCTCTTCACATTCTCTGTAAATCCGTGGGTTTAGGAGCATTAAAAGCTCTCCGCACTCCTCTTCCGTCGCCATTAATGGAGGTCTCCATCTCCCCTTTAATGCCAGAAACAGAGCCTTTATTACGCAGCCTTCTAGCAGACATTTATGAGTCTATCTCCATGCTTAGCCACCAAGCATTAATCAATCCAGACATAACTCAGACGCCCAAGGTAGAAGTCATGAAGGTGAAGCGCTACACCTTCTCTTTCCTCCATCGAGAAGCGCCGTCCATGGCTTCAATCTCGAGAAATCTCACTCCCTCACTCTCTGCCTCCCATCGAAAAAGTCCACTCAACTCACCCTACCACACGCCTTCTACCCTCAATTCAAATTTATTTTGTTGGCCTTGTTTCTCTCTCCACCTGACCAATCGTGAGAGCCGAGCATGCACAGACGCATTTAAGTCTCACTCCCCTCTCTCCCCTTCTCTCTCTTCATTAAAACTTCCCCTATCGTGCAAGCAAAACCCTATATACACCCTCCATCTTCCTCTATCATCTCGCCTGCCGCCTATACTCTCCTCTCCCATAAAACCTCAGTCTACCCTCTCACCCTCTCACTTCACCATCGTCACCACCTCTCGTCACCTCTCTCTGCAAAAATCAAACCAAAAACCAGAAAATACAACTTCCTGGCAGTTACTCTACACACCAGAAACCGTCCTCCCCGACTCTGCGCCCATTTCTCCTTCTTACTCCAACCGTCTCCCTCAACCTCTCTACCACTCCTCCGGCAAACCGGAATCCGCCCTTCCCCATATCACACAAGAGCCCAGTCCTCTTCCGATCTTCCCCACTAGAAACCGCCTCCCTCATCATCCCTATCTCTCCTCTTGCACTTCTGAAACCTTCCTCCCCCCTTTCACCTCTGTACCCACCTCTACTCTCTCTCTCTTTATTATAAAAAACCGACCCTCTCTACATCTCTATCTCTCCTCTTGCTCACTCTCACCAAAAATGGTGGAGACAAGAAGGAGCTCTTCCTCCAGACGTTCAAACCGTAAGATCACCCCTCGCTTTAACGAGAAACCTGTCCCTCCTCCACCAGCCACTTCTTCGAGACCCTCCAACCCAAACACTTCATTGTCTCTTGAGACCCGATCTTCGTCCCCTTCCTCCATCTCTCCCCCGAAATCTGCTGGCATGCATGGACTCCCTCTGTCTGTGCATGGATCCCCCCCACCGATCTCCCCCAACTGCAAGCCTCTGGCCAATCAGACCGCTGATTCAGACATGCATGACAGGGCTCCCTCCCCTCTGTCACTCTCCCCTCCGGGAACCAAAGCCATAACCATCGAAAGCTCTGAGGAAGAAGACTCATCGGAAATCAGGCCTTCACCATCGCCGACAAGGGACCAGCAGCTCCGAGCAATCTTCGACATCAACGAAAGACTTCTCAAGGCCATCACTGACCTTGAAGATAACCCGCGTCCTTGTAACGTCACACCGAAATCCCACTCGAAGTCTTGCCACCATGGAAGCGAATCGGCCTCCATCCCCAGTCTGGTCCGGTCGACTTCCTCCATTCCCTTCAACCCTCAACCACTCCCTCCACCCTTACCTCAATCCACCCAGCCATCAAAACAACTCTCACCCCACCCAAGCAACTCCGCTTCGTCCTCTTTCTCCAACCCTATTTCCCTGGCTTCATGCATGCAAAATCCCATGCATGTAAACCAGAACCCTAACTGCATGCACGAGCCCTCTCTATCAAGTTTTTTATCACTAGCCCCTCCCCCTTCGATCGTCCAAACCACAACCGTAACCAGCAGATACCTATTTAACAATGCCTACCCGACAACCCTCCACACTCACTCAAACACCCATTCCCCTCAAACTAGTGTACTCTCCACGGCAGTTCTCACTCTCCAACAAGCCATCCAAGCTAGTAAAGCCATAGCATCCCTCCCAGAAACCAAGACCAAACTTCCACCATCATCCACACTACTGCCCCTCCTCCATCCCAAACTCCTAAACTAAACCCTATCCCAACTCCCTCGACTTTTCCAGAATCTTTCCCTGGCCGAAACAGCAAAGGCCGTGCCTTCTCTAGACCCTCGAAAGCCCACCGCCCTCTTGGAATTCGTCCCGACCTCTCCGGTCCTTGGAAGCAAAGCAGTGCATTCCGACACTTTCGTGGAAACAACAACAACATCTCCCCTCAACTCGCAGCAGAATCAGCCCCGATGCTCAACATTCACCACCCTGGAGCACCGACCAGATCCTGGGCTCACATCGTAGCACAACCCGACCCCCGATCCTCCATGAAAATCCAAAAAACCGAAGATATCCTCATAGACCAAGACACCTTAGTCTTCCCTGATGACGCGATATCGGGTGACAAAGAAGACTGGGCAAAATGCCTCTCCGGTTACTTCCTTTCGAAGAAAAGAGCAGTATCCCACGTGCAAACCCTAGCTAGCCAAATTTGGAGTACCTACGGCCTCCAAGAATGCAAACCTACCCCATCCGGCCACTACTTTTTCAAATTCTCCACAGCAGACAAAGCAACGGAAGTCTTGGAAAAATCCCCTTGGTTTTTCAGCAGCCACCCGGTATTCCTAAAGAGGTGGGAGCCAATGGAAACCTTGACGAGAGAAGCCCTAAAAGCTATCCCTCTCTGGGTCAAGTTTCATGGTATGCCCCATGAGCTATGGACGGAAAAGGGGCTGGGTATCCTGGGAAGCTATTTAGGAACCCCCATTTATGTTGACAGTCAAACAGCGGACAGAACCCGGTTAAACTATGCCAGGATCTGCATCATAATGCAAGCCACCTCAAACTTCCCCTCCACTATCACCATCCGTTGCATGGGCAAATACCACATCATTCAAGTGGAATTTCAAGGCCTCCCCACAATCTGCAACCGATGCTACTCATTTGGACACGCAGCGGCAGCCTGTCACATAGCCGCGGATCCTGCCCACACCACAAGTCTCAACACCCACCGCCCCGGAAAAGAGCCCATGATCAACCCACCGCACATCACACTCTCAGACTCAAGTAATAGCGAAGCCCCCACACCGGATTCGTTAAGACAAATGACCATTCAAAACAGTTGTACCAAGAGTTTTATCATCGCAAGTAACACCCCTGCAGCAGCCCAGATAGGACACGAAGAAGGCGAGCCTTCCTCAACAGAGATCACCTCCCCAAGACCTAAAGCAGCCAATAACGCTGCTTTCTCAAGTATGTATGGGGAAAACCCCAAAATGTATTAACTTTCCTTTATTAATCCTGTTTTAATTTAAATGAAACTTGCATGTTGGAACGTTAGAGGGTTAAATGACCCAGTGCGCCAAAAAGACGTACGTCACTTAGTGTTTAAGAATAGCATAAACATCATATGCCTCCTGGAAACTAAAGTTAAAGTCCCTAATACTGAGGCCATAATGAGAACCATGCTGCCTTTCTGGCACTACCACACTAACCATGATTCCCATCACTTGGGAAGAATCTGGATAGCCTGGAACCCTAGTGTCTGCAGCCTTTCCATTTTAGACATTACGGCCCAGACCATCCACTGCTCTATTGTTTGGACTGCCAGAAAATCCCATTTCAACCTAACGACTGTTTATGGCTTTAATGATCATACTAACCGCCTCCCCCTTTGGAGCAAGCTTCAATCCATAGCCCTTAATAGCACCAACTCCCCTTGGATTGTTCTCGGGGATTTCAATGCCATTAGAAGACCCCAAGAGAAAACCAGCCTTGACCCTCAATGGAACAGCTCCATTGAATCTTTCAATGACTGCTGTAGAAACTGTAACCTCGAGGATCTCCGGTCCACGGGATTCTAATTCTCTTGGTTCAACAGACAAGAGTCTAACCCTATATCCTCTAGAATCGATCGCGCTCTGATTAATGCCGATTGGGACGACTCATTCCCGAACTCTTTTGCTCACTACGACATCCCTCTCACCTCTGACCACACCCCGATAATTATCCACCTCTCAACTCCTTACTCAACCTCCCCCCACCCCTTCAAATATTTCAACATGTGGAAACTCCATCCGAGTTTCCAGGACTTGGTCCTCAACAATTGGAACCCCCCCACACATCAAAACCCAATGGAAAATCTAGCCATCAAGCTCTCTAGGCTCACACCCTCCCTAATCTCCCTAAACAAAACCGTCTTTAGTGATATTAGCGACCGTGTTGAGAAGGCTAGGACCGCCCTTGCCCAAGCCCAAGAAAACCTCTTTAGCTCCCCCTCAAACCAGTCTCTAATCTCCTTGAAAAAGCGGCTTCAGACTCCTACATCTTCTACAGTCGAGCGGAGGAATCTTTCCTCAAGCAGAAATCCAGAGAAACCTGGCTCAAGCTTGGGGACAAGAATTCCAAATTCTTCCATAACAGTATCTGAGCCCGCAGAGCTAGGAACAAGATTCTCTCCCGCATGAAAGAAGATGGCTCCATAAGCTCAAACCCCCGCACCATCACCTCCACCTTCAACAATTTCTTCCTAAACCAATTAGGCTCCCCTAGTTCGAAAGATTATCCTGGTCCAGACCGAATTCGAAATCTAATCAAAACCTCGGTTCCCCAAGATCTTATCTCGGACATGATCAAACCCATCACAAATGAAGAAATAAAACAAGCCCTTTTCGCGATTAACAGTGACAAGGCGTCGGGCCCCGACGGTTACAGCGCAGACTTCTTCAAAACCTGCTGGACAATAGTAGGCCATGACGTCTGCGAGGGCGTCAAATCCTTCTTCTCAAAAGGGAAAATGGACCCCAACTGGAACAAAACCCTTATAACCCTCATCCCCAAAACGGATTCTCCCACTCATCCGTCAGATTTCAGACCTATAGCCTGCTGCAATGTGATTTACAAAACCATCTCAAAAATCATTGCGCATCGCATCAAGCCAGCACATCCAACCCTAATCGACCCCTCTCAATCCGCCTTCATTCCAGGAAGATCAATAGTGGACAACATCCTTCTCTCTCAGAATCTCCTACACGGGTACCACGCTAACCGCAAAGGTCCCAGATGTACCCTCAAAATAGACCTTAGAAAATTTTTTGATAATGTCAGATGGGAGCTTGTTCTTGACATTCTCCTTGCCATGAACTTCCCAATTGACATGATAAATTGGATCATCCAATGCATCACCACCCCTTCCTATGCCGTTTTCATAAACGGCAAGACCTCTAGTTACTTCCCGGGTGCCAAAGGCCTCAGGCAAGGAGACCCCCTTTCCCCGTATATTTTTGTTATGGTAATGCAGGTACTCTCCAGCATCCTCCAGGAAAAAAACAGACATACATCCTTCGGATTCCATTGGAAATGTCAAAAGCTCTGTATCATCAACCTTTGCTTCGCAGACGACCTCCTTATCCTCAGCAGAGCAAACTCCCCTTCCATCAAACTCATCCTAGAAGGCCTTCAAGAATTTGAAACCCTATCAGGGCTTCAACTGAACCCCGCCAAAAGTCACATTTTCTTCTCCGGAACCTCCCCAGGCATCAAACAAGAAATCCTCTCCCTTCTTAACTTTATCGAAGGCTCCCTGCCAGTCCGTTACCTAGGAGTTCCCCTCATCACATCACGCCTAACCTATAACGACTTCAGACCCCTTTTCCTTAAAATCACTAACCGAATCAACTCTTGGACTTCGAAGCATCTTTCTTACGCTGGTCGCCTTCAGCTTATCACCTCTGTCCTCTTCGCTACCCAAGTCTACTGGTCCTCAATCTTCATCCTCCCAATCAGAGTCCTCAAAGAGCTCTCACAACTCTTACGTAGATTCCTCTGGTCTGGCTCAGAAATGAAGATCACAGGACAAAAATCGTCCGGGAAAAGATAGTCGTGTCCAAAGAAGAGGGTGGCCTTGGGATACCAGACCTAAAAATCTGGAATCAGGCGGCCGCCCTAAAACTCCTCTGGTCCATTCTCACAAAAAATGAGAACTCCCTCTGGACAAAATGGATTCTAATGGAAAAAATAAAAAACAAAAGTTTCTGGACTTTACCCGTCCCCCCAAACGAAAGTTGGAGCTGGCGAAAAATCCTCAACCTCCGTCCAGTAGCAGCAAACCTTTACAGAGTCGTAATCGGCAATGGAGAAGAAACATCCATCTGGCATGACCCCTGGCTTTTCCCTACCTCTCTGATCAACCGCTACGGACCCTCTATCCAATCTCTCTCCCGTCTTCGAAACTTAACAATGGTGAAAGACCTCAACGAAAGCGGCCACTGGATGTGGCCCCCTCAAGCCAGAGCCCCCAACAGAAACCTCAACCCCTCCTTATCAGAAATAACATCAGCCATCCAAAACCTCCCCCCCTCCTATGCAAAGGACTCATTTATATGGCTCCCCAACAAACAGCTCCTAACCTTCTCCATAAGTAGCACCTACAACTGCCTCAAGCCAACCAGAAATAAGATCGCCTGGTCTTCTCTTGTCTGGCACAAATACACAATCCCCAGACACTCTTTCATCACCTGGCTTGCAATTCATAACAAGCTCACCACCCGGGATAAACTCATCGCATGGGCACTGGACTCCCCTCCCCCCCCCCCCCCCCCCGACTTGTGTCTTATGTGAAACATCGCAGGAAAGCACAGAACACCTCTTAGTCCAATGCCACTTCTCCAGTGCAATATGGGAATCCCTAGCTCAAAAACTACTATTCCCCTCCCCCTACCTCCTGGCCCCTATGGCTGGAACAAGCAAGAACATGGAACACCACAACGGACAACCGAAAGACTCATTGGAAAACGGCCTTCTGCGCCAGAGTCTACTATATATGGAGGGAAAGGAACGACAGAATCTTCAACAACAAACAATCCCCCTTCACCAACATAGCCCATCATGTACTATCTGACCTCAGATACCGATTCAAAGGAACAAAAGCCAAATTCACTGGATAGCTTGTTCCATAAAATCTCTCCAGTAACACAAATGTAATTTAAATTCAGTTGCACTCTCAATCCAATCAGGATTAAGCACTGTACTGAGGCACTTGCCTCCTGAACTCATGTACAATATTTCATTATTAATTTAAAGCATTTTTATACCAAAAAAAAGAAACCTTGACCCCTGAGCATTCACTCTACTCCTTCCACATCGACTTTGCTGTCCCGTGCTTCTTTTCAGACAGCAATGGAAGAGGCTGGCGTGGTTTTCCTATTGTTCTGTGACCCTGTTGTGCCTAATTCCAAGGCGGACCATAGTCCTGTCATTCAGTCTCTTTTGCAGGAGTTTGCAGATGTGTTTCCAGCGGATTTGCCACCCGAGTTACCTCCTCTGAGAGATATTCAACATCAGATCGACCTGGTTCCTGGTGCTGCTCTCCCAAATCGACCCCACTACCGAATGAGCCCGAAGGAGCATGAAGAATTACGACGACAGGTGGAGGATTTGTTGGAGAAGGGACATATTCGGGAAAGTCTCAGCCCTTGTGCAGTTCCGGCATTACTGACACCGAAGAAGGATGGTTCTTGGCGTATGTGTGTGGACAGCCGCGCTATTAACAAGATCAGTGTTCGCTACAGGTTTCCTATACCTCGCCTGGATGATCTGTTAGACCAGTTGGGTGGTGTTTCTGCGTTCAGCAAGCTTGGTTTGAAGAGTGGATACCATCAGATTCAGATTCGTCCTGGTGATGAGTGGAAGACGGCGTTTAAGACGCGTGAGGGTTTGTTTGAGTAGACGGTGATGTCGTTTGGCTTGTCCAACGCGCCTAGCACGTTCATGCGTATCATGAATCAGGCATTGAGGCCTTTCATCGGTAAATTTATTGTTGTTTACTTCGATGATATTTTGTCTATAGTTCTAACCATTCTGTGCATCTATCGCATTTACGTGAGGTGTTATTGGTGTTGCGTCGAGACAAGTTTTATGCTGCTACTGCCAAATGTTTGTTTATGTCCCCAGCTGTCCAAGTTTTGGGTTATATTGTCTCTGTTGAAGGGTTACGAGCTAATCCGAGCAAAGTTGCTGCTGTGAACCAGTGGCCTCGACCTACTTCCATCACTGAGGTTCGTAGTTTTCATGGTTTAGCATCGTTTTATTGGTGTTTTATTCCCTATTTCAGCAGTATTATGACCCCGATTACGGATTGCATGAAGGGTACAAAATTTAGTTGGTCTGACGATGCTGATGCAGCATTTGTAGAAGTTAAACGGCGTCTCACTACAGCGCCTATTTTGGTGCTGCCCGACTTTTCACAGCCATTCGAGCTTCATTGTGATGCGTCTAAATTTGGTATTGGGGCAGTTCTCTCACAGTCAGGGCGTCCTGTGGCTTTCTTCAGTGAGAAATTGGTAAATGCCAAACTGCGATTTAGTACTTATGATATTGAATTTTATGTGATAGTTCAGGCTATCAAACATTGGCGTCATTACTTGTTTCAGCATGAATTTGTGTTATATACTGATCATGACTCTTTGAAGTACCTTGGTAGTCAAGACAAAGTATCTCATAGACATGCCGCTTGGATAGCTTATTTGCAGCAGTTCACTTTTGTCATCAAGCACAAGGCCGGTATTATGAATCGGGTTGCTGATGCTTTGAGCCGACGTCACACTCTGTTGACTGAGATGCGCGTTCAGGTTCCTGGCTTTGATTCTTTTTTTGACCTTTATGTTATTGACTCATTCTTCTCTCGGGTTATGGAACTGATTCAGCAGGGCGAACATTCTGATTTTTTATTGGAAGATGGCTTTCTCTTTCGTGGCGTACAGCTGTGTATCCCTGACTGTAGTTTGCGTCCTCAGCTGATCCAGGAGCTGCATAATGAAGGTCATGTGGGCCGTGATCGAACATACCAGTTGCTGTTGTCATCCTATTTTTGGCCTTCGATGCGGAAGGAAGTTGGTCGTTTTGTCGCCCGTTGTCGAATTTGTCAGTTGGCCAAGGGAACATCCACAAATGCAGGTCTTTATTTACCTCTGCTGCTTCATGCTCAGCCCTGGACCGACATCAGTATGGATTTTGTTCTTGGTTTACCCCAGACTCAGCGTAGATTCGATTCTATTTTTGTGGTGGTTGATCGTTTTTCTAAGATGGTACACTTCATCCCCTGTAGAAAAACATCTGATGCAGTGTGTGTTGCGCAGCTTTTCTTTCGGGAGATTTATCGTATTCATGGCCTTCCAAGTACCATTATTTCTGACCGTGACACCCGATTTGTGAGTCATTTTTGGTGCAGCTTATGGCGTATGGTGAATACACAGCTCAACTTCAGTAGTGCTTACCACCCTCAGACGGATGGTCAGACAGAAGTGGTTAACCGATCTCTCGGTATCCTATTTCGCAGTCTGGTAGGCGATCATCCGAAGGCTTGGGATCAGCGCTTACCGCAGGCGGAGTTCGCCCATAATCATGCCCTTAACAGATCCACGGCTTTTTGTCCTTTTCAGGTGATGTATGGTATTGTGCCTCGGGGTCCAGTAGACTTGTTAGCACTGCCTAGCAAGATTCGTCCTCATGCAACTGCTGAGGAACTTGTCTCACAGATTCGCCAAACCCACCAGCAGACTCATGATCAGTTGGTCTTGAGCATCACCAAATATAAGTCTCAGGCAGATTCTCATCGTCGTCCTGTTCAGTTCGAAGTTGGTGACTATGTATGGGAAGTTTTAACAAAGAATCGGTACCCTGCTGGTGAATACAATAAATTGTCCGCCCGAAAGATTGGTCCAGTAGAGATTGTGGAGCGGATCAATCCGAATGCTTATCGACTACGTTTGCCTAGCCATGTCCGCACGACTGATGTTTTCAATGTTAAGCATCTGATTCATTATGCAGGTGACTTTTCTGATGGGGAGACCGGCGGGAATCTTCTCTACCCGGCGGGAATGATGCAGACAGTTCGGTGAATTGACAGTTCGGAGCTCCGGTGTCAGATTTTGACCCACAGCACCTTGTTTCGAAGGAAACGACGTCACGAACGCAAATCACCAGCTTCACTAGTGAGCTATGGGCTTTTTTAGGAATTCGGGCTCATCTACCCTCCTGTTTTGCAATTTTAATACTTTAGGCTATTATTGTAATTTTTAAGTTTTTAGTTTTAGGGTTTCGCTTGAACCCTTATATAAACCTATCTGCTATTTATTGTTCTAGGAATTGTTTTTGATTAATAAAAAATTAGGGTTTTATCCGTTTAGGCTTCTCTGTGTTTCACTTTATATCAGTTAAAATATAAGATAGTTTAATATAATTATAAATTTAAATAAGTATGAATAACGATCATATTAAAAATATAAATTAAGTTTTTATATAATAATAATAATATATTATGTATAATTAGTAATATTAGAATAGCCCGGTGGATCAAGTTCGGGTTGGGTACCCGTTGGAAATAAAAATAAAACCAATAATACATCCTGAACCCGACGGATAATATATTTTCAAACATATGATCCATCATACATAGAGCTAAAAGTCCAAGTACCAAAATGGCTCAGGTCGGATATCCACAAGTTTGAAAAAATTGGGATCCCTATAGATAACTATACATATACATTTTGTTCACATATATTATTTTGTTCTAATGTGTACATATTTCAATATATATGGAGTTTTTTCACAAGTTCAAAGAGTTTGTCATATATATTCATGGTGGTTGCAACTCAAGGGAGGTATGACAGTTCCGTGAACAATGTCATAATTTATTTTTTGGTTTATATAATGAATATGTACAATAATTCTTTATTAACTGAATTTACAGTAGAATAATTAGTAAAATTAGTAGATTAAACCTTAAACACAACAAGGTCATTGTTTATGAAATTTCTACCTCTATAGACATCTAGTATAAGCAAATTCTTACAGACCCAGCGTTGAAAACTAGAGTCTGATACATAGATAACTACCTAAATTTGGATTCAAATTCTATTCTATAACATTTATTTTATAAACCCAGTCCCCAAATTTATATTTAAGACAATACGCTAATTTTATACAATAAATTTGAGGATATTTAATTTTGGGAGAAATTTATAGTGAACAGCCTGAATTTTGTGAAAGAGTAAAACATCATTGTTTAGATTCAAATGATTAGGATTTTATCATTCATTACCAATCATCTCATTATTCCCCTTTAGGAATCAGTTCTAAAATTCTCACTTAGGATTAAGTCTTTGTAGTTGTTCATGAAGGACAAACTCAACATCCACAAAAAATTATGCAAACTTAAGTTACTATAGTCATTTTGAAAAGAACTTAGTTCTACATTTTGTAATTTTATAACGAATTCCACCAGAACATTAAGGTTCTTCATGATATACAGAGTTTTCCACTTATATCGCTTATAATTTTATAAAGAGTTTTGCAAGAACATTTAGACATTTTTTGATGTGGTAAGAGAATCTAGTTTCAGCTATTGTAAAACCATAAAAAGTTCTATAAGAACATTAAGATTTTTCATGGAGAAATATATTATCCATATGATAGATCATAAAACACTATTTATAATTTTATAAAATATTACAAATATTTTGATGCAAAGATAAAATTTAGTTTAAGCTTCCATAGGATCATATTTGCATATTTTCAATATGCAAGTGGATTATTGTAACAATAACAAAATAAATTGATGTACAATTATTTAGTTAACATATTCAGAATGTCTTAGACCAAACAATTTTTATTTAGTGTGATAAAATTGACCTTTTAAGAGAACATTTAATTGCAATTTTTCAAATGACTCTTTTAAGATAATCATTGCACGTGTTTGCACACTTTAGAAATTACGGTTCATTAAATAACTTTTGGCTTTTAGATTGACAGATTTATTAAGTTCGGGTATTTGTGAGTGGTAACATTAAGAAAACTCAATATATATGTTACAACTCAATAAATCTATTGTACACAAAATATTAACAGGTTTATAAGTGTCATATTCAGACCTAATAGAGTCAACATGTTGTAGTAATTAGAAATCCATTTATAATATTAAGTATAAATTCTCATTTGCTATATCATAATCTACCAAATTTGTAATATCTTTTGATTTTGAGATTAACTTAGTAAAATATTACGAATTTAGTTAATTCACTAAAAGTACATTAAAATTTAGAGTTAGTTGTCATATTAATTACCATGCGTTACAGTGACCTTTTTCATGTCATTAATAAATTTATATTAATGAAATTAAGGTTGAAATTTCTAAATGAGGTATATATTAAGAAATCTTGAATGATCAGGATTACTCTTGATGTTTTTTGGGTTTATAATAAAAGGCACATGTTAATAGCATGTTAACGCGTTATGGTGTGAAAGCGGCAAACCTATAATTTTCTTGAGTTGATTAGATAAGTTTTCTCAGTTAACATCGCAAAAATAATTTGGAAATTAATGATGTACAAAAGATTTCATATGTTTTAACCATTGAACTCGTGATGTATACTCATGGGTAATTTAGGATAAGGCATAAAAATAATCATAGAAGTGTTAAGTAAATTCTTAATTGTTTGAGAGATCGTATATATGATATAACTCATCCCATATTAATTATCTAGTAACAAACGCTTACATAAAGATTGTCAGGAAATTAAGGAGATCATTCAAGTTCATGCAGGTTTAGACATACGTATTTATGACAATACAATTTATATCACACTTAATAATATTCAATAAAGAAAAGACGTGCATTTTATTATAATCAAGGAAATAAAGGTAGAGAAAATAAAACAAACTTCTTTAATTCAGTTCAGATTACAATAAAGTATAAAGATTTATCTTTCTCTTTTCATCTCCCACTACTAAGATTTCAATATTCATAGTCATGTAACGTTCTTAGTTTAGAGGATATACATATAGTGGGAGTATTATTTTGATTTCTATATAATTTTGATTTTAGTTCATTAATTGATTCCAAATTAGTTTTCAGTTATTTTAGATTATATTATTACTTCAGAGCATATGCATACATTTCCAAATCAATAATACAATGACTTATTTTTAATTTTGCTTATAAACGATCTCAAATTTAGTAAAGTATGACCAGTTGAAAGTTGACACGTGTTAATTAAACGTCGTGCCGTAGTTTAATTGTTCATTCCATGATAAGTCAATGTTCACTAGAGTGGTGGTTAGTAAAGCATTTATTGTAGAACTATTACACATACCATAAGTAGTGGTAGAACCTCTTTGATCTATTGTTGACTATCGTTTGACATGAACATACATTTAGACACTATATGTGAACAACAACATTTCATAGCACACAATTAAGATGGATACGAAACACTATACGTGAACGATCCAAGTGGGATATTGGAAAAAAAACCTAAATTGTAATATCTAATCATGTGTAAATTCATTGTATTTATACCTATTGTTACAAGTCTAATTAATTGATTAAAGCAATCAATTAGAAATATTATACTGATAGATAAAATAAGGGTAATTTACCAATAACCGCCCGAGAAATATTAAAGATACAAATAACCACTTTGATTTTGAAGTTTACTAAAAAAACCATATGCAGCATAAAATTTACCAACGACATCCCTCGGGTTTAAAAATATAAAATTAATATCTTTTTAGATTCTTCTTCAGTTCGTGAACCGTCTTTCTCTCTCTAAAATTGAAACTATCAAATCTCACAAATTAAAAATTTAAGTGAATTATGATGCATTTCAACACAAAGAACTACAAAACCCGGTTTTCACGATGAAACTACTCTCTTTCATATTTGATTTTTCAATTATTATGGTTATGAACTAAAAATTGTTCATTTTTTGGTTTGGTGAATCATATATCTTTTAACGCACCCAAAGTACAATAAGCTTTCAGTCAAAAAATATTTCTTATTTTTCAAACCCAAAAAAAAAGCTTTTATACAACCATACTGCACCTATTTACGTACCTAAAATACATTAAGTTTCCAGACTAACTTTCTTTGTTATTTTTCAAACCTAAAAAAACTTTTATGCAACCAATTTGAACGTAATTTCACACCAAACTAACAGATAGTTTCCATAAAAAAAATTATTTTTTATTTTTCAAATCTGAAAAAGCTTTTATGTAACCAATTGAACGTAATTTTGACCAAACAAACAACTAGTTTCCGTACCAACTTTCTTTCTTATTTTACAAACCTAAAAACACTTTTATGCAAACAATTTGAGTGTAATTTCACACCTAACTTACATCTAGTTTCTAGACCAACTTTCTTTCTTATTTTTTAAACCAAAAAAGAACTTTTACCCAACAAATTTGAACGTAATTTTACACCAAACTTACAATGGTTTAAATACTAATTTATGTGTATTTTTAAATTTTTAATGTATATATATAATGATAAAATTAACAATATACCACATATCATGATTTGTACCTGTAATTTAACTACTAATGTCATCACCATAAAGGAATCTTACATAAATGCTTTGCAAAACACACTTTTATACCATCTAAATAAAGGTGCATATGATCGTAAACATAATGTTAATACTTCAATGAAGAACTGGGAGGTGATGACAGAAATGATAAAAATACATTGACCTTAAAAATGAGCTTTTATATTTGCTGAAAACCCCGTTGAACCGATAAGAATTATGCAATGCACATTTTGGGAGTCAAATAGGGGGGGTGAAAGATTAATATGAACAAAAGAAGAGTTGAAGTTTTTTCAAATGAAAAAAACAAGAAATAATCATCACAACTTATTTTCCAGATTCTTGGCTGATAAAAAAAAATAGCGATAATCAAATTTATTTTTTTGTTCAGTATAGTAATTAAAAACTTATTTTTGCAATCACTTTACTGGTAATTACGCAACTACAAATATAATTTTCTTTTTCCACAAGATGCATAAGCAAACCAGAGACGAGAATTGATTGTGTAGCACACTAAGAGAACAATTAATAACATTAAAAAATATTGCATAAGCAAACCAGAGACGACAATTGATTGTGTAGCACTACTTGTGGTAAGTACTAATTCAGATATATTTATTTAATAAAGTATAATAAAACAGTAATTTGCATAGTAATTCTTTGTCATTATGCAACCATTTAGTCTAAAACACACAACTCAACACAAGATGCAGAAACACTATTCCTCAATATTTCAAATGGATGACATTGGAGAAAAATGATACAAACTTGCTTGATATATTTCACAGTATAAAAAATGTAATTTTACAAAAAAAAATTGCAAGATGTAAGTTTACAAATGACTTTTGCTTCGTAAAAATCATTTGAAACAATAACTTTAATTGATGAATTTTCCTATAATAATAAAAATTATTATTAGAGAACTAAAAATAAGAGACAAAGAGAGGTTGGGATTTAAAAATGAAGTAAATAAAACAAAAAATAATGAAGGGATTAATGTTGATAAAAGTATTTATAATAATAAAGAAATGAGCGAATGTGTTGATATTAATGTTGATGAACCTGTTACTAAATATGTGAATGAAGGTGCTCAGAAGCCTGATAGCCCACCAACCATTGCTCCAAAAAAGAAGAAATTAAAGAAAACAAAAATCTATTTGAAATACGGATGTGAGAAAACTTCAACTCACAAATCTAAAACGTTTTGAAATACCACGTGACAAAGATAACATCATTTTAAATGAAGTGTTTGAGAACATGAGGTTGAATGGCGAAATCAAATGGATTAGTGATGTCAATACAACCCCGATTGAGAGAATAACTACGGAAGATCGTCTAATCAGAGATACAGATAATATTATGAAAACACAAGATACATAAGTTATATATATAGTCTATCAAAAGCATTGACATTACCTATGTTATAAACTTCTTGGGTAGTTAAAAAAATCCTTATATGTTTGATACAACGACAAATACAAATAAAATAAATAAAACAGATCACATATTAACTGAGACTTCATAAAACAAAATGAGTGAGACTGAAAAAGAAAATGAAAGGAAAAAAGAAAATAAAGGTTCCAAGAGTTGTATAACCTTTTATGATGCATTGGAAAAATAAAAATGAGGTTAAAAACATGTACAAGTTTCTAACCCGCCATAAAAACTTGAAAGAGTTGTAACGTGTTCGAAAAATGAGGTTGAAACAAGTATAACAATTATTCATAAAAGAGAAAGATTTAAGAAAATCAACAACAGAAGATAAAATATGTATAAGCAGTTGTAAAACCTCATTTTTCCTCCACAACAAACAATTGTACAGTCAGTTATACAAGATCATCAAGAAGTTTCAAAATATGCACAAGATTGTTTTCATATTATAATCCAAAATCATATGAAAATAAAATCATAGAAGTGGAATATGATTGATCAATCAACAACGAAACATAAAAACTAATATTATATGAATATATATAAAAAAAGTATTCATTATGAAGAAAATGGAAGCAATTCAGTTTGTTCTCAATCATGTTCTATGGTCATTTCCTTCAAAACAAAGATGTATGTTCAATTCAAAAATATGTTGGAGATTGTAAATGATGATGAGCCTGACTACAAGGTAATTTCGCGTCCTAAAATCTTATTTACGCATCCAATTTGTTTGTATGTATGCCTCCATGTTACCTTTGATTCTACAAACAATTATTTTTGTAATTTCACAACTAGAAAAACCTATTTATGCACCAATTTTACTCATAATTTTGCAACTAGTTAACACATAATTTCGCACCATTTTTGTTCAGTGTACAATTGAGGCCTATATTTTCATCAAGTTGGAAGAGCTTAATAATAATGTCAATATTTCACAACTTTATGCCTTAGATCTGTCAGATTTTGGAAAATTAATCTACATATTCGCTCATGCATTATTAAGATAATTTATTATATTAAAATATAAGTTTTAAATTACTTATTATTTACTGTTAAGTTGATTGTTTATACAAGATGAAAATGATTTTTATCATAATGGTTGATAATATATACAAGGTGAGACATAAAAAACAAGATATTTGATCGTTCCAATCTAAACAGAAACTAGAGTAAAAATGGAACGAATCATTGGACTTTATGTGTATTTGATTTTGAAGAAAACATTATATACAACTGTAACTATGCAATAAATTTTAAAACTAACACGACATTAAAATCAACCAAACAACTGGTAAGGATTATTAAAATATAACTTGGTTTGATTTATATTTACCTTTTCTTTAACAATATATAAATGATTGTGCAAACTTGATTTTCACGTACAAATACTTTATCGAGATGGAACTTATGATACCAGATCTACGAATGAAATTTAAATACCCGTTAGAAATTCCACAATATAAACCTAGTTTCATTATTTGTGGGGTTTCTATGTACGAGTATGCGAGGTACTCCATTCAAACTAGGATAATACCAATAACATTTGAACAAGATTTTACGACACTGAAAAAAGGTGAAATGTTTGCTTTGTTTCTTAACCATTCATATACAAATATATATTAGTGGATGCTTGTATGTTAAATTTACAACAAATATTTTATTTGTAAAAGATGCATGTATGTAAACTATAATATTTTTCTCTTTTAATTATTAATTTTATTTTATCGTTTATTTATCTATTGTTATTTCACAAATGCAACCATTTGTAAGGTAATTGTGCAACCAATTAAAGTATAGATCCCTAAACCAGTTACTATTGTATTTTAAATAATCAAATATAACGTAATTTGTAACCTCTTTATGCAACCACTTATAATGTATTTCCACAACCAATTAACACATAATTTCGCATCCAACAACAACTATCTTTTTCAACAATCAAATTATATAATCACGGACCCAGTTAATGATTGGTATTTTCACAACTAAAAAAATAATTACGCAACCACGCCTGAAAAAACCAAAAAACCCCAAATCTTTTTTTCACAAAATCACTCTTTTCAAATAATTGTCAGAACATTTATGTGAATGTAAGAAATCAAAAAATCAGCAAAATTTATCATAAATTCTTTGAGAATATCAACCTTAAGCTCTTTTAACTTTAAAGACAATCATTAGAATCCCCAAACATGTTATCTTATTGTCATTTTACCATTAAACTTCATGGTGGAGAGTTGCATCAACAATAAACTTTAGTAAAACTTTTCTTAACTGCTTTGAGAGACTTAATTGCATGGGTGACCTAACTGTGGACAATCTATAGAATTTCAAATGTATTCATTGTTTCATTATTACCAAGATCAACCTATATGACTTCTTTGATGCCTCGAATTATTTATTCTCCTTGTGAGATATGTATTTTGTGAGGGGTGTGAGCTTTTTAGTTCTTAAAGCCATCCACGATCAAAAAAATTCAAATACAATTCTATGACATTTATTCATTGGAAATATTAATACATTAAAACTAAGGTTTTATTACTTTATGGTTTATATGTATTTAAAACAACTTTACATATAATAAACACCACATACATAATTCATTGACATACAGTACTTAAACATAAATGTGCTTAAATATGGCATACTACATGTAATACATAACATACAAGGATAATATGATACATTTTGACAAACATACTAACATGTGTTTGTGAGTTTGAAAAACATCACTAATAATATAATTTTTAATTGGTTAAGTATCGGTGAAAACCTCTTTTTGGTTGATTCATCTACTTCAATTAAAAATTAATAATTAATTTTATAATTATTTTCTCTCGTTCGTGATTTATCATGTCAAGTATTGACTTTTATTTGAGTTTTTAATACTTATAATAAACTTAATCCATGAACTATTCAGACCATAGGATCTTCAATCCACTAACTAACCTTTTTTGGATCGATAATTGATTTCATGATTCAGCTACCATAATCCGAACAACCTTAGCCACTGCATATCTACATAAACATTTAAACACATATCTCATATAAACGATATACATATATAAAAGCATATAGCAATGATTGCATGTCATAAAAGGAAGAAAAACTCAAGTCTAACAACCCACATAGGGTTGCAGTTGCAACGAATAACTTATTCGTTACAACAACCTGTGTTTTTGCGATGAAAAGGAGTACTTCATCGTGATCAAAATAGAGGTGATCACAACGAAAATCTCATTCACATTCATATTTTGCTACTTCGTTTACAATTCGACATGCATTTTTTGCTGGAAAAAAACTACTTTTTATAGTAGTAAATTAACCCTAAATTATAGGGAAACACCTTAATTTAACGCTTTTAGAGCATTTAACACCAAAATATTCATTCTTAAACATACTTTTATGATTCAATCAAATGAAACATGTTTTTGATATTACCATAAATTCATGGCTCTAACCACCTCAATCAATACATAATCCCAAAGGCATAGACTCTTTGAAGAAATTAAATCAATATGTTTTTAAATGATTAATTGAAACATACATACAATCCTATATCGATTCATAATGGAAGACTTAGCTCTGATACCAATTGATAGAATATACTGAATCATTTAATAATTATATTATAGATAAATAACGAATCGTACCTTGTATATATCAAATATTCTAGGAATATAATGCATAAATAGCTTACTACTTAAGTTGTTCATCCTAGTAGTGGTTAATCGTACGAGTCATTTCTGGGATATTTGTCTTATTGATCATGCTCTCGTGAGTATGTTGGATCAGCTGGTAGATTGAGTTCCTTCAACATTGTTTTATGATTTAAATCGATCTGCAATCCTTGAGACTATGTTCGATCAATTTAGAATAAAACATGTAAAGGAAAATACTTCAAAACTAGGGGTTTGTGTGTTTAATCCAACCAACAAAGCGATAGGCTTTTTGTGTACGAGTGGTGCAATAATTCAATCAACCGTCTTGCTTATGTTTAATCTTTAACTTAATTTCATTATAGCATTATATTTTTTTTGTGATCAATGATTACAACCCACTAAATTTACTTCTATCAATTTAGCCCATAAACTTATGAGTTTAATCTTATACGTTAATATTTAGGCTCACTTCATTATTGGGCTCAAATCTAACCTAGTTCTACACTTATACCTCTATAATGGGTTTCACCCATTAGTCCAGTTCCTAACTATATAATTAACCTGATTATCAATTAATTGGACCGTATTATGAAAATGATCAAATACAACATTAACATACTTATCCATAAATTAAAAATAAAATAATTATAAACAAACTTGTATCTTGCAAGTGGGAGCAATAATAACAATGTTACTTTTTATATAAATGATAACGCGAAATAAAGCTTCACAAGTCTGAGTAGTATATATTGGAAAATACCTAACAACATATTCAGACTGAAGAATAGTCACATATAGGACATAAGATATGTAAAGATTACAAAATACTAAGCTTTCAAAAATATAAATACAATAAAAACAAAGATAAAGAAACAAAAGTTTTTTAAAAAAATACATTGGTATGAACAACAAAATAAATTTCAAAAATAGAAAAAAAATATATTTATGGTAAAGGTGGACACTTTCCAGAAGATTACAACATTCCATATAATGTGATACGGTAAACTTTATCAAATAAGATGTTATAACAATTGTGTCAAATATTAAAGTTGTATGTGATAAAAAAAAATCTAAATTATGGTAAAATAAAAACATCTAACTATATCTATTCAAGATATATAAAAGATAAAGTAGTTCCATTTAAGTGAAAATAGACAACACCGGCAAGTCAAAAGCTAGAGGACGGGGAAATGATGGTTTAATGTTCACAAGTGGTGACAAATATAACACTTACTAATATCTTCAATTTCTCTGGGCATATATAAAAATATTGTTTCTAGTGCTATTTTATGAACATTACAATTCGATTCATCGACAAAATCTAATAAACTAATTTGTTCAACATTAGATATCTTCGTAGGAAATGGTTAATTGTGTGACATCTAATTAAATTGTATAAAAAATTAAGTTACTTATAAATAAAAGCGATTTTATTTACTCTTCTGAACAAGCGACTTTATGTTATAAGATGATAAAACTTGTTCATATATATTATATTACAATTAAATTTGTTATTAAATCACTATACAATTATCACAAAATGGCTCAAGCACAGAACATATGTGAAGGAAAAACTTAAATGAACATAGGATTTAACGTGGTTCGACAATTGTCTACGTCCACGGGCGCCGCCAGAGAAAAGAGTTTCACTATGATAGAAAAGGTTACAGATTTCATATTATGTTTTGTGTAGTCCTAATAGCCTATTTATAGGGAATTAATAGACTTACTAGACAATGAGCCTAATAGGCTCATACCACAAGATTGAAAATGATATTGTCACAACACTTATTTGTACTGCCGGACACAGTACACTGTCAAGGCACAATATCACTATCACAGACACAAAATTGTACTGTCGGACACAGTACACTGTCAAGGCACTATTCAACTCATTTACAACAAATCTTCCCTTTGAGGCGAATATCCTTTCTTCACTATCAACAAAGAAACTTATCTTCTTCTGACTCACCAAATTTCCTTAAGGCATTCACTCTATACTGCGAACACCGATCTAGTTTAGGCAATTCCTAAACTTTCGAACTGATACTGCTTTGGTCATTATATCTGCTGGATTATCGTGTGTAGACACTTTCTTCACATCAACAATTCCCTTTGATATTATATCACGAATAAAATGATACCTGACATCTATGTGCTTTGTACACTCATGGTACATCTGGTTCCTGGTTCCTTGTAAGGTGTATGTCGCTTTGACTGTCACAAAACACTTTTGTAGTAGTCTTATCCAAGCCCAAATCTGCCACCAAACCTTGCAACCATATTGCCTCTTTAACTGCTTCTGTTACCGCCATGTACTCTGCCTCTGTTGTAGACAAAGCTACAGTAGATTGCAACTGTGTTTTCCAACTGATCGCACTCCCAGCTAGAGTAAATACATATCCTGTCAGAGATCTTCTTTTATCCATATCACCTGCAAAATCAGAATCAACTAAACCAACAAATGATCCTGGAACATTATTCAGCAATTCACCAATATCGATCTTGTTAAACGTTAAGCCAACGTTTAGAGTATTATTTTGAAGAGATTCAATCTCTTCCCCCATAACACCAATCTATCGATCTGCCTCTGAACTCGCTATAACTTCTCTGTAGCTACTAGGTTCCTGCATCTCAACTTCTTTTGAAACTGACAGAGCATATGCAACAAGATTTGCATACCTTTTTAGAAGTCTAATATCTCTTCTTTCTCTGCCCAATGCTATGATATAAGGTTGTTGTTCTGGTTCAGGCGCATCATCGTCACTATCATCCGATGCTGACGCTTCACCTCTTGATTATGGATCCACCTCAGAACCACTTGAATTATTGGACCTGCTATAAACTAATTCTACTTCTAGCTCCACCTGTTTACTCACAACCGATCCTGATTCGACCATTTCTTCTACTTCCTTCTGACTGTCTATCGAAGCAAACTCATTAAAAGTAACGTCCCTACTGATGAGAAAACCTGGAGACTTTGGAGAGGCACACCATAACCTATATCCCTTCACTTTAGTAGCATATCCTAGAAATATGCACCTATTTGCCCTCGGCTCAAGCTTACCATCTCTCACATGAGCATACGCAGGACAACCGAACACCCTCAAATGTTCATAATCAGCCGATGATCCATACCAAATCTCAAAAGGAGTTTTACAATCAATAGCCGTTGATGGAGACCGATTCACCAAGTAACACGCTATATTGATAGCTTCAGCCCAAAAATCCTTTCCCACACCGGAATGCGAGAGCATACTTTGTACCTTGTCACAAAGCGTTATGTTCATTCTTTCTGCAACTCCATTCTGTTGTGGTGTTCTAGAACAAGTGCGATGGCGCACTATTCCTTCAGTTTCGCAGAACTCGTTGAACTCACGACTGCAATATTCTAACCCATTATATGTCCTAAGACGTTTGATTTTTCTTCTTGTTTGCTTCTCAATCATCATCTTTCATTTGATAAAGGTTGAATATGCCTCATCTTTCGTTTTCCTAAAGTAAACCCACACCATCCTAGAATAATCATCAATCAAACTCATGTAGTATCTGGCTTCGCTCTTGGATGGAATTCTATTTGGACCCCAAGATATGAGTGAATGTAGTCCACTGTCCCTTTAGTCTTTCTTACAGCCGATTTGCTAAATTTGACTCTAGTTTGTTTACCAAACACACAGTGCTCACAAAATCCCAATGATTCTGCTTTATACCCTTTCAACAAATCTCTATTTCCCAAAACAGCTAATCCTCTGTCACTCATGTAACCAAGACGCCAATGTCATAACTTATTTTGATCTTGCCTACTTTGGCTATTACTCTCTGATGATGCTACTGCAACATCGCCCATAACAACACTCCCCTGAAGAATGTAAAGACCCTTTATGCAAACTGCCTTTAATGCGTACCATTGAGCCTTTTGTCAGTTTGATTACACCTTCTTCTGCACGGTACTTGTAACCCCGAGAGTCTAGAGTCCCAAGAGAAATCAGGTTTCTCTTTAACCCATAAACATGTCAGCACGTCAAGATTCTAACAACCCCGTCAAACATTTTGATTCTGACGTTACCAATACCACCAACAGTCAACGAATGATTGTTCCCCAAATAAACAATTCCCTGCATTGGCTTGTACTGCTTGAACTGACACATGTGATATGTAGCGCCAGTATCGAGTACCCAAGATTTTTCCCCAAAGTCTGAACTCGCGGACAATACATCTCCTCTACCATTGTTTTCACTATCGTCGGAATCGTTCATACCTTCAACAATATTTGCTGCATTTTCCTTTTGATTTCCCTTCTTACCATTCAGTTTCGGACAATCTCTCCTATAATGACCCTGCTCACCGCATTCATAACAGTTGGAGTACTTTACCCTTGACTTGGACCTCCAGTTCTTCCTTCTTAAAGAGCTCGATTTGCTTCTAGATCTTCTCTTAGTTATAAGACCTTCCCCTTCAGCTTGATTGTCTGGCTGCAACTGTCTCATCTCCTTTGATTTCAATGCCCCTTTGACATCTGCTAGCGATAACTTATCCTTACCATACATAATGGTATCTACGAAGTTTTCATAGGGAGCTGGTAACGATCTCAATACAAACAAAGCTTGATCCTCATCCACAATATTGATATCTATGTTCTCCAAGTCCATTATAATTGATTTGAAATTATCTAAGTGCTCTATTATGAACATACCTTCTTTCAATTTGAAATCATACAAACGTTTCTTCAAGTATAATCGGTTTAGTACTGATTTCTCTGAGTAAAGATCTCCTAGCTTTTTCCATGCGCAGGCAGCAGTCTTCTCACCAGTAATCTTGCGAAGCACATTGTCTTTCACACTCATTAAAATCCAGCAGAAAGCCATTTCTTGAAGATCTTGTTTCTTCTCTTCTTGCATCTCTTCTGGTAACTTATTATCCATAGCCTTCCACATCCCTTGCGGTACCAATGAAGATTTCAGTTTAATCGTCCATAACGCAAAGCTGGATCCCCCAGCAAATTTTTCAATCATGTATTTTGTTGCTATAGACGCCATTGTGAAACCCTAATTGCAAAAGCCCTAATTTCACCACGTGCATCTGATACCAATTTTGTTATTAAATCACTATGCAATTATCACAAAATGGCTCAAGCACATAACATATGTGAAGGAAAAACTTAAATGAACACAGGATTTAATGTGGTTCGACAATTGTCTACGTCCACGGGCGTCGCCAGAGAAAAGAGTTTCACTATAATAGAAAAGGTTACATATTTCAGATTGTGTTTGTGTAGTCCTAGTAGCCTATTTATAGGGAATTAATATACTTACTAGACAATGGGCCTAATGGTCTCATACCACAAGATTGAAAATGATATTGTCACAACACTTATTTGTACTGTCGGACACAGTACACTGTCAAGGCACAATATCACTATCACACACACAAAATTGTACCGCCGGACACAGTACACTGTCAAGACACTATTCGACTCATTTACAACAAAATTAAATAGTTAGTTGAAACAAAACTTATAAATCATGAAATAATTTTATATAATCAATACGAATTAAGGGTTGAATTTAAAATATTAACAAATATCTGTATAATCTTTATAAATTAAATATTATATATATGATATAAATATTTCACTCTTTTTTTATTAATAATTACTCTTTATTTATGTAATTATATGTGTAGAAGCTATAATTAATTGTACACTTTAATTAAAACTTTATATAGTGATAAAGATGTTAAATACTTTTAGTTGATTTTATTTTTCATTTTTCACAATTATTATGGAATAATCCATTAATATTATATCACTCACATTAAAATAGATTTGTTCGTACATCTAAATATAAATTTAGTTAAAGTATGTAATTTATATTAGTTGCATATAAATTTTGTAAGGTGAAATTATTTTAATTGAATGTTATATTATTAATCGTGTTATTTTTAAAAATATTAAAATATAAGTTATGAAAATAAACGAAGAAAAATATCAGTTATTTCAATGTGTGGTGATATTTTATTTTTTACAATAGCACAAATTTAATAATTAAAATTATATCCAAAAGTCATAAGATACACTTTTGTTAGTTACACGACATATATAAAATATCATATGGTATTAGATTTGGAGCTTAATGAGGAATGAGACATAAAATCTTAAAAATATAAATTTGTTAATGGTAACCCAAAATGAATATTGATAAAATCCAAACACTAAAATTTTAATGAATTACAATAAATTGTTAAGTGACGAGGTTTCAAAAAATGCACAAGCATTGGTTATGCTCATGTAATAATATGTTAGCTAGTATTGGTTGAAGCCTTAAGTTCTTAAAACGTTGTTAATATGATTCGACTTAAGAATGATATATATTTTTCAAAATAATAAAGACAATATAAGAATCATATTTATAAAAATTTAAATACGGTGTCCTTTCTCATAAGAATTTGAATTTCATTAAAGATAATTTTGAATGGATGAACACAACCATATTGATATTAAAGGAAAATGAAAGATAAATAAATTTATGAAAACATTTATATGTGTGAGGTTGTGGTTATTTTTATAAAAAAAAAGTTGGTTTAAAATTAGGTCAAACTTTCCGACAATTTTTTATTACTTTCACACTATATAAAATTCAAATTTGAAATATATTTTGTTTTTTGCGTAAATATATTAATGTGTAAATGATGGATAACATCTAATTAGATGGAGAATTGTTAGGATTTGATTAAATAAAGTGAAAAGAATATATATCAAAAGACAAGTTTGGAAACAAAATTAAAAATATAAAGGAATGATACTAGAAGAGATAAAATGAGATTTGAAAAGAATTATAAAGCGGAATAAAGTATGACAAAATGATATTGTATCACGCGTAACATGTCGTAAGATATATGAAACTTATGATATGACATATATAAATATGGTGAGTTCTAGCTATCTATGTGATGTATGTAGTGTGACTTATGTAGCACGATAAACGCTGGGCTCGCCGTAAAAGAATTGATAATTTATTAAATTGGCGACAAAATTTTATTTTTGAAACGGTGTCCACCTCATCATGACCAAGAGTTATACTTACTACAATGATATGTCATACTATCACGACAAAAGACATGAACAAATGATGTTTGGAGGTTTCCAAATAACGTATGGAAGTTTTCAAATGATGTATGAAAGCTTTAAGAATGATGTATGAAGGCCTGCAAATAACGTTTAAAACTTGTCAAAGCCTGCAAATAACGTTTAAAACTTGTCAAGTAACTTCTGAAAGTTTGTAAATTTTGTCTGGAGTTTGAAGAGTTTCGTCTAAATATTTTCAAATGATATTTTGAGACTTGTAAGTAATGTGAGAGGTTTGCGATTAAGATTTACAATAAACATCATAATACATGTGAACCCCATTTCTATACTTGAAGATAAGGTAACAAAATTTACAGATGAAGTCTGAAGGTTTAAGACTTGTCAAGTTCTCTAGTAGATATTGTAACAAATAATTTAGGACTTATAGTTTAGAACTTGTCAAGTTCTCAAATGTATATGGTATCAAGTAGTTGAGAACATACCAGATTTTTAAGTAGATATTGTATCAAGTAGTTTAGAACTTATCAAGTTCTCAACTAAATATTGTGGCAAATTTTCATAGTAAATAATCGAGAACTTAACAGTAGCAAATATTACAACTTCGACTATATATTTCAGCAAATAAATGAGAATTGCTCCACTTCTAATTTGTAATAACTGAAATATCCGATAAAAATCTAAATTTTAGTAAAAACAATTATTATTATTTGCAATTAGTCAACTATAAAATATTTAATTTTCATATTTTCAATAATAATTATATTGTTAATTATATTTATATATTTATATATATATATATATATATATATATCAATTAAAAATATTTTAATTTAAATTATTTTGTGAGATTTTATTGTTTTGGTTATAAAAATTCAGTTTGTAAACTAATTTTTTTATAAACATTTATATATTTAAAAATTTATATATCTGTATCTTAAATATTTTTTACATATTGTTCCCTTTCGATGATATGATATGATATATTCAGGATGTAGGACAATTATTATTCTATATTATTAACAAGTTCTTAATTAATCTTTTAGAAATTTTATTCAATTTTATTTTAAAATTTTAAAACATCTAGTTTTAAGTAGCTATGATTCTAACTTTTGTTTTAACCATCATGTTCCTATTCGAAAGACTAATTCAGAATGAATCATTTTATATATTTTAAGCAATATTTATACATTAAATTATATAAATTATAATTTATTTGTATTTTCTAAATAATTAAAACATGCGTTATTTGATTCGTGTATCAATATTTTTAGGTTATCTTTTCAGACAGTAAAAATTATGAACATATATAACTATAAAATATACAAACATAAACAATAACAAAATGATTAAAAAGAATTTAATTATTAAATATAAAACAACATGACTTAAATATTAAAAAAAATCAATAAATTTTATTAAAATCTTTTTTTCTAATTTATATATTTTTTAATCTGGACAAATAAAATTATAATAATAAAAGATTTATATTTGAAGAAGTTTTTTTTAAATAAATAAATTTGATTTTCAAATATTTTATTTGTATATTTTTATTTGATATTAAATTGGATAAATATCATCCTAATAAAATGAAAAAGATAATAATTAGTTTTTAGAAACATTTGTTTTAGATAAATTATTGTGTTATATTTATTTGGCTTGAATTTGGATAAGAAAGATACAAAATAAGATATTGGATAGTTGTAGAAAAAAGTGTATGTACATTTGCATACGAACGTGCAACAATTTCATCATTAAGAATGCAATCATGTAAAAAGCCCATTTAAAAATTAGACCTCCACTTTTGCCTCACGAAATTTTGTTATTATCAGGATAATAATGTATTTCTACTCCATTTTGATCGGTGCTAAAGCGGTTCACTTATAATAATTCGGAAAAGGAAAAGTAAAAACCACATAAGTCTTTTAGAGAATATTCCTTTTCTAAACTTTATAAATTACCAGCATCTCTTGAACCTTAAGGGTGCGGCTACCGATAATAAATACTATATATTGGGTCTGATATATTCATTAATAAATGGTTAGTAATGGTTATCTATATTTATTAGGATATTTTTATACATTTTTAATATTAAGGAGGGTTTTACATTTTATTTTAGCGATATTTCCATCGTTTAATTTTTTTTGTCAAATGATAGATAGCGTGCTTAATTTTTTTTATTCATTTTTATAAAGTTAATTTTCGTTCTTGTTGAATAGGCATAATTTTTTTGAAATAATTGTAAATTTGAGAATCTCTTCTCGAAGAAGATGAACCCAAAACAGAGTCTTGTCGGATTGTAGTTTCCGATTTGTCTTCTTCCCTCCAGATACGCAACAATGTTCTATTTGAAGATGATGATTTTTTCAATCTCTCATATACTATCAACAAACAGAAAAACCAAAATTCTTATGTTAAGATCCTCTCAAACAAACCCTCTGTTAAAATGGATTTATCTCTAGAAAGTATCAAGGTAAAGGATTATCACATCTCTTTCCAATATTCGCAAGAAATCAAAAAAAAAATCTTGAAAGTAACTCTATGATCTCTAGTCAGAAAGTTCAAAAATGGTTTACCAAAAAGGTCATCTATCATGAGTTTCATGAAAACCTTCAAATTCAAAGGCCAAAAGAACATGGAAATCTATGACTCTCGACATATATTTCTGGAGTTTAGGCTTAAAGAAGATGTTTGTCTCTCCGGTCCAAGAACATATGAAATTTTGATGGAAATGAGATGAGATTGTTAAGGTGGACTCTAGATTTTAGCAGCAAAAAAAGCCCTCTTTCGTTGGTTTAGGTTAAATTCGAAAGGTTACCGGAATTTCTGTTCAACAACAAGATTGTCTCTGATATGGCTTCATCTTTGGGAACTCCATACAAGATTATAGTCCCTTATATTAACGGAGCTCACAAAAATGGATGGCTTGCCCTTGTCAAAATTTATATCAATCAAAAGCTTCATAACAAAATGGATGGCTTGCCCTTGTCAAAATATGAATAAAGTTACAGAAAAAATTGAGCAGAATCAAAACAGTTTGCAAATTTATATTCCAAAGGTCAAGTCGGTAGTTTTACATAATGTTGAAAAGGAAACTGAAAAGTCTACTGAAGGCAATCTGAAAGAAAATGATTTACAAATTGATGTAACAGAAGTAACTGAAGCAATAAAGACTCTTAAACATGGCTATTCATTGGAAGCTTCGCTTGAAAAACTAAAAACAGTTTGAAAGATAAAAAAACCAAACAAGAAAATCATCAAGTCTTTGAGCTATTCAGGGACGAAACAAAAGTAAAAATCATTTTTAGATAATGATAAATCTGATTAGTTGGAACCTGATAGGTATTAAAAATAATCCAACCATTCAGAGGTTAAAGGACATATCAATTAAGAATAATATTCATGTTCTTGCAATTCAGGAGCCCACGGTTGAATGTGGCAAGATAAAGGTGATTGTTGAGAAAATTGGTTTTAACAACTATGTTTATAGCGTCTCGAATAAGATTTGGTGTCTTTGAAAAGATAATATCAGGATTGATTTACTTATTAATGACGACGAGTGCTTACATCACCATGTTCATAACTTGGATACTGAGATTAACTTCGATCTCTCGATAATTTACGCAAAATGCAACAAATATAAGAGGAAGGATCTTTGGGAGGTTTTAAAATCAGTGGCTGATAAAGAGATTGCTTTGATGACCATTGGGGACTACAACGTTATCTCCAGTAATGAAGATCAAGTGGGGTGCACTTCTATTTGTCGGAATAGTATCAACGATTTTAATGATTGCATCAGAGAGTGTAGGCTGATGGATGCATGATATGGGGGTTCAAAATTCACTTGGAATCAGAGCTTAGGTGGAAAAGATTGGATCGTGCAGTGATTAACAATATTTGGCAATCCTATTTCAAGAGCACCCAGGTTTTTCACATGGTCAGAACATGTTCTGACCATGCCCCTTTACTCATCACTGCTAATACTTCTATTATTCAGTCTACTAATAACAAAAACGTTTTAAATTTATGAATATGTGGCTAAAGGATGACTCTTTTCTTAGTATTATTGAGAATAACTGGAAATTGAGTATTGCTGGTCAACCTAACAATGTTTTTTGGTTTAAGCTTAAAGGCTTAAGACTTGTCTTAAAGTGTGGAACAGAAACTGTTTTGGCAACATCTTCACCAAACTAAAGGAAGTAGAGGAGAAGGTCAGAAAATGGAAAAGATTCATTCTATTCAATAGAATTCTAATACCTTGATAAAGCTAATAGTCTTTTTATTAAAGCTATGAGAATAGAGGATGAGTTTTGGAAGCAAAAGTGTTATAATAACTGGCTCAAGGATGGTGAGCGTAATACAAAGTTGTATCATTCATATGTTAACAAGCAGAAAAGAAGAAGGAGATTTTCTAGCATCAAACAGTGAGATACCTGGATGACAAATGAAGATTCCATTGGAAGGTCTGCAGAATCCTTCTTCAAGAATGTTCTAACAACTGACCCTTATATCCACAGAGATGAGGAGCTCAATTTTATCAACAATTATATCTTTAACTCCATTCCTAGTCTGGTAACAAGGGAAGAAAATGTTTCTTTAATGAAAATTGCTACTGAAAAAGAGATCTGGGATAATATTCTAAACATGAACAAAGATAGCGCAGCTGGAAATGATGGATTTGACATCCAATTCTATATTTCCTGCTAGAAAATCATAAAATCTGACTTATATAACTTTATCAATTCTATTATTGAGGGCCAGGTTAGTCCAAGGGTATTTTTTCCACTAGTCTGTGCCTTAATCCTAAGACAAACAATTCTATTTCGTGGAACGAATACAGACCAATTGGCCTTTGTACTATAATTAATAGGATTTTGTCAAAATTGATCAACTCAAGGCTTTCGATCATTCTCCCTAACATTATCTCTCAACATCAGGGATCTTTTGTTGAGGGTAGATCCATTCAGGATCAAATTTTAATGACTAAGGAGCTTCTTTTTTATCTTAAGAGAAAGCCTAACACTGGAAATATTATTATCCAGTTAGATATGGCCAAGGCATTCGATCGAATGTCTTTCACTTTTCTTAACATTGTTCCGATCAAGTTTGGTTTTAATAATGGTTTTGTTAAGCTTGTTAACAGGTTGATAAAGGATGTAAATATTTCTATGTTGATCAATGGTGGCACTTATGGGTATTTCAATACCAAAAGAGGTTTGAGACAGGGTGATCCCCTATCTCCAAGTCTTTTCATAATTGAAGAAAAGGTTCTCCTTCGAGGGCTTCAAAATATTTACTTGAACAACAATAAAATGTAATATAATGCTAGAACTCACCTGTCTATTCCATGTCTGGATTTTGCAGAAGATATTTTAATCTTTTCGAATAGCCTGCAGGACTCCATCTCAAAGCTTTGTGACTTCTTGTACTCCTATCATAAGTCTTCTGGCCAATCTATCAACAAAAATAAAACCAAGATTATCTCTCATAATCAGAATAGAATCAATCATGTGGTGCTTAAAACTGGTTTAAGTCTTGAGTATTTTCCTACAAATTATTTAGGGATTACTTTAAGTAACAGAAACAACATTACAAATTACAATAAAATCATTGATAAGATTAATGACAAAATTGGGGATTGGGACTTTAAGCACCTATCCTTTGGAGGGAGGCTGGTCCTTATTTCTAGTGTGCTTATGTCTATTCCTTGTTACTGGCTCCAAGATAGCACATTGCCTACCAGTATCATTAACAGAATCGAGAAACTTTGAACAAGTTTCTTTGGAGTTCAAACTTTGAAAAAAAATCTATTTACTGGTCTGATTGGAAATCCCTTTGCAAGCCTTTTGGTGAGGGTGGTCTGGGCATCAGAAGACTTACTGACATCCACAATGTCTACTCTCATAAGCTTTGGTTTAACTTTAGAATTAATAAGTCTCTCTGGGCCCAGATGACACATAGCATTTATTCTCACAATAGTGACCATCATTATACTAACTATAATAGACTTGGTTCTCTCATTTGGAAAAGAATTGCAGGTATTAGAAGAGAGGCAGAGCAAGACGAGAGACGAGAGACAATAGGCAATCGACGAGAGACAGTGCATGAGAAATAGAAATACGAGAGACGGGAGACAATGCATGGTGAAATAGAGAGACAAGAGACAATAGACAACAGACAGTGTATGATGAAATGGAAAGTCGAGAGACATGACATGATAAAATAGAGAGATGTAAGACAAGACACGATGTAATTGAGAGATGCAAGATATGTACTATTAGCGAAATACGAGACCATACGTGATGTAATGCGGAAATGTGAGATAAGATGAGAGATGAAATACAAATCACGATGAAATGGATAAATCCATAAATGGGAGATGCAAGACAAATCATGATGAAATTGAGAGATGTGAGACATGTCCTACTTGATGATATGAGATGGGAAACCAGACTAATTGGGTCTATAAAAAAAATTCAAAAAATATCATTCATTGATCTATTTTTGTTCATCTTAAATAAATAAATTTGATAGTACTTTCATATATTTTTTTCGAACTATGATTCGAAATATACAAACTTTTTTCAAAAAAAAATAAGAAAGAGAATGTTTGGTTAAAAATAAATGTTACTTTTGGTTTTTTTTCTCTTGATTGAGAAATATTTTAGTTGGATATGTTTAACTCGGTTAAAAATCACTAAAATTCCTCATGTAAACCAAATTTCGCAAAACAATCTTTCATTTTCACTTTTATATTAAACGTATCCCCCATGTTTCAACAATGTAAAATTTTAGTCCACCATGTTTACCCAATGTCACCAGATAATCTTCTATGTTTTTCCAATGTCATCAAATAGTCCTTCATATTTAAAAAAAAAAGTTGCAATTATAATCCTCGTGAATTACAGGTGGAGAACTAATATACAATATTATTAAAACATAAAAAACGATTTAATACAAAAATAAATATAAAAGAATGTTTTGAGACGTGTATATATTTGAATTTACTTTTAGTCTGTTTACTCACCCTAAAAATTAACCTTTATATAATTAAAAATATTAAAAATATTTTATCCAATTTACAGTAGATTCTGAAAAAACTGAGGCTACACTTATAAATCTCCATTCACACTACATGGTTTTAATATTACTTTCACTAAATATTTAATATAAATAAAATAAATTCACTATTTTATGTTTATTTTTCATCTCACTTTTTTCTCTTATTCAAATTTAGTCACTCAAATTTTATAAAATAATTTTATAATGTAATATTTAATAAAAACATCAACAAAATTAATAATTATTTTCGTAAAATATAATGAATAATAAATACTTGATTTGTAGTTGTATTTCTTCTTGTTGTCGTTTTTTTTTTAATTTTGAATTTGTATTCACAAATTTTACTTGTTTTATTTTTATTTTCAATTTTTTTAATATTCAGATTGTTTTGAGCAAAAATATTTTGTATTAATGAATGAATTGTTACATAATTGAAGAATATACATTGTTATTGATATATAATAATTTTAAGTAACATTAGGAGACAAGTTATCAAGACTTTAATTAGCTTCATTTATCAAGTCCTCGCATAAATTTTACAGTAACACTCGCTTATAAATAGGTTAGCAAACATAAGTTTTTTTTTTCATCCAGACGCACGGTTCATCTTTTCTTTTCTCTCTAAACCTTGAAACCATAAAGCAATCTCAAGCTCTAACCAGATAGCAACCTCAAGCTCAAAGCTCAACCTACCTCATCTAACTAAACTTATAAAGTAACGAGAAATCAATCGATAAAGTAACGAGGTAAGTTTTCTTCTTTGTTTATAACTTGCATGGTCTAGGGTTAGTTTTGAACTATTTAAATGATAAATATAAGTTGTTTGTTAATTCTCAAACAACAAAATACGTTTATACTTTGATCTTATGCTAAACAAGGTTCGAATATATGAAAATATCTCTATTTTTTATATTTTTTGCATTTAATGTATTGAATTTTAGTCATTTGGTTTGAAAGTATGGTTATACGTCATATTATTTGTTGTTTTGACCGTCCATGTTGGTTTCATTCAGCTTAAAGTTCATAAATCATAACGCTTTATATCTTTCATGTGTGTTTATATTGTGTATCACGTGATTTTGCATGATTTTAGATTTGTTTTTCAAATGTATCGTATCTTCCATGTTGGTTTGCTTAACATGGTCCCGCGTTTGGTGTAATTGTGCATGACATACATTTGTTGGGATGTCTCATGTATGTTCATATGTAAATGATTTCATACATGTTAACAATGCATGGTCTCACATATCTAGCATCTTGTACATCTTCATTATGTTGGGTCTCACATCTTACACATATTTATTATGTCTTTACTCATATCACTGTTATGTATGGTCTCGCATTGTCAATACGTAAAATAGTTTTGTAGATGTTCATTGTAACTAGTTTGTATCTCTAACATTTGCATTAGGTATGATCTCGCATATCTAGCATATCTCACATGTTTTATATGTCGGGTCTAGCATCTCACACATATTCACTGTATATTATCTTGCATCTCACATATTTTCATTATGTCTTGTCTTACATTTTCTTACACCTGAAATCTTACATCAGATTTCTTAAAAATAAAATGGATCTTCAAGCTTGCTATTTCAGATCGAGTCTATTCAGTATTATAATCTGATAAAAGAGAATGATACTAAATATGAACACGTAGAAGCTGTGAAAATAACACAATTCTATACCACCTCGAATGCTACACATGTTTTGCGTAAAATGAATCTGAAAATGAAGAAGCACTATAACATAATCATCAAAATTATCAAGAAATAGAAGGTAAAAAATTACGCTTTTAAATTGGCTCAAAAATGTTAAACTGACTACAAAATATGTGAAGACTATCTTTGATTTGAAGCACAATAAGAAGAAAATACCTTTAAACGCCAAATGAGCTTTAAACTTAGATACACCAATGGTGAATAAGTAGAGTAGATGGTCATCAAAACATACTTCCTTGAATAAATATATAGAAAACTGGGAAAGTATAAATAAAAATAATTAACAAATAATTTGATAAAGATTAATCTTTATTCTTGATCTCGCATTAGTATTAACATTTGTATCGCATGTTCCAGTTGTAAATAAGCTAAATATCGCATACAACTGTAAATATGTTTGGTGTCGTATGTAGTAGTTATAGTAGTCTCTCTCATCTCATGTATCATTTGCTCTAGTCTTGCATCTAATTGCAAATAAACTTGGTATTGTATGTTCTAGTTGTTATTACATATGTTTCATATCACATGCAGTAGTTTCACTAGTCTTGCATATTGTAGTTACAATAGTCTTGCATGTAGTATTTATTCTGGTATCGTATGTAGTTGTTGCAGTTGTCTTGCATCTCCTCGTGTATTTGTTCCAGTCTCACATGTATTTATTGATTATCGTTGTGTGGTGTTTTATACGATGGAATAAATAAAACTATTGTTACCGATGTGACCAAGTTGTAAAATATTTGGTTATTTTATCACTCTTCTTTATGTTCTCTGCACAGTTATATTCAATAGCAGGGGATATATTGGTACAACAATGGTATTTTATGTCGAAGACCTTGAAAAAATAAACAATTATGATTGGTCATCAGCAACCAAGAAGAAGTTAGGTGGAACAATTCAGACTTGTATGGAAAACAAACCTAATAGATTTATTGGACGTGTTTATCTTTTAATGATTAGTATCTTGGTCTATAATTAAATATAAAAAATAAATTTATAATTATTCTGATATATTTTTTCATGTAATCATTCATCATGGATCACACAACCATTGTAAAAGAATAAACGCGGAAATGCATGATTCCAAAATGCTACGAATTGTGGGGATTGGAATGGAAAAAACTTAGATTTGATTGAAAAGAAACATCTCAAAATAAAGAGGTATGATATCGTGTCAACAGTCTATCTAGTCTTGCATATATCAACTATATTTATGTAGGTCTCGCATTTTTGTTTCAATGTTTACCTGATCTCAAATTTTTATTGTTTATATGGTCTCACATTTCTATTGTAATGTTTTCTTAGTGTCACAAATTTAGCATAATATTTTCGCGGTCTCGTATTTTTATTGAGATGTTTACCTTATCTTGCTCTCGCGTGTAATGTTTATATTGTCTCGCATGTTATATCATGTCTTGTCTCACATGTATATGTCTTGTCTCGCGTGTAACTTTTATTATTTTATTTAACACTTTATAGGTTTTAGAAGGATTTATTAAACCTAACAGCCGCAAAAATACAAGAATTTGGTGAGGATATATATATTGAGCATGTTATGAGAGATGATCAACTTGGGAACCAACATCATGTACCATAGAAGAGGACTCGTGTGCTAAAAATGATGACTAAAACCATTCCAAATACGCAAGAAAAAGTAAGGCAAAAAAGCTTCAAAATCAAGTTTTTGAGAGATGACAATGACAATGATACCAACCTAGAAGATCATACCACCCTAGGTGAATTCGTCTTAAAAAACATTCCAACCAAATCAAAGAACATTTCACCCATCTCAAAGAGGAACATTCCAACCAAATCCAAGAAGAATTTTATTTATGAAGTACAACATAAGAGACAGACGTTACGTAGAGGTGCTCACTAGAGTACAAATGTTTATTGGTCTTGCTGAAACTTGAAAGGAATTTGTTAGCCAGAGAAAGAAGAACTGTAATCATATATTTAGTCTCACATCTATTGACTAATCAATATTTTGTCTCACTCATATTCCATTAACATTAGCCTTTCAATGCTAGTCTCGCATGTATTATAAGCATATATTTAGTCTCGCATGGTCTATTAATGTTAGTCTCACATATATTATAAACATATATTAGTCTCACATGTTTTATCAATGGTAGTCTTTAATATATTGTAAGCATATATTTAGTCTTACATGTTCCATCAATGATAGTCTCACATATATATCATAAGCATATATTTTGTCTTGCATTTTATTTTAATCTTAGTCTTGTAGCAATGATATTTTCGCATGTCTCATGTTCCATCAATGCCTAATCTCGCATGTCACATATACTATCATGCCTTGCCTCACATTATATAATTATTTTTAGTTAAAAATTGAAATTCAAAGGAAATTATATCGTCCAGACTAGGAACAATGAGTAAATTTATGTTCTCATATAAAAATTAAATAAAGAGATAACCAAATTATGTAAAAAAAACTAGAATTACAAGACCTCGGTAAAACAATAGACATACCTATTTTAGATTTGAACCCCATATTACACCATCAATTCCACCTGCCAAACCATTGATTCCACTACTCAACCAAGAAGTTCCACCCAACAACTAAAAAGATCAATATGACAAATCATAGATTGCACCAGTAAGCCCATAACCGAAAGCGAAAAATCAACCAGCTCCCGAATAATCATCTTCATGTAAGTCCAAAAGAGAACCATCACCATATGTCGTAGCCAATACACCATCCACGAAAGAAATTACTTCAGAGGATCAAGTAAGGTTTGAGGCAATGACAAGTACATAATAATAAAATATCAAAACGACACAAGTTACACATGAAAATGATGAATTTTTATAACAGATTGATGAGATTATTGCAACTGCAAAATACCCTAATACAATTGTACATGATGCTCCACCTGTTATGCAAGATGTTTTGCTTGATACTCTACACGTTAAGCTTGATTCTCACCTGCTTGTGTACAAGATACTCCAACAACAGTGGTAGAAGTTCCACAAGCTAATAAAGCTGAATATAAAAATTGATATTAAGCATAATAATATTCAATTTAAAAATAATATTCAATTTAAATTTTCAAAATATTTTTTGTTTACGTAGTCATATATTGTATGGTTGTAAAACTATATATTTTAATCACATTATGGCTTGTTTCGAATTCCTTTATTCTCATTTCTCACATATCGTTTTGCTTTTAACCTCTTTGTTTGTTTTCCTTTAGTTGAAACATGTATGCTAAAAGAGTAACTTGACGTGTAATAACTAACGGTATAAAATAACTAAATATATGTCATTGGATATTTCAAAGTCGAATGTATTATTGTAAAAGTATAAGAACATGGAAAAAATCGTGTAACAAAGTAGCATAAGAAAATCTGAAATTCACTATATTAACGACCACAATATGTTCTTTTAAAACTTTGTGTATCGTTGCCAAAGACCTACGAATTAGTCACAAACAACCTTCTTCAAAATTGACCTTAAGCTTCTTTTCACACTCGGGATATACTTTACTACTCCAACATAGCCCCTCCACATAACTTCTTGAAATTTGACTCATAATTAAAACTATAATATTGTCAAATGATTCCAAAATTGGTAGGCTACGTAGATCTTTGATCTGATGGTTCAAAGATTAAGCGAGAGAAAATATCATATCACCATTTGTTTTTACTTTAGCAAAAGTTTGGGCATATTTTTGCCGAGGTAAATTATCAAGAAAGTTAATAACTTCCTGACCTCCTTCACCAATTAACGGTTCCAAAAAATATTAAGCATGTCTAGCATTGGAGCATAAGCACATTGTTTAAACCTATAAACTATCTTAAACCTAATATTTGTGTTTCCACAACTGAGAACATACCTCAAATTCCTAATAAGATGAAAAATACAATATACATGATAGAAATTTAGAAACAATATAGAAACAAAATTAATGATATATAAATGATGATCCAGAATAAATGTGATTTGATGTTCCAATAAATGAGGTCGTAAACTCTCTAAAACTTTATCCAATTTCAGCACATTCGCACCCAACAATACCAAGTGCAATAGGAGACATATATGAAAAACAAATTAAAGTGGTTTTGTATGTATCGCATCTTGCAAACTATCCTTATATAGGTCTCACAAATATACTTCTTCACAACTTGCATGATTGATATAGTATATCTCGCATCTTGCATATATAGGGTCGTATGTCTTGTAGGTAGCGTACATGAGCTACTATAGATTGGTATTTTATGAACCATTGATGAGTTACTAAAGTCTTACCTCTCAAATTTATAAAATATATGGTCTCGCAAATTACATGAATATTATATGATGGTCTCACATCTCGTATGTATATTATATGATGGTCTCGCATATCGCATTTATATTACATTCGGGTCTCGCGCCTAACTTATACAAAATCATGATATTTCGCATCTCAAGTATACAAAAAATAAATTGGTCTCGCATGTAACACAAACAAATTCACATAGTCTCGCATCTTCAAAAACACATAATATTAAAATTATAATTGCATAAAAAAGGCAGTCTCGCATATGAAACTTACTATTGTTGTCATATTTTGATATGGAAGAAAGCAATACTTCTAACTTTTTACTGATAAAAAACATTCTACCGATAAATAAAATTAGATGATAAGAATTAAAACCTCCAATACAATAACTGAATGTTATAAATCCCCACTTGAAGTTGTTTCCCAAAGTATATTACATATGGTAGTCACTCGAAATATCAGGACTTTTCAATATTTTGGAGTATCCCTTAATTAAATTAAATGAAGTATGATTATCTTTAAAAAAAATATTTTCCTAGATTTATTTAAAGCTTTCCATGAGAGGCGATAAAAGATATCTAAATCATAGTCATGTTTAACAAATAATTTTACATTCATCGATTTAAATGAATTTTTAATCTAATAGAATCTTGAATCTCTTTGGGAATCATATCAGGTTTCAAATATTTCTTACTTTCTCTGCAAAAACCAATACCGTGAGTATACAACTCAAGAAACTGTTTGATAACCATGAAGGTAGTGGACATGTCAAGTGATACGCAATTATTTTAGATATTTTGTTATACATATACTTGAAAAAATAATTTTCTAAGGAATAATCACATAAATCTAACCTTGGATTTGAACCACATTAAAAAAACTTACCCAACATGTGTAATCGCATCAACCCAACCAATAGTAACAAGTTATTTTTTTAATATGACCAGAATAACTTAAACAATAACTATTATTCTCTTAATATATTCATTATTGAGGCTTCAAATAAACTTAAGCTACACTTTGTATGTATTTATTCATCAACCGCATACTGTTTTATATCAAAACTAACATTTTTTAAACACTCAACATCAAACATTGCTAGCAAACCCGCAAAATTTGTAACATTCATAAATAAATGATTCTTATTATTAGTAGGTTATATGAAATCACCTATAACAAACATATCCCTTCTACTTTCAACGCATCTTAGAATAATTTTAAAGTCTTCAAACTCACTAAGAGGAACGATTGTAGTTTGACCATTATGTTAAAAAATGCACAATCGGATTCTAGTTATTTCTTACATGCATTATATATTTACAAATAAGTTGTAACATAATTTTAAAAATTAATTTGGTATTGCATCTCTAAAAAAAGTAAAATGGTCTCGTGCTTCACGACTTGACCATCCTGCATGGTCTCAGATCTTCCATATCTGTATTGTTAAATAGATTCACATCTCAGATGAACTTACTACGAGTATCATGTCTCGTATATGACACATGTATGTTCTCGTATTTGTTACCAAATACCTATTATAGTTTCGCATCTATCAACATTATACCAAACATGTCTTGCATTTTGAATTCGTTCGCATATGAAGGTCTCGTATCTATGATGCATGCATAGGTCTTGCATCTCTCATATAATACTTGTTATGAGTCTCGCATCTAATATACCTAAAATATATATTACATCACATCTCACATGGGCTTACTACGAGTATCACATCTAACATATGATACACGTTTGGTCTCATATTTGTTACAAACTACCTACTATAGTCTCACATTCTATCAACGTTATACCAAACTTGTCTCGCATTTTGAATTCGGTTGCATAGGGATATTTAAAATTTCGGTTGCATGTATAAGTCTCGTATCTCTCATAGAATACATGTTATGCGTCTCATGTCTTATATACCTAAAGTATGCCTCACATATCTCATGTATGGTAACTATGCACTTCTTACACATCACATCTATGTCTCGCTGATGATGCGGGGGAAATAGAAGAAGAAACGATAAATGAAACCATAATTCAAGGATAACATTATGAAACCCTAATCTAAGAGTAACAAAGATTGAAATTTTCAAAGATAAAAAAAAATTATTCCAAAAACTTAAAATAATTTAAGGCATATGAGGCTTTATATAATAGCTTTTCAAAACTGTAAATTAGAATACAAGAAAATAAATTAAATGTATTAAAATAAAATAAAATAAAATCTTAATATAATTAGATTTTATTTAAACAATATAAGATATTTGAATAAAATAAAATAAAATTAAAAAGGTTTTTGTTTGGACTTTCTAGGCTACATTATCCTTCCCTGATTGACTAGAATTCGTCCTTGAATTCATAACACCATCACCATCAACAACCAAAATTATTTTATTTTATTTTATTCAATTGTTATATTAGGAATTATAATTGTTGACCTTATCGGAATAAGATAAATTCTTCTGGAGTGTTCCTTATTTGAAGTCATATTAAATCCATCCAGTTGATGAAATAAATAGTTTTCAAAGCATTTTCATAGCCTGAAAACAATACCCATGTCGAGTTGATGAAAGCAATTGGTTCGAAAACCTCTTCATAACCCGAGACGCCACCTTGATAACAAGTTTTACCTTGAATCGTTGATTGATATCCAATTTAAACTTCTCTAGTAACCGGTCAATACGATCGTCATCGAAACATCTGGTGTGTCCCCTCACACGAAACGATCTTCAAGATCTTCATGACCATAGATGTTGTTCTCGTCTGTAGACCTTGAATCAGATGAAATCATAATTCAGAAACATGCTTGCCTCGTAGCAGGAACTGAGGCTCTGATACCAACTGATGGCGTTGCAGAAGATTAGAAGAAGAAAACAGTAGATATGAAACCCTAACTATAGGTTAGAGAGTAAAAGAGTCTCAGAGACTGAGAGAAAAATCTCAATTTGTATTCATCAAAGTCTAAAAAATAAAAATAGGGTTTGAAGCGCCTTAAAATAGGATTCGCATAGTTCCATAATATAAAATAAACGTAATACAATAATATCCTATTAAATCTGAATGTAATCAGATTTAATTTGATGTCCATAATAAATTCTTAAAATATAAAAAATAAAATAAAATATTTAAATATATTTTTGTAGTAGGCTTTCCGCCGACATCTCTCGCATATCGCACGTATGGTAACCATGTAAGTCTCACATCTAAAATACATAACATATCATATATTCCTACACAAATCTAAACACACATCACACATCATCTTTAGGTATTCTTACAAACTTTAAAATCAACTTTCGAAAGATTTTACAACTTAAAAATAACTCCTAACTAAAAAACCACTACTTTATAGCTATTTTGAAAAAAAAATAACTCGAAATTTACTCTTAAAAAATCACGATACTTAGAACCATATCCGAAAGAAAGCTGGGGTATTTGAGATGTCTTTATGAATATGGTCTTCGTATTTACAATCTGAATCCAAAGAAAAGTTGTTCTTCAAAAGTTTGAACAATAATCTTCAAAGGTGTGATCGCGATACTCAAAGCTAAAATATTAGAAAATAGGTATTGTTTTAGGGTTAATGAGAGTTTATGTCTCTGAAATAAAGTTTTTTAAAGAAAATTACTTATATAGTTAGTTGAGGATATTTGGGGTATTATTAAAAAGTTATATTAAATGAGAGTTAAGTACCAAAACTTAATATTAGGTAAATACAATTGATTGTTTGAGTATTATGTAACACTGAAGTTTGATATTGAGAACTTTTGGATAGAATAACCTTAATTATTTGGAATGTTACACTTTCAACAATTTACGATGTACAAGTATGTCACATCAAGAATTTGATATTAAAAGTGAAACGGAAACCAAACCTTTATTAAAGATTTAAGTATAAAAATATCATAAAAACGATGGAAAAGAAACAAAAACTGAAAAATTAGAATTAAGTGCGTAATAGTACAATATGGAAAAAATAAAAAGACCAAAATTTCATAAATCCTTTTCCATACTTAATTTTTAAAATCAAAATAAAATTGACATTAAAAAAATTATTCGTAAATAATGTATTTCTCTTACGATTAAAACCATTTAAAAAAATATGTTTTCTCTATGTACGATTAGCGGACTCGAGTTTGGTCGAGATCAAGATCGTGACTTTTTTATCGTTGGATTTTATTTTTTTATGATCGTGACTTAATAATTGTTAGTCAATTTTATCATCTGCACCGACGGTGAGAGATTATCTAAATTTTTAGACTGATATTATTTATGATGTGGAAAATTTTGAATAATAGATTTGATTCGAAGCCGAAAAAAGTTTATAGACAAGTTATAAAAAAAATTAGTATATACATCGATATTAAAGTTTCAAAGATATGAAAAATAAATATAGAGATATTTGTATCAATGGTTGTTAGAGCTCTATTATAGAATTTTAAATTACATTAAATATCTTACAGATATTAGGAAAAATTCATTTTATTTTTTTGTACTACTTAGATATTATACCTTATCATATCTTTGACTGAGTCTTCTAGACTCTAAGCACTTGAATTTTTGATTGACCAATGTATACGGATCTAGCTATTTACACCCTTACCAATAATCTCATAGTCTTTGCGTGAGTATCAAGGAATGAATAATTTTGATTTTTCCGAAGGATTTGACATTGGTCGAAGTAGATCAATAGTCAAGATTGAGGGCTCCAAGATGCTCCAAGAACCATTTCTTATTCTTCAAGTCTCCTGAGTATTCTTTGCTCTGTTTCTTCTTCTTTCAGCCGGTGATTCCTTATCATGGTTATTGTCTATGGCAATGATACTTCTTCTAAGGAATAATTCTCCACTCTTCCCTTGAATAAGTCTTCTGAATATCAACCAAAGTCTTTGTGCAAGTCGTTTGTTGATATAGTGGATTCTAGATTCAAAAGCGATGTATCGATCAAACCTGAATTTTGTAAAGAGATAGTGGATCACAATACTGTCCAGTATAGTTAAGAAGTTAAGGAGTTGTTAATTCAAAAGGCTAAAATTACTTTGGTGGGAAAATTTAGCAAATGAATACCAAAAAGAACAGTTATGTCTGAGTTCTTGAATAAGTTTAAGTTTGTAGGTACTTACAGTTTTGAAAGAATGGATTCTCACCATCTTCTGCTGGAATTCAGTTTGAAAGAAGATATATAGCTTCTTTGGTACAAGAACGTTTGGAATGTAAATGGAGAAATCATGAGGCTCCTCCGTTGGAGTCCTGAGTTTAATAAAAAATATGAAAATCCAAAGGCTTTAATATGGACACGATTTGAAAGATTACCTGAATTCTTGTTCAATCAAACGGTAATCACAGATATTTCTAATTCCTTGGGAACCCCATATAAAGTCATCATTCCTAAAAAGAATAGAGATTTTATGAATGCATGCTACGACCAAATAGAAATTAACACTTCTCAGCAACTTAAACTCAAAATTTGGGTGGGATTCGGATCTAACGATGGATGTTGGATCCCAATTAGTTACAAAAATGCTCCTGCCTACGGAAATATATGTTCTCACATTGGGCATAGTGAATCGACATGCAAAATGAACGTAAAGATGCAAGAAGATAACGAAAAGATGAGCATGAATAAAGAATATAAAGAAAAAAATGAGTTACCATCTGATGTTGGTCATACCAAGAATGATCAAGAAAGGGAAAACAATACTGATCATCTGAAACAAAAATATACAAGTAGTCAAATACAAAGATTTACTAAGGTTTACAGAAGGAAAGTAAAATCTATTGTGGTTGGAAACAACACAAAAACTTACTATAATGGAGATCAGTTTAGCCAAACTCACCCGGGTACTAAGGATAATCAAAGAAGTGAAGACAATGATAACATGGAGATAATTGATGCTTTGAAAAGACTAGAAAATTACTCACATCCTAGTCCTGATGAAGAAATATCTTCACCCGCTTGCAGAAATATTGGTAGCTGCAATGTCTCTCCTGAAAAAAGAGACAATAGTGAGCAAAATATCAACACAATTATTAACAAACAAATCAAGCTTTCCAAGAAAGACAAAAAGCATCACAAGTTAATCATCAAATCCCTAAATAATAGTGGGAGCAAACATCACAAACGATCCTTATCTGAATGATCAGAATGATAAGTTGGAATATAAGAGGTATTAACAACAATTCCTCTTTACGTAGACTTAATTCTATAGTTCAGTTGGAATATAAGAGGTATTAAAGATCTTGGCTATTCAAGAACCTATGTCTAGCTCTGATAATATATCTAGTGTTGCTAATTATTTAGGATTTCAAAGTTTTTATTTCAACATAACAAATAAGATATGAATATTTTGGTCGTTGGATGTTAATATTGAGATTATTGATGATTTTGATCAATGTGTCCATATGTGTATTAAGTATCATGGTATTAGGGATAGTTTTCTATTTACGCTAACAATCTAAGGCAGAAAAGAAAGGATATGTGGGAGAAGATGAAATCAAGCTACTAATACCAAGGCTTGGATTACGGCGGGGGATTATAATGCCATCACTGTCTCTGATGATCAAGTGGGATGCAAAACTAATGATCCTATCAGCTAAGAGGACTTTAATGACATGATTAAATGTTGTGAGCTAGAAGACGTTGGCTACCTGGGTTCTAGATTTACTTGGTGCAGAGGCTCAAAATGGAAAAGGCTGGACAGATCTATGATCAATGAGAAGTGGCTTGAAGATTTGGGTGTTCAGGTTAAGCACCATGCTTCTTTTTTAATAACTTCTCAAATAAAATCTAATAATTACTGTAAAAAGAGTTTTAAATTTCTAAATGCTTGGACTAATGATAGCTCTTTTCTAAGTGTTGTACAAAGTAATTGGAACTTAAGTATAAATGAAAATAACAATACTATCTTCTGGTACAAGTTAAGAAGGCTTAAAGCCTGTCTTAAGACCTGGAACAATAAACATTACGGTAACATTTTCAGTAAGTTTAAAGCTACTTCTGAGGAGGTGACTAAGTGTGAAGATAATCATTCTAGAAATAACAACCAGGAGTCTAAGGATGCCCTCTCTAAAGCTAACAGTTACTACCTCAAAGCTCTTAAGGATGAAGAAACTTATTGGAAGCAGAAAACATACAATGGTTGGCTCAAAATGGTGATGGGAATACTAAACTTTTGCATGCTTATGCAAACAGAAAGAAAAGAAGGAACGCTATTACTTGTATTAAAGAGGATCATACCTGGCTTTACAATCCTGAAGATATAGGTAAATCTGTAGAAAGGTTTTTCATGAACTCTCTTAATACTAATTCCTTTTTAAATAAAGAGGAGGAAAAAGATGACATGAATGATCTTGTGCTCAATAATATTTCTATCATTGTTTCTGAACATGATAATGATGCTTTAATGGCTATTACTAATAAAGATGAAATCCTAAATATCATTAATAATATGAATTCTGATAGTGCAACAGGTATTAATGGTTTTAACTTACATTTCTTTAAGCATTGCTGGGATATAATTAATGATGATTTGTGTAAATATTTTAATTATTTTCTTAAAGGGGATAATATTCCATCTGGTATATTAGCTACTGGAATCTATCTTATTTCTAAAATTCTTAATCATACGGGTTGGTCTAACTATAGACCCATCAGTCTTTGTTCTTTATTTAATAAGATTTTCTCTAATCTCATTAACACCAGGTTAAGTAAGATCATGCCTAAGATTATCTCTTGCTATCAAGGTGATTTTGTGAAGGACAGACTCATTCACGAAAACATATTGATAGCAAAAGAAATGATTCATGATATTAATAGAAAACCTAAAAGTGGTAATAATATCATTAAGTTGGACATGTCTAAGGCCTTCGACAAAATGGCCCATTATTTGATCCTAAAGGTTCTCTCAAACTTTGATTTTTCTAAGGAGTTCATTAATCTTATTAAAAACCTTATATCTGGTGTTAACATTTCAATGTTAATTAATGGTGTTGTTTATGGCTATTTCCAGCAGAAAAATAGATAGATACAATAATCTTTTATCTCTAAGTCTCTTTATCCTTGCTGAGGAAGTTTTTATCAGAGGGTTACTTAACCTTCAAATGGAAAATAAAAAGATGTTATATGCTTCTAGAACTAACCTGCTAATTCTGTTCTTAGTTTTTGAAGATGATATTCTCATCTTTTCTAATAGCAAAAGCTCCTCTATTGATATGTTAAGCAAGCATTTGGAAAGATATCAATCAATATCGGGCCAAGTGATTAACAAAGAAAAAATAAGACTCATTGCCTCTCACAAAATGGCGTATGTTAGAAGTAACAGCTTGAGGATCAAAACTGGTTACTCTATTGACAATCTCTCTGCTTCTTATCTGGGAATCACGCTTTGTAACAACAACAAAAGTATCAATTTTAAACCTCTTCTGGATAAGGTCAGAGATAAGATTAACATTTAGGATTTTAAATTTCTCTCATTTAGAGGGAGATTGACTCTTATCACATATGTTCTTCTCCCTATATCTTACTACTGGATGCAGAATAGTAGACTTCCTAATTCTATTATAAATACTTTGGAGTCCACTTTTAGCAAGTTTTTATGGAGATCCAAATTCATAGATAGGGCTATTCACTGGTCTTCTTGGAGTTATGTTTGTAAGCCTTTTGAGGAAGGTGGCTTGAACATCAAAGCATTAAATGATATTCAAGATGCCTTCTCTCGAAAGCTTTGGTTTATGTTTAGACAAAAGTCTGGTCTATGGTCTAAAATGTTACATAATATTTATTATTCTAATTCTCATCCTATTAAAGCTAAGTGTAAAAGTACAGACTCTACTATAAGCTGGCTGCTGGGTGAGGGAAATGTCGACTTCTGGCTCGACAACTGGCACGATGGGACTCCTTTTGGCTCAGATAGTTGGTATATTAAAGCTCATGTGAAAACATTCTGGAAGAGCAATTCCTGGGATTACACTTGCCTCAACTCCTTTCTCTCTTGTGACAAAGTTAACAAGATCAACATACTCAAAATTATTGATGATGGTGATATTATCAGGTGGAAGCTTTCTACTAATTTCAACTTTAATACCAAATTAACTTGGGACAGCATCAGGATCAAGCATAACAAGTCTAGCTTATTTCAGAAAATTTGGAGCACTAAAATCTCCATGAAGTATTCTTTTTTATGTTGGAAACTTATTAATAATTTTATTTCCACTGATGATATTTTAAGATATAGACATTCTGTTATTGTGTCTAAGTGTCAATTCTGTAAGAGTTCTTAAGAGAAGAATCATCTCTTTGTGAATTGTTGCTATTCCTAGTAGATCTGGAACTATTTCAGTTCCATATTTAATGTTAGAATCGGGCGTTACATGACTGCCACTCATATAATTAGAGTGTGTTTTTTGAACTCTAACAATAAATTTCATATCACTCACTTAGTGCCTCAAATAATATGTTGGTACCTGTGGAAGAGTCGAAACTCTTCCAAATATAAGGGCTATTATGATTGTGTTCAAAGTACCATCGATAAAATAATAAGAGTTATTAGAAGTATAGACTTCTCTAACTGTCTGACCAGTAAGCACTGGTCAAATTATTTTAACACATGAATCAATCTTGGTTGTCAGTCGATTGAATCTAAAAATAAAAAAGTTACTTACTTCAAATGGAGACCACCTGAAATCAATCGGCTCAAGCTGAACATTGACGGAGCTTGCTCTAACACCGGCGAAGTGACTGGAGGCGTCATTGTGAGAAACAATGAGGGAGACATTGTTGCTGGAGCTGGTTTTAGATTTGGTAAAATTAACCCTCTGCTTGCTGAAAGTCGTGCTCTGATGGAAGGTCTTCTAATTTGTTACAGAAGAGGTTGGGTGAATGTTGACGTCGAAACAGATAGCTTTCTGCTCGTCAACATGATATAGAAAAGAGCTGAATACTGTCATTCAGAGCCTATCATCACCATTTGCAGAAAGCTTCTTAACTCCAGGATGTCGTTGAAGCATATTTCGCGTATCCAGAACCAAGCATCGGACTGGATAGCGAAGTGGGTGTTTTCCTGTAAGGAGAATCAGGAATTCATCAACAACTCTGCCCCAAATGAACTGCTTTCGATCGTATTTCTTGAAGGTCTCGATTTGGGCTACATCGATACCAATTGACTGCATGGAGTCGATTGGATACCGAGTTAGGGTTAGGGTTAATTTGGGGCTTTTTCATTTGCTGCTCGTGGATTTTCTCCTGAATGGTGTGGTGCTGCATGCACTAGATTTTGGCGATTCGAGCTGGTATTATCCCATGGATTGGATCCATGCTAGTTCAGAGGCTTGTAAATTTATGGGAGAAAGTCACTCCCTGATTTTCAGAAAGCTAATTCCTCTAAGAAAGCTACAAGCCTCTGTTTCCAAGCTACTGGATATGGCTAATTTCGAAGTTTTAAGATCAAGAGAAAGTAAAGGGTTTCTGCTTTGATAGAAGATGAAGTTTGGTATCTCTCTTGGTGTTTCTGAGTCGTGTTGCGAAGGTCTAAGTGTTAGTAAGTTTAGAGTTGTATAAATTAGCTGGGCCTTTCTTGCAAAGCCTTGGGCCGGACCTATTACTACTTTGTTTGTATCGAATAATTTTGCATTATAAATAAAAGTTTGTGTTTTCTCAAAAAAAAGACATCGGTCGAAGTATTTTCTTATATAGGCCGAAGCATTTCTTGCCTTTACTGAAGCATATCTCGATATTGGCTTAAAATTTCCCTTTATCATGTTTTTTTGCTAAAACTTTGTCTTCACATCCAAAGCTATTATATTTTAAACTTTTCATATTGAATCTAGTTTAAAAGCCTATTTATTCGAAATTATCTTAGCCGAACTGTCACCAAAATTATATCCATTTTTGTTTGTATTAAAGTGTTTATGCCTCATTGGAAACCTTTATTGGCCTCATTTGAGGAGAAAATTTTGTATTTTTCCGAAGGGAAAATATATAAATAATACTAAGTATAACATGTTTTGTTTATTTCCTTACTTTCTAACTTGTTTTATCACTAATAGATTTAGAATGCTTCAATTGTTTATTGATTATGGTTGAGTAACCCCTAATACTTTGTGAAAGATGGATTAAGGACTGTATCATCTAAAATATTCTTATTGCTTTTAGATAGCTTAAGATATGCTTTAGCCAAACTGGTTATAAAGGTATTCCAATAGCTCCCTTAGTCTACGGTGAATGATGAACAAAAAACTATAAAAATTTATTGTTTTTCTTCAATTTTTTCATACCAAATATCTTATTTTTTTATTTGATTATCATTTCTTTATTTAAATTCCTTAAGTAGTCACCCTAGTCTTCGATAAAGATTGAGTTTAAGGGCTAAAAAGGTAAATAAAATTATCTTCGGCTCTGTTGGTTTACCGTATTTGTTTGCACGAAGTTATATATGGGTGAATATTTATAAATATGAGATTTTGTGTTAGTATGATAACTGAACTTATTTTTGTTTGCAAGTGGCCAAATTTTTTAAGGTGAATGACATGTTTGTGTTAGTTTGGTGAAAATGTCGGTGGTTGGTTGAAGATAATACGTAGAAAAGTTATCTCTTTTAAGCATGCACATGCATCCTCTTAAGCTTATGAAATTCCTAACTTTCACGTACGTTTAGATCGAAGCCACTCATCTTGTAAATTAATCCAAGACATATAATATAAAATACCGAAGATCTTAGTTCAATCATATTTTTTTGTCTAAATACCTAATTATGTTGTTCTTTGATTTTTTTTTTCTTTATTTGCTCAATGGACTATGCTTCTCATTCTTTCCTCAACTCTTGAATTTCTTCAGAATAACGATTCCTTTGAATAAACTTCTTTTGATCAGAGAAGAAGAAATCTCTAAGATTTCACATCTTGTTCGCCATCTGTTAGAGTAAAAACTAAGCACCTAACTTGGTAATCTCTCTCATATCACTTAAATATAAAATAAAATACAATATATAATATAAGAATATATAGTAACTAAAGTGAGAGATTTTGAGAGTTGAACCAAAAACAAATCTGTGCGGACCTTATGGTTTAAAGCTGACAATATCACACTAGTTGAGTCACACTTATATATTCTTAACATGGTATCAGAGCCGAAATATCATTTTCGTTACATATCTAGAGCGCGATCCGCTTGCGATGTGGATAATTTACATGTGATGGAATGTTATCATTTTGTCATGTCTCAATAAGACCGTGTCCATTAGAACGGATGAAGTTTAAGGGGGAGTGCTAAAGTAAAAATTCAGCACCTAACTTAGTCATCTATCCCACATTGCTTAAATATAAAATAAAATACAATATATATTATAAGAATACATCTTAGCTAAACTGAGGTCTTTTAGTAGTTGAATCAAAAATAATTTTGCAACTCATTGTTTCGCAACAAAATTCTAAATATTTCTAATACTAAAAAACTCCAAATATTTTGGATGTTTATCCATAAATACTAATTCATAATTATATGTATCTATGAAACAGTTATTGATAAATAAATTTATGATAAATAATTATTGTATTTTCTCATTTATTATCAGCATATTTTTTAAAAAAAAATTCCAATAATTTCGGAGTTATATACGCATTGCACTAGGCAAAAGTTTAATCATACACGATAATTATTTTATCGTGTGGTTTCAGAGATACTTTATAATCAATGTGATTGCCTATTTAATCCAAGTGGTAAGAGAATGGTGAACAATGAAAGGTATCATTTGCTATATAATGTCAAACTAATAATTGTAGTAGTAACTACTTTTTTCTCGCGAAAATAATTACACTTCTCGAAATCGTTATGAACGGTATTCATTAAAATCTTTATTACATCATCATGCAAATGTAATAGGCATCGGAAATATTAAACATTTGAATATATATTTGAGGTTCTTAATATGAATATAACAAATAAGGGTACCTTTTCTTTTGATTTCTTTTATGATTTTGAGAAAACCTCTACTATGTTACTCGGTAGGGATTTATTTCATAGTATTGTAAAAGGATAAATTATGATTTATTTCGAGTTTGTAAATTTTTATTAAAATATTAATAAATATTCAAAAACAAAACTATTCTCTACTTACAATTTTTAATACTGTTTATTCTATCCAATTACTAATCAATTTTAATAATTATCGCCTATTATTCACTCTTTTATATCTTGTATATATTTATTGATTATACAACGTTAATTTTTTAGTATTTCTAATAAATACCGAATTTCTCTTTTTTTTCCAAACTTTAAATTGACTTTTATTTCTTTTGTGATTTTGAACATTACAAATCAATTTATTATGAACAATGTGATCATTATTTTTTCATAGTTGAACAAAGTTCCTTTTTTATACACAAACACCATCTAAAAATAAAACAAAAGTTGAATATGTGTGTCAGATTTATAAAATAAAAAAACGACTACTGTAGCAAAGTTTGCATACCAATTTTACGATTTATCCAAAAGTGAAACAAACATAAAATTATCAACCATGGTTTTAACTGCATTTTAGTTTATTAGCTACCAAAGTGATTGCATCCAAATCATCGTAAAAAAAACGATCGTACCCCTATAGGATAAAAAAAACGTGGTTGCCCCTTCGCTTGCAACTTATCTAACTTTAGTTCACCATGTTCACTTTTGTAATAAAGTGGACCCCAACGTTTTCAAAAATACTGCAAACTAGTCTTTCATGACACCATCACATTTTTCAACCCAATTATATTATTTGATCATTCACGTTAGTTTCCATGTAGGATGATGGCGTGGACGCGGTAACTAATTAGAAACATTAAAATTCATTATTTACAAGTATTTGACCAACTATCAAACCCGACCCACTGAGTAACCTGTACCATATTAATTTAAAAAAACTCAATCTAACCCACATAATAACTCATTCCTTTTAATTGAAAAACCATATCAATATCAGTGAGTTACAATCCCATATTATAAGATTGATGATATTATTAGTATTGTATTTATATATATATACCGTTAATATATTTACTTGTAAGCGATGTGAGATTCTTTATAAACAAACTTAATATGGTTTTTTTACCTCTCATCGAGTTCTTAAAGTTTTATTTTCATATTTTAACTCAATAAATTTCAAATATATATAAAGTAGTAAGCAATATATGAGCTGCAAGAGCTGCACTAATATACTTATACGGCAATGATGTTGAGGTTTCATTTTCATCCACACCCTTAAATAACTTTTGAAGTCGTCCTATAAATCTCATATTTTCCTACTCCTTAAAATAATCGAGCTAGAGAAACCTTGCAATTACAAAACTAAAATACATCAATACCCAAAGAAACCAAGTCTAAATTACATAAACAATATCAAATATATCTATAGGGGTCATAGTCAATTGCATGTAGGGGTACTAGTTTACATATACTTACTATTTGGGTACTAGTTTGCTTAATAATTGCAAGTATATGTACATATAGTTGCACATAGCTTTCCAGATTAAATTAATTTTGGGAATTGACCAAATGGCTTCGAGCTTAATTAGTAGTTTTTTTTTTGTTATAAATTTTAAGGCATAAATGTTTTTCGATATTATTTTCTATTTTTGGGTCGAATTTTGTAATTATTTTTAATTTGCAAGGTGAATATACTACAGTGGTGGATACACTTTACATATTCAAAGTGGATGTAGGAGTAGAGGTATATTTGATATTGTTTATGTATTTTAGACTTGGTTTCTTTTGGTTTTGATGTATTGTACTTTTGTGATAATTGTAAGGTGTCTCTCTTCAGATTATTTTGAGGAGTAGAATATCAAAACTCACTGGACAACTTAAAAAATTACTTAAGCGTGTGGATGAAAATGAAACCTCAACGTTATTGTCGTATAAGCATGATAGTGCAACTCTTACAGCTCAGCTCGCTCACTCCTTTATATTTGTGGATTTTATTAAGTTATATTGTGAAAATAAAACCTTAAAAACTCAACCATAGATGAAGAGTCTATTACATTTGTACTTAAAAAATCATGCATCGCTTATGATTAAATATGTTAACGGTATATATATGAATATAATACTAATAATGTCACCAAGTTACAAATGTGGGATTGTAACTCATTGAAATTGATTTAGGTTCATTAATTAAAATAGGTTGTATTATTAGGTGGGTCATGTTGGATAGCGGATCAAATACTTGGTAAATAATAAATTTTAATTTTTTAAGTTAGTTACCGTGTCCACGTCATAATCATATGTGGAAGGTGACATGGATCGTTAAAACGCATAATTAGATTGAAAGAGCTGATGATGTCATGCAATGCTAGTTTATATCAATTTTATAAATGTCTGAGACCAGTTTATTATTAAAAGTAAACATCAGAGACTAGAGTAATACAAGTTGTAAATCTAGTAGACTAACCACGCTTTTAGCAGAGAATGACACAAGTTTTCCCTTTTTTCGTTGTTTCGGATGCAATCGCACATTAAAACCATTATTGATGGTATCGTATTTATCCAACTTTTGGATATAATATAAAATCAACATACAAATATTGCTATAGTACTCGCTTTTTTATAAAGATGGCGCATATAAATAACTCAATTTTCATTTTTATTCAGTGAAATAAAGATAATACTCGATGATATCACAACTATTATAGGGATTTTCTATACAAGGGATGCTTCTTGAACTAGGGAGAAACAATTATCGTGATATTTTTAGAATTTCATTGAAAGATGTTACAATGAAGATCGATAAGTTCATACATATTGTTTTTAGGTTAATTTGGTTGAGATAATGTTTTTCTTTTGACCGATTTCATGATGAAAATTTTCGATTGATGTTGCCCTATATGCAAATACGTACTTACTTTATCTCTTCAAATATGTTAAGTTTACGGATATGAGCAACACTTACCTTAAAGTGGATGTGTTGTACATGATCAAAGTTTTGGATTCACTATAAGAATATGTATGCGGGATACATATTTTTGCCGACCTCTAGAACGGGCTACTTGTTGCCGTGTAGTATGCTACAAATTCATGAATAACTTTATTCATGTTCTATAAAGTTGGATTTATGATTATTTCACTCACTTCAACCAGCTCATATGCTAAGTTTTCATCCAAATATACCACATATTCGGATTTCAGCAACCAAAAGACATGTGAGCGCATAACAAGATTTGAAACATAAGGCATTGAACAGTACATCATCCCTCGACTATCACGTTTGGTGGCAGATAGTCCCTTGACTTTCAAATGTCCGTTGACAGTCCATGGACTATCGCGTTTGGATAAAGTTAGTCTACCAGATCCTTTGATCCATGAGAGTCTGCCACCTGTCACCATAGTCCCCAGATTTTTGTATCACCACTAGTCCCTTGAGTTTAGGTCAAACCCAAAATGTAGAATATTACGGATAACTAAACTCAAAGGACTAGTGGCGATACAAAAATTTGGGGACTATGGTGACAGGTGGCTGCCTCTCATGGATCAAAGGATCTGGTGGACTAACTTTATTCAAACGCGATAGTCCAGGGACTGCCAATGGACATTTGAAAGTCAAGGGACTATCTGCCACCAAACGTAATAGTCGAGGGACGATGTACTGTTCAAAGCCTGAAACATAATATTGAGTCGTAACACCAATGATGTCAAATAATGACATTTTATACTTTGTCGTTTTATAGGTATTATACATAATAAGGACTTTTATAAATATCCTTAGAAGGTCAGTAGACATTGGGTGTGTAAAAATAAATCAGTGATTATTTGAGACCAAACACTTCTCATTTTATGTCATTTCATGTACCTTTTATCTTTCATCTTACCCAATAAATACTCAAGTCATGATTGACCATATATCTACTACATATGATGTTTTTATCTAATATTATAATGTTATACACTTAGATATGTTATGATGATTAATCTCTTTTACGCGGTTTAAATTTCTCAAGGACGGGAACCACGTATAGACAAGTGTTTCACAAACTTTTTTTTAGTTATAGTAACTTTTCTCGCTGCATGACAACCTTTATAAATATTCAATTGGTTCTTGATTATGCCTTCCACGTTGAACTTTAAAAAATCGTAGCTTTTTGGGAATATGGGCACCGCATATTCCACCTCCATATATAAGTAAGAAAAATCTAATCTCCACACTAGTATGAAATTTTCCGCTTTGGACCCGAAGGTCCGCACTGCTTTGCTTTTGGTCCACTTCCAAAAGGCCTCATACTAGTTGTGATATGTTCTTACTTATATATCACTGATCCTTCCCATGTCTAACCGATGTGGGATGTGGGACTTTGGTCGTCACCCTAACAAATCCTCCTCTCGAAAAAAGAACCCTTATAGCCTCCTCTCAATTGACTTCCATCCGCCCACGTTGTATTGATAGCTTCAGCCCAAAAATAGTTTCTCACACCATAATGTGAGAGCTACTTTGTTCTTTATCACAAAGCGTCATGTTCATTCTTTATGCGACTCCATTCTGTTGTGATGTTCTAGAACAAGTGCGATGGGGCACTATTCTCTCAGCTTTGCAGAACTCGTTGAATTCACGACTGCAATATTCTAACCCATTATCTGTCCTTAGACGTGTGATTTTTCTTCCTGTTTGCTTCTCAATCATCATCTATCCATTTGAAAAAGGTTGAATATGCCTCATATTTCACTTGAGATGAGGCTAAAGTGGTATTTTGTTCGAGAGGAATATTTGTTAGGGTGGCGACCGAAGTTCCACATCCCACATCGGTTAAGCATGGGAAGGATCAGTGCAATATAAGTAAGAACATATCTCAACTAGTATGAAGCCTTTTGGAAGTGGACCAAAACCAAAGTCTTATGGGCTTTCGGGCGCCAAAGCGGACAATATCATACTAGTGTTGAGATCGTGTTGTTCTTACTTATATACGGAGGCAAAATATATGGACTGAGCCCCCATATTCCCAACAAATGGTATCAAGAGCGCCAGGCCCCAGACGGAACGCGATATGGTGGGTGATATGGGTGAAAGTCTCAGATGTTGAACATGATGTACAAGCCATGATCAAGATGATTGATCTGCTCTAGAGATCCTGGTTCGGAGTGCTCGTGGCTCATCAAGTGGTGTGACTTGATTGGAGTATACCAAGAAGGTGGTACTTGATTGAAGTGGCGTTAAGGAACAAGATAGTGTGGTCTAATAGGAGGTGAGTTTTGTAGTGCCTCTATGGTTCAGGTTCTCCAACCTGATTAGAGTAAGCGGATGGAAGTCAATTGAAAAGAGGCTAAATGGTACTTTGTTCGAAATGAGAATTTGCTAAAGTGACTACCAAAGTTCCATATTCCACATCGGTTAGACATGGGAAGGATTAGTGGTACATAAGTAAGAACATATCTCAACTAGTATGAGGCCTTTTGGAAGTGGACCAAAAGCAAACCCGTGCGGGCCTTCAGGTGCCAAAGCGGATAATATCATACTAGAGAAGATCGATTGTTCTTACTTATATACGGAAGAAGAATATGCGGTACCCATATTCCCAACAGTTTTTCATCAATATGATAAGCTTTAAAAAAACAATCATATTCTTTTGTTCCCGTGTTTTTTCTATTCACATTAAGTGCCTTTGATTTTTCTTGAACTTTCCAAATTGCTTGTAAGCATAAAATAATTGAGAAATATCTTGTGTTGTCCATCATCACCTATTAATGAATAATGTATAACCCATATATCTACCAACACCTACTACCTATGTGGTAAGTCCATATTTAGTATAATGCACATGCATGGTGAATAAGTGAGTGAGATCTGATAACATAGTATCTACAATTCTATATGACTCATAATTTATACATAGAAGCATAAATTGTTAGTACCAATAAAATAAAATAAAATACTAAAAAGCGTATAATTTTGGAGTTGTGCCTCATAATCAAAGGTAAAATTTGTTTTTAAAACATTACATGTTCTAAGACATATTTTAAAAATATGTTTTTTCATAAAAATCACATATTATTGAGGCAATTTCTCGAAAAATTGTTTTAAATATATATATTGTGACTTGGTCTTCGAAAATTGTGCTTTCAATAACAGAAATAACATATTTCCGAGGATAAGTTTCATATTCAATGATTATTTAGTTTTAAAAAATATTACAGATTCTGAGACATGGTCTCGGAAATAGGTGTTTTTAAAAAGAAAAACACATATTTTAGACTCTCTCTCAGAAAGTAACACACAATTCCAAATTTTCTATATATTTTTCTTAAAATATATATTTTTAATGGTTTATCAAGGTTTTAAGATTTATATCCTTTATTGTTTGTTTGATTGACATTTTTTTATTTTTAATCTTTTTTTTATTTTTGTATTAAGTTGTCAAGATTGATTTAAGGCTTTTAATTTTTTTTGGAGATTTGTTGATCTACTTCTTCGAGTTTATGTATATAGATTGGATTGGGAATTATATAATTTTATGTTTGTGTAAGTTTATTGTTTAAATAAATGAAAGGTAATAACATCTAAATTAGATATATAGCTAGGGTTAAAAGGTCAAATCAACTCTTGTAAGAAAATTAATTTTCTTACATAGGAAAAATAACAAATCACATTGAGATAATTGTGTTTCTCTATGTTATTTTTTCATCAAATAAAATACTAGTATATATTTATTATATATATATATATTATCTTTATAATTTATTTTACTCTTACTCCATTTACATTTATCTAACCCTATTTTATTAATAGTAGTTATCCTTTTTAACAAATTATATTAATATTATATTGATGTTGAAGTCATACATTCATTAAACATAAAAAAAATATGTAAAAAATCACAAAAATGCAAACAAAATTTTAAATGAAGTCCTTAAATTAGATGTTATTTTTTTTAAACAACATCTAATTTCAAAGTCAACATTCAGAAGCTATTTTATAAAAAAATAGAGAAGATCTCAAAATTTCACATGCACTTTCCTAAAAAAATTACACTATTTTTTTAAATTGATTTTTTTATGTTTAATGAATATAAGAATTCAACATTAAATTAATAAAAATATTTGGTGACTTGGACCACGTCTGTTTTGATTCATTGTTATTTACCACTATTGTGGTGTTCTTGTTTGATTTAGGTTTTCGAATTTATGGATTTTGGAGTTTAAATTCTTAAAATTGAAGTAGTATAAATTATAAGATAATCTTAGTATAAATTAAGCATATTGGTAAGTGAGTCTCAAACAAATATAAACTCAAAATCAGACTCAAAATCAAGGAATGGTTAAAATATAAAATCGTGTATTGAATTCTTAAAAAAATTAATACAATAAAATAACATTTACAATAAATAATAACTCTTATAAATATTTAAGAGAAAAATATTCATAAACACTTTCTCAAGTATCTAATTACAAACTAGTACCCAAAAATGGAATAGTACTATAAGGTGCCACAACCTAACAAATGGACTAAAATACCTCAAATGGTATAAATAGGCTAATTTAGGTTGAAATCTAGTTTTTCCCCTTAAAGCCAGTTTTTTGGGTTTCCATTCTCTCTCAAATTTTAGTTTCCTAATTTTGAACATAAAGACATGAAACCCCATACAGGAGACCCATAAACCATTTTGTTTAACCCAACCTTCTTCCTTCATCTCAAGATCTCCCGTTCGCGTGGTAATTTCACTTGATAATCTGATTTTGTTTGTCCATGATGATTATTGTTAGGATTTTAGTTTAGTTAGTCTTTGATTTGGTTATGAATGATTTTTGTTTTAAATAGGCACCAAAAAGTTTATTGAGTTTGGAAGCGATATTGAATTAGTATATGTACTTGAAAGAGTGGAAGGTCTCGATCGATAAGGAGAAAGCTCGTCTAGAGAAATATAAAATCAGGGTTCATACTCTTTTGCAAGCTACGTAGGGTGCTATAAACGCTTATAATATAAGGTATATTGTACCTCATCTAACGATTCAGTTAACTACTTATGTTATCAATAAGCCGATGATTTCTCTTCCTCATTCGAATACTCATGGTGGATCTTCTATAGGTACCAAAATCTAATTGTTTGTTGGTACACTTTTTATTTTTACTGTCACTGTAGGATTTAGGGTTCTTGTCATAATGATTTTTAGAAATGTAGGTAGAGGATGCTAGATTAGTTTCAAAACATTGCTAGATAAGATGATAGATGATAATGCTAGATTGGTTTTGGCATGTTATATTATGAGTAAATGCTAGATTAGTTTTAAAAGATTGCTAGATAAGACCAGATATGATAATGTTATAATGGTTTTATCATGCTAGATTGTGAGTAACATAGGTCATGCTATATTGTTTTTGTCATGCTAGATTGGTTTTGTATTTTCCCCTTTTGAGTGAAAATGGTCATGGCTATATGGTCATTGCGATTCCAGCCGGTTTAATTAAGATAATACTAGATTATTTTTAAAACATTGCTAGATAAGAACATAGATGATAATGCTAGATTGGTTTTCCATGCTAGATTGTGAGTAAATGTTATATTAGTTTTAAAACATTTCTAGATTATACCATTGATGATACTACCAGATTAGTTTTGTCACGCTAGATTGTGAGTAAAATAGGTCATGCTAGATTAGTTTTGTCATGCTATATTGGTTTTGCATTTGCAATTTGTGTGTAAAGAATGTCACGTTTGATTGGTTGTGCATTGCGATTTGTGAGTATAATAGGTTATGGTAGATTGGTTTTGTCATGCCAGATTGTGAGTAAAATAGGTCATGCTAGAATTTTTTTGTCATGCTAGATTGGTTTTACATTTTCCCTTTTTGAGTGAAAATGGTCATGGGTATATTGTCATTATGATTCTAGTCGCTTTAACTAAGATAATGCTAGACTATTTTTAAAATATGGCTAGATATGAACATTGATGATAATGCTAGATTGGTTTTGTCATGCTAGATTATGAGTGAATGCTAGATTAATTTTAAAACATTGATAGATAAGACCATAGATGATACTGCTAGATTGGTTTTGTCACGCTAGATTATGAGTAAATGCTAGATTAGTTTTAAAACATTGTTAGATAATATTATAGATGATAATACTAGATTGGTTTTCTCATGTTAGATTATGAGTAAAATAGGTCATGTTAGACTGTATCTTATATGCTGGTAGGATTTTTTAAAGTGAAAATGCATTGGATGGATGTAGTAATCCTTTATTTATCAGAAGCATTTGTGATACTCTTGCATGTATCACCTATTAATAATCACATGTAATTGCTTCATTATTTTTCAAGTTGGGGACTTCCCTGAACGAGACCCATTTGGAGACGATGAAATACAATGTGTTTATAAACGATCACTGGAGTTTGTTGGTTTCTATTTTTTCTTGAACAATTGGAGATCATTTGTACAATATCTTTTATAATTACAAGTTTCAATGTATCTGACCTTAGTAATGCAATTTAATTTGTTTAACAATCGATGTTAATTGCGTTATAATGTCAAGAAAATAATTTTATTGCTACAAAAAAAAAAAGAACAACAATATATGTCTTAGGTAGTATTGGGTAGTACTGAACTGCAACCAAGATTCACATAATCATACATTATTCAAAGCCCAAGTTTTTTCTTAAGTTCCAACATGAATCCATAGATTTTCTCTTGGTAAGGTCGGAAGACTTTACTCATAAATTGCAAGACCAATCTATCATCACCTATTTTACTTACAAATATCAAATGCAAAACCAATCTAGCATGATCTATTTCACTCACAAATCGCAAGATCAATCTAGCATCACATATTTTACTCACAAATCTCAAATGCAAGACCAATCTAACATGACTTATTTTACTCAAAAAGTGAAAGACCAATCTAGCATCACCTATTTTACTCATATATCTTTGCTTTGACCAATAACTCGTCCCTGGACTATCGCACTTGGTGACAGATAGTCCCTAGACTTTCAAAAGTCCGTTCGTAGTCCCTCGACTATCTCGTTTGGATAAAGTTAATCCCTTGCATGTGTTGACTATCAATTTTTGTGACAGATAGTCCTTCAACTATTCATTTTCAATAAATTTAGTCCTTTGAATTTTTATTTTTGATAAAGTTAGTCCCCTTAATAAACATACGCATGGGACTAACTTTATCCAAACTGGATAGTCCAGGGACTACCAACGGATTTCTGAAAGTCCATGGACTATATGTCACCAAACTGGATAGTCCAGGGACTACAAACGGACTTTTGAAAGTCCAGGGACTATCTGTCACCAAAGTCGATAGTCCAGGGACGAGTTACTGTTCAAAGCCCATATATCTTAAATACAAGACCAATCTAACATGACATGTTTTACTCACAGATCACAAGACTAATCTAGCATGGTATAGTTTACTCACAAATCTCAAATGCAAGACCAATCTAGCATTGTATGTTTTACTCAAAAAGGGCATGATCTATTTTGCACACAAATCTCACGACCTATTTTAGACATAAATTTCAATCTCATGATCTATTTTACTCACAAATCTCAAATACAAAACCAATCTAGCATGACCTATTTTACTTACTAATCGCAAGACCAATCTAGCAATACCTATTTTACTCACAAATCTCAAATCCAGACCAATCAAGCATGACCTATTTTTCTTACTAATCGCAAGACCAATCTAACATAACCACAATACAAGTGGTTTAAACATAACAAGTATTAAGTAATCGTGATTAAAACTTATCTAGCAAAATATAATACAAATAGTTTAAACATAACACGTGAATCGCATAATAAGTAGAACTTATCTAGCAAAGTACAGTACAAGTGGTTTAAACATAACAAGTGGTTTCAACATAACACAAAAATTGTATGTTTTATATTGCACAACAAAACAAATTCAAAATGGAGTGTCATATGTCCTCCTGTTATGTCCTTATTTGAAACAACAACCACATGACAACTAGTTGGTTGTTATTTATCCTCTAGATAGAATTTGTTTCTTCTTAGGTCGTCCAGATCGTCTTTCATGTTGGGGGTTTGAATCTATGGCTCGAACCAATTACTAGAGTATGATACTTCGCCGAAATCGTTTATAGCTTATAGCTGGTATTGGCAGTCACAAAACAACTATATATGAGTACAAATCACATTATCATTAATACACCAATCTAACAAAATTTTACATACAAAATCGCATTATCAGTAATGATCATATCTAGCAATGTTCTGCACCATAGAATCGTATTTTTAAACAAACTACAATCGCAATGACAGTATACCCATGAATCAAGTACCCTTTCCTAGCATTGCTTATACGTTGATATAAATCGTAGTATTTTCCCCTCACTAGAAACACATTATATTAAGTTGAGACACAACACGCAGACCACCAAACAATAGTTTTGCACATATCTAACATGGTTCATATTAACAAATAAATCGCAATCTCATAATCTTATGACAAAACTAATCTGCGAGGACAAAACCAATCTAGCATGGACTATTTTACTCACAAATAGAAAATGTAAGACCAATCTAGTATGACCTATTATACTCACAAATTGCAAATGCACAACAAATCTATCATGACCTTTTTTACACACAAATCGCAAATGCAAAACCAATCTAGCATGACAAAACTACTATAGCATGACCTATTGTACTCACAATATAGCATGACAAAATCAATCTAACATTATCATATATGGTCTTATCTCGCAATGTTTTAAAACTAATCTAGCATTTACTCACAATCTAGCATGACAAAACCAATATAACATTATCACCTATGGTATTATCTATCAATGTTTTAAAACTAATATAGCATTTACTCACAATCTAGCATTATCATATATGTTTATATCTAGCAATGTTTGAAAACTAATATAGCATTTACTCATAATCTAGCATTATTATATTTTCAGTTATCTAGCAATGTTTTGTCTAGCATTAACTTAAACAATAAAGTTGCATTCTTTTCATCTACAGTCAGATCCTCTACCAGTAACTCTAAAAACTAGATTACGACTACGGCAAACCCAAAAACACTGGAAAATCTAAAAGTAGTGATATAAGTACACAATAAAACTTGTTTCTAACTTAGCAATGAACATACAAATATGAAATAGTGTTGTTAAGATATCATTTTAGTAAAAAACCGAAAACATGACAAACGAGAATGTTGTCGGTTAAAGAACCCTCGCCTTACTAGATAAACAACTGAACCCTCACTGCCAATACCTTCAAGATACGAAGTTTAACATCCAATGAATTCAAGATATGAAGATACAGTGGTCTGAAATTGGCAAAGGATTTACCTCTATCGTAGCACGTGTACTTGTATTTTGACCTCCAAAACCGATTCTAGCAATGAATAGGCTACGCGTGGTGAATCCGGTATTTGGTTAGGGTATTTGAAAATCTAGTGTTTCGCCAGTTAGGGTATGAAGAAGAAGGCGGCTGAACAAATTTAAATTTCAAAATATCTTATTAGGTTAAAAAATCAATTTCTCCAAAAAAAGGCTTATATAGTTGGTAGATGATAGTTATTGTATTAAAAAATTATTGAGTATTGAATGAGAGTTATTTTAATGAGATAAATTTTAAGTAAGCATAAATCTATTTTTGGGTTACTAAATGAGTATATTTGGTGAGTATTTTTACTTAATGTCTCATCTCCAAGTATTTAATTCTATTTTATAAGCTTGGTCTCTATATGCAAGCTTTATTGGAAACCGTTCATAATTTATATTTTCCAAATTCATTTTTCATTAGTATTTTGGTACGAGAGATTATAATCCTATTTTACACATTTCAAATATTAGATACATAAAATATTAGAATTGTTTAACATTAATTAATTATAAAATTAATAATTAAATATTAACTAATATATAATACGCTTAAATTATTTTTCAAAAATTAAAAATATTTATAATTATAATTATGGTAAGTTACGTGATAATATTCCTATTCATTTATCATTTATTATAAAAACAAGTAATTAATAGGCCTCGAGTTATATTTTGTATGAAAAAGTATGTTTTAAATTTAAAAAACCCACTAAAGATAATCTTATTTTTTTATAAAAGAATTATTTGAAAGAAATAAAAATATATCTTTCATTCCAAAAAAATATATATGTGAAAGTATTATTAGTTTTATATTTTTAAGACAAATAAAACTACATCTATTAATAATATTTTTTATTTTTTCGTCAAATCATTTAACTTGTGATTCGTGATTCACGGTATTTGAAAATAAATTAATAAATATTCAGTTCTTCATCAATTTTTATAACTATTGTTTTTCTATTCACATTTTTAACTTTTGATTTATGATTTGTGCTTATTATTCTTTTGCTAAAGTATGAATCATGAACCATATTTTTTTCCAAGCGTCAATCATGAACTAAAGGTAAAAAGGGTTTGTGACTCACAATTATCACTTCACAATTCTAAAATTATTTTTACTCTAAATCGTGATTCACACTTCATTCTAAACTTTGTTTAATAATTCGTGAGACTATCGTCTTCTTTGCTCTTATCTATCTCTTATACTTGTATTGTCCCATTTAGTTCTCAACTGGTGTGGTGTGTATATATAACATACACGATGAATAATTTGAGATAGCCAACACTAGATTTCATGCCAGAATAGCCTTCAAAATCACAAAATCAAAATAAAAAAAATAACATATACAAATATATATTACTTATTTACACCATACTTAAACCATAAAATCGAATTAACCTCATACTCATACAAACAAACCTTTCAATTTTACCCAAAATTTCTTAAATCTTAACAGTAAGAACTAGAAAAAATGACCACCAACTCAACATAGAACAAACGAAGCGTAAAAGATGAAACTGGATAATAAGAAAAGAAGAAGAATAGAATTCGAAGAAATATATGAATTTTAAGTTGCTTCGACATAGAAGAAAAAAAAGAAAAAAAAGAAAGATAAAAATAAAAATAAAAATAAGAAGAGAAGTTGTCCGTGAAAAATGAACTTATAGTTCGTTTGGTAAAAGAATATTAGCCTTATATAATCATTAAAGAAATTTGAGGTATTAAAACATTATAGGTATTAGCCTATTAGGTAGTGACAAAGTTAAATGAGTCTTACGTAGTAATAAATGATACTTTAGGATATGAAGTAAAAAATATGTTTGTTTTTAGATGCCTATTGATGTGTCACCCTTAAAAATAATTATAATCTACTATAAATATGTACACGTAGCTTCTAAGACATAGCTCAACTGATAAAAAGTTTGAATGGTATGGCTATTATTGTATTAACGATGTGGAGTCCCCCTCCCCCAACATTGTCCAGGATTACATGTAAAAAAAAGGAAAGATATGATATATATAAAGGTTAAAAAAATATTATTATTTCATGTTGGTCACATTTTGGTCCCTCGTTTTATTTTTATAACATTATCAAATATGATGACCAAAATATTATACTAATGAACATGTGAGACCAAAACATGAAAAATGTGAAACGTGAAGGACTAATGATTTTTTTTACCGGTATCAGAATAGAAATATTATTATGATATTTTAAAGAAGATATGACAACTTTACATTTAGATTGGTGTTTCTATTTTGTATCTTCTGTCGTGTCTATATACAGTTAAGAAAACAATAATATTAGTTTTCATAACAAAAAAGAGTTATTGGAGACAATATATTAAATAAAATGCTTATAATACATATCTAACTGAGTATGAGTAACAATCAATAGTTGTTTACCAAATTTATAAGTCGATAGTGAAATCAAATGTTGTGAGTTGAAGTTAAATGATCATAAATTCATTAATATTGACTACGAGGTTAGGAGCATTGATTGAAAATGAATAGAAAATATAGATTGCAAAATCTGAACAAAATGTTTGATGTTGATCAAACTTTAACTACGAGGTCATAAGCTTCACATATTGAATATAATTAAAGTTTGGTGAAATCTATGTAAGAAAGTGCATATATGAATGTGCCTACATTTAAACTTCGGTTGATATTGATTGTAATGATAAAGACTAAAGAATCAACCCGAATTTTTATTTTAAATGTTTAACACATTGTAAAGAGATTACTGGTTCAGGTTGGTGCAACTATTGTATGATACAAGTTGGTGTAGGTTTTTGGGAAATTATTAATGTTTAGTATAGCTATCGTATGCTGGACGATGGAAATAACCCTACATACATGAGCAACAAACACTTTTTTATTAATTAGAAGATTGCAAAAAGACTCTCAAACACAAAATGACTCAATCACTCTTTGTAACAAAATAAGACGTGATCCATAAAACCCTCTTTTGGTGTTTAGCTGTCACCTCTCTTACCTCACAAAACTAGAGTTATTTCTCTCTTTTTGAAAATATGATGCTCACGAATTTTTTCACACTTTGCATAATAATATCTTCTTATATTTACAAGACGGTTGTGATAAATTTTAATCGATTAATTAATTAATCTAATTAATATAGAAGACCAAATTAATAGAAAATCTAATTAATAGAAAATCTAATTAATATAAAAGACCAAATCAATAGGAAATCTAATTAATATAGAATATCTAATTAATATAGAAATCTAATAAATATAGAAATCTAATTGATATAGAATGTCTAATTAGATAGACGATTCTACATCGAGTTACTTATAGCCTACGCTTAATAAATCTTCACCTAGGCTTATAGTAACTCCATTATCTGTTGCACAAAATGTTATACTATTTAGAGACCAGCTCACCCAAATCCCAAACTGGCATCAGTCTCATACAGTTTGTAAGTTTTGAAATCGATAATACATTATTCAGAGCATTTGAAGGATTTTCTTTGCTAGCATTCTTATCCATCTTCATTTGCTCTTCTCCACCACGTATCGGATGAAGTGTAGCTTAATGTCTACATATTTAGTTCACTCATTAAACTTTAGATGTTTAATTAAATGAAGGGAAATAAAATTATCACTGAACATAACCGCATATTGCTCCACACCAGTGAGTTCACTCAACAATATCTTCACCCAAATAGCTTTCTTCATAGCTACGGTAGCAGCCATATACTCGGCTTCTGTGGATGATAATGGTATGAACTTATATATACAAGGATCCTAAATAAACATTAATCCAAGCACAATAAATAAATAACCTAAAGTAGACTTCTTTGTGCCTAGACATCCTACATAATCAAAGTTCATATATCACTTGTATACTTCTAAATAGTAACACAATCATACAACAGCTGAACCTTTCAAGTAACTCATGAGCCACTTGAGTTCACACCAATGCAGCTTCTCAGAATTAGACATGAATCTACTCAAAACACTTACGGTGTATGCAAGATCATGTCTCGTATAAATCACAACATGCATAATGCTACCAATAACATTGACATAAGGTATCCACAATATATGCTTCTTATCTATTCTTTATCCCTCAGTAGTTGATAACTATTAAGATCACATTGATCTTTCATCTGATCATCTAAAGGACCTCAATCCCCAGACCATTAGCCAAATTTTTACTTATGTATTGGTTCAACTTCCTATGTATGGCTTGAGGTGGAACCATGCCCAAAATATTATTTGGTAAAAACGTCTACATCTTCACTTTTAAGATCAGATGCATCATCAACTCACATCTCTTCCCGAAAGTACTAGATTGAGTCTTCAACGCCTCATTCAATGGAATGTCTTCTTCATTGAAAATCATTTCCATAATTATCAAAATCCTTCTAACTCCAGGTTCAAGGCACCAATATCTATACCATTTTAATTATGTCGGACAGTCACGAAATATTTCAGTGTTCTTGGCCTAAGCTTATCCTGCTTCACATGTGCGTATGTATCATATCTGAATACTCTAAATCTTACAACTTAGGTTTATTTCCTATTCCGGCCTCTTAAGGACAAAGAAAGTTAGGCATTATATATGGAATCCTGTTGATGATTTAAGCAGTTGTTGTCACGACTTCTCCCTAGAATCCTCATCATGTACCAACTGTATGAAGCATACATTTAACACGTTCCAATAGCGTTCGATTCATTTTCTCAGCAAGCTCATTCTATTGGAGAGTCTCATTTATGGTTTGGTTTCTAACAATGCCAAGCTTTGCACAATAATAATTGAACTCTTTGTTTACATACTTCAAGCCATTATCAGTCTGAAGCTTCTTCACCATTTTCTCGATTTAATTCTCTACCAAAATCTTCTACCTTAAAAAAGGCAACTAATTATTCATTTTTTGTATTCAAAAGTAGAACTCGTACTTTCTTAGAATACTCATCAATCAACGACATAAAATACATTTCCCACCTATGATATGTTCCCGTGTTAGACCCCAAAGGTCTGAATGTACATAATCAAGTAATCCATTAAATGCATGGTTGCTGGGAAAAAACTTCACCCTCTTGATTTTACCTAATACACAGCTTCCGAATCGATATATCATTTAACAACCCATGTTTAATTAGTTTATTGAGTCTTTTCTCACTTAAATTCCCCAGCCAATGATACAACAACCTGGTATAATCTTTCCCCACACTATAAACACACCCTACTACTATAGAGGCTTCAAGAATTACCATATTATTAGTGGTATTGGCTTTCATATAAACAAAAGAGCTTTTTAAGATCCTAAGTTTACCACCTCTATCCTTGTAGGTACCTCCCTCATCTAATATCAAAGTCGAAGGAAGGTTACATTTAAATTTGGATACATACCTTATGTCGTTATTTACTGTCGCAAGTCCCGTAGAAAAATTGATCTGGACCGTTCAAATCCTTTTTACCATAAGTCTAGCTTTCCTCTTGATTTTTTTTACTATTAACTATGAATATAGACTAGTCGTACCTACAACTCTAACGGTGGATAGAGAACCTATGAGAATGACCAAAGAGAGAATCTAGATGATCAAAGTTGTCAAGACAAATGCCATTTCCCATCGATTAAATATGATATATTATTGTCAAGGTTGTTGCTTTGGTGTGTACCTCAATCATAACTCGACCAAATATTAATAGAGTTTGCTTGACTACATATAAAGCTTATCGTATATATGAGTTTTATTTATTTATATATTTTGTTTATTTAGTTTTGTAAATTAACTTTGTGTTTTTATGCATACAACATTTTATGTTTTTTTCATGTGGTATAACATCTTTAAAAATAATGTTGTTGTCATGTCTAACTTTAGACATTTACTTAAGATAGTGGTTGGGATTTTGAATGATGGTCATTAGGCTCAATAGCGGAAAGAAGAGGTTGGGGTTCATATAGTTTTATTATGAAATGTAGGTAAATAAGCTTTAACAAAGTTGACTGAACGACTAATGATAAAATGGAAGGAACAAATATATAACTTGTACTCTTGCACTTTCCATTCGGGAGGTACAAATTCTTGACCCTTTATAGGCCACCAAGAAACAATTTCAATCCGAGTGCAAGAGCCATACAGCCAAATTGATAGAATTGAATAAGTATAGAAAATAATGGCTTAGGAGACGGGCCAAAATCTAAAGGCCAATATGGTTCGCAACATTCATGAAACCCTTCTTAATATGATATGGAATTAGTATGGTCTTAGTCCTTCCAATTCGACGACTCAAATGATTTTTTTTTGTACATCATAGTTGTTCGTGAGAAAAGTAGAACAATGTTCACAATATGGGTTCAATAATTAGTTATTTACTATTTTAAGTTCTGCAAGACAAGGTTCACATTTTATAATAAAATTAACGGTCCAGAGTACGAACTACTTCAAATGAACTTTTTTTCTTACAATTTTGAATAAATTGAGACTTTTAGCTCATTTACTCTTAAATTTTAAAGCTATTGAGCAATCCTACCCACCATTAGATGTGTTTTAGCGTAAGGAATGAATTATTTATTACATGGTTCGAACAAACGGGTAAAGTTGATCTATTATAGGCTTGAGGTTCATTTTTAGTATAATGATCAATTCTAAAACTAGAAAGTATATGTAAGAACTAATGTTCTTTATACATGCTTAGGATTTATTTTCAACAATAATTATTCAATCCCATATATAAGTTCCAAAATAGTTTTTATTCAAACAAATGTCTAGTTAATATCTGCATGCATCATTAGGGTAAAAAAATGGTGAATCATACATAGATAAAATTCAAATGATGAAATATAAATTAACCCCTATATTGGATTATATTTTTAAAAATTATACAACTTCAAGTGCTATAGTTCCAATAGACCAAAACAATTTGGACCTTCTTCATCATATAGTCTATAGGTTCTCGGCTTAACCTTGACCAATATAATGTAGGTATTTTCTAGTTTAGATAAAGTTTTCTTAACATCTTGTCCTTTATATATATGAATACATGTCTAAATATTTGATCAGATATCTCGAAGCTACAAAAAAATGACTTTAGAGTCATACTACTTCGTATTAGTGTTTTGTAGTTCTTCATGTGTAAGTGAGGTTTTATCTGATTTTCTTTGATTATGTTAAGTTCTACAATCCTAGACATTTATTCTCTCGTCTAAATTTATATTCGAAATAAAATTATTAGTTTTTATGTTGACACTATCTTTTTTATTTCATACACCAAAGAAAAATGGCGTTTCAACTGTTATATTTTGTGAAGTGATTTTTGTGTCTCTAGAACTCTATATAGAAAATCTTGGAATTTTTCGGCCGCACATGTATGGATGTATCGTATGCCTCCAAGATGATTGTGTTTGTCACCTCCATTTTTTCGTTTTCATGAAGGAAAAAATGATGACAAGAAATGTTGTATAATACCCTAAATTTGGGAAAAATATGATACGTGAGCATTAAGAAATTTGTAGATCCTTGCTAGTTGTGATAATATGAGATACCTCATACTTACAACATATATTTATTTTAATGAAATTTTTTTATTTTTTTGCCTTGATTTTAGCAAAAGGTTTCACTTCTACCTATACATAAAAATAATCAACCACGGCTATAAGATACTTTGAAGTCTCCAATTTTACATGTTCAGGCGCTTTTTAGTTATTAACATTGGAAAGCTTCTCAAGCATGTTGAATTCAGTCTACAACTCCCAATATAATCATATTTTGATAAGCTCACCGGGAATAAGTGCTACTGATAAGAGAATAATTAGTTAGTATTTGGGCCAGGTATTAGACTGGTTCTCATTATATTCATATTTATATAGGGTCATCTATATTAATGGGCCATTGGTGTCAATAGCGCCTAAACTGATCACTATAAATATGAATTATCACACCATTTTGTAGTTGGAGAACATTTATTATTCTATTAAAACATATTGATTACTCTCTCTGGCTATTTTTTCTCTCCAATATTCAACCAACTCATTCTAGAAGGCCGATCCTATAATTCACAAGACCATTCAACTGAACCACTTGTATCTGAAGCAACCTTATCAAACCAAGACTCGTTAGAGGGAATGATTCATCACGAGCTATGAGTCAATTGGGAGCTTCACCCGTTGTGATCCAAAATCATGAGCAAATTACATACCATATATATGATCGTCTCATATTCTTGACCGAATTATTAGACCCCACCATATGTATGGACCATCCATGTTGGTTTCGGGTTATCAACAAAAGGTAAAGGTCTCTCTAACTAAATTATGTTAATAATCTACTTGTTCATGAGATTTGATAAAAATGTGTGGTTTGAATTTGACATCAAATTCCCGAAGTTCTATTAATTATCTTGCAATTATACATATATATATATATGGCTTGTGTGCTACATTTAGGAGGAAAATAGTTTTATACACTGATAATGTATGTGTGAAAATATAAACTTATAATTCCAGTGCAAGATCTAAATCTAGGGCTAATTATTTTAGATTTAAACATCGAGTTTGAGAATTTATGAGAGAACTACTTACATAATATATTTCTTTTAGGTTACTTATTTATCCCCTAACTTATATTGTGTTAATCATGTGATTATATATATATATATAATCACACAACTTTGGTTTTGACAAACTTTGATGAGCTTGGAGACTCATTGATTTTAATAAAATTTACATCATAATTGAGAATCTGTTTGAATTTGACAACACGTTTAAGGATTTAAAATAGTTAGAAACATTGTTCTGAGGATAAAAAAATGAATTTGTGTAATATGAAGAGCCTCTCTACCAAGATTTAAATCCTTATTAAAGTTACATGAATGCACCATAACCTTAATGTTATAAATTTGTGTATATTTTTCTTCGACGCCTTTTTTGCTGGCCAAATGACCTATAAATTTTCCTGATTGGATGTCAAATATACACTTCTCTAGGTGCAGCACCTACCAAAAGTTCTCAAATATTTATGTGAGCTCGACTATGTGGTTGGATATATAATTGCTTGTGACCAATATATCATCAATGTATACTTATAATTTATATTTGAGTTGACTTTATAAAACTTTTATTTACCAATCATCAGTAAATAGCACGTGTAGTGAGGCAAAATAACACAAATTTGTAGCAACAGAGCTCTTATTATATTGTGAATGAGGCGTCTTCCTAATCTTGCACATGCATCAGGATTTGATTGTAGCCAAAATATGTGTCCATAAAAGATAATATACGATTACCCACGGTATAATCCAGTAATTGGTATATGCGGGGGGGGGGGGGGGGGGGTCAAGAATGAATCATTCAGACATGCTTTGTTGAGATAAGTAAAATCCATGCACACGCGCCAATTATAATTTTTTTTTACCAAAAATTAGATTATCGATCCAAATTAGATAAAAGGCTTTCGAAATGCGGCCTACAATTTTTTTGTTTTTTCTTGGGAAAATAAGCAATATTTTGTTTGATGGATTGTAATTTACTGTCTATTGACATTTTTTAGCATATCACCTTGGTGGACACACTAGTAACATCTTTTGTCAAACACGTGAATATATCCAAATTCTCGTACATAAATGAAAAAAAGAATAATATGGATATTACCTTGTAGTTATTTTCCAGACGAATAACTTTATATGTTTATAATGTTATATTTTCAATAGCTTCCCTAGGTTTGACCAACTGAAGAGCCTCTTACGAATAATCAATGCTGTGTCGAATGACCCAAGGTCATGTTGTTTTCTATTCATTAAGTATGAAAGAAATGAAGTAATAATCTTTTGTTATTATTTGGTTCTTATGAATAACACTGATCCAACCATTGATTACGTATAAGAGGTATTGAAAAATTATTAACATAATTTTCTATATTTTGTCATACTAAGATAACAAAAAAACTAGGTTGTATGGTGGAGAAACTTCTACAACCATTAAAATGAATTGTACTTGCTTTTCATGCTCATATTAGCCCATAACCACCTTTAATTTTCATTCACCAATAACTAGGGTATATGTTATTGTGTTACTGACCAGGTACCCATGAATTTTATCATAGGTGATTTTGAAAAGGACGTTGGTCGAACTCCACTCATCAACCATGATCCTTCATACTATATCTTACTTATTTTTTACAATAATGATGATTTTATACTGATGTGGCACACTAAATGTGCCTTTAAGTTTATCCATAACATCAAATCTCAAGATTGACTACATGCATTTGTAAAAGTATTATGTAATACTTGACAATGAGTTTCATCCGTTGATTGTTAACACAATTTGACTCTTGGAATCAGGTTACATGTATTCAGCAAGTGTATCAATTATGTCTAGTGTTTTGAGGTCCTTTAATGGTTTGGATGCAGTTGTAATCTATAGAGTATTACTGGAGCCGATTTTTTGGTTTGTTTGTGGTAAAAAAAAATCGACTTGGAAAATTCCTTTAATAAATTCTGTCAACTTATCTTTTTCAGTTAGGTTGTGAACTTCATCTTTTAGTGCACGACAGTCCCACGTTAGATTCCTTATATCATTAAGATAATTATATACTTTGTATATAATAAAATAATATTTTGGAGTGAACATTGTTCCATCTTTTTGTAACCAGTTTAGCAATTATTTATATTGCTCGAATTTTATTATTTAAGCTTCACGAAGGGTGCGATCAAAGGATTAAAGGCTTTTATTGGAGACATAAATATTAATTTATTAACATTAGGCGTGTTATGGTAAAAATAATAAGTATTTAAGACCTCTAGAAGTTACATACACATTGTCTCATCAACCTTAATTTGCGCAATGACTTGTGCTAACAAATAATCAATAGTTTATGACATCTTATTCATAATATATTTTCCTGAAACCCATGTATGATTCTATAATTATAAGACATTTATGCATCAACTCCATGACAGTTCTCCAAGTTGTTATTTGTTTGGATGAACCGTTTATTGTCATATTGGAAGCTTTCATTAGGTTTCTGCTTAAAATTGATGATGTAATCACCATCACCTAATATGAATTTGATACATCTGAACTGGTCTTCAAATGTTGTCCATATCATTTCAAAATTAAGTATACACCAAAAAGGTAATAGGTTGAACCAATTTAGGGTAATTACCTCGAAATGTTATAGATTATACACTATATAATAGCATTTTATCTCCCCTGAATATGAGCATCCTGCTTTAGAATTGTTTGATATCATGATGAGGATATTATTTTTCCATTGTACTTATTTATCTTGTAAATATCAACTTTGATGTTAAATCATCCTGGATAATTTCAAGAGCTAATGAGGATAACACAAGGTTGTATTTGGGTTCGGTAGCAATAGATTGGGGACATGCAAAGTGTGTCAAACCGACGAGTTAGTAATATTTTATGAGGGTTGATCGAGCCATGGTTGGATAACAATTGGATAAGGATAATTTTATATGACAAGTGATAAATAGTTTTGCATAGCCATCAAGTGGAACTAGACCGGTGTGCTATTGGTTAAGAGAACACATATCTTTATCAATTAGGTAATGTTTGTGGTTTGATTCAGTGTTGGATTATATGAGGCTTTGTATCGTGTAATCTTTTTTTATATTTAATGATAAGAAGAAAGTGTTCAACTTCTTCTATCAAATTGGGAACGATCATAACGGGAACGACACATCATGAACATGGTGACTAATTCATAATCTAACCACTTATTAAAATCTCTTACCTTTGAATTTTCAATACAAGAGCAATATGATAAATGGTTGTGTAATAGAGAAGGATGATAACGATTCTAAATCATAGATCCAACGAGTTTTCACCATTTTTATAGTTATCGAGGCTGATAAGACGACGGATGACGAAGCATAGGTTATGTCGACTATTGTGGGTGCATGTTTACCAACAAGAGTGCGTATTGTCATAAGGTCCATTATATGGGAGCATCAGTCTAGTTGTCTTTGCACACCAACAATAGATGTAATGGGTCTTATGTTATCAAAATTGGTTTTATCATTAGTGAAAAACATACATACATTTGGAAGTGGTATTTTAGTTTGAGTTATTTATAAAAACATTCTCTTATATTAATTCTATCTTTTGTTTTTTTTCCTTCCTTAATTATCTACTTGCATGATTATTCCAAAAAATCTTGAGGCGATATTCAGTGGTCGATCAGCTGCTAAAGAGATTTTCCATAAACTTGCCTTTTGGGCTGAGAAAGAGTGGAATAATATTTTCCACACCGCCTTCCAACCAATCAACTTCCTTAATAGCCACTCGTTTCCAATCTCAGACAGAGCCTCGTCGCCTTGAAATTTAATGTCAGAGCCCAATTCGAAAATAACCTGCACAAGTTTAGTTCGTTCTGACTGCAAAGTCTTCTTCCCTATTCGTAATAGGTCAGCTAATCATTTACCAAAAAAGAAAAAAAAGGTTAACAAGGAAAATAAAAGTAAAAAGACAGCTAGCATATCTGGTGCTAGCCCTTCAACTCCATCAAAGCCAAAGCCTCGAAAACGAAAAGCATGAGAGCAGACTATTTCACCCATTGAAGAAGGGAAAGATCAAGAACCATCTTCAAATAAAAAGAAAGCTTCTTCCAGTTTCTATGGAAAGAAAAATAAACAAGCCAAAATCACTGCATATACACTAGTCGATGAAGAAAATATCACTACTGTTGAAAATCAAAAAAACCCTTCGGTCGAAGAGCAAACAGCCAATGACAACACTTTGATAATCATCGAAGACAATGTTAATGATGAAAACCAAAATGCCGAAAACTTCGATCCTCACAGTTTCATCAATTTTAAAAATACACAAGAGCTTGTTGGAGAATACGATCATGTTCTCAAAGACATTCAAAATCATATGATTAATTTTGAGAGACCAACAACTGTCGAAGCGTCTCCAGAAATTATCTGTCCCTCTGCACCAACCACAACTTTAGATATGATTCCTTGTCCTATTTCAACAGAATTTCCTCTTCATCATCAAAATCATGCGATTGTTGTTGCACTTCAACAATTTATCGATCTCGATGTTACAACAAAAACACTTTATTCCCAAGTCGAAGCTTCTCAAAACAATTTAAAATAATTGGCCAAAGACATGGTCCGCTACAAAGGTCTTGCTGAAGATGAGAAAAAACTAAGGGAAGATTTTCAGCCAAAGTGGTCGAGCAATTTCATATGTATGAATTAGCAAGGTCTAAGGTTATTCGAGGCGCTCTCTTCATGAAAAATAATATGCAAACAAAACATATTGTTGACGAAGAAACGTTGAAGGTTTCTCATGAAAAAAGATATGAATAAGCTCAAAACTGATCATACTAATGAACTGGCTGCTGAAATATCCAAATCCAAAGGTCTCCAAAACTCTCTTACCCTTTGTGAGGCGAAAAATAAAGAATTGACCGATGAGATAACTGAATTGAAAAAAGATTTCGAGGAGGAAAAAACTTATGTTGTTGCAGCTGCCGAAGGTGAATTTTCAAAAGACATGTTGGGTGCTATTAGCAATGGAAAAGAATAAACATTCATCACTCTTCTTCAATAACTTCATGATACTTATCTGAAGATTAACCTCATAATTTTTTAGAACGACATTCCTATCGAAAAGTGTCCAAGTGAAGCTTTCGATCCTATCCCAGACTCATCATCTTCAGAGGAGGAATCATCCGAGGAGGATGAGTCGTCTGAATAATTTTATTACTCTTTTTTGTATTTGTCATATTAAAAATTTGCTTTTTTTACTTTGAAGAATTAATCTAATTGACAAATTATTTCCTTATTTGTTATTTTTATTCTCTTCATATATTACCCGATGCTAAAATTTTAAAATAAATAAGTACTTTGAACTTTCAGCATATAATTATAAATTGTAAGCTTACCACTTCAAATACCTTCGTGAAGTTGGTGAACATGGTTGTGCTTCGAAAAAATACAGTGCATTATTAAGCATTGCACTTTGCAAAAACTGTAATGTGTTTATTAAACATGGTTGTTTTCTTCGAAAAGTGTTATGAACACTTCGGAACATTCTACTCTTAACCAACCTCAAAGATGATCAGTCTTTGATAAGTTGTTAAGATAGTTTTATTCAAACATGTGTAAACAACCATTGGCCAAAAATGAATTTTATTGATAATATTGAATGTGTACACAGCGCCTCGTTAAAACCTTCCTGGGCCAACAGGGTAGGAAAGAATGCGCCATTCAAAAGTGAAAATTCCAAAATACAAAGACAAATCATTCCCAATAAAGCTTCAAGTATTGTATGTTACATGGATGTTGAAGCATCCTCCCTTCGGAATCACAAAGACGATAAGACCCTGGCTTTATCCTCTCAACAACCATATAGGGCCCTTCCCAGTTCAGAGCCATTTTCCAAGGCTTTTCTCCTTTGTATGCAGAAATACTTTTCTCAACACCTTATCACCTTCTTTCAATTCTCTACTCTTCACCTTCTGATCATATCTATTTCTCATAAAAGTTTGATAATGGATTACTTTCAAATAAGCTCGAACTCGTTTTCCTCAATCAAATCTAAATTTTCTATTCTAACTTAATATTAAATCTTTCTGAATATTGATTTATTTTAAAAGATGACATCATAGATTCTATGGGTCTGACTACATCCATTCCATATGCCAACGAAAAAGGAGTTTCTTTTGTAGCCTCTTTAGGAGTTGTCCGAGAAAAATGAAGTCATCTCTTTGTTATTAAACTGAGGACCATTATCTGCTGTAATCCTCCGAGAAACTCCAAAATGACAACAAATGTTGTTCACAATAACATTGATCACATCTTTTGCCTTTATTCCTGATAGCGGTTCTGCCTCGGCTCACTTTGTAAAATAATCCACTCATACGATTATCATCTGTCCTCCTCCAGAAGCCATCAACAAAGGACCCACCAGATCAATCCCCCATCTATCAAATGACCCTGCCTCGGTTATAGACATAAGTGACACTGTTGGCCTATGAATAGCATTAGCAAATCTCTGACAAGTATCACAACTTCGAACTAAATTCTTAGCATCATTCATTATTGTAGGCCAATAAAATCCTGCAAGTAAAACTTGTCGTGATAGAGCTTTAAACGCGCAATGAGCTGACCCTTCACCATTATGCAATTCTGATAACACCTCTTGTGATTCTTGTTTTCCTAAACATCGTAATAATGGCATGCTCAATGCCTTTTATACAATATTTCATCCAACACTATATATCTGAAGGCTTTACCTCTCAATTTTTTGGCCAACCTCAAATCATCTGGTAATGTTCCTTGAGTAAAAAAACTAAGAATATATGTTCTCCAATCGCCTCGGATTATTTCATCTGTAACAAAGAATTCCTTTGTGCATTCGCACTGATTAGATTGAGTAACAATTGAAGGATTTTCTTATAACAAAATCCAAGGATATTCTTCCTTGTAAGCGATATTTGCTAAAGAATCAACCACCATGTTACTCCCTCGACCAATATATTCCACAACAACATTGTCAAACAGAAGCATCAAATTCCGAAGTTCCCGGAGATATAAAATCAAACAATCATTTCTTGCTTCATAAAATCTAGATACCTGATTTGCTAACAACTGAGAATCCATTTCCAAGCGTACTGAAGTTGCTCCACAATTTTTTTCCAATCTTAAACCTATTAAAGCAGCTTCGTATTCAGCTTCATTGTTCAAAGCATGAAAACCAAATTTAATAGATTGAATCATCATTTCTCCAGTTGGAGCTATTAACTAAACCCCAGCACTGCACCCTGAAACACTAGATCCTTCATCTATTTTGACAACCCATCTCGAATTCACTGGTACATATTCTTTACTCTCTTCCACATCTGATCGTCTCGAATGGAATTCAACAAAAAAATATGCTAATGCTTGCGTCTTTATTGTTGTTCAAGGTGTAAACAAAATTCCATAGTCCCCCCAACTCCACTGACCACTTGGTCATTCTCCCCAAAATATCAGGTCGTTGTAAAACATTTTTCAAAGTGAATGAAGTTCGGACTTCGATAGTGTGAGCTTGAAAATATGGACGCATCTTACTAGCAGCAATCACCAGTGCTAATGCCAGTTTTTCTAATTTCAAATATCTATTTTATGTTGCAACTAAACTTTTACTGATGTAGTACACCGGCTTCAGAACTCTCGAATCTTCACTGATTAACACTGCGCTTAGTGCAAAATTCGATACCGCAATGTACAAAAAACGTTTCTCCCCATTTCGAGGTTTTGAAAATATTTCTGGCGATGATAATTTTTTTTATATTTGTGAATGATGTCTCACCTTAGGATGTCCATCCAAACCTGCTTGGTCCTCGTAAAACTTGAAAGAAAGGAAAGCATTTGTCAGAAAATCTAGAAATAAACCGGTTAAGTGCTGCTAACCTTCTTGTTAGAATTTGCACTTCTTTGATAGACCGAGATGAATTCATTGTTATCAAAGCTTTCAACAGTTCTGGGCCAACTTTTACTCCTTTTCACTCATGACGAAACCCAAAAACTTCCCTGACCGAACTCCGAAGGTACATTTGTCAGGATTTAACTTTAACCTGATTGCCTTTAAATTCAAGAATGCTTCCTCTAAATCATCAAGATGCACTTCATCCTTTGAACTTTTTACCACCATGTTGTCTATATATACCTCTATATTTCTTCTGATCTGAGTAGCAAAAGCTTTATTCATCAACCTCTGATAAGTAGCTCCAGCATTTTTCAATCCAAAGGCATAACCCTATAACAATGCAAACCCCTAACAGTTATGAAAGTTGTTCATTCTTGATCTTTTGGATCCATTTGAATTTGATTGTATCCTGCAAAAGCGTCCATGAAGGTTAAAATTTTATTGTCTGAGGTAGAATCAATCAATTGATCTATTCGAGGAACATGAAATGGATATTTAGGACAAGCCTGATTCAAGTCTGTAAAACCCACGCATATTCTCCATTTACTATTCTTCTTTTTTACCACTACCAGATTTGTCGTCCATAAAGGATACTGTGACTCCCTTATGTGTCAGACCTTATATAATCGATCTACCTCGGCAGCAATTGCTTCTGCTTTTTCTGAGGAAAATGCTCTTCTTTTTTGAATTACTGGCTTCACCTTCAGATCAATAGCCAAACTGTGACGAATTACCTCAATTAGTACTCATGTTACATCTTATGTCTTCCAATCGAAAACATCCAAATTATAAGATAACAAATCTAACAGTTGTTGACGTAAGAGCGGGTCAATAAGGTTCCAAATCGAAGCACCCTTCCTTCTAAAAAAGTAAACTCCTCAATTTCTTCACTTATCGTGAAAGACCCTCGGGTTTCCCTCAGATCGTCAACCTTTTATTCTCAATCTGAGAGCACCTCTTCTAACTGTTATTCATGCATTAAATCTCCATTGTTGGATCCTCGGATCCGAAGTGCAGTGGTATAGAATTCCCTAGCTACGTTCTGATCGCCTCGAACGACCCCAATCCAATCTCCAATACATACTTGAAGCATTGATGAACTGTTGATACAACCCCATACATTCTTGGAAGCCATGATCTTCCAAAAATAGCATTATAACTCGTGGGATAATCCACCACCACAAAAAACACTTGAACCTTACTCTTAAATGGTAATTTTCTCAAACTTACTTCTCTCTTGAATTCCTCAATAACACGAGCTGTTACACTCGTAAATCCTATAATTGTGCGATCTAATTGAGAAATTTGAGGTGGATTTTTCATTCTATCATAGGTTAACTTAAAAAGGACATTAGCAGAACTACCAGTGTCAATAAGCACACGTCGAATTTCGACGCCAGCCACCTCTGCTCCAATAACTACAACATATTTATGTGGCCCTGTTGTACCTCGCAGATCATCCTCATCAAACAAAATGAAAGGAATAACCTTTTTCCAGAAAAATGTGTAGACATCTTCCCTTCAATTTGAGTTATCAGATTAACAACATGTCTCTTCCTTGAACCATCTGAATTGCTAGTCGTCAAATCGCCTCCGAAAATGGTTAATGACTCAGAATTTACATAAATCTCGTACATGCCCCTTTTCAACGGGCTCTTCGTCTGCCATCAAAAGCAATATGTTTGGATCCTTCTCCACATATTCAGAAGAATTATCAAATGATTCAACTTTTAAATCCAAAATCATCAAATTCTCAGCTGGTGCAGCCTTCGAAGTTAATGCAACATTATTTTTCAAACCACTCCCTTGCGACTTTAAATAAGTCAAAAGCTTCCCATTTTTTATCAGAGTTTGAACCTCATTCTTCAGAGCAATGCAGTCATTGGTATCATGCCCGATATCCTCATGATATCTGCAATATTTATTGTTCCTTTCCTCCCTTGGCCTACGAATTTGTGCTGGCTTCGTAAAATCTACGAAGCTCTTGGTCTTATTACAAATCAATGCTACATTCCATGTCAGATCAACATAATAATCTGGTTTAACCCATTGATTTACCCTTGGCATGTTATAGCTGTTAGAGGAATGTGATTTGAATATCCACCACTACGAGGAGGCACGTTGTTATTATTTTGTCGTGCATGCTAATTACCATTTCCATTCAAAGGTTGCCCTTGGTTATTGACCGTCTGACTCGAATTCTTTGGAGTGCTAACTGGTCCTCCTCAAACTCTAGTTGACTCTTCAACTTTAATATGGCCATCAACTTGAGCCATCAAAGCTCCAAAAGTTTAAGTCTCTTCTCTTCGTAGTCTCATTGGCCAGACCCCCTAACAATAATCCTTGGCAAAAATCTGCCACTTTAAAGGAGGGTGTTCAAATTTAAATATTTTATTTATATTTATTTCCATTTAAACCTATTTAGTGGGTTAGACAAAATATTTTTGTGTATTAACTTTCATTCAAAGCTCTTTATTAAGTTAGACCAAAACTTTAAGAATTTGGTGAAAAAAACTACTTAAAGACGTCTTTTCAAACAATTCATTAACACAAACAATTTTCTCTTTCTCAGTTTTCTTTTATTCTTTAGCTAACAAAAAATTGAAACAAAACAACGCTTAAATATACTGATTTTTTTAATAATAACAACTAAATATGTGCAATAAATATATAAAAACTAAAAAAATAAAACAAAAACTACTAATTTTTCAATAATTACAACTAAATGGTCTAATATTTTTCTTAACTTTCTATTGTAGTTGGTTAGCATATACAAAAAATACTAAATCACGATAATACATATATTTTTTTGGGTAAATGTGGGCGTATATATATATGTACAAGGTTACAATCGTTGAGAGAGTCATATGATCTCTTAAGTGAGCACAATGAAGGGTAACAATGTACCTAAAAGAAAAAGATATGTCCAAGAGTGCCTTGATAAAGGTCTAGAGCACTTGCCTCTTAAAAAACCTTAACCACCCGTTGGGTAAAAACCCGGTCTAAGGAAAAAGAGTATAAGTCTCCAGGCCGGCACTAATGGACTATTACATAGAAAATCCGAAAAACTGAGTGTATCAATGAAAAAAGACTCTAACATGTGAGTCGATAATGCGGATATAATCTAAATAAGATCTTCAAGGTCATGAGAGTGATTCGGATAACGATGGTGTCTTGAGTCACGGTCTCTTCATCAAACACAAGGCGGATGCGGGCACGCTAAATCTCGAAAACAGTGGCTTAGAAGGCAAGATTGATGGCGCGGGATCGGTAGGATGTTCCTCGATGCTCCTTCCTAATCCATTTGTGTACACTATCAAGCGTTGTCATTTCTCGAGTAATCCCCAGCCATGATCGAATACGACTCCAGATTTCCTTAGTGAACATGCAAGCAAAGAAAAGATGGGCACCAGACTCATCTGAGTGCCTGCAAAATGGGCAGCTGATGTTAGGCAAGTCCATGTAGTGGAGAGTATCTTTCATGGCAAGACGACGATTGAAGGCTAGCCAGACAGTGAAAGAAAACTTAGGTGGGATGAATCTCTTCCATAACTTTGATAGATTTGGGCATACCTCACCTTTTGTTCTCATGGCTTCATAGACACGTCTAGTAATTAGCTTTCCACCCAAAGTACAGATTTCAAGACCCAGAATGACACTATCTCGACCCCCAAATATCTGTATCCAAGAGTCTCTAATATCAAAAAGCTTTCGAACAAGATGACTGTCTCTATCTCTTTTTTTGGTAGTCCCATATAGTTTGTCCTCGAAGATAATACTCATGCATCCATTTTATCCATAATGACTTAGAGTCAGAATGTAATAACCAAATTGAACGGGTAAGAAGGACACGATTCCAAACTCTGATATCCATAAGGCCAAGTCCTCCTTCATTTTTGGGTTTACAGATTTTGTCCCAAGCAATCCGAGCAGGTCTACCCCCCCAGAAGAACTTGAGGCAGAGCGAGCGGATGGTGTTAAACACCGCCGAGTGCAAAGGAAAAGCGCGGAACCAAAATGATTCGACCCATTGAAGCACAGAGGTGATCAATTGAAGTTTTCCCGCGTAGGAAAGTTTCATATGTTCCCATTTTTTAATGTAACTTGAGATAGCCTCTGTCAAAGGGGAAAAATCAGTAACTGAGACGGTCATAGGAGCGAGAGGTATCCCCAAGTAACGTACAGGGTAAGTGCCAACTTCAAATCCGACTCTTTCCATAATCCGATCATAAACAATCCCTTTAACCCCGGCTAGGTATATTTTGGATTTAGAAGGATTCAGTGATAGTCCCGAAATATCTTCCAAATGGCTCAAGCATTCCATAAGGATATTAACCGATGTCTTATCTCCTTTTGAAAGTAGCATCAAATCGTCAGCAAAAGCGAGGTGGGTAGTGTGAGTGTGGGCGCATTTCAGATAGAATTTAAATCTCGGTTCGCTCGATTTCTTCTTTAACAAACGAGACAGATATTCAAGGCAAATGATGAATAAAGTAGGGGACATGGGATCACCTTGCCTTAAGCCCCGCTGCCCACGGAAGAAGCCATGAAGCTCGCCGTTGATAGAAACCGAGAAGGACGCTGTAGTGATACAAGCAAGAATCCAGCCCACAAACTTCGGAGGAAACCCGATACCATGGAGAATATCCGATAGGAAGTCCCATGAGACAGTGTCAAATGCTTTGCGAAGATCCACCATGAGCATACATCGCGGAGAAACTCTTGCACGGTTCGAACCTCTAACCAACTCTTGGGCAAGGAAAACATTATCAACAAGATTTCAACCACTCACGAAAGCACCTTGTCCTTTATCAATGAGATTCAGAAGTAAATGGGTCATTCGGTTAGCCAAAATTTTGTTTAACACTTTGTAAGTAACATTTGTGAGCCCAATTGGCCTAAAGTCACCCACCTTAGGATCGTTGTCTTTCTTCGGAATAAGGGCAAGGATGGTGTGATTTGTTGCACGAAGGAGTCTACCAGTATCAAAGAACTCACGAACACAATCAACCAAATCTGTTCCCACAAGTTCCCAATTCTTTTTGAAGAAAGCCGAGGTGTAGCCGTCCGGTCCCGGAGCCTTGTCATTCCCGATATCAAAGAGGGCATTACGGATTTCATCAACTTCAACAGGTTTGAGAAGCTTCTCATAATGTTGATCCCCGACGAGGGATCCGTGACTCATGACCGTCGGATCAATGGGGCAGCTTGGCCGAGATGAGCCAAAGAGGTGCGTGTAGAAATCTACAAGGAGGGAGGCAACTTTTGTAGGGGATGTGGTGCGGGTGCCATCATCTCAGACGATGTAAGAAATATTCTTTCTTGCATTATCTCGTTTGATTAAGCTGTGAAAGTATTTCGTACCTCTGTCGCTGTCAACTAAGTGGGTGGTCCTCATACGCTGTTGAAGAAAGCTTTTTTCTACATTAAGAAGGAAATTTGCACGATCCCGTAATCTGTGTACCTCTTCTTTCAAAGCAACGTTATCATGATTAGCCATGAGTAAGGAGATAGCCTCTTTAAAGGCCGAATTTGCAGTAGTTGTACGCTCTAGAATGCCACCATACTCAGCTTTATTCGAATCTCTTAACGGACGCTTTAAGGATTTCAACTTCTGCGCAAGTATATACTGCTTAGTACCATCAATAGACTGACCCCATAAACTTTCTACAATGTTAGCAAATCTTGGATGATCAAGCCACATGTTGAAGAATCTGAAGGGCCGACAACCATGCTGAAAATCTCGAATAATCTAGGTAATAACTGGACAGTGGTTGGAAACGGGTTCCATCAGAAGGAACGTGGCTTTGCACAAGAGATATTTATCACTCCACCCATGGTTTATAAGGACTCGATCAAGCTTGGCCCAAACAATACCATTTGTCCAAGTAAAGAAAAGGACCCGTGGAAGGAGCATCGACAAGACCGTGAGATATCCGAAAATTATTTAAATCAATTAACTCACCATTTCGAAGTGGGGCAGCCCCAATTCGGTCTCCTGGAGCACAGTAGGTGTTATAATCTCTCGTAAGCATCCAAGGTAAACGAATGTTGGCCCCTATGGTGGTTAGGTGCTCCCAAAGAACTCTCCTTTGTGGTACAGTATACAAAGGGTAAACAAACGTAACATAAAATTTTTCTTGAGTGACGTTGCAATGGACTTGAAAGTGGATGTGTTGTCTTCCAATTTCAATCACCGTACATGCCACCATGCTAGCATCCCAAACAACAACGATGCGTCCTCTACTTATAACATCAAGATTAGAAACATGATTCCGGCTTATGAAACGAGAAGACATAAAATTATCTAAACGTTCTTGCGAGAATTTAGTTTCTAAGAGGCAAAAAATGGGCAAATAATTTTATTTGACAAGCTTACAAACCGTAGAGAGAGAAGCGCCTCGATCTGCACTCCCACATAGGCCCATGATGTTCCAAATAAGTGTCTTCATTTATCAACCGAGGAGTTTATGGGCACTCCGTGCCTCGTATTATTCTTTGATCGTTTGCTTTGTACTTTTTGCCATGGAACGGTTGATGGATCATCTGCGTTGCTGGTGAAAATTATGGTTTCATCTTTGTCTTGCGGATGGTCAAATATGGGTTCCTGGTCATTAACATAAGTCATCGGTGTGTCAACTAGAGGGATGATTCGGCTAGGAAAGTAGTCGGTATTATTTGAACGAACGTGTTCTTTATTGGTGTTGTTCATCTCTTCTCCAATAAAAGGGGTGGGAATTTCAGATGATCTGGGGCGTGCGATGGGTTTAACGGTGACTTTCTGAGATGGTGTAGAAGTGATAAGATTACCTCTAGGGCCGCTTGTTATGTCACTTGTGTTCTTGCGTAGGTTTTGAGCTGACCGAGATGGTCGTGTCGAGGTTTCTTTCTACTTCTCGCTGATTTTAGTTTTACCCTGCTCTGTAGATGGACAAGTAGAGTGATTGTGTCCAAATTTCTGACACACATAGCAAAACAGTGGGTAATTTTCGTATATAATAGATTGAGTATATCGCCTACCACAGGGAAGCCTCACACCAAAACTCGTAATTGGTTTTTTACTAACATCAATTTCTACTAGAGTTATAGCATACTTCATCCGACTCTTTTTCGCATGTAAATTGATCAGTAAAGAGAGGTGTACCAATCTTTGAAGAAATCTTACTTAAACCTGTTTCACTCCAAATGCTGAGAGGGACATCATTTAGCACTATCCATGTTGGAATTGTTGTGAACAGATCATCTGTCAGCATGCCATCTTTATCAATTCTTTTAAGCATGAGAGTTTTACCGTAAGTAATGTAGGGTCCGTTAGCTAGTATATGGAGCAGATCTGATTCAGTGAGGAATTTAAAAACCGTTCATTCTTTTCCATACGACTGAGTTTTGCAATTAACACCCCATCTTTTGACAATAGTATCAAGAGCAATTTTTCCTAGGAACTTACCGGTAAAGCATTCGATAAGACAATGGCCCCAACTTTCGATAAACAGAACTTCATCTTCCGAATCAAGGATGATATCGCCATCATCTGAAGGAGGAGGGATAAATTGGAGCTTGAGGCCTTTTGAAGCTAAACGAGAACCTTGGAATAAGCTAGAGAATGATTTAGTAGGAATGGCGGAAGAAGGAGTTTGTATTGTAGGAATGGCGGAAAGATTCTGAGCATTCTTATATAATGGATCCCTCTGCTCTACATTACTAGCATTATATGCTGTTGGTCCATTATTTCCATTTTCGTTACTGCTTTGAAATGGATTAAATGGTGCTTCTCCAGACAAATTACCTTATTTACTAATATTATTAGCTCTGACGTTACTTGTTTGAAAAGAAGAAAATCGGTCTTCTCCTTTGCGTTGTGCATTTAATGGGTCTGATTCTTTACTACCATTACAGGAGTTACTTACGTTTCCTACATTCTTTTGAAGAGAACCGTTTCTTTCTTCATGCGCTTTATAAGAATTAAAGTCATTTCCATTTAAATTCAAATTCAAACTTCCTTTATTTGAATTCAAATTTATTGAACTGTTATCTTTTCCTCCATGCAGATCATCAAAGGTTATATTAGCTCTAAATTGAGTTGTTCCCTTTCCATAAATATTCTCGTTCACATTTTTAAAAACATTAAGTGAACCGTTACCTTCCAATGCAGTTTCATTTTCTACCATAATTGAACTGTTACCTTTACGAGAACCGTTTCGTTTCTGATTCAAATTTTCTTCATTTACATTAATTCCTTTTTCTCGTCCATTTAAACTGCTATCATTAAGAGAAGAGAATTTGAATTTGAATTGTCAGCCCGTCTTTATTAGGAGTAATGACAGATTCTCTAAAGATTCTCCAAAGTTGAATGCAACTGATTCTTCCACTGATTTGTCTCGTCCGTTACGGAACCCACTTACAAAACCCACTTAACTTAAATGCGCCGACGAATTTAGCAACATTCTGGTCACTGGAAAAGGTTTCGTTTACAGATTTTGTTACCTCTTTCGATGGAGAGTTCGCCACAATACTTCGATTTGCCAAGAACGGTTCCGAAGACATATCTGCAGGCGTTAGAGCTAGTTGTTTATTCTTTTGTTTCTTTCTTCGCCCCAATTTTCCATGAACTGATTTCGCACCTTGCCTTATGGAACACCAGTAGCAGCAGTCGCCGGAGAAAAAAAAATCGAAACCAGTAGAAACAACAATCTGTTCGTCGGAGGCAGTTAAAAGTAGTTTACCCGTTTCACGAACGACAATGATGTTTCGATCTTTATTCGTATCCTCTTGTTCATTGCTTAGTTCTCGTTCATCATCACAAGTATCAACATTGTACAACATTTCTCTAGTCACCGATGGATCGAGCGGAACTAAAGTGTTAGGAGAAGCAATAACACAATCTACACTCATACCAGAAATTTTAGAAGCACCCCGTCTTCTCTTGAGTACAGTTTTCTTCTCGCCGGCCGGAACTTCCTGAACATTAACGTTTGCTAGATCCTCCAATGAAGAAATTAGAGATCGAACAACATTCTTACCCGAAACTTTTGAATCACTTCGTTTTAAACATTTTCTGTCTTCTTACGAACCAGAACTCTCTCAATATTATCTTGTTGTGAATCTTTCATTTAAATAGAAAAATTGATAATAATCATTCCAGCTTATAATATGAACGAAATCTGGATTAATCTACCGTGGGATCGTCTGATTCACCAAAAGCATAAATCGTCCAGAAAAGCTTTGTTTATTATTGGAGAAGATGTATGATTCGGAAAACAACAGTGATTAGTGTAAAATCAAAAAGAAAATTAGGTTGAGAAAGGAGGAGGAGAGAGAATCAGATAAAAAAACGTCTAGAAAGAAGACAAAGTGTTTTCTTTCTAAAGAAAAACTTCTCTCTAACTTTTTTTTTGATTTTCAAACACACTCTTTGCAGAGGGATAAAAAACACAAACACAGTCTAATACATATTTTTATATAAATCAAATGGATATTACACTTCACCCATCAATTTAGACATCAAATCTTTACTTTTACGTACGATTAAATAATTATGTAAACCTTTTATGGTTAAAGAAAATCAAATTATAATACCACTATCACATACATTAAATAATTATAAAATATAAATATAAGAAATAACATTGTACTTGGTACACGATTTTTATTTGAAATTTAAATATATCGTTCTTTAAATATAAGCAAAAGTTAAAACTTTTTGGAATAATGAAGGTTGGGACCCTAGTCTACTATCCTCATTGTCTTATGAGAGACAACCACACATACAAGGTGTAAAAATCTCTCCTGATATGGAGGACAGAATAGGGTGGAGTTTATCAAATGACAAGAATTTTAGTACAAAGAAAACTTGGGAAAATATTAGAACAAAAAACAATAGTTCATTCTTTTTCAAAAAGATTTGGCACAGTTTTATACCAACAAAATTTTCTTTTCTCAACTGGAAGATACTTAAGAATTTCATACCTGTTGATAGTATTCTATTAAGAAAACATTTCATTATAGTTTCTAAATGCCAGTTTTGCTGCAATTGTGAAGAAACTTCTCACCTCTTCATCAATTGCAGCTATGCTTGGCCATTATGGAACTACTATGGAATGTTGTTTAGAATACTAGTAAGGAGGCACATGAGTATCAGGCATATGTTTTTGGTTTGGTTCAAGTCTACTCACAATCAATTGCATATTACACACATCATTCCACAATTGATAACATGGACTATTTGGTATAACAGAAATCATTGTAAATTCGATAAAGCTATAGATAGTTTTCAAAATGCTGTCAATAGAATTAACAGGTTTATCTTAGGTATAGACTTAAAACTAAGAACTAAGCACTGGGTAAATGTTGAAGATGCAGGCCTAAAGCTTGGTGCTCTATCTATATGCAAGAGAAAGGTGGCTTACATATATTGGAGAGCTCCTGCTCCGGGAAGGCTAAAAATAAATTCTGATGGAGCTTGCGATTTCACCGGTGAAGCGTCTGGAGGACTTATCGTACGAGATCACACGGGAAGCTGCATAGAAGGTGCTGGATTCCTTTTTGGCAAGCTCACTCCAATTCAAGCAGAAAAGCGAGCTCTGATTGAAGCTCTATTGCTATGCTATAAGAGAGGATGGAGAAACGTCAATATTGAGATTGATAGCTTGTCTCTGGTCAGTCGCATTTCGTCAGGAGGAACGCCTCTCTGTCAAGGAATTGAAATGTGCAAAGCAATGCTGCTCCCAGCTATGAAGATCAGCCATGTCTCCAGAATGGAAAACATGGCGGCGGATTGGGTCTCGAAGCAATCACTGATCGTGAGAAAGAACTGGGTTTTCGATGGTAATCAAGTTCCAAACTCGCTATTAGCGATTTTGGTGCTTGAAAGTTTGGGTGTTGGATACATAGATCCAGGTTAGGGTTGGTGTATAGCTTCTGTTTACTGGTTTGAAAGAGAGAAAGTACTGTGCTTAGATGAAATTAGGGTTTCTCTGATTTGGGATTGAAGTCAGATTATTTGGGCTTTAGGGTTTTCTGACCCGATTGCCCATAGCCTTTGTATTGAGTCAAATTTCTCTCTTCTATGGCCTGCTGTATTTGGGCCCTTTGTGTACTGGATCCTTATTAATTCAATAGTAATTTTGATAAAAATAAAAAATAAAAATAAATAAATATATCGTTCTTTTAGTCAATTTTTCTTTTTAAAATTTGGATTTTTTTTTAAAAATTTATAGTTTATGTTCGTGATTTTCTATCTACATTAAAAACGTATAATAACTATGATTTTGTATTTTTAAAAAGAACGATTACATTATATACGCGGATATTCTTGTTTCATATTATCATCCTTCCGTTACGATGAGTTCATAAACTCTTTATTATATTATTTAGTATATGATTATGCTCAAATCATTAATTTTTTCATTTTGAATGGCAATTGGTGAGTTTTTAGGATTTTTTACTATATTAATTAGTATATGATTTGTTCGTATGAACAACTACATCTAATTTTTCAGATGCTGATGTTTCCTAACTGGTCAAACTTATTTTCACAAATTATAAATATGAAGGTTTTTTTTATACAAATCGAATTTACAAATCATTCTTAACGGAGCCCTAGGCGTTTAAGCCCAGCCCACCATCCATAATTTGGCGGGAAACTCCATTTTCGCGAATAAAGAAAAAGAAAAAAGAAACCCCGAAGCACCAACGAAACCTTACAGAGAGATCGATAATCGATCGTGGGGATGGCTCGAGAAGACGCAAAGTTAAAGGCCGCGAAATTATCTTACAAGACTGCGAAATCCGAAGGGAACAGAGAGGAGGAGGCGAGATGGGCCAACGTGATCGGCAACAACCTCAAGGATAAAGGAGAATACGTGGAGGCATTGAAGTGGCTTCGTATCGATTACGATGTTTCGAGTAAATACTTGCGTGAGAAGGATTCGATCCCTACTTGTCAGTGTCTCGGTGAAGTATATCTTCGGCTCGAGTTTTTCAAGGACGCATTAGTTTATCAGGTACTTTTAAGTTCTGTTGTTCTGATCGGCTTGTAATTCGGTGTTAGTGTGTCTCAATAATCGGGAATTGTCTTATAAGTATTTTGAGGATTAATATGGTTTATCAAGTTTCCATTGTAAGTTTTCTTGATTTGATTGTGAAGCTAGTTTGTGACTGTGAAAGTCAATTTGATTTCATGAGATAGTTGTTGAGGTATGTATTTTTTGGGAAATTTAGTTGGTCACATCTCGTGTTTTTAATCTTGATTGAGCAGAAAAAACATTTAGAGCTTGCCAAGGATGCTAAGGACCTTGTTGAGCAGCAACGAGCGCGTACTCAGCTTGGTCGTACTTACTATGAAATGTTTCTTAGGTCTGAGAATGACCATTACTCACTTAGAAATTCCATGAAGCACTTCAAGTCGTCTATGAAGCTTGTAGAGACACTCAGGGCTTCTAAAGATTTCACTCAATCCTCTTTCCTTAAAGAGTATATAGATGCACATAATAATCTAGGAATGCTCGAGAAGGATCTTGATAACATGGAAGCAGCCCAAAGGTATCTTATAAAGGGTTTACAGATATGCGATGAAGAAGAGGTAGGTCGATTTGATGATGGTCGAAGCAGGCTTCATCACAACCTTGGAAATGTTTACATCGAATTGGCGAAATGGAATAAAGCACGAGAGCATATCCAGGAGGATATCACGATTTGTACGAAAACTGGTCACCGTCAGGAGGAGGCAAAGGGTTACATCAGTCTTGGTGAATTGCATTTTAGGGTTCAGAAGTATGAGGATGCGATTCTTTGCTACCGTAAAGCACTTGACCTTGCTAAGTCCATGGAAGATGAGGATGCCTTGGTTGAGCAAGCTAATGAAAATATTAAAATTGTTACAGAAGCTATGAAAGTATTGGATGATTTAAATAAGGAAGAGCAGAATCTGAAGAAGCTTACGAGAAATGTGCAAACTGTTAAGGGTACACCAGGTGAGAGGAAGTGTCTACTGCAGCAGAATGCGTCTCTGGATTTGCTCATTGAGAAATCCAGTACCATATTTGCATGGCGGAAGGTTTGTAACTCTTTGTGCGCATAATCTGATGGAGTTTAAAGTTACTAAAACAATTTCCATGTGGATTCATTTCCGTCCTTGGATCCATTACGCCTCTTATGTTACTTCTGAACTTTCCCTCCTCTTGTAAATGTCTGTGGCTGTAATTGTGTAGGTCGTATCTTTGAAGCTTTGAAAATTGTTGTTTCATAATATCATGCGATTAAAGAACGATTTTGTGACAATTATGTGTTGCTCCACACTAATATACGCAGCTTAACTGCATCTTAAATTGCTTAATTTCACAATTAATGCTAACGTGATGTGTATAAAATCTCTGATCGTTTTCTCATGGTAAGCACCTGGAATATGCGAAAAGGAAGAAGGGAATAGCAAGGGAACTTTGTGACAAGGAAAAGTTATATGACTCATTCCTGGTAATTGGGGAATCATATCAGAAACTCAGAAAATTTAGCAAAGCAATTAAATGGTACACAAAGAGTTGGGAAGGATACAGATCAATTTGCAACTTGGAGGTTAGAATGGTTTGATTCCATGATGTACATTCATAAACTCATATTGCAGTGCTTACTTTGTGGCTTAAACTACTACTCTTCTAGTGTAATTCGAAATATCTACTGAGTTTAAAATGTAATTGGTGCGTACATGGGGTTCCATGATGTAGGTGCTGAAATGATCAATGGCTATTTACTTTGACTTGTGTGGCTTCAGGGTCAAGCACTTGCAAAAATCAATATTGGTGATGTATTGGACTTTAATGGTGATAGTGGAGGAGCTCTTGCTGCGTTTCAAGAGGGCTATAGGTAAAGCCAACCTATTATAGTACATTGTCATATAATCTATATTCTTTACATGCTGCAGATGGTTAGCCTGGACTCTATAAATAATTGATAGCCTTCGCTCATGGACTTTATTCTGTAACAATCTGTTCCAATTAACTATTATTTATATAATTTGCTCTACTTGTTGCATGATGATTTATGAAATGTGGATAAACTAGTATAAGAGTATTGTGCATTCAGCATGTTTTGCGGCATCCATTACCACTAGTTGTTCTGCATTAGCTTCTTCTAGTTTCATGTCCCATGAGTCGGTGACCATGTTTCTGCAGGCTAAATTGACTCTAGTAGGCATCATATGTCCAAGCTGCTCGTATTTGTTGATGATTTTAAATTTTACTAATAAACTCTAGCAAGTGCCAAAGGTGCTATAGCTTGGGGGCACTATATTCCTTTGCGCATCAGAGCAGTCATAAGACATATATCACATGTACCTGCATAGTTATTAATAGCCCCAATAGCGCGCGCAATAGCTCATAGCGATGCGAGGCGCACCCTTTGCGCTTCGCAGCGCAATGAAGCGCTGACTTCAAATAGCCCACGCTAAGTGGGCTATTTGGGCTATAGCGCAGCGCAAAAGCAGTGCGCTATAGTCGGTCCAATTTAAATATCTGGGCCTGGCCCATAATTACACTAAAATACAGAATAGTCGTGAAACCCTAATCGAGAATCCTTACCCTTACCACCAGATTAGACATCGAGAAAGGAAAATAAAATTGTCGAAGGTGAAAAGACAGAACTTTTTCCTATCTTCTTCGACGAAATCTACGAAGATATATGGCATGATGAAATTTAAAATTGGTTTATTGTTTGATATTATGGGTTGAAGAATTCTTAGACTTGTTTGATTTAAAAAAGATTTGAGTTATTTTTGTAAGACATGTTTATTTTGAATATTTTGAGTTTTAATATTAACATATTATTTATATTTATATTATTATATGTGTGCGCTATGTTTACGAATAGCGCGCGCTAATCGCGTCGCTATGCGCTATTGCTCCGGAGACCCTTTGCGCTACGCTGCGCAAAACGCTATTAATAACTATGTGTACCTGGCATATTTTTATTCCTCGGAAGCTTACTTCACTTAGCTATGTAAGGATCCATGAACTGATGTGCTCCAATATGTTTTGCTTCAAGAGATTGTGGCAATAAAACCACAATCTTATTGTTATTGGTCTTGAACGTTAGAATCATTGTTGTATTTGGCAGATTTAAATACAATTCCAGCATTCGTAACTCTATTATTCCATAAAGTTATTCATTCTGCATGGCAGGAACGCAAGTGAAGCTAATCTGGCTTCCCTTCAGCTATCTGCACTTGAAAATATGCACTACATCCAAATGATGCGATTCAACAATGTTGAAGAGGCCAGGTAAATTGCTCATCTAGTTTCCTTGAGATATAGGCTGGCTTCTCTTCCGACCAGTAAGAGAACTTCCCGGGTGAAGGCAAAACATAGATCACGTGCTTCAGTAAGCTTGATGAGGATCAAGCTCAATGGTGTCAATAAGAAAATTTGTAAATATGGAGTCTAGTTTTTTAGATTCTGTCTAGATACATTATCTTGCTGTATATTACAGCTGATGCTGTTTTGTAGGAGGTTGCAGGTCGAAATTGACAAGTTGAAAGACTTCTCATGTGGGAATCTTACAGAAAATATGACAAGAGATTGCTGCTCTGAAACTGACACGGAAGGAGATAACAATATAGAAGATATCAAGTCAGATGCCTGCAGCTCGGGGAAGATATGTACATCAAATTCAAGTAGATCGCAACATTTTGCTAGTGTGCAAGAAATGAGTGATGACACACCGCTAATTTCGGTAATGCGGTCAAGTAAAGTTTTGAGCAAAATAAGAAAAAAACATGTAGAGAAACCCAATGTTTCTGATAAACCAACTGAAGCAGTGCCTACAACTATGTCCGAGTCAGTGAGTCCGCAAACAGCTGGCGGTCGCAAACGTGTACGTGTAATACTGTCAGATGATGAACGCGAATCGCAAAATGATTTGGAGATTTCAGATGAAAGACTTGATAAAGTTTTATTAGGAAATGTTGCTTCGTCTAACGAATATGGTAAAGTTGTGCCCAAAATAAGAGAAAAACATGTAGAGAAACTCAATGTTTCTGATGAACCAACTGAAGCAGTGCCTACAACTATGTCCAAGTCAGTGAGTCCGCAAACAGCTGGCAGTCGCAAACGTGTACGCGTAGTCCTGTCAGATGATGAAGGTGAATCACAAAAGGATTTGGAGATTTCAGATGGAGGACTTGATAAAGCTTTATTAAGAAATGTTGCTTCGTCTAACGGATATGGTATTTTTTGTCATCCAATCTCTACACTTTTGTTGATGATTAAACTGTTTGCTGAGCTATCTTTACCTGATTGCAGACAAGTGCCAAATTGAGCTGGCAAGTCCCTCGAAAGTTCAGGTATCTACCATCAACAGGCTTCTTGTTGGAGCATCTTGTGCGTTTCCAACGTTTTGCTAATAGCTTACCTCTTTGCGTGGTACAGGAATATTCACCAGTGGCCTACAAAGGTGCTGGCAGTTCCTACGATCCTCTAAATATTGAACAGAGCTCTTCATGCAAATCCCCGGGTACTAAAAGGGTTTCTTCAAATGACAATAATTTTAGAGCTTTGAGCATTGAAAGAGTTGCTACTGGATCTAATTTTGCAACTAGTGGTTCTAAATCTGATGTCCATGACTCTGAAGGCACGCGACACAGACATAGTGCTGGTCATGCGACCTTGCAACCTTGTGACAAATACAAAGATGTAAGTACTAAATGCATTTTTTATTTATTTTGTTTTGCATGTGAATTTGTATGGCAAGTGTCCAACATGATGCTATTATCTTTATTACTACTGAATATTTGAGATGTGCTGTTCTAGACATTTTTGTGAATAGAAATGGCTCCGTGAAGGAGATAATTTAATGTTATACGAATGTTAGTGGGCCAAAATTACATGCTTGTGTTGGTGTATTAGTTTTCTGGATTTTGTTTGCCTTTTTATTGTTTATTTTAAAGTTACTTAATAATCAGCTAACCATCATATACTCCGGTTATTTTATTTTTCATAACGCTCTCTTGTCTTGGTTTGTTGTGTTTTTGCTGAATGCAGCAATTAAATACATTTAAATTTGGCGATGACTTGGTACAACTAGAAGCAAGCTCTTATTCTTCGGGTAATATGTTGAGCATAGAGTCGTTAAAGGTTGAACTGGCTTGCTTATATTATTTACAGCTTCCACAGGAGAAGAGATCAAAAGGTTAGACTATCATTTAAAATTTAAGAAATGATAGATTGTTTGCGAACGAACTTCTTTTCTAATTCTATTTAGTGAATAAAATTACTGCTTCCTTTCAAATTATGAAACAGCTTGTGTGGTGAAAAACTGTAATTGATATGGAAATATAAGGGGAAGAAGGTTTAACTTCTGCCTTCGACATCTTCACCTCTGTTTGGAAACTAAATTACATTCTTCTATTTGCATTATTTTTGGCAGCATTATAGGAGCAATGTAGTAAAAAATAGAATGCCAATGTAATTCTGTTCATTGGACATGCATCTGTATGCATTTAGTGATCTCGATGGGGCCATTTATCTTGATTCCTGCATCCACATGCCAAGTTGATGAATTTATGAAAGAATAAAGATACTATTTGTTTCATTTCTTGGTGTCAAAATAGATATAGAATCTAGTCTCTTTTCTTTTTAAAGACAAAACCCAAACCAAGCTTATTAAAGATGTTTTTAACAATAATTAAACCAAATCAAACTAAACCATCCAAAACCCTTTATCAACTCAAACCAAAAAAACTGTCGGTTAGTCTGATTGGGAAGGTTTTTACTGTTTGGTGGTCCAGTAATTGAATCAAACTAATTCAATATGTGTAGTATTTATATATAATAAATCCAAATCCATTCATTTATTTGTACTGTTTTGCTACCATTAAAGTTAGAAGCCGTTATCTAAAGAATGCATATTGAACTATCATGATAAGAAAAACAAAAGAAAGACTTAATTATCTTTACGCATCGTATTTTTAGTAAGTAAATTCATAACTTTTAGCTGTTAAATTTCAGTTAGGATTATAATACCTAAAAAAAATATTATTAAAGACTGGTCTGGTTGGTTAAAATTGACTATATTTTATTAACCCAACAAAATTCAAACGGATCAAAATTAATTTGCACTTCTTAAAGAACTGTGAATTAAATTATACTTTTTCTTATACGTAATGTAAATTATTTTGAGTATATTTCTTATTTATACCAAATGAACCCCAAGTCTTATCGCAATCTTAATTGCACAAGCTTTAAATTTTAATACTGTTAGATTCACATTAGCAGCCGTATCTAATGATATAGAGTTTGTTACTGTTGAATATTGAGCCTAATTACACTGAACAAGTTTGAAGAGTGTTAGAGTTAAGAAAAGATTGTATCTAAGCTCTTTTTGATCCTTATGGTCAACCTCGTGTTCTGAGATTTGAGCCTCATGGCTTCACGTGGAACCCACCCAGCGGAGGTGGGACGCGCAAGTATTAAGATGTCCTGGATTTAGAGCATTTCGGTGGCAGTCATATTACGATTAGAAATAATTAGATTTATATTATTATGTTTTTAGTTATAATATACTTTATGTTTATGCTAGGTTGTAGTTTAAAAATGTTGGGATCAATAATATTTCAGTTTCTTACAAAGCTACGTGTTAACAGGTCTTTTGCCCATCATTCAGCGCATGGAATGTTGCGGGGGGGCTTTAGAAACACTCGAATCATTTCAAAGTCATATGGTGCATTGTGGGCAAGTCTCCGTTGACGTTTTCATTGATGGTATCTCTAGCCTCTCGTTGTATATCGATTCTTAACTATTTGGCGTGTGACTCTAGCTGTAATACCTCTACAAGAGAGCTAGTAATTTTAAGACACAATTAGAGTGTAAACTTGAATCAAGCTGGCCGGTAGTTTCTTTGACTCGTAATAAAACTCTTTAGTTGATATAGATGCCTGCTCCTTGGCCACAAAATGTGGATGCTTTTCTGAGGTGACATTTTGGATTAAGTAGAAACCTATTACCAACACTGTAGTGGACCAACTACAGAGGCTAACTTCTATGTTTTAGGTTTACCTATATATGCTTGAAATCTTTCCTTGTAATAATGTATTTATAGGTTGGATTGAAAAAAAATCATATACTATATTACAGGCTGGGTTCAGAAGCGTTTGCTGAAGCTGTATATTGACTGCTGCAAAGAGTTATCTGAGGCACCAGATATGAAGTTGATTAAGAAGCTATACGTTGCAGAGGTAAAACATAGTGCTTGCTAACATGGCAAAAACTTATCCTCTCTTTCTTCTCTCTGAATAAACATGCCCTTTTTTATTGTTAGATAGAGGATGAAGTAAATGTGTCTGAATGTGAGCTGCAAGATATATCAGTTACTCCTTTATTAAATGCTCTCCAAGTGCATAGAACAGTTGCCATGCTGGATCTTTCTCACAATTTGTTAGGTGAGGTTATCTTTACTTGGTTCATCTTAGATTCATTACTTTTGTTTTAAAAAAAATATGGATTTTACCATTTTGATTTCCGGAGTAGTGTATACCAGGTAGTTCTATCCTAAGAATCAACCACTCCTTAATCTAAAGTTGGCTGTTCATTTTATCATCTTCCAGGAAATGGAACAATGGAAAAGATTAAACAGATGTTTACATCAACAAGCCAAATCTACGGTGACCTGACTTTGGATTTGCACTGCAACCGATTTGGTCCAACTTCTTTGTTCCAGGTTTACATCCGGCTATATACCTTGACAGGATTCAACTTCTTGCATGCATATGGCTGATTAGTAGTTTCTTTTGAAGATATACCTCTTTCTCTCTATTATGTTGATTATATTTACATACTGTATTGAAAGTACAGCATTTACTAGGGTTGACTAGCTTTGTGATCCCTCACTTATTGTTAAAGCCCAGTTAAAATATATTCTACTGTTCTGTCTCAGCTTGAACCTTTTACTCGGGCAATTGGACTGTCAGTTTCGTGTTTAGAGTGTCATTTGATTTTTTGTTTGTTTATTTTATTTTTACTCGCCAGATCTGCGAATGCCCTGTGCTTTTCACTCGGCTGGAAGTGCTAAATGTGTCTGGAAATCGTCTGACTGATGCATGTGGCTCATACCTTTCAAGAATCTTAGAGAATTGCAAGGGTACAGTCTTTTTCCCTGCTTCTCGATTACTTCATCTCAAGTGGTTTAAGTTTGTGGTATGTGTAGTTTTCCAGTAAAGGCTCTATTGAGCCGTGACTGCGAATTGCCAAGGGGTATGGTTTTTAATATATTTGGTCATTGAATGTTATGCAATGGAGATCATTTTTTACCACCAAAACTCCTTTTCTGTTCTTGTAGCTCTTTATAGCTTGAACATAGAGCGTTGTAATATTACATCCAGAACAATTCAGAAGGTTGCTGATGCATTAGCTCCTAGCTCTATACTATCTCAACTAAGCATAGGTATGCAAATTTGTTTCACTGCATATCTTTCTATTTCCTTTATGCTCTGTTTCTTCAACTGTTTCTGTGAATTATATTGCAGGATGTAACGATCCTATAACTGGGCGAACTATCATAAACTTATTGGACAAGCTAGCAGTTTTACAAAGGTTCAAATTGGAGTATATTTTATTTTTCACGATTCCTTCAATTGTTTCTAATCTGTGTGCACCTATACAATATTTCATTTGCTGAATTTATAATTTCTTTTCAGATTTTCGGATCTAAATCTGAATGGCTTAAAGCTAAGCAAGCCAGTTCTTGATAGCCTTTCACAACTAGCTAAAACTTCATCTTTGTCACGACTTGTTCTTGCAGGCACTGGCATCGGAACTGTGAGTAGTTTATTTGTCAGCAGTGTACTAAAATATTTGAACTTAAAGCACATGAATGGTTTTTTTCCGTGCTTCCAGTAACTGGGCTCTCATTTTGTAGGGTGGAGCACTACAGTTAACTGAATCGTTATTTTCTCAAATTCGGGATCCTGTAAAACTTGATCTCTCATGTTGTGGGCTTACATCCCCGTTCATTCATAAACTAAGCAGTGACATGACTTTTATTTCTGGCATTCTTGAGCTGAACATTGGACAAAATATCATTACCCAAGAGGTTTGTGCTTCGATCAACTTGTAATATTTGGTTTTTTCCTTAATTCTGGTTAATGTCTTGATAGTTGAACACTCTGTTCATTTTCTTTAGATTATAGGTAATAAAATGGGTTTATAAAGTTTTGATATCATATCATGAGTAGTTAACGAAAATTCCATCATAGTTCAGGACCCCAAAGGACATAGCTTAGGTCACTTCATCTGATACAAGATAGAAGGTATTCTGTAACATAAAATAACTCATTTATATGCACTGTCATATATCTATATGCATAGATCACGGAAATTGTTTTGTGCTTATCGTATGGAGAATTGCCTAGTGTGCAAGTTAAGGTCCATATGCTGCAGTTGCACTGTCTTGATTGGGTTCTGTAACTGAATCATAGCTTATCAATCATGATAGGGTATATGTGCATTAACGGCGCTGCTTATGAATCCTCGATGCTGCTTAAAAGTCCTGATCCTAAATAATTGCCAGCTGGGCCTTCCTGGAATTCTTCATATTATTCAAGCAGTAGCAGGTCTAAATCACTAACTACAATTGAACTACCCACACTATTCCCTAAAAACGATGGTTTATGTTATATACGAATGTTGTTATAAGCAGATAACGAAGATCTGGAAGAGCTCAATCTCGCTGATAATGCCACGATCGATGAACATTTCATGCTGCAACATGAGGTATCAGGGAAAAGCCCGCAAGCATTGCCCATAAACATTGATGCTTCTAAATCTGAACATATTGGGGAAGAAGGCATCGAGAACGAACAAGATTTATGTATGGACAATCAACAAGATTTAAGTTTTGCAGACATGGATTGCAACATGCTTGAAGTAGCTGATAGTGAAGACGACGAAAAAATGAATGTAGAAGCTAATGCCTCTGCACTCAACTACAGTTGCACTAGCTCGTGCCGACGAAATTCAACGCCTCAGAGCAAATTCATGCAGGATCTATCGATTGCAATCAGCATGGCAAAGCAATTACAGTTATTGGATCTTAGTTGTAATGGTTTTTCAATGCAAGCTTCAGAAACATTATACACTAGTTGGTCTTTGGGGCCAAGGGCTTGTTCATCTTGGAAGCATATCAAGGACCAGACAGTTCATTTATCCGTTAAGGGAAAGATATGTTGCCGTGGTAAACCGTGCTGTAGGAGGGACTGAATGCTTCTGCAACTTAACTGGTTTCTATGCAATTCAGCTACTTAATGTCAAAATCGTATCAACTGAAATAAGCAAATCACTTATTTTGTGGTTATATTTTATAGATTCAAGTGTTATATAACTTATACCAAAGAATTCGAATACTACAAATATATGATCAAATTACCTAGCAATGAACAATGTTGTGCTTTTGGAATTTAATACAGTTGCTTACATTCAGATTTACTCTGCTTGGTTTATAAGACGCAGCATTCACAATACAATATTAATAGTGGAAAATATGACTACTGTGGTTTTTGTATGAAAAATTTATGTATCCCTTCGAGCAAGACCTTTTATTGACAGTAACATAACATCAGAATTTGACATCATGTATGCTTGCATAAACCAACAACACAAACTTTAAACATGCTACCCATTATAGTTATGAACAACACGACTGACATTTTTACATAAAAGTTATGGTTTCATCAATCAAGAAGTGATCAGGATGTATATTTACACTACGCGGACTGAAAACTGAGGCCTAACATAAAATATACCCATCTCTTTAGAATCAGGTAGTGTAAGACCTAAGCAGCATATTTTTCATGTCTTTGTAACCACGAAGTTCTTCTAATGCATCAGCGGTTGTTTTTGAAGAAACAAGTCCTGAGGATGCAACACTTAACGAAGCAGGTGTTTCCAGAATCTGGTGCGGCTCTTGGACATTTTTGTTCCACACTTTAGGCCTTGAGGCTTCTGATAAATTTACTGAAGCACTAAAATCTTGACGGAGAGGTGGCGCTTTCTTCAACATCTTTACAAGAGCACCAACTGCAGCATCTGGTGACTTTCTCACCGAAAAGAATCCTCCTTCAAATGGGTCGCTTAGCTCTCCTCTTTGATCAAAAGATTCAGGTCTGCCCAGTGTACAAAGCAGATATATTACTATTGACACATTTTATCACACAAATTCTAACATTTGAATCTTGACGAAATTCATAATTGGATAATTCTAAATGAATGCTACTTGATCGTTTCTAAAAAAGTACCATCCTATACACATGAATAGTAAAAACCAGAACCTCCAAATCCTATGTCCATGAATAGTAAAAGCCAGAGCTTACTAACTAATATATCAAAAAGCATCATATTTATTGACAGATCTTTTTTTGTGTATTGTTCTTCGGCAAATGACAGTTAGAACAGTTCACTACATTCATATCTTTGCGATCCGTAAGAAGACTTAACTATACTACAGAAAAGAGGAGGTGATATTTGAGTGTGTATTAAATGTGACAAAATCTTCCCTCCTATGCTTCGTCCAGCCCTTCAAACAAATCTAAGATCTTTTTCCATTATTGAAGCAAAGATTTCATTGTTTGATTCTTTTAAAAAGCAACTTCACTTTCTTCCGTATTAGTACCTAGCACCATTTTTCTTCAGCAGTTGTTATGCTTCTGATGAAACTAACTTCAAAACACACTCCTTAGTTTCTAATTTCGAGAGAAGTTTCTATTTCTACAGTAATCTAAAATATAAATATCCAAATACTACCCCTAAGGTTAGAAACATATGCAAACCAATTTCTAAATAGCAGAAGTTTGATGACGTAGAAAACACAGAACAGCTTCCGATAACTCACCTAGAAAAACAATTATACCCATAAAGTTGAACTGAAGTCTTTATATCCTTTCCCAGACAGTCAAATTATAGTTGTTATTATCCCACCGATATTCAAGCCTAGACGACACAGTGTATCTCAAGAGCTCTTTTATCTTATGGTACACAAAGTGTAAGAAATATCCTTGTATCTAACGTTACATTATGCATCATGCATTATGCATCATGCATCATGCATCATATGGTACACTTCAGATCTTGTCTAACACAAATTGAACCTAACATATAACTTTGTTTTATAATGTTTTAATCTGGCTTTGTTGTTTTTTCACCACAACAGCCGCTGTCTAATACTAAAAATATCCTTGTCGTGCAACATGGTAGCTTACATTACAATAATATGATACCTTATACTTCATACACATATATAGAAAATCCTTGTACAATACATCATTTTCAGTTTATTGTTAATCAAACATGAACTAAGATACTTCAACAAAACTAGGAAACATCGACATTAGGCATCTAAAACTAAACTAAAGAGTAATTACATTATATACCTAATGAATAAGAAGAGGATAGAATAATCTCCATCCAAAGGTTTGGGGAATATATAACTCAGAAAATACTATGCATCAGAGAAACATCATCCCTGGGTAAAAAGATCAATGATTCTCAAAAGGTTTAATACTGAAAATGATTTACTCTAGCGAGTTCATTGCCTAAAACGCATAAACCAGTGTATATATTCCAGATAAATTAAAATGCAAAAATAGGCATATGTTGAGGAGTTTAACACATTACCTGCTCCCTGACTCTGTATCATCAAAATCAAATGGGCAAGGGAACTCAGTATCGTCGAAATCATCCGGGATGGACCTACTAGAACTTCGAGAAAATGACACCTGAGGTGAATTAGATAACCTCGCCCCAGAAAATCTTCTGCTGTCTTCTCTTCCAAGAGCAAATAGCTTCAGTAGATAAATGGGAATATATAATGAGAACCTTTACAGTAAAATAATTAACATCAATTCGTGCAAAGGCATTACCTTCTCCACTGTATTACTGTTTGGAGAGGCTACCGGATCTTTATCAGGTTTTGATGAACTGTATCGTGAAAATCTAAGGGGAGGAGATGGAGGTAAATTATGTTTGCTGGGAAATGAAGGAGTATTAACAAGCTTAGCTACAGGTATCCTAACTGGAGCACTTTCCGAGCGAAAGGACGGTTGTGATAGATGATTTCCTGGAATGTGAATAGGTGACGATCGAGTGTGGGTGGGTGAAAAATTAGGCGAACGAGAATACTCATCGAAACTCGTATCCTTCTTAAGCTGACCAAATGTTTCAGGCTGCCGTTGAGGAAATCCTGTCTGTACGGAACGCCGATAACCTGAACTTGTGGCTAAAGCATGTGAATCCGAATGCGAGGGTGACGGAGAGAAAGGAAATGAAGGTGAGGAGGCTTTATATTGTCCATAACTCCAACCTAACTGTCTTGGATTTGGTAAAGACGATGGTGAGCCGTGTGCGGCCGGAATAGAAGTGAACCTCCTCATTGGGTCAGGCAAGGGGCTACCAACATAATTTGATATAATCCTAGGAGACATAGGGGTTGAAGGTTCAAAACTGACATCTAAGAGTGAAGGACGATACAGAACTGATAAGGAAAGTGTTCCACTGGGAGTATCTATAGGGCCAAGCTCCTTTTTACTCATTTCTGCTTCTTCTCTACGAGTGAAAGGCTCAACAAAAGAAGGGACTCTAATAACAAGCTTGAATGAACGAATTTGACTGGATGAATTGAGTTCACGGAAAAGTTTGTATGCAGGTAAAAGTCTAACCATTAAATACAAAGACCTTAAAAGCAATATAGATTTCTTATATAGATTATGCAAAGTATTGTTACTTGACCTCCTGCTCCCCGAACTATAATCCGGAGTCTTTTTACTATCATACTGCACTATCCATCTCTCTATAATCTTCTCGCTCTTATGCTCGAACCCTAACTCATCTGGTTCGGAATTCCACCCAAATTGATACCTCTCCTTCGCAGACATAGTCTTCACAAAGTCCTTTCTCGGGGAGAAACTAACCGGATCACAATCAACAGGTCTCTGCACCAAAACAACATCAACTACCATCGGTTCGAGATTGCTTTGGCGCCACAACCCTACATTCTCCAACGCAGCCGGACATTCTCTAAGAGCTAAATTAAACCATTTATCCCTGGGTCTCATACTGGAGGAAGACGAGGAGGATGAAGAGGGAGACGAAACCCCCTGTTCACCACTGAAATTACGCGAAGACATGAAAGGAGATCTTGATTCGAATAATATGTGCACGCTTTTAGCATAAAATTCAGTAATAATCTGTTCTGTTTTCGCAGCTTCGGAATGAGAGTTATTATGAGATGATGCCATTGTTGATCCCCAAACAATTACAATGATTCAAACTTCAAGAAAACGGCACTTCACTGCAAGCAAACGAGAGAAAATCAAACACATTCGTAAAATTTCCGAGTAATCGAGAAAATGAACAAACTGAATCAAGCTGATCAAATCGTAACACGAAACAAAACACGCGAGAAAAAACAAATCAATAACAAAAAGACGACTTCTGAACTCGATTAAGCTAAGCTAAAACTAAATCTTCATCGAATTCCAAACAAGAACTAAATCATGATTAAATGATTGGAGAAGAGAACGAAGACGTCGAATATCCGAAATCATAAAAAAAATGGGAAACAAAGTGGCGTACCGAAATTAGTTGTTGTGTTGGTGATTTAGCTAAGACTTAGTGTATTGGTTATCGTAGATCGTCTCGTTGAGGTTCGCGTAGACTTTAACAAGAACCCTAAACCAGAAGACGTGCTCGTAAAGAGAGAGAGAGAGAGAGAGAGTTAGAGAGATAAGTTTAACGAGAGAGATATACGCAGAACAATCATTAAGAAATATTAATAATGAATGAATTTGTATTTGAATTCGATTTGAAAACTTAAGTTCGTTTGGGTTAATGCCTTAATGGTACTCCTGGTTTAGTTTGGGTCTGTGTGTAGATCAGGTACTTTTTCAGATCTCGTCACGTCATTGTGGGGCTGCACATGTGTCGCTAATCCATCCAATCCGATTACAATGCTTCTCTCCCACCAATCGGACTACTTCCATAAATTGATATAATTAATATACTAGTATTATTTTTTAAAATAAAAATATTATTAAATATAGCAAATTATATATTTAATAACTATTTTAATTTTTATTGCAGATCATTTAATATTTGAGGTTATGTCAATACTTTTTTGGTGTTTTGTTATGTCAATACTTATAATAACTGAAGCCCCATCCCAGGGTAAATGAACTGAGAAATAGAAATTTATGGATGTTGTATTATTAATATTTTGTAGATTTTTATTTAAATCAACGTAGCTCGAAGAAAAAAGAATTTTAAGAGATTAAGAAGGGATTTCTTGAGCAAGAAGAAATTTGCATCGATTATTTAACTATTTTTTAATTTTAAATAACAAAATTAATTGTTTATTGATGAAAAATCAAATTATAATTTAAATTTTTTATTTCTTTAAAATTTTACTTCTTTAAAATTTTACTCAAATTACAACAAAACATGTGACTGATCGTGATCTTTTTAGATACTAGTACTAATTCTTAATCAAATTTTGAATAGACAATTAATGACGATTTATTTATTTTAATTTATAAAAAAATACTTTGTAATTGAAATGAATTTATCTGAAACGAATTAAAATGATGGGTCCAGTCCAGTCTCCGAGAAATTAGGCAAGTAGGTGGTCCAGACTCATGATTATCTAAATAAAGACAAAACGGCGCCGGCTCCATCAAAACACTTTATCTTTCTCTTAATTAGATTTTTATAAAATATAAATTAAAATTTCAAATTACTAATAATTATACAAATGAAAACTCGCTTAAAGTCATAAAGCATACGTAAAATGTACCTGAGCAAATTTTATAATTTTTAAAGAAACTAATGTATTAATTTTTTTTTAATTTATAAAAAGCTATAAAATATACTATGATGTCCGGATTACATTAGAGGAATAAACTTTAAAAACATGTAAGCAAAAGCAAAGTCACACACTCTATGAAAAACAAGATTACACAGATCAAGCAATTTTGGTGTTGTAGTAACGGTAACAGAGGTCCGAGAGAACATAATTGGTGATTCCGAGTTCAGAGTATGGTTGTTTTCGAATATTCTCACATTTCTTTCCCGCCAGATGTAGTAGACAGTCAAGCAAAATGCAGAGCGCTATAGATGGCCTTTCCCGGTAGCAGAGGGGTCCAAGAACTTACCTCGACAAGCTAGGTAGACTAGGAGGAAATGGTTAAGATAAAGTTTAGTTTTTGAGTTATTGTCTCCCATAAAGAGGAAGAAAGTGAACAGTGAACGAGGATATGCTTCATAGTTTATGGGTGGCTAGAGCAGAGAACATAGTCTGTAAGACGTCGAGCCCCAATTCAATAAGTTTGTCTCGAATAGTAAGTTTGTTGTGGATGGCCACCCATGTGATGAAGGAGTTCCTGGGGTTGGAGTACTTATTTCATAAAAGAGAAGCCCAAGTAACCTTGTAATTAGATGGTCGGAGGGCCTCATAGGTGCTACTAATGGTAAATTTGGGGCGTGGGTGATTTGGTATCCAAAGGAAAATGCCATCAACATCACAATCTGAAAGGAGAGCGTTTAAGTGTGCCTGATTTCAGAGAGATGAGGCTGATGATGTCGACGGGCGACCTTGACGTGGCAAGGCCAAACCCACATTCCGTTGAATTGGAGATCCGCGATTTGAGAGATGTTGCATAGACGAGCCAAGTTAGTGATATTGGGTCCAAATATATTTGTTATTATTTTTCTCAACAAGGGTCCATTGGGTCCATATAAAGCTTTAGCATCTGGTTAGAATGGACCAAAAAAGCTTCAGGGAGGTCGCATGATTACAAACTTTGAGATTTGGGATCCAAAGGCCGCCCTCATCTGCAAGCAAGGTGAGTTTATCCCAGACGATCTTAACCTCCGTAGTCTTCATCTCCGAGCCAGACCATAAGAAACGACAGAATAATTGGGAGAGTTCGTTTAGAACTCTAACCGGGAGATGAAGATTGAGGACCAATAGACCTGGCTGGCGAAAAGAAAAAACCTAATCAATTGGAGTCTACCAGCGTACGAGAGATGCTTGGAAGTCCAAGAGTTGATACGATTTGTGGCCTGAGGAATAAGGGTTTACAGTCATTGTAAGAGAGCATGGAAGTGATTAGCGGGACACCAGAATATCTAACCGGTATGTGCCTTCATTGAAGCCAAGGTGGTTCAAAATAGCGAGTCCTGTGCTTTCCGAAGTCCTTGAGAGGTAAACTTGAATTTTGTTGGGATAAGCTGGAGGCCCGAAAGAAGAGAGAATTCATTGAGGTTATCCTTTATAAGCTTGATAGAAGTGTATTACCACGAAAAAAAATTATAAGGTCATCCAAGAAGCAGAGATTGATGGTTTTGAGCTTGTGGCATTTCCAATGGAAGCCAAAAGATAGATCTTGGTTTTTTTCCTGTAGGATTCTTGAAAGAACCTGCATGATAATAACGAAAATGTACGGGGATATGGGGGTCTCCTTAACGGAGGCCCTTCTAATCCTGGAAAGTATTAGTGGGATTACCATTAATACAAACCGCAAAATATGGGGTGGTGATACATTGGATGATCCAATCGATCATTTCGATATGGATGTACATAACATAAATTACATTCAGAACAAGTCTCCATCAAATATTATCGAAATCGTTCATGAGGTCAATCTCAAAGGCACATTTGAGGCCCATGCGGTTGGTCTGGTAGCCATGGATTAGGTCTTGAATGAGGAGGGTCTTATCAGAAATAAAGCAACCCGGGACAAAAGCCGATTAAGACGCATCATTCAAGGAGGGGAGAGAGGTTTTGATTCTGTTAGCCAGGATTTTGGAGATGATTTTATAAATGATGTTACATCAGGAAATGAGCATATAATCTGATGTGGATTGGGTGAATTAATTTTGGGAACAAGGGCAATGGGGTTTTTGTTCCATTCGGGGTGCATTTTTATTTTACATAAAAATATTTAATCCCAAGCAAATATAAAGACCAACCGTGGGCTCGCAAGATTTAAAAAACCCAACATCAAATCCATCAATGTCTGAGGCTTTACCTCATGTCAAATAAAGCTTCTCTAATTTCATCATCCAAGATGGGTTTGATAATGTTGGACTTATCAGAGAGAGATATCGAGTTTTTTAATAAGAGCCTTAATTGTATCAAGTCCTGGGTAGTTTTTAGGGATTGGAAAGCTAGGAGGTTATCGAAATGCTTGAGGAAAATGCTCGAGATCACTCTAGGGTTTGAGCTAGAGGATTCGTCAGGATTGGTAATAGACAAGATTTTATTTTGGGCCTTACGCGCCCGAATGTTGTTATGGAATAATTTTGAATTTTTGTCCCCTAAGCTGAGCCAGGTTTCCCTACATGAGATAATATTTCTCAGTTCGACTATAGAACATATAGGCTTTGGTGGCCTCATGGCCAATAGAGATGAGGGAAATGCTAGTCTGGTTGGTGGCAAGGTTAATTTGGGCCTGAGCAAGGGTAGTTTGAGCCTCTTCCACCCTATGGTTGATATGGCTAAACTCACTCTTGTTGATGGAAGCGAGGGAGGGGGCGATACGGGCTAGTTTGGTAACAATTAATTTTATAGAGTTTTTGCCGCAATGGATATTCCAGTTTGTGGATACAAGGCTTTGGAATGATAGGTAATAGTGTCACATATTAAAGTATTTGAACGATTTAGGGCTTGAGAGAAAAGAGGTTGAAAGGTATATAATGATGGGGTATGGTCTGAGGTACGAGGGAGGTCAAAATAGACGAATGAGTTTGGGAAAATGTCATCTCAAAGGCCATTCACTAGGGCCCTATCAATTCTAGAGGAGATATGGTTGTCAATTTGATGGTTTGACCATGAATACTGGAAACCGGAGGATCAGAGATCATCAAGGCCACAAGTGCGACAACAATCATTAAAAAAGGAGATAGAATTGTTCCAACGTTTTCATTTTAAAGATATATGATTCTACTATTCTATCGTTTCTTTTAAAAGTTTTAATCTTTTTTTAATAGAATCTGATTTTTTATTAAGCTTTGGAAAATATTACAAAGTTTGAAAAAATCTAAAAAATAATTTGATCTTAGAATTGAAGAGTTTTTAAACTCAAAATTTAACTCAATATATTGATGGAAAATTGAATTTGAAACTAAATTAATATTAGTAATTGGTGGACAATATCTTTTTAGTATTTAAAGACCAAAATCTATCTTACAATTTGTTTATTTTTTCAAAATTTCACGAGCTCCCTTCAATTTGTTTGTTGAGAATTAATTTCCTTCTCATCTGATTAGAAGGAAATTGAATTATCTTTGTTGGAATTCCCAGCATCATTTTTCAAAATCTTTTAACTCAATCTTCAATTTGGTTATTCCTTACATCATGAATTTTTTCCTTCTCGATATGTCTGATATTTCCATTATTTGACCGTGTCTATCCTCTACATTCGTCGTCAATTCCATTTACTAAAGTTTACAGGCTATTCCTTTACCTTCAAATAGAACAAGCTATCGATCTCGGCGTAGTCGGGCATGAAGCCTGCTAGATGAGATGTTAGAGGAACAAACCAAACATATATATGAGTGGTATACTTGATTTCCACTCTTGCCAAGTTATCTATTAATCATTGTTATCAAGTGTGAGATAAATAATTTCCATACTTTCTAACATAATGACAGCCTTTAGAAGAACATAGGTTTGATTTTGGTTGAAGACTGATTTGTTGGTATGTGCCAATGTTTTTTAGCTATCTAATCTCTTGCCATGTTTTGTTCTCTAAATATGTGTATAATTGTCATGTTGGATGATATTAATTTTCAGCAGTAGAGAATGATAGGCTCCAAATACCAGGGTGTCTTCCATTTCAATAACATATCAGTTATAGTTTTGAATATGTTTCCATATGTAATATATTAATGCATTTTGCCTTGCAAACAATGAGTCTATCCCACAATGCTCTGCCTTCATCCATAATAGAAAGTTGTTTTCCATATAGCCTTCCATATCCATATATTATCTCTTTTAAATTTTTAAAAACAATTGATATATGAAGTATTTATTTATTTAATTGTTGTGCAATTGAAGACTGAATCGATAATTTCACACTATAATACACTAAAAATATTATATTTTATTAAAATAATTTTTTATAAACAATTTAAGAAAAAACTATTTCCTCCATAAAATTTATTATTTTCTCTATTTAATTTTTTAAAATTTCAACACATGCTTTTACTCATTTATCATTCATTTAGCTTCAAATTTATGTTTTTATGTCATTCTACCTTTATTTAATACAAACATAAAATATCTTCATATTCAATCTAATATATATTCCAAAAGTCTTTTCTCTTCATCTTTATTTCCTACAAAAACTATATAAAAAGTTGCTGCATATTTAACCCAAACTATATTTATAATATTCTAAAATTAAAACAAAAAACCCCAAATAAAATAAAACATAAATCAAACGATATTAAGTTAAAGGAATAAGAAAACAATGAATCAAAACCAGAAAATGTCACACAAACTACTAAAAACACATATTAATATGGAGTTTAAGTCTTAGATTTATTAAACCTCAAAAACTAAATTTCCAAAAACTTTAAAACATATGAAATGATAATTAGAAAAAACAACTAATTCTGAAAGTTAGTCGCAGAATTAGGTGTTAATTGTTTTTAAAAAAAACACATAATTTCGAGACCAACCCTCAAAATTATGTGTTATGTTTTTCTAAAAGGTAAATTTTATAAGACTATATATGGATTTTCCTTGATAAAAGAAATAATAAAGTGACAACAACTCCTGAAATATGAACGAAATAAAAAATAATAATGAATTTCCAAAATATTGTTTGATGAGTCCGGATTTTCTCACCACTCACTGTAGAAACCGGACATGGGCAATTTGGACAAAAGCCACCTACTGAACCATCCGAACTAGACAAAAGTATTAAAAACTAATCACATTTTGACTAAACTAGTTGGTAATCTGCTTAATAAATTAATGGGTTTTTGAACTCGACCCGGTTTCATAAGTTTGACCCGAAAACCCATGTGACCCATAATTAAGGGTATACATACCCAACCACTTTCATTAATGAGGGTAGTGAACATTTAATACAACCAGGAAGCTCAAATCTCTCACTACAAACCACTTAAGCATTAAATACCTCTGAAACACCACAACACATTTGTCCAAATTACCCTCAATTGAAAATAATCCACACCAAATTGGCGACTACAGTAGGAGCAGAAGGTGCCTGAATCTAGCATTCAAAACCAGCAAAAAAAACCAGTTCAAATGAATCCGGACGAGCAGGAAGTGCCACCAGATTTGGCAGAAGTGGTGGGAGAAAATGATGAATATACGATCGAGGAGCGAGACAGATTAAAAGTTGAGATAGAAGCCTCGAGGGCTGCTAAATGGGCGGAGATGGGCTTGAAAGAAAAGTCAAAAGTGTCAATAGTTCACCACACTAACAATCCAAGAGAGCATGAGCCATCAAAGACCCATGTGAGCACTAAAAAGACTCATGCTAGCTCAAAGAAGTCTCACCAGTCTAAACCGGTGGAGAGCTCAGATTCAGACTCAGAATCTTCTAGTAACTTCTCGAATGAAGATGGAGTTGAAGAATCCCTATCATCCAGCAATGATGAATGCCGTTCTAAGAAGAAACAGAAGTTGGTCAAAAAATATTCAAGAAAAAGGGACATGCATGGAAGGTTGAAGAGGGATCTGGGTAAAGGGTCGTCTCATTGCCACAGTCATGGCCGGAGACATGTAGACCGGTTATTGATGGACCCTTTCGCCTTTCATGATGAACCAGGTATCTTTGCAACTCCCAACGAGGATACTGTGTTTAGTCGTGGCCGAAATTGGAGACAATCTCCATTGTCCTCTAAGATACTGTCCGGAAACCTTACTAAGAGGTTTGACAGCACAAAGATGGAAAAATATGATGGGAGTAAAGATCCAGATAACCATCTGGAGCAATTCAAAGAATTAGATGAATTTTGACGATGATGATAAGTTACTTTGTCGAGCGTTCTCCCAGTCTTTTACGGGGAGTGCTTTAAAGTGGTACAATAGTCTGCCACAGGGCTGCATCAGAAATTTTGATACTTTTTGGGTGGCCTTCCGGAGGCAGTTCGTTGGAAGTAAGGAAGTGAAGGGAAATTGAGACACTATTATTCATTGTGCCCAAGAACCAAATGAATCTTTGAAAGAATATATAAGTCTCTTTATGAACACCAAAAATGGATTAGCTGATTACTTTGAACAAGTAGCAATAGCTTCTCTAAGACAGGGTTTGAACCCTGGCAATTTGGCTGATTCAGTAACCAGGAAGAAGGCCATGACGTGGGATGGTTTACTGAATCAGGTCGGCAAACAGATTAATGTGGATGAAACAAAGAAAACCAGGGTGCACCGGCAAGTGAGGTCTGCCCTAGCTGCACTAAATCAAAACCAGAATCAGTCCGGGTACAAGGCCAAGGAAGCCGGACAGGGTCATAATAGGGCCAAGGCTCAATCCCACCCAGCTACACCAGCTCAGAGCCATCAATCTAGAAATAAGCGAGGACCTTGGGTTCAACCGGAGTGGTTTGCTGAGTTGAAAGAAAATGTAGCCACCATTTATGACAAAACAAAAGACGAAGTACATTTCAGAAAGCCGGCTGGGTTACAATCTCCCAGGGAAAGCCGTAATAATTGTTTCTGCCAGTATCATCATGATACTGGCCATAACACTGAAGATTGCATCACGTTGAAACAAGAAGTGCAAAATTTGATTGAGAGAGGGAAGTTGGGGGCTTATGTAAAAAAGAAGAAGTGGGAGTAGGCCTGATAATGCTCACAGGACTGACCCAACAAACAACGCAGGGACTTCGGCTCCAGATGGGGATGTGGTGATAAATGAAAGATTCGATGTGGAGTCAGAGTATTTGGATCCTGATCCAACCCGGAACAAGGTGGGTGTTCTCACAGAACACAACAAGACGGTGTCCGAGCTCATCAGCTTTTTTTTGTCACTTACCATATTTGGAGGGGACACCATGGCTGCACCGACTGCTTCTTCAAGGAAGAGGCATGTCCATACTCCGGCTACTCAACTGGAGGGAGACATGACTTCCTATCAATCACAAATTCCTTTTCCCTTTATTATTTTTTATGAAGATGATTTGAGAAATATAGCTGGTCCCCATGAAGATGCAGTTGTGATAGGAGCATCCATTGGGGTCAATGACATTAGACAAATTTTGGTGGACACCGGCAGTTCGGCCAATATCCTCTTTTTAACTTCCTATAAACAAATGAAGAATCCAGCAGTGATTCAACGTTCGAACAGGTCAATTGTGGGTTTCACTGGAAGTTCAGCTGATGTAATCGGGGAGTTTGAAGAGGAGCTTTTGTTGGGCAAGGTCCCTTTTAAGAAGATGGTCAGAATACTTTTCATTGTGGTGGATTGTCCCACATGTTACAATGCCATTTTGGGGAGATCTTGGCTCTCCAGGATGCATGTTGTGGCTTCAACTGTCCACCAATGTTTAAAATGCGTTGTGCAAGGACAAGTGGGAACTGTCCGAAGTAGTCAAAAGATAGCAAGGGAGGATCAGTGAGGATTAGCAATTTGAGGGGCCCTCTAGGGGAGAGGGTGAAATTGATGACCCCAGAGAGACCCCTGGTGTTTTAATACCAATTGAAGAAGTTGAAACTCACTCTCTGGCTCAAGGAAGAAATGTCAAAATCGGGTCCAAGATGACATCAGAATTATAGAGTAAAGTGTTAGCTTTTTTGAAAGACCATCAACATGTTTTTGCTTGGTGCAATGCTGATGTAACCGGAGTACCAGCAGATATTATATCACACCAACTATCCATCCGGAAGGATATAGCACCTGTTGTACAAAAGATGAGAGCTTTTTTAAGGAGAAAGCTGATGTCATAGTTCAAGAGGTTGACCAGCTTACTAAGATGGGGCACATAAATGAATCTCATTACCCTTTATGGACAGCCAATCCCGTGTTAGTAAAGAAGAAAAATGGAAAGTGGCGTATGTGCATCGATTTCAGAGATCTCAATAGAGCTTGCCCAAAAGACCTATATCTGGTCCCCCGAATTGATCAGTTGGTGGACTCCACATCTGGGAACAAGCTATTGTCCTTTATGGATGCCTTCTCCGGGTATAATCAGATTCAAGTGGATCCGAAAGATCAAGAACACACTACATTTGTTACTTATAGGGGCCTCCATTGTTACAAATGATGCCATTTGGGTTAAAGAATACTGGGGCTACTTATCAGAGGTTAGTGAACAAGGCTTTTGCTGATCAGATTGGAAGAAACATGGAAGTCTACATCGATGACATGATGGTAAAAAGTGTGGAAGAAGAGCTGCACTTAGCAGATCTTCAAGAAATTTTTTTCCAACTTGATGAAGGTGAATTTAAAGTTGAATCCAGAAAATTGTGTTTTCAGAGTAAAGTCCGGGAAATTTTTAGGGTATGTGATAAGTGAGAAAGGGATACAGCCTGATCCAGACCAGCTTAGTGCTTTATTGCAGATAGAGCCTCCCCAGAATATTAAAAAAGTACAAAGATTGACAGGGAGGTTAGCTGCTCTAAACCGTTTCATCTCGAGGTCTTCGGATAGGTGTGCCCCGTTTTTTCAAACTTTAAAAGGTGCAAAAGAATTTAACTGGTCTCCACAATGCGAACATGCTTTCGATGAAATTAAGAAGCACTTATCCTCCCTTAAAACTTTGTTTAAACCTGTTGATGGAGAAACACTCTACATATACTTAGCAGTTTCTGATTGTGCCATAAGTGCAGTGCTAGTAAGGGAGGTGGATAATTATCCTCGTCCGGTGTACTATATCAGCAAGAGCTTGATAGGTGCAGAAAAAGGTATTTAAAACTTGAAAAATTAGCACTGGCCTTAGTAATTGCTGCTAGGAAAATGAGGCCCTACTTTCAATCTCATTCTATCATTGTCCGGACGTCTTTTCCCTTGGAAAACGTTGTTCAAAAGGCAGACATTTCAAGCAGAATGACCAAATGGTCAGTGGAGCTGGGAGACTATGATATTGATTTTTCCCCTCGAACAGCAGTCAAGGCTCATACTGTTGCTGATTTCCTAGTTGAATTTCATTCAGACAGAGACACTAAGCAAGAAACAGGTGAAAAAACTAAAAAAGTATGGGTTGTTCGGACTGATGGTGGATCAAGTACCATGGGTTGTGGTGCTGGGATATGTTTAACCTCTCCGTACGACGATAAAATGTACCAGGCTATATGTTTTGCTTTCAGGGCTTCCAATAATGAGTCTGAATATGAAGCTGCTATAACTGGCTTGAAATTAGCTCTAATTTGTGGAGTTAAAAGGGTCAGCTTAATGAGCGATTCTCAACTTCTTATCCATCACGCACAAGGTCAATCCGAGGCAAAAAAATGAGCAGCTGGTTAAATACTTATTTGTTCTTAAAGAAGTGGCACTTAATTTCAAAAACATCACCTATGAGCACATACCCCGAACAGAAAATACGCCAGCAGACTCCTTGGAAACCATAGCATATTCTGAGTCCTACCCATGGATTCATGTGCAAGAGTGTCCATCCATTCAACTCAATCAGAACAAGGAAGAAGAAAGTTTAAATATACAAGTAAATCAACCTCAAGATTGGAGATTTCCTCTTTTCCAATAACTCTCAGATGGCATCTTGCCTCCGGAAAAAGTAGTGGCAAGGAAAGTAAAGTATAAGGCTCGTGGGTTTGTCATCCTAAGAGATGTTCTTTACAAAAAGTCTTTTAGTAGACCTCTCTTACGATGTGTGGGGATCGAAGAGTCCCAAATAGTGGTCTCTGAATTACACGATGGCGAGGGATCAGCACACTGTGGATTTAGGGCTCTAACCAGAAGAGTCTTGTTAGCTGGGTACTACTGGCCCTCCATAATGCAAGATGCCAAGGAATTGGTGAAGAAGTATGATCCATGCCAAAGATACAGTAATGAAATTCATATCCCAGGTGTCCCTTTAGAGTCAATTTCTGAGCCAATACCTTTTGCTCGTTGGGGGCTGGATTTGGTGGGACCTCTGCCCATGGCATCCGAAAGGTGCATAACTATAATTGTTGCTATTGATTACTTCTCAAAGTGGGTAGAAGCAGCCTCATTGGCAGGAACTACTTCAAAAGCTGTTATAAAATTTATCCTATATAATATTTGCTGCAGGTTTGGGGTTCCCCAAAAGATAACTACAGACAATGGGCCACGATTCGATAACAAGGATGTGGAGAATTTCTGTACCACTAGAGGCATTCAACACTGCTTCTCTTCTCTTTTCCACCCACAAGAAAATGGGCAAGTTGAAGTAGCAAACAGGACCATCCTGTCCGGTCTTAAAAAGAATCTAGAGGGGGCTGCTGGAAAGTGGCCAAGCTATCTACAAGAAGTACTATGGGCCTACCGGACTACTCCCGGGGCTGCAACGCAAGAATCCCCATTTGCCTTGGTATATGGTATGGATGTAATAGCTCCCATAGATGTCACTCTCCCTTCGTTCCGAGTCCACAATTTTTCCGAACAGGCTAACGAAGTGGCAATCAGAAGCCAACTTGACTTGATAGAAGAAAAAAGAGTTAAGGCTCACCTCAGAGCCACACACTATCAGGGTTTGATGAGAAGCAGGTTTGCTTCCAGAATCAAAAGGAGGGATTTTCAACCAGGAGATAAAGTGTTGAGAAAAGTCTTCATGCATACTAAGAAGAAACAATTCGGCAAGCTAGCTCCAACTTGGGAAGGACCCTATGTGGTCAATGAAAAGCTTAAGCCTGGGACATGCAGGCTTCAAGATAAAGATGGAAGGATTTTGAATCACCCTAGAACATTGAACACCTCTAGTTGTATCTGGAATGAAAACTATGTAAATATTTACTTGTTTAAAGTCCATGTAAATATTAGGGGGCATACTCTTTCCTACCCTGGTGGCGCAGGGAGGTTTTAATGAGGTGTCCGGGCTTTTTAATGAAATTCGATGCCTTCTTGAAAAATTCGGAGTGGTTTGATTGATAGTTTTTTTTAGAATATCATTGACAGACCGGATGGATTTGGTAGAGTGATGACTAGTTAAACATTTGTCATCGGAGAATTTCAACACTCTCACTTTAAAATACTTGTAAAATAACTATCACCTGATTTGACTTCTGCATACCTCTCCTCTTGAGAATCTATCACCTGGTTGGTGTATGCATCGATCTTCGCCTGAATTATTTTCTCATGCTCCTTTATCAAATCATCTTTTTCCTGGTTAACTCTAGACACATCGTTTTTGAGCGAAATTTTGTCATTGGTTAGGGTCTGGATGACATTATCTTTGACCTTTGCCTCCTCTTTTGAAGTAGAGAGGTCCTTCTCCAAGCCAGAACACTTAGATTGAAGTTCTTTGTTAACCTCCTCCGAAGTGGCTAACCTGAGGGCCAAACCTATTTCCCCTTCTTCAACTCCTCAATCTCTCTCCTTAGTGCCTCAACATTCTGGTTGGCAGTAAGGAGGTCGTTAGACAAGCTCTCTTTATCTGAGTTGAGTGTGTTGATGAGGGTTGATTGGTTTCGCACTTGTCTCTCCAAGTTGAGCACCGGTTGAATATTGCTCAACAAGGAGTGGGTCACCATGTCCTTCTCTCTAGAAACATAAAAAGATTTACCATTAAAAGTGACAATGTTCGAAGAGCTTGGGGGGAGGTAAGGGCCAACAAAGTCTTCATTCTCAAGGTCTTCAAAGTAAAGGCCAATCCCTTGAAGACCACTAATGTCAACACCATCAATGTTAATATCCCCTCCGGCACCCTCTCCGGTATGAAAATCACTTGAGATTTGCTCTGCTTGTGTTGGGTCTGTTGGGTCGACCGGAGGAAGAGACTCCGGAGGCCGGAGAGCTACCTCATCCCCCCTTGGAGATTTTCTTCTTCTTGGCTTCCCTATCTCCACCATCTGCTCCCCGTTTCCGGTCTTTTTTGGGAGCCTTTTGGGGTTTTGGAGGTCCAACTGCTTCTTTGGTACTTTCATTTTCCACCACTTGAAGCAAAGCCGCATCAATTCCTCCTTGGTCTTGCACCTCTTGACTTGCTGGGACAATCACCTCAACCCCACCTTGGTTCACTTCAGCTATATCTGGCTTTTTCTTGCCTTTCTTGCCTTTCATCTTACGTGGGGCCTTGGCTCTGCCCGGCAAGACCAGCTTCCCATCCTTCTCATCTGTCCTCTGTAGGATGACACCTGGAGGAGGTGGTGTGGTCAGGTCTTCTTAAGACAAGTCTCTCCGTCCGGTTGTGTTCCAAAGGTGGGACCTCACCAGGTTGTCAGCATTGAAACAATTGTTGAAGTGATTTCCCCACTTGTCAGCAGTCCAAGCATTGAGCTTGGCACAAGTTGTCTGCCCCTCCTCCAAGTAGTCGGAGAACTCTTTCGGCAGCACTACCCAAAAAAGAAGACGAGCATTTAAATAAACAAACTTGTTATAAGAAAGATAGATTAACATGATGAAATATTTACCTGTGCTTTTCCATCTACTGGTACGCATGCTTGGGTTGTCACCAGCTTTAATCTTTCTCCCATTTTCCCAAGCACCACTGATAAACAAGAATTGGGTCTTCCAATTCTTCTCCGATTCAAGCAAGTCATCTACCATTTGAAAGTTGTCACCCATGTTGTAATGGTAGAAGGGGATGATATGATTTTTGCAGAGGCTGGCTACAGCAGCAAATTGCTCCATCGGAAGCGGGATTCCAGAAAGCCTGGAGGCCATGATACAAGACATGAGGGTGAACCAAGTGTTGGGGCTCAGTTGGCTTGGACAGAGCTTTATCAAATGGAAATATATGACGATCTCTGGGTCCAAGGGAAATATAAGCCCCCAGTTGGACAACTCTGTGTAGAAAACTATTTCATTTAGCTTGCAGTCCATCGGCGTCTCCGGATCAACCAGTATCCTCACTTTAACAGATTTTGGGACCCCCCACTTCGTCCGGATCCGGCCTAGCTTAGAAGTGTGAATGAAAGCATAGTTAATGTTCTGCATGGCTAGCACATACTTTACACTCACCTTGTGGAAGCAAGGTCCCACTCTTCCTTCAAGGCACTCCGGCAGGTCCGGGTGTTTTAAACACAACTTCTCTTTACCTTTGCTTTTCTTAACAATGGCAGTCTCACCCGTCTGCCCGGAGACATCAGTCTCGAAAGGGGCTTCTTCAACACTGTCATCCATCACCTCTTCCATCACCTTGGAGGGATTGTCAGCTGTCTTTGGTGGGGGAATGCTGGTGGTTGGTTCCGTAAGTTGTCCGGATGGCTGAGCATCACTTTCCCTTTGTGTTCTGGTGTCCGGCTGGGGCTCAGATCCGGAGGGTTCATTTCGGAGGCTTGTTCCAGTAGCCTCCGGACCAGACGATTTACCCTTAGGAACTTTGATGGGTGCCTCTGACCCGATAGTTTTGTCTTTGGCCCCAGACTTAGGGGGGCCTGATTTTGGAGATTTGGACTGTGGAACGACAGCCTGACCCTTTACTAAACGTCCTCTTCGTCGAAGTGATAGTTTTTCTGGGGAGATGTCAGCATCTGGTCCCATGGCTATGAATGGAGAGGGTTTCTTTGTACTTGTAACTGCTTGCTCCCGTTCGACATTAGGCTGTGACTCTTGAACCGATGAGCCTGAGACGATGGATGAAAGACTTGGCTGAAATAATAACCTCCTTGGTTTGGAACTTCGAGCAAAAGATGAACCTCGACCAGGCTCTGAGTTTGGTGTTTCAGACTTGTCAACTGGAGAAATTGGAAGACCAACAGCAATGCACCTTTCTCGTTCGACTATTTGTGCTTTCTCTAACTCTGAAAGATTAAGCCACCCACCTTTTACAAGCGCGGTTCTTGCTGTAAACATAAACTTACACCAATAAGGATTTTGAGAAGAGAGATAAAAGCTTTGAAGTAAAGAAATGAAAGAGTAATGAAGATGGTATAACAGTGAAAAAGAAGGTCATTTATACTAAAGAAACAAAAAGATACCCAGAAACCTAGGAGAATACGAAAAGATGAAAGTAATGATTGAAAACGACGCTGACGTCACATGCATTAAATGAAGAGGTTACTTTTTGGGATTAGTGGGAGCACCGTTCTAGGAGAAAAACGGCTGGTGAGGAAAATCAGAAGGTAACACGTGTCCCACGATCCATAGCAAAGCCTGTGAACTTCTAAAGAGTTTTTGAGTTCGGACAAGTCCTTTACTGAAAACTTAATCCATCCGGAAAATGTCACAAGTGCCCAAAGGCGATTTTTTAGGTCTTGCCAAAGACCTTCGAACAAAACCTAAAAAGGGGCTACTGATGAGTCCGGATTTTCTCACCACTCACTGTAGAAACCGGACAGGGGAAATTCAGACAAAAGCCACCCACTGAACCATCCGAACTGGACAAAAGTATTAAAAACTAATCACCTTTTGACTAAGCTAGTTGGTAATCTGCTTAATAAATTAATGGGTTTTTGAACTCGACCCGGTTTCATAAGTTTGACCCGAAAGCCCATATGACCCATAATTAAGGGTATAAATACCCAACCACTTTCATTAATGAGGGTAATGAATATTTAATACAACCAGGCAGCTCAAACCTCTCACTACAAACCACTTAAACATTAAATACCTCTGAAACACCACAAAAAATTTGTCCAAATTACCCTGAGTTGAAAATAATCCACATCATTGTTATAAAAAATCAATATATATTTATGTTATTTATAAAATTGAGTAAAGATAGAAATCGTTTGGTTTAACCTATCAAAAACCTTTAAACCGAAGCGAATACCTAACTAAAAATAATTAGAATAGAATTAAATGATATATATATATATATTACTTTTATCTATTTTCATATAATTAAATTTGTCTGACCTAAAATTATCTCATCAATGAAGATTTTTCAACACTTAGTTAGGTTTTGATAAAAAAATTATATATTGGTCTAATGTTTTGTTTTAGGTCGTGTTAAATTGTAGGTTAAATATAAGTCTTATAAAAACCTTTTGTAATTGGACCAAAAGAGCTCAATGTCCTACATTAGTCACGGTATATATAACAACAATTATTATTCAATTCTTGTATTTATTATTATGTTTTATGTTTCTTAGTAGCTTTCTCTCTACAGTAACTCTCTAATGAGCCAAATCCAGACTCATTAGTTGCGACCACAATGCGAATGACATTCGAACTCGTACTTGAAAGCCAATTTCAAAACCATAACACATATTGTTACTCTATATCGCTTATGGAGCGAGCTATAGTTGTATGGCTACTCAGGGGGAAACTAGCACACCTCTCACTCTAAAGAGTAAGGTTGTGCGAAAAGGGTTAGGATTGTAAAACCCTCTCGATTTTTCTTTCTCTCCACCTTAATTAGAATAGCTGAAACAATGACTTGTAACCGAGAACACAACACTCTGGGCAGAAAAAGAACACGCTGGCGAATGCTGCTACAGTGGCCGAGGTGGACGCCATTCAAGCTGAGATATATGCTTTAACTAACACGCGTACTAATGTGCAGTCTGAGATTCGCGTTGAAATACCTTACAAGCAGACAATTAAAGACGACGCCTATGAGGTCACTGGATCTTATGGGTCATATTGGGCCATAGTTCATTAAAGGGAGAGTATCAAGTTAGAGATTTGTATTTGTATGTATCTACAAGTGAAGATGAGGAGCTCTCCTTCCATTGTAGACGGAGACATCGTCGAATAAACCTTAAGCTTACCATAAGCAAGTGATATTAGAGGTATCAATGTGTGATAGAATCTATGGAAATGTCTCACATGGACCCCGGGGTAGATTAGAGAGGGGTCGGGCAAGACACTCAAATTGAAGCCACGAGTGTTGAGCAGGTTCAGGTCAAATTAGTAGCTCAGTAGTATGCCCATGATCCTCAAATTGTTCTCCATCCAGGAGTGCAGCATCAAGCCTACCATTCTGCTTTCAGACTTGAAGTTGGGTTACCATCTTCAAAGCAGAATACAACTCAGTATCGATAAGAAATCTTGGGGCAAGGGCCTGTTTGCGGTAATTCGACGCTAATATTTAACATACGGTTGTTTTATCACGCGAACCTCCACTCAGCTCTGAACGAACAAATATTTTTTACATCCAAGGTTACATAATAAAAGTTTCTCAATGGGTTCTAGAAATTATGATGGTTGAGTTACCGCAAAGTTTTGACTTTCATAAGATAGAGAAGTCTAATGAGGTCGGTTACCTAGAGCACCATATTAAGAAAATCATGAACATAATGATAAACCTATATAAATATAATCATTTATGGTGTCAATTATTTTTTATGACCTTCAAATGAAATATTTTGACATTGTTCAGTCAGATAGCCTCGAGGTTTATCACCAGCTTTAATATGTTATGGACACTCTTTAGAAATCAGTTCATTGAAAGCAAAATAACAAAGGGTCAAGCTCGCCATATAATGCATTACAACTAGCCGAACAATGACAGTTTGAGAGTTTACACTCAAGTTTTTGTGCACACCAAGAACAACCTCGATGATTTCTGCAAAGATGTGACTTATGCTGCTTACATGCAAAGACTTATTTTGGGGACCAATTTGTCTGAGGAGGTCATGAAGAAGAAAGCTCTGAAGTTTGGGGCACTATTAGTGCATGTAGAGTCACAGATCCGTTTTGAAGATATCATATGTATTCCTTTGGTTTCGGATATAAGGCATATGCTGAATTACCAGTTACCGAGTCTGATCTATATAATCACTTAAACTGCGTATAGGGCCCCCAAGTAATTAAGAAAAAATAAAAAGTACATATTACCTTAATTTACTTTATGTTATACCAATATAGTCCTGATCCATTCAAGTTTAGACCCCAAGGATCCACATGTCGTATCTCATTGAAGTCCATCGTCCAATTGGGGTCGGGATGATCGTAGGAACATGTTGGTCATGCATGAGAACTTTACCGAGTTAACTGAGAGTGTGTCACAAATCTAATATAAGACCAAAGACAAAGTCCAGTTTAGGTCTCATCTCCTAATGACCAATATTTATGAATAAAGAAATGATAAGTATTGCAAGTTTTATAATGACGTCAACTATTGGATGATGAATTGTATACCATTAAAGAAGGAGGTCTAAAGTTTGATTGATGATAGAAAACTGTTAGAGTACGTAAATAATAACGAAACGCAGAGAAGTTCCAAGGGTGGATCCGGATAAGCTAGTGAAGATATATCAGAAACTTTGATGACCATTCCAAAATAGAAAAATAACAATATGGTGAGTATCAGCCACAAAACACTTATTTGTGATTTGATTAACGAGTAAATATACCCTAACCTGAACCGTCATGTGGTGCAAGCTATATACGTAGGTGAGTATTTTGATTCAGATCTTGAGCATCGTGTGGTTCAGGTTTGATAAAAAAAAGATAATTTAAGTGTTGTGGTAAGACTTTTTACTATTGCCGAGGGTGATTCCATTTCGAGATTCATTATTTTTTTTTCTTCAGAAAAATACATATTAAGAGCCTTGAAGCACAGTTCTTAGGGAGAACCTCTCCTCATCCTAGCCGCACTTCGTACTTTCCTATTGTATTCGAAGATGACGATCAGTAGGGTGTAGTGGGCTTTCATGAGGATGTCGTTTTGATTAATTATTTTGTATAATGAGAAGAAATTTGTATGTTCATGATATATGCATGAAGTTATGCTAATATTATGTTTCAATGGGCTTATGATCGAATGAGCAGTCCCCTCCCCATCATATACTGCTCATACTTAATTGTAGTTGGATTTACCGGGCGAGCACTACAGTTATCGTGGAGTTCAAACCATATTTTATTATGGGAATAACTGACTTTAAGAGGATGGTTATGGTATTTTTTTATGATAGCGGATCATCGACCTCATAAAACATAATCTTTATCGGGTCGTTGCTCGACAGTATGCATACAATACCTTCTTTTATCCACAAGTGCCTAAAATATATAATAAGGTACATGGTGGGAGTTGTCTGAAGTAAGTATAAGATTTCAAATGGGCGCTATGTTGTTTTGTTGGTTTTTAAGAAAGAAAAGAAGAAAAAGTTTAACGGTGAAGACATAAAGGGGAATAAACCAATGAAATAATATAGTTTTTACGGACTTTGGTGAAGTTTATGATGGTTGATGATCCTAAAGGCCCTTAGTTTTTTTATACTAGAAGAGAATACTAAAGAACATCGCTTCCAGGTAGGTAAAAGTCTAAAATTGGTACCATCTTGCCGAAGTCTTTGGAAAAGAAGTTGATCGATTTTTGTAAAAAAACTTATATGTTTTTGTTTGGTAAAAGTTAGGATGTTATTGAGGTTCCACCTGATATCATCTACCATAATTTATTAGTAAACTTGTAGATGTAATTAGTATCATAGAAGAGAAAATCATTCTCTTAAAAAAGCTGCACCTATCGTTACTGAGGTGAATATGATATCCAAGGAGGGACATATCGAAGAGTCTCATTATGCCACATGGACGACTAACCCAATTTTGGTAAAAAGAAGAACGAGAGTTAGAGAAGATGTGTCGACTTCACAGATCCCAATAGAGCTTGTCCGAAAGATCCGTTCCTAGTTCCCAGAGTAGACTAACTGGTAGATTCCACTTCGGGCAATAAACTGTTATCATTCATGGATGGTTATTATGAGTGCAACTAGATTCATATGCACAGTTCGAACCAATAAAGTACCATCTTTGTGACAAAATAGGGTTTAGACTACTATATTGTAATTCATTTTAGGTTGAAGAATGTAGGGGAGACTTATAAGAGGTTGGTTAACAAGGCATTTTCCTCCTAGATCAGAAGAAATGTTGAGGTCTCCACCGATGACACGCTTGTAAAAAGCAGGGAAATTTCAAAGCATATCTATGATTTTGTTGATACTTTTCAGAATTTAAGAGTTATAAACTTGAAACTCAATCTGGAAAAATGCACATTCAAGGCCAGGTATGGAAATTTACCTAAATAATTGGTAAGTAAAAAAGGCATCAAAACTGATCTGATGTAGTTGTAGGCTTTGGCTTCCATGTAGCCACCTCAAAACCCCAATGAGGTTCAAATATTGACCGACAAACTTAAGACTTTGAACAAATTCATCTCTCGATCTTTGCAAATATGTGTCCATTTATATCAAGTTCTTCAAAATACCAACAATTTCCAGTGGACTAATCAGTGTGACAAAGAATTTAATGAGATAAAACGACATCTTGCATTTCCACATACCTTATCCAAGCCTATCATAGAGGAGAAATTACATGTTTATTTAGTTATATTCGAACATGATGTAATTGTGGTTTTAATAAAAAAAAGAAGGAAGTTGTCTCAAGCCGGTTTACTATATGAGAAAGAGTTTTCTCCTCGTAGAGATAATACACTTACAATTGCATAAATTGGATTTTGCGATGATTGTACCATAAAGGAAGATGAGAATGTACTTCCAAGGCCATTTCATTGTGTTTTAGACCTCTTTCGAGTTTCAGAACATACTGCATAAGCTGGATCAATCGAGAAGGTTAACCCAATGGTTGGTGATATTAAGAGACTTCAATATCATTTATGAGCCTAAGACTAGCATCAAAGCTCATGATTTGGAATATTTTCTCACAAAGTTCCACGCTGAAAGGATAAAACCACTAATTAAATCAACATCGCTGGAGTATACGATCTGAGGTAACAGAGGTTCTAACATATCAGGTTACGGGATTAGTATCCAGCTCATGGCACCATTAAGGGAGGTGAGGAATCATGCTATCTGTTTTCATTGTCAAGCTTCAAATAATGAGGCTGAGTATGAGGCTATGATTGTAGGTCTTAAATTGGCCCAGGTATGTGGAGCCAAATGGGTGCATTTGATAAGTGATTCCCAACTTCTGATAAACCATGCTATGGGGTATACCAAAGCGCCAAAAAATAACCTAGTCAATTACTTAAATATGTTCAAGACACACGAACAACTCTTTGAGAAAGTCCATAGGGAAAAACAATTCCAAGCAAATGTTTTGGCCTTGATAGCTTGCTCCGAGACAGAATCTTGGTTCATGTTACAAGATGACCCTTCAATTGATAAAGAGCATGAGCTAAGTTGTGAGAAAATACTTGATCTTAGTAGAGGTTCGAGATCTTAAACTTTTTTGGAAAATGGTATTTACCCCGAGGATAAGGCCGCAATGTGAAGCCTGAAATTTAGGGCAAAAATATTTCTCATTGTGAGCAGAACTGTATAAACTGGGCTAAGACGACCACTAATTTTATGTTTGGGCCCTAAATAATCGTCCATGGTTTTGAAAGAGCTCAATTGCGGGCATGAGTTGACTCACTGTGATTATAAGACTTTAACCCAAAAGGTTTTGTTGGGAGTGTTCTTTTGGCCTACTTTAATGTCTGATGCTTAGGAATTTGTAAAAGACACGTGACAAATTTTTGCTAATATAATTCATTACCCCCCAGTGCCGTTTGAATTACTCTCTGAGGCTCTACCTCTTGATAAATAAGGCGTATAACTAGTCGGACTACTATGCAACACTTCAGGAGATCAAAATCACATCATCGTTGTTGTGTGTAGGCTTCACTCAGACGCGACTTTAAGTTAGGGGAAAAGGTTTTGAGAAACAATAAATTGCACCCGAAAAAATAATGGTTGTGTAAACAAGGTCCTAACTTGGACAATCCCTATACTATGATAAACAAAGTTAAAAATATGAACTTATAGCGTGATAGATGAAGAAGGGATTCAACTTCAGCAGCAGTGGAACACGAGCACCTCCCACTTTACCTTATATAAATTTGTATTTATTCTGACAATTTCTTTCACACTAAAGTTCTTGTTAAAGATGAAAGGTTTGGTGGCATACTCTTTCATACTCTTGTGACACATGAATGTTTTAATGAGGGTCCTACATAGCCAGCAAGTTAATGAAACTTTTTCTATAAAAACACTTTTAGTTTTTACTGAATGTGCATGTTTTAGTTCAGAAATTTTTCCTCGTCAAGGCTTCGAACAAGTCTTCGTCGGGGTAAACCCTCGAGCTCAAAGTTGACACAAGGGTTCATAATATTTTTTCTTGTAAAATTTTCCAACAAGTGTAGGTCGAGGTATATCCTCAAGCTCAAAGTGTACGCCAAAACAACATTTATTGTAAAAATTTCCAATAAGTGGTGGTTCAGGTATGGTTGGATATCAGCAACAATAATTTGTGAATCATGTAGTGAATTTTAAGCTAGTTCAGGGTTGATCACCTTTGGTCTAACATAAATCACAAGAGGATAAATATATAAATAATTCTACGCAATTATATAAAAAAAGCTTCAAGGGCCCGAATAAACATTAAAAATTAAATGGATATCCTGCGACTTTCAGAAGTTCAAGAAAAAGGATAAAATACAACATTTTTCCTGGACATCTATGGAATTTGAGTTTCGAAAGTAAAGGGAAAAGGATGAAATTATTATTTTTTCATTACCAGGGGTAGCAGGATGATCATCTTAAATGATTGGAGGGATCAACTCGGTAGCAAGGAGAGTGGTTGTGGCAACAACATCGTTAAGGGTATCTAGAGCTGTGAAGTCCTTGGGAGAGGGACTTGTAGTATGCTCATCCACTGCTTCGATGTCCACCTTATCATCTTCTTTGATCTATACTTCTGATGCCGGGTCGAAAACTCAAAAAACACCAGGAGGTCGATTAGATTAAGGACCATGTTCCCAAAATAACCCAAGGTTGAGCTATAAAAAACACTTATGGAAGTTCATGATCGTATCCTCTCGGATAACGTCGCCCTTTTTTAAGGTAACTACATTGAATTTATTCAAAGCCTGATTAAGCTTCGCTTCGTCCTCCTTATCAGCTTTCTCAACGGTTTTCTCTTGTTTTCAATCTTTTCTTTTAGGTAATTTATGCTTTTATGAAGATTAACGATTCTATTTTCTTAGTTTTCTTGAATTAATAGTTAGTTTCTCATAAAATCAAGAATCATTTTCTTCGTATAACAATTCTATTTGTCAAACTCATCTTCATCGATCACACGCTTGATAGGATTTTTCATTAAGATAGACAGGTTGGGATCCTTGGCTCCATGGTCCATTTAAACTATTTGCATCATGACTTATATAATGTTCAAAGTTTTCAGATAAAAGAAAAGGTTGAAGAGAAATAGACTGCATCAGTCAATGACTGCACAAATTAACTTCAAGGTATTGACGTACTTGGTTGCTACCTAATGGAAGTCTTCCAAACGACCAACAACTACTGAGGCTTTCTCTTCTGGATCAGACTTCACAACCAAGCTCTGGGAGCTGTGACTTGTCACGAATTCAACTCCTTTTTTTTACCTTCTCGAGCATTTTATCAATTTTTCTGTAGAAGAGTCATCTAACAAAACTACGGTGACAACTTCAACAGGATCAGACGACTTCGAGTTGTCAACCTTAAGGGTGGAAGTGTCAGCAGCTTCCAAGCATCCTTCTTATTTCTCTTTGTTTCGAAGGGAGTCATACTTCTCTTTCTTGGCAACCAATTTAGTAGGAGCTTGGACTCAAAATAGAAATTTGATAGAATTTTCCATGACAATCTCTAGCTTCAAAATGTTTATGTTTCCACTCGTCTTCTTCTTCTCGAGAGTTAGCCATTACTCCATATTCTAGAAATTCAACCTAATTAGATTTCTAGTAGTGAAACATTTAACAGCTGAAGTTGTTCTTGACCTAGATTAATCTATGCGCTGAATAAATTCAAATACACTGCAAGAGAAAATATTGAAGGAAACAGTGTGTGAAAACGGATAAAGACAAACAAATAATAGAAAAACTGATACCTCTACTGAAGGGATTTTTGCAATACGAAGTAGTCTAAAGTGTGAGGACTCTTACAGTTGTATCTCTAAGAATTACTAAAAAGGCTCGATTTGTTCAGACTAGTTGAAATTTTGTTCTCCCATGCATCACGGACACATATAAAATACTTATTCTATTGATCATTGGACTCCGAAAGTTATACTGCCACTTTCAAGTCGTTCCTTATTTTAAGGTAATAGTCAGGGTAGTTATGGGTGATATCAACTTTGCTATGAGAATTAAGCTACTTCACCGATATAAGAATTTTTTATATGCCTGATAATATTATGAAAGACATCAAGGTTCTCCACGCATTCGAGCTGGCTAGATAGAGTACGCATTAAGAGGTGTATTCAGGTTCTCGAGGTTGTACACAATTTAAATAAGTAAATATCCTTTCCTGACATAACTAAAAATAATAACGAAAAAAAACGAAAATACATTTAGTAAAGGTCGGGAGTCTAAGTAGATCTAAAAGTGGGAAAGAAAACATGCACCAGGGTAGTACTTCGAAAAGGATTCTGGTTGTTGGAATGAGTAGAGTATAAAATAAGGTAAGTCGTCGAGATGAACTTGGGGCTGCCAGAAGAAAATGCACAACATCAAACAACATACATTCTCTCTCTAATTTAAGAGTTTCTCTCTCTAATGGAGTGTGTGAACTCAAAGTGGGGTGTTCGTTTTATTTATAAAGAAAAATGGGTATGAGCCCGCTATCTTTCCCTAGGTTACAATCATGATATGAGCTTCGAGAAGTTGAATCGATGAGGATTCTCTGCGCACACGTTGTATAGCTACAGTAAAGCATGTCCCTATGTTAGAACATGGAGGACACGTGGAAGAAGCGCAAAAATGTAACGTTAGAAGACTTAGAAATCTAGTTTCTAAAGATTTTGAAATTCTCACTATGAGCAAACTTCAAAGATTCTATTTCAAAGAGAACTTAACATGACCCCTAATATTTCGAAACAAACCAATATGGCTACACCACCTATTTCTAATGTTTACACTTCGGAAGCCAAGAACTTCGAAGGGTAAGAGCAAAGTTACATCTACTTTACTCAATACCCTTATAGCTGAGTACATTCTGAGGCGTTTGAACTGGCATTTTTGGACCATCACATGGGCTCTTGATATTGCATCCTCGACCAGGTCACTAGAAACAGGGGCCTACTAATAAGAGAATTATCTGGAATACCTTAATTTGGACCAAGCTGAGTCATATTAGTCGTACGTTAAACACGAACCGTATAAGAGATTTCTTTGTAATTATGGGTCAATAGAACTTAAAAATCTATAATTATCACTATAAATATCACATATCACGACTAAAAACCATGATTAGTCACTGAAATTGGTCACGTGTATCAACAAAAGCCATTGATGTTACATTTGTATAAAAACAACCACCTTTGTTGGTCTTATTTTTGCATATGTGGTCACTTGCGATGACCACAAATGCAAAAAAAACGACCAACAAATAGGGGCGGATGCAGAACTAAAGTTAATAGTATGCCCAAAAAAATTAACAATATATATATTTAGGTATTACATATTAAAAATATATCAATGTTTCAATTACAACTCAAAATGAATATTTATATAAATGCATTCTCATATTACTCATGGCTTGATAGTATCTTAATCATTTGATGATACTTAAGAATTTGAATTAGAAATAAAGTTTTTTACTACTATACTATACATTTTTTAAAATTCTAACATATGCCACAACATATTTATCTACCCTCTAAATATATCCATACTAACAAAAATAACTATTTTAATATAAAAATAATTAAAAAATTGATAAACCTCTCATGATTTTTAACATCACTATTCTACACTCACTTTTAAACTAAACTGAATATTTATCAAAGTTTAAAATATATTTTTAAAAATTCATTTTATAGCTAGTTTTTCAAATATATTTTATATTTCAAACCCCAAACAAAAAAGAGTAAAGTTCGGTAAGAATTTCAAAATTTCTCTAATATTATATACTTATCTCTCATTTTATATATATATATATAGGAAAATATTAAATAATATTTTAGCAAATATTAAATCTAATTATAAACAATATAAGTGTAATATGGGATATCCCATAATTTATTCTTTGATAAATCTAGACATTCTAACTTTTATTGACTACAAAGAATATAAACGTGCAAAAAAACGTGTACATTAATAAGACGTTTTGATAAAGTCAACTATTTATCGTAGAATAATCACAGAAAAAAATGTAAACGAAAATCATATGAAAAGGGAAAATTTCGATGTGCAACCAGAGAAAATGAAAAACGCATATTAAAAAAAATTGGGTTTGGCTAACGGTGCCATGAACACGATTAGCAAACATTTAATATTTTTATGTAGATAATAATGATTCTAATTTATAATAGTTTAGACAGATATAAATACCCTTTTATTAAATATAAAGCATATAAATTTTGGGTTTACAAATCAAATGAAAGTTTAATTTTATTTTAAAAATTTTATTTTTATTTAAAATTTAAAAATAAAAATGATTTAAAACAGTAATTTTTATTTTTAAAAAATTATATATATATATATATAAACTGTTTTATTAAAAAAAAATAAAAAAAAGGATCCGTTTCTATGTTTAAAAATAAAAGATAAAATCACCTATAAAAATATAAAATTAATAAAACATGATATTGATTAGCTTTTTTTATAAGAGCATCATACTCTATTTTTTAGGTAAATATAGATAGTATTTGATAAGGAAGGATATTCTTTAGGGACTAAAGTGATAAATTCTGTAATTATAGGATTAAATTAGGCTTTAGGCGAAACCGAAGGGTTAAATTGTAAATATGACAATATGTAACCGTTTCTCTAACTAACTCACCTTGCCTATTTAAAGAGGCTGAAAGAGTTATTTTGACCTATGAAATATTCAGAGGTACTTTTCACTATTTGAAATTCTCACTGTGGATTCTCTGTTCTTAAATTCACTCATTACAACTTAATTTCTCACCAAATTGGCGCTAGAAGGAGGGGCGAGGATACCTTGATCAACAGATCAAAAATCAACGTTCGAGTTCTCGTTTTTTAAGTTTTTCGTTCGAATTTTCATATTTCGTTTGATTTTTCGCTGTTTGAAGATGAATCCAGAGGAAGGTGACAATCCATCTGTTCGCAAGGCGATAGAGACGCTGAAATCCGATTTGCAAGAGGCAGGTAAATCTGTTCCAATTCAATCAGTCCAATTTGACTTTGAAGGAAAAATGAATGAAATGATTAGGAAGGTGGCTGAGCTTGACGAATTGGTAAAAAAGAAAGGAGATAATAATGGTGCTAGGCTTAGGTCTAAGATAGCAGGAGGCGATCGTAATGATCAGTCTGATCAGTCGATGGATGAGGGTGATGATCACTATGAGCTGCGTAGGGCACGGTCTGAGCAAAAAAAAGAGTATAGCGGGATAAAGAAGAGGAAGGAAAAGTTACAAAGGCGACTGTATGAAAACTCTAGTGATGAGGAGGATTTTGAAGATTCTGAATCTGATGAAACACCGAGGTACGAACGTTCTCGAGGCCGTTCAAGAGGAACAGAGCGTGAGTTCCGGCCAGCTAAGTCGTTTAAGGAGGGAAGGAAGAAGAAAGAGAGGCGAGTTTACTCACCTCGGAAATACTCGCCTCGGAGGTGTTCGCCTCGGAAATATGAAGGTGAGTCCAGCTTGTATGCAACTGTGGGGATGAGAAATGAGGACCAGTATGTCCAGGGGGTTGATTGGAGGGACTCACCACTGGTCAGGGAGATCAGATCTGTACCGCTACCGAGGCGGTTTGATATTTCCAAAGTTGAAAAGTTCGATGGGACTCAAGATCCCGATGACCACATAGAACAATTTAAAAACTACATGACTAATTTTGAAGATGATGATAGATTGGTGTGTAGAGCTTTTTCTCAAACGTTTAAGGGAACTGCGCTAAAATGGTTTAATAAGATTCCTAAGGAATCGATTGCAAATTTTAGAAGTTTCTACACTGCTTTTCGCAGACAATTTGTGGGAAGCAAGGAGATGAGAGCCAATGGGGACACGATAATACAGTGCAAGCAGGCTGTGGGAGAGAAGTTGAAGGATTATACCAAGAGGTTTGTGTCAACAAAGGCTGAGCTGGATGACTGTGAGGAAAGTGTGGCTATGGCAGCGTTCAGGCAGGGGCTGTTGCCTGGGGATTTAGCCGATGAGACTACGAGGCGCAGAGCGTTAACGTTTGGAGCTCTTATGGCTCAGGTAGAGGACCAGATTAAGGTCGAAGAATCAACAAGGGTTCGAGGAGGCGCTAGTATTGTTCAAAAGGGGAGTGGACAATCTAACGTCTCAAACAACAATCCCTCGCGTCCGAAGAACAACCCAAATGTTTCTAACCGAGGAACCTCGAACTCGTATCAAGGGGGATATAATCAGCATAATTCTAATAACCAGCAGCAGTATAGGTCCAGGTCGAATGTGTGGGTGAGGCCGGATTACTATGCAGATTTAACTGAGAGTGTGGCTTCAATATATGAAAAAACAAGAGGAACAATCAATTTTAGAAAGCCACCAGCTATCAACAGGCCGAGGGAGGAGCGCAATAATAAATTTTGTAGGTATCATGAGGACATCGGCCATGATACAAATGATTGCATTGCTCTGAAGAAGGAGATGCAAGTTCTGATCGAAAATGGAAAGCTGTTGGAGTATGTCAGGAAGAATGCCAAGACAACAGCTCCTAAAGGAGGTAATCCCAATTCCAAGCAGGAAACTGCGTTAATGATTTTAGATGTTGCAGGTGAGGCAGATGGTTTCGATGTAGCCTCGGAATATGTCGAACCAGACCCCAGCCGACTTTTGTTAATGTCGATAGATGAGCCGATGCGTCAGGGACGTGTTCGAGATCTGTGTGCCTTTTTTGAATCATTAACCATATTTGGAGGGGATTCGATGACCAACAACACCAATAATTCGAGGAAGAGGCATATAGTAAACTTAACACGACAAATTGAGGGAGGTGCATCGGCACAGCTAAGCAGCAGAAAGGATGTGCCTTTTATAATATTCGACGGAGATGATTTGAGGGGCATCACGGGGCCACATGAGGATGCAGTGGTCATTGGAGCAGAAGTATGCGGGGTGGAGATTCGACGAGTGTTGATCGATACAGGAAGCTCTGCTAATGTGCTTTTTAAGTCAACGTATGATAGGTTAACTGCACCACCTCGAATAGAAAAATCAGAGAGGACTATCATTGGGTTTACTGGCGCATCAGCAATTGTGATAGGTGAATTCGAAGGTGAAATTTCCTTGGGGAAAGGGCCTTTCAAGAAGAAAGTGCAGGTACTTTTTGTGGTGGTGGATTGTCCATCAAGTTACAACGCTATTCTTGGGAGATCATGGTTGGCCAAAATGTACGCTGTAGTTTCTACAGTTCATCAGTGTCTGAAGTATGTGGTCGAGGACAGAGTTGGTGTAGTCCGAAGTGACCAAAAGGTGGCAAGAGAATGTTATGCTGCTGCATTTAGGTTACGTGGTAAAAGTTCTGATGATCTCATGGAGAGTTAGCAGTTTGGGGGGTTGTCTTGTGGTGAAACGGACGAGAGAATTGATGATCCGAGGTCAACCCCGAGTTCTGTAGTGGTCAATGAAGAAATAGAGGAATTTATTTTTAATAATGGCAGGGTACTTCGAATTGGCACTCTGTTATCTTTGTCGATGCGGGAAAAGTTGTTGAATTTTTTGTCTGAAAACTTGGATGTGTTTGCCTGGAGATCTGAAGATGTGGTAGGGGTCCCAAGCAATATCATATGTCATAGCCTAGCGGTTGATCCGAAGGTCAAACCAATTATCCAAAAAAGAAGGGCTTTTTCATTGGAGAAATCTGAGGCCATAGTTGCCGAAGTGGATCGGTTATACAAGATGGGGCACATTAGGGAGGCCAATTATCCGAGGTGGACGGCTAATCCGGTGGTAGTAAAAAAGAAAAATGGAAAATGGCGAATGTGCGTGGACTTCACGGATTTGAATAGAGCCTGTCCAAAAGATCCTTTCCCGGTGCCTCGAATTGATCAGTTAGTGGATTCAACTTCGGGAAATAAAATCCTGACTTTCATGGATGCTTTTTCGGGGTATAATCAGATTCGAATGAATCCAGATGATGAAGAAAGCACAACTTTTATTACTGATAGAGGCCTGCACTGCTATAAAGTAATGCCGTTCGGATTAAAAAATGCTGGGTCAACATATCAGAGGCTGATGAATAAGGCGTTCGCTTCACAGATTGGGAGAAATATCGAAGTGTACATCGATGACATGCTTGTTAAAAGCAAAAGTGATGATGAGCATATTGATGATTTAGAAGAGACGTTTTTGAATCTTAGAGCCATCCAATTGAAGTTGAACCCAGAAAAATGCACATTTGGAGTCCGATCTGGCAAATTTTTGGGGTATATGATTAGTGAAAGAGGAATCGAGGTGGATCCAGAACAGTTGAAGGCTTTGATATCGATGTCTTCACCTCGGAATATCAAAGAAGTGCAAATGTTAACAGGCAGGTTAGCAGCTCTGAACAGATTCATTTCTCGTTTTTCAGATAAGTGCTTGCCTTTTTTCCAGGTGCTGCGTAAACCCAATAATTTTGAGTGGACTTCGGATTGTGAAGAAGCCTTTTTGAAGATAAAAAATCTTTTGTCCTCTCCTGAAATATTAACAAAGCCTCGGAAAGGTGAGCAGTTATTTTTGTATATAGCAGTGTCAGATTATGCAGTAAGCGCAGTTTTGATCAGTGAGGACACAAAAATTTCGAAGCCAGTTTACTATGTTAGCAAAAGTTTGGTTGATGCTGAGAAACGCTACTTGAAGCTCGAAAAATTGGCACTGTGTGTAGTAGTGGCAGCAAGAAAAATGCGCCCTTACTTCCAGGCACATACAATTGTAGTTCGAACTTCATATCCGTTAAAAAATGTTTTGCAAAAACCAGATATTTCAGGGAGAATGACCAAGTGGTCTGTGGAACTGGGAGATTTCGATGTGCTATTTTCTCCTCGAACAGCTATCAAAGCTCAAGCTTTAGCAGATTTTTTGGTGGAGTTTCACTCAAGCAGATCCGAGGAGAAAGATGCAGAAAAGGTGAATGAGAATCCGACGTGGACAATACGAACTGATGGGGGATCCAGTAGTAAAGGGTCAAGTGCAGGAGTAGAATTGGTGGCACCAACGGGGGAATTTATGTTTCAAGCTATAAAATTTGGCTTTCATGCTTCAAATAACGAAGCTGAATATGAGGCTGTGCTAGCAGGGTTGCGGTTAGCGAAGATTTGTGGAGCAATGTTTGTGCGCTTGGAAACAGATTCACAGTTGGTAGTTAACCATGTTAAAGGGGTATCAGAAGCTAAAAAGGAGCGTTTGGTTTTGTACCTACAAGAACTTCGGGGGATGATGGCGCAGTTTGAAAATGTCGAAGTGGAGCATATTCGAAGAGGAAACAATACTATGGCTGATTCTTTGGCAACGATGGCTTATTCAGAAGAATATCCATGGATTGTAACCCAACCATCGCCTTCGATCAGATCGAATTCTGAGCAATGTGAAGTTGTTGATGAGGTGGTAAATAATCCGACGTGCGCTCGAGGAGATTGGAGGTTTGACTTGTTAAACTTTATTTCGAATGGAATATTGCCTATGGATAAACAATTGCTCAAGAAAATAAAGTACAAATCCTTTGGCTATGTGGTACTGGATGGAGTATTATACAAGAGGTCTGCTTCGAAACCTTTACTACGATGTTTGAGTAAGGATGAGTCTCAGAATGTTCTGTCCGAATTGCATGATGGAGACGGATCAGCTCATTGTGGGTTTAGAGCTTTAACACGTAGGGTATTGTTGGCTGGATATTATTGGCCTACAATTTTGCAAGATGCCAAGTCGTTAGTTCAAAGTTGTGACACATGCCAAAGATATGCAAATTTAATACACAAACCAGCGGTACCCCTAATGACGATTTCAGAGGCGGTTCCTTTCGATAGGTGGGGAATTGATTTAGTGGGACCATTACCTATGGCTTCTGGTGGAAGACAAATGATTATCGTTGCGGTTGATTATTTTTCGAAGTGGGCAGAAGCAGAACCCTTAGCTGGGACAAAGGCTAAGGATGTAATCAAGTTTATTCAAAGCAATATTTGCTACCGTTTTGGAGTACCTCGGAAAATAACAACTGATAATGGTCCCCAATTTAATAACAAGGAAATGGACTCTTTTTGCTCTTCGAAAGGGATACAGCAGTGCTTTTCCACTCCTTTCCATCCTCAGGCAAATGGACAGGTAGAAGTTACGAATAGATCTATTTTGGATGGCTTGAAGAAAAATTTGGCAGGAGCAGCAGGGAAATGGCCAAATTTTCTCCAAGAAGTATTATGGGCATATAGAACAACTCCTAGAGAGGCTACAAAAGAGACCCCCTTTTCTTTAGTATATGGGATGGACGCTGTGTGCCCTGCTGAATCTACGTTGCCCTCTTATAGACTACTACAATATTCCGAGGCAGATAATGATGAGGCTAGAAGAGTGGAACTTGATTTGTTGGAAGAAAAAAGGGTCAAGGCACATTTAAATGTGATCCATTATCAAACGTTAATGAGAAGCAGGTATGATGCCAAAGTTAAGAGAAGGGAATTCAAAATTGGCGATCTAGTGTTGCGAAAAGTATTCCTTCACACCAAGGATAAACACCTCGGAAAATTGGCCCCGAATTGGGAAGGTCCTTACGAAGTTACAATGAGGGTCAAACCAGGTTCCTACAGGTTATCAGATCGAGAAGGGAGGATGCTCAAGCACCCTTGGAACATAGAGCACTTGAAATTGTACTGTGAGTAAAACTGAACTTCGAATTTTTGTAAAACAGACATACTCTTTCCTTATCTGTTGGCCCAGAAAGGTTTTAACGAGGTGTCTGATTGATATTGAATTTTTTAATAAAATTTCTTTTGGCCATTGGTTGTTTGTTATGATGTGTGATTTATTATTTTGGTAATTTGGCAAAGATTGATCATCTTTGGAAGTTGACCAAGAATAATTTTCCGAAGCGATAGCTTTGAAGAAACAACCAAATTTTTCGAGGTGCCACGTCTTATGAGTGCATCTATTTTTCGAGGTGCCACGTCTTATGAGTGCACCTATTTTTCGAGGTGCCATGTCTTATGAGTGCATCTATTTTTCGAGGTGCCACGTCTTATGAGTGCACCTATTTTTCGAGGTGCCACGTCTTATGAGTGCACCTATTTTTCGAGGTGCCACGTCTTATGAGTGCACCTATTTTTCGAGGTGCCACGTCTTATGAGTGCATCTATGTTTAAGAATAACCAGTTTAAACAAGTATATCAGAAATTCAAGATATAAAAAAAAGAGGACAAGTGATTTCATCGTGGAATAAAATACGAAGTTTACAAAAAAGGAGGAAAGCACTTAATCACATACACAAAAAACAAAAGCGAACTGTTTGGTCTATTAAGCATCATTCTCTTCTTCTTCATCTTCTGATGACGCCTCTTCGGAGTTATTTCCTTCTTCTGAGGAAGAGCTTGGTGGCGCTTCGAAAGCTTCCTTTGGGCGTTGCTCTTCTGGAACTCGTCTCCAAAGGTTTGATAAGTCCAGCCTTGGACAAGCAGCATGAACTTCTCGAAGGATCTGAATAGATGTATCAATTTGAGTTTTCTTCATGCCTTCGAGCATTACAGAGCTAACTTCGTTTTTAGCTTCCTTAACTGCAGCTTTCTTTTCTTCTTCGAATCCTGTTCGAAGTGTAGTAACCTCAGTCTGGCTTTTTACCAATTTCTCTTTAGTTTCCCTAATAAGCTCCGTGGCATCGGAAATAGCAGTAGAATGTTCAGTCTTTAGACTTTCGAGAGCTTGCAGATGAGTAGTTTTAAGAGCTTCGATTTCCTCCTTGTGTTTTTCAAGAAGCTGTTTTTTCTCAGCTTCGAATTTTTGGAGTGCTTCATTTTTCGAAGTCTTTTCAGATTCTGTTTCTTTTCTACTCCTAGCTAACTCTTGGGCAAGACGTTCCAGTTGGGTTTGAGATTTGCTCACCTCTTCGTATAATTTGGTGACAGCAGAAATTAGATTGGGGAAAGGTTGAAGAATTGAAATTACCTCATCGGATTTCTCTGAGTGAGGAAAGACTAATGGTTGATGAACAGGAGCAAAAGGATTAGATGTTGAAGCTGTAGCAGCATCAGTAGAAATTGGGGGAGCAACGTTGGCAGGTTGAGAGCCAGGAAATACAAAATCTCCACTTGAGTTGAAGTCCTCGAGGTTTAGATAGTCATCTATTTGTTTATCTCCCAGGGTTATACCTCCTTCAGGATTTTCCTCAACAAAAGTTCTACCTCGTGCCTCGGAAGCTAGCACAGCCTCTAATATATCAGCCTCATTCTTGTCATTGGGCTTGTTAGACTTACTCTCTTTCTTTTTTGGAGAAGTGTCTTTTTTCTTTGTCTTTTTCAGGAAAGGCTGGTCTTCTTCGGATATGGTGGGAAGCGAAGGTGCAGACGTTTTTCTCTTCCTTACACTCTTCGAAGTAGTGGGAGGTTTAGTTTTGCTGGTGCTGGGTTTCTTCTTTCCTTTTTTCTTTAAAGGAAGATGGCTGTCACTTCGATTCCGAAGTGGGAGATAGCACTTTCCATCTGGTGCAAGAATCCTTTGAACTGCTAGAAGAGGATCTGGTGGCGTCATCGGATCTTCAGGGAAGTCAGCCCCTAGTGATATTCGCCAAAGATGGCTATTAACAAAGTTAATAGGATCAAATGCTGAATGGAAGCCATTTCCCCAAGCCTTTTCAGCCCACTCCGCCATTTTCTGGAAGATAAGTTTGGCTTCTTTTCGACGACTCTTAAATTGCCTCGGAATTTCTGAAGAGACACAAATAGTTAGCCAAATAAATTGATTCAAAAACAACCACATAGATAAAGGAAAGTATCACTTACTATTGTCTCTCCAGGTGAGGGTAAGTTTAGAAGGATTGACATCGGAAATATCTTTGCCATTTTCCCAGGCACCTGACAGGAAGACGAACCTTTGTTTCCAGATCTTATCAGCTTCGAGGAGGTCGTCAATGATTTTTAAATTGTCTTCAAGGGTTAGGTAGTAAAATGGCAGAACTGGGCCATTTGAAATTTTAGTTACTGAAATGAAGTCCTCGATTTCGAGGGGGATGCCTCCAAGCCTTGATACCATGATTGCTGAAAATAAGGTGAAGAGTAAGTTCGGAGTGACCTGTGTTGGGCACAGTTGATGGATTTCGAAGAACTTTACTATCATCGGATCAAGGGGAAACCGAAGTCCCCAGTTGAAGAGCTCAGGGTACACAACTAGCTCATCTTTTTGACAGTTTAAGGGTGTCTCTCCTTCAACAGGTAATCGAAGAGTCATATTGTCAGTTAACCCCCATAGCTTTCTGAGTTGCTCCTTCTCTGATTCGAGGTAGTAGCTGTAAGATACATTCTTTAAGGCAAGAATGTACCAGGCAGAAAGAGGCTTGAGATTTTCCTGAACTAAGGAGGCAACGTTCTTAGGCAGTGTAATGAGACCCTTTTTCCCTCGAGTTTTCTTTGGGGGAACTACACCATCAGCCTCGGATTCTTCCTCGGCATCAGATTCAGTAGCTTCTGAATCATCTTTTTTGTGACTTTCCTCGGAGTGACTTCGAATTTGTGTCTCTTGTTGAGTCACAGGAATTGGCTGACTACACTCTGGTGTAGTATCATCCAATTCTTGTGGGGGAGGAGGAGAGTGTTGAGGAGTAGAAGAGGTTTTTGCTTTTGCTTCTTCACCCATTACTAAGAAAGGTGATTTTTTGGTACGTTTAGTTCTGATAGCCTCGAATTGAGGAGGAAGTGTTTTGGATTGAGGGTTTTTTGTCTCTTCGACTTGAAGGACAGGTGATTTGAGTTGTGGTTTGTTATAAGTGGGTGGCTTGTCTAAAGTAACTACTTTAGATTTTCGATGAGGTCTTAGTAATGAAGATTTGGCTGGATTTTGGAGAGAAGAGTTTGTTGAGCTATTTTCTGGGTTAGAAGCTAGAGGTGAAGACGAAGTGGCAAGGTTTGGATTGAAGTTACCGTATTTAAAAGTGGTGCAGGAAGAGTGAGGACCGTTATAGATCAACCCAGCAGCTTTGTATTCTTTGGCCCTTCGAGAAATACAAAGATAATCGTAGGCTCCGAAGACTTGGTTACTGGAACCAGGAAAAATATTTTTCTTTGATCTTACTGGTCTTCTGGGTTTAAATCTATTGTATCTAGGGTATCTTCTCATACAATGGGTTTTGGTATGAGAGATTGCTTGGGTAGACAAGAAAAGATGAACAGGTGGAAGATGAATAGGTTGAAGATAGACAAGAGAAGATGAACTGGTTGAAGATGAGCAGGTTGAAGATGAAGAACAGATGGGTGAAGGTTCAAAAGGTGGATTCTCTAAAAAACTCTTACTGAATGAATAACTGAGTATTTATAGGGCAAAGAGCAACGTCGAGAATGTGAAAGTGTGGAACAAGTAATCTGTTTTCATTGGGTGGAATATGGAACGAAAAAGAAATTAGTGATGTCACAGGTCTACTACTAGAAGTCTAATCAGTCCATCAAGTAGGGTTTAGAGATTTCGAAGTGTTATTAAACTATGTGTGAAGTAATAATGTTTGAAAACCAAAGGCAAAGCAGTACCACAAGAAATCAAATTCGATGAGGAGTTAAATTCGAGGCAGTTAAGAAATTCGTTTACACTTACTCACCAATTCGAAGAGAGTCCTAGTTCATTGAATTTAATCGTAATAAAGAGGAAAAACGATGCTGATCCGAGGAAGGATTCGAAGAGCTAATAATTCTTATATATTAATATATAAGAACTAGGGGGGCTACTGATAAGGAAGGATATTCTTTAGGGACTAAAGTGATAAATTCTGTAATTATAGGATTAAATTAGGCTTTAGGCGAAACCGAAGGGTTAAATTGTAAATATGACAATATGTAACCGTTTCTCTAACTAACTCATCGAAAGTAACCATTTAGTTAGAAAATAACTATTTGGTTCTTTTCGGGTTCAGTTCCAAACAGATTTTTTGGTTAGAAAGTAACCATTTGGTTAGAAAATAACCATTTTGTTCCTTTCGGGTTCGGTTCGAAACGGTTCTTCTGGTTACAAAGTAACCATTTGGTTAGAAAGTAACCATTTGGAACCGAAACCCGAATGTAACCGAACCGAACCGAGAAGAACCAAACCAAACTGAATTTTAATCAGTTCCTAAATGGGTACTAGTTTTAAAGAACCGAAAGAACCGAGAACCGAACCGAACCGAATTTTAATTGGTTCCTAAATGGGTACTAGTTTTAAAGAACCGAACCGAAGAACCGAATGCCCATACCTACATAAAATAATGGGAGAAAAACAAAGGAAGTAAGAACATCCCCAGATACTCTATTTTTTAGGTAAATATAGATAGTATTTAGTAATGTAAATTTAAATATTATCTTTTTCTTCCAATAGATAAGGTATATTTAAATTAGTTGCCAATTATGTAACTGCTACTACAAATATACCTACCTACCTTAATTTAAGCTAATAAATATAGATAGTCTTCAGTTGGAAAGAAAAAATGCGTATCAGTTGGAAAGAAAAAGAAAAAAATCTGTATCTGTTGGGATGCTCTAACAAATAAACTTTACCTATTGTGTAAGCTACTACAAATATAGCTACCATAATTTAAGCTAATAAATATAAATAGTATTTTAGTATCTTATGGAAAGAAATAAATTATATTGAAACAAAATATAGATATCACTAACAAAATTAATTTGTTATTGACGTGTTCTTTATAATAAAAAAAATACCAAGTTAAATTAATTTAATAACTTCAATATAGTATTAAAACAATTACTATTATTAAAAAGTATAATTAAATCGATTACTATTATTACAAATATCTCATAAGGGCAGTTATACCCATAACAAAAATAAATAAATTTAACATTATGATAACACTAAAATCCAAGTTCTACCAACGAAAAGTAACCGATGCACAAGGGTACCCAAACCCATAAAAATTTATCACTTAATCAAAAGGGAATAATGTTAAGCTACTGATCTAGTATTGAAGATTTAAAAATAGAATCAGGCTAGGCTTATACTCTACAATGGTTATGTAGAGCAAGTGAAGTATCAATACTAGATCAGTTGCCCGGAGCAATATTTCCAATCCACATGCTATTAAGAGTCCACAGCCAGACCCAAAAATTTGCAAATTTAAAAAAGTTTACCCAAAACAATATATTAAGTAGAATCTGAAAACAAAACTGCAAAACATGATTTGTGTTTTCTTCACAAGCTAAACATATAAATCCGCAAAACTAGCCATGCTTAGTAACAATACTGGAGAACCAAAACAAAAAAAAGCCATTGAAAATTTGATAGATGGACGGAAACAAACAATCCAGTTTAACGCAACCTCCTAGCTTCTCTTTCGGACTCTAGCAGAGTAAGGATATCTCCCTCTCTAACTGGTCCCTTAACATTCCTCATGATGAACCGATTCTGATCGTCTAAAAACTTAACACGAACTTGGGTCACCTGCCCTCGCGATCCTGTCCGACCCATGATCTTGATCACCACAGCGTGCTTAATTTGGGTATCCATACTGCAAAACAGGTATTTTCATAAACTATTACAAGGTCTGACACATTCAGAATCCACCACTCAAATCAAAATTAGAGTTAACTGTTAAAATCAACCTAACTCATCCGGAAACTAAGTAACTTAACTCAACAAGACTCTTGTTGTTTAAGATTATAAACTCTTAATTTTTTTCACAAACAAATTTAGTGTATTCTGAAGAGTTGTTTTAGATGTAAGAACAAAGCCTATATGTTATACCAAGACTCGATTCGATTACACTTGCGGTTTACAGAATAAGCTTCAACAAGCAAATACAAAACACATTCTATACCCTACTAGTGGTAACAAACAAAGGTATCAACACGAGCTTATACAATATGTACAGGGATATAGTATGAACTAGAGTCGAAATGTACAACTAAGCAGAATTTCAAATCGAAAAGTATCAACAAAAGCAAACAATAGTCACCAAAAGCACAATCAAACAAAACCATACTCAAAATACATGATTAAACATGAATTCAAGTATCCTTAGCGATACATAAAAGTAATAATCAATGGGTTGTAGGATACAAAAACTATAAGACCCAACAAACAATCACCTTAATATATTTCAGAAAATCCCTAATCAATTATACACTGGTAGTGTAGTGATTTGCAGATCTTAGAAAGCAAAACACTACGTGTCTAAAAGATAAAGGTAATCGGAAAGCGTACCTTCAAGGGAGAACTGAAGATTGCAGCCGCGAAGAAGGATTCTACTTTGTGCTGCTTGTAGGCGAAAGAAAGAGAGGACACTAGGGTTTGAGGTATTAGTCCATTTAATAACCAAATAGCTATTCGTTTGGGTTTGGGCCTCTAATTGTAAAAATTCTAATTGGGCTAAAACAGATACTTTATAAAATCATCTGAGTATAGATATAAAATTGATTTGATCATATCTTTTTCTTCCCAATACTTAAATATTTATATTTTCTTTTGAAAATTAAATCTACTCAATTATAATAAAAATTTAAAAGTTGTATGTGATATGGTAATTAAATAATAATTTCTTTTTTTAAAATTAATAAATATTCAAAATAGGTAAAAAATGGATTAATTATATATATATATATATATGGCTATTTGGTATTAAACTAAAACCATAAGGTTAAGAGAAACCGAGAGCTAAAAAAATAGGATACTGATTTTCAAAAAAGAAAGAAGAGCATATTTGTGCCTTTGCTTTGTTTTGTTCTCTCTTTCTTGATTTTTTTGGGGTTTCACTTTATATCTGTAATTTTTTTTGTTCTTCTTCTTTTTTACTTTGGTTATCTATCTTTTTGGGTTTTTGGGGTTCTGTTTAGAAATTAGTGGAAGCTCTCTGTTTCAGTCATGGCAGACATTAGTCATCCTCCAATGGAACAGCTACAAGACCTTGAATACTGCATAGACTCTAACCCTCCTTGGATTGAGACCATTGTATTGGCATTTCAAAACTACATTCTGATGTTGGGGACTAGTGTAATGATTCCATCTTTGCTTGTGCCGACAATGGGAGGAAACGATGGGCACAAAGCCACTGTGATACAGACGCTGCTGTTCGTTGCTGGCATTAAAACACTTGTCCAAGCACTCTTTGGTACTCGATTGCCTGCAGTAGTTGGAGGCTCTTTTGCTTATGTGGTCCCTATAGTGTATATCATAAATGACTCCTCTCTTCGACGAATTACCGATGACAATGAAAGATTTATCCATACGATGCGAGCTATTCAAGGAGCCCTAATTGTAGCCTCTACCATACAAATTATCCTCGGTTACACCCAAGTTTGGGGTCTCTTTTCAAGGTTTTTTAGTCCTCTGGGTATAGCACCGGTGGTCGGATTGGTTGGACTTGGCTTATTTCAAAGAGGATTTCCGCAGCTGGGGAACTGTGTTGAAATTGGGATTCCTACACTGTTGCTGGTGATCGGATTGACACAATATCTGAAACACGTTAGACCGTTTCGAGGTATCCCGATTTTTGAACGGTTTCCGATATTAATCTGTGTTGCATTCATTTGGATATATTCTGTTATCTTGACTGCAAGTGGAGCTTATCGAGATAAACGAGGTGTCACTCAAGACAGTTGCCGTACGGATAGAGCAAATCTTATATCTACGGCTCCATGGATCGACTTTCCGTTTCCTCTGCAGTGGGGTCCGCCTACTTTTTCTGTTGGCCATTCCTTCGCCATGATGTCTGCAGTTCTTGTTTCTATGGTCGAGTCAACTGGAGCATACATGGCCGCATCTCGGTTGGCAATTGCTACTCCACCTCCTGCTTATGTGATGAGTCGAGGCATTGGCTGGCAGGGAATTGGCCTTTTGCTTGATGGTCTCTATGGAACATGCACTGGTTCTACTGTTTCAGTAGAAAATGTTGGACTTCTCGGGCTTACACGAGTTGGTAGTCGAAGAGTTGTTCAGATATCAGCTGCCTTCATGATTTTCTTCTCCCTCTTAGGAAAGTTCGGAGCCGTGTTTGCATCTATACCATTTCCGATATTTTCTGCAATGTATTGTGTTCTTTTTGGACTTGTCGCATCAGTCGGATTATCATTCCTTCAGTTCACAAACATGAACTCGATGAGAAATCTCACTATCACCGGCCTTACTCTCTTTCTCGGGATTTCTATTCCTCAGTTCTTTAATGAGTATTGGAACCCTTTGCAGCGCGGTCTTGTTCATACCAATGCAGCATGGTTTAACGCGTTTTTGAACACCGTGTTCTCGTCACCGGCAACAGTTGGTCTCATCGTGGCGGTGATTTTGGACAACACAATAGAGGTGGAACATTCGAAGAAAGATCGAGGAATGCCGTGGTGGGTGAAATTCAGAACATTTAGAGGAGATAACCGAAACGAAGAGTTCTACACATTACCGTTTAACCTCAACAGGTTTTTTCCTCCGACGTAGAAAAGATTTAACTTGACCAAGAGTCTTGTACATGTAAGAAAAATGGGACAAATTTACATGACTTTGGATGGAGTTGATGGGAATTGTCCTAATGCTCTTCATTGTTCAGGGTGTTTTGCATGGTCCTCAGTAGGAATTTTAGTGCATTTTTATTAATGTTTTTTTGAAAATATTATTTATCTTTTGTAGATTCAATAAATGGAAGCTAAGTTATCTTAAAAAAAAAATAAAAAAATAAATAAATAAATATTATTTATCTGATACGATATGATATGTTTTAATAGTTTAGATCTTACTGAGAAGCAAGAAAATCATTTTGCTCGATGTGTAAACTGTACTAAGCTTGAAGAAGATCAAAATATTTATACAAAAAGGAAGACTATATTTTGTGCTAAGGATGTCTCCAAACAGACAAAAAAATGAGCTTTAAAGAGAAAAACAATTCAACTTTCAGCAATCCTAAAAACTGAGCGAGCTCATAAGAGCTACCGTAACCCAATCCAGCTCAAAATCAGATCAGCACAAAAAGTCGAGAATTTGACATCTTAACAAAGCGCCAGCTAAACAAGTACAGATTCAATCAAAGGTATCAAATCGATAATCCCAACATTCATCAAACTTAACCATCCTAATCTAGATGGTTTAGTGAAATTTTGATACAAAACAAATTACCACATTTTATCGATTATATTAAGTAAATTATTTGTATTCGGTATTATTATGAATAATATGGTAATCAATATTCTTATCTATTTAAGATTTATATTTTTATGTATTTTTGAGAAAGATCCGTTTCACTAGATCCAATAATATCTTAAATATTTTTATTTAATTATATCCGTATATAATTTTTTTAAACAAATTCAAAATATATCATAGGTGAATCTAGGTTTTGTTGGTTTTAAAAACAGACCAATGGTATTTTCTGATTTTTTTCCGAGTAACAGTTTAAAAGATACATATTTTTAATTTTTTAAAAAATTTATGGTGTTTAACGAAGAAGATGTGAAACCTTCATTTAAAACCTTCTTCGTTTTGTTAGATGCGAAACTTGTTTAAATTTTGTACTGCTAGATGCGAATTCAGACCCACTATCATAGATGCTAGATGCGAAATCAACCCACTATGATAGATGCGAATTCAGACCCACTATGATAGATGCTAGATGCGAAATCAACCCACTATGATAGATGCGAAACCTGTATATGCGAATTCATACCCACTATGATAAATGCTAGATGCGAAACCAGCCCATTATATAGATGGGAAACGTATATATATAATCAAAACATATCACGAGTAATACTAGTCTTGTTCGTCTTAAAAAACACAAAACCAATTGTATTTCCGGATTTTTTTTCAAATAACGGTTTAAAATATATAAATCTTTAAAATATTACATTAAAAAAAGCATTTTTATATAAACCTGTTATCATATTATAACATTTTTAGAATGATATTTTATATAACTAATATGATAAGTCCCACCAAACAAACCTATTACAGTTGCCCAAAATTTCTAAAAGATTTTATACCTAAAATACTATTCTATATAAAATCCAGCAAACAACAGACCCATTATTATTTTTTTAATTTAAAATTTAAAATATACTATATCTTTTAAACCGTAACTCGAAAAAAAATCCAAAAAAATCATTGTTTTTGTTTTTTAAGAGGAACAAAACTAAAACTCATGTTTTGATTTTTTTTAAAAATATATATTTATATGGTTTCATATTTATCATAGTGGGCTGGTTTCACATCTAACATCTATCATAGTGAGCCTTTGCATCTAACATTATAGTGGACATCTACAAAATTTAAACAAAAAAGATTTCACATTTTCTTCATTTAAACTATAAATTTAAAATATTAAAAGTTCGTATCTTATAAACCATAACTTGAATTTTTTTTCCAAAAATACCATTTGTTTTATTTTTTTAAGATGAACAAAATTAGTACCACTTATGATATGTTTTGATTTTTTTGGTTTCTCTTATCATCTATCATAGTTGGTATGGTTTCGCATCTACTAGTACAAACTTAGAAAGGTTTTGTATCTAGCAAAAAAAGGGATTCACATCTTCTTCAATCGTCTTTTTTGTTTACACTCTAAAATTAAAAAATTAAAAGTTCGTATATTTTAAACCGTAACTCAGAAAAAAAAATCCAAAAATGCCATTGTTTTTTTAAGACAAACAAAACTAGTGCCATTCATGATATGTTTTGAATTTTTCTTAAAAAATATATATATTTTCACCAACGTTTCGCATCTATAAAAAAACAGGTTTTGCATCTAATAGTCCAAAAGAACAAACAGGTTTTGCATTTTCTTATTGCATTTTCTTTGTTTTTAAACCATGGACCCTTACTCGAACATAAATTTCCGGAAACACAAAAACACACACTAAAATTGACAAAAACCTTACTAAAATACAACAATTACACTATATTAGCAACATAATACTTGAAGAGTACCAAAATTTCAAAGAAACACATTTCTCGAGTTACTTATTTCAAAATAAAAACCGAGTTACATAAACACACAAATCGACTTATCTAAACAGATATCTAAAATCAAACTTCGAAATCAAGTAAAAACACAATCAAAATCATACAAAAACAAAACAAAAACAACAAACCAAGTACAAAATTAAATATTCACCTATAATATTAACATACTGTTCTATTCACGTAATAGAATAGAGAGAGAAAAAATTAGAGATAAAAGGGTGAAGTAAAAACATAAAAACTTATATATAATTAAGTAAGAGTATTTAAGGTATTATTGAGTCTTAGATGGTAAATATTTGAGTGATATGGATCTTTCTGTTATATATATATATATATGTGAAAATATGAAACTTATAATAGTATTATTTTTGAATCTTAAATGGTACTTACCCTACACCTGAATAAAATGTTTTGTATTGAACAAAAATTTATGGTAAATATGTTACACATAATGTATAGTTTATAGTTTAGGTAAAAGTTACAAACGTCTGTTTCTCACTTAAATATATTTTCAGACTTTAGTCAAAAAGTGATTATATATAATATAATATATTTATCTTCACATATTTATGAATTATAAGATAGAAAATAACTTTTAATTTTTTTTAGAAAATCAAACCAACATTTATAAAACTCAAAATTTGAAAATGAAAAAAATAAACAATATGAATTGAAATGAGGTAGTTAATCACAAATGGGATACACACAAATCTTTAAATATCGACTAATTGGGTCGACAACACACCCATATCGACCTGATCGATCAATATTGAATGAATTATCTCCCAGCCAATGTCGATCGTCTGCATCGACATGGGCAGTCGTGTGTGTCCACTGATGACGATTTATTTGGTTGACATTGGCTGACATGTTGACATTCAAACTCGGCCCGATGCATCGAATTAGTAGACACACGTCCATTAATTTTTAAGTATTATATCAGTGACATTTTTCATTTATTTGGATCCATACTTTACTAGTATAATTTATAGCTTAAATTACTTCTCCTAATAAAACTTTATAGGTCATAAATGAAATACAAATATTTTTTGTATGTATTCAGGATTTTAACGTATTACACCTAAACCTGAACTTAAATGATGGATAGAACTTATGGGTAAAATTAGTGTATATGTGATAGCGAAGAGTTTTCGATGATGGGAGAGATACGAGATTAATATTTTTTTACGAGAAATTTATATTGTATATGAGAAAATCCAAGAAACCTAATTTTAAAAAAGGACTATGCGTGAAAAAAATGAGATTATATTACTTAAGATGTATCCTGCTATAGGTGAAAGTGGATTATGAACTCTAACACAAAGTATAATCATGACGCTGCAATATTCTTAGAATTCTGTGTACAGGCGAGAGAGTTGAAAAAATACAAAAAGAATTCGTTAAGAAATTATATTATCGTTGGTTTCCGTCCTTGAAAGTTTTAGTAAGTTTAAAGAATGAGAAACTGGAAAACATATCTAACACACACAATATTTATAATGCAAGATACAAACATAAAAAAAAATTGAACATAAAGTTAAATAAGAGTTGTTGTTTCATGATCATCTTGCCTCGTTTAGCGATTCCGTTTATTTATAAGGTAACAAATATATGATTGTGGTTTAGGGTTATAGGGTGCTCTTTGTTTGGAATTCAAAAGACACGACGACATGTGAGGGAATGACTTATGAGCAAAAATCATCATCATTAATCTATCTTAATCTATTTTCAACAAGGCTATAGTCCATTTCTTCCACCATACAGTTTTAATGAAATCAGTAATATGCAAATCTAACATCTTGTACGCCTCTTATCTGGCATCTTGTGGGAGTCCAAAAACCCATAAAACTTAGAACCGATTTCAAATACTCGAACCTAATAGAGACTTATTCACGACCTTATGCATGCGGTATGATACATGAACTACATGTACGATTCATACCGTAGATGTAATACATTATGCATACAACTTCATAAAAAACTTAGTAACTTCATATGTCCTTGTTTTTTATAATGACGACGGATTTCAACAAGTGGTTATCTTCTTGCGTATTCCATTCCATATCATAGACATTAAAGATTCTATTTGTTATATAGTTTGAAGACTAAGACACGAAATAGTCAATTAATTCGTATATATAGAGAAATGTGAGATAATTTGACCTATAATTTAGCGCACATGTTTAAGTTTTTTTAAAAACACATAATGCCCACCACATGGGTCGAATTTAAATATTTTGTACAAAAAATTAATGTAGATATAGGTTTTCAGTATTAAAAAAACATAATATTAACCTGATGGTCGACATTAGATGTTTAATATAAACACAAACCTCTAATTTTGACCAAGTAGGCCGAATTGATGTTTAAAAAAATAAGTTCCAACTTATGACTCATTAGGTCGACGTTGGGGTTTAATAAAATAAGAATAATTAATATCGAGCAAGGACGTCGACATTATGGTTTAAAACAAAAATTTACAATTTTTTGTGAAAAAAAACTAATATCTACTAACGTGGTCGACGTTAAGGTTTTAGTTCTAAATTTGTTTTAAACAAAATAAGCATCTTTAAAATAAAAAAAAATATTAAAGTAACATAAACTTGTTTTAATAACATTCAAAATATTATATCGGAATAACTAACCAAAATATTACATCAGAATCAATAACATTCAAAATATTACATTGGAATATCTAACCAAAAAACTACAGCAAAATACCTAACCGAAATACAACATCGGAATAACTAACCAAAATATTGCATCTTAGTTCAAAACCAAAATATTTAATGTTGAATACTAATTTTAAAAACCTTACTTTACATTGTTTTTAACATTCACCACAACGTTTGGGATAGCTTAGTCACATTAAAAAAAAATCACAAATCACGCGTGTAATCTCACTTAAAATGATCAAATCTAAATCACTAGAATTTTCAAGGAGGAATCTAAATAAACATTTCAAACATCTTTGATTCCTAAAAGTTCAATAAATAGAAATATGAACATGCAAATAAGTTAGTGAGTCTGTATAAAATAATGTCTACCGTGCCTTACCACCTCATTTATCATAAGGATATAACTACAAAAAAATTATGAGTAAAAAACATTGATTATGAAAAACTTTTCATATTATTAAAACACTTCTCATATTAATATCGGCACAAACTTACATTTATTCACAGCTTGTTTAGATGATCAGATATTTGTGAAAAGTTTAGCAACCCACTTACGTACATGTCACACACTTCTATCATCATAGATTTGTAGTTATTAAAAAGAAACACGACACATATTTCAGACTCAATGTTAATAACATCTTAGAGAGAGTAACAAAATTAGGTAATAAATGAAATAAAAATATTAAAAAACATATAAAGGATTTTAAACATATACTTCGATGAACCATACATAATAATTATTTAACAATATTATGAAGCTTTTGTATGTCATTCTTTACCGATTAAAGATCTCAACCTTTTTATATTTCAGTACTGGTTTAAGATAAAGATGATACGTTCAACAGTTAAAACTCATATTTCTTTGCGGATATGGAAAATAATTTGAGATTAGATGCCAAAATTTTGATAATACAAGCATTCTCATACCATGATGATGAGAAATTACTAATACTTTCCTTAAACTAGGGGAAAAATTGACTTTCATCCAAAAAATAGAAAGTTTCGAAAGACAATTCCTTGAGGATGGGTAACCCACTCAATAATGTACTATATCCATTGTTAAAAGTGTCCAGTTACAATGATACAAACTTGAATGATGACCAAGAAAAATAAACATTAATTGGAATTACATAATGAAAGTTTACCAACGTCAATTTTTTCAAATGCATAAATTCCATGCATATGTGTTGTAAATTAAAGTATACTAACTTCAAAAAAGAAATTAGTTACCTTATCAACAATAAGTTATGTTGCAAACTGAAGTTGTAGAGTAAGTTCGGTTAATCTACGGTTACATGGTACCATAACAAAAATATAAAGTTCTTAAAGTTTTGATATACCATAGCTAATTATGAAAGTATTGGCCAAATTCAAATTGACATAACCTAATATGAGGTCATATAAAAGCTTCTAAATATTTCCTCCATTCTTTCGACAATACACAATTTGTAACGTTTTCTCTAGTAATAGGAAACGACGTGAAAATGTGTACGATATGGATTATGGTAAGTCGTTTATCTCATGCTAACATAAATATTCAGAAAACTTGAACAAATAATCAAACCAAATAACCAAAATAACCAAACTAAATAAACAATCTAATCAGTTAAAGATGAATTATTTTGAAATCAATTTTATAATAATATTGACCTAATGCATCAATATTCATGTAATCTGATGAAATAAAATATGATATTTTTAAACAAATGAACACTGATCTTGACCTAGTACATTTATATTAGTGTATAATTTCGACAAAAAGATCGACATTAATGTAATCTGATAAAACAAAGAATAAAGTTTGTATAAACGAATGAACACTAATGACGACCTAATATATTGACACATCTGATTTTGACACACTCAGTCAACATTAATTTATATTTACTTTTAAAAAACTTCTTTATTTTTAAGGTTTACATTAGTGTCAACCTAGTTCATTGATATTATACAAGATTATCGATGTTCTATGCTAACATTAGTGTAAAATCTAAAAATAAAAAATGAAAAAAAACTAACATGGAACCTGAATCAACTATGAAACATCTAGTATTTGACACCAAATCAAGTGAAATTACTTTATAAACTCATCATTTATGCTTAACTAACAATCTTTTACAACCTATAACTAGTTTAAAACATTAAAATTCACAAAATACATTTTTTAAAAATATTGTTTTACTCAAGAACACTAATTTGAGTAAGAAAAAATTTGATTCAAGTAAAATACCATAAATAAATCTAACTAAATGTCTAATAAATATTTGTTTACCTTCAATTTGAATGAAAATGAAAGTTTAGAGTTAGTTTTGTTAATGTTAAGGAGTTTTGAGATAATTCATTTTAAAGAAAAAAAGATGTAATTATTCGTTATATTTATACTTACTTTTAGTTTAGGGTAAAAAATAACTTACTTTTGGACGTATATAACAGTTTGAGGAAATGAGATGACGTATCTAATGGGCGTATATAGTGTTTTGGTGGCACGTATATAACTTTAACCATAGTTTAAAGTGTTAAATTAAGCAAGTATGGGTAAATGTATAAAATCTATGATGTAACATTAAAATATTTAAGCCAAAAGCCCAATTAGGCTCTTGGACCAAGTATATGTCCATAAAGAAAGAAAAATTAACATCTTGAGAAATCATTTACTCTTTTTGAAAATAACATTGTATTATTTAACATCACACTTTTCTTGTCTCTCTAACGATCATAATAACGTTCATACTTCTTCTCAAGACAATTATTATACTATTGCATCTTTTTCTAAGCTTCGATCATCATATCCAAATTCTCGATCAACCTTGACAAAACATATTCTAGTGACTTATTAGTTCTCTTAATCACCTAAGTTCACCAAATAACACTCTAGCGCAAATAAATCTCACCAAACTGGCGTCATATGTGGGAACTGATTGGTCCTCGTATTATTTTTCTTTAAAAAAACCAATAATAAAAAAGGTCAATGGTGAAATTAGATATGGAAAACAATCACTCTCTTAATGAGGAAACACCTAATAGACCACGGATTACTCTCGCTACCATAATAACACCACCTATATAAGTTGAGCAGTTGGCAAATAAGGAACATGCTAGTAAATTCTAAATTTTGCAAAATATGATGACTATTATTACTCCACGACTAATGTATGAGATCCAACGACTAGAGAGTAATGATAAAGGCGAGGTGAAGACGTTACAAGCTACAAGTTCAGATAATGCTACCAAAATGTCACCAAAAGGTGCAAGTCACCATTCAAAACTAAAAATGATGATCCTAAAAGTCATCCAACATGAGTGAGAAACATCCATGTCTCCGTCATAGCAGGAGAAGGAGAGAAACCCTAACTTCAAATATGACAATGACAAGAAAAATGAGGTATATGTCTATTTGTACCGTAAGGTTCATGACCATGTGAGTGATATATAAAGAATTTAACATAACCCCAAGCAGATTTTCCTAATCCTCAAGTATGTATGCTTAATCCTCAAACCCTAATCACCTAAGTACTTAGGATGCACCTTCACAGCAGATCAATCCGAAGAAAATTTTCCAAATACTTATTTCATTGCCACAAATGACAATTTCCAAATACTTATTCCAAAACAATTTTCAACAAATTTTGACATCACAACAAATGCCTAAGCCTAAATTCCCTTCAATCTCTCCATTAATGCCAATAACTCAACAACAAGGTTATCATATCCCTCCAATATCATACCAAACAACATAAATATGTTACCATTCAAACCTAACATCATTGAATAATAGTTCACACGATAATGAATCATAAAAATCTTGTGAGATTCTTTATATCGGTTCAGTCGAGACTTTACTGGGGGATGACACAACAACAATAAATCCAACATGCATACCCATTAATGGTGCTTCAAAATTGCTACCCTCAACCTTCAGCTACACAATGGTAAGGGCCTAGGGGTCGACAAGTTCAACACTTCTTAGGGTAAGGTAATCAAAACAAAAAAAGTACTTTTTTATATTACGAGGATCTCCCCGACGATGAATCTTCATTGACCCCAGACCTATTATATGAAGAGTCTTCGCTAAAATTTAACAATTGTAAAATGGACAAATACATTGGCAATAAAGATCTATAACACTATATACAATAATTCAAAAGCAAAATGTTGCGATTTAGGATGAAAGATAAATGAAGCGCAAAGCTTTCTTCAAGACCTTTGAGGAAGGTGCTTTGACTTGGTTTAACAGTCTTCCTCCAAGTTGCATTAAGAGTTATAAAATTTCATAAATAAAATTCATGAAATGATTTATTGGTTCTAAAGTTATTGAATAATATGAAGATTATATCATTCATCACAAACTAAAACTAAAAAAACGTTTGAGAGATTACACATGATGATTTGTGGATACAAATAATGGTTTGTAAAATTGTCATGATTTGGTGGCAGTGTTGGCATAAAAATAAGAAGTCTTATCGCGAAGTATGTTTGAAAATATTATGAAGGAAAAAACACTCAACTTTGCAGACTTTCTAGCCCAAGTGGAACATAAAATTCAAAATGGAGAAGACGATCAGATCCAAGATAGATTAAAACACTAAAAACTCCAATCGCATATCCCAACTACCATACTTTGTATAATACTAATGAACCTATTTTAATTGCACATATAAAATCTAGGTCTAATAATAAAGCCTTAACTTCCAAGTATAATAACAACGAAGTATCGACTCATCTGAAACATTATGGAAAATTACAAAACTCAAAAGGAGGGAACTATAATAATAACTACAATTAAATTTATAAGTCAAAATATGCTAATAAAGTCCTTACATAATGTTAAAATAAAACTTTGGGGATGGTATATAGAAACACCAAAGATATGATAAGGTATCGGTGACCACAAAAGATGTTATCCAGTTAAGGAACATAGAGATAAAAATACGTTTAACAAATTTCATATTGGCATTGGGCATTTCACAAAAGATTGTTGGGCTTTAAAAATTGAAGTCCATAATATGACAGGTGAAGATAAACTTTCAGAGTTTATGAAAAGAAAATCAAGAAATGAGATGAGACAAGTTGCGGTTGAGCATGATCGTTCAACAAGACATGAACGATAAGTTATATTAGCGAAATATGAAGTAAGACCTTTGCATAAAAATGACATCATTGATATCTAAAAAATACTATCTAACTGATCACAACAAATAAAGAATGGGAATTGCTAAAAAAGCCACTTTTAGTCCGTGAAGTCGCCTTTTTCTGATTTTCAATATTTACAATAATGCTACTAGGCAAAAAACTCAAAAAATCCTTAAAAGTTCATTTAATTACGTTTTATACCATTATTTACTTCATGAAGTTGCAAAACATAAAATCTATCCTAACTTAACATTTTACTTCCTAAAACTAATTAAAATCCTAAAAACTCAAAACCTAAACTAACCAAAATTCTCTTATTTTCAACTTTGTAAAATTTAAAAATCATTGCCGAAATGGTAACAAAACTTATTTTTATACAAACCAACATGGACATGGGCTCTTTTATCCTTTTGTTTTTTTGAAAAAGTGATTTAAAATAAAAATAAAAAATGCTCGAATTTATGAAAAGAAAATCAAGAAATGAGACGAGACATGTTACGGTTGAGCATGATCCTTCAACAAGACATGAACGATATGTTATATTAGCAAAATATGAAGCAAGATATTTGCATAAAAATGACATCATTGATATCTAAAAAAATACTATGTAACTGATCACAACAAATAAAGAATGAGAATTGCTAAAAAAGAAGCCACTTTTAGTTCGTGAAGTCGCCAACACTGCCACTAAATCATGACAATTTTAAAAATTGCTAAAAAAATGATCGAATTTAAAAAATTAAATAGTCTGTTTCGGCATAGTGGTGTTATGATCTAGTCTGCTTCGGATCATAATAATTCTAATCAGTTTGCTTCGAAAAACCTAGTTTGGCTAGCTCACTTTGATCAGTCTACTTCAACCATTCCTGCTTCGACTCAATCCATATTTGATTAAAAAATGGTCATTAATATTCTACAGTTTGTATCAGACCTTAAGATCGATAGAAGTCTCTACAACTAAGTTACAACTCAAACATCATAAAGTTTCAACAGTTCTTATTCATACATGTAATGATATATCCAACACCCATGTATTCTTTGGCAATATCTCCGTGGACGAGTTACTTATAGCCTACACATGACAAATCTACGAGTGCACCCGTAATTGACTCAGTAGTTTGGTTCAACAGGACATTAGTAGGGAATGAACATTCAATCTCAATATTATATGGCATATAGGTTTTGATAAAATCTTAAAGTAAAAAAGAAACAAAAAGCTTCACAAAGGAAAAATAATCAAATTTCTAGTCATTCATCGATGCTCTCACAATGATTATGAGGGCTACTCACATATATAGAATTTTTATAGACTAAAGCCGCTTGTAAATATGTTACTTCTAATGTATAACTTGGGGCTATAACTTAAGAAGGTATAGGTAAATACATGAAGCCTATGATGTAACAGTAATAGACTTAAGCCAAAAACTAAGCTATGATTTTGGCCTAAGTCTCTACCTATAAATAAAGAAAAAATCTCATCCAAAAAATCATTTCATCCCTTAAAAAATAAGTTTCACTTTCTTACTTTCACCATTCTTTTTAGCTCAAATATGTTATGTCTAAACCATCTCTTTATTTAACCTCTAACAACCATAATAAATTTCATACCTCTTCTCAAGGTAGTTATTACACTTCTGCAGGTTTTAAACAGTAACTTGTCCCTAAACTATTGACTTTAGTGTCAGATAGTCCATGGACTTTCAAAAATCCAGTGTTACTCCCTAAACTATCTAGTTTGGATAAAGTTACTTTGCTGACTAATATAAAAATGCTATGTGGCACCATACTTAAGAAACGTTTGTATTACCAATGATCCCTCGACTTTAGGTCAAAGTTCAAATGTAGTCAAGGTTAAATTCGAGAGACCATTGGTGATATAATTTTCTATTGAGTATGGTGCCACGTGGCAACTTTTACATTAATCAGCAGATGCAAATGACTAACTTTATCCAAAGTGGATAGTCCATAGACTACTACCGGTGTTACTCCCTAAAGTATCTAGTTTGGATAAAGTTACTTTGCTGACTAATATAAAAATGCTATGTGGCACCATACTTAAGAAACATTTGTATTACCAATGATCCCTCGACTTTAGGTCAAAGTTCAAATGTAGTCAAGGTTAAATTCGAGAGACCATTGGTGATATAATTTTCTATTGAGTATGGTGCCACGTGGCAGCTTTTACATTAATCAGCAGATGCAAATGACTAACTTTATCCAAAGTGGATAGTCTATAGACTACTACCGGACTTTTTAAAGTTCAGGGACTAAGTGTCACTAAAGTCGATAGTCATCCTCCTTTAAGTTTCGACCATCCTCTTGAAAGTCTTGGACAACCTTCACAAAGCATATTAAAGTGGCCTATTTGTTTTCTCAATCACCTAAGTTCACTAAATTATACTCTGACACAAATAACTTCACAATATATATCATGTGTTTAATCATAAGATATATATTAATTTATATGATATGGTATTTATTACTATTTTTATAGTTAAATTTTGATTATTTTAACGTTTTAAAATACAATCAATAAATCTCACAAAAGTTCATCGCCAATCGGATTTATTTGAACAAGTTATAGTCGAGAAAGTATCGAGGGTAGCAAATACAACAACAGACGCTCTTGTAGCTTTGGCTTGTGTATGTTTAGCTCCAATGGTATTTTTTCGAGAGAACCCTTCGGTGTTTTTCAAAATAGACTTCGGGTCAGTTCTCCAAAGGTTCAAAATAGACTTCGGTTCAGTTCTCCAAAATAGCCAAAGATCATGTATTAAAACATATCTTGTAGATATCAATTTTCTAGTAGACAAAGTCAAGGCTAACAACTCTTTACAAGAATGATCTTTCTAGAACCATACTTTATTATCTCAACTATAAGATATTGCTTGCTTATTAGAAGATCTTTATAGTGGTGAATGCATTGTTGACTGCCTTTACAAGACATTATAAAGAAGAGCCCTCCTACTAGGATATTACTTAGCAAACATCTTGGGAAATATGAAAGACTTCGTGAAACACTATGACACCTACAAACATTTTGATAAGTCCATCAAGATCTTAGTTGTTCCTCTATACCATCTCACATGCAATTATATTTGATAGGTGAGGGCTCAAAATAGTAGGACATTTACTGAAAAGCTTAAAAGAAATATAGTATATTATGGTGGCAGTAAATTATTTCTCAAAACGGGTGAAAGCAGAGATTTTGGAAAAAATAAGGGCAAATAAAGTTATTAGCTTCTTGAAGATCAACCTATTTTGCAAATAAGTACTAAGGGTCATAACTACTAACAATAGTCTTCAATTCCAGAACGATAGTATGACGTTCTTCTGCCAAACCCGAGGTATAACAGAAAAATTCTTTTCTCACTTCCACCTATAGGCAAACCGTCAAATAGAAGTTACAAATAAGATAGTCTTGAAAGGTCTAAAAAATAATACTAAAAGGCACAACCACGAAATTATCAAACATCTTCTAGGAAATTCTATTGTCATATATGACCATCTCAAGATCTACAACTATCGAGACACACTTCAATATGGTTTATGGGATGAAAGTCATAATACCAACATAAACATCCATGTTTTGCTTCCAATTATCTAACTATGAAAAATGAATAAATGAATAAATACCCAAGGAAAAAGATCCAAACTAAACTTAATTGAAGACAAATATTTGAAAGCTGACTTATGAGAAAAGTACCATAAACCCCTTATGAGGAATACATATTGTTCCAGAGTCTGCTTCAGAAGCTTCAAAATTGGAGACAAGATTCTCAAGTGTGTATTCTTTAACATCAAGGATAAATCACTCGACAAGATCAGACTGAAATGGGAGGGACCATACACGATAGCAACTAAGGTCAAAATTGTGACATACAAATTGTTGGATAAAAAAAGAAATTATTTTTGGTATCCCTTACCCATCAAGTGCTTGAAGCTCCACACTTATAAAATATCATATAGTTTTGGCTATCACTTATATATTCGTACATTTATTTTTATTTTTATGAACTGCACTCTAAGTATTTAAACAATTATAAATGTACTCCTTAACACTCTAGGGAGTCCTCGTACCTCTAATTATTCCGACGATTTTAAACATAGTCTTACATATTCCAAAGAATTCTCAAACCACTTCAAACAATCTAATATTTTGGATGATTCCAAATGTAACACCAGACACTAAGAATTCCATGTATACCAACGAACAATCTAGTATTCAAATGATTATAAATGTAATTCAACCCATTTGAGAGTCCACGTAGTTCCATATACAATCGCTTGAATTAATAGAGTCTTAATAATAATTTCATTATACTTACAAATGATTATCTGAGTCTCTAATTTACTAAGACTCTTGCGACTCAATAAGTCTTCATCAAAGCTACCAAAAATATATTTTATGTCCTCCCCCTTAAGGATTGCCAGAGTATTTAATACACTAAGACTCTCATGGCTTAATAAATCTTCATTAGAAGCTACCGGTAATGAATTTCCCATCATCTCTATTGAGGATCATCTGAGCTTATAAATATATAAGACGCATGTGGCTAAAAAATTATTCATCCCTAGTTGAAGATTATTTTAGAGATCGAAGCTCCAACGATTGAAGTTCAAAATAAAGCAAGAAATTCAAAGGAATAAAAGTGCAACCCGAAGCTTACACTTAGAAAATTTACCAACAAAAAACCATACCCAAAGGTAGGGAATTCTCTAAAAAACAATCAAAGGATCAAACTAGAAGAAGATGCAAATATTTATATATGAAAATTCCCAGCCACTTAGGGACTTTGTTGAAGGAGAGGTCGACCTCGACTTGAGGGAGGGAACCATATTCTTTTTCTAATTTAGAAAATTCCATCTTAGCACCGAATATTCCACTACATGACTTTATATTATACTTTTAAGCCTGTGATCAAAGAGGACATACTTCCACACATAGGATAGTTCCAAGTCTGGGAACTCTTGATGATACTTAAGCACCAATTTGACCTCGAAAAATTCAATCGTGTTTCGAATATCCTCCCCAACAACTTTTAAATCCAACAAATTATCCTTATGGTCAAGAGATTGACCTCCCTAAATCTCTTATCCTTCTGAAGAACGAAATAATCTCGTCGCATCACCTTATCATGGTAAGAAACACTATATACAAGAGCTATTGTGTGAATTTTCTAAGAAAACTTCAGGTTTTTTGCAAGATTTTGGGATAGTAACAAGAATTTTATGTCTCAACAAGAGTTTTCTTAATATGATCAAGCTCTGATACAATATCTTCATGCGTTGTAATCTCAATGCTCACTACTTTCAGCAAACAATGCCTAAATTTCTCGGCTGCTCTTAAGAGACTCAACTATCATTTCAAGCAAAGGTCGTAGGTTTGCAAATACTAGATCATGACCTTTACATGCTCGATGCACCATAGTAAAGATACCAAACAATCGATAACTTGATGCAACTAAAAAATTGGTAAGTAATAATAAAATATAACATTGTTTGATTTATATTAATATTTATATAAACAATATACAAATAATTGTGCCAACTTGATTTTGCAATACAAAATCGAAAATAAACTTATGATACCAAAACCAGCAAAGAACTTTGAAAACCCATTAGATATTCCACAACATAGACCTAATTTTGTTGATTGTGGAGTTTGTGTGCAAGTATACGAGGTGTTCCATTGAAAATAAAAACATAGCGGAAATATTGGACTTGTATTTTACAAGAATAAAAAGAGCTGAAATGCTTACTTTATTTCTTAACAATAAACATACAATAAAATATTGGTAAATGCTTCTATGTTAAATTCTAAACAAAATTCTATTTATAAAAGTTATGTCTTTAAAATACATTTTTTTGAAATATTAATTTGTTTTATCATTTATTTATACATCGTTAATTCGCAATTGCAAAATTTGTAAAGTAATTGTGCAACCAAGTAAACCATAAATTCACAACCTAATTCCATTAGTATTTTACAAAACCAACTACAATATAATTTTGCAACACTTTTACGTGACCACTTATAACGTAATTTTGCAATTTTTTTACACAACCATCTATTACGCAATTTCGCAAGCCTTTTATGCAAACCCTAACGTATTTTCGCAACTCGTTAACACATAATTTTACACCCAAATCTGTTAACCCCAAGTCACTATTTTTCAGATAATTTTCATAACATTTACGTGAATGTATGAAAACAAAAAATCAGCATAACTAAAACAATAATACAATCATAAAAGCAACAACAAAATAACTCAAGACAATTAAAATTTCCAAAATTAAAAACGAAAATTACATAGAATCGATAAACAATCGATAATTACAGAAAAACAAAAAAAATACAAACGATCGACAATTGCAGAAGATATTAATTGAAAAAAAATTGATTTCAAATTAAAAAACAGATTGATCAAATAATAATAAAAATCAAGATCGCAATAAAAAAACTAGAAATACGTCGGTACAAAAAATTCCAAATAATTATGAATAATCTCATTTGAAAACCAAATAATTATCGGTACTTTCGCTAACGCTGGTTTTATAGGTTTCAGTCTGCTAATTTTATTTATTGATTTTACAGTATACAATTTAATAGTTAGTTTTTTAGGTCGTTGTTATATCGAGTCAAGGAAAGGGCAGCATCTATTTAATGTTTACTACGAAGTGGTTTTTGATTTGATTTTTTGAGGGAGTAAGACAAGAATTTTTTTAAAACCCAAAAGTTAAATAAAGTACTAAGGGAAAGGTCTCAAATGAAGAGAAGCTATGTATTACACAATCTTCTTAAATATCTTTTGTCCGCTTTCCTACAGATTGACAAACACTTTAGCAAAATCCAGCCACACATATAAAGAATCAAGGTGTTACTCTTAGTACAGTCATTAGAGCACTCATATTCCCATCAAATCAGTATGCTTACTTGGAAAGGGTAGAAAATTTTCAAAATTGGTAAAATGCACTAACTTTCGAACCATACCATTCCCAAAATATAGAGAATTTTTTTAACTCAATAGCTAAAGACGGTTTTATCTTTTGACCAAGAATTTTTATTTTTGTCTTGTAGTGGAATGTGGGTATGGTTAGCCAAATGTAGAAGAACACAAAATTACTCCTCCAAACAACCCTCTTATACTCAACACTTAACAAAAATTTCAAAAACTCTCAAAAATTCAAAAACTCCAAAAACTTCAAAAACTCACAAATAAACACTTGAACCTCCAAAAATCATTTTTTTTTTGTAAATTCGGAATAATCGAAGGATGGACTCTGAATGTTAGAAGCTTGCTGAGGAGCATGAGACTCCAAATATGGTAGTTGTTCTAACCAATCTATTTAGAAAAGTTTCCATTTTGGTAGACCTTCTACATTTAGAAAGCTAGAACCCGAAGTGCCTCGCCGGTTTTAACCATCTAAACCGGAGATGATTATGAACATTCATAATAAAAACTATGAAGGTTCCTCGCCGGAGCACACCATGTCCATCCGGCGGATTCATCGAGTCCCAACCGCCGGGTGAGATACCCGTACCCGACGGGGTTGTTACTCTGTACCCGGCGGGGCCAACTCATTTGTTTTGTGCATATTATGACTTTCATTTTGTGTTTGGTCCCCGCCGGGTATATTATTGGAACCCGCCGGGGGTAGATTGTTCCACCGCCGGTGTGAGATTATGTAACCGCCGGGGTCAACCCCTGTGTTTTTCCCAATGGAGTTTGATTTTGGCCCCGACCCCCGGCGGGTTGAGAATTTTCAACCGCCGGTGTAACAATGTCCCCGCCGGTTGGAACCATATAGAACCGACGGGGCAACATCCTTCAATGTGTGAATTTTCTAACCGTTGGGTTGGGGTTGGCTTATTTTATCCATGCTCGTAATTGATGGTTTTTTTTCACATAGGGTGAAGAGTTAAAAAGTGAAGATGGAGGGTTAAAGGATGATTTGTCTAGTTCATGCATGGCGAAGGCGGAAGAGGAGGAAATACCGGTGCCTTGCTCTGTCGATTATAGCGAGTTGTTCAACACCAAATCTCTCTACTACTCCCAGGCAGACCTGATTGAATGAGTTAAGGAAACCACATTATATAACGGGTTTGTGATTATTTTACGCCGATGCGATAGACACGATCGTAAAACTCCGAGAGTAGAGTTTGTGTGTGGAAGATCTGGAGTTTACACAACACTGGTAGATCCCAAGGATCTAAAGAGGAAGTCTACCGGAACGAAAAAATGCGGATGCCCGTTCGCCCTTAAAGAAAAAAAGATGGGTGATGATTTGTGGGGAATAGAGGTTGTGTGCGGCATTCACAATCACGATACTACATCCTACAAAGAAGGTCATTCCTACGTGGGACGCTTTCAAAAAATAGAGATGGATTTCGTGGTTAGTTCTACAAAAATGGGATCCTGTCCTCGTGATATTCTTGGTGGAGTGAAGAAATTGAACCCTAAGAATTCTTCTACAATGCGCACCGTGTACAACGCATTACTAAAACACCGGAAGCTCGAGAAAGGCGGTCGGTCGCAATTCCAATACTTGTTGGGTGAACTAAAGCGACTAAACTACTACAAATTCCATAGAAAGTTCGAAGACGGAAGCGATATCATAGGCGAGCTTTTTTTTGCGCACCCGGTTAGTTTGGATTTGTTACGGACATTTCCGAACGTCATTTTAATGGATAACACGTACAAGGTGATCAAATACGGGATGCCGTTGTACGAGGTCGTGGGTGCGACTTGTACGGGGAAAACATTCTACATTGGATTTGCGTTTATGTCGAATGAAAAAATCAAGACCTATAAGTGAGTGTTAGGATGCTTACATTCGTTGATGGTAACTCACTCCATCGAATTACCATCCATTGTTTTGACGGATAGAGACTTGGCGCTTGTGAATGCGGTGGAGGAAGTGTTCCCCAATGCAACGCACATGTTGTGTCGATGGCACATCAACATGAACGTCCTAGGAAAAACAAAAAAGATCATAAAGGAGAAGAAAGTGTCCAACGCCTTTTTGAAAGTGTGGAGTGAAATGATGTTGGCGGAAACAGAATTAGCCTACGAGAACTACCGGTCGGAATTGCACCGCGACTTCAAAGAGTATCCGGAAGCAATTGAGTATACCAAAAGTTGGGTAGGGCCGTACGGTGACAAGTTTTTCACGTGGAGAACTAACAAGTGGATGCATTTTGGTAACCAAACCACAAACCGTGTGGAGAGCGCTCATTCGAGCCTCAAGCGTTTCATCGGTACAAGCAAAGGTAACTTTGAATCTTTTTGGTTGAAGTTGCATACTTTGATCGAATTGCAACACGGGGACATCAAGGCTTCCTTTGAAAAGAGCCGGTTGTTGGCCCTACATAAATTCACAAACATTATGTACGGTAAACTAAAAAACAACATCTCCCACTATGTAATGGAACTTTTGGCTGACAAAGTCGAATGTGCCCGCAACATGACAATCGCACCGGATATGCCTTGCGGTTGTGCCATACGAACTACGCACGGTATGCCTTGCGCCCACGAAATCTATGAGTTTGTTGCGAAAGGCATAGAGGTGCCGCTTGAGTTGTTTCATGAACATTGGAAGAGGTTAGACATCCTAGTTCGTACCAACCTCTGGACGATCAAGCAACTTAAAGCCAAACTTGACAAACTAGTATGCGATGTCATGGCGTCCAATGACGAAGCACGCATAGAGCAAATTTATAAACAATGGTTTGCCGTCGTCCATCCCGAAACAACTAACATTTTGGAGCCATTGGTTAAGCAAAAAGCGCACGGTCGTCCACCTAACAAACGTAAGTTATCTATTGCCGCTGATGATACATCCACTAAACGCGACAAAAGTGGGCACGAGTATGTGTGAATCAGAAAATGCTAGTACGCCATCCTTACTTGGAGACTTCAAACTTCCAACCACAACCTCAAGTAAAGGGAAAAAAGGGGCCTAAACGTGGTTCGGAAAGCGCCCCCGCTCGTACAAAAGGTAGCGCTATTCCAACGCAAGCAAGTGGGACAATGCTTAGTAGTGGAACGGTGGGTTGTAGGTCAAGCTCTACGATGCCGGTGAAGGCAAGTTTTGTAGACCCCAAAGGATACATGAACCAATTCCCCATCTATTTTAGGCCTTTCGTAGAGTCCATTAGCGATGTTAAATCGGATGGCCATTGCGGGTACCGCTCGATAGCGTACGCCTTGAACGGGAAACAAGATGGGTGGAAGTTGATAAGGGATGCCCTTTACAACGAGCTGATGGATTACGCATCCATCTACGTTAAGATTTTTACTAGCATGGAGGATTTGATTGATGTTGCGGAGCATGTGAAATGTTCTAGCGATGTGGGAACTAAGGACCATTGGATGTCCATGCCCGAGATGGGAGTGGCAATTGCATCTGCGTTTAACTGCATACTCCATTTTGTTGGGCAATTCCGAAATATGGATGTCGGCTTCACTTTTCTTTCGCTAAGAGGTGCACCTCCTCAGATGCCAAACCGGTTGGAAATCGGATTGGGTTGGGTCAACTCCAACCATTTCGTGAACGTAAGTATTCATACAAGGGGTATGTTAATGGTAATTTTAATATCAAAAAATTTATTTTATCGTGTTTTTGTTTTGTAGCTTGGGATTAAGGCGGAGGCCCCATGTGCTAGGATACATCCTTGTTGCTTAAAGTTGCGTTCACCAGAAGCAGAAGGTTGGGCATTTCCGATTGCATCTCGTCGTAATAAATACGAAGAGCTTAAAAATAATTACCCTGAAGTAACCGATTTATCCGCTTTTGCTTGATGACTAGACGATTGTAATAAATGTAAACCCTGGATGGTTTTTATATTTTTTTGGTTTTTATGTTTGGATGTTTTTTATGTTTAAAACAATAACACTTAAGCTTCTTAATATGCCGATTGCATTAAAACATTACACTTTAATCAAAACCATTGCATAATTAGAAATACATAAGCACATAACATAAACCAAATGATAGATAAGCTAACCCTGAGTTAGCATTATACATTTAGTTTTACAGAGTCGGATAGTTCATTCTGAATTCCTCTTCATCACTACTTCCTTCGGGAGTTGAGTACGTTTCAATGGCGCTGGCTATTACGTCGGCTATTTCTTGCTCCATCCGCTGTATCGCATGCGACACCATCTCCTGCGTAATTGTACTCTGCAATCCCATGTCGAATACCTTTTGGACTTTGGTTCGGACTTCCCAAGGAAGTGACTCGATATGTATAGTCACTGTTTTAAGATAAGCTAACCTATCAGCGACTTCTTCGCGTGCATGTGGTCGGGGCATTAAACATCCTGGACACGATTTCTCCCTACCGTGGTTGAAGAACATTCTGCACAGAACCGCATCGACGAAACCAGGAATCTCCTCTTGCATCGTACCTTTGACGAAGTCGAATGCACTTAAGAGGCTTGCATCTTCGTACACATTCCAGCTAGAATCACCCATTGTTATAACTTAAGTGTTTAGTTTCATAGTCGGATTACCATATTTATAGAGTACATGTATGTGGTTCAATCATAAAAATAATGAGCGGGATAGGGTGTTATTTTCCCTGCTTATTATTTGTTTATTGGCGGGAGTCTCATTAGGTTGGTGTTCGAATTTGGCGGGATGTCGAATTTGGCGGGAAATTGAATTTGGCGGGACTTATTTTGGTGGGAGTTTATATGCCAACGTATTTGGCGAGAGTTTAATTTCTATAAAATAAATATCCTGCCAACACATTTAAGTGTAAACAACAAGAAAAACCCTAAAATAATGTATGTTCTATTGTATGAGGTTGAGGTTTAATGAATGTATCTCCTTAGATGAATGTATGTTCAACTCGAATGCGGTGATATGTAAAATACATTAATATTGAACAACAACTACAAACCCAAACATAAAAACTTAACATTACATAAAAAATGAGGACAATACGCAACATAAATAATAAAAAACATAACAACTTATAACAACATTACGCAACATAAATAATAAAAACACGTTCGAATACGACAGATTGCACTATTAGTAGTCGTAACGCAAGCGGTGTAAAACATCGTCGCCATCCTCCCTTGCCATAACCATATTCTCCACATATGCTACCATATCCCTAGTGATATAGTCGCGGACGGTCATGTCCCAGACCTTTACCGCCTCCTCTTTTATTCTTCGCGGCATGAACAACAACTTCGTGAGGGGCTGGACAAAAAGGTACCGTGTCTTGATTTCGTCACGGCTGCGCACAACGAAACCTCCAGTTTCTAAATAACCGTAGTTGTAATACATATGACATAAAACCCTTTCAAAAAATGCATCACTCCTATCTTCACCCAACTCGGCCCGGGAATCCTTCATTGCTACAAACATATAGTAGTCTTCATTAGCGGTAAACTCCATTTGTTTCTGAGTGTTTGATGGATGCCATGTTGCTCGTTAACACTTGTATATTTATAATGGTATTCTTTTGTTGGCGGGAGTTTCATTTGGCGGGAGAGTCATATGGCGCGAATTGTTTTTTGGCGGGGGAATAAATTTCTATAGGTCCCCGCCGGTCCAATAATTGTCACCCGCCGGTTGACAACTCCCCCGGCGGGGTCGAAACTTTCCGGCGGGTCACAATTTTCATCCAGTCGGGGAAGAAGCCCACATTTAAACAAATGTGAGAAACCCTACCGATACACGGTCCCGCCGGGTCAGATATTTTCGGCCGACGGGTGAAATACTTCCCTGGCGGGGAGGAAACATCCCCGCCGGGTCTGAATTTTCATACCGGGGGGGAAGTAGACCCATCCTCTAGAAATTGTGAGGATGGATTGTCAAAGGCTTCCCCGCCGGCCAAGCATTTGTCACCCGCCGGTTGACAATGTCCTCAGCGGTTGAGTATTTTCCAACCGGCGGGGCTGTCGAGTGGAAAAATGTAATTTTCCACTCGATATCAACCGGCGGTTTAAGGAACCGCCCCCGCCGGGTAGTTTATTCACCCCGGCGGGGGAAGTATTTTCAACCGCCGGGGAAGTTGTCAACTGGCGGAGGACGGGTAATGTTGAAAAAAAAACAACATGAGGCATAAGGTGTTTCTGGGAACTTAATTTGGAATTTACTTTGGGGGAAACTATCTTAGGTTTTACGTTTTTAAAACTAGAGTATGAGTGAAATATCGAATTCGAAAATGCAAACCACAACAACAAACTTAAATTAAACGAACAACAAATGCATATTAAAACTGAAATACAACAAGAAACTTAAGGTTTATAATAACAAAACAGCCCAAAATGTCAACAATTATAAACGGCGGTAATGTCCACAACTAGAATAACATACAAATAAAAAATCCAACCATGATAATCAAAAGCCACAGACCGGCAATGTCCAACACCTTCCTCGCAAACGACAACATCTCGTCAGTCGAATCGTCTAACGGCCGAACACGATTAATCGTGTTCACCACATCGATCGCGGACGCCTCCGTAAGAATCCGAGGCGTGATGTTAAACCACCCGTACATCTTCACGTATGCCTTCTACTGGGGGGATGACGTGTGAGTACTCCCTTCCAAGGGCCTAGAATATCTATCAATGACATATACGTGCTCCCTCCAGTTAGTCCAATGCCTACCCTGAAGCGCATAGCCAAGATGGTCTCCTCTACCAAGACCGGTTCCAGCAACAAGGGGGTCCAGCGGCTTCTCTTGGATCCAACCAAACTGGCGCATCACTCGGTCCGGGTGATATGCCTCGCTCACCATCATAAGGCAAATAGGGTTTTGGTACAACCCTATTGCCTGCTCCGGCCACACCTCACGGACATCCTCGTAAGGTCGGAATATAACCTACAAAAAAAATCAATTACTCGTACTACATTTTATATAGAATAGACGTATATTAATAAACGTAAAGAAGATAACTTACATCCTTTTCTCCTTGAGCCGCGAGAATGTCACGGTAGTAAGGCTTCCCGCGAGCTAATGATACCGGGATCTTTTTGGGCAACCACGCCAGCATCTTCGGATCCGTTGGGCTATAACCACTATTCACTGACGCGCGGAAAATAAGGAAGTGGTCATAGACCCAACACTCAAACAAGGCCGAGAAGCCGACCAAGCTCTTCAAGGAGTGCTTCGAAATGCCTCCCAAGATCTTGTACAACCACACCAATGCACAAGTACCCCATACGTACTCACCAACCTTCGTCAAGTCCTCAAGGTGGTGGAGAAAATCGCACTGGATGTTCTTCTGGCTCGTGTTGGTGAAGATAATACACCCGAGGAAGAACAAGATGTATTCCCTAGCTGCTGCCATCTTCATCTCCGTAGTGAGGGCGGCATTGAAATCTAAGTACTCGTCCCCGGAGAATGTGGTCCTAAGCCATCGGAGGCCGAATCCACTCCCGTCGTGCGCCTCCATTTCTTGCTGCACATCAGCAGCCGAAACTCCCAACAACTCCACATAGCGTGCGTACGTTGCCTCTATCAAATCCGGCCTATAGACATCAATAATTCTCCCCTCAACCGGGAGGCCGATAATCAGATAGACGTCGTCCAGTGTCAACGTCATCTCCCCAAAGGAAAACTGGAACGTGTTAGTCTCTTGATGCCACCTCTCACTGAACACCTCGGCCAACTGTACGTGGTTGTTGAACCTTGGTAGATGCCGCATCAACGGCCAAAACTGTGTCTCCTCGAGGTAAGCCCTAACCGCTAGTTGTTTGCTAAGGTCCCACTGACCAAACAAACTGTACTTGGATTGGACCGTGATACCCGAGCGTGCCTGTAAAAAAGTTCAAAAATATATACAATGTTAAAACAACAATTTAACTAATCAAACATATAATTAATTCGATAACTTATGTCGTTTTTGAAGGCGTAGTACGCCTCATGTTGGGCATAGTCGGGGAAGAGAAGGACGTTATTTTGGGATAGAAAAATATTTTTCCATCCCTCTGGATCGGTTGGACGCCCTTCCGCACGGACCTCTCTTCGAGGTGGTGGCATAGGGACCTCCGTTTCCTCATCCGTGTCCTCCTCGTCTACTAGGGCACGCCGCCGTCGGATAGGGAGCACCTCTCGTGGAGGAGAATATCGTGGATTGGGGGCCTCCCTTGTGGGACCGCGATCCCTTGTAGCGTTATATTTCCGATGCTGCAAGGATCGTTGCATGAGGTCCTCGCGCACCTCGCGCACCTCGCGCTCGGGGCGACCACGCTCGGTCCGCTCCCCACGTTCTGGCCTATCAACCACCGGCCGTTGGCTACCTTCGCTATTTTTCGCCGCTTTGGCCACCTTCTCCTTCCCGCGAGGTGCTTCGTGTCTGCAAAAACAATCACAACAAAACAAGTTAGAACGAAGCAAAAAAAATTACTAGTTCTATAAAAATAACAGGTCTCCCCGCTGGTTGACCAATTTTCACCTGGCGGGTGAAAACTATTTTTTTGAAAATTGAATTTTCTACCCGCCGGGTGACAATTATTCACCCGGCGGGTAGAAAATTGAATTTCCAAATAATAGTTTTCGCCCGCCGGGTGAATCGATGCCCAGCCGGCGGGGAACGTAAACACAGTCTTTTCATGTTCATCGTTCCCCGCCGGGTAAATTGGCCCAGCACCGGCGGGGAAGGATGAATATCTGGAAATTCATCTTTCCCCGCCGGTCTAAACCCCTAATACCCGGTGGGGAAGGATGAACATCTGGAAAAAAATATATCCCCCGCCGGGTATCCAAGCACTGAACTGGCGGGGGAGGCTCGAAACCACCATTAACGACTTGAAGAAAAACTCCTAAAACTTCCTAAAAAACCAAATCAGCCAAAACCAAATCTACCCTAGCATCACTAGACAACTAAAAACAACTTCATAACCAATTCTAACACCCTATGCGTATCAAAATCAAAAAACTTAAGCAAAACCAAATATAGAAAAAAACTACATTTAAGAGTAAAAACTTACTCTTTTCCTTTTCCCATGGTAGTTCTTGCCTTGGTGTTGATGTGGTAGAGTTTTTCGGATCTGATTTTGGGGTTGATTTTGCAAGATTGTAGAATTTTGGAAATGAGAGTTTGTTTAAGGTTTTGGGGCTGATTTTGGGTTGGGGCTGGTTTAGAGATGGGAATGGTTAGTGTTTAGGGTTTTGACTTAGTAAAAAAAGAAAGGGTGTTTTGGGTATAATGTTGGGGCTACTTAAAATTTGTTTGCGTATGGTTAAAATTGGGGCTGGTTAGCCAATTGGGCCCTAATTTAGCCAAACCCTATAAAAAATTTAAAATTGTAAAATGTAGTTATAAATATGTTGTTAATGTTTATAAGTGAGTAGAAAGTTTAACCTTATTTTTTGGGTATATAATAATTTATCATTATTTTTATTAATTACTAGACCTAGTTATAACTAATAATAAAACATGTTTAATATAATAGTTTTATTTTTTATAATATAAAAATAATTGAACTAATCTTTAGAAATCAATAAAAAAAAATTGAATAATAGATTAAACATTAATAAAATAATATATACTTTAGGTTTGAAAGTTAAAAAGATGTAGTTTAGATGGTACACTCGCTTTGCATACAAGAGACACGTGATTGATATCCTATATTTTTAGTGTGTTTATTTATAATTAAGTTAAAAAACATAATATAGTTAAATTTGGTTAAATGATATAACTAAATTACAAAACACGAAACAATCAAATGACGAATTTTGTCTTCTTCTTCAGAGCCATAACTGGTTGGATATGGACGATCATGTTCGCTAAGATGACATGAATCATTCATATATAATGGTTTAAAACTCATTTGCGACACACAAAAATATTAATCTAGCTTAATATTTAAACATAGGTAAGAAAATCTTAAATAAATTTATTTTGAATAATGTAAAACCTTATAGTATCCATAGTAACTTCCGTTCCTAGGAATAGATAAAGACTACCCATATACTTTAACAAAAAAGTATAATGTATCTTCTAAATAAACTTGTGAAGGTTACGTGACATGACATCTTATTTATTAGATAAGTAGTAATGCTGAAACTCATACGAGTTGAAAAAAAGCAATTAAGACTAAGCCAACATGGTCAGGCAAGTCTCAACAATGTAAATGTGCTTCATCTCTATCCTACCATTTTGGGTAGAGGTGTGAGGACATAACATCTTAAGGTTTATTCAATATTTCTTAGTGAGTGGTAGGAATGCCTTGTAGTCACCTCCCTATTAGCGTGCACTATTTTACTTTTTATTTCAAATTGTATTTCCAGTTTTTTTAACTTCGTGAAAATTACTTGAATATCACTTTTATGTTTTATAAGGTAAATCCATGAAAAACTGCTAAAAACATCCTACGACCCTCCGGAACTCTCTTCTTCCATTAGTTGAGCTGTAATCTCTGGGCTGATAGTGGTATATAACCACCATAAGAGTAACTGGTCTTTTAAAAATCAGTCCGCACATGCAAGATTCTCACATATAATACACATCGAGTCTGTAGTAAGTTTAGGTGGGCAATAACTCTCACCAGATACACAACCATAAAGTCCATTAATTTTGATAATATGTAATATTATGACATTTCATAGTAAGAAGTTGGACCGATTGAATCTAATGTTATTGCTATTGTTCCTCAATTGATTAATCTATATTTTGTTATTGTTGGCTGTTGAACCAGGGGGTAGGAGGCCAAAGTCCAATAAATCCTAGCTCAATGAGGGAGAATCAACAACAATAGCTATTATAATGACATTAATACTAAGTGAAAATAATACAAGAAGAATAAATAAACAATTTCAGTATATTTAATCTTTGTGCATACTAAATTCTATTCTTCACTTGTTACATGTTCATGAATATATATATACACATAAGTGACCCTATTGTTACATTTGTTATATTTGGTATTCTGTTACATGGTAATGGTAATACTCAATAAATCTTCTCTTTAATTTTCTTTAGTTAGGATTTTGTAACATCAATTGGGCTTTGAGTCTAAACCATTTCATAAGCCCACATACCAAAGTTTGAGTCCGACACTTGAGTCAACCCATAGAGGTAGCATTTATGGTTATGAAACTGAGCATTGATTAAGTTCCTCATTCACACGAGTTACCGCTCTTAGCTCATTAGTCATTCACCAAAACCATTCTATCATTCGATTCAAACCCAACATAGTCACTCTTATTCTCTCATTTTTGTTTACTCCCACACAATATTCTATCAACATAACATAATTTTTTTTGTTGAATAAACTTTTGAATTCACATCATATAATTTGTTTTCTTAATATGATAATCAAGAAAAAAATATTGTACATTTATTTGTTGAAATTTTAGGTTGAAAAAAACTTAGATGAGACCAGAAACAAAGCATTTTAAAGTTAATAAAAATCCTGCAAAAAAATAAAAATAAAAAAAATAAAAAACCTAACTCATTCGTATACATGTCTTTAATATAAAGTAGCATTATAATTATAGTATTCATAAGATTTTTTTTTATGAAGTCAAAATGAAACTCATCAGTATAGTCTTCATTTTCTTTCTAAAGTCTACGTATTTATGAATCAAACCATCACTTACCTACATCTACCTAATAGATAAAAATTGATCTTCGTTATCTATAACCATGAATTCCAGATATTTATGATAACTCACTCTAACGAGTAAAACCACACTCAATATATGAGGCAAATACATAAAAATGAACTTTTTTAGATTGTTTCAAGTACATGTACTCTTCATAAGTCACAATTCACCATTCATAGCAAAAGATTCATCACAATAACATAAAATATTTACATTTGAGTGACGTTAATGTCTTGAAATCTATTAACCATGACCGTTGTAGTATGTTGTGTCATTGTAGCAAATAATTTTTTATGCTCTTATGTTTTTTCTAAACTAGAAGTACTTGTAGTTTATGTAGTTTTTCTATATGATGTATCATTTCAATAAGTATTTCGTTATCCACCAATATTTCACCAAATGTTGGAGGTTACACATTACTATCTAAATCTTCCACTACTAACACTTCACTATTCACAACCTCAATTTGAATGACAATACTAGTTTCAACATTTTCACTTATATTTTTATTTGTATAATCTAAATTATAAGATTAGGAAAACAAGAAGAAATTAGTACCTCAAAATTTTGGGCCTTATTTCTCTGTCCATGAAAACCCTTAAATTTTTAATATATCTAAAATATTATCATTCGGTTCTAACATTGGTATAAATTGAATATTAATGTTACTTAGACTAAATTGAGGCGCAAAAATCGGCTGATCGACAACCCTATTCAACTTATATATATTCTTCATACAATTAGCACACAATTGTGTATATTACACTTTAACAATAATGGAACTTTAATTCATAAATCACAAATTTGTTAATAACCTATTTTTTTATCGGTAACAAATTCTAGCATCATCGGCATGAGAGACTTACTACGAGCATATAATTTCAAAAAATTATCCTACAAGATTTCCAATGAGAGCTAATATAATATTATTAAACTTTCGTACTTAATATCCCAATAAAAAATCTAGGTTAACGTATGTATGTAATCAAATTTTAGATCATAGAATTGAAGTCCATTAAATAGTTTAGTAAAGGAAATGGCTAATTATGTTATTATCCGTGCAAGAGATTTTATGCAATACTATTTTGATTATGTAACATCATTACATGATGACGATCTATTAACATAACTTGAAAATATAGTTTTCACCAATTACTGATGATTTGATTTGATATTTCTAATAAAGGTCTCCCCATAGAATAATTTAAGACCACAAACTTATTAAATTATTTTTTCATTGTTTATGTTAATTGTAGGTTATAAGTACTCATCAACAAAGGTATTACCGAAGGACTACACGTGTGTTGGATTAACTGTTACATGCATAGGCAAGAACGGTTGAAACTCGCTCGTTCTTGAGCTATGACTTAGTTCTAGAGACGTCTACTGATCTTAAAAGCTCATAAAAACTATACGAAGACTGGTAAACCTTGGGTAAAAGAAAATGTGTGTTGAATCAAAGCAGGACAGGTTAAAGTAAGCTGTTCGAAGCAGGTTGGCCGAAGTATTATGGTCGAAACAAACTGATCAGAAGCACCACTCTGATCCAAAGCGCACTAAGTCGCAACACCACTAGGCCAAATATGAGTATTCTATTTACTAGGTATTCTATGTTAGTTAGGTTTTCCTATATTAGTAGAGTAATAGTTATTTTAGTCGTTGATTAATGGGATTTTACCTGGAAAATCTGATGAAGAATTAGAGTTTTCGATAAACCTATAAATAGAGAGACAATTACTTGAGAAGATATTTTTTGAGAGAGTAAAATAACTTTAAGTCTTTTGAGATGTAAGCAAAGTGAGGGATAAATAATGAAGAGACGGTTATGTGCATCATGTTATCTTTTGTTACAAAGAGTAATGGAGTCCTTTGCGTTACATGAGTCTTTATGTAACCTACTTATATATAAAAGAGTGTCGGTTTCACGTGGAGTTAGGATTTATTTACAATCCAAACCATGTTAAATATTTCCTCGTGTGCTTGATTTTATTACTCTTTCTTTTATTTGTTGCTCCTTTTCCACAAATAAATTAGAACATTTTTTGTAGGTTATTTAAGTTGTTTATTGGTTCTTGCCATGATCGATTGATGTACTAGTTTAACCTCCAAAAGTTTATAATTATTCAGTCGTAAAAACAATTCTGGATGTAAATATTTGATAGAATATATGCTAGAAAGCTTATGCAAGACAAGAAAAAGAGCAATTACCTTAACAAACTTCAAACTCGAACTTTTAACTTTAACATGTCCACGGAAAAAACTAATTTTAGAACCTTTGAACCCCCAATACGTCCTCACCAAAAACACTGAAAACCACCTTTACCCGAATCCATACCACCAGGACCAAGATCTTACCATTGAAGTTGGATGCCAAACGACCCGACCCCAAAACCTTACAATCCAAATATGAATTCCAACCTAAATGACTATCCATATTTCCCATACGTTGAAGCAAAATACTAATATCCAAAGGCAAAATACCTAGCTCCAAAGTATAATAACCCTTTTTGATGTTATATCACCTACTAAAAAAATGATACCATCAATGCTCAAGGCCAACAAATTTCCAAAAACATATACAATTTTATCAACAAGAATACCCCATGCCATAATCCTTTTAAGAACCATTTTAGTAGATTATATTACATGCATTGCACTCATTTCAAAATGCATTGTACCACCTATAACAGCCAACCCCAACCCACCAACAACACTTGTAGAAAACCATGAAACAAAATCATTCATGTTGAAAGGAGTGCAATACCACCATAAGTCCTAGAAATATAACCACAAATATTAAGCTGAGGAAAACCCACATAATGTTGACCTATAGTTATGCCACTTTTAGGATCCAAAAAAACTCCCGCGATTTATGAAAATGCAAACCAGAATGATAACTGTTCGCAAATTGTAAAAATAAAAATTTAACCTTGCAGACACCATTTTTAAGAATATACAAACTCATCATATACTCACTCAAAACATCCATATAATCGGAGCTCATTAAAATAATTTTTGCCACGAGATTTGATTGAACCAAATCCCCACCCACCTATGATTTCGTCCTTACAAATAAGAATGAAGACATGAAACCACCAAAATGAACCTTATGACCCAGTGAATAAGATCCTTGATGTCCAACGAACATTTTTTTGATCGGAGTTATTAAAATCTAATGATCACTATGTTTGAAAGTTCCAAATTGGAACTCGATCAATCCTTATCTTTTTAGAGCCACCATTTTTATCTATATATTTATTTCATCCCCAATTAATTCTATTCTATCATCTTGTTATCTTTTTATTAGGTTATTCATGTCAATCAGAGTTACCCCATTGTTACAAGCCATATTCCTCATCTTGCAGTGTCATCATTGCTGCTATTTTTGTCTTCCAACCATAGTAGGTCTAGATCAGAATCTTAGGCCCTTCTCCTGCCTTCCCACTTCCATTAATCCCGCACATCATACAAGTATTTTACTTCTCCTTCTTCGTTGGCTTTTTATGTGAATCGATGTTTAAGGCATTTTGGTTCTACATTTGGACGAATCTTCTTGTAAGTTACATACTTATTTTGGTTTCAAGATCCTCTGATGAATTTCTTGTATTTAGTTATTGCCATCCACTACCTCAACCACCATGATTCTGCATATTTTATCCGCACATTTTTGGGTAGAAACTATTGGGTTCGGTTAGTACTGTCGTTGCAGTTTTTCTTGTCTGGATGCGAACTGTGGTTTAATCAGTTGGATTTTTATCCGTTTTGACGAAACTACTCTCGATTAGTGCGTTTTCTCCACGTTTTGGTTCATGCTTAGACCCCCGTTAATGGTGTCCGCACGACTTCAACTCCCTAGTTAATGCGTTAGGGGGTTTCTTACGTGATTGTCGATGCCCATGTGTTCGATCTCATTTATGAGTTTTATCTAATCGTTGATGCTAGGTTTTTTATTTTGTTACCTTGTTTTCTTTATTTTTCACTCGTTGTGGAGGGGGGCCTGGAGCCACTCCTGATATTGCAGGTCTGAAACAGACTCAGTTTTGTTCTTCGCGTCAATTTTGAGAAGTTGTTATGTATTACGTGGATACGGGTGTAGATATCATCTTCCACGATAAAAAACAAATTGAAAATCAAATTCTTTATTCTTGTTATTGGATTCATCTCAGGCCTCATCCGTTTCATTGCCATTGTTAGATTAAAGTCATTTATTTTCCGGATTTGTCGGACAAATCTTCCATTTTAACCGAGTATTTTTCGGTCCGTAATTTTTCCATCCTTTTGGATTCTTCTTATTTTTTATGTTTCTTTTTCATACGTATTGTTGTCTCTACGTTTTTGTTTAACCGGACAAATATTTCAATTTATTTGTATTTTAATTTTTGTTTGTAAATGAGGATATGTCTCATTGTTAATGCAATAATTTTTTTAAAATTAATTTACAATTTTTTATATATTTTTTCATTAAATCAACATATATTTTAGAATGAAAGAAAAGGCACATTTCTAATAATAGAAAAAAAACATATGGTACACAAATTAGTTTGGTCGATAAAAAAAAATATATTATTCAAAGATAGTGTTATTAACTTATTATTAACTTTAGAAGTCCCTTTGTCTATGGAGTAATGGCTAGCATTTGTACAATAAAAAACTCGGTGCGAAATCTACACACAGAATAAGGATAAGACCATACAACTCCCCCAAAAATCTTCAAAAGCAAGATTTAAATCAATTAGTAATATGAAATATTGTAAGATCCTGATTCTCACAAGCAAAACCATTACCCTATATATAACACAAAGGCGTTTTCTTTCAAACATTCAGCAAAAAACAGATAAAACATTCCACAGAACAAAAATGTCGACTACACTTTTTTCCACATCCCCACAATTCTTGCAAGGTTTTCTTAAAAATGATCATTCAAGAAAGTTGTTGCTACTAGCCAATACTCTTAGCGAATCACCAACAGGAATAGCCGCGACGATCTCTCCGATTCCTAGTAATACTGAAAGTACCAACTTCAATGGACATGTTTTGATGATCCTCTCTGTTCTTATTTGTGGCGTCATTTGCTCGATAGGTTTACATTATATCATAAGGGGCGTGTCGACTTTACTTATCTATGAACTAAGCGCTAGTGCCAGTCCGGTTATAAAGAAGGGAGTACCTCAACAAGTTCTAAAGACATTTCCAATAATGAGTTACACACCCGAGTTGAAGATTCCTGGACTTGACACTGAATGTGTTATATGTTTGTCTGAGTTTGAAATCGGAGAACGACTGAGGATGCTTCCTAAGTGCAATCATGGTTTCCATGTTCGCTGTATTGACACTTGGCTTAAATCAAATACTTCTTGCCCGAAATGTAGACATTGTTTGGTTGATACTTGCCACAAGATACTTGATGCACAAGAAATCATAGTTGTGCGAATTGAGGCAGTAGCACCCTAAAGGGTCATAAAAGATTATAGGGGAAGTAGTTTAGCAAGAGATAGATTGATAGAGAACTCTTTCTTTTGTATTAAGTAGCACAAGGCATCTAAAGTAATTCACTCATTGTTACTGGTAAAAAAAATGTATATAAATATATATGAAATGCCAATAGTTCTTCCAAACGTCAAATACCTTTGCATTGCTTCATTTACTCTCTTGTTATATACTATCGACACTATCATTATTGGGGAGACCAACTTTTTACAACATTTCATCTAATCCGTTCCTAATCGATCATCTTTAGTAATTTATTCGATCATCCTAGTAACTGATTTAGTACGAATTTATTCGATCATTTATAGTAACTGATTTAGTACGAATTTATTCGATCATTTATAGTAACGAATTTGTAATTAAGCTTGTTTTGACACGGTTATTACAACGAATTTGCAATGAGTCTAGAATTTCATTATAAATATTGTTATGTTGTAATAGACTAACCACAAATAAATTTTATGGTTGCAAAAGTTTTTAATTATTTATTCTATTTAAGCCGTGATTTATTAAAGTTTGTCAAATTATTTAGTTATATCTTCGAATTAATTACCAGAATCGGTTGTTTCCTAAGTTAAATCAACCAAATTCATTTAAAAATTCATTTTAAGCCACAACCACTCCAAACCTTACGAAACAAACTTCACTAAAATATCCCGTCTTCAGCTATCAAAGCCACCGAAGTCGTTTAAACTTATAATCACTTACAAGATGATCATAAGTAGAGTTCCATCTAGTTGCGACATCCAAAAGTATATTTTTTTGAATTTTTTTCCACTAACCTTAACTAATTTTTATACTGGCGTTTTCCAGGATCCGATATAATGACAACCAACATTCTAATGTGCTCCATAAAATCATTCAATATCATCTTTATTCCATCATTTGCAACCAATTGAAGTATATGATATAAACATCCAGTATTGAAAATTTCTCAAATTCCGGATTCCATTCAACTTTTTCAATACTTGTGGTGTCATGGGATGCATTATCAAAAGATATTTCCATAATTTTATCCTTAACATTTAAAGTCATGCATACAAATTGAACAAGACTTCCAAAGTTTGAATGATACTGTATTTGGAAATATAACAAAAATAAATAATTCTTCTTTCAAGTACCCAATGATGATTAGTCTAATGTAAAGTAACACACATAATATCAAACTCAAGAAATATTGTTATATCGTTAGTTAAACAAAATTTTCATGTCAGTCATAATACTAATAAGTTGGTTTTTGTTTTTAAAATATTGGAACGCTAATGTTCTCATAGAGGTTCGTGGGATACAACTGAATCTTAAGTTGACCGCTTCACCAATCCATTTATCATAACGCATTCCGTCGATAAAAGAAAAAAGAAGTGCACTATCAAATGTAAATATAATTGTTCAATAATATATTAAATATTGTTAAAAATAAAATACTTTGTTGGTATTCATATCTATGGTTATTTAGAAAGCCTCCCCATCCATATATTCAACTTTGGATTTATTTATAATTTGGTGTTGATTTATTAAATGTCATCACATAACAACGATTCCACTATTAAAATTATTATCTATTTCTATATGCTACGAAAAACGAGGTTGGTCACTATTGGAAACATTTTTTAGGATTTTTATTGACTTTAGCAAAGTAGTGTAATATTTTTTTGATGCCATTAAAACAATTAGTAATATCAAACATTTTATAACCAGTACTAACAAAATTAAAAGAATGGACAGAATATACCAATTCTTAAGCAAATGTTCCAGAAAAGTAGCTAATTGCAAGTGTTAAACCCTTTGATCACGAATAGTTCACCACCAAAATTTGCAAACTTGTGAGTAAAGATTTATTGAGAATGTTTGTAATTTAAAATATATAAATCTTGATCAAATTTGAGATGAGAAATGAGGGAGGGAATTATTCAATATATAGGGAAGTTTTTCTAGCCTTAGCAAAACGGGTATCTGCCTACTTGTACAACTATTGTTTAAATTTTAACAACTAGTTGCACTGAAGCGGGTACCTTTCACATCACGCAGGTGATCATCTGGCTAACAACTAGAAAAAACTAGCTATTTTCTAACCTTTACACTAGACGAATACCCGCAGATTGAGTTGGTACCAGTCTGGTGTAACGGCTAGAAAACGACTATATTTTATTTTCTAGTCTTTGACAAATAAGGTATTATCCTCATATAAATGGTACCATTTGGGTAACGGTTAGAAAAAATTAGCCATTTTCTAGTCATTTTTTCTTCCCAAAGATATAAAGTTATTATCGCCCTCATTTCTCATCCAAAATTTGTTTAAGTTTCATATAATTTTAATATTAAATATTTTGAATAGTTTTTCTCAGAAGTTTGCAAATTGTGTTGGTAAATTATTGGTGATCAATGTCCAAAATAACTAAAAAAAGAACAAATTTAAGAAATTTTACGGAGGAACAAGAATAACTAACCCCACTACAACATGAACGAAAGATTGATAAACCATCCAATGTAATTGGATTGAATGGAAACATAATATAACCTGATACGTATTTAGACACCAATGAGCTTAGTGGTATTCAAGGTACCAAAAATCTTATTCAAAATCTTATTAAATTAAGTTCATTGAGATTTTTACAATTTAGTTGCACTTGGTGTAGTAGGCTAGTTGAAGAATTTTATGTTAATAGTGATTTCAAATAAGGATAGTGCTAGTAATCCTAGCAAGATTTTTAATGTTAATGGGGTGAAAAATATAATTTATACATCCAACATAGAAGAATAATTTGGTATGCTTGGGCATGATTTTGATGTAAAGTTTTCGACATTAGACTAACCTAATTGTAAGTGACATGAGAGTTGATATTTGGCATTAGAAGACTCATGTGATCTATTAAATGACGGTAAACCTCATCTAGTTTACAACAAGGGTAGGATTAGACATATTGCTAGTAAATTGAACTTGTAATGACTATGTAGATTGACACTGAAGTTGGTTATTGATTTTTTTCTTATGATCAATAAATAGGGATTCATGCATGATCAATCATCAAATATTTGAAACTATTGTCATACCGTTGGTGTAAAAAGTATAATTACCTAATTTGATGATTGGACATATGAAGTTTCACGTGATATACACTTTCTAACCTATGGGATGATTATATCTGATTTTCTTCAAAAAAGATAGATGTTAGTCCACATGAGGAGTTATTAGTTGTAAACGGTTTCAGAATAAGAAAGTTTGTTTTAAAAACTAAAGAGATACATACCCATATTGGAGGTACCGTCTCGATGTGGGAGGTGTTTGAATATTTTGAAGCATCTAGGAATGAAATATGAAATACCAATAAGCATTGTCAACCTCTTCCACCTTGAGAGTTGGTACCATATGGGTATGATAGGCTTTCAGTGCATTTTTGTAGTAGTACTTTTGAGCCAGCACGATAACCTAGTATGAGATTGACCGATTGTCAGATGTTGGGGGCCATATATGAAATGTATGGTCAAGTTCCTGATATACATGGTCAATTGCATCATATATGTGGTCAATTTTATGATGGCCATGGTTAATTAAAGTTAAAAAACTAGAGGTTCCAAATCAACTATGATATGTACCAGTTGCGTTAGAACTCCTTCCACTACGAGATCGATGAGTGGCTAAAGATCAATAAAATTTATAATTATTTATTTTATTGATATCCGACTGACCCTCTCCAACTCCGCCACCATCACTAGCTGCTGCAACGGATGAGGATAATATGCATATGTAATGATTTAGGATTTTTTTTAAATTTATATCAAACCTTGTAAGAATTAACTTTCATTTATGTATTTAATTGTCTTTCATATTTTAAGTATTTGATTTTATGATAAGTATCTTAGTTTTCTCTCATTTGACTAAAATAAAGTTTTAACCACTTTAGATGTCTAATAGATATTTGAACTTTAAAAATGATAAAATTAAATTTAATCATAAAAGATAAATAAATTTAATAATTTTTTTGAAAGATCGAATAAATTATATAAAAAAAATACCTAAACTAAATTTGTTGGAGAAATCACTATTGTCGACCGAGACAAGAACCGATGTACCGATTAACGAGACTTCAGAAGAACAATCTAATTTACCATGTATAAGATGAGAAAAATAAATAATAGAAAACATGAACGCAAGATAGTATTTAACGTGGTTCAGACTGTGAAGAAATCTTGCATTCACGGGCAACAAACACTCTATTTATAAACCTTTATAACAAGAGATGACGTGATTCAGAGAATCCTCTCTTTAGTGTTTATCGCTCACCTCACTTATCTCTTAAAATACCTAGAGTTAATTCACTATATTAGAAAATTTTATTCTCATGAAACTCGTCGTTTCATCATATCCCACATTGCATATAAATATCTTCTTCCGTTGATAGGTTTTGGGAAACCCTAATTCTCAGAGGCTCAAGATTAAACCCATTAATAAACGATTAAAATAACTTATACTCAATTAATATGGGAAACCTTATAAAGAAACCTAAATAATATAGAAGACCCAATTGATAAAAAATACAATTAATATATGAATACCAAAATAGGAGACCTAATTAATATAGGATACCTAGAAAATAGAATACTCTGCTTCGGTCCAGTTGTGGTGCTATAGCCAAGCTATCTTCAAATCAGAATGCTTTGGATCAACTTGCTTCAAATCATCCCGCTTCAGACGAGCATGCTTAGGCTCAACATATATCTCGTTCAACATAATGGTCACCCATCTTGTTAGCTTGTCTAAGCCCTTAGCATCTAGATGGAAATCTACTTATGTTCTTACCTATACATAAGTATTTCAGATGTTGACTCTTCAGATGCTCTGACCATGGTATTACTGATTTCAAAGCTTATAAACTGCATGAGACTGGTTCAAATATATGATGCAGAAGAGCTGTTCTTTAAAGATTAGGACATTGGATGCAACAAATACTGGAGGTACGATACACCTATGTGTAGATTTGTTAGGTGTAGGCTACAAGTAATTCATCAACATAGATATTACTAAAGGACTACATGAGTGTTGGATCTACCATTACATGTATATGCAAGAACTGTTATAACTCTCTTGTTTGACCCGTGATTTAGTTATAACGAACGTCTACTTATCCTAAGGCCTCATACAAGCTGTAAGAAGACTGATGACCACTGGTCAAAGCAGGATGGTGGAAGTAAACTGATCAGAAGCACCACTATAATCCGAAGCGCACTGGATCGTAGCACCACTAGGCCGAAGTGGAGTATTCTATTTACTAGGTCTTCTATGTTAATCGGGGTTTCTTATTTTAATGGAGTAAAAGTTATTCCAGCCGTTTATTAATGAGATTTAACTTGGAGCATCTAATGAAGAATTGGTGTTTTCTTTATTCCTATAAATAGAAGAAGATACTATAATTAACGATATCATGTGATGTGATGTGACTGTAATTTTAGAGAGATACAAGTAGTCTGGGCACAACCACAACATTAACACCAACCACCAGCCAACACTTATGAAAGAAAATATTGGTAAACCCATAACTATTGGGAGAACCCGATGCCTTCATGTTTTTAACTATTTCCCAAGCCTCATATGCCATGGAGATCTAAAGGTGACCAATGCTCTCATAATCAAAAGTACCTAAAAATTCATAGTAAATCTCAACCCTTTCACAACCTAAATCATCAGGGAAAACGTAACTCCACGATATGTTTAAGTGATGATATATTGATGGCTCTAACTTTAAGCGAAATAAAAAATAAGAATTCCTATCCCCCACCTTCCAACCACATTACTCATGATTTATCTCTAAAAAGAGCTTCCTCATGCCCAAGAATATTTGGATACAAGTTCTAAAAGAAACAAAGATACCCAACTTCTATATCATCACATCCCCATGTTCTTTTAGAGATTTTATTTCCAATTCAACTTCTTCCAACTATTTGATAACATTCTGAAAAAACATTCCAATTCCAATCTTTCAAACATCTACGAAGCCTTTTGAATTTGATATAAAAACCAACCAAAGGAGGTTCGTAACAAACTTGATCGTAAGAATTTTCAATCATTAACATAACGGATTCGTGCTTAAGGCAGATGGACATAAAAGGGAATCGAGAACACTTTTTAATAATCTGAGCACATTGAACCAATAATGGAGTATGGTCATATTGCTTTCTAAACAAATGCGATATATGAATATTAAGCATTAAAGCAAGCCATGTCTGATTTAATAACATTGTATGTAATAAAAAATAATTTTGAGCCTCTCCTATACGGTTATTACACCACGTATATCGATGACTATTAAAATAAACATAAACCAAACCAGTATTTACCATAAAGTTAAAACAATAATTAATATTACCAATTGAAATCCACACTTATTTTTTTTTGTCATTAGTTTTGGAAATGACACTGAAATCTAACCCCACCCAACTAAGGCAACATAATATTTTCACCTATATGAAAAATATCTTGCCACACAAGTCTTCTCAAATCTCTATCACATCTCACATAAAGAAAACTAGCCAAAACTTCTTCCATGCTGCAAAAAACATCATATCTCGAAACTTTGATTGAACTATACCATAAAACCCATATGTTTTGACTTATAATCCCCACATTTGAAGTAACTATCAAACTTAAGCCGCCTAACAGTATTATTAATGCAGTTCAACTTATCTTTTTAATTTAGAATTATAATTAGTTTTTAAATTATTACGTTTTTATACATTTTAAGTGTGGAATTTTATCTTTACCTTTGATCCCCATTGGTCTCCAAATAATCGAACTAATCATAAAAGCTTGCAGATGGATTATAAGACTATTGGTCAGTTTAGGAAGCAAACCATTACTCGATGAACTTAGATTCTAAAATTTTCAAATATATATATATATATATACTTACTATTAAGGTTCTCAATAAAGTCTATATTATATCTCTTAACATTACTTTCACAATTCAACGCATAATCAACATGAGTATTGATACCATATATATAAGAAATAATAGCATTAGAATTAGTTATCTCCTCATTCACAACATAATCATTAATTTAGCTATATTTAACGCATAAAAAATAAAACATATACTTGTTTAAACAAAGCATGCACTTTTAAGTATTTTTTCTGCATAACACATAAATTTTCTATCTACAGCGAAACAATGATCATAATAACATCAAGGCAACTCAAAACTGGAAATTTCAATGCTATGAAAGACCTTAGACCAAAAAACTGTAGGAGTACGATGCTTTCCTTAAGGCAATAATCTCAAATTTTAAAAGAAAACTCCTATTGTTGTTTATGCTTCAAACTCACTAGTAACCAACAAATTTACAACAAGATTATTCCTATCCAAAACATGTAACACCTCACCATAAATCCTTACTATACCTAAGTTATTTTACTTTTTACTCCCACAGAAGATACTTTTTCACCATAAATTTCTTTCTCTACCAAAGTATTTTTACCTTTAAGCTAGATTGGGCACAATAGATATGCCTACATTGGTACATCATAGTTGGTTTGTTTTATTTCTCTATCATTGATTTTTTATGCACTTGACAAGTATTAAGTTTGGTTCCACCACCGGTATAAACCTATAAAACTTTATATATTATGACCTACTATAAGGTTTGATAAGAAAATGGAAATTCAGGGACTAAATATGAATAATAAAACATTATGTAACAAATGGTAAAGTTAGAAAATGATTTTATAATTATGTATTTTAGTCAAGGACTAAGAGTGTAATCGACCATTTTTATGTAACTGTTTTCAGTTATAATCTGAGTCTTTGCGCCTCTATATAAAGGCCAAAGCTAAACAAATAAAGGGGTCGGATTTTTGAGTTAGAAGACTTGTGTACTTTGATTTTCTCTCTCTGGAATCTATTTATCTCTCTAAAAACTTTACTTCTCTAGTTTACCTAAGTGATTCCAAATACTCAAACTCACCAAGGTTAGTGATAAAATGATCCATTCAATTATCCACCCTATTGATATTTATCGGACAATAATCATCAGAATGCCCATGTAATCCATATTTACAACAATATTATAAATTAGACTCATAACACAGACGTTGCATGAAACCCAAGTTTCCATCAGTAACAATCAAAATTTTCTTCAATATGACAAATGAGTCAGATCCAGAGTATAATAAACTATTCAAACAAACTCACATATTGCATTCCCAAGAAAGGTCAATATCATATCATTAAAAATTTGTACCAAATTCCCGATTACTAGATCCATATTAATTTACAAATTGATTCACGTTTTGGATCAAACAATTAAGTCTATCTAATTTTTTTGATACATACATTGATCAATTCTATTAGAGTCATGCGCCAGAGCCTTAACACAATACGATTATGGTTGTATGAATACTATTACACATGAAATCATACAACTAAATACTTGCGATAAAAATATCTTAATACGTAAGTGACAGATTAATACATATACAAATAACTTGATAAATAGGCAAATATTTGGTGTAATAGATAAAAGTATTAATAATAGGTAGATAGATAACTTAATGTTTAATTTTATTAGTTGGTTGTTTTAGACAACAACGAACTATATATAATCTTACAACTTTCTAAAAAGTAAATATTTAAATAGTTAATATGACACATAAAAAAGTTGAACAATTAACCTATCAGTTAAATTTGCAAGTTACTAACTTGATATATACATAATAATAAGATAAATAAACGAGTGAGCTATACTTATAAATAGAAAAAACAAGTAAAATATTCGGGATTAAAAAACAAACAACTAAATAAATAAACTGACCACTAACTGGCTAGATAGGTAAATAGACAACTAAAATTTTAATTTCATTGGTGGTTGCTATTAGACAACAACTTAATATTCATAATATAATATTTAAATAATATAAACAGTTTCATAGCTAACATGAAAAGTAAATGTATTTGAATAATAGTTGAATACTTAATCTCAAAGCTAAATATCATATTGAATACATACATACATACATAACTTGATAAATGAGTGACAACTAAATATTTAAAAACATAATAATACGATCGACACAACAATTTAATTTAATTCTATATTTTTTTTATAATTATTTGCTATAGTAGGAAAACATAAAAAATAACAACAATGTGTAAATAAATGCATCAGGAAAAATAACAAACAAATAGTTACAGTAATAATTAATTAAAGAACTCATAAAAAACAAACTTTAACTTTTTCTAGTCACTTCAGTAAGGATTGTTGGTATCATAATATTTTTCATGCGCATCAGACTCCATCTTGTCTTTATAGTCTTCATCCTTTTCATCTAAAATGCGTGAAGTTAGACGACATATGGTATCTTGAACATATTGAAGCCATTCTCTCATGTACTAAACATTTTTTTTATGGTTGTCTTTGTGAATATTCTTCAGATAAATGTGTATCTTCAAAATATTCTTCAAGCATTTTAGCTTTGGATGATTTCTAAAATGATGGGTTGGATTGATACGTGTGCTAATCTGAAGATGAATTTTCTTTATATGAATTATTATATTCATCATCACATATATTTTCTTTATCATGAGATGGTTCTTTGTTTTTTATATTTGGTCTCCATTTTTTAGTTTTTTTTTTCTTTTGAGTAAAAAAACTTTGTCCTCTTTCATCATTTTAGGAGGCATTTTGGTGTTAAAATAAAAAAACTATTATTCTGGTCTATTTAATAAGCAATATTGAGTATTAAAAAGTAATGTATTTTTTAATGTTTGAGTGTGATTTTGGATACATTACCATTGCAAGTAAGTGATAGAGTAAATTTTCCATCTCAACGTTTAAATGGATAAAAGATAATATGACTAATAGTTTAAAACTTCACCTCACACGTAAATGGTAAAAATAGTTTTAGTATTACAATATACTGTTATGGTTACAAGTGTTTAATAGTTTTTATTTCTCACCTCAATACTATATACTTAAAGTTAATAATTATGACAAATGGTGCCCCATATTTTAAACGTCATAATATATTATTATTCTAAGTTTATAATATTAGTACATTGATAATGTTGATTCATGAAAATACAAAATTAATACAAATAAAATATAAGGATATATTTTTGCATTCTAAAGTAAATTAAACACATCATCATTAAATATTTTTCTGTATTTTCATCCATTTCCGTAAAATCATTTTTTAATTATCCTCTTTATCATAATCACCTTAAATATAGGCATATTCAATGATATTTATTTTTTAATGGTTTCTTTTACTCATGATTCATCATGGATTTCCTCGTAATCAAAATAAGTCAATATGCTTCTTTTTATACACACTTCTTAGGATTAAGTAATTTTCCATATATGAACAATAATCTTAATATTTTTACTTGAATATTTTACTTTTTTGTGTTTTTGGAAGCATTTTTGTGTTTGTTTTATTAGTAAGGTTGATTATTTATATTTACTTGTAAAGATATTGAGAGGAAAACAAAGATTAAAAAAAATATTGGTAGACTCAATGTATTAATAAAAAGTTATTTTCGAACAAGTTGTATTTATTTCCAATAACTTTCCATTTACTGTATGTCAGGTACGAAAAAATTACCATGCAGGTTAAAAATGAGGAATATCAATGGTATATAAGTAAGATCATATCTTAATTAGTATTAGGTAGTTTAGAAATGGGCCAAAAATTAAATCGTACGGGCCTTCAAGTCCAAAGCAAATAAAATCATAAAAGTACTCAAAATCGGTTGTTCATAATTATATATGAAAGTGTAATATAAACCCTACGTATTCTCAAAGATTGATATAAGAGCTTAAGATGTTGTAATTAAAGGTTAACAATGAAATCTAGATAAAAAAAATACAAAATCTAAAGATTTGATGGGGGATCCAGCTTTGTGTTATAGAAGATTAAGTTGAAAATTTATTTGGTATTACAAAGGTCATTGAATATTGTGGAGAATAAGTTCTTGACAAAGATGCGAGAATAGTAGAGATATGATATTTAAGAAAGAGCTTTATGTTGGATTATAATAAGTGCACAGAATAATATTTTTCACGAGATTAACGGTGGTAATACTGCTCCATGTGTAGTGAGCTTTATTTAGAGAAATTAGTTGTGAACCGCTTATACTTGTAAAAACTCTTGTATGATTTCAGGTTAAAATAAGTTATTTTATAAATGATACATTAATATTTTTAAGTTGGTATCACAAGTACTTTGGATCTTACCTACCTTGGTTACTATACCTTGTGGGAGCTACTGCAACATTACCAACAAAAACACTCCCCTGGATAATGTAAAGCCCTTTTGAAACCTTCATTTCATATATACTATCGAGGCGAAAATACCACAACATAGTGGGGTAGCAAAAAAAAAGAATATAATGCGTTGTGACAAAGCACAAAGCATGCTCTCCCATTCCAGTGTGAAAAATTATTTTTGAGCTAAAATCTATCAATACGATATGTTACTTGGTGAATTTATCTGCATCATCCATTATTAATTATAAGAATATTATTGAGATCTAGTGTGAATTTTCGAATGATTATGAACAATTGAGGGTGTTTGATTATCATGCGTAGACTCACATGACATATGGTAAGCTTGAGCCAATGATAAAGAGGTGCATATTTATAGGATATATTATTAGTAGAGAAATGACTTTTAATGATTCTATTTTGCTAGACAATCAAAACATTATTAGGGAAATGATCGAATCATGATCAGTCATAAGTAAACAATTAAAAGTTGAAGCAAAATCGGTTCATAGTAGGTCTAATAATTCGAATGGTTCTGAGGTGGATCCAAAATCATGAGGTGAAGAACCAAAATCATATAGTAATGACGATGATGTGCACGAACTAGAACAAAAACCTTATAACATATCATTAGGCATTAAATGAAGAGAAATTAGACCCTAAAATAGATATGTGAACCTAGTTTCACATAAACTGTCAGTTACAAAAGAAGTGATATGCATGAACCTAGTAGGTATAGAGAAACTATAGCGAGTTCAGAATCAGATCGATGGATCAGTGGAATTGGGGTAGATAGTCAATCTCTCCATAAGAATCAAACATGGAGGCTTGTTTATTATCATAAAAGACATAAGTTAGTATGCTGCAAATTTGTATTAAAAAATAAAAGTAACCTAGGGGTCGAGGCACCTCTATTTAAGGCATGACTAATCGTTAATGATTTTACTAAAGGTAAGGAATAAAATTCAATGTAGTATTCTTTTTAGTGGTCAAATACAACGTGATCAAAGTTTTGTTAGCCATAGTAATTTTGTAAGACTTAAAGCTTAAGAATTTGGATGTGAGGATTGTGTTTCTAAATGGTGAATTAATCTACATGAGACAATCAAAGGTATTTATCAAGCCTAAAATGGAGGATAAGGTTTGTATGTTGAAGAATTCGTTATATGGTTTAAAATAGTCACGTAGGCAATGGTACAAATGGTTTGATACATTCATGGTTTCAATAGGGTTCAAAAAGAGTACATATGACAGTTGTGTATCATGAGAAGATATCAGATAATTTTTATATTTACTTGTTATTGTATCTGGCTAATATTCTTATTATTGTTTATATCATATCACATATTGTGAAGATAAAGAAGCAACTAAGTGGTCGAGTTTGAGATGCAGGATTTCGGTAAGACAAATAAGATTTTAACGATGATTATTATCATGAATAGATGCGTACGATCATTACACTTATCACAACGAATCTATATTGAGAAAGTGATATAACAATTCAACACATTTGATGCCTAGGTAGCTAGCATCCCGTTTCTCGCCCATTTCAACAATAATGTTGACTTAGAATACATAAGAGAATGATTTATTAGGTGCGCCTGAAGACCCACGACGGTTAGACATGAAAACGATCAATGATATGAAGTAGTATGAGGCCTTTTGGAAGTGGACCAATATCAAAGCCGTGCAGGCCTTCAGAGCTAAAACAAATAATATAATACTAGTACAGAGATTGGGTTTTTTTTATACATATGTACGAAATTAGAATATGTTATACCTATATTATCAATAAATACATCCAAAATAAAGCTATTTTGTATTATTTAGTTGCATATGATATGATGTAAATTGGTTTCATGAAATCTGAAACCACTACAAAAGGTCAGTTGAAAAAGTGGAATGACAATATAATAAACAAAAATAATGAAGAAAGTTTTAATATAAATTATAGCAATTGATAAGAATACACTTGATATTGTTTCTTCGATAGAAACATATAATAAGACATGAGAGATACTAAAAAGATGATATAATGGCGTCGAAAAGGTCAAAACAAACTATATTCAACATTATTTAGTTTAATCTGAAGCGCTCAGTCAAAATAGCTAAAAGCATATTTCAAATTATTTTACAAAAATTATCTCGATCCTTCATAAAATGAGGAGGAAAAAATAAATTTCGAATAACTGATTCATATATAAGATTTGATCTGTAACTGTGTTTTAGTTGTAATTAAGTTTAATTTGGTTGCGAAAAAATAAATATGTTCTAGTTGCGAGATTATGTGTAATTTGATTGCTAAAAAGAATTGTGTTTCAATGGCGGAATTACGTGTAAATGCATTGCGTAAATAAGAAGATAATAATTGTGAAAATAAGACTTTGATTTCTAAATAAGTCTGATTGTGTGAAAAAATAGAACACGACTTGTTTTTTTGAAAATAAATGTTAACTGAAGAAAGTGTGAAAAATGGCATCTCATTCGAACAATTTCAGTACTCCATGTGTGCCCAAATTTGATGAAGATTACCATCACTGAAGTTTAATCATGGAGAATCTTTTACGTTTAAAAGAGTAATGGTGTGTGATTCAACCAGGTCACAAGAAACCCGGAGAAGGTGAAGTGTTGACGACGGTGCAACAAAAGATATTGGATGAATCTAGGTTTAAAGATTTAAAGATTTAAAGGCAAATAATTATCTGTTTCAGTCCATCGACAAGACTATTTTGAAGACCATTACTCAAAAGCAGACATTCAAATAACTTTGGGAAGCAATAAAGACCAAGTATCATGACAATGAAAGAGTGAAGCATGCTTAACTCTAGAGGCTTCGAATATTGTTTGAAATAGAGGAGATGAAGAAGGGTGAGACAATGACAGATTATTTTTGGAAGAGTCATGGACATAGCAAATGACATGAGAAACTGTGGAGAACACTTGGAAGATGTAAAGATTGTTAAGAAAATCATGCGCACGATGACATACGATTTTAATATGTTGTATCTTCAATCGAGGAGTCAAAAGGTATTGATAAAATTAAAGTCGGTGAGTTGCAAAGCTCATTACTTGTTCATGAACAGAAGCTACGATGCAAAGTCTCTGAAGAACAAGTACTGAGGGTGATCGGAGCTATGGACAAGGAAGCTGAATAAGTAATTTTAGAAGAGGGGGAAGTAATTTCTCGAGAGGCAGGGGAAGAGGTGGAAGAGGATGGACTATTAACAGAGCTCACATTGAGTGCTTCAGGTGTCACAAGCTAGGACATTATCAATACGAGTGCCCAAATGGAGAAAAAAGACCAAACTACATCGAGTTCGATGAATGATAAGAATTACTTTTAAAGGCTCATATGAATATTAAAGAGGTTGAAGATAAAATGATTTGGTTTATCGATTCCGGTTGCTCAAATCATATGACGTGTAACAAATATTGGTTTGTTGAGCTTAATGAAAACTTTAGGCATAGAGTAAAACTTGGGAATAGCTCACGAATGGAGGTGATGGAAAACGAAATGTGAAGTTTGAAGTCGAAGGGCTGACCCAAATATAAACAAATGTGTTTTTTGTTCCAAAATTGATTAATAATCTACTGAGTGTTGGGCAAATTCAAGAAAGGGTTCAACTATTTTGATCGACCAAGGATCGTACAAAATCTACCATCTTCGTATAAGTTTGATTATAAACTCTATAATGAAAATAAATCACATGTTCACTATATCTGCAATTATAAAATCTGGTCTAAATATATGTCTGAAAGTAGAAGATGACAAGTCATCGGGTTTATGATACAAGCACTATGGGCATTTGAGCAACACATACATAAATGCTATGCAAGAAAAGAAAATGGTAAAGGGATTACCTTAAATGAAAGAGGCAGCGAAAGTGTGAAGTATACAATATTGGAAAGCAACATCGAGAAATCATGATAAAGAAAATTCAGTGGCGAGCAACAGAGAAATTGAAGCTTGTTCATTCAGACTTATGTGGGCCGATATCTTCTACTTCTAAGAGTGGAAAAAGGTACATATTCTTTTTGGTTTTAGAAACTTCAAAACCTTATCAAAAAGGAAGCTGGAAAATTTATATGCTGTCTGAGAATTGATATAGGAGGAGAATTCACTTTAAATAGCTTCAACCAATTTTGCGAAGAAAATGAAATCAGAAGACAACTAATTCTTGTCTACACTCCTCAGCAAAATAGAGTAGCCGAGAGAAGAAATCGCACAATCATGAACATAGTCAGATGTATACTCGCTGAAAGAGCATGCCAAATAATTTTTGGGCTGAGACAGCTAAGTGGACATGTCATGTGCTGAATATAAGTGTGACAAGTGTTGTAAATGATATGGTTCCAAAAAAAGTGCTGAAGTGGAATTAAACCAAAGTGTGGGCTATTTCAAAATTTTTGGTTGCATAGGTCATTTGCACATCCCTGAACATCATAGTGTAGAGCTAGATAACCAGATCAATAAGTGTGTTTTACTTGGAGTAAGCAAAGAGTCAAATGCATATTGATTTTATGATCCAACTTTAAAGAAAATTGTCATTAGTCTAGATGTAATATTCAAAAAGGGAGAGAAGTGGGATTGGACTGCTGATATGAAAAATTCAGATGATACTCTTGAATGGAGAGAAGAAAACACTACTAGAGAGGAGAATGATGAACAACACAGGGGAACTTGTAAATCTCCCTGCTAATGTAAAGAAAATCGGGGTTAAATGGGTTTTCAAGACTAAATTGAAGATGGGTAAGTGGATAAATACAAAGCAAGGTTGGTGGTGAAATGATATGCACAAGAATAAGGCATTGACTATGATGAAGTCTTTGCACCAGTTGCAAGATAGGATACAATCAGAATTTTATTAGCTATTGTTGCATAAAAAAGTTGGAAAGTATATCAATTAGATGTAAAATGTGCCTTCTTATATGGAGAATTGAATGAAGTGGTGTATGTGGATCAACCATAGGGTTTTGTCAAAATGGTGAAGAAGATAAAGTATATCGACTCAAGAAAGCTTTGTATGGTTTGAAGTAAGCTCCCCGAGATTGGTTTTGTCGGGTATAGAGGTATTTCAAGCAAGTTGGATTCGGCATAAGTAGTCATGATCACATATTATTCATTAAGAGAGAAAGAGTGAAGTATATCATGGAAAGTCTCTATGTAGATAATTTAATTTTAACTGGAAATGATGAACATTTAATTGAATAGTTTAAGTTGTCAATGAGACGAGAATTTGAGATGACTGATCTTGGTTTGATGGGATTCTTTCTTGGTGTTGAAATGATCAAAGTCGATATGGGATTCACTTAAGACAGAAAAATTATGCTCATAAGGTGCTGTATAGGTTTGACAAGGCACACTGTAGTTCAGTAAAAAATCCCATTGTCCCAGGTTCTAAATTCTCAAAGGAAGGAGCTGGAAAAGAAGTCGATGCTACTCTATACATGCAGTTGGTGGGTTGTCTAATGTACCTCATAGTTACTAGACCTGTCATGATGTATGTGGTCTACTTATTGTCTCGGTTCATGGCCAAACCAATGAAGGAACATACGCATGCAGCTAAGAGAGTTTTGTGATACTTAAAAGGTACAATAAAGTTTGGCATTTTTTATAAGAGAGAATCAAAGATGAAGATGAAAGCACACACGAACAGTAATTATACTGGTGATCTCGATGATAGAAAAATCACTTCAGGTTATGTTTTTATGTTTGATGAAGCTACAATATGATGGAGCTCAAGAAAACAATACATAGTTACTTTGTCTACAACCGAAGCAGAGTACATTGCTGCAACATCTTGTGTTTGTCATTGTGTTTGGATCAAATAAATTATGGAACAAATCACATTTGAACAATCTGAGTGTCTGGAAATCTATTATGACAACACTTCTTCAATTAAACTCTCAAATAATCCGGTGATGCATAGGCGTACGAAGCATATCGATATAAAGTATCTACGAGATCTTACAAATCAAGAAGTTGTGAAGCTGGTTTATTGTGGAACAGAAGAACAAGTTGCAAATATAATGACCAAGCCAGTGAAGCTGGAGACGTTTGTTAAGTGTCGAAGTTTACTTGGAGTGCAAGCACTAGAAGATTAAAATGGTTACTTTTGAGACATATCCAGTTTAAGGAAGGGATTTTTTAGAACTGATTAAATTATTAATTGATCGAATTATCTAATTTAATAATTAGACATTATATGAATTAATACTTTAGACGTTACACCAATTAGTATTTTAGACGTTAGTATTCGTTCAATAAAAGCTATCATTTATTGAATGAAATATGTAACGCTTCTTGTAGGCTATTTAAAGCCATTTTGTGTTGGAGTTTAATAAATCAAATTTTTATTTTCTCTGCATATTACTTTTTCATATTCTAACATGGTATGAGAGCGAGGTTGAAACCTGCGTCAATGGGTGTATTGAGTGAAGCGAAATGCATAGAGTGTATTGAGTGAGAATACATTCTGCGAACCAAGTTTAAAGAAGAGTGTTAAAAGTGTGTAAACTTGGTCCTTTATCTCACATCGCTTAAACTAAAAAAGTACACAATATATAAGTGAATGCGGGATTAATCGCCAAAAGCGGACAATATCACAATAGTTGACAAGATATATAAATTCTAACAAAAATAAAAAATTTCTATTTTTCAAAAAATACCACCAGTGCATTTTGTTTTTTATTTTTACATATATACATTTTTTATAGTTATAGTTTAAAAAATATAAAATTTTATGTATTAAAAAATATTGTTAGAACTAAATTTTTTTTATGATAAATTTATGATGCAAAATCCATATAACTATCATTAATTAATTCTTAATTAATTCTTCGGAAGGTTATTGGTAATCTAATAACTTTAAAAACTCATATATATATATATATATAAAATAATAATAATAATAGTAAAAAAACTGACATATTTTAAATGAATGACACGAAAATTTTACGACATTATTTACCGTCTTGAAACCACTATAGTTACATCAATTAAAAAAATATACCGTATAAATAAAAATAAAACAAATTTGTGGTCGAAACGTACGAACAAAAACTCAGATATGTTATTATGAATCAATGCTAATGAGGAGTAATAGGAATGCTTGTCATTACGAGACTTTAAAATTTCTTCTCAATACTAAAAAATATTAACCAAGATATGTTATTATAATATACATAAATAAAATATAGATTCTTATATAAAAGAAATTATTTCAACTACTTTTCGTTTTTCTAGATACGTACGAAATAAATGAATATAGATTATCCTTTTAATCTTCGATATCGCTTTAAATTCAATATGAAAAGTTCATCAACACTCACTCAAAGACACTTTTACTGTAAACTTGCAGAGTCATTCTGGTTTGAGATTATGCACATAATTTATTTATTGTATATTAAAGGTTATCGTAGATTTGGCGGACTGAGATTTCCCCACCCGTTATAAAGTGGCATATAATGTTTTTTATAATTTTGCTTTAACCTTTTTTATCGACCTATTTCAACCAGCCATTAGAATTGAGAATATTCTCTTCCCTTTTTTATTTTTATTTTTATATATATAAAAAATGTTGAGCTTTTTATTAGAAAATGGGTTAAATAAACTCTGAGATAAACTCAGTTAGAAACAAAGGAACAACCCCAAAACAGTCGAAATCCTAAAACTAAAATTGACCTTCTCCATATTTCAAATCATCAGCGACTCACACCAGCAATCAATCAGCAAACCCTTACCAAAATCCAGAAGACCACCGATTAGATAAACCAGACTCAGAAGCTTAACATGCAATCCATATTGAAGCTGAACGAAATAGACACTAAACCCAGAACCGGAAATTGCAGACAACACCGGGTAAACAAATTTCGAACTTAATCGTTTTGATTTCGTCTAACATAACCCAGACCCAAGCTTTCGAGGAAAGCTATAGCCTCAAGTCTAGGAGGAATTCCATCTTGCTCAAACTCAAAATCCCGGTTCCTTTCTAGAGCCATCGTAGCCAAGCAATCTGCTGCTACATTTTGCTCTCTAAAAATATGAATGATTTTCATATTTGAAGAAATCATCTTGTAGTAGCAGTTGATAATTTCAATTAGATACCAAGGAGCTTTTCCAGTTAGTAACATTTGGGCTAAAATTCGAGAGTCAGTCTCGATGTCAATCAAGCAAAACCCTTTCTCGAGACAAATCTGGAGACCATCAAACATGGCCCTCATCTCAACTATAACCGGACTTCATTTGCCATAGACTCTTCCAAATCTGAATAGAACCTTACCTGAGTGATCTCTTAACAAGCCACCTCCAAAACATTCCCCAGACTCAGTGCAGGATCCATCTGTATTGAGTTTATATCTGCCCAGTTTAGGACAGTTCCAAGTTAGAGAGACCGGAGGGCTAGTTTTGTTAAATTGGTTAGTGCATCCCAGAATTAATCCAGCTTCACAATCTCTGTCCCAGTGTTTTTTTATTTAAAAGACCACCAGTATCCAGACTTGACAAAATGTATTTCACATGCCCAATTAAATCTTTAGCATTTAGCAAAACATTCTCAATCTTTCTTTTGTTTCTAGCTCTCCACAGAGCCCAAACAATGATAGAAGGCAAAATAGTTCGTAAGTGAATATCTTTGTTAGTGGTCCAGTACCAGGTTCTTACAATGTGAGGAAGAGATATAGACCTTAATAGGTAAATATTAAAGTAAGCAGAGAAGTAACACCATACCTCCCACGCCATTTGACAACCCACTAAAACATGTTGAATCGTTTCAGCGTTATTACAATTCTGGCACTTAGATGCTAACTGGAACTTCATTTTTTGCAGCACATAGTCCGTTTGGATCCACCCTTTGAGAGATCTCCACAAGATGAACGAGTATTTGGAAGGCAAGACCTTGCTTCAAATTCTTGTGTTGAGGTAAAAATTTACTCCTTTATTCCTGAATTCCTGCCAGGTAGCTTTAGTGGAGAATTGACCGTCTCCACTAAGAGTCCAGCTGACCTTATCTTCATTAGTAAAATCTAGAGAAACCCTTACAACGTACTGAATCTGATCATGATTCAATATTTCCTCCAACTTTTTAATATTCCATCTGCCACTTTCCCAATAGTCTTTAGCTAAGCAAACATTGTGCAAATTTCTGTCATCATTGACAGAGAAATTCACAAAGGCTAAAGGAGAGCACCATCTGTCAAATTTGATATCCACTATTTTCAGCTTTAGCATGCCATATCATATAGGATTCAGCTCTGTGTCTAATCCTCCAAAGTCTTTTCCAAATCTGAGAGCTCTTAGGAACCAAAGGAACCACCAATGGATGGTTGTTTTTTAAGTAGATAGATTTAGTGAAAACAACCCAAAGAGAGTCTTGCTTTCTTAAGTTGAACCAGAGCTTAGCAGCAAACACTTCCATCATCACTTCCAGATTTCTTAAATTTAAGCCACCATCATCGTAGCTTTTGCAGAGCTTAGACTAGTGACACCAGTTTATAGTGTTTACATTAGATTTGTTACCACACAAAAATTTGTTATATAAGACTTCAAGCTTCCTTATAGTAGTTTTAGAAATCTCAGAACTTTGGAGTGTGAATAAAGGGAAAGTAGTTAAGACAGTTTAAGTCAGCGTAAGCCTACCCCCAAAAGAAATAGTTTTTTGATCCCATTCAGCTATTTTACTAACTGTTTTAGCTATCAGATCATCCTGATTTATAGAGAATATTCTCTTTAAATCTAGGTGATGTGATACCATTTATATCCAAATGATTTATTCTATGATTTTTAGATTAATAATAAAAATTAATAGAAAAATTATTTACATGAAGTATTTGGATATTGTTTTTAAGTATGAAGGATAACCTTATGAGAATTCTGGCGGGGAATATAAGTATGAAAAACCAAAAGACTTGGTCAACGAAGATAACAACTTTACAAGAGATGTTTAGAGGTGCAAGAATTGACGTGAGAAGTAATATTATTAAACAATCATTGTAAGAGATTTTAAAAGTACTCAGAGGGATACCCATGTGGCTAGTATGAAGAGCATCATTTTCAAATTCGATGATATATGTGGGGTACCGAAGGAGATTATCACTAATAACAGAAATGGAGTGAAGACTCGAGGGAGAGGCGAATCCTCAAGGCCCTCTTTGATCAATTAATGGAGTTAATGTCAGCACAATTGAAAATCATGAGATCATCGAAAAATTAAAGATATATGATTCAGAGTTTGTGACGCTTGTGGTGAAACTTGAAAGAAGGATCTCAAATTTTTTCTTTAAGAATACTCGAGATGACTTATATTACAAGAATGAAGATAACATGGGATAATTGATCTTCTTTACGGAGGACTCTTTTTAAGGATCCAAAAATGTTACTTATGATGTTCACTGAGTATGATGGGGTAGAAGCTCACTGGATGATCAAATAGATAATTTGCATGGAAAATTCATTGAGAATACAATGCCATAGAAGTGGCACCAATGAACGTTAACAAAGGCTTTGATGATATCGATTTTTAAGAGCAACTATTAGGCATTTCCTATTGGTTTTATAACCATGGGGAAATTCTAGGAAATGAGGATGTTACCCGAGATATTAGGGTCAGGAATAAAGAGGGATTGAGAGAAGTCAATTAGAATTTGGATAACGTCCATTATCTTATTCGCCAAAACCATGGAGATAACATTATAGATAATGTGACAACATACAATTGTTTTAAAATCATAGGGAGATGATGGATTATCTTGTTTTGAACTAGGGCGATCATGATTTTATTCCAACATGGGTCCATGCAGTTGTATGGAATGCTAGATGTGGTGTTATGGTTCTAGATTCACATGTTGGGTCGATTTAAGAGTAGTAAGGACTTGATGAGAAAAGTATTTGAGTGATATATATTTTTTGGTACAAGTTGAAGGAAAATAATATGAGCTAAGCTGGTAAAATGAGAATGGAAACTACTAGGCCCATAAATCCCTGCTATTGGTGACTACACCAAGACGTGACAAAGGTAAAAAATTGGGCTTTGAACAGTACATCGTCCCTCGACTATCACGTTTGGTGGCAAATAGTCCTTTGACTTTCAAATGTCCGTTGACAGTCCCTGGACTATCGCGTTTGGATAAAGTTAGTTCACCAGATCCTCTGATCCATGAGAAGCTGCCACGTGTCACCATAGTCCCCAGATTTTTGTATCACCACTAGTCCCTTGAGTTTAGTTTTCTGTAATTTTATACATTTTGGGTTTGACCTAAACTCAAGGGACTAGTGGTGATACAAAAATCTGGGGACTATGGTGACAGGTGGCAGCCTCTCATGGATTATAGGATCTGGTGGACTAACTTTATCCAAACGCGATAGTCCAGGGACTGTCAACGGACATTTGAAAGTCAAGGGACTATCTGCCACCAAACGCGATAGTCGAGGGACGATTTACTGTTCAATGCCTAAAAAATTGCATAAAAGTAACTAATTTACAAAGCTGCTTGAGCCAGAAACAAGGGAAACAACACTTCACACATATTGAAAAAAACGTAGCGCAATCTCCACATACTTAAAGGCTTGTGGACACTACTAAAATTTAAAAAGAAGGTGATAATGTTTTGTGAAAATTGTGAAAAAGTTTGATTTTTTTGAAATAGTCGTTAATTATAAAAGAGAAGAGAAATATTCTATGTCTAGATTTTTATTATTATTACTACTTTCTTACGTGTATGGATTTTGCTAAGTTTTTAAATAATAACCAAGTCATCTAAGTAGTTTCTAATTTGATGGATTTTGCTAAGTGTTTTATCAATATCCACGTTATTTAAGATCTCGTATATCTATACATAAATTTAACATCCATGAATAATGAGTCATCCTATATAATACAAAAAGAATCAAGCCATAATTTTTGAATTTCAGAAATTGATGATCTTGATCTTCTAAAAGTTTGCAACCTGATCGTTGATTAATAATTTGATTATGAACAAGTAAATCAAATTAGATTTTTTTATTAATCTTAGTTTTCTATGTTTTTTTTCTTTTAAACAAGGAATCATGGTTCTCAATGAATACATCCGTTAAAAACTATTTTAGATAAAAACCATATATATAGTATATGCATTTTGAATTTATATTCAAAATTCAACCTATATTCTAAAGGAAAACAAACATTTGTTAAGTTGTCATTTTGAGGGACCATAACTTCAGTTTTACTTTGTTCGTACAAAATAATTCCAAAATAATTCTTTTTTGCTTAAGTTGTCTAATTCTAAATTCAATCATTCGTAGTATTCAGAATATAGTTGGTATCCATATAATTTCCTCTATGTATATTATCTATTAATCCACCACTTTATATACGATTACTTGTATTTGACTAATATTGATAATAATTAAATGCATTAATATAAACATGTGACAATCTATCCAATAAGAAAAATTCCAATGGTCTCCCACTTGGATCATCATATATTACTATAACATGAATCCACCAAGAAAATGTTCTTAATATCTATCGCTACATAGATAAACTTAATAATTTCTTTCATGACCATTAACGACATAAGACTAAAGTAATCATCAATGCATTGAAAACCGCATATAGACGCATCAATAATCACAATATTGTAACAATTAAATATATAAATTGTTGGATATTTTAGTGTAATTGGATTAACATATACAAACATATATACATATATATATATATATATATATATACACACACACGTATGTATATATATGTTTATATGAATGAACTTCATTATAAAACATATTTTATAATGATGTATTCACAAAAATATTTAGGTAATAACGCCTTAGATAAATGATATGTCAACATTGAGTTTGTCCCGACGTACTCTACACTGAGATGACAAATCTTAACCCTCTCTTTAACAGACATGAACTTGATATCGATATGCTTACACTTACACGAGATCCATTTATTTCCTGCATAATGAATAAATATAATATTGACACAATATAACCTAAGGGGTTTATCTTTCCCTTCCACGATTCACAGTCGTGTGATAAAATTTCACAGCCAAAATGCATGGTTGGAAGCTTCGACACACATAATAAATTCTACAACAATAATACAAAATTCAATGAATGTTTTTATACTCTTCCATGATATTGCACCTCATGCTAAAAGGAATATATGCATGAAGTTGTATGACAAAAATCCTTACATACGATGAAATCTGAATCGAAATACCATATGATCTCCACTTTATCCGTTTTGTATACGTCAAACTGTGATGTTTCGTTTGTTTCAAATACCAGAGAACTTTTTTGACTCCTTTCTAATGTTTCATCCCCATCTACTGACATATGTCCATAATACATAAAAAAATTCAATGTCTGACCTTGTATAAACTCAAACATACACAAGTTATCTAAAAGCCAAAACATATGAAACCTTTTACATTTTCTCAACCTCTAGTTTTTTTATTTTGACATTGTTTGAGACTAAACTTTTCACCTTTTGATATATGAGTATTTTTTCCCTTCTGTTAGTTATCCCATAGCGTTATAACATACTCTAAATGTATGTATATTGTGATAAACTCAAAATTTCATTAGATCGATTACGTTCAATTTAAATTACTAAGACAAAAGATGAATCACCAAGATATTTCTTATAGTATTTGCTTGAATATTTTTTGTTAGTTGTATAAAGAAAATCCACATAGTTTATGGCTAATAATATTTCATCAACATATATCACTAAAAATATGAATTTCTCACATGGAAATTTTGATACACACAATCCTCCATTAAATTTATCTCAAAACCAAATGAGATAATAACTTTGAAGTTTGTAGTACCATTGTCAAGACACTTGCTTAAGTCCATAAATATGTTAATTTGGTTTCCATACCATTGATTTCGGATCACCGGAGATAAATGTTTCAGGTTACATCATGTAATTTTTTCCCTCAATCTCTTTGATGAAGCGCAAGATAAAAATATACATCAAATGCCATGATTTACTTAACAAAATCCTTCAATGAAATTGGAGAAAAAGGTTTTTTAAAATTCAATCCATTAACATTAAGTAGAAACTTTAGCCATCAATTCGTGTTTCATGCCTTTTTGAATTATCATTAGAATCACGTTTGGTTTCAAAAATCCATTTATAACCAATTAGTTTCTTTCCTTCAGGCGCGCGCACACACACACACACACACACACACACACACACACACACACACACACACACACACACACACACACACACACACACACACACACACACACACACACACACACACACACACACACACACACACACACACACACACACACACACACACACACACACACACACACACACACACACACACACACACACACACACACACACACACACACACACACACACACACACACACACACACACACACACACACACACACACACACACACACACACACACACACACACACACACACACACACACACACACACACACACACACACACACACACACACACACACACACACACCACGTTATATTCGTTGATTTAAAATCTTTATTCATTGTGTTAATCCATAATGTTTTCATGGCTTCACATAAACTTAAAGGATCACACACACACACACACACACCATGTTATTTTCGTTGATTTAAAATCTTTATTCATTGTGTTAATCCATAATGTTTTCATGGCTTCACATAAACTTAAAGGATCATTTTATATTGGACCACACAAGTTCTCATGTTCTTCAAGACACACTATATAATATGAAATTATCTATCTTTTTAATTTCTAGTAGGTCTCCACAAAAGTAAAACATCTTCATTTTGCACTTGTAATTGTGGACGAGGTAGAGTTTTTTTTATTGAACAACTTCATTTTGTTCCACTTTAACCATTTCATTTACCATTGGAACAATTTAATTTTGGCCAATGTCTTCCAATGAATGATTAATATTATCTTGAGTATCATCTTAAATATCTATATGTTTTAACGATTTTGAAATGATGATTGACCTATATACAAAATCATTCGACAACATAGTGTCATTAATTAAAACCTTTACAAATTTCTACAAATCATTCTTCAATATGAGTTTTTGTTACTAAATTCTCCCTCCCAAACTCAATATCCTTAAAAAAATTCATTATTCTCGTCAAGAAAATGTTCATGTTAGAAGGATCATAAAAGTTAAAACCTCTACCACAGTCAGGATATCCAATAAAATAAATACTAATTAATTTTCATTATAATTGATTTTCATTCGGCATACAAGGCTTCATTACAACTCGACATTCCCAAACTTGTAAATACTTTAGAATAGGTTTACGTCCAGTCTAAAATTCATACAATTTTTTGGTGGTTTCTTTCATAAGAGCTTTATTAAGAAGGTAATTCGTATATTTTATTGCTCATCCATAATATCATTATTAATGTTGAATGACTAATCATAATTCTTACCATATCTTTCAGTGTGCGGGTTAGTCACTTACATATGTCGTTTATCATAAGAGAACCCAAAATCACATACTAAGGAACTATCCCACATTCGTCTAAGATATTCAAAAATGGTTCATAACATTGTTCATATGACCCATTATGTCTTCCGTAATATTCACTACCATGGTCTGATATGACACACTTAATGTCTCAAACCAACTATTCTTCAACCTCGATCTTAAAGACTTTGAACTTGCCAATAGCATATGACTTCTATTGAATAAAATATAGATGCCCGTAATGCAAAAAAATCATCAATGAATGATACAAAATTTCATTACCCATTCTATGATATCATAATGAACGAGCCACAAATTTATGTATCTATTATGTCTGAAACCCTTTTTGCTCTCTATGCACCTAATATTTTTCTCATTCGTCTCATTTTCATTTATACATTTAATACAAACATTGAAGTATAAAAAATCAAGAGAATTCAATTAAACATCCATAAAAATATTTTCAATTCTATTTTTAGAATTATTACCTGATCACTTGTATAATCGTTGTACTAAATTTGTCGGTTTACAATTTAGTACTGATTATGTTTACATTGATTACTTCTTTTTGATATTTTTTATTATTTAAAAAATGCAAATGATCATTTGATATTAATCTTCTAGATCCAACAATATTATCATGTAAATAAAGACATAAACCGCCATTCATAAATAAATAATAATATCCAAAATTTTCCAACAATGGGAAAAACCAAATTTATTGTAAAAGAAGACACATACAATATGTCTTTTAAATAAATAAATATCCACTAGATAGTAATAAACAAATATCACAAATAACATGAACCAAACACGAATTTCTATCGGCTATGTAGATATATATATATATATATATATATATATATATATATATATATATATATATATATATATATATATATATATATACTTCACCCTCACTCACATTTTAGTTTATTATCCCACCCTACAAAAAATATAACATGAGTGGTTGCAGTCGTAACAACTCACCAAGTAATTCTCAGCACTAAAACTAAATTGATCTCTAAACATACTATAGAAGTGAGGTTAACTTTAACTTTTATAAAACTCTTTGTTTTTCACGTTCTTTCGAATAATGCCCCAAATTCTTACAATAAAAACATCATATTTTCCAAGATAAAAATCCTTATGCTTCTTCATTCAGGAACCAGATGTTTGTGCATCCGAACCTTCCCTCTTTCTTTTCTTGCCATTTTAAAATTAAGTATTCACCATATGCACCTCCAGACGATCATGTGTTATTTGTTCCTCCTCTTGCGTTGCTTGAGAAATATGATCATTAACAATCCAATTCTCCCGTTGGCACTTATAAGAAGTTTAGAAGGTCTTATATTGAGGGGAGAAATAGTATAACACAAAACTCATAAAATATCCTAAGAAATATAAATTATGGAAGTTAAATTAATAACCAAAATATTAATTTTCCACATAATTTTTGGCGAATAATTTATCTACCTCAACAAGAAATGGTTTTGTATAATCTTGGTCGGAAGCACAATATGGAATGCTAATGGAAACATATGTTTCATCATTGTTAGACTAAGCTAGTTGAGTACAAATTTTTATATTTTTTGATAACAATAATTATTATAAACTTTATAATTTGATTATAGTTTTTATATTATAATTTACAAATAGTATAAAGTTATAATACTTTTTTTTATTATACTTTGATTATTATGGTTTGATAATTATGGCTTGGTTATAAGTACTACACATGTTGTTCAATTTTGATTATTATTAGTGATACAATAATTATTATAGTTTAAGTATATTATAAGTTGTCATAGTTTGATTATTTATGAGTGGAAAAAAATATGATAAGTATCGGTCTGTAAAATAGTTTAATTATATCATAAGTATATATGTAAGTGTTGTTATATTATGAGATTGAAGATTTAAATATAAATTTTATTGACTTAAACCTTTCAGAGTTTATACTCTTACGAGTTATGAGTTGTACAATTGTTCTCAATTTAAACTACCCTATTACAAATTCACTAATAAATTTATATTACAAATATTATTCATCCAGAATTTTAACTTCTAACTCAAGCGATTCTTCCTCCTCACGGTCTTCAATAGTTGAATAATCAAGATCTTGTTCAATATCACTTAGTTCATTTAAGATGTATTTTTTATTTTCTTCAATTTTATTTTCTTTATTTTACATCATATGGGCCACCACAGACCAATCCTTAACTACAAGATATACTTAGAATGTATCGCTAGTTGTATATTACAGTTTCGCTATACTAAACGCGTATTCACTTGCTAAATAGGTTTATAAAAAGCCTTCTTGGCTAACCAAGAAAGAAGACAAACTTGTAGTTTCCTAGAATTTGACCACTTTAAGATATTAAAAAGGTCATTAAGATAATACATACTTATATCATACTCAATTTACAAATATTGGGTCAGTTCATTAACATCTTATTGTTACCGTTGTTCTACTTTGCACTACAATTTAAACGTAATTATTACGAGTCCTAATTTTGTTTCTTCCCTAGTACTACTACTACAAGCTAAATTTAAAAACCCACTACAATTATTGTTCTTTATTTTCTAACATATTTATTATGCATGTCATACAAATAAGTTTCAATATCTCTACAATATACAATGTAATCATATGATCCATTATTAGCATGTTTGATATTTTCATAAAATAGCTTAATATATAAAAAACTCACCTATTTTTAAGAGGATAAAAAATACACTCAATAACATAAAAGTGTAGCATGGGAAGAAAATACGTTTTAAATTTCACCTCCATCTCACGCACTATTTATCTACATATATGCATATCCCTATGTGTATTTAAATGCATAACAAGATTAGTAATGTAAAAAAATGCCAAAGAAATGTTAGTAGTGTATTGTGTAGTCAAAAGTTAGATTAAATCTTTAAACGACTACATGAAAATGTATCAATTCAAGATAATATGACCTATTTGAACAATTTAGAGGATAAGAAAGATTGAAGTTATTATAAAAAAATATAATCTGTTACTTAAACGCATAAGTACGCACAAAAAGGTTGTAGAGTTCCATCCAGCTCTGACATCTAGCATTAAAATTTTAAATTTCTTTCTATTAACCTTTACAAGTTTTTTAAAATCATGTTGCTTAGAAACCGAGACCAAGAGTAGTAGGACATTTTTTGAATAAGCTCGATATAATCTCTAGATAACATACTTATTCCATCTTTTACAACAAATTGAAGTATATGACATAAATATATATTGTGAATGTTTATTTTTTGAAAATTAAGGTTACGATCATTTTAAGTATTTTTTATAATTGTAACATTTCTTGATGCATTATAAAAAAATTAACATAATTTTATTTTCAACTTTAGAATTATTCATAAACTCTAAAAGACTTTCTTTAATTTCAACAGAATTGTGATTGCCAATACAACAAATATATACAACACAATTTTCACGTAATTATTACGAGTCCTAATCTTGTTTCTTCCCAATAGTACTACTAGCTAAATTTGAAGACCCACTATAATTATTATTCTGTATTTTCTAGCATATTTATTATGCATGTCATACAAATAAGCTTCAATATCTCTACAATATCAACCGTAATCATATGATCCATTATTATCAAGTCTGATATTTCCATAAAATAGTTCATCATATAAAAAAACTCTCCCATTTTTCAAAAGGGTAAAAAATGCACTCAATAACGTTAAAGTGTACCATGGGACGAAAATATGTTTTAAATTTTAATTCTATCTTCGGCACTATTTTTCTACATATATTCATATCCCTATGTGTATTTAAATGCATCACAAGATTGGCAATGCAAAGAAATGCCAAAACGAATGTCAGTAGTATATTGTGTAGAAAAAGTTAGATTAAATCTTTAAACGACTGCAAGAAATGTATCAATTCAAGATAATATGACCAATTTTGAACCATTAAGAGGATAATAAAGATTAAATTTATTATAAAGCTTAAAGTTATTATAAAGCAATGTAATCTCTTGCTTAAACGTATAAGCACGCACAAAAAGGTTGTAGAGTTCCATCTAGCTTCGCCATCTAACATTAAAATTTTGAATTTCTTTCTATTAACCTTTACAATTTTTGTAAAATCACCTTGCTTAGAAACCGAGACCAAGAGTAGTAGGACATTTTTTGAATAGGCTCGATATAATATCTTGATAACATACTTATTCCATCTTTTACAACCAGTTGAAGTATATGACATAAATATATAGTGTGATTTTTTTTTGAAAATTCAGGTTACGATCATTTATGTCTTTTTATAGTTGCAGCATTCCTAAATACATTATTAGAAAAGTTAACATAATTTTATTTTCAACTTTAAAATTATTCATAAACTCTAAAATACTTTCTTTAATTTTTACAGAATTGTGATTGCCAATACAACAAATATATACAATGCTTGTTTAGGGTATCCAATTATGATCAATAAAAGGTAATATATCCCACATAACATCAAATTCAGTAAATGTTTCTATATCACTAGTCAAAGAAACTTTCTATGGAAAATTGAAAAATTATCCCTAATGATTTTTTTTGTTTAGAAAATATTTCATAGCTCTTGATCTCATAGAGCTACGTACAATGCTCTTGGTTTTTGAGTTGACCCTCTATCCATGTAATTCGAGTATCTTGAAGATTTGGAAAAAGGAAAAAGGATGTGCACTACCAAAATATCCTTATATGTAGTATTATTAAAAAAAATACATTACCGATATTCAGATTTATGGTTTGATTCCCATCTTCAAGAATTATAGAAGAATATATAATTTGGTCTCTCTTTTTAAAATGTCTAATCATACCCCCGGTGTTAGTTTTATGTTTTCCACCTTTATATGATAGTTTTTTTCCACATGTTTTACACGTAGCTTTATTATTTTCACGTCACTCGGTAAAATAGTCTCATACCGAATATGTTTTCTTGTTAGACTGCGAACTAGTCTTAGCTTTACGGCTAGCATAGGAATAATCTGTTTTGAAGGTTGGACTTTATAGAACAATATCTAAAGGATCATGCATATCTATGTTTTGATCATTAAACATAAAATAAGTTAGGTCTAAATTTTGGGAAGGGTGTGGACAATAACATTATGTTATTTTTTGGTGGCACTAAAAGATTAAAAATAAAGATACGAAACGAAACAACTAGTAATATGAAACAAATAAAAAAATAACATAAATAAAAGAGGATAGAGTATACCAAGCCTTTATAATAATCAATGATCCACCACCAAGAAAACTTGAGTATATTGAATTTGAAATTTACTCGAAAATTATAAAAAATAAGTTAGTTTAAGAGATTATTTAAGTAGGTTTGAGATATTATAAAAGTTTGTTTGAAAGATTTTTTTTTAAAAAAATTATTTGAGAGATGATGAAAGAGAAATATAGGTTTTTCTTCTCTATTTATAAAGAAGAACTACAAACAAGCAACAAAATTCTAATTGAAACGGACGCCCGCTACACCATACGAGCTTCATTTCACTTTAACGACTATTATTTTAGAGTTTTACGTGTAACACGGGTCCATTTAGGTAAAGAATGCCCCTTTGGTCGAACAACTATTTCTTTTCTCAAGTTAGATACAATTGCAAACACTATCAATGCAATTTAAATAACAAATTCAAATCCTTTAAAATAACAAGTTGTTTATTTACTGCACGCAACTCTAATACAAAAATGTTTGAATGTTAAAAATTACTACGAGTCTTTTCTGTATATTTAAGTTTCGTAAAATAATTTTTCATATTTATTTTTGTATTAAAATAATCCATCATATTTAAAAAGTGTATCATTTTTGTCTTTTATATTTATCAAATGTCACCTCGCAAGTCACAAAATAATCCCTCATGTTTCAACAAAATTGTATTTTTAATCTTCGAGAATTAGACACGGAGACTAAAATACAACATTACTGATTTATATCAGAGAAAGTTATAATACAAAGATGAACACGATGGATTGTTTTACGACAATTGGTATACATAAGGGATTTGTAGTGATTTTTAGCCGCATTTGAAATGTAATGCCTGCATGTTTCAATATACCAAATACAATCACGATAGAAATGCCTAACTTTTTTTTTTCAAATGATTTTAAATAAGAAATCCAATATCTTTAAAAGTTCAAACTTATTTTTGAACCAAAATCATATATCAATGTTGGAATTCTACTTGCATCAATGATACATGCTCGACTAATGTAAATGGCTATTTTATCATATAAAATTGTATGGACAAAGATTTGTAAACTATATACAACGATCCATTTTAAGTATTTTCATCTCTAGATACAAATACTACCAATTAAAACAACATTGAGTATCATTTGGAAAAAATAAAATGAAGCGTACTTGATCATAAATTTAGAATTTGAAAACTTATAAACACAATTTAATATGGTCACTCAAATATCACTTGTTAAACATTGTATATTGCTGTTCATAACCCTGTAAATATCGTGTCATCCGGTATACCGCATAGAAAATATTTATACAAAAAATACCATAATTTTTCGATTTTCAAAATGGATGATTTGATGATTCCTGATCTTAAAGTATCCGAGTTTCGAAAATATTGCGGTGGTATGTGCCAATATGTGCGTGTATTAGTTGGACGATATGCTATTGTATCCCTGCAGCACAAGTTCGGTGAAGGTCCTACTTTTAAAAATAGTAATAAACATTTGTCGAATAATAGTTTCCCACCAACTCACATTAGATACTTATTTTTTTTCATTAATATAATCGTACTTTTTGCCAATATTAAAGTGATCGGTAATTACAGATGTGTTTCAAATAAAATAAAATTTGTTCTCATGAAGATGCCAAATTATTCATTACCTTTATATATATTTTAGATTACTTTCTCGTGCTTAATAGTGATACCACTTGGTTATTTGTTTTTGTATGTGGCTGGAATGGACTGGCTGTATTGTAATGGATATTTCGAATCGATATTCTAACTAAAACACCTATAGGTTTAGTGTCTTTTCGATGAAAGTCTAGCTAGATCACATTATATAAATCAATACCTCAGATATGATCTACAGGTTTAGTGTCTTTTTTGGAAGTTTGGATTAAAGTCTAGCAAGATCACATTATATAATTTAGTGACTCAGATATGATCAATCGACTGGTTTTTTAATCAGTCTTTTGTCTAAAAGTCACGTACTTTTTTTTATAGTTAATATATTTTAGAATAATTTATGTTACATTTCATAGATATGATAAGATATACATGCTCTTTTCGTTTCATATTAATGCCCCGTCTTAGAAAAAATTCATATTCTATTTTAGTAAAAACTAGAATCAAATCTATATTATTGACTGAAAGAGTTTTATTGTTTTTTTATTTTTATTAAAATAACAGAATATTAATTACTTTTTACTAATAATATTTCATTGTTTTTTTATTCTACAAAGAAAGAGAAACCATCACTACAAAGAAACAGAAATTGCCGTCGTTTACTAATTTCTTTTTCCGGTTTTTTTAGGTTTTCAAAAACTTTGAATTTGTCGTAATTAAATTTGTTATTCGGTTTTAATCAAAATCATTTTTATGCTTTTAAGCTTCACATTCTGTTGAAGGAATGAACACGTAAGTAGTCGCCTACTCAATTTGTTTAAAAAAAAATTGTTGATCTTTGTCAACATTGGTTTTAAAATGCAACCAAATAATCTTATTAAAAATATAAGACCCAAGCCCGTTAGCCCTTTATTATATTTATAAATAAGATCTTGTAATAGACACACTTTTTAAATAATACAAAAATCATAGCCGTTTCTAAGCGACTTCTTCTCTATTTTTCTGCTTTTGTTTTTTATTTAACATGTTATCAGAACCTGAAGTAATCTGATTGGGAAAGCGTTGTGATCCCCCTATTTCGTGGATCTACCGGGTATTCGATTACGTAGTAGTATTGGATTTCGGTTCGGAATTTGATTTATTCATAAATTTTAGATCTCTTTGACAATATTAGATTGTGTATTGGTATTGATCTTAACCGCGGGTGAAAATCGATAGAAGGTTGTATTATTGTTTTGATTTGAGAAAGAATAATCTATTGATTTATTTGAAGTATCATTCGATAAACGTATAATGTATTGAGTTATTTGAGTTATATTTATATTTTATAATAGAATTAGTTAGTAAAATTGCAAGTGATTAATTGCTGAAATTGCATTAGTAAATTAATGGCAGAAAATTAATTGGTAAAATTACAAGTAATAAATTGGTGAAATTGCAAATAATTAACCGGCGAAATTTCATAAATAAATTAAATAGCAAAAAATTAGAGGAATTTGATAATGATGTAAAAATATAGATTCATAAAGAACATGAAACTCCAAGAAACAAAGTATCAAGAGATTTCTTTTAAAATCTCAAATCAACTGCTTGTTGATTGATTCTTATTTCCTTCTTCTCTATCTATCTTAATCTTCTTTCTTAGATATATTCTAATCGATTTACATATTTTTCACAGGTTTTCAAGTTTATTTATATGTTTTGCTGAACTAAGTGTTATCTTCTCGTGTAGTCATGATCGAAGATTACCCAAAACTTCTAGCTTCTCTTTGTCGTTCCTCCCCACTGATATGTCTGAGAAAGAATCAAACATCAAGAACATAATGGTGAAATCATTTGCCAAAATATGTGGTAGCAACAAGATAAGTGAAGACGTTAGATTTTCCATGTTCTTTCAACATAAATCTAACCATATTTATGTCCAGTTTCCTTTAAGTGTCAAAGATTATCTAATGGCTCAAAGAAAGTTCACGTTAATTGGAAAATTTAGCCAATGAATACCGAAAAAACAAATTATTGAAGAGTTTTTCCAGAAGATGAAACTGAAGAATGAATTCACCATTAGTATGTGAGATACTAGACATCTTTTATTAGAATTCAACTCTAAAGATGATATGCGAAAGGTTTGGTTCAGAAACGTTTGGACGATTCGAAATTGTTCGATGAGGCTTTTGAAATGGACTCTAGAATTTAACATCAAGTTTGAATGTCCTATATGTCCAGTTTAGATCAAATTTGATAAGATACCTGAATTCATGTACAATGAGCAGATGATCTTCTCTCTGGCAAGTTCTATAGGCACTCTTTTGGAAATAAAAACCCCTCAAAGAAACAGAGTTTACCACAACTCTTGCCTTGCTTGGGTGGAATTAGATCTTTCTCAAACAATCCATTACAAACTCTGGGTTGGATTCGGAGACAATCAGGGATGCTGGATAAATCTGCTCTATATAGATTTGCCAAAATACTATGATTTCTGTTATCACGTGGGACATGACTCTAACTCATGCAAAAAAGCTATTAAAACAAGAAAAAACAAGATAAAGAACTCAGAAGACGACATTAAAATCACTGAAGATCACAATGATGAGACTCAAGAAAATAGGTAATCAGAAAGACAACAGCTCGATCAGAAATAAATGTTCAAAAAATATACCTAATATAACTCCTGATCAACAAGATTACGAGGGAAGAATTCAAAATAAAGACAACATAGTCGATTGTGAATTGAAAACTCCATCAAATGAAGAAATCATGGTAGCTATACAATCCTTGAATAGAAACACCATAGTTGATGATAATAACAGCTTTGAAGATTATACTCCAGACAAGGATAACATTAGGAGTAAACAAACATCTCCAACCTATAAAATCAATGAATGCAACTCTAGTTTTCATAAAGTCATTAACAAAAAACTAAAAGAAGCTAGAGGAAAGAAAAAAGCTAACAATCTGGCTATCAAATCTTTAAGATTCACAAGATCCTCTCTGGAGTCCAAGTCTAATTTAAGATGATGACAGTTCTTAATTGGAACCTTCGAGGAATTAACAAAAAATCTACTTTCAGGAGACTCAATCACATTATCAAGAAGGAACATATTGATCTGTTTACTTGCTAGGAGCCTCTAAAGAAAGATGATAATCTGCCTATTATATCTGCTAAGTTGGGGTTTGATAATTAGACTTCTAATCTCTCTAACAAAATCTGGTTGATGGGGAATAATGATTTCTCTGTTGTTATTAGTTCAAACCATGATCAATTCTTGCATTTAGACATTACTAATACTAATCTTAATGTCAAATTCTTTCTTTATGGTATCTATGCCAAATGCCAAAGCTATATCAGAAGAATCCTTTGGAAAATGCTAAAGACCATCTCAAACACAACTAACAACTTCAACTGGATCCTTATAGGGGATTTTAACGCCATTTGTTCTAACAAAGAACAAATTGGTTGCCTTTCCTAATCAATAAAAAATGTTAAAGATTTTAATGACATGATTCAAACTTGCAGCCTTGATGATGCTGGCTATTGTGGCTCAAAGTTTACCTGGAATAAAAATTGTAAATGGAAAAGACTTGATAGATTTTTAACAAACTCTAACTTTCTAACCATTTTAACAGCACTAAAGTGATGCATATGGCCATAACCTATTCTAATAATAGTCCCATATGCATCACCATTAGTAATGATGAAGAAATTCATCATAAGAGTTTCAAATTCCTAGATATGTGGAAACTAGATGATAACTTTCTGCCTTTTGCCAAGAACAGTTGGAATTCTCAGATGGAGGGATCTCCTCTCTTTAAATTATGGTTTAAATTAACTAGGCTTAAAAAAGATCTTAAAAATTGGAATTTAACGTACTTTGGTAATATTTTCTGTAAAGTGCAGGAGCTAGAAATCGAAGTTACTCATATGGAGAATCAGCACCAGGTCCTCAAAAACCCTGATACTAAAATGAATCTTTCTAAAGCTAATACTACTCTGCTTTTAGCTCTAAATATGAAGGAAAACTTATGGTTTCAGAAATGCTATGTCTCTTGGATAACTGAAGGGTATAACAACACGAAGCTTTTTCATAATTATGTGAAAAAGAAGAGAAAGACGAATGCTATTAATAGAATTAGATATAGTGATAACTGGATTACTATTAAAGATGAAATTGGCTACTCTGCTGCTAAGTTTTTTAAAACTATGCTTATTGATCTTTCTTATTCAAACAATATGAAGGAAGAATATTTGATGAACAATAGAATCTTTAGTTGAATTCCTAAATTGATTAGTGATTATGATAATACTTCTTTGTTAGCTGCTCCTACTGAGAAGGAGATTCACAACATTATAACCAACCTTAGGTCCTTCGATACGTCATGAATGGTTGGCTTCAATGGGTGTTTTTTCAAAACTTGTTGAAAGATAATAAAGGATGATCTATGTTCTGTCATAGCTGACTGCATCAAAGGTAAGAAAATCCCCAAAGCTATTCTCTGTTCTGGTTATAACTTTGAATTCTAATAACAAGAGCAGTAATTACTTGCCTATGATTAACAAAATTAACTATAAAATCAGAGTTTGGGAAGACAAAAATCTCTCATTTTGGGGGCAGAATCACTCTCATTAACTCTGTGTTAATGTCGATTCCTTCATATTAGTGTCAAAGCAGCTTGATCCTTAAGACTATTTTCAACATATCTAACAACATCTTTAACAAATTTTTGCGGGGCTCTAATTCTATAGGCAGAAAAATTCACTGGTCTAAATGAGAGAACTTGTGCAAGACTTACAAAGAAGGCGGTCTTAACATTTGACCTTCAAGCTAACTATGACTGTAACCTTTGGCTCAACTACGGAAGCAATACTAGCCTTTATGTTAATCTTATTAAAGAGGTTCCTGAGTCTAATATAAGATGGAATCTAGGGAAAGGTAATGTTGTATTTTGGTTTGAAAATTGGTATGGATCTTCTCCCCTAGTTACTTTGAATAACAACATGAACAAATCTGGTTATAGGCAGCAAAAGGTTATTGAATTTTGGCATAATAACAATTGAGATGACTATAAGCTAAGAATGTTCCTCAATCAGAATAACATTGTAAACAATCAAATTGAGGAATCTATTGTCTGGTCTCTTTCTAATGATGCAAAATTCAATACCAAGCTGACCTGTAATCACATTAGAGAAAAGCATAATATATCTCACTTATTTGACAAAATATGGAACTCTGTTATACCTAAATTTTTTTATTTTCTTACCTGGAAACTAACTGACAAGTTTATTCCCGTTGACACCATTATTCAACAAAAACACTTTACTACTATATCTACATGGCAATGGTGTTGCAATATTAAATTTCCTTTACATCTATTCATATCTTGTGAATTTGCTTGGAACCTTTGGAATCACTATGATTTATTGTTTAAAATCAAAGTAGAGAGATATATGACTATTATCAACATGTTTCACTCTTGGTTTTGGTCTATTGATAGCTCTGTCTATATAAGAACTATTGTTCCTATTATTATTTCTGGACCATTTGGAAGGCTATGAATAACAGGAAATTCAACAACAAAGATCTTAATATGGATGCTGCTATCAGGTACATAAATTATATTATAATTAGTGTTGATCACTCTAATTTACTCAAAGCTAAGCATTGACGTAAGGAATTGTACATTGCTAAGGATCTGGGTTGTACGCGCTATACCTCTGAAAAAAGAAAACCCAACTATATGAAGTGGTGTCTACCTAAAGATAATTACCTCAAGCTAAACTGTGATACTTTCTACCATAATAATGGCAATTTGTCTGGTGGTTTCCTGATCCGGGACCAGAGTGGCACCATTGTTAAAAGAGAATTGAACCTTTATGGTAAAATGACTCCTATCATGGATGAGTCCCAAGCTCTTCTTGATGGCTTGTTTCTCTGCAAAAATAATGGTTTCATAAAAGTCAAAATAGAAAATGACTCTCTGATCCTAGTTAACATGTTATCTAATGGTAAGTATCCTTATTACTTGAAACAGATTCTTTTATGCTGTAGAAAGATTATCTCTTTGCATATGTCTATCTTTCACATTTTAAGGGTCCAAAATCAGGCGGCAGATTGGCTCGCAAGATGGACCCTTAAATGTAAGATGAGAACTGATTTTAATCTTACCATTGCTCATTTTACCTTAAAAACAATCACTCTAGTAGAGAGCTATAACTTAGGTTACTTTAACTTAGAAACTTAGTCACTGATTAATGAGTATTCTAGATTGTTACCTCTTATTTCTGCTAATTGGCAGCAAGCGTTGCTTGACAAAGCCATCACTCTTGTTTTTTGTATGCAGATTGTTTCTAATATTGGAGAAATTATGCTCTGAAGTTGATCTTATTGAGATTTTGGATTTGAGAAGCTCAGATTTAAGGCTTCTGGAGAGTTTGAAGTCTCCTTTCACTCGCTCAAGACTAATAAAGATTGTTGGTAAAGATGGTTATGATGGTTTGATGCTTAGAGAACCATTTCAAGAAGCTGATTGTCTTTGAAGATTTGAGGATGTTCTGGTGAAAGTCTTTGAAGATTTGTTTGATTAAGAAATATGAAGTTTCCTTTTTTAGCAATGGAGCTTCTTCTTCTTCGAATATTTTGATAAAATTTTGTTGAGCGGGAGATTAAAATTTTAATTCTTCCTCTTAGGAGGGAACTTTTTAAGGTCTTTATGTTTCTTTACTTTAGGAACTATATTGGGTTTCCTTTTTGTATTTTCTAGTCTTTAGTGCCTTTCGTTTTATAAAAGAAATACTTTAATTCAAAAGAAAGACATAAAATTAATTGGTGAAAGTGCAAGTAATTAATCGGCCAAACTACATAAGTTTGGAGAGATTTAATTGATGAAATTGCAAGAAATTAATTTGTGAAATTAATTTGTAAAATTGAATTAGTGAATTAATTGTATATAATTAATTGGTGAAATTGCTGAGAATTAATTACATAAAATTAATTGCAATTAGCATTGATAATTGTTTTTACTATAACCGTCTTAGAAAATCATTAGAAGAGATACCGTTTTCGGTTTTCGGATCTGTTATGTGCAATCGAAAGGCAAACAATATCCATTTTTGCTCAATTTTGGAGAGTGTGTTCAAGACATCTAATCCTTCAATCTGATTGGTTGGGTTATGATTCGATGCTACGGTTCAGGAGAACTCGCTACTGGAACAGTACATCAGTTTTGTTTGCAAAACCGTGAATTCAATTTGATTTTGGTTTTGATTTTGATTTTGGTGTTGATTTTGATTTTGATTTTGATTTTGATTTTGATTTTGATTTTGATTTTGATTTTGATTTTGATTTTGATTTTGATTTTGATTTTGATTTTGATTTTGATTTTGATTTTGATTTTGATTTTGATTTTGATTTTGATTTTGATTTGGATTTGGATTTCGATTTGGATTTCGATTTCGATTTCGATTTGGATTTGGATTTCGATTTTGATTTTGATTGAAAACTGAAAATTGAAAATCAGAAATCGGAAATTGGACTTAGTTTGGTATCTGGACTTGGATTTGGATTGGATTGAGTATTTGATTTGATTTTGCTGGAGGTCTACGATTTTGATTTTGGATTTGGGGTTTGATTAAGATTTTGATTGTGATTTTTTCGATTTGGATTTGGTATCTCTTGATTGTTTGATTTTGTTCAATTAGAGATTGTGGATCTTATTGCGAATATGATAGGAACATATTATTTTTTACAATCTACTAGTAAGAAACCGAATATGAAGAACTTTGTTATGTCTATATTCGTATACCATTCAGGTATGTCATCGTCTTCCACTTCAGGTATTGATTCATCATTATGGATTTTAGATTCGGGTGCGTCTCCTCATGTCACCTCACATGTCGAACTTTATTTTATTGTCTCATGTTTCACCTATATATGTTTTGTCTGCTAGTGCTACACCAATATGAGTAAATGGTATTGGCTCTATTTGTAACCCTCATATATCGTTATCTGATGTGTACTATGTTCCCACTCTTGCTTTGAATCTTGTTTCAGTTAACCAATTGTGTAAATCTAGTTATTGTGTCTTGTTTCTGATTCTGATTGTACTATACAAAATCAACACACTCATAAAGTGATTGGGACATGTTGTAAAATAGAGAAACTCTATATTTTAGAGAAACTCGAAATAACAGATGTGGATGTCTATGGTGTTGATAATGGAAAAACATACTTGACAGATATTGCTGCCTCCAGTGTTGATTTGTCTTTGTTTCGTTTAAATCCTTTATCGCATGAGTTTTATCTTTTGCATTCTTTTCAGGGACATGTATCTACCTCGCGTTTAAAATATTTAGTCTCTACAGGCGCTTTAGGTCAGTTCAACATTTGTAATATCTCGGATTGTAGTGGTTGTAAACTTGCAAAATTTTTAGTGTTACTGTTTATTGAAAGTGTCACTTTTTCAATTGCCCCGTTTGATATTATTCATTCTGATGTCTGGGTTCGATCTCATGTCTCTACAAAGGGTGGCTCGTCCTACTATGTTTCTTTCATTGATGATTTTACTCGATATACTTGGGTTTACCTTATGAATCTGAGATTAGATTTCCTTGGAATTTATAGAAAATTTTGGTGTAATAAAATTCTTTAGATGTGACTTAGCGGATGAATATACATCCAATGATTTTACTCAGTTACTTGCATCTAATGTTAACATGCATCAGTCTTCTTGCACTGACACCCCTCAACAGAACATCGTCACGTTATTGAGATTGTTCGTTCTTTGCTTTTATCAACTGAGGTTCATACTATTTTTTGGAGAAACAATTCATACTCATGTATATGTGATTAATCAAATTCCCACTGCTTATAATGCAGGGATGTCTCCCATTCAGAAGTTATACGAACAACTTCCGGATTATTCTTCCTTACGAGTGTTTGGATGTACCTGTTTTGTCATTCGTCCTCATGTAGAACACAACAAATTGGGCCCTAAATCCGCAATATATGTTTTTTTGGGTTATGGTGTTAGATAGAAAGGTTATCGTTGCTTTGATCCAGCAGTCAGAAACTTTATGTCTCTCGACATGTCACATTTCTTGAGTACATCCCGTTCTATTCGATTCCAGCGAAATCACATGATATAACAAATACCAAACTTAGACTACTGATCCTTTTAACAATAATAGCGACATACCCATTTATACTGATGTCCCAGCTCATGAGATATCGACTACAACTAATATTATATTATGCTCTATCAAGGCATGAGCCAGCTTCTTCTTTTAGTGAACCACCAGCTCCACCCTTCAAAAGATCTACTCGTACAATCAAGTCTACCAAAACACCAGATTTTGCGTATTCTTCTTACTCAGGTCCTTTTTCCTTTTTCATAGCAAACATATATAATTTATATGAAACTTAGTCGTTTAAAGACGTTATTTCTGATCCTCGTTGGCAAAATGCAATAGTCGAAGAGCTTACCGCTCTTTATCAGACTCATACATGGGATATAGTTAACCCTCAATCCGGTAAGCATATAATCAGATCTCGATGGGTTTTCGAAATTAAAACAAAGTTTGATGGGTCTGTTGAAAGATATAAGGCTCGTCTTGTAGAAAAAGGATATTCATAGAAATATGGTATGAATTATGATGAGACATTTTCCCCGACGACAAAAATGACGACAATTCGTACTCTTATTGGGGTTGCATCCGTTCACCAGTGGAAGATCTTCCAACTAGATGTCAAAATGCATTTTGAATGATGATCATCATGAGGAGGTTTACATGAATCCTCCTCCACGTGTTATTCACCAACCATGTGAAGTTTGTCGACTTAGGTTAGCTTTATAAGGTCTCAAACAAGCTCCTCGTGCATGGTTCAAAAAATCTTGTTTATCAGATGTACGAGTGCAGGGAGAATTATTTTATCCCGATATGTAGATGTTATGATCATTACTGGTGATGATATTAAAGACATTGAGGCACTAAAATGTGATATGGCGTAGCATTTTGCGATGCAAGACTTGAGACTATTACATTATTTTTTGAGTATTGATGTGGGTGACTCTCGAAAAGGTTATATACTCTCTAAGAAAAAAATATATGTCTGATTTATTCAAGCGAGTGCTACTTTCTGATAACAGGATAGTAGATACCCCTCTTGAAACCAATTCTCGGTATTCTCCGACTAATGGTGTTCCTTTGTCAGATCCAACTCTATATCAAAATCTTATAGGAGGTTTGGTCTATCTTACAGTTACTCGACTAGATATAGCTTATGCTGTTTATGTGGTTAATCAGTTTGTTACTGCTCGTAAATCCGTCCACTGAGGAGCTGTTCTTCAGATATTGAGATATCTTTGTGCACTCAGTTCCATAGATTTTTATGTCCCTTGACCTCTTCACTTGTACTACGTGCCTATATCGGTGCTGATTGAGATAATGATCCTCATGACAAAAAATCTACTACTCATTTCTGTATTTTCCTTAGAGATTCATTAATATCATGGAAAAGCAAGAAACAAGATGTTGTCTCTAGATCGTCTATTTAAGCTCAGTATCGTGCTATGGTCGTCACCACATGTTAGATTTTTTGGTTACGATGGTTTCTTGCAGAATGGGGGTTAATGTTACTTAACCCAATTCCTTACATTGTGATAACAAAAACGGCATGTAGATAGCACAAAATTCTAATTTTCATGAGAGGATGAAGCATATTGAAATAAATTGTCACTTCGCTCAGCATCATTTCGCTTCCATATGTTCCATCAACTTTACAGGTTGCTAATATTTTCACGAAGGCTCGGTTAACAACGCGGATTCGGTTTCTTTGTGACAAACTCTCAATGCTTATTACTGTTGAATTTTGAGTTTGAAGGAGGGCGTTAAAGATATAAGGCCCAAGCCCGTTAGCCCTTTATTATATCGATAAATAAGATCCTATACTTTATGTAATAGACACACTTTCTGAATAATACAAAACCCATAGCCGTTTCTAAGGGACTTCTTCTTCTCTCTTTTGTTTTTTATTTAACAAATCTTTCCTCAAACACCCTGACACTTTGTACTCTCTCTCCTCATTAATAAAAGAGACAAGGCGTAGCTCTGGCAGGCAGTGATTGCCTACCTCGCATCTCCCTAGGCTTGTTTTAATGATGCTTAGAGCATTCTTCCATTTAAACAATCCTCAAACTTCCACACCAAACTCAGTGCGTCTAATACTCTCTTAAAACATTCAACAAAAACCTTTCCACTATATGCAATCACCATGGTCAATACCGGATGAGGCCTAAAACCCAAACCTAGAGGTCTATCCACCTCTAGAAACACACGTTCAAAGAGAAAAATTACCTCTGCTTCAACCAAACCAACATATACAACGACAAGTTCCTACCAATGGGGTAGAGCTCCTGTGATAACTCCTTGTTGTTTGAAAATAATTCTTATAGTAGCTCTTTATCCATTGAAGCTAAACTTGTTGATAGATCTCTCTTGTGAGGTCCACATCTTTGGGGTATCACATCCCTATCATATTATCGTGTATGCATGTAATCTACCCAATGTTACGGTTGAACAAAACCAGGATGTCGAGTAGCTTTGGAGCATGCTCAAAAATTGATGAAGAAGAACATTCTCATTGGACACTCAAACATGCAAACGAATGAAGAGGAGGAAAATCCTAACACTGACTATGACACCCCAAACACTATACTTGAACACATGCCTGCAATATTATTTGGCGACCCCTTCTTTTTCTAAGGCAGACTATGTTGCACTTTGACCACATAACTGTGGCAGAATCAACACAAGTATTGTCTCTAGAACTTCTCCTATAGGGTATTCTTAGATCTACTTATGATCTCATTACCCATGGGTTAAAACTAAGTTCAACCTTGAAACCATCCACTCACAAAAACATACTCCTACTTGAACTCTTTCCAATCGCCTCATCGGTCACCAAAAATAATATCAAAAGTGTTGAAACCCCATTGGTCATCCCGTACACCATGCATGCAACCCTCATAACCAACATCAAATAAAATAACATGTGTGGCCCATCCCGCCCCCAAGCGTCCAAGTAACGATCCACTCCACTGCCAAAACCAATAATAATGGAAAATATCTTTAACTGTCTTAGTAAGCAAGTTAATAATACTAGGCCCAGATCCGCTTTATACAACCCTATTGAGTCCGGACCCAAAGACCTACCATAATTCTACCCGCTTCCAACCAAATTGGCTCTATTATTACCCATACCAATACGTATCTCCCATTACTGATATCACCACCACCATTGGCCCGATAATTAGTCTAAGCATCCCACAACCCTTCCTTAGCCGAAATAGTCGGGGTCGAGTCTTACATCGTTCGAGAGGTTAACGTGGCAACCCCGCCACAAGCCTTCTATTCTTGACGAAGCTATCGTGTCGTATTCCTCATCTTGAATCTGCTACAATCCTAACTCTAAAAAATGATATACAAAAACCCCTTGGTCAACTCCATACTCCCACCTCCAACCACTCACGACATACCCTCAGTCATTCCCATTCCAACATCCTAAAGTCGCACAAGCATTATTAATGCCCTTTATGATAACGGGGACCGTGGAAAAAATTAAACCCTCCACATTAAAAATGGAAGACTCGTCTTCCCTTATAAGGAAATCTCGGATGACAAACACTAGTGGGCCAAATGTTGATTTGGTTATTTTACTGGGATACAAATTTCTCCCTATCAGGTCTAAGTTATTGCCACGAGAATATGGGGCATACATGACTTGCTAGAATGCAAAGCTATTGCATCTGGCCAATTTGACTTCAAGTTCTCTACCACCGATAATACTATAATTTTTCTTTAGTTATCACCATGGTTCTTAACCAGCAACCCCATCATCTTGAAGCGATATGAACCTATGTCCTCCACAGTCAATGACCCCATAAAATCCATCACTTTGGGGTCAAGCTCCATGGTCTCCCACACAAATTATGGTATGAGAGAGGTCTAAGTATCTTGGGTAGCTATCTAGAAACACTTATTTATGTGGACAGACACACGACTGATCGTGTAAGGTTAAACTAAACAAAAATATAGTAATGAACGCATCATCTTCTTTTCTTGGTATTATGGAGATTAAATGTATGGGAAAATCTACCAAGTTGCGTATAAAATCCCAAGGCATCTGACCTATATGCAGTAAACGCATTTTGTTTGGCCACTCCATCGCCAACTGCGCTCCACCAACGAGTTTTTCACATTCCAACAACACCAACATCCCGATGTGATGCCCAGGAAAATAGTCAATGGTTAATGGCATGAACATTTAGATGATGATGATAACAGTGATAGTGACCCTAATTCCCTAAATTATAATTCACTGATCCAAATCATTATAGAATCTAAGGAAGACAACGACTCAAACAGGCTCAGCCTGGAAGGAGGCCTTGATGAGACCACTTTTAATGGTTCCATCAACAACTTGTAAACTTCTGAAAACACCAAGGGAATCATCTCCCTAAGATCTGTGCTCTTTGGTTTTGACGCAACAACTCCTGTAAACTTTGAGAAACAATAGGATATTATGTTCCTTGATCAGTAACTAATGTCAGTTCTCAAAATCTACTAATCTTTATCATGGTAAATTCTGCATAGAATTTTAAAGGTTTAAATAATCCCATATGTAAAAAAGATATGAAATAATATGTGTTCATAAAAAATCTTATAAGACTAATTTCTCTAATAGGAACTAAAGTTAAGATTGATAACATTAGTAGGATAATGAAAAACACATTATCCTACTGGAAATTCATAAATAATCATGATTCCCACTCGCTTGGTAGAATATATATCACTTGGAACCCTAGTGTTTTTAGGATAATCACCAACTATATTTATGACCAATTATTTGATTGTTCAATTTGTTGTACAGCCGAAAATTCATCCTTTGACATTTCTGTTGTTCATGGTTTCAATGAACCATATGACCATATTCCCGTCTGGAATACAATAAACTTTAATGAAATTCCTACACCTAAGGACCAAACTGGCAACTCAGACTTCTAGAATATATCTATAAACGAATTTAATAATTTTTGTCATCAAAACAACTTAAATAACCTTTGTTCATCGGGATTCCAATTCACTTGGTGTAATACGCAATCAAAATACCCCATTTATTCAAAAATAGACCATGTGCTAGTCAATAGCGTATGAGACTCTATTTTCCCTAACTCCACCGTACATCTACATTTTCCTCGAACCTCCGACCATACACCCATCACCTTATTGCTCAACACCCCCAATTGTTTCTAAAAAAAACTATTCAAATTCTTTGACATGTGGAAATATCATCATAAATATAATTCCATTGTATTTAATAACTAGTTCATCCAAGTCTTGGTATCACTCATGTCCATTATTACTTTCAAGATGAGTCGCCTTCAAAAATCCTTGACTAGCTTAAACAAGAGATAATATAAAATATCTCTAAAAAATTCAAACATTATTTAGTAAAGCTGGAGAATAATTATTCAAATAAAAATCTATAGAAGCTTTGCTCAAATTACGTGACCACAATACCAAGTTTTTCTACAACAGCATAAAAAATCGCATCGCAAGGAATAAAATTGTTACAATCAGCGATCACCTAGGCATTCCATATTTCTTGGATAAAACCCCCTTCCCCCTGGTCCCTCTCCTGTCCACGTCTAGACAAAATTCACATCCTAATGCCTACCAAACTAAGGGATTCTCATAAAACCAGTATACCCCGCCCAATTTTGTATAATGAGATAAAATTTTCTCTTTTCAGCATTGACAACAACAAGGCCCCTGATCCTAATGGTTCCAATGAGATTTTCTTGAAAGTTTCAAGGGACATATTTTTCCCTGACCTAACCATGGTCGTTACGTTTTTTTAGTTTTAACAAAATAGACTATAACTAGACTAATACCATCATAAATTTTATTCTAAAAAGTACACTCCAACCACTCCTTCTTATTTCATACCCATAACATGTTGTAATATCATTTACAAGGTTATTTATAAGGTAATAACCTACCGAATAAAAAAAGAACTCACCAAATTAATTGCTTTCTCTCATTATGCCTTTATAAAAGACTGTAGTATTTTAGATATGTTCTTGTTTCCCAAGAACTTGTTCATGGTTACCATATAGACCGAAAAGGTCAATGTGTGTCCATGAAAATAGATCTAACGAAATCTTTTGATAATGTTCATAGATGTCTCCTATTAGACGTCCTTTATGTTATGGAATCCTAATATGATTATTGCATGGATCAGGCACTATGTATCTACATCCACTTACTCAATCAACATCAACGGTGATACCTTTGGTGAATTCAAAGTGAAAAAAGGACTCCGACAAGGGGATACTCTATCTCCCTTGATTTTTATATTAATTATGCAAGTTCTAACCAGTATCTTTAAGGAAAAAACTCACCACCCCGACTTCAAATTTCATTGGAAATGCCATAAGCTAAAAATCATCAACCTCTATTTTGTAAGCGATTTTATGATTTTATGCCGAGCAAATCTTATGTCAATAAACTTAATCAAAATGCACTTGAAGAATTTTCTTCCCTTTATGGCCTCTATCCCAGTGTTACAGACCTCGCCCGATAAACGATAATTACATCTCTCAGTTTTGAGGAAGGCTCTATCCCAGTGCGATACGTGGGAGTTCCTCTCATAACCAATCAATTATCTTACAATGACTATAGACCATTATTCCATAAAACCATTAGACGCATAAACTCTTGGAATTCCAAATATCTATCATATATAGGAGGATTACACCTTATCAAAGTTGTTCTATTTGCCGACCAAGTATACATGTCCTCACTTTTTATCTTACCGATCAGATTCCTTACAGAGTTATCCCAATTCAGCCTTCAATACTTTTAATCTGTCCCAAAGATGAAAATATATGGCTCAAACGTTTCTTGGTTTAAAATTTCCTTGCCCTCACAAGAGGGCGGCCTTCAGATTATTGTCCTCAAAAGTTGAAATCAGGAAACCAACCTCAAACCTTTTTGGACCATTATAAATGAAAATTCCAATTCACTATAGAGTAAGTGGGTTCTTATAAAAATATAAAAGACAAATGCATTTAGAATCTCCCAGTTAGATATAATATTAGCTGATGTTGGAGGAAAATCTTCAAGTTACGAGCCACTGCCTCAAATCTTTTTAGAATCCAAACTAGGGGTGGTATACCCAAATCCTTATGGTTTGACCTTTCGCTTTTTGAAAAATCCATTATCGACCGTTATGGTCAAAATATTACCAGAATGCGTAGCAACACCAAATTTTTCGTAAAACTTTCTAATGATAATTGGAAGTGGCCCAACTCTCTATGTTCAAGTAGAAGATCCCATTAATCATACCTTTTTGAAATCAAAGACACCATCTGACGATTACCCCCTCTACATGAAGGGGAATATGTGAATAGCTGGCTCCCTAACCAGAGTAGTAAATTTATCATAAAAATGTGTATCAATCTATCAGACGTTCGGGTCTCTAAGTGCATTGGGCCAATCTACTTTGGAACAAATGTAAAATCCCAAACACTATTTCATTCTCCGGATGACCATCGATGGGAAAATATCTACTCGGGAGAAACTTCTGGCTTGTGGATGTAATCCCCTCCAAAATTGTATCATATGCCATTCAAGACCATAAACCATCAATCACTTAATGATGGTTTGTGCATTTTCCCAGTTGGTTTATGAAGCCCGTTTATGAAAACTTTCCTTCCCAGATATTGACCACGATTGTCTTTTATACTTGTGATTATTTACAGCTAGAACCCCACATCTAATGGTCTTGGACATATTTGGCGCATGACCTTATATACGATGGTTTACAATATATAGTGAGTGAGGATTGCTAGGATCTTTTGGGATACAGGTTTGATGGGTTCTTCAATATCCTACCGCATCCTCTCCAACCTCCGTTACAGATTATAAGGCATCAAGCTTCATTGATCATGTTAAAAGAAAAAAAAAACTTTTATTGCATTGTCTTACACGGTCTATTCAGACCTTCAGTCTCCATTGAATCAAAGATATCCCTTTTTTGCCAAGTGACACTATGAACTTCCCCTGTCAGAAAATCGTTAGTATTTTATATTTTTGATTTTGTGATTTACCCCAACACTCTTATTTGTGGGGGTTTTCCCAATTGAATGTATAACAATACTTATATTTTTTATTGTCAGGAATTTCTCAAACTAGTTGTATAACATTATTTTCCTTTAATATTATTTTCCTTTACAAAAAAAAAACTAATACATATAAGTTTTATCCTTTATTAATTAATAAATTTATTAAAATATATAAAACACAACTTAACTTAACTATACATTGGTTGAATAATTATAGATTAATATGCTAAATATATATTTGGTTATTTTCGTAAGGTAGTCAAATTAATAAGTGAATATATTAATTATATTATATATAATAAAAAAGAATTTGAGCCAATAGATGAAAAGATGGTATGAACATATAGGTGTGGTAATCGAGTTAACTATGGAAAATGTGAAGGATTCGACCCAATTCTCAACACTAAACACTAAGGCCTCAATTGATAATTTAATTACTGAATTGATAAAAGCAATTTAGTAATTGTGGTACTCAATCACAAAGCAGACAAAATAAATGAGCTTTATACAATTACGATTTATGGTTGTATTTTAATATAAAAGAAGACTCTTGTTCATGTATTCCTTTCACCTAAAACCCAAAGGAACAATCGTCACTTTGTTTAGAACAAGACTTACAATTATCTTCACTCTAATAGAAAATTAAAGAAAGATTCAAATAAGAATATGGATAAGAGCATGAAAAAAATTGTGAGTATATTTTAATTTATGTATATTAGTTAATCACATTGAGGATTTATTATTCTGTATTTATGATAAATTAAATTGAGGAAATTGAATTAGTTTTATGAATTGGTATTAGAGCTACAAAAACATTTATGCGAGTCATACGATAAACTGTATGTATATATTGTAGTGAATTAAGTGTGATATTATGTGTTAACTGACTCAGTTGAGTATGGATGTGAAAATCATATTTTTATCAACGTTTTTATAAGAGAAGAATGTTTGTGCTTAATTTTTTTTATGAATAAATATATTGTGTTGATAGAATTTGAGATTGTGTTTTAAACCAGGTTTGTTTGTTTGCTGGAAATTTTATTCAAAAATTTAAAATCAACCAAACCCTAATATAATGGAATAAATAAGACCTATTTGGACAACGAATCATCAACAACATCACCCCATATGTTATTTTCGATCGAAGGTTATCCAACGATGTTCTCTATGGTTCCGAAAACATTGCAATCCATTATTTTCGCGAGGACAACAACAAGAGGCTATTGGCTGTGGATACGTCTGGCCTCAACAATTATTTTTATTGGCTGGGCATTATTAATTAAATATTTGTTAATATATCTCACATGGTAAGTGTTTGGACATTCTATATGTTGTATGTACTTATGGAGTCAATGTTTTACGTACTTCAATGATTATATGGATTTGTATTGTTAAGGGAAATAACAAAGAAATTGTTGAGGTAGAAAAACTAATAATGTTAGAAAATAGAAGTTATATTCGTTTAGGGTATTACCCTATTTATAGCTCTTCCCGTTTATGGGCGGTTACAAGGACATCTATTCCCACTTACTATAATCATCAGTCCACTTACATCATGCAGCCTATATTTATGGCTGAAATTACTAAGTGGTTTGACTAAGCATTATAATGTCATTAAGTCATAGTTCAAAACCGTTTCTCTTTTAAATCGTGCTATGTTGGCTTTGGGCGCGTGCTTATCCGAACATAATTTAATAACTTCTTTGCTTAGTTTTACCGCTCGGTTTGGGAGACGGAGTGGTCCGAACGGTGCTTTCTCGTTTAACCTTGTTCAGCCTTTCCCCAGCTCGCTCGGCCTTCAACTCTTTCTCAACTCGTTTAGTCTGCCAACGTGCTCGTCTGTCTTGATCGTAATTATCTTCATGTAATTATTTCAGCTATACTCTTTACTCTGCTCATCTGCTTCCTTATTGTATCTTTACATATATTTCCATCTCAGGCTCGTCCTTTATTTTCTAACCATATATATTTTCTCGGTATTTTGGAGGGAATACCCCCTCATCAGGGCATCCATAGTATATGGATTTAGCATGTAAAGAAATGGTGAATCGACAAATTCAAAATCTAATCAACTAGGAAATAAATTGGTATCGTATTTGAATGTAAAGCCAAGTGATTAATGATGGTTACTTTCCATCATTGTTTTCTGCTTGGGTGACACGTGGATGGAGTGTAACTGTGACAGTTCTGACACAGTCTTATTTACGAATTAGAGCCTGACGCTTGGGTTTTGAAGAAGTGTGTGAATTATTGCTGATGTTTACCCAACTCATCATACCCATGGATTTGGAAAATTACCATATTACCATTAATACTCACCATAGTATCCCTTAAACATTTACTTTCGTTATGTTTTTGCGAAGCCCGTTGCTGTCATCTTCTTTCCAAAGGTGTCTGTTGATTTTTCAAACTGCAACCCAAGTATGCTACTTTTTCTTGACTCTTTCATACATGTAGTGTTGAATAGTTGATGAAAACCCTAGATCTTGGAGTAGTTATGCTGCAATTATAGCGATAGTCAAAAGAAACTTGTATACGCTGGGTGTTGAACCAATCTCCCATCGTCTGATTTAATCATGCTTATTCATGGTATTAACTCATTACAGTCCAAGTAGAAACAATGGCACCAAAAAGAGCGACAAGGAAGAACTTTGAGAAAAATCAAGTATATGAATTTGAGGACCCCTTATTCTTGGATTACTACTTTTCTCAAATAGCTCACAAAAATGAGTATCTAGATGAAACTGAATTACTTAATTTTAGGGCGAGTTATGTCATCCAGAAGATGTGACAGTGAGGTTTCCCTTGGTCGAAGAGCATCCATATTAGGCCCGGGAAATAAAGACTTGCCTGTTTACGATTGTGTTTTACTGGGGACTGCGTCTTCCCTTGCCCATGCTAATTCACGCTTTTTTTAGCGGGATATGCATTTTCCCCACCTAGTTGTCTGCTAATGGATGGAGGATGTTGCTCAGTGTAGTGCTTAGCTCACGCTTGCTAGGGATTAAGATATGTCTGGCCGATTTATTGTTAGTAACCGATGTAACCAAACTTATTAAGTCTTCTTTCTTCTATACCCATCTAAAAGGAGTAAAAAAGATTGTTGAACTCCCCTTTTCAGACAAAAACTCAAAAAACTCATTTGTGTTTGTGTTTGGAAAATGGGAACATGAGAAACCGATTATGAATCTCCAATTAGAGATGATATGGAGAGTGAAGTGCAAACATCAATAGCGTAATCCATATACTGAATTAAATTGTAACTAGATGTTGAATACTGAGCTAGATCCGTAACTCGTTGCGCAAGTGAAGCAGCTAGTCAACAGTGGTGGAAAGAAGGACTATCAAAATCGTACGTCAATCCTTTAATAGAGGTCGGCAACCTAGCCAGATCCACTTGGTTACAAGAGCCCAAGCTGATCTTGACACAGTTCAATTACCTTAGATCGGGTTTGTGGCTAGTGCCAGAATTGACGTCCGACCGAAGAGGTGGAAACCAGAGCCAATACTATTTGGATCGGCCAAATCATCAACTGCAGAGGTTGTGCGCTTGAAGCATGCCTATTCCTCCGCCAAAGCTGCCAAAGACAAGGTTATTGAGGCTAGTGAGAAACTTCAAACCAAGATGGAGACGCTAGAGGAGGCCCTGATTTGTAGCGACGAAAAATACAAAGTGTTGTCTACTAGCAACATTTCTCTACTGATTCGGAATTATACCTTGATTCAAAGGAACGAAGAGCTCATTGCATAGAGCTCAAATTTACTTGATCAAAACATGGCTCAAACCAAAGGGTTGAGGAGCAGGCATAACAATTGGCTGAGATATCCTCAACAAAGGCTGATCTGAAAGAAAAAATAGAAAATGCACAAAAGGAGTTTGAGCTTGAAAGGAAGCAATGAAATGAGAGCTTAAAATATGCTCTAGAAGAGCAGGAGGCTCCAATGATGAGCGTTGCAATGGATATGATAGCACGAGAGAAGAAAAAGATATTGTTTGAGTTGTTGTCTTTATACCCTGGAATGAAGCTCGGGTCACTGGTTCCCTTGGTTGAAGTGCCTGTGCATCCTCAAATTTCTCCACCCACAATGGTGCCTGACCTGATCAACTCACCAAGCGTGAAAGGTCATGCAGCTGATATTATTATAATTGCAGCCAATCCAGTAGGTGGCGCATGCAATGAAGCTTAGACAGATCATATCGAGCTTCCCCCTGCAAACGCTTGATTTTATATTATAATTCTGGTGGAAGAATCTAAACCTAAAATTTAGCTGTGTGTAACTTTGTCTTGTGTCATGACTTGTATTTTGTTGAACTAAATTGAATTTTTAAGTTATTTGACTTTACACTGGCACTTGGGGGCGCCCCTTGAAATAGATTCACGATGATATATATTATAGGAGATATATTTATTACTTTGTATAGTTGTATTGGGTGATCCTTACAATGCTGAGCTCAGTAGGTCTCATTTCGTAGCTTAAGACAAAATTTGTCTTTCTAGCGTAATCGTGGCGAGGTCGTAAAGATCCTATTGCGTAGCCTGTTATAGACTTGGTTTGTAACCAGTTTTCCAATATGCCCAGTACAAGGTATGAGGGAGAGTATGGACATTACGTAGCCCGTAGGCATGACCAATTAGCCCGATCATGTATACACTTAGTTTAGACTCAGTATGGTCCCTTGCGAGGCATGGTCAGTGACATATTCGCTAATTGTAAGGATAGAAAACTTGTAATAAACACATGGTGGCGAAAGCATAAATCATTTTAAGATGGAAAATCAAATGTTTAGATGCCTCAATAAAAAACCTTCCCGCACCATCATGGAAGAAAAGGAGCGCATCATTATATTCTTCACATTCTAGCGGTGTTTGAGGCTGTTACCTTCTCTGTCTGCCACTCGATAGGTCGTGCAATGGCCAATAGAAATGACTGTATTGGGCCTCTCCCAGTTAGGGCCTAACTTGCCGTTAGCTCCACTTCCCGATCCTTGGAACGTCTTCTTCATCACTAGATATCCTAACTTGAAACTTCGTTTATTTAACCGAGCATTAAATCTCCCTTTCATCAAACTTTTTTAGTGCTCTGCTCGGATATGTGCTTGGTCCCGCCGCTCTTCTAAGAGTTTGATGCTCGCCGCTTTGACAACCGAGTTTCTTTCTTTCTCGTAGTTTTCTACACGGTGGCTTGGTATGATGATTTTTGTGAGCATGATAACTTCACTTTTATAGACGATGGCAAAATTTGTATCCGTGGTTGTTGTTGTAGGTGTAGTTTTGTATGCCATAAGACCTCGACCAATGTTTCTGGCCATCTTCCCTTGGCTCCTTCAAGTTTATTCGTAATTTAATCAAGTATCGTTCTGTTAGTTACTTCCACATAACCATTGTCTTGTGGGTATTATGGTGTGGAATAATGTTGCGCAATCCCATATTATTTGTAAAAGGTGGTGAGTACTGAATTCTGGAACTGTGAACTGTTATCAGTGATCACGATCCATGGTATGACATACCTAGTCAAAATTTGATTATGAATGAAATCACAGACCTCATGCGTCCGGGTTTGGAATAAATATTTTGCCAATACCGATTTGGAGAAATAGTCTACTGCAATAATCAAGAACTACTTCTTTCCAGTTTCTGTTGGCAAAGGTCCAACAAGTTCTATTCCCCATTTATGGAAAGGGCAAGGAACATGAACAGGTTGGACATGTTCACTTGGCATATGTTGTGTGTTAGCATATGGCTGACATTAATAAGGGAAGGAAAATATAGGTGTTTGGCATGTAATTTAGCCTACTAATAAGGTTAAGAACAATGTATTAAGTGGCTAAGGACCAAAGTAAAGCACACATAAGAAGTGAGGGACTTGAGTGATAGTCCCCTAGAACTTGTTTGTAAATAGTAAGATAGTGGGGTAAGAAATCCATTTTATTAATGGTAAACATGTAATTTCACCCCTTACCCTTTTCCTATATAAAGGACATTTCCTTTTGGAAAAAGGGCCAATGATTGAGTAATAATTACTTCATATATTCATTTTGTCTTTCCATTTATAGTAATTTACTATTCACTGTCATATCATACGAAGATTCTCTAGTCCGACCCCTTCACACGGACATCTTCACTTCTAAGCCTCACTAAAGAATCTCTAAGCGCATCATTGGCGCCGTCTGTGGGAACGTTTGGTACCTAGAATTAATTTTCTAAAACCTTAAAAACTAAAAACAGAAAAAACATGGATACAGAAATGTGTGGAGAGATTGAGGCTAATCCGACTCAAAACTTAGTCGGTATCGAGTCTGGAGATCATTTGATGGAGGAGCAGGTCACAAACGATGTTAATGCTCCGGATCGGCGGGTAGAGGAACTTTTAGAGGAATCAGTCTTGGTCGCCAGGCGGAGAGAGTTGTTGGAAGACATCGAAAGACTAAATGCTGAAAGAGACGCTATGGTGGCAAACACAAAAAGGGTCAGATCCGAGGTCCGACAAGAAAAGGTCGAGGCCGACCAGATCCAGGATGCGGTGCTACCCAAGGAAAACCGACGTTGAACAAACCATCGACATTCTAAAAGACGTACTAGATCCGAGCAAAAGTACGAGCCGTCCAATTCGAACGAATACACTTCACTAAGCTCCGATAATTTGTCTTCTTTGGAGACTGACTCAAGATATCAGACTGATTGCAAGCACCAAGATCCGAGGAAGCATAAGCACACTCACCGCACAAGAAGGAAAAGGAGTGGTTCGAGGAGGAAAGATGATGCTGGTAAAAGAAAAATGCATTCCGAGGACCCTGCTACTACTCGGAGGCATACTCAGTCCGACAGCTATCAACAAGATTTTAGAGTCAGCAAACATTTCACTTCTCCAACCACAAACTATGGTCCGGGGGGGGGGGGAGCGCTTACAAGGTCGAACACAATTGGACGTCGTCACCTCTTTCCCCGGTAATTCTCTCTGGATATCTTCCTAAATGGTTCGATATTCCTAAGCTAGAGAAGTTCGATGGGACCCAGGATCCAGACAACCACTCAGACAATTCAAGCAACAACTCAATCCCCTCAACGGGTGACTCATAACCAACAGTACCATTAGGCGGGTCCGATAGCTCAACAAGATGTACGACCAAACTTGAATAGATGGGTCCGACCAGCTCACTATGCTGAGTTAACCGAGTGTGTTTCTAGAATCTTTGAAAAAGCACGGGTAAATGTGCATTTCCGCAAACCCTTCCCTCTATAGACTCCGAGGGAGCACATGAAGAACAAGTACTGCCAGTTTCATGAAGACATTGGGCATCACACTAAGGATTGTGTGGCTTTGAAGAAAGAGGTTCAATACTTGATAGAAAACGGTAAGTTGGTGGATTTTGTCAAGAAGAACACTACATTGGTTCCCAAACAAGAAGTCGCCCCAAGACAAGATGGTACCATGGTGATTTCCGATGCAATCGAAGAAAAGTTTTTGGATGCTTTTGATGCGGCAACATGGTATCTTAATCCAAAGACAGGCAGGAATAGCGTAAACATGGTAGAGGAAATGATCCCTAGAGGGAAGGTCAGTGAGTTATGTTCATTCTTTGAATCGCTAACCATTTTTGGGGGAGATACAGTGGCAGGAATATCAAACTACTCAAGGAAGAGACATATCGTTAGCCTAACAACACAGCTAGAGGCAGGAGAGTCATCACACCTTTATCGGAACCCGTCACCAATCATTTTTTTCGAGGACGACGACATGAGGGAAATCGGTGGCCCGCATGAAGACGCCGTGGTGATCGAAGCAGAGATAGCCGAAAATGAGATAATAAAGATTCTGATTGACACGGGCAGTTCTGCTATTATCATATTCATGACCACCTACCATAAGATAACCAATCCTCCAACTATTCAACGATCCGACATGACGATAGTAGTGTTCACCGGTGCGACCGCGAACGTCTTCAGAGAATTCAAAGGCACGGTGGAGCTAGGCAGGGGACCATTCAAGAAAATAGTGACGGTACTGTTCATTGTAGTGGATGCACCCACATCGTACAATGCCATCTTTGGAAGATCTTAGTTGTCTAAAATGCACGCTGTACCATCCAAAATCCACCAATACTTGAAATACGTAGTGGGAACTAACATCGGAACTGTAAGATCAATTCTGAAAATGGCTAGAGAGTGCTTCAAGGCAGCGTTGGCCCCTAAGCAATTGATGGGGGCAGGATGCAGAAAAGAATAGCAATCAGAGGGGCCTCATTCGGATTCCGATCCTATTGATGATCCGAGGGAGTCCCCTAGATTCATGGTCCCCGATGAAGGTTTTGAGTATCATGTGTTTGTCCCTGGGAAGAGTCTCAAGATAGGAACAAGGTTATCACCTGAGGTAAAAGAAAGCTTAGTCAGATTTATTTCGACCAAATTACATTTTTTGCGTGGTGTACACAGGACGTCACAGGAGTGCCAGAGGAAGTCATTTGTCACAGATTAACTATTCGGAACAGTGTGCGCCCAATCATTAATAAGCGAAGATCTTTTTCCCAAGAAAAAACAGAAGCGATAATGGCAGAAATAGACCGTCTAACGAAAGTAGGCCACATCTCTGAATCACAATATCCGTTATGGACTGCTAACCCGGTCTTGGTAAAAAAGAAAATATACAAATGACGGATGTGTGTCGACTTTACTGATTTAAATAGGGTTTGCCCTAAATATCCTTTCCCGATCCCTCGAATACACCATCTTGTGGACTCCACATCCGGAAATCGTTTACTGACTTTTATGGACGCATATGCTGGATACAATCAAATCCGGATGGATCCAAGAGATGAGGAGAGCACAACTTTTATAACCGGAAGAGGTTTACATTGTTATCGAGTTATGCCATTCGGACTAAAAAATACGGGGGAGACGTACCAACGGCTCGTGAACAAGGAATTCGAAAGTCAGATTGTCAGAAATGTGGAAGTTTATATCGATGACATATTAGTCAAAAGCTTAAGAGAAGAAGATCATTTGGCTGACCTAGAAGAAACTTTTGCTAATATGGCTAAAATAAATCTCAAGTTGAACCCGGAAAAATGCACATATAGAGTAAGATCTCGAAAGATCTTAGGCTACATAGTCAGTGAGCAGCGAATCGAAGCAGATCCTTCGCAGCTAAACGCCCTATGTACTATGGATCCACCTAGAACCATCAAGGAAGTGAAAATTTTAACTGGAAGATTGGCCGCTTTAAACAGATTCATATCCAGTTCGTCGGACAAGTGTGCTCATTTCTTCCAAGTGTTGAGAAAATCAAACCGTTTCGACTAGACTTAAGAATGTTCTGATACCTTCAATAAAATCAAGCAGCATCTGTCGTCCCCGGAGATACTGACAAAGCCGAATCCGAGGGAAAAATTATTTCTATACTTGGCAGTGTCCAACTGTGCAGTCAGCTCGGTTTTAGTCGGAGAAGAAGCAGGCCTTCCTAAACCGGTTTATTATGTAAGCAAAATCCTTCTAGATGCAGAAAAAAGACACCTTAAGTTGGAAAAGCTAGCCCTCACCATCGTAACATCAGCTCGAAAAATGAGGCCATACTTCCAAGCTCATACGATAGTGGTACGAACATATTTTCCTTTGAAATGTATGCTGCAAAGACCCGACGTATCTGGAAGGATGACCAAGTGGTCGGTAGAACTGGGGGATTTCGATATTGAGTTCGAACCACGAATAGCAATCAAAGCGCAAGTGCTGGCAGATTTTGTAGTGGAGTTTCATTCGGATAGAGACATTATGGATATGGAAGATGAAAAGTCCGACTCTGAGTGGCTAGTCTGAACTGATGGGGGTTCTAGCTCATTGGGATGTGGAGCAGGTGTGCAATTAACGCCACCGGATGGCATCGCAATGTATCAGGAAATTCGACTCGGTTTCCAAGCATCAAACAATTGATGCAGAGTATGAAGCAGCCCTCGCCGGATTACGACTAGCAAAGATTTGCGGGGCCAAACGGGTTAAATTGACCAGTGATTCTCAACTCCTAGTAAGCCCTGCCCTCGGACGTTTGGAGGCAAGAAAAGATCATCTGGTAAAGTATCTGGGAGTGTTGAAAGAGCTGGCTTTGGAGCTCGAAGATATCCGATTTGAGCATGTCCACAGAGCATGAAACTCAGTGGCTGATTCATTGGCCAAAACATCCTACTCGGAAGAGTGCCCGTGGATAGTGACTCAAGAAAAACCGTCTATAGTCAAAGGATCCGAAGCAAAAGAAGATAACATCGAAGCATTCTAGATATCCACGACTTTAACGAAAGACTGGAGAAGCGAAATACAAGATTTTCTAGTCCATGAAATGCTGCCTGTTGAGAAAGTCAGAGCTAAGAGAATACGTTTCAAGGCCTACAGATACATTGTCCTCGGAGATGTCATGTATAAACGATCTTTTAGTCGACCCTTACTTCGTTGTTTAGGGAATGATGAGTCGCAGTTGATACTCTCCGAGTTACACGATGGGGAAGGCTCTGCTCATTCTGGATACAGGACATTGATTCAAAGGGTTTTTCTGGCAGGGTACTATTTGCCGACCCTCTCAGCAGACGCCAAAGAGCTAGTGCAGAAATGTGACACATGTCAACGATTTGCGAACTCGATCCACCTACCTGGGGTGCCTTTAGAATCAATATCAGAATCTCTCCCTTTCGACCGATGAGGATTAGATCTGGTTGGACCACTTCCCACGGCTTCAGGGGGACGTCAAACCATCATTGTCGTCGTGGACTATTTTTCTAAGTGGGTGGAAGCAGAACCATTAGCAGGAACAAGGGCAAAAGATGTAATCAAGTTTATTATTTCTAACATTTTTTGTCGTTTTGGCATACCAAGGAAAATAACAATGGATAATGGCCCCTAATTTGATAACAATGAGATGAGAGATTTCTGTTCCTCTAAGGGGATACAAAAATGTTTTTTGACCCCATTCCACCCCCAAACGAACGGTCAGGTCGAAGTAACCAATCAAATAATCTTGGATGGCCTAAGAAAAAACTTAGAGGGCAAAGCAGGGAAATGGCCAGACTACTTACAAGAAGTGTTATGGGCATATAGAACCACTCCTAGGACAGTAACACTTGAGTCACCCTTCGCGCTTGTATATGGGATGGACGCGGTAGTGCCATCAGAAACAATGTTCCTATATTTCTGATTGAGTGAATATTCCGAGGAGGGGAATGACAAAGGAAAACGTACAGAACTTGATCTGATAGAAGAAAGAAGAAGAAAGGCTCAACTAAATTCCTTGCACTATCAAATGCTGATGAGAAGCCGTTATTCATCAAAGGTCAGAAGAAAAGAGTTCGAGGTGGGGGACAAAGTACTAAGAAAAGTCTTCATGAAAACAAAAGACAAGAAACTCGGGAAACTCACCCCAAATTGGGAAGGGCCATACACGATCACAAGGAATTTGAAACGAGGGACATACATATTGAAAGATAAAGAAGGAAGGGATCTTCCCCATTTATGGAACATTGAGCATCTAAAGGCTTATTTAGTTTGATTAAGTGATTTGTAAATATTTTCGTTAACAGTTTATGTAAGTTCCGGTGGCATAATCTTTCCTACCCTCGTAGTGTAGGAAGGTTTTAGTGAGGTGCCTAAATAGCCGGCTTAATAATATCAAGTTTTATTGCCTTCTTTAAAAACCTGAGCAAGTTCATCTTTTTGAACTCAAAACGCACTACAAAGAAGTTTGGACAAGCAAGTTCATCTTTTTGGACTCAAAACTCACTCCAAAAAGTTTGGACAAGCAAGTTCATCTTTTTGGACTCAAAACTCACTCCAAAAAGTTTGGACAAGCAAGTTCATCTTTTTGGACTCAAAACACACTCCAAAGAAGTTTGGACAACCAAATTCATCTTTTTGAACTCAAAACATATCTCATGAATATTTCAACAGATGAATAAAATAACATGATAAGAAAACATCGTTAAAAAGTTCCAATTACAAAAAAGGAAGTATTACACTAAATTTTTTTTGTTACAACGATCATACAACACAACGTTAACAAGATACAGACTACCCAACATAAGCTACTCGGAAGCTGAATTCCCTTTGCTACCAGCAGGAGAATCCAAGTCCGACGAAGAACTCTCCGAGTCTTCACTAGATTTATGATCTTCCATGGATACTCCAGGGGGACGATGCTGTTCGATGACTCGAGTCCAGAGGCTGCCAATGTGTAAGTCTGGGAACCTCTCATGCATTTCCATTACCATGGCTGATCTCAGCTTAGCATCTCGCTTCTCCAGACAAACGACAATATTGGCAGCATACTCATCAAGACTTTCCTTCTTCTTAGCCTCGAAGTTTGTCTTCAAACTCTCATGGGATGCAGTTAGCTTTTCAAGGTCTTAAACACAATTCTCGAAGTACACATTGGCTTTGCAATAACCTTGGAGAAGACCATCAACAGTAGTATCGCGCTCGACATATTTAGTCATAACCTTCTCCCTTTTATCATGAAACTTTGTTTTCTCCTCGTAAAGCTCAGCCACAAAGGAAGTAATAGTAGGCAAACGCTCATCAAAGGTTTTTTTTTCTCCTAAGTCAATTTGTTAGTTAGCTCTTCGACTTTTTTCTTTAGCTCTTCGGACTCGGAAGATAGGGACTCCACATTGGCGGTAACTTCAAATGTTTTGGCTAACTCCTCATTTAGCTCATTGATTTCATTTTTCAGGTTGTCGGACTCGGCAACTAAGCCATCTACCTTAGAAGATATCTCGGTTTGTTCAGTTACTTGATCGGTCAAGTCTTTCACTTTGCTCTTTAACTCAGAAACCTCCGATGATAAAGCTGTTACTTCTGCCCTCCTCGCAACAACTTCTTCTTTATAGTGATCCTTCTGATTCACCTTGCGTTCAGGTAGAGCAGCAGTATGTAGTAGCTTGTTTATCTCGTTCGCCACGTAGTTGTTGCCATAAACGTCAAAGTAAGAAGAGTCCGAGAAACAATACCCTTCTATGTCAGAACCACCTTCTTGATCTTTCCCCCGGTTGGAAACAAACTCTCCACCCAAGTCGGAATCAATAATCACAAGTTTTTGGGATGGTGGCTGACTCGGGCGATTGATGTCGTCACTCTCCCCCCCTCACTCTCAGCAATATTTTTCTTTTTATCCTCAGTTGTAAACTTTCTTGGTCGGGTGGCACCAGCACGACCTCGAGGCCTAACCTCAACCCGATTATCAGTATCATCTGGTTGAGTGTGAGGTTGAAAGGAGGGATAAAATACCTTAGGTTCGAGCGGGGCCGCTGGTTGAGGATCCGATGGTATCACAACCAGATGCAAGCTTACTTGGGCATCATCATTATCACCCAGAGTCCGTGAGGGAGGACTGACTTGCAGTTTTTCTTGGAAATCATCCGGAGGATCGGGTGCATCGCCGTCAGATTTAGCATCATCCTCAGTGTCTGCTTCTGCACCCTCCTCAATTTTGTCTGCATCTTGATGACTCGGAGCTCGAGCCCGAGTAGGAAAGCAGACAGCATTATCCAAACGTTCCAACCGTGCAAGGACGTCGTCACCTGGAGGAGCCACCATAAGCTCCGATGGGGTCCTCTTTTGGCTAAGGTCGAATCGCCACAGGTTACTTTTAGCAAAGTTCATCGGCATAAAACTTTGATGGAACTTGTGGTCCCAGTGCTCACCAGCCCAGAGGCTCAGTTTTTCAAAAATAGCTTTACCGGATTTAGCGTGACGCTTAAAATATTTGGCGATCCCTTTCACAGCTGAAAAACCAAACAATCAGAATTTACCGAAAGCATCACGTCGGAAACTATTTAGGTAAAAGAACTTACCTCGACCAGTCCACTACAGAGTAAGTCGATGAGGAAGGTCCTTAGAATTCTCGAACCCGGTCTCCCACAGCCCGGAGATGAACAGAAACTGTTGCTTCCATTTTTTGTCAGCCTCTGAAAAATCTTTTATCACCTTAGGGTTTCTGGAAAACCCGAGTGAATAAAAGGGGTAGTGAGAGTTCTTAGCTATTCTGGAAACATCAATACGTTGCTTCATGGTAAAAGCATGTCCGGAGAGACATAATGCCATGATGCAAGACATTAGGGTGTACCACATGTTGTCCCCAGCTTGAGAACGACAAAGGTTGACCAAGTGAAAGTAATCGGCCAGAAGAGGGTGAAGGGGCAGTCGAAGAACCCAGTTCATCAATTCAGTGTAAAGCACCAACTCATTAACGCAGACCGACAAAGGAATCTCTCCGACTGGGGGAAATCAGATTGTAATATTGGAAGGGATACCCCATCGGTCCCTTAGCTTAGTATCCTCAATCGGGTGGAAATATATGTACTTCACCTTGTATAAAGCTAAGAAATGTTTGAATTCGAGGTTACGAAGGTGATCGCTCAGGAAATCTTCCACATTCGAGGGCAGGCCCGTCGAACGCGTTTTCTTCTTCTTTTTCTTCTTTTTTGCCATGGAAGTTTCACCTGGATGAGTGGAAGGGTCAGCTATAGGTTCCGAGGGGATAGCGTCGGTAAGGACTACCCGAAGAGGCTCTGCCTCAATCACTGCAACGTTTCCAGGGCCATCGGATAAAGAATTTTCCTAAACTTTTGGAATATAAAATAGGGATGGTTCTACCCGGGTCCCCCTGGACGAAGTTCTTCGAGGAATAACGTCTGGCGTTGTTTGAGGAGAGCCTGGGGGAGTGGTAGAGGGAGTCTGATCCGAGGAGGAAATCCTCATTCGAACTGATTTAACAGCCGGATCTGGCGATCTTTTTCTCTTGGGCCGATCTTGATGTTCTTTAGTTGGTGTTCTTTCTCTGTCCTCACCTATTATGACGAAAGGGGAGGATCGGGAAGGAAGAGTCGAAGGAGTTAGAGAATTAGAGAGATCAACCTCACCACTTGAAGGGTGTGTTTGACCAGGGGAGGATACAGCAAGTCGAGCATAGCGTTCGTGGATCGGAGCCCAGTTATCTGAAGTATTGGCTTCTCAAATATCGGCAAGAGAGGGATATTATCTTGCAGTAAAAGGCCCAACAGCACCAAATCGATTAGAGTTACGATACCACCTCCAAAGTTTATACTTTCCAATATAACGAGACTCTTCAGGCATGAAAATGCGAATTCAAAGTTTTTGTTTGACACAGCTTCTCTCTCTAATATGAAATTTCTATTAAGGAAATCAAAAACCTTCGTTTAGAAACTAAGTGGGCTATATATAGGCAAAAGTAGCAGAAGTTGAACAGTTGGAGCGTAACGGTATTATGACACGTGTCATGACAGCTGCGCCGCCTAAAAACGTGTTTAACTCGATAGCAACGAACCTAACATGTGCGTCTGACATTAAATGATTAATTAGGTGACATAAACCTGATCAAAGGGTGAAGTCAGCAAGACCAAGTCCGATCCGGGACAGGAAACCATCAAGGAATACGAGATCCGACCACGAGAAAATTTGACATCAACAAAATTCGCTCAAAGAACAAAGCGCCCTAGCAGGGTAGTTTTCGGAACAATCTGAACAAAGACAAGTTGCAATTTAAGTCCACGTCCAGAGAACTGCACTTGGACTGGGGGGCTACTGATAAGGGAAGGAAAATATAGGTGTTTGACATGTAATTTAGCCTACTAATAAGGTTAAGAACAATGTATTAAGTGGCTATGTACCAAAGTAAAGCACACATAAGAAGTGAGGGACTTGAGTGATAGTCCCCTAGAACTTGTTTGTAAATAGTAAGATAGTGGGGTAAGAAATCCATTTTATTAATGGTAAACATGTAATTTCACCCCTTACCCTTTTTCATATATAAAGGACATTCCCTTTTGGAAAAAGGGCCAATGATTGAGTAATAATTACTTCACATATTCCTTTTGGCTTTCCATTTCTAGTAATTCATTATTCACTGTCACATCATACATCATTCTCTAGTCCGACCCCTTCACACGAAATCTTTGCTTCTAAGCCTCACTAAAGAATCTCTGAGCGCATCAAATATTAATAACACTGCTATACTAGATTTTCCGCATCAGCTGCTAATTCCGGCCAATAGTACCCAACCAACAGAAACCTTCGAATCAGACTTCAGTGCCCACAATGAGCTCATGCTTCTCCTGAATACAAATCGTGTAAGATTGAAATTGCCTCCACACGATCAAGGCATCAAAGTAGGGGTCGGGTGGTACTTCTTCTATAGAAAATATTTTCTAAGACACAATATTTTGATGCCTTAAGCTTCAAGGCTTGAGCATCACCCATATTAACTGGCAGTACAGCTGAGGTCAAATATTGTAGATAAGGTTGTCTCCAATCAGTAGTGATATGGATTGCCTCGATGGCCTCCTCTTTGGTGATTAGTTCTGTTGTCAGTAACTGTTGAAGGAGGACCAAAAGATTATCCCCCGAGGCTGCTGTTTTAGCTAACATATCTGCTGTAGAATTTTCTAAGCATGGAACCTCCGGATTCCATCCTGTAGGATCATAGATGCCTAAGTCTTGGTTAACAACTAATTGTGAATCCGACTTGATCCTAATATTGCGCACCCCACAAATCAAGGCTAACTTCATGCCACACAGAATGACCTCTTACTCTCTAATATTATTTGTGACTAGGAAATTGAACCTGATTACTTGCTTAATATCATCTCCATCTGGTAAGCGCAGCACGATTACAATTCCTCCACCCGATGTACTAGATGCACCATCAACATCAATAACCCACTCATGGTGGTCTGTAGCAATAAGTTGTCCCTCTTTTCATGGAGGACGAGAATTCTGCTAGGAAACCGGCTACGACTTGACCATTAATAGTTATCCGCGATTCAAAACATATGTCATATTCACCAAACTCAACACTTCACTTAGTTAGGAACCCTGATACATCAGGTTTTCGCAACACTGCTCGCAATAGAAAAGCCGTTCGTACACTAATTACATGCCTTTGGAAATATGGGCACATTCTTCTCGCCACAGTGACTAATCCCAAGGTGAGTTTTTTTCAAGCTTGAGGCATCTGGTTTCTACATCTACCAACATTTTGCTGGTATAATACACCGGCCTTTTCACTCTGTTGGGCTCACAGATCAAAACTGAACTGACAGAGAATAAGGATACCGATAGGTACAAAAACAATGGCTCGCTGGCCACCGGTGCATATAAAATTTCGGGTGAAGTGAGATATAGCTTAAGTTTGGAAAAATCCTTGTCGCAGTACTCCGTCCAAGTGAACTTCTTTGCTCTTTGTAAGATTTTTTTAAAAAGGTGACTTTTAGCTGATGCCCGAGAAATGAATCGTGATAGCGCTGCTAGGCGCCCCGAATAAGCATCCATAGATGATAGGTACTTACAACCAGATGTTGAATCTACAAGTTGATCAGTACGAGGCAGGGGAAACACATCCTTAGGATGGACTTGGATTATATCGGTGAAATCGACACACATCCGCCATTGACCTCCTTTCTTTTTTACTAACACAGCGTTGGAAATCCAAACAATGTACTATGCTTTTCTGGTGTGGCTGAGGCAAGATAATTTAGTCCCCTCCTCCAAGATGGCCACATGATTTTCTAGGGAGAAAGATCGTTGTTTTTGGCTTACTGGCTTAGTACATGGGTTTATTTCCAGTTCATACATATAATAGAAGGGTTAACCCTTGAAAATCCGTTTGTTTCCCATGGAAACACATCCAAGTTCTTGGCTAATAATACAATTAAAATTTTCTTAAAGTGAGGTGATAACTTACCCTCATCCTAAGTAGACTCCCTATATCTATCAGTTCCTTCACCGCCTCCGAGATTGAGTCAACTGATTGATGCAACTCGCGAGGGTTATCGACCGGATCACGCGAGGGTAGTTCCAGGATTCCTGCTTCAAGAACTCCCTCGTTGTTTAATTGCTATCAGAGTGGTTTGGATGGGTCCACTGTAACTGTGTAGCAAGTTCTGACTGTTCGTTGGCTCTCTCAAATTATTACAACGGAGTTTCCATCGGATACTTCACGCACTGCCTGAAGGTACATGGTGTTGTCTCTATTCTGTGCAGCCACGATCTTCCAATGATTGCATGGTACGGGCTCGGCGCATCAGAAATTATGAACAACATTGTGAGATTTTTTTTGTTGCTCCGTGCCCAAGGTTTAGTAATACACTGCGAAGTTCTTCCTTCATAGACGACTAGAGTGCGTTGAGTGGGCTAATATGATGGCACATTCAGCATGCGGTCGAAACTATCTTTAAAAATTATATTTGTCGAACTACCCCCACCTACTAAAACATGGGTTACCATAACACCCCGAGATCCATATGTATTGTCCATGCATCCTCATGGGGGCATACTAATTCCTCTGAGGTAGTCATCCTTAAATGTGAGGTTGGTCACTGGGTCATAGGAGAATCCATGAGTCGGTGAGATTGGACATTGACCCCGTTGATGGCTGCAGGCGTTAATGACTGACCACCTGGTTCTCCTGGCCCGACAGGTGCCAGAATCTCAAACTCTTGGGCAGTAACTTGGACATAATACAAATTACCCTACCTGAGCGACGGGTTTGTTACTATTCTCCTGCTTCCTACTGCATCACTTGATTCATGGATTTCTCTCTCGATTCTTGATCTACTGATTATAAATGGTTTAGTGACTGATAACTTTTCTTACAGACGGCGCCAAATTTGTTAAGGGAAATAACAAAGAAATTTCCAATACAGAAAAACTAATATTGTTAGAAAAGAGAAGTTACATTTGTTTATGGTATGTCCCCTATTTATAGCTAATCCTGTTTATGGGTGGTTACAAGGACATTTATTCCCGCTTACTATAAGCATCAGTCCACTTACATCATGCAACCTATATTTACGACTGAAATTACTAAGTAGTTTGACTAAGGATTATAATTTCATAAAGTCATAGTTCAAAACCATATCTCTCTTAAATCGTGTTATGTTGGCTTCGACGCGTGCTTGTCCGAACATGATTAATAACTTTTTTGCTCAGTTTTACAGCTCGGTTTGGAAGACGGAGTGGTCCGACCGATGCTTACTCGTTTAACCTTGTTCAACCTTTGCTTAACTCGCTCGACCTTCAGCTCTTCCTCAACTCGTTCAGTCTGCCAACGTGCTCGTCAGTCTTGATCGTAGTTATCTTCCGGTATTGATTTCAACTCTACTCTTTACACCACTCGTGTGCTTGCTTATTGTATCTTCACATTACTTTACAACTCGGGATCGTCCTTTATTTTCTCACCATATATATATATATGTATATGTATATTTACTCGGCATTTTGGGTCTTTCTTTATTAGAAATACCCCCTCATCATTTATGACTAAGGGTTGAGATTTTGGTAGGAGAATTATTGAACCATTTAGTTGACACTCCGTAAGGTCGATTGACCTCACTGATGATTCTACGATATGAAAATATTCAAAGGATGAATTTAATTTTAGATATTTTCGGTCATTTGAATTGTCAATATCTAGATTTGGTTAATCATGATCTTGAGAAAGTAACCCTCCGGAAGATTTTGCTGGTACTTAGGAAAATTAAATTAATCTTTGTATTTATTTTATTTCAGTAGGTGAAATTAGCCCTCCAGAGGGTTTCACCGGTACTTCAGAAAAATATTAAGAAAAATATTAAGGTTATTTTAATTCAAGTAGGTGATATCAACCCTCCGTAGGGTTTTTTGGTACTTAGGATAGTTCAAATAATGATTAATGGTAATTTTTTCAAACCCAGGAACACATGTTAGTATGATTTCCATATGGTATCCTATTATCATATTATGTATATTTTACGTGTATACCTCATGCAAGTATGTTATGTTTTTACATGTTTAGTTTAATTACGTGTTTTGTGTTACATGTGTTCCAGTTAATATTATAGGTTACGATCTGATCGGGAACAAACTCTACTGCTGGATGGATGGGATTTTAATCAATCGAAAGAAGGCATTAGGTTGTTCTTGAAATGTCGTGATTATGATCTTACACTAATAAAACCTAAACTAGATCTCCTTACTCAGGAAATTTTACCTCAAGACACAATGGAGTATGGAAACTAGGAACAATCTAATATTTTATACTTGTCATTCATTATTCAAGGAATGTGAGATGCGCTTTGTGGGAATTTCCCAAAATATGTTATCCAAAAGATATCTATGATTACAACCAACTTAAAGGAAAACAAGGTAGGCTTACATGAAGAATGTGTAGTAGGGTTTATTTTGTAATCTTTCATAGGAAATTTTAAGCATATCTAGTCTACGTACAATTACATGCGGGAAACATGACAATCAATGAATTGACTGCGCATGTTGTATAAGAGTAGGAAAAGTTTAAAAAAGGAAAAATTTAAAGTGAACATGATAATTTTCAAGAAATCCATGAGGAAAAATAAAAATGATGATGGAAAATGACCTAACTATGGTTCGGCTGAGAATAAGAAGCCTCAAGAATCCACGATAGTTCGACGCTTCTTCTGTAAAGAAAAAAGACACCTCAAGATAGATTATGAAAAAAACGAGTTTAAGTGCTAAGTAAAAGAAATCTCATGTCTTTGGTTGTTTTAAGAATTTAAACTTATTTATATGCGAAAGAATATGTGGTGGGTGAATTCGGCTGCAAAAACTCATGTATGTATTTCTTTGAAGAGTACACTAAGGAGTCAGAGGCTAAGTGAGGATGAAATGTCAATATTCACAGTTGGCTAGAGCTCGTGCAAATTGTTGGCCATATGTAATTTAAATTTAAAGCATAGCACAAGAAATATATTATTTTTAGATAATGTTATGTACGTTGTTATGTTTCGAAAGAACTTCATTTCATTTCGAGTTTTGGACATGTATGGTAATTATTATCCTTTCGGAAACAATGGTTTAACTTTCTATTAAATTATATGATTTTTGGTTATGGTAGTTTGATAATGTAACATAACTTGTATTTATTAAATACGATTGATAATAACAAAATTTCCATGAATACACAAGTTGTAGTGAATAAGATTTATAATACAGACTACTCATTTATACTATGACATAAATAGTTATGTTATATATTCAAATTAAGGAGGGATGAGTTTGTAGTAGACGGTTTATTGGTTCCCCTCGATTACTATGAATTTAGTACTTATATTGAGTGTATCAAAGAAAATAGACCAGATATATTTGGATTGTTTCCAAAGGACTATAGTATTAGAATTGATTCATATTGATATATTTGGATTGTTTCCAAAGGAATCATGCAACAAGAAATGGTATTTTATGTCATTTAAAGATGTTTTCTATCATTTCGGGTACCTCTACCTTCTTTATGATAAGTCAGTGGCCATAAACAAGTTCAAAGCTTTTAAGACCAAAGTTGAAAAACAACTAGGTAAAAGCATTAAGAGTGTAAACTCTGATTGTTGTGGTGCATGATATGTTAGATATGACGAGTCGGGTGAACAAAGTTAAGGACCATTTGTAAAATACCAAGAGAAGTGTGGCATAGTCCATCAATATACAATATTGTGTTCATCTCGCATGAATGTTTTATTTGAGAGACAAAATCGTATACTAAATGATATGGTTAGAAATAACTCAACCAATTATTATCTCTCTATGGGGAAGCCATTAAATGTGCCACATACATACTCAACAAATTACTCACTAAGACAACCGTTAAAACGGTTAGTTGTTTCTTCATTAGTTATTCTGAATACTTAAGGGGTTTTAAGTTTTATGATCCTCATACTTGTAGTATTCTCTTAGATAGAAACAATAAAGTTCTTGAGGGTTTCAACTAGGACATGGATATGGTTTAGTTATAACAAAAGAAAACTTAAGGTAATCTTGCACAAGAAGATCAAAATGATATTGTTCATGAGGCATAATTTAATGTGTGCTTTGAGGCATAAAACCAATCACTGTGACTATGATATATGTCACTGATTTATGTGTTGTACAAAGGATACAATGTACATGAAGTTGTACTGTGAAAAAATTATACAGTCTAGTACTCTAACAGTAATAATAGCTCATCTAAGTCAAAATATATACACATAAAGTTTATATCTGATAAAAAAAGAGTTGAGAGAGGTAAGATAAATATTGAGCTCATAGGTGATAAAGGGGTAATCACCGTACAAAGAGAATAGACGCAGAAAAACGAGTAGAACAAAACACCAGCCGAGCTGATGGTGAATATAAAGAGAGTTATAAACAAAGTCTAACCATTCAATTGGTAGACTTCACCGAACTTGAAAAAGGGTAAGGCAGAGTCGTAAGAAGACAATCAGGCCCTAGTCGAGGTCAGAAGCATGTTGAGTAGAAGATAACACCGAGCGGAAGAGCTATAACCAAATAGGAGGTCAGATTTCTCTATGAAAGAAACCTACAATGAGCGTTACCAATAAGAAGAGGGTTAGACGAGCTCCCAAGGTAGTAAGCAAGTAAAGCCGATCGAGATCCTCTCATAATGAATGATAATCAATATAACGACTTAGGGACCACGATAGAAGAATCAATCCAACCATTTATGTAATGGCCTTTAAAATTGGTTCCATGATATGAATATAATTAAAATGTGTGATTAGGTTAGTCAAGTAGTGGAATAATGAGGGATAACTGTTATAGGAAGTATAAATAACGAGATGGAATCCAGATGAATGTAATTTCTCTCTTCTTTGGCAATCTAATTTACTACTTGGCACCTCACTTTATTACTTTCTGGAACAAATTTGGCGCCATTTGTGGGAAACGTTAACAAAGCATAAAAAACTAAAGAAACCATTGTAGTAACTAGGTCAGGGATCAGAGAGTTGGAGCAAATCGACTTGTAAGACTAGACACGACAAATCCCACCGCAACCGCCGACACGAAAGCTACGCTTATAGCTCCAACTGCACCCATGGAGCCTGTCGCACAAGTAATACAGCCAAAGACCGTCACGGGACTAGAGATCAACCCCGTCAGATTAGTGACAACCCCTATCATGTTAGAGGTCCCCATTGAGAACCCAATGGTAGCCCCGACCTTCCGGAAACTGGAGCAGAAACTCCATAATCTTTATTAGGAATAACTTAGGGTGGCGTGCGAGCGAGACGCTCAAGAGCAGGTTATGGATGCAACCCTAAAAGGGATAAATGATCTACTCAACGCACTAACTGCTAAGACAAAGGGGGCAAGCTGAGCTAACCTTCCGTCCGGACCCGGTGCAAGCCGCATCAACATGGAAGATCGATCGTCCAAACTTGATTACCAGAAAGAGAGAGAGGGAGACAATGGAAGTAAAAAGCGGTCTAAAGAAACTGAACCGAGAAAGGAAGTATACCGCCCCGCTTCTAAGCGGGTTAGAGAGGAATCTAACGTTTACTACAATCAGGTAAGGCCTCAAATGTCAAGTTATATCCTTAAGGATTCACCTTTTGTAGAAAAAATATTGGAGCCCCAATTGCTAAGGAAATTCGATCCTTTCCGGATGCAGGCCTATGACTGAACGGGCGACTCAGAGAGGCAACTCATACAATTTTGCAATATGATGATGGCGTTCAATCTTGATGACGCCATGTTATGCCGATCACTCTTGATGACTCTTAAGGGAAACACTATGGATTTGTTCAGTAGTCTTCCCAAAGGGTCCATCCATAATTTTTCTGGACTATGGAAAGCATTTAGGTAGTGTTTCGTTGGCAACAAAGAACTGAAAAGCAAGTGCGATTTCATTATGGATATCTACTAGAGGCAAGGTGAATTCCTTAAAAGTTACGTCAGCTATTTCGTCAACGTCATGAATGCGCTACCGAACCTACAAGAAAATATGGTTGTGGCCTCGCTCAAGAGGGGTCTGGATAGGAAAGGGGAGTTATACGCTGATCTCTTATGCTTCCCTTGCGAGGAAATGAAGGATATTCTCACCCGAGCACACACTTTCATACGCATAGATGATGCCCGCAGAGGATATTCACCTGACTGGCATACCGCTGAATTTAAAGGAAGAGTTTCAGAGTGCAAAAGAATTAATGATAACCTTCAACGAGACACTGGTCGCCGACCTTAATAATATGAGAATACATCTAGTAAGTTCACCTCGTTGATCGAAACCATTTCGATCATTTATGGCCGGATTAAGGGAAGGATAAAATAACAAACACCGCAGGCAACGAGTGCACCCGATTTCAAACGTTCAAATCAGTATTTTTGTTCATACCACGGTGATGATGGGGACCCAACCAACGAGTGTTGGCAACTGAAGGAATAAATTCAGAGGTTTATAGAAGATGGAGAACTTGTTCAATTCATTAAAATACAAGACTACCAAAGGCGACCCGAGCAGAGAGAGAAGTCAAAACCGGTCGGCGAGGAAAAAACTGCTAACGATGCCTCAGACGATAAAGAAAAGCAGCAGTAGTTGTTCGCTAGAGCATGGGGCCAGTCCCAGCTGATCAACGATGAGGATCTTGATGCCGGGAGGCGACCAAAAATAGCTAGTAATACGATATCTGAGGTCAATAAACAGTCCCCTTTACTATATACAATTTCAGGTGGAAACTCCGAGCAATGAAAAAAGGGAAATACGAGAAACAAATGGACAATTAGACATGGAGGTATGCGGAGTGGAAACTCCATCATATCACAACTATCGTGATCCCATAGCTAACATCACGTTCAATGACGATTACTTGCAAGGGGTCAACATGATCCACGGAGATGCTTTAACGATAAACCTTGACATAGGGAGAGTTATGGTAACTGTAGTCCTAGTCAACGGAGGAAGCCCTGCTAATATAATATTTAAAAGAAGTTATGACAAGATGAAGAATGTCTCACCCTTCAAGTCAACTAAATAAACATTGGTCGGCTACAATGGACACATATCCGAGTGTGTAGGTGTAACTAATGGTTAAGGTAGGTTACTGAGCCACGAAACGCGAGCTTAAAACCTTATTCATGATATCAGATGCTCCTAGTTCTTACCATGCAATAATTGGCAGATTATGGCTACATTGAATTGAGGTTACGCCATGCATATTCCGACAGTTCATCAAGTATCCGGTAGGAAACACAGTAGGCATAATCAGATGAAGTCAGCGCATTGCGAGATCATGCTATGTGGTGACAGTATATCTGGCTAAACCTCTGATATAGCAATGAATTGGTGAGGGGGGGGGGGCAGTAACCGAGGGTCTTACAACTTCCTCGCCCGATATTAACCCGAGTTGCCCAACTACCTAACACCTACACAAAGGTAGGCCACACTCTAGTCTTCACAAATTTCTCCATCCCACGAGAAATATCTTCAAGATTTTGTTTCTTAGGCCGGTGCTCACCTCTAGCACCCTCGGTCTGACTTGTATGCACTTCTGCTTGTGCTGTATATAAATTAATCACCTAGAGAACCTTTCCCCGAGACTACTCTATTGTTAACATGGGGGGCTGCTCATCTTGACCATCTGGCATCGCACCCCCATCACCTTCCCTCTTTTCTTCATTGATTAACTACTGTTTCATTGTTACTAGTGGTACTACATCCACTATTAACTGCTCTTCTACTAAGTTTTCTTCATCATATTCATTAACACGGGATCTACGTGCCCGATCCATATTGGAATTACCTTCTAGATGAGCATACTTCTCTTTGACATCCCCTCCAATACTTAGCACCTCTTCCTCCTTATTGGTCTGAAATTGCAAGGAGGATGATCCTTCTGCTTCTCTTAATTTCCTACCATGAAGACTTGATAAGAATACTCCCATACTGTTCTCTCCATGTAATGCTGCTCCATCAACGTCCTTAAGCGAGCAGTTGTTACTTTCTCCCCAGTTCCAGTCATGGTTACCGTCCCGTCTGCTGTAATAGTTAGCTCCACAATTGGCCACAACCCAACTTGCAAGTAGTTCACCTGAGTAAATAATCATAAGGTCTCTTGCAACCACGTATAACTTGTTAAGTTTGAAACTTTGAATAGCAGATTCACAGATCCCTCAGGTAAGACCTCTTACACCACTTATTGTGTTTCCCTTCACCTGCATGCAAAAATATATTTGTTAGAAGCAGAACAAAAATGGTGGTAGCTCATATTTCTGCGGATATATTCCTTACATTTGGTCTTCCATCTCTATTCGAGCTGCAAATTTAATAACGCATTTTTATGCTCCCAGTTACTAGAAACAAATACAGTTGAATTTTTCCAATTTTTTTTTCAGCAATGGGCAACTCAACTATTTTTTGAATTCTAGCAACTTGGGCATAAAAGAAGGGAGACTTAGCTAATTTGGCCACATCTATTGCTGCCAACAGATCCGCTAAGTAAATTGGCATTCCAAGCAATCGTTAGCTTAGGGGTATACTCAGTAGGGTCCACTAACCATTTACAACTAATTTAGTTGGGCATATGCCCAAAAAGCTGAAGAAGTCTCGGATTCGGCTAGGTAATAGCAAGCGTAAACTCCAATAAAAAATGGTAGTAAACAAGCAAGTCTCGTTCTCCCTATCCTGAAAAGAATATTCCCGAACATATGGAACCCTAACAGTTATAACACTGGGTATACCATAGTTGGCCCTAAAGTTAGGAAGGACAATGACGTCAATGTGTGTACTTATGGGATATTTGGCAAAAGTAGTTTTTTTAACAATACAAGGTCTTCAATTTATGATTTTATGAACTTCACCGCTTTCTCCTACCTCTTTACAGTATTTTTTGGACCCATCTTATATCTAGATCAATTGCAATGATAATATGGGAGGAGTAAGAGTATGCAACTGGTGGAACAACTCACACCTGAACACCCCTACCACTAATGGGGGTTACTCGGTTCTATATACCCGCGCCAAGAGGGTCTAGTATCAAGGTGTTTGTTATAATCAAGAGAAACCAGAAAGAATTAGTAGAAGACCTGTATAAATATAAGTATTGGTCTGGGAACTCCTCCTTTAGTCGATAAAGAAAGTCAGAATATCGTGAATATTCTTTTTGCCACACAATACCTGAACTAGGGGGTCCCCTGACAAGAGGGTAATCATCATACAAAGAGAATAAATGCAGACAACCGAGCAGAACAAAACACCAGCCGAGCTGATGGTGAATATAAAGGGAGTTATAAATAAAATTGAACCATTTAATTAATAGACTTTGCCGAACATGAAAAAAGGCAAGACGAAGTCGTAAGAAGACAATCAGCCCCTGGCCGAGGTCAGAAGAATGCTGAGCAGACGATAACACTGAGCAGGAAAGCGATAGCCAAATAGGAGCTCAGATTCATGTATGAAAGAAACCGACAACGTGCGTTCTCAAGAAGAAAAGGGTTAGACGAACACCCAAGGTAGTAAGCAAGTAAAGCCGACCGAGCTCCTCGCATATTGAATGATAGTGAATATAACGGCTTGGGGACTACGATAAAAGAATCAATCAAACCATTTATGTAATGGTTTTTGAAATTGGTTCCATGATATGAATGTAATTAAAACGTGTAATTAGTACAGTCAAGTAGTGGAATACTGGGGGATAACCGTTATAAGAAGTATAAATAACGAGATAGAACCCGGATGAATGTAATTTCTCTCTTCTTTGGAAATATAATTTACTTACTGGCAGCTCTCTTTGTTATTTCATATAACAATAGGCACAAACTCAATTATATCACATCCTCTTACAAATACAGTATTAACAAAGGTTTTCCAAAAACACAGTATTATGATGGATGTAGTTGATATGATGCGATTAATATTTAGATATTGTATACATAAAGGTTTATTAAAATATATGGCTTCATTAAATTTATTGACATCTGTTAGGTAGGACCATTTAAGAGTACATATATACGATGATATTTCATAATATTCTTAAACTTCACACCCTAGTTGGCCCAAATAATTGAATGATGATAATAATGTGACTACTGTTGCAATATATTATTCACATTACGAGAAATATGTCTTTAGTCTTTTATAATTTATTGATCATGTACAGACTTGTACCGTTCACTTATTGACATTGGATTTAGGGTCCCCGTTAAAGTTCAATATATTTTTAAGTAGCATATCATGATACAAATGGGAGATTTTTAGAAATTATATAGATCGTATGCTACATGAATATTTAGTCATTGTCATAAGTAGTTCAATTAGAAAGTGATCAGGTTAATTATATTATATATAATTAAATGGGAATTGAGTCTATAGGTTAAAAGATCGCTGTGGAGGTATAAGTCTGCGGACCAAATTGAATTTGGACACGACGAATGATTTGATATAAATCTCAAAACTTAGTCGTGAAATGATAATTCAACGACTCAACTGATAAAACTAATTTAGTGCGCTTTGGATCTTCAAAACGCACAAAATAAATAGTCTTTGTACAATTAGGATTTTTCGTTGTATTTTAATATAAAAAGAAGAGTATAGTTCAAAAATTATTTTAACCTAAATCCAAAATAACCGTTACCGTTTTATCCATAGTAAGACTTACAACTATCTTAGCTATAATAATTTTTTTAAAACGTAAATAGAACGAGGAATTTGTAATAAACTAAATAGTGAGGATTCAATTAGTTCTAGTGGCACCCATATTTTTATGCATACAAATTTGGCTTATTTTTTCTAAAATGAAATAGTTCAATTAATCTTATCATATATCTCCATACCAATTTTAGTGGCACCCATATGGTTATGAATGAGAATTTCACATCTTTTCTAAAGTGAAAAATATGTTGACAAAAACGAAAAAATATTCTAACTATTCCGGGGGTGATTATTATTTCGTAGTTGTATTTACATATTTTACAAGTACAAACAAAAGAACTATGACTAGTACTACTTTCAAACTAATTCACGTTATCTTACCAATTTACCTATAATTTCTTATGATCCTTTCAGGTGCTACCGGCTCAATTATCACAGTTAAGATATCTTGATATTCGAGTATCTTATGGCAAGTCTCAACTAAACAATGCCTGCATTTCGGACATGAAGTATTTGACTTTAACCACATGTCAATACACTGAACATGGAAGCCGTGGTTGCACTTAGGAAGCACTCTAAGTTGCTCTCCGGTCTCAAACTCCGACAAACATATAACACACTCAGAATCAAGTCCGATAAATTTGATCTCTGGTGTGTAAGTCATTATTGGAAATGTCGTCAAGATATTTTGAGGTACTCCTTTATTGATAACCGGACTAGAAATTGCTCTTGACTCGTAGATTAGTAAAGTGGAAGAACATTTAATCGTGCATCTTATGATATAATGTAACCCTAACGAGCAAATAATGCCACAAATAAGGACAGAAAGAATCATCAAAACATCTCCATTCAAGTGAGAGTTTTCGATATTACTATGACTCAAGGAAATTGTTGTGGCCATCCCGGGTGGCGATTGATTAAAAGGATTGGGTAGTACCAATAACTTTCTTGAATGAACATTTTCCGTAAACCCCTGCAAGGATTGTGGAGATGGTAAAGGATGTGTAAACATTCTAGTTTTTTTGGATGGTTTGTTGTTTTTTTTGTGTGTTAATTATTTGAAAAGAACAAGTTTGATTATATAGGGCAATGGGTTTGTTTTTGAAGACTTATATTGTAACTATTTTATAATATTAATTGATTTTGAAGCCTGCTTTTGAAGATATTGGGGAGTTGGTCTTATCCTTATTTGTTTGTGCGTAGATATGGCACTGAGTTTTTGTATGTACAAAGCGTAGCCCTGTTCCAGTTATATCATAGGACCATATTTTACTAAGACTACTGATCCTTCTGTTTACATATTATAGCAATATGATGTTTGTATGTTTCGATATACTGTTTTACTAATTGTCTCTTAAGCAAAAAAGAAGCGACTTAGTTTGAGCTAACTATATGTCATTGTCTAATAGATACGCTTCAGAGAGCCTAGTTGGTCGAGTGAGAATCTATGACCAATAAGAATTTATGTCCTTTTACGACACGTGTTTTCTGTAAGAGAGAAAAATTTGATATAGATTTATATTCTTAGAATTTTGATATAGATTTCATATTTCTAAGTTGGAGTAAGTATAAGCGCTTTTCATTTTTATATAAAAGAACTATTTTGGAGAGGCTAATCTACTAATAATAATGCAGAATTAAAATTATTTAACTATAATAATTTAGGACTTTGAAAAAAAATATTAATAACCATTTCGTTATTGTTATCCACCTAAATATTTTTAGTACTTATTATATTTCGTTTTAATCTTTTTGTTTAGTTTGTTTTTCTTTCGATCAATTTGTTTTTCAATTGAAATCATTTTTTTTATTAATATCTTTTGCAGTTGTAGGTTGTATATTTTTTCTTTTTACATTTATCAATAGTTTATCAAATTGACATTTGTTTTTTGTTTTTTGGTTTCTGTATTTTTTATTTGTATCTAGTTATTTTGTTGTTGTCTTATAATTATATGATTATTTTAGTTATATTGATTATTTTATTTTATACATTTACGTAAATCATTTGAAAATTATCTGAAAAGAATGATTTCTGGGTTAAGAAATCTGGGTACGATAGTATCTATTAAATGATGCTAAAAATACTTCGTAAAATGGTTGCAGAATTATGTTATAGGTGGTTGCGTAAAAGGGTTACAAAATTATGGTATAAGCTGCTGTGTAAAAGGGTTGCGAAATTACATTGTATTGGGCACTACCTTGAGTTGTGAAATTAAGAACATTTTAAGTTAGATTAATTAGGAAATGCATCTGGTTGTGTTCGGATGTGTTCGGATGTGTTCGGACAAGACAGTGTGGTCTAAGCGGATAATAACATTTTAACCTTTCGTCTTCTGTCCTTTTAACCTTTCGTCTTCTGCCCCTTAATACATATAGCTTTCACTATAAATATTCATTTCTCCCTCTAGTTCTAAGTTTACAATCTTTAACTTCTGTTCATCCTTAGGCCAAGAACGCCTGTTCTAGAGAGAGAAAATATCAACTTTCATCCCAAATTCTTTCCTTGTCATTACATGCCTGAAGAGTTTATCAATCTTGACAAATATAAGCTTTGGTGGTGCTTCAATATCTCAAACCAAACTGCTGCTAGTGGAACTTCCGATAGAAGAAGGCATCCCACACTTGTTGCCATCTTTGAAGCAAACTTTGGTGATAATTGGTCCCCTATCCGAGAATGCACCTCCCTTGCTGCTCAACCCTCCAGTCAAGCTTGTTTAACGAATAACAAGATTGATCTTGTATCATCTAAATCCGTTCACAAATCTTCTCCTTTCTTAATGATGAGTGATGAAAAGGAAAAACTTGCTAGAGTAAATGCAGGAGAACGTGTTAAGAGGAAAAGGTCCCCCGATCCACCTACAAAGTCAATTTCATCTTCTGCTGCGACCCCTCAAGTAACTCCGCAGGGGTCCCCCCAAACAACTCATGCAGTCAGTCCCTAAAAATATTCTACACGGGGTGTTCGCGTGGAATAAGTTTTGAAATCCATTCCTGAAATCCAAGAGAAAGCTTTGATTGATGAGTCAGATAATAACGAGGAACATAATGATGGGGTTGTGGTTGAGGCACAACCCTTACAATTTGTACCCGCGAAGACTCCCCCCCCCCCCCCCCCGGATCATCTATGCCAAGTCAGGGTGTATCTTCTCCTCCCTTAGAAATTACAACTGATCCCCCCGCCCCCTTGGAGAGGAGATACTTCCTCGGGAAAGAAAGACATAAATAAGAAGAAATGCGCCACAGATCTACCTTCGAACAATGAAGATGTTTTAGTTGATAACCTTCGCAGAATCGAGACCAAGAATCTACTTCCCCTTTATAAACTGAAGTACAAATATTTTCATCTGGCCGAGGAGTTAAAACTTAGAGACCGGTGGGAAATCCCCAGAAACATTACCATTCGATTTTCTACCGTCGGAGAGACTCTGTTGTCCTTTCACAATCATTCACTGATTCTTTACATCGAGCTCATAAATTGCGGCCTCTTTATACCTCTTGATCCTGCTCTAGTAGAGTACTTCAACCTCATCAGCCTCTGCCCCTTTTATGCTGGTGCTAACATGTGATACACACTCATAGCCTGCATCATCGCCTCTAGGCTTTCTAAAACAGCCTTTTCCATAGAGCATCTTATCTCCATTTCAGGTGTGCCTAAGAACTCTCATTACCTTTTTACTCTCTTGGTTTTGCAAGGAAGTTCAAGGTAATCAAGGATTTATTAGAAGTCGATAAAAAATGGAAGCAACAATTCATTTTTATCTCCGAGCTATGGGAAATTGGCTTTGAGAATTCCGACGACCTTCCTCATCGGTTAACCTTGAAGTGGTCTTGAAAAGGTACACATCCTAATTTGCTATTCTGTTTTATTAATTAAACTCGGATAATCTTAAGGTGTTTCTCTTAAACAGCTATGTAGGAAATTGCCAAACCCTTTAAAAGTTATGCAAAGGCTGCCAAAAAAATCTTCAAGAAACTAAACATTTGGGAAGGTGAACATTAGGACCATAAATTTCATCAAAGTTTCCAGCCAATGAAATTTGTAAGAAGAAATATTTGGAGGTATGCCATTGGAGAGAAAAAACCCACGTTTGACCTCATAGTACCTCCCCCGAATAATGCTATTCTCAAACACCTAGAAGGTCTGGACAATATAGTTTACCTTCCCACACAAGCCCGAGCTCCGAGTCACCAAGATGCAGAAAAACCCGATACGGGGGATGGCCGTAACGAGGAGGATGCAGAATCGCAGAGTGATTCTTCCGAGGAACAAAGGGTAGGAGTCTTAAGAGACCATCAGAATGATACCCAGGATAAAAGACCAACGAATGTTCAACAAGAAAACCAAGTTGATCCCCTGGTAAGCCCTTCGACTAGTGTCCAGGAAGAAAAATAGAAAGATGTTGACAATGAGACTCTATTTGAGGTGAGACCAATTGGGAGATGTGAGGTTGTAAGGCCAAGAAGGCTTACCGCTGAGAAAAACCAAAAGAAAGTGGTTGACAGTAAAGGGGAAAGTGACAACACAAATTGTCCGCGCTTACCCCCGTATAAAGAAAATTGTTATAGTTGACTTGGATTCTAGGGGAGAATTTTTCCTTCAAAAGAAACAACCTGCTGGTTAACAATAAAATTTTGAGGAAGGTGAATATTTCTCCCCTGCCTCAGCTTACTTTGACGTTTATGAAAACGACTTTGTGGCTAGTGAGTTGAAAAAATTTCTCTGTGCTGCTTCTCTTCTCGAACGGAAAGCTAACCGCAAAGATCGTTACAAGAATGAAATCCTCCAAAAAAGGGTTGAAGTAAAGAGACGGACCACCGAGGCGACCGACTTGAAGAAAAAGGTGAAAGACTTGACGGACAAACTTGTCAAGAAAGAAGAGGTATCCTCCCGATTGAAAAATATTGAGGACGAACTTTCTAAAGAGAAAAAGACATATATTGATCGTTTATCCAGTATTACCTCCCAAAAGACGTGAGCTTTCCGAGGAGAACAGAAGGTTTGACGATGAACGAGAGCGCTTCATTACCAGAGGTATCGAAGGGGACACTCTTATCGATGGTCATATTGAATCTTGTGCAAAGACTAAGACATAATTTAAGAGTGTTGTTGCAGACATTGAAAAGCTGTCAAAGGAAAACAAGTCTCTAAAGAAGGATTTTGATATTGAGCAAAAGAAAAGTCTAGATGCATATGCAACCAGTATTGTATCTCTCCTTAAAGAAAAATATGCCAACATGAAATCCGCTCTCGTGTTAGAGATCCATGAGAAATTTCCAGACTTAAAGCTAGGTAGCCTTTGGCAACACGTTATTGAATGACATTGCATTGTAGGTGTTTCTATGGAAGATTTGGAGAGTAGCGATGATTCAGAAAGTTCGTCCTCGGAATCTGACTCTCCAAAATGCAGTAAGGAATTAGGCATGTTCATAAGAATTTGGTTATTTTACTCAGTTATGATTTGAAGGATGGCAAATATAAGGTCTTGAATGTTAAAATTTCCTATAGTTTTATCATTATTAGGAAGCTTAGTTAGGGTTTTGTTAAAGTAATTTTCAGTAGAGTTCCCCATATCATTTTGATCAGTGATACATTTAGAGGCATAAAAATGCTAAGGATTCCATTCTTTGTCCTATTTTTTTTACAAAATTATGATATGTACCAGTGTTAATATTGTCATCATTAAGCCAGGGATCATAACACTTTTTATGCCAAAAAGCCTCTTCTTTTGCAAGATATTGAAGGTAAATAGCATTGGCTTTAGATTGATTAATTATGTCATCATAATTACCACTTTCTTGGTGTTTAATTTCTAATCTTTTCACGATATCCTCAGCTTTCATAATAACATAAAAAACATTACCAAATATATCTATATTCCATTCCTAAGGTCAGTTTTAAGTCTCTTCAATTTATTTTAAATATATACACAGGGTAGCCTTTCGTACTTTGATCCCAACTTTTTTGAATAATACTTAGGAAGTCTTTATTTAAGATCCACATGTTTTGGAATTTAAAAGAATTTTTAGGCCCGTTGCTAGCTTGGGAGATAATGATACAAATAGGGGTGTGATGAGAACAGGTTTTGGTCATATGGTGAACTTTGGTTTCAGAGAAATTATCAATCCAAGCTGAGTTGTAGAGAACACGATCAAACCTTTACCACTTAGTTTTCTTTGACCAGATATATTTATTATGAGAGAATCCACCATCTTCCAAATATCATTCTCTTATAGTTGATAAGACAAAAAGTGACTAAGGTTGGTATCTTGGATCTAGGGTTTGATGTGACTAGAAAATAAAGTGTAAAGAGAGAAAGTTGAAAGAGAATGTATTTAATAATGTTCACCCAACCAGAAAAAGGGGGGGGGGGGGGTTCCCTTATATAGTGGGTGAAGTGGCCCCCACCTTTTTCCTTTATGGTCCTTTTACATTTCTAATTAACTTTTACAACTTGGTCCTTCACTTTTCAATACTTGAGGATATTCACATCTAACTATTGTTACCTAACAATAAATATAAGAATAGGACACATACATTTATTTTAATCAATAATTAATATTTCCAATCTCGAGCCTCGCAATTTATTGCCTCATCAATAGTGACATTAAAATCTTCAGTACTTTTCAGACATGAGAAACAAAGTGGTTCATTAGATGAGGAGATTACGTTTAGATCTCCCATAACCAACCATTCCCTGTTTGGATTAGCAATAATTCTCATGTGATTCCATGGATCTTTTCTTGTCTTTTTTCGCATTTAGCATAAACAATTGTGGCAATAAGACCTTTCTTCATAGATATACGTTTAAATTCTGATTGAATATATTTTAGTGATCAATAAAAACATCAATCTCAAAACCTCATTCCTTATTGCTAATATTGGATATGTAGTTTCTTAATCCCATATAAACAACAATATTGTGTAGATTGTCTTTGTTTATTAGAGGTTTTGAATTACAATGATGTCAATATTCTCATTAGTTTTGATAGACTAGTCCTCTTTTGAAGCTTTATTTCCAATTCCTCAAATTTTTTAATTGAGGATTTTTATTATCATTTGATATTATAGGTTAAAGATATAGATATTCTTTTATTCTTAAAAGACTTGACAACCAATAGGCCTTTTTCGTTTAGCTTTAGCTTTCTTCGATTTCTTGTTCAGAAGGTCCTGAATTTTTTTATCACTGTAGGAGAGTTTGGAAGGCTTCCCGTGTTTTTCTTTTTAGGATCATAGTTATCCAATAGTTATGTCAATATTTATCTTGTTGGATTTCTTATTAGGTCTCATATCATTTTTAGTAGCTTTCCAATCGATGTTCCCATGGTTACTATTACTTGTTTTGTTGTTGCTGGTATTATCTTACGGTTGACCCTTAATAACTATAGACTTAATTTTGGGAGCATCTATCTTATTATTCCGTGTACCGATTTGCAGTTTTCAAAGAATTATTTTACAAGCTTCATGACTGCGGCTAAGGTGATTACAGGTATTGCAGTATTTAGGTAAGTCTTTATATCTTATGTTCAACCAACACCCATCATTTTCCTCAAACCTAACCCACAGATGATATTTTATTTTCTTGATAAGATCTAGTTTTATCCAGGCATACCAAGAGTTGTACGTAACTTTATTTTTGTCTATGATCCGTGTTTTTAGGGGCTGGCCAATGGTAGTAGTTATTTTAGTTATAAGACTCTCATTATATAAAAAATCAGGGAGGTTAGAGATCCCGATCCACACATGAGTGATAGGACATTCATATTTTAGTTTGAAGGAGGTTGGCCATTTGAAGAACCTTATGGATTATTCTCCTATGGTCCAAACATTTTTAGACCATAGTTTACGTTGGTAATCCTTTAATGTGAATTCGATCATTATATGTCCAACATCCTAACTAGAGACGTTATATTCACCCACAAACTTTAAAGAACTCAAGAACTGTTTTATTAGGTTGAGTTTAGGCATATCTTTGGAGAATTTATCTATCAAAGTAAACCTTGAAGATGCCAACAACCTTTTTTGTCCTGCATTGAGTATTGAACGGAAATGTAGTCGCTTTTTTCATTGATTTCAGTTGAAGTATATTCAGAGCTTTTCTCGGTGATTCCTGTAGCATCTGCAAAATTTTTGTGAGTGGTAGCTTTTCGTTTTTGTTATCTATTTGTTCATTAGACATGCCAGAAAATTGGTTATGAATTGCTGGATATGAATTGTTCATTGTAGATTGTTGTAAATATGAAAAATCTGATTCACTAAATGAGCTCTTTTGTTCTGCTTTTTTGTTTTCCAAGAGCCTTGAACTAATAGGGTTGTTCAAATTGATTTCATTCTTTATTTGATTTTCAGAATTTTTGAAATCTTTATCTTCCATTGACTTTGTCTGGCAAGCAGCCAGGAACCGGAGAAGATCAAAAGTAGATTCAAGATGGATTAATTGAGCAGATCTTGATTAATTCTTAAAAAACTCTTTTTCTTTCATTTAAATTTGAAAGTTTTTTGTCCTCTTGTAATTTAATATACTTATAACTATATACAATCTTTAATAAAAAAGGGGAAAATATAAATATTTTAATATTTTTTATTTTATATCTGAATAAATTTTAAAAAACTATATTTAAAGAAATGGTGGAAAAGCATCCCCATTATTTTTTAAATGACTACAACACTCTATATCATCAAATAAACAGAAATAGACAGATATTTCCAGTGGAAAGTGCAGGTCGCCTAAAAAGACAAAAGGACGGAATAAAATATCCTACTTTTTAATATTTTTTCCGCGTCTTACAGGAAATCCGATGGTATCTTGTTGTATGATACCTTATCTACTAGATATACTTCAATGCATCAAAACCCAGTTATAGTGCAGCCTCTCCTTATGTTGGTTTTCGTTGTGACATTAGAATATAAATATAAAAGGGATTGGTATCAACCTCTGTGGATCTAAGATTCAGTATTTGTATGACACATAAAGAGCGATCGATATAGAAAATAAAGAATTATCATAGATTTGCGGACAGATATTTCCCAACCTATTAAAAGTGGTATATATGCTTTTTATAAATAATTATCCTTTTACTTTTCTTGATAATATTTTCTTTACATCCAGGTGATCTACCACGAAGACTAACCAAGTTATGATTACTTTATTTAACAAGCACTAAAAGTAACCCTTCATTTTTTTAAATATAATTTTTAGGATTTGGCTATGGTCTTTATCAATACATGACGCTATATAAAAGACGGTGGTACAGAAGCTTTTATTATAAATATATTGTATATATGGTTTTTTTTTTAAAAAGAAATTGTCATTAAAAAAGTTTATATAATAAAATTCTTTTAAAAAATATATAAGCAAACTTTTAACACTAAAAATTAATTTATTTTGAAAAAGAAAGATCAAGATCTAAAATTTGGATCCGATAAACACATTGCTAGGTTAGTCTTCACTTCAGTTATTTTAAGTTTATGAAGACGGTTGATAGACTAATAGAGATGTAATCGTCATAGTTTCTCTTAATTCAAAAGATGAATTAAATTACCAAAACTAAGTGATTGATAAACTATTTTTACACACAATGGTGATCCATGCATATAAAAATTACAAAATAGATTGTTCACATATTTACTATTGTATACTAAAATAGATCGAAACCTTGTAACAATTAAATATTCATTTGTTACTAGTATTTGCATCTCTCGAAAAGAGGTTGACAATCTAGTTTATTGAGGTAATGTAAACCCACTTGACTACTCTGTATGTACATAGATGTGTTGGATACTTAAGGAGAACTTACAAAATAAATCAATTAGGTGCATACATAGCTATTGAAGTCGTAGAAGAAATTCATGAAGTTATATATAAATAGTTCTAATGTAGGGATGGTCAAAACATATATATTGTTCACGTATAAGTGTTGGTTATGCTCATATTTCTTCATGATTGAGAGTCATTGACATTTCTGTAAAAGAATTAAGTTTCTCACATCTAACCTTGGTGGTTGACCCTAAAAAAGGTATGGTAGTTTAATAGAAAATATCATGATCCATTTTGTTTAGTTAAAATGTGTCAAAGTTCATTGTGAGACTACTATATTCAAAGGCAGTTATGCAAACAAAAGTAATATTTAGTAAACTTGTACATTTAGGATAATTCAGTGCGAGCAAAACTTTATGAGCGTAGGAATAAGGAATTAGAGTATAATACAATAATAAATATCTTAATTTAGGATACATTTTATACTATACGAGTTTAGGTTAAGAACCTACTATAAAATTTATATTTTAGAGAATACATTAAGTTTGAGGATATAATTTGGGGGAAGGAATCAGTGAACAAATCTTATTATGGAGAATAATTAGAAATGGTTCGTTTAGATTCAAAAGATAAAGGTTAATATTGTATAACTGATTAATTTTTAATCGTGAGAATGATTAACTTCTCTACAACTTAATGTTTAAATCTTCACGTAAGAATAAAGAGGTATAAGAACTTTTGTATATCTAATCGTGTTACCTTTAAGTTAATCATGGTTAAAAGATATTGTGACTAGCTAGTCTATTTTTTTAGATTATGAATACGAACTAAAACTGAATTATCTTAAATCAAGATTCACTTTTGTTATAATATTCCACAACTGAGAATTATATTTATGTGATGATAGGGAAGTTTAAACCAAATTCTTCCTTTGCATTGCAAGGTTTTCAATGTTCTTATTGAACTCATTAGAGTGGTACAAAATATTAATTATATTTTTTTATTACACCACACAGAATCTTATTTGCTTATAAAACTCTATGTAATGTTACATAAGTTGAATCTGAATTCTTTTGTTGCATCATAAAGATCTTAACGTTATTTTCTAAGTTACTTTGTTGTATTATACATATATAAATATTATTTTACAAACAATGGCCCTTAAAACCAACTATTGTTATGGCCCTCCAGCCGACACGAGATTATCAAATTGAAATGGTATTGAATTTTATGGGTTAAATATAGAAGAAAGATTATATTTAGAATCTTAAGATTGAATGTATAACTATTAAGTCCATGTAAATTCATTAGTACCAAGATATAAATAAAAGATAAGAAAGAAAAGATAAATTATAGTATATTTTTTATGCATCTTTATTAAAATATATATCTTTTAAAAAATAAAAACACTATAACTAAAAGTTTATATCGCTCTACCACTGCAACCCATCAAGTGCTACTAGCTCTCCTTCTTCAAATGCTAAACAAAATATTGCTCGTACACAAAAGAATTACCCACAACCTTCGGCTTAGATCCGTAAATATGACGTATATAGACCTATTGTCTTCTTCAAAAAGTTTGATGTCGGATGGTATGGATTATTTTCGACTGAGGGTAATTTTGTCAGGTGTTTTGCGGTGTTTCAAAGGTATTTAATGTTTGGGTGTTTTGTAGTGAGAGATTTAAGCTGCGTGGTTGTATTAAATATTCATTACCCTCATTAATGAAAGTGGTTAGGTATTTATACCCTTAATTATGGGCCACATGGGCTTTCGGGTCAAACTTATGAAACCGGGCCGAGTTCAAAAACCCATTAGTTTATTAAGAAGATTAGCAATTAGCTTAGTCAAAAGGTGATTAACTTTTAATACTTTTGTCCAATTCGGATGGTTCAATGGGTAACTTTTTTCCGAATTGGCCCTGTCCGGTTTTTACAGTGAGTGGTGAAAATTTCTGGACTCATCAGTAGCCCCTTTTTAAGTTTTGTTCGAAGGCCTTTGGCAAGACCTAAAAAATTGCCTTTGGGCACTTGTGACATTTTCCGGACGAATTTAGTGTTTAGTAAAGGACTTATTTGGACTGAAAAACTCTTCAGAAGTTCAAAGGTTTTGCCATGGATTGTGGGACACGTGTCATCTTCTGATTTGCCTCACTAGCCGTTTTTCTCCTAGAACGGCGCTCCCACTAATACCCAAAAAGTAACCTCTTCATTTAATGCCTATGACGTCAGTGCTGTCTTCAATCATTACTTTTGTCTTTTTGTATTCTCTTAGGTTTTTTGGCATCTTTTTGTCTCATTAGTATAAATTACCTCCTTTTCACTGTTTTACCATCTTCATTACTCTTTCATTCCTTCACCTCAAAGCTTTCATCTCTATTCTCAAAATCCTTTTGGTGTAAGTTTATGTTTACAGCAAGAAACGTATTGGTAAAAGGTGGGTGGCTTAATCTCTCGGAGTTAGAAAAAGCACAAAGAGTTGAGCGAGAAAGGCATTTTTAAACTAAAGTCCTTGGATGGCCAATGCATTTTTGTAACTGTGTCCGGCTCTTGTCCGGATTTTTCTTTTAAAACTCCAAAGTCCTTGGATGGCCAAGGCATTTTTCATATTTTAATATTATTCCCCGGTGTTAGCCGGACAATTTTACCTTACACAATTCTTGCATTGTTTTATAGTTACCCAATTTTGATGGCTAATGTTTAAATAACCCTTAGTTATTTTACAAGTACTTTAAAGTGAGAGTGTTTAAATTCTCCGATGACAAATGTTTAAATGGTCACCACTCCACCAAATCAATCCGGCCTGTCAGTGATATTTTAAAAGGTTTCAAAGAAACTATCAATCAAACCACTCAGAATTTTTCAAGAAGGTATCGAATTTCATTAAAAAGCCCGAACATCTCATTAAAACCTCCCTGCGCCACCAGGGTAGGAAATAGTATGACCCCTAATATTTACATGGACTTTAAACAAGTAAATATTTACATAATTTTCATTCTAGATACAACCGGAGGTGTTCAATGTTCCAGGGGTGATTCAAGATCCTTCCATCTTTATCTTGAAGCCTGTATGTCCCAGGCTTAAGATTTTCACTGACCACATAGGGTCCTTCCCAAATTGGAGCTAGCTTGCCGAACTGCTTCTCCTTAGTATGTAGGAAGACTTTTCTCAACACTTTATCCCCTGGTTGAAAATCCCTCATTCTGACTCTGGAAGCAAACATGCTTCTCATCAAACCCTGATAGTGCGTGGCTCTGAGTTGCGCCTTAACTCTTTTTTCTTCTATCAAGTCAAGTTGACTTCTGATTGCCACTTCATTAGCCTGTTTGGAAAAATTGTAGACTTTGAATGAAGGAAGAGTTGCTTCTATAGGAGCTATTGCATCCATACCATATACCAAGGCAAATGGGGATTCTTGTGTAGCAGCCCCAGGAGTAGTCCGGTAGGCCTATAGTACTTCTTGTGGATAAGTTGGCGACTTTCAAGCAGTCCCTTCTAAATTTTTTTAAGGCCGGACAAGATGGTCCCGTTCGCTACTTCAACCTGACCATTCGCATGTGGGTGGAAAAGAGAAGAAAAAAAATGCTGAATGCCTCTAGAGGCACAAAAGATCTCCATATCCTTATTATCGAATTGTGGCCCATTGTATGTGGTTATCTTTTGTGGAACCCCAAATCTGCAGCAAATGTTAAATAAGATTAATTTTATAACAGCTTTTGAAGTAGTTCCTGCCAATGGGGCTGCTTCTATCCACTTTGAGAAATAATCGATGGCAACTATAATAGTTTTGCACCCCCCGGACGCCATAGGTAGAGGTCCCACCAGATCCAGCCCCCAACGAGCAAAAGGTATTGGCTCAGAAATTGACTCTAAAGGGACAGCTGAGATATGAATTTCATTACCGTATATTTGGCATGGATCAAACTTCTTCACCAATTCCTTGGCATCTTCCATTATAAAGGGCCAGTAGTATCCGACGTACAAGACTCTTCTTGTTAAACCTCTATAACCATAATATGTTGATCCCTCACCATCATGTAGTTCAGACAATACTATTTGGGACTCTTCAATCCCCAAACATCACAATAGAGGTTTACTAAAAGACTTCTTGTAAAGAATGTCTCTTAGGATTACAAATCCACGAGCCTTATACTTCACTTTCCTTGCCAGTGCTTTTCCGGAGGCAAGATGCCATGTGAGATATATTGAAAAAGAGGATACCTCAAGTCTTGAGGTTGACTTCTTGTATGTTTAAACTTTCCTCCCCCTCCTTGCTCTGATTGAGTTGAATGGATGGGCACTCTTGCACGTGAATCCATTGGTAGGACTCAGAATATGCTATGGTTGCCATGGATTCTGCTAGCATATTTTCTATTCGGGGTATGTGCTCATAGGTGACATCTTTGAAGTTAAACGCCACTTCTTTAAGAATGAATAAATATTTAACCAGCTGCTCATTTTTTGCCTCAAATTGACCTTGTGCATGATGGATAAGAAGCTGAGAATCACTCATTAACCTGACCCTTTTAGCTCCACAAATTAGGACCAACTTTAAACCAGCTATAGCAGGTTCATATTTAGACTCATTATTGGAAGCCCTAAAAGCAAAACATATAACCTGGTACATTTTATCGCCGTACGAAGAGGTTAAACATATTCTAGCACCACAACCCATGGTACTTGATCCACCATCAGTCCGGACAACCCATACTTTCTTAGTCTTTTCCCCCGTTGCTTGCTTAGTGTCTCTGTCCGAATGGAATTCAACTAGGAAATCAGCAACAGACTGAGCCTTGACTGCAGTTCGAGGGGCAAAATCAATATCATAGTCTCCCAACTCCATTGACCATTTGGTCATTCTGCTTGATACGTCTGCCTTCTGATGAACGTTTTTAAGGGAAAAGACGTTCAGACAATGATAGAATGAGACTGAAAGTAGGGTCTCATTTTCCTAGCAGCAATTACCAAAGCCAGTGTTAATTTTTTAAGTTTTAAATACCTCTTTTCAGCATCTATCAAGCTTTTGCTGATGTAGTACACCGGACGAGGATAATTATCCACCTCCCTTACTAGTACTGCACTTATGGCACAATCAGAGACTGCTAAATATAGGTATAATGTCTCTCCATAACAAGGTTTTAGGGGAGGATAAGTGTTTTTTAATTTCATCGAAAGCCTGGTCGCACTGTGGAGACAAGTTAAATTCTTTTGCACCTTTTAAAGTTGGAAAAAATAGGGCACACCTATCCGAAGACCTTGAGATAAAATGGTTTAAAGTAGTTAACCTCTCTGTCAATCTTTGTACTTCTTTAATATTCCGAGGAAGCTCCATCTGCAATAAAGCACTATGCTGGTCTGGATCAGGCTGTATCCCTTTCTCACTTGTCACATACCCCAAAAACTTCCCGGACTGTACTCCGAAAACACACTTCTCTGGATTCAACTTTAAATTTACTTTCACCAAGTTGGCAAAAGTTTCTTGTAGATCTGCCAAGTGTAGTTCTCCTTCCACACTCTTTACCATCATATCATCAGTGTAGACTTCCATGTTTCTTCCAATCTCATTAGCGAAAGCTTTGTTCACCAGCCTCTCACAAATAGCCCCAACATTCTTTAACCCAAAATGCATCACCTTATAACAATGAAGGCCCCTATCAGTAACAAAACTAGTGAGTTCTTGATCATTTGGATCCACTTGAATCTGATTATACCCGGAGAAGGCATCCATAAAGGACAACAACTTGTTCCCAGATGTGGAGTCCACCAACTGATCGATCTGAGGGACCGGATATAGGTCTTTTGGGCAAGACCTATTAAGGTCTGTAAAGTCAATGCACATTCGCCACTTCCCATTTTTATTTTTTATTAATACCGGATTGGCTGTCCATAAAGGGTACTTGGATTCCTTTATGTGCCCTATCTTAGTTAGCCGGTCAACCTCTTGAACTATGACATCATGTTTCTCCTTAGAACAATCTCTCCTATTTTGTACAACAGGTGCTATATCTCTTCGGATGGATAGTTGGTGTGATATAATATATGTTGGCACTCCGGTTACATCAGCATTGCTCCAAGCAAAAACATGCTGATGGTCTGTTAAAAAATACATCATTTTACTCTTCAGTTCTGATGTCATCTTAGATCCGATCTTGACATTTCTTCCTTCAGCCAGAGAGTGAGTTTCAACCTCTTCAATTGGTATTAAAACACCAGGGTCTCTCTGGGGTCATCAATTTCACACTCTCTCCCAAAGGGCCCCTCCAACTACTAATCCTCACTGATCCGAACTGCCCCCAAAGTTCGGGGGGCCAGTGTCGTTGCATAACACTCCCTTGCTAGCTTTTGACTACTTCAGACAACTCCTACTTGTCATTTTCACATCGTACTTTAAATATTGGTGGACTGTCGAAGCCACAACATGCATCCTAGAGAGCCAAGATCTTCCCAAAATATCATTTTAACAAATGGGACAATCCATTACAATAAAAAGTACTCTGACCATCTTCTTAAAAATACCCTTACCTAACAAAACCTCCTCCTCAAACTCCCCGATCACGTCCGCTGAGCTTCCAGTGAAACCCACAATTGACCTGTTCGAACGCTTAATCACTCCTGGATTCTTCATTTGTTTATAGGAAGTCAAAAAAAAGATATTAGCTGAACTACCGGTGTCCACCAAAATTCGTCTAATGTCATTGCCCCCAATGGATGCTCCTATCACAACAACATCTTCATGGGGACAGCTATGTCCCTCAAATCATCTTCATTGAAAACAATGAAGGGAAAAGGAATTTTAGATTGATAGGAAGTCATGCCTCCTTCCAGTTGAGTAGCCAGGGTATGAGCATGCCTCTTTCTCAAAGAAGCAGTCGGTGCAGTCATGGTGTCCCCCCCAAATATGGTAAGTGGCTCAAAAAAGCTGATGAGTCCGGACACCGTCTTCTGTGTTCTGTGATAACGCCCACCTTATTTCGGGTTGGATCAGGATCAAAATACTCTGACTCCACATCAAATCTTTCAATTATCACCATAGCCCCATCCGGAGCCGATGCCCCTGCATTGTTAGGGCCAGTCCGATGAGCATTATAAGGCCTATTTCCACTTCTTCCTTTAACATAAGCACCCAACTTTCCTCTTTCAATCAAATTTTGAACCTCTTGCTTCAAAGCGATGCAATATTTCGTGTTATGACCAATATCTTTATGATATTGGAAGAAACAATTATTACGACTTTCCCTGGGAGATTGAAGCGCAGCTAGCTTCCTGAAATGTACTTCGTCTTTTGTTTTGTCCTAGATGGTTGGCACATTCTCTTTTAACTCGGCAAACCACTCCGGTTGAACCCAAGGCCCTCGCTTATTTCCAGATTGTTGACTCTGAGCTGGTGCTGGGTGGGATTGAACCTTGGCCTTGTTGGGACTCTGTCCGGCTTCCTTAGCCTTGTAACCGGACTGATTCTAGTTCTGGTTCGGTGCAGCTGGGGCCGATCTCACCTGCCTATGCACCCTGGTCTTTTTCGTTTCATTGAAATTGATTTGTTTCCCCACCTGATTCAGTAGACCGCCCCACGTCATGGCCTTCTTTCTGGTTACTAAATGAGCCAAATTACCAGGGTTCAAACCCTGTCTTAGAGAAGCTATTGCTACTTGTTCAAAGCAATCAGCTAATCCATTCTTGGTGTTCACAAAATGACTTATATATTCTTTCAAGGATTCATTTGGTTCTTGGGCACACTGGATTAGTGTGTATCCATTACCCTTCACTTCCTTACTTCCAACGAACTGTCTCCGGAAGGCCACCCAAAAAGTATCAAAATTTCTTATGCAGCCCTGTGGCAGACTATTGTACCACTTCAAAGCACTCCCCGTAAAAGACTGGGAGAACGCTCTACAAAACAACTTATCATCATCATCAAAATTCATCATAAAGTTTTTGAATTGCTCCAGATGATTATCTGGATCTTTATTCCCATCTTTGTGTCGTCAAACCTCTTAGGAAGGTTTCCGAACAGTATCTTGGAAGACAATGAAGATTGCCTTCAATTTCGGCCATGACTAAACACAGTATCTTCATTGGGAGTTGCAAAGATATCTGGTTCATCATGAAAGACGAAAGGATCCATCAAAAGTCGGTCTACATGTCTTTGGCCATGGCTGTGACCATGAAATGACCCTTTTCCTAGATGCCTTTTCACCCTTCCATGTCTGTCCCTCTTTCTTGAATAATTTTTTACCAATATCTGCTTCTTTTTAGAACGGCCTTCATCGCTGCTGGATGACAGGGATTCCTCAACTCCACATTCGTTCGAGGAGCTACTAGAAGATTCTGAATCTGAATCTGAGCTCTCCACCGGTTTAGACCGGTGCGACTTCTTTGAGCTAGCATGAGTCTTTTTAGTACTCACATGGGTTTTTGCTGATGGGTCATGCTCCCTTTGATTGTCAGTGTGGTGAACGGCTGACACTTTTGATTTTTCTTTTAAGCCCATCTACACCCTTTTAGCAGCCCTCAAGGCTTCTATCTCAGCTTTCAATCTATCTCGCTTTTCAATCGTGTATTCATCATTTTTTCCCACCACTTCTGCCAAAGTTGGTGGTACTTACTGCTCGTCCGGATTCATCCGAACTGGCTTTTCTTGATGGTTTCGAATACTAAATTCAGGCACCTTCTCCTCCCACTATGGTCGCCAATTTGGTGTGAATTATTTTCGACTGAGGGTAATTTTGTCAGGTGTTTTGCAGTGTTTTAAAGGTATTTAATGTTTGGGTGTCTTGTAGTGAGAGATTTAAGCTGTCTGGTTGTATTAAATGTTCATTACCCTCATTAATGAAAGTGGTTGGGTATTTATACCCTTAATTATGGGCCACATGGGCTTTCAGGTCAAACTTATGAAACCGGGTCGAGTTCAAAAACCCATTAGTTTATTAAGAAGACTAGCAACTAGCTTATTCAAAATGTGATTAGCTTTTAATACTTTTGTCCAGTTCGGATGGTTCAGTGGGTGGTTTTTGTCCGAATTGCCCCTGTCCGGTTTCTACAGTGAGTGGTGAAAATTTCCGGACTCATCATCGGTGTAATCAAGGATGACTATATGTATTTTTTATTATTATATTATGCTTTTAATCATTCACATCCGTAAATAATTACGCTTTCATGCTTAGATGAATATATAACGTAAAATCTAAAGTCTAGGACATGGACTCTAAGATCACTTACCCATTTTAAAGTTCAGTTAATAAACGACTTGAGCAAATGTTTTACAACAAAATGTTGTTTAATTCAATATATTTACACCATTAAAATTCTACAGTCCAAATAACGAAATAGTGATATTGTTTTTTATTATGTTTTTAGTTTATATAATCTGATAACTTTTAAAAATTGCATATAAAGAAATGATGAAAAACAATTCACATATTGTTGGGGAAACCACACTTCGTCCAAGGTAAGAACCCATGTATCGATTAGTCAACCTTTGGAAGAAAATCAATTTACCATGTTTAAGACGAGAAACAAATAAAATAAAGAAAAACAAACAAAGCACATAAGACATGTATATCGTGGTTCGGATTGTGAAGAAATCATACATCCATGGGAAACAACCATTTCTTATAAATAAGTGGGTTACATAAATACTCTCACACACAAAGATTCAATCACTCTTTGTAGAAAAATATGTTAAGATTAACATAACACTCTCGTTAGTGTTTATCTTTCAAAACACCTACAACTATTTCTCTCTCTTAGAGAATATGTTTCTTGTATAATCGCATCCCACAATGCGTAACAATGTCTTATTTAATTTATAGCTTTAGGGAAAACCTCAATTCTATTTCAGATGGTCCAAATCAAATCACATTAATCAACATCTCAAATAACTCTTAATCCATTAATATATGAAAAGTTATAAAAAAACCTAATTACTATAGAAGACTCAATTAATACATAATCTAATTAATATAGGAATATAAAATATGAGACTCAATTAATATATGCGACCTAGAAAATAGAAGACTCTGATTCGATCTAGTTGTGGTGCTATCGTCCAACTCGCTTCAGATCCGGGTGCTTCAGATCAACTCACTTTGGCCCAATCATGCTTCAAATCAACCTACTTTTGCTCAATACATATCGCATCCGACTCAATAGTCACTAGTCTTGTGAGTTTGTCTCGGCTCTTATGATCCAGAGACGTAATTCACAGCTCAAGCTTCACCCAAAGAGTTTCAATAGTTCCTTCCTAATACATATCTTTGACATATCCAACTATAGCTATGTAAACCTATGTTGTCACCTCTATTGAGAAGTAACTTTCCACTTACACATAATAATTCTCCACATAGGCTTATAGTAAATCTAGTATCTGCTAGACCTAATGTTTTACTCTTAGAGACCAACTCACATGCATCCGAGACTTGCACAAGTCTCATGCATTAGCGAGCATTAAAATCGATGATACCTTGGTTCGTCCAAAGTGTTTTCTTTGCTAGAAATCTTAGCCACCTTCACTTTCTTCTTCCACCACATCTCGGATGAAGTACATTTTAATGTCTACATGTTTAGTTCACTCATGGAACTTTAGTTTCGTTATTAAATGAATAGTACTAATATTGATATTAAATAAGCCACTCTTTCTCCATACTAATAAGTTGACTCAAAAATATATTCGACTAAATATCCCTCTTCATGGATTTTAACAACCATATACTAGGCTTCTGTAGAAAAAAATACAACAAACTAATATATACAAGATTTCCATCTAACAACTCTTCGAAGCACACTAAACAGATAACCTGAAGTAGACTTCCTTGTGTCGAGGTAACTTGAATAATAGGATTCCACATACCCTATATTTATTATATCTTTCATAATGATAGACTAAAACAAGCTGATCCGAAGCACTCTGATCCAAATTAAGGTGCATCGTAGCACTACAGTTGGACCGAAGCCGAGTCTTCCATTTTTAGGTCCAATTTTATTTGGGTCGCATAGTTTGGTATTATTATATTAATTATATTCTTTATACTAATCGGGTCTTGAATATTAATTAGGATTATGTGTATGAAGTTTACCATATTAATGGATTAGTACTTAATACCGTCATCGATTAATGGATTTAATCTAGAGCATCTGATAAAAAATTATTATTTTTCATAAACCTATAAATATAAGAAGATATTTCTTTATACTATTAGATGTTGCCTGACTGTGAAAATATAATTAAGTGTGTAATATAAATCCTAGAAGAGTGAAATAGTTATAAGTCTTTTAAGAGATAAGTGAGATGAGAGATAAACACTAAAGATAGGATTTAGAGAATCACATCATCTTTTGTTACAAAGAGTGACTGAGTCTTTTGTGTTTGGACAACCTTTCAGTATCCTAGTTGATAATAAAATATTGTTTGTTTCACATGGATATATGATTTATTCACAATTCGAACCATGCTAAGTACTGTCTTTTGTGATTGTTTTAATTACTTTTTTATCTAATCTTTGACATGATAATTAGATTGTTCTTTTCTAGGTTCGTTCGATCGTATATTGGTACTTGCGTCAACCGAACGATAGTGGTTTCTTAAACAAGTCGTGCAGTGAGCATGTAGCAACAATAGAAGAAGTAATTAATGTTCAATTTTAAGGCATGGGATGTATATCTTGCTTAGATTCCGTCGAAGTTGTGAAAATTGAGTTCAATCTCTGGAGAATTAAAGTTGAGTCTTTGGCGAAACATAGATAAATATAATGTCGTGGTATTGTCTAAAGCTCATAGTGACCTCATTTTGAGCGTCGATGATTTACATAAAGAAGTCCTTGGCAAAACATTGTATATAAAGAAACAACTTTACACGTTGTCAATGGATAATACCATAAAATTTGGAGTCACTATACCAAGAAATCATCCTTCTAAATTTTGTACCAAAAGAGTATAAACACTTCATGGAAACCATGCTCTACGGTAAAGACTCCCTTACGATGGGAAAATTCAATAGCGCCTTAAACTCCAAAGATCTTCAGAAGAAGAATGTTCTAAAGGGTGACGCTGAATGGTATAGTTGAATGTGAGAGGTCGTAGTCCATGTAAGAGGAGATGAACTCTAGGTAAAAGTTCAAAGGGTATGTTAAGAGTTCAAAAGCGATATGTTGGGTATGTAAAAAGAAAGTAAATATTAGTAGGAACTTACTAGAAGACCGAAGTTAGAGATGATGCAATGGTGTCTGATGATTGTGAGTACATTGATTGTTTATAAATTCTTATTCGTGAAGGTATAATGGTAAATGGGTGTTGGAGTTTGATATCTAATTCCTTATGACTTCCAATAAGCGTTGGTTTGAATATCTACAAATGTTTGACGGTGGAAGCATCGTTTTCGGGAATGAATAATTATGTGATATAAAAAAAGATTAGAATATATTAGCTCAAGTTATTTACAGAGCTTGAGATAGTGATTAACAACGTAATGTATGTATCCAAAGTCTTTCTATTGGGTTTTTAGGTGATGAAGGTTTACCTGTAAGGGTCGACACAGAATGAGGGTCTTGAAATTCTCCCTTGTTGTTATGAGATTCAATAGAACTAATGGAATTTTAGATCCCGAGGGATCTATAGTGGTAGGAAGTGTGTATAGTACGGTGAATGATTCAACCAGATTGTGACATTATTTTTTAGGGAATTTAAGTGAAGGGTTCAATGAACTAACTAAATAGAGGTTGACAGATGGTAGAAAACTTTAACATTGAGCTTCTGTCAAAGCTATATATTATGTAAGAGCAATAGGATAAAGTTTCTTTCCAACAACCAGAAACCCAATGGATTAGTTCATTATGTTCATTCAAACCTTTGGGATACAACACGAGAGCCTACCATAGGTGGTGCAAGGTCATTTATATTGTTGATTGATGATTATTGTAGGAAAATATTGGAGATGGAGTTTGAACCATAAAGGTTTGATTAATTTAAATTCCATGGGACTTTCTTGGTTATTGAAGATGAAGTTCAGCTTGATGAGCCCTCCATGTTTTTTTAATGAAATTCGGTTCTCACCTATTTTATGACTTGGATAAATTTAACTCCCCATCTTTGATGGTTTGACAAGTAATGAGAATGAAATGATTCTGAACTCCCATAAGGCCATGCCAACTAAATTCGTATGTCAGACTCATATGGATTTAACAACTGAAAGGTCCTTAGAGTGGCATGTTGTCGAACTCCCCTAGGTCTCAACCAACTAAAGCTGGTTGTTCGAATCGTATGCAATTACTGATTATAAGTCCTGAGGGTGGTATGTTTCAGAACTCCCATAGGTCCATGGAAACTGAAATCTATTGTTAGACTAAATACCTTTAACGATTGACAAATCATGAGAGCGGAATGGTGTCGAACTTTCATAAGAGTCCTAACATCTGAAGCATACTATCAAACTTTCATGAATATAGATAATTGATAGGTTTTAAGAATGGCATGTTGTTGACCTCATTTTTGACCTTGTTCAATAATTCAACACATTTATTATACGAGAAAATTCTTTATGAGATCGACTACATGAATCCTCGTTGAACCTAATAGTGCCACAAGGTAAAAAGTGACACATCATAGTAAAGTTAACTTAATTACAAAGATTTATATTTATAGAGAAACAATTCATACCCATTTTTCGTCAAGATAAGTGAAACTTCCAATTTTCGATGTTACATGGGCGTGATAGTGGTTTGTCTTCATCATCAACCTCCTTGTATGTTCTATCTTTAAATTTTTTAACCATCATATATGGGCTTCAAGTTAGGACCAAACTTACAATCTTTAAGATCTTTAGTGTGTTGGAGGACATTCCTTATGATATTTTCACCAATTTGGAAGTTTCAAATTTGTTTATTTGAGTTATCTCAAGTTCTTATAAACGTCTAATAGTTTTAGTACCTTTGACTTATATCGAATCTCATCCCCTAAAAAATTATAGATTTTTCATCATTTGCAACTCTAAAAGAATGAAGTATTGTCTCTCCTATGATGAATATGTTCATGTCATAGACTAAGGAAACTGGTGTTATGATGAATGTGATCATGTCATAGTTTAATAAAATGATGACTCACTTATTTTTGTCCGGTGAGTGGGTTGGTTTGCCAAGATTACGTCTCGTAAAAAATCATAGAACTTTGTAGTTAATCCTTTAGAGACTGCACGAGTCTTACAATCCAACTTTGGTTTATGACTTGAACTTATCTGTTAGCTTTAGAGTGGAAGATGGTTGGCAATTTATACTAGATCCTACTTAATAAGCAAAATGAACAACTTGAACATTTTAAAATTGTATACTGTTATCAGTGGTGATTGCCTTTAACATTCCAAACATGCAAAAAATATTATGTATAAAATTGATTACCTCATTTTCTATGATCCTTGTTAGAAGATCTTTCTTAACCAACTTATAGAAGTATTTCACTCTTACAAGAATGTAATTGGAGGCCAACCAAATATTCTCAAAGAGGTATAACCAAATATAATCTTGAACGGTCAATATAAAAAGATTTAGATATTGTCTCTAATGACATTGCTGACATGTACATGACAATCATGCTTTCAAATTTTGTAGATAAGTTGAGCCAAACCATTTAATCCCTCTCACTTTCCGGATGCGTCATTCCCGAGGATCCCTCTCATATCTTCAAACTAATTTTTATTGTAAGTCATGTTGAATGATGCAGCCAAATTCGACATCCAAATCATTATTCATACAAGAATAAGAATTGATTAACCCATTAGCGTAATCACAATCATCAGATGCCATTGTGGCATTTCTGGCTTTAGGCTTTGATAGCGGTTGCCATTTCTATTCCTCCTACAATTCCAATTGATATGCCATTTCTTCTTGTATGTACGGAATATTAATTTTAAACCTGTCATAGCCCATTTTTGAATTTGACCGAGATTTTCCTCTCGCCTTGCTTAAAGCTCTCTCTTTTTCTAACATACCCCTCATAATCAGCTTGTACCCTTCAGAGACACCCTTCAGAATTTTCGTCCTCTAAAGATCTTTGGAGTTCAATGAGTTCTTGATTTCCCGTAGAGAATTATGTTCGCGAATTGTTCATACTCTTTCTAGCTTAAAAGAATGATTTCTTTGTGCTCATTCTCTACCTTCACACCAATTAGATTCAAGTCGAGTCTTTGTGGTACTATTCGTAGACAACATGGAAAATTGTTTATTCAGATATAATATGTTTACCAATGAATTCTTCATGTAAATCACCTCTAATCGATTACATATCCTCAGCGTTGTAGGTACTTCAGATAAATCGCGTAGTATTTAGTCAGTCTCCCGAGCTCAATATGAGAGCAATATGAGCTTTAACAATAGCACATCATGAAATTGTGTAGATTTATTATCGATAGTAGTAGTCAATCCCTTATGTACTAGGCAAGCCTTAACCTTAATCATTTAGATATTAAATTCATTTGATCAGTCAATTTTTTCTTGGTTAAGAACTCATATTTCATGGCTTCGGTTTTCAGGCGAGATCTACTTTTCCACTTTACACATCGAGGATCGATCTAATTCTTCTACTATGTCTCCACACTCATCGTACCACTTGTTGGATTAAAAACCCTTCGTTTGAGGCAAGAAACCGAGGTATGATAATCGAAACATTTGGAAGAACAATTTACCGTGTTTAAGAAGTAACAACAAATAAAATAAAGTGTAATAAAACCAAGTACATAAGACAAATTTAACGTGGTTTAGATTTTGACAAAATCCTACATCCACGGAGAACGAACACTCTTTTATATACAAGTAGGTTACAAAAAGACTCTCAAATACAAAGGAATCAATATCTCTTTGTAACAAAAGATAATGTGATTCACAGAGCTTTCTATTCAGTGTTTATCCCTCACCTCACTTATATCTCGAAAGACCTAGAGCTATTTCTCTCAGTCATGAAATATATTGCTCACGAAATTCTTCGCCCTCTCATCACACCTTTGCAAACATATATCATATTCTATTTATAGGTTTAAGAAAAACCATAATTCTTCATCAGACACTCCACATTAAAGTTCATAAATCAACTACTTAAATAACTCACAATCCCTTAATATGGGAAACCTCATAAATAACAAATCCTAATTAATATAAAATACAATTAATATAGGAAGACTAAAATAGAAGACCTCACAAAATAGAAGAATCGACTTTAATCCAGCTACAGCTTTGGTTCGTATGAGACTACTTCAAATCAACATGTGGCAGACCAACCTATTTCAAACCAGATTGCTTCGGTTAATCACATATCTTTTTCGACTAAAAATTCACCAGTCTTGTCAGTTTGTCTCAGACCGTAGAAACCAGCATGCATATCTCCATCTAAATCAGAACTCAAACTTTATCTAAAAAATTTCTAACCGTTTTTGTTTATGCATATTTCAACATATCCATCTATACCAACGGAATCCTTCAACCTTATCTGTATAGAGAAGTTACTGCTAGTTTACCTTTAACAATTTTATACCTATGTAATACTCTTAACAAAATATTGTCAAATCTATGAAAACTTGGTAGTCAAAACTTGATAGAAAAAAGAACAATCTATTTTTACCAGTTTTTTCATTTGTATTTAGATTATACGGATTATTTTCGCATTTGATGTTTATATATGCATTTTTGTTACAAGTAACGAGTAAATTGCTTTACATGACTTGTGCTACTTCTAGCTAAACTACTCCCCCTAGAATTATTATGATCCCCTAGGGTGTTACTGGCTCAATCCTCACAACTATGATTTCTTGTGCCTCCAGTATGTCGTGGCAAGTCTCCTCCAAACAATGTCTACATTTTGGGCACGAAGAATTTAATTTAAGCCAGGTGTCAATACACGGAACATGGAAACCATGGTTGCACTTAGGAAGAATTCTAAGTTGTTCTCCGGTCTCAAACTCGGACAAACATATAACACATTCAGTGTCAAGTCCAGGAAACTTCAACTCGGGTGTGTAACTCATTATTGGAAGTGTCTTTAGAACTTTTTGAGGTACTCCTTTCTTTATAACCGGACTCACACTAGCGCTTAGTTCATAGATTAGTAAAGTTGACACGCCCCTTATAATATAATGTAAACCAATCGAGCAAATGACGCCACAAATAAGAACAGAGAGGATCATCAAAACATGTCCATTGAAGTTGGTACTTTCAGTATTACTAGGAATCGGAGAGATTGTTTTGGATATTCCTGATGGTGATTCGTTAAGAGTATTGGCTAGTAGCAACAACTTTCTTGAATGATCATTTTTAAGAAAACCTTGCAAGAATTGTGGGGATGTGAAAAAAAGTGTAGTCGACATTTTTTTCTCTGTGGAATGTTTTTTATCTTTTTGTTGAATGTTTGAAAAGAACGCTTTGAGTTATTTATAGGGTAATGGTTTTGCTTGCGAGGACTAGGATTTTAACTTTACGTTACTAATTGATTTAAATCTTGCTTTTAAAGATTTTTATCCTTATTCTTTGTGTGTAGATTTGGCACCGAGTTTTGTTATCCTACAAATGCTAGCCATTTTTCAAATAATAATCCCGTAAAGGGATTTGCTATGATTTTCTTTAGCAAGATAATTGTATACATTTTGTCCTTTTATTTTATTAAAAAAAAAAATATCTTTTACATTAATATATGTTGATTCGATATGATTTTTTTCTATTATGCGTATCGTTTTATAAATCGAAAAGTGTTTCACTTTATTAGTTTTTCTTAACACATTACTGAAATTAATTATTCAACTATTAAATTTTTCAAACAAGATTAATACGATAAACAATAGTATTGCTTTTACATGAATTAGTTATTATAAAGGTACTATGGATTTGGAAATATTCGGCTTGCATATTTCGATCTTGTAAATAAAATTAATCAACCCATGTCTATAAGGGTAATGATATCTAGTTACAAAGTACACTCTCATTTAATATGTAAACTAGCATTTATGCTTAATCAAGAATAAATAACTCTCTTTTAATATCATAAATTTTTAATAATTTTTCGTATACTCATGTTTCATTAAGACATAAACAATTTTTAATTTTTGAAAAAACTTTTATTTATTTATTTATTTATTTTTGAAATGGTCTATACTTTTTGAACCGGAATTCGGACAAAAAAATTCTAAAAGTATCATCGAATCTGTTTTTTTAAGACGAACAAAACTAGATCTATTGATAATATTTTTTGATTGTTTTATAAAAATAATCACTAACATGCGAGTTCAACCATGAGAGTTTTGTACCTAAAGGCTTCCAGTGCAACAGGAATGGATGGCTTCAACATATGCTTCTTCTTTTCTTGCAAGAAAATCATAATGTCCTCCTTTATTATGGGTCAAAACAAATCCTAAATGCATCAAGACAACATGCATCTGTCTCATCCTTAAATCCTGCAATCCCACACAATGGAAAGACTTTAGGCCAATCAGCTTGTGTACCATCTGGAATAGAGTAATGTCTAAGGTATTGCATAATAGACTATCAAACATTCTTCCTAAGATAATTTCACAAGTGCATGGAGGATCTGTTAAAGACGGGTCTATTCAAGACAATATTTGCTTGCTAAGGAGCTTATACATGATTTTAGAGAAAAAACAAAGGATGGTAACATTATGATTAAAGTCGATATGACCAAAGATTTTGATAATCTCTCTCGCAGTTTTATTATTAAAGTATTTTAATCCTTTTGAATTCAATACTAGATTTACCAATCTAATTAGTAACTTGATTAAATTTGTTTATGCATCTATACTTATTAATGGCAAAGCTGTTGGATTCTTTAAAGCTAGCAGGGGTATTGGACAAGGGGATCTCGTATCCCATAGTATCTTTGTCATTGCAGAAGAAATTTTTATAAGAGGCCTTCATAATATCTATGAATCAAACAAAACTTTGAAGTATTCTTGTAGAAGTAGCATTAACATCGTTAGCCTAGCTTTTGCAGATGATTTACTCATATTCTCTAATTGTAATGCTTCTTCTATGAACATTTTAGCTAACTTTTTACAAATTTACCACTAAATATATGGTAATGCTATCAATAAGGATTAAACCAAAATCATCATTGCATCTAATCTGGCTCAAGACAAAATCAATGTTGTTGATATTCAAACAAGGTTTAGCACAAGCTTCCTTCCAACAACTTATCTTGCTATCACTATTAACTCTAACAACAAAACCAGCAATTATGTCTCTCTTCTTGATAAAATCAGATCCAGAATTTTTGAATGGGAGACAAAAAATTATCTTATAGAGGAAGACTTACACTTATCAACTATGTTCTGCTTTATATACCTACCTCCTGGATGCAGAATTGTTGGATTCCTAAATCTATCATCACCAATATTGAACAAATGCTAAACAAATTCATTTGGAGTTCTTCAAATGATTCAAAAAATATTCATTGGTCTTCATGGTTAACTAATTGCAAATCATTCAAAGAATGAGGTCTCAATCCTAGAAATTTAAATGGCATTCAAATCATTTAGAGATAACAAATGTCTCTGGGCTAAATATGTACATAGTATCTATTACAAAGACATGCATCCTCTTTAGATCAAATATACAAAGACTAGCTCTCATATATAGAAATGATTATTCAGCATCAAGCAACTTGCTAAAGGAAATATCAAGTGGAAGCTTGGAAAAGGCAATATGGATTTCTGGCTTGACAATAATTTGGACAAACCCCCTTCTAACAAATTAGATTATGATGAGAATAATTAATTGTTTATGGGTGACAAAGTCAATGCTTTATGGTATAATAATCCATGTAATATGAATAATCTTACTATAATATTTACTTCATCTAATATTTTCTTAATTTCTAAGATTTCAGTTAATGATCAGGAGAATAACCTAATTTAATGGAAGCTCTCTAAAGATGGTTCATGCAACTTTAAGGAGACAATGCAGCACATAAGAGATAAACATAACTTTTCATCTCTCCTTGAAAAAATCTGGAATCAAACTACAGTCACGAAATGTTCCTTTTTTCTCTGGAGACTCTTAAATAATATGATTGATGCTCATTCGATAATGTAGTCAAAATATATGATATTAGTATCGAAGTGCTAGTTTTGTCACAATTTAGAAAGTATTAACCACTTATTAGTACCTTATAGTTTTGCCTAGAGTATATGGATTTACTTCACCGATTTTCTCAAGATAAAATTAAGCAAGTTCAAGTCAACTACTCACATGATTACATGCTGGTTTTGGAAATCACCTACCAAGGCTCATATCAACTTAATATTACCAGCTATCATCACATGCGGCATTTGGTAGACTAGAGCTAAAGTTAAAATCAAAGGTTACACATACTCTTCTATATCAACTATAAACTATATCAAACATATTATATCTAGTCTAGACCATGCTTATCTCTTTAAGTTAAAGCATTGCAAAGATAGGGAATATACAACATTTCATCTGAACTGTTTCAATCATCTTAAGAAATCCATAATTTTTTTTCATATTTCCTGGAATCCCCCACATCTTGGCTGGTACAAACTAAACAATGACACATGTTGTTTAGCTTATGGTGAATCCAATGGAGGTGTAATTATTACAGATAACTCTGGTCATATTCTTTAAGGTTATGGTAACCTTTAGGACAACCTTTCTCCCATAAAAGCTGAAGCCAGAGCTTTTCATGATACTCTTCAACTCTGCAAAATAAAAAGTCTATAAAAAATTGATATTGAAAATGATTCCAAAATGTTAGTTACTATGTTATCTATTGTCAAATCTCCTCCATCTTTGGAGCTTATTCTTTCTAAAACCAGATCGTTAAGCTCATCTTCCATGTTTATTCATCATATTTTCGGAAAACAAAATCAAGCGGTCGATTGGCTCGCTAGATGAAATTTGAAATGTAATATGAAATTATAAATTCTAATTTCCAGGCTTCCTCTCACTTAGTAGCTATTAGCCAGTTCGAAAGAATTGAATTGGGTTATACTAGAACTGAATAACTTGTCTCTACTAATATTTTCTCTTTATAGTTTCTTTTTCATAATTATGTACTCTGTCAATTCTAATAGATGAAGCAGATTTAAGTGATGACACCATACCTTATCGTCTTTATATTGATGCAAGTGTTGACTCCTCGTTTGGGGAATTCAAGTTCTTCTAGATCCTCTTATTCAACCTGTGATTTGCGAAATTCATCTTAGTGCTAAAGGAAATCTTGAATTTCCTTCCTTCAAGCTCCGTTTGGGAAGCTTATTTGATTGAAGATGCTCCATCGAAACCATCTTCAGGTTTACAGATTTTAGCTTAAAGCCCTCTGGAAGTCAAATCTGATTTGTCGTCTCATATACACATTACCGACAGTTGCTGAATTCATTTTCACCGGAAAATTTGATTTTCGCCCAAATTTAGGCGCCTTTCAAATGTAATTGAATTTATTCCTTGAACTTTAGCCCCTTATTGTTTGGACTTAAATCATTCTATTAATTAATAAAGTCTATTTTGCTTTTAAAAAACCCATGAGAATTCTGTACATTTTTAACCATGCAAGTTTATTGAAAATTAACCATAGGAGTTCTTTGAAAAATTAGCAATGCTATTTGCATAAAAAATCACCATACTATTTCTTTGGAAAATCAACCATGCAAGTTCTTTGAAAAATTAAATATGCAAGTTCTTTGAAAAATCAATCATGCGAGTTCTTTATAAAATTAGACATGCAGGTTCTTCGAAAAAACAATCATACTATTTCATTGGAAAATCAACCATCTGAGTTCTTTAAAAAAGTAAACATGAGAGTTCTTTGGAAAATCAATCACGTGAGTTCTTTAATAAATTAAACATGCGAGTTCTTTGAAAAATCAACCATGTTACTTCTTTCGAAAATGAAACTTGTGAGTTCTTTAAAAAATCAATCATGCTAGTTATTTAGATTATCAACCATGTGAGTTCTTTGAATCACAACTAAATAAATTAAAAAATATCATGAGTTGATCTACTTTTGTTTGTCTTAAAAGAACGAAGTCTGTGGTACTTTCAGATTTTTGTTTTCCGAACTACGTTTTGAAAGATACAGACTTTTAAAAAAAAATAAAAAAAATAAGAAATATAAATTTGGTTGAAATAAAGAGAAATATAGTTGAAAGAAAGAAAGAGGGTTAATTATGGTTTTTCAACGTGGTGGAGGTATCTATAGGTAGTATGAAACGTTTGGGTATCAGGTGGTAATGAGATAGTAGAGTGTATACTTATGGGTATTTTTCTCTTATAATAATAGTATAAGACTTATAGTTTTGAATATGAAAGCTAGCACTATAAATCAATCCCATTCTTTTATATATATGATGTTAATTTATTATTTAGTTTGATGATTATAAAATTAAATCTTTTGATAATTTTATATTTTTAAATTTAATAGGTAAGTGAAAGCCAATTTAAAAAATGGAGACTTTTTTTAACCAATTATTATTATTAAATTAAAAAACGAGGTAAATATTTAAAAATAATAATTTAATGATTATATTTAATACTCATAATGGTTTAATTGGTCGAGTTTGAACTAATAAGTCTATCAGTTTATCAAAATATGTAAATATCTACACATAATTAGTCAATCTTACATTAAACCACATATTTTAATAGTTATAGATATATCATCCATTATCTCCTAGTATTCATGGAGATATTTATTGTAATATGTTCTACATATAAAGGTCTAATATCAATCAATAAATTAATGTATATTTCATAATTACTTTTGTGTTATTATTTACGCTATTCATCTTCATAATTGTTCACCTCTAACTCAATCAAATCTAAATCTCCTCAATGCTTCAACTAAGTCTAGTGAACCAATTTTATAGACATCAATTGGTGTTGTTTATCGGAATCGAGAAATTTTGTTCATATTAAGATTAAAATATCCAAAAATCTAAACTAAATAAATTTCAAACTCCAAAGAAAGCATGATTTTCTCAAGAACGATATGATTTAAATAAGAGGTACAAATGGACAACTGAAAGCGCAAACAATCAAAACGCCAACAACCATAAATGACCTTGCAATACCTCCAACTGAGGATTAACTGATTTGAGAAAAAGAGATTTGTTGAAAGGGTATAAAGTTGAATCATTGGGATTCTATGATAATATTGTTTCTTTAGAATATAAACTATAATGAAATTCAGCAAGTTGGCTGTAAGAAAGACTATATGGACATTGTATTACATTACATTCACTCATATATTTGGGGCGCAAGTAGAATTCCATCAAAGAGTGAAGCCATATACTACATAAGTTTGATCGATTATAATGTAAGCATGGTGTGGGTTTATTTTATAAAAACCAAAGATGAGGCATATTCAACTTTTATCAAATGGAATACGATGATTGAGAAGAAGATAAGAAGAAAGATCAAGCGACTTAGTATAAATAATGGGTTGCAATTTTACAGTCATGAATTCAACGAGTTTTATGATGCTGAGAAAATAATACGTTATCTCACTTGTTCTAGAACACCACACCAAGATGTGGACGCAAAAAGAATGAACATAATGTTTTGTGACAATGCACTACACATGCTCTCTAATTCTGGTGTGGGAAATTATTTTTGCACTAAAACTATCAATATAGCGTGTTACTTAGTGAATTAGTGTATATGAACAACTATTGATTGTAATACTCTTTTTGAGATTTGGCCTGGAACCATCGTTTATTAGAATAGTTGAGGGTGTCTGGTTGTCCAGCATACGCTCATGTAAGAGATGGTAAACTTGAGCATATGGAAACAAGTGCATATTTCTAAAATATGTTACTGTAGTGAAGGGATATAGGATATGGTGTACCTCTCCAAAGTCTCCATATTTTCTCATTAATAGGTATGTGAACTTTAATAAGCCTCATTCTCAAGACATTCAAAAGAAAGTAAGAGAAATTATTAAATCATGATTGGTTGTGAGTAAACAGGTATACTTGAAGTATAATCTGTTCATAGTAGGTCTAATAATTCTAATAGTTCTCAGAGATATCTATAATCATGAGGTAAAACATCAATGTCGGATAATAGTATAGATGATGCGCCCAAACAAGAACACAACCTTATAGCATAGCATCGGGTATAAAAAGAAGAGATTAGACCACTAAAAAGGTAAGTGATTCCAGTTGCATAGGCTTTGTCAGTTGCGGAAGAAGTTGAGATGTGGGAACCTACTAGCTACATTGAAGGTATAAGAGTTCAAAAGTAGATATTTGGATTGGTGTTATAGAGGAAGAAAGTGAATCTTTTCATAAGAATTAGCCATGAAAGCTTGTTGACTTGCCTAAAAACTAGAATCTAGTAGGCTTCAAATGGATATTTTAAAAGGGAAAATAATCTAGAGGTTGAGGCACCACAATTGAAGACATGACTATCGCTAAGGGTTTTACTCAAAGCGAATGAATTGACTTTAATGAAGTGTTTACTTCGTGAAACATAGTTTACTTTTACTTTTGTAAGACATGGTATTTTTGTAAAATTTAGAACTAGAGTAGTTGGATGTGAAGAATGTATTTCTACATGGTGCATTAGAAGGCGACCATAGGGATTTATCGAGCCTAATATGGATGAAAAAGTTTTTATGTTGAAATAGTCATTGCATGGTTTGAGACAATAACATAGGCGATGATACAAACACTTTGATAGATTCATGGTGTGAAAATGGTTCATGGTGAGTCTATATGATAGTCATGTGTATCATCAAAATATGTCACATAATTTTTATGTTTACTTGTTATTATATGTGGATAATATGGTTATTAATGTTTGTAGCATGTCACACATTATGTAGATAAAGAAGCAGTATTAGTGTCGAATTTGAGATGAAATATCTAAGTAGGCAAATAAGAATCTAGGGATGAAGATTATCGGGAACAAAAGTGTAAGATCTTTACACTTGTTTCAGCGTAGCTATTTTTGGAAAGTTCCTCAACTATTCAACATGTTTGAGGCTAAGACAATTAGCCTCTGGTTTTCTATTCAATTCAATTCTCAGCAGCACGATTAACCAAGAACGATACCATGTGTGCTATAATATGCACACGTCATGATATTTCACATATGGTTAGTGTAATCAAGAGATACATGGGACGCTTTGGGAAAAATTACTACCAGACAGTGAAATGGATACTTAACTATCTTAAGAGTATTGCGAATGTTGGCTTAATTCTCGACAAAACAAATATTGATGGGCCACCAAACGATATGGAAGAAATAATGGTTGGTTTTGTTGATTATGATTTTGCAGGGGATATGGATAAAAAAAGATATTCAACAAGTTATGTATTTACTTTAGGTAGGAGTGCGATGATTTGAAAATCACAATTGCTAGCTACTACAGCTTTATCTACAACAGACTCAGAGTATATACAGAAGTCGTTAAGGAGACAATATAGTTGCAAGGTTTATGGACATATTTGGGCTTAGGTAGGACTACTACATAAGTAGTTTTTGACAATCAAAATATCATACACTTTACATGGAATGAGATATACCACTAGCGTACAAAACACATATGGGCATTTACTTTACATGGAATAAGATGTCGGGTATCAAAGGAAATTGTTGATGTGCAAAAAGTGTATACACGCAATAATCCAAACCAATGTAGTTTCAGTTGGAAATTTTATGGAGTGCCTAAAATGGATTGATGTGTGCAACATCAAGTGAATGCCTTATGGGCATTTGGTAATTCATATGAAGAGGAATTTCTTTGTTAACAGTGAAGAATTGATATTCGCCTTTATGGGAAGATTTGTTGAGAATGTGTCGAATAGTGTTCACAATGTACATTGTGTCCGTTGGTATAGTTTTGTATCATTAATAGTGTACTTTGTGTTTTGTGTTAAAATTATAGAATAAGATGAACAAAGAAATATAGCTATGATTTTATGATAATTTTGAAAGATGAGTACAATAGGATGAAAGGTCTCTAATATATTGATAAATACACCAATAATACAATTAGCGAATAACGATGTGGGATACAAACATAATATAAAAATATTATATATGTTAACATCATATCTCAAACTCATGAAGTATCAACAGTTTGTCAAAATAAACTATGTAGGTCTTTGTGAAGAAATCCGCAAGTTGTCTTGAATCTTCAAATGATCTTCAAACATCAACTTCTTCATATCTTTCAAATAGTTTATTCTTCACATCTTTTTCACACATATTCTTCTTCATATACTTTTTCACGCATATTCTTCTTCACATTTCTTCAACCATGCCCCAATCCCAATCTAAAATCTTATATATCCAATCTTCAATCTTCACATCAAAATTCTCGATTTCCAATTTCTAATTTCCAATTCCAATTCCAATTCAAATATAAAATCGCCAAATTCCAAACGTCAAACAAAATTCAAATGTCAAGCAGAATCTAAACACCAAATACCCAAATGAAATCCATACAACAAACATCAATCTAAGAAAATGTGAGACAAAGTCCAAAGTCCAAATGTCAAACAAAACCAAATTTCCAAACGAAATCTAAACTCTAAATACCCAAACGAAATCCAAACGAAAAATGTCGGTCTAAGGAAACGTCAAACAAAATCTAAACAGTAAAACAAAATCTAAACGATAAACGTTGATATAAGAAAATGTTAAAAAAAACCCAAACGTAAAAAAAATCTAAAGACCAAACTAATCCAAACAACAGACATTGATCTAACAAAACGTTAGACGTAATCTAAACGTAAACAAATATCTAAACATCAAAACAAAATACAGACAATATACGACTGAAAAATCTAAACTAAATCCTAATACCAAATCGAAATACAAATATAATTTCCAATCAAAATCAAAATTGAATCCACGCTTTTACCAACAAAAATTCTACACTTCTCAAGTAGCGACTTCTTTGGTACCGTAGCAGGAAATCACAATTTAGTCGTTCATATTAAAAAATTAGTTGTCTTGAACACGCTGTCTAAAATTCAGCAAAAATCGATATTGTGTGCTTTTCGATCGGGTTTGTTGATTGTGGCTGCACACAACAGATCCAAAAACCAAAAATATTCTCTCCTTTCATTTTCGGTGGACACCTAAAACAATTGTCTCCCTGCATAACGAAAACGAAAAACACGAAAACTTAAACTCAAAATCTAAACCTATCCTCTGATACAATATAAAAAAATAGGAATAAATTTTCATTATAGTTTTGAAAATATATGATCGGTGGAAATACGCGTATATGTAAATAAAAACATTAATAATAAACTATATGGTGTAGAGTATACTCAGACCTATTGTACAAAAGGTAATTGGTCTATTTATTAAAATCACAAAAGAAATCTAATATTCTATTTTTGGTGAACAAATGGAAAAAACTGACTTCTCCAAGAATCAGTTATAGAGGTTCAAGAAATGAAATCTAGCCTAAGCTATTCTCTTGCTTCAACCTCTTCCTTCTAAGAATCAACATTTGATTTATGGTGAAAGCTGGGGGATAAAGATTGATCCATCATCCTCATGAGCTTGAGGAACAATTCTCATTGTTAGAGAAGCTTTATGAGAAATCAATGATTAGAGATAATCTAGTCTTCGAACCTGTAAACAGTAATAACAGAGATGTTGTCTCAAGGAAAACTTTTGCAGATCTATTTACAAACAAGGAAGAAAATATTACACACAAGGATGTCAAAAGAGTTTGAGATAATGATCATTTGGAAATCCAATTCAAGGAAGAAGAACTGGCTGCTCTTCGCTTAAATTTCACTTTTACTCTAGTTGGTAAATTTGCAGGAGGGGAACCTAATTACTCGATTGTCAACGAGTTCTTGGATAGATTTAGATTCAAAGGTGAATTTTATGTTTCCAATTATGATTTCAGACACAGTTTTATAGAATTCACAAAGTGGGACAATGTTAAATCTCTTTAGAAAAGGAACGTTTGGCAATTGGGAAACAAGATCATGAGGCTGTTTCTCTGGTCTCCTAAGTTCAACCCTAAGGTGGAGAATCCATTGACGTCGGTTCAAATTGACCTTCCTAATCTTCCAGGATTTATGTATTGCAAAAACACTATACTAGAAATTGCTAAAACCCTGGGGACTCCTTTAAATGTTTGGGTTCCTAATAAGAACAGAGTTAGGTAGAATTATTGCAGGATATGGGTCATTCTTGATGTTTCGAAAAGACTTCCGAAAAAAATCCAAGTAAGTTTTGGAACTTACAAGTACTGGCAAGAGCTTGTTTATGGTAGAATCTCAGAGTATTGTGAGGAGTGTGCTCATCTTGGACATTCTGAGAATAGTTGCAAGAAATCCGCCGAAAGGAAGATAACAATTTTAGGTGCTCCCTCCATCCCAAGCCAGATTGATGAATTTTTAATACCCGTATTTCAGGTAAAAAAGGATAACCATGCTGTTAAGTCTATAATCATTAAGGAAAGGGGCAATGAAAAGATTGAAATGAATAAAAAAATGAATAAAGAAGGCCCTGTAACCCCACCTGGTGTTGTTGGTAGTTATGAGTTAATAGGTACCCTCCACATGTTGGACATAGAAGTGAGCTCTAAACTGGAGAGCACTTCTCCGCTGCAGCTGCTGTCACGATCTTCTCCATCCAAGCATACCTCTGGAAGTCTTCCTTCGTCCCTTGTATACAAGCAAAAGAAAATGGAGGGTAAGAAAACTAAGAAGGTTAAAACTTTAAACACCAAAAGGATCTTACCCTCCAAGCTTTTGCAGCATATGAATGCTGCAAAAAATACTAAACAGTCTAAATGACTATCAACCTTCTAAATTGGAATATTCGAGGTATCGGTAACAAGCTTACTCAAGCCAGAATTAAAGCACTGAAAAGATCTATGAAGTTAATTTTTCTTGCTCTTCAGGAGCCAATCGTTAGTGATCTAAAGATTGGTTCTATAGCTAAGAAGATTGGGTTTCAAGGTTAAGCAAGCAACGTAAGAAAAATAAGACGTGGGTGTTGTGGTCTGGGGATTTTACAGTGGATGTTGTGAGCAATGAAGACAAGTTTTTACATTTAAAAGTGAAACACAACTACTTTCCTAAGGAATTCCTAGTTACGGTTATCTATGCTAAATGTACAAGAATCCTGCGCAACTTGTTATGGGACAATCTTAGACAGTTGGTGGCGGAAGACACAGAATGGATCTTATGTGGGGATTTCAACACTATTGCCTATCCCAGTGAGCAGATTCATTGTTCATCAAATTTCTCTGCTAGTATGGATGAATTCAATTCTTTCATCCTAGACTGTAACCTAACTGACGCTGGCTACTCGGGTAATAAGTTCACGTGGAAAAATAGAAGGCAATGGAGGCGTCTTGACAGGGTGCTCCTAAATAGTAAATGGCTTTCTTACTACGATGATACTACTGTATTTCATTTAACTAAAACCTGTTTGGATCATTCTCCACTTCTTATTAAAGTCTCAACTACTAATACCAAAAAATAGTCTACTTTCAAATTTCTAAATATGTGGTGCAAGCATGATGATTTCTATAGTTTTGTTGAGAATTGCTGGTCTACGGATTACAGTGGGGCTCCTATGATCAAATTATGGGTCAAGCTTAAGAATCTTAAGGCAAGACTCAAGGTGTGGAATAAAACAGTTTTCGGGAATATATTTGACTCTATCAGTCAGCTTGAAGAGGAGATCAATATGCTTGAATTTAAGGTAATAACAACTGATGACACTCAAGATAAATAAAATCTAAAAGAAGTTAAAGACAGAATGACAATGCTGTTAGACAGATAGGAGCATTATTGGGTTCAAAAGTATCATACAAACTGGTATAGGGAAGGGGAAAGAAATACAGCCTTTTTCCACAACTATGTTAAGAAAAGACACAAGAGATAAAAAATCTCTCGTACTTGGATTGGTGATAAGTGGGAGGAGAATGAGAAGGCCATTGGTGTTTCTGCTGTAAGTCACTTTAAATACCTAATTGCTGACCTATCAAATCCTTGGTACCCTAATCTTCTGGAAGATTTTATCCCTATGTTGGTCACAAAAGAAGACAATGAAATGATAATGCAAGTGCCTGAAGATTCTGAAATTTTTAATGTCATTAAGAACTTGGACCCTAATGTGGCTGCTGGGCCTGACGGGTTTAATAAAAAAATTTATAAACACTGTTGGGCTATTATTAAAGATGATCTGTGTGAAGCAAATAGGGATTATTTCAAAGATGGTGAGCTTCCTATGGGTTTGTTTGTGACTGTATTATGTCTAATTCCTAAAGTGGAGGCACCTAAAAGCGGGAAGGACTATAGACCTATCAGCTTAACTATTTTTCTCAGGATAATTATTTCTAAAATCATCAATAACAGACTGTCTAGCCTGGTACCTAAGCTAGTGTCTAGTGAGCAAGGGGCTTTCATCAAAGGAAGAAGCATCCTTGAGAATATAATGATTACTCATGAGCTCTCCTTGGACCTAACCAACAAGACTAGGGGTGGCAACATTCTTCTAAAGGTGGATATGGATAAAGCTTTCGACAGACTAGATCACACTTTTCTTCTAAGTGTGTTAAAGGCATATGGTTTCAGTAATGATATGCGAGGATAATTGAAAGGAATATTTCTAACTGTCACTTTTCGGTTCTGGTTAATGGTCTGGCTCAGGGCTACTTCAAAACTAACAAGGGGCTTAGACAGGGTGAGCCATTGTCACCCAGTATTTTTATTTTAGCCCATGAATATCTTATCAGGGGCTTAAAGAGCACTACTTCAAGGGATGCATCTACAATTTATAAGAGCAGAGGGGGAGAGAACTTAGCTTGTCTTTGTTTCGCTAACGACATCTTGGTATTCTGTAATGTATCCTCAAATTCATTTAAAAAGATAATGGGGATGTTTAATAAATATAAAGAGTGTCCAGGTCAACTGGTAAATAAAGAAAAGTCTAAATTTATAACTTCTAAGAAGGTTCCTACTCACCAGGCTAGAAAGCTTGAAAATATTCTGGGATTTAAGCATGGGCATCTTCCTTTCAAGTATTTGGGAGCTATCATTAATACAACAAAGCGGGTCAATGATTTTGAAGGTCTAATTGCAAAGACAACTAATAAAATTGCTGAATGGGGGCTTAAGACTCTCTCTATTGGAGGCAGACTAGTTTTAGTCAAACATGTGATCTCTACCTATCCTATGTTCACATGCCAACATTCTGATATTCCGAAAACAATCATCAAAAGACTGGAAATCTTATACAATAGGTTTCTATGAGGAACAACTCCTAATAGACACACTACTCACTGGTGTAAATGGTCCAGTCTTTGCAAGCCATATGAGGAGGGGGGTTTTAATCTTAGAAAGTTGGAGGACATGATTGATGTTTTTTCTGCTAAACTTTGGTATAATTTGAGAAGGCAAGATTCTCTTTGGGCTTCTATTACTAAATCTATTTACTTCAAGAATCAACATCCTATGTTGGCTCCGTTAACCCCTAATAGTTCTCTAATTTGGAAAAGAGTCTAGAGGATCAGGGATCATGCTGAGAACTATATATTCTAGCACATTGGTCAAGGCTAGGTGGACATGAGAATTGATAGATGGTGTTCAATAAAGCCTTTTTTGGATCTGTCTGAAATTGAGGACACACAGGAAATTCCTACTTCAATGGTAAGTGACTATCGGGATTCTAATAAGTGGAATACACCAAAGCTTGAGAGTGTTTTGAATCAGAATCAAATTCATAACACTCTCAAATTTGGCTTGAATGAAATAGCTAAAGATACTACAAGCTAGACTGCTAGTTCTGATGGTACTTTTGTCGCTAAGGCTACATGGAATGAATTCAGAAAAAAAGGTAACATGTATAACCTGTACGCTAGGACGTGAAATAATATTAATCCACTCAAACATTCATTTGGTAGGAATCTTGTCGATATCGAGGCTATGAAGGTTCTGAAACTTGTCTCTCGTTTGCATGTAGATATCGACGGGTTGTTCGGCTCAATCAAGGCTGTGAAGGTTCTGGTAATGTTTTTTTGGGTCTTAAAAGGGTTTCTGTGGAGGGCTATTTCAATGGTTTTCTGTTGTCTTCGTCTATTTGTTTGCATGTTTGAATCAATATTCAGTAGAAGGCTTTCAGATGGTTTCGGTTTGAGGTTTTCTCTGCTACTTCGGTCTTGGATGAGGTCTTTGGCTTTTGAAGGTTATACAGCTAAAGGGGATGAGGATAGGAAAAGAAGCTACGCGCTAGGATTTCGTTTCTGGTCTATCGATAAGATTGTGGTTTTTCTTTAATTGCATAGTTTTTTGTATTGGACTTTGCTATTTTAATAAACAAGACTCATTTGGGCCTTTTAGAAAAAAAAATAAGCCTATTTATTCTCCACAATCCAAACTATACAGAAGTAATATATAAAACTGTATTATCATATTTGAATTTTTCTTTTTCTAACAGCCGGTGAAAGTAAATTAAATTACTCTATTAAACCATGGCATAATCTTATGCTATTATATTCTTTATCACACGAGTAGTGATATCTTACCTATTAATCAAAAAAAGAAACTTAAATTAATTTATTGTATTAAAGCAAATTATTAAAATAATAATTATTGGAAATTTCAACAAAACATATGAGGACAAACAATTCAAAAATCCAGATAAATATTTGGCCTTAGCAAAATCCGTCAACAAAAATATCGAGAACGAAGGGATTAACTATAAGACTTTTTCTAAATAAACCTAATAATAACTCAGTATTTGAATATTTTCAGATCGCGCTAATTTAAAGAGTATCCTAAATTTCCTGATTTGAAATTAATGCAAGTAAAGGGAAAGGAGAAATTATAGAAAGCATTATATGCCACTTTTACTGAGTGGGAAAATATCAGTCCACAAATCTATGACACCGTTTTATATTCAATAATATCCATCACTTTTTATGTGTGACACGGGTTTGATAGCAATCCCTTTTTTATGTACTAAAGTATATTATACTAGTGTTTATACATTTGTTCCACAACGAAAACCAACAACATAAGGACTTTAACTGGTTTTTTATGCATTGAAGTATATCCGGTAGATAAGGTATCATACCAGAAGATACTATCTAGTTTCGTATAAAGCGATGGGAAATTATCTAAAAGGTTTTGGTTAAAATGGGGTTAATTATTCTCAAAATTTGAGTGTTTTCGAATTTTTACTATTTTGTTCTTGGATTCGTTTGTTCATCCGTCGGTTGAGACCTTCTCAACTGGTGGGGAATTCCCCGGCGGATGAAACCTTCTCATCCGTCGGGTGAAACCTTCTCATCCGCTGGGCCACTTATATTCACCCGGCGGAGAGTTTCCTTGCGGACTCAACCGGCGGGGATTAAAATGTATTTTTGATAAGCTTTTAAAATTGGTCAAACTTTTGGAACTGGTTATCCCCTTTCGACCTAATTTAGCCAAAAACTATCTAAAATCAAGATTCTTTTATTTTCTCCTTTTCTTTTTGGAGGCGACCTGGAATATCTGTATATTTCTATATATCTTTGTCGGCTAAAAACCCTGGTTAGTCACTAAGCTTCATTCGTCCCAAAACGAGTCACTCGTATTTTAAATCTTTGCATTCTTGCCACTGACGCGTGCAAATTAACAAAAAGCTGACACGTAACACCCTAATGTACCCAAATTTGTTGCACATACAATCCCCTCTTATTTCATTCCAAAAACATCATTGTTACTTTAACTTTTTACCTTTTACTTTAATTTTTTATTTAACTGATATATCTTTTTTATTTTTTATTTTAACTTTTACTTTTTACCTCAAATATTTTTACTTTTTATCTTTAAACCATAAATCGATTTACCTCTTTTACTTTTACGTTTAGTTTTATTTTTTACTTCAAATAATTTTATTTTTTATCTTTTAACTTTTTTTATGGAAAATTTGAATACCTCATTCAATATTCTCCCTTTACTTTCTCATTTTCTCAGCTACCAAACACAATTTTCTCAGCTACTAAACACAATTAGGACATGACACAGCAATAACCCAGTTGATCAAATACAATATAAATGACACCAACATGCCTTTCATTAAGATTTTAAAAAAACATATCAAATTCAACAGCAACAACAACACCAATCTAATGTCACAAATCCAACGAAAATCACTAATTACATACTGATAAAATGGTGAAAAATCACTTCTTCTTTTTAGCTTTGCTTTTCCTAGACAGTAAAACGATATCTCTCTTAAGAGTATGTTCATCCAAACCTGCATACTTCTTCCTAAATTTCACAACCTGAGCGGCATCGACAAGCACACCGGAACGATTACCTAGTTAAAACAGATGGTTTCCAGACCAACAGATCCGCTAAAACTCTAACCCCTGATACTTTGCTCATTGCCTCCTGGCTCTCCTCGCATCCGGCCACTTGCGCCACCACTACTGTCACGGCGCACGACTGGACGACGTCGGTTGAGGTGTTCAGAGTCGAGGTTTGATGTGAGATCGCCTGCGGGATTGCGTCAAGGAGGCCGCGCGTTGACATCAAAGCCTCACGGGACGAGATCGAGAGGTTTAGCAGCGTAGTGGTGGCATCTAGATTCGATTGACACAAAACCCAGTTTTACCCTAACATATTTCATCTCCGAAAAAACTCGACCTAATAACAACCCCTAGCATCTAGATTCGATTAAGTCTTTCGCGAAAAGAGCATTAACAACATCAAAGCCAAATAGAAAGATCGATCAAGACGGTAAAAAGCAAAACAGATCAAACAGGACTGAGAAGGTGGTAAAGTTGAGGTTTGGGCTCAGTGTTCATACCGATGATGATGATTAGAGGGATGAATCCATAATGAGTGATCACCTTAGCTTTCTTCAAAATCCAATTGGTCCATTCCTTGACGGATTACATAGTCGATTTCTCCTTGGATCCTTTCGATCCCTTCCCTTTGGTCTTCAATGAAACCCTACACGCCATTGTTTTTGTTTTTTTGTCCCAAATGTGTATCACAGTAGAAAATTGATTAGGTTCTATACTCATATAGTTTGAAAAGTCTAGGTCGGACGAAATGGCTAGAAGGCGACCTGTGTTCATGGTGATTTTAGGGCTATGGATGATTTGTTTCTTGATGAGGATAATGCTATTGAACGAAGAAGGAAGAAGTAGATATATGGGGTAAAACATCAAACGGTCGGGTTTAACAATGGGTAATTGGAGGAGTTGGGGTAAAAATTCAAAGGGGTAAATCTATCTTAGTAAAAAAATAGAGTAAAAAGTAAAAATAAGAGATAAAAAGGTAAAACAACTAAACAGGACATTTTTGGAAGGAAGATAGAGGTTACCGCATCTGCAACAAACCTGGTTACATTAGGGTGCCACATGCCAGCCTCTTGTTAATTTGCACGCGCTAGTGGCAAGAATGCAACAGTTTTAAACACCGGTCTCGTTTTGGGGACGATTGAAGCTTAGTGGCACGAATGTAACAGGTGTCAAACACCGGTGACTAACCAGGTTTTTTAGCCTATCTTTGCAAATATGTACAAAAATTTAGACCTTCGATATAAAATCAATAAAATATTTAGTTCTGAAATTTATGTGTGTATTTTCCAAAACAGACTGATTTTTCTAAGTACATGGTTAAAGTAATTTTCAAAATACTGATATTTTGATATTCGACGTCACGTCCATAAATTTTATCTTACTTCTATTCAATTTAAAACTGATATATAAATAATTTTTTCAAATGGTTGCAATGGATCACGGTTTTAAATACACGAGTAATACAAATTTAGATATGAATTTTTTTTAATAAGTATATCTAAATATTTTTTAGATTACGGTGAGAACATAGATGAGTTTATCTAGCGAATAAAAATAGTAAACAAAGTGAAATGAAACCGTATATATGATGTAGAGATAAAAGTGTAAGAGGGGATGTGATCGTGTTTTATGAAACTTGTGACTGATGTCGTATATGATTTTGTGTCCAACGGTTAAAGATAATGATTTTGTGTTTTCGAAGATCTTGAATCTTTTTTCCTCAAGAATAAGAAAATCGTGATAGAATACGATCTTTCGGTGATGGACAAAACCTGATGGGCAGGGGCCCAATTGGCAACATCTGCTAACCAAATTTTCCAATCCCCAACTACGGATGACATGCTGATTTTTCTGGAAATAAATTCTCATAGGTGTTTGGAAAATTCGCAACCGGTTAGGATAATGTTCAAGAATTCGGCATTAATGTGACATGTGCCTCATAGAGGGTTCGAATTGACTTTAACGGATGTTGATCGAATGTAGTTGTAGGTATAGTTTATCGTAAATTCCTCCCTACAATCGTTGGGAATCCAAAAAAAAACATCCTCCCTTTCGAAGGGAGGGGCCATTGGTTGATCGCATTGTTGATTTCAACCAAATATTGTCTGCAAAATTTTCTTTCCAAACGGATCAGAGTCGGCCACGTCCAAGCACTACTACTGATAATGTTGGAAACCCTGGTTTTGCCCTATTGACGAGCATACCTAATTATACTTATACCATAGCGGTCCACTACGGAATTTGGGAAAATCCGTAGGTCGCATAACATGGAGGTAGCATTTCAATTACCAATGTTTATTTTGTAGAGCGTCGCAGTGGTGGTTCTGAATTTGAGGATTTTTCTCCAACCTTAGCTTAAAGAGGACCCTAACGATAGGTTGAAGATATTTTAGTCCTTCAGTTTTTCTTTCATGATCCAGTTGGTCTAGGTTGAGGTTGGGTTCTTAGTAAATGTAGACCAAAAGCTCTTAAGGGCGGCCGACCGATTCCAAACATTTAAGTTTAGGATCCCAAGGTCCTCCTCATCCAAGGGCAATGTGATTTTATTCCAGGATACTTTAGCACTTGTAATTTTCATCTCTGGTCCATAATAGCAAAATATCATGAAAAAACTGGGATAGCTCGTTCAAGACTCTTGAAGGAGAATAAAGACAGAATCCGAGTAAACTTGGCTGGTGATAAGGTTGTCATATCAAAGTAGATCTTATTGGATAAGATGTGGTTGTATAGTAACAAACCGAGTGACAAAAACACACAAAGACGTTGGTATAACGACTAAAACAAGGCTTAACCGAGAGGTTCTCGCACCATACCAAGATGACGTACGAGCAACGTACACATATCATCATTAACGACTTAACCGACGCCCACCCGAGGGGTTTCCGTACCATACCGAGATGTCCTTACGAACAGCGTACACATATCTCCATGGAAAACTAAACTGAAACCCAACCATAAGACACCGAGGCCAGCTCAAAAGGCGCAACCGAGTAGAGGCCCTCTAGAAAAACCAGTGTAACTTGATCTAATCCAACATATGCGGTAAACTGACCAAGCAAATGTCATATGGGGAAACTAGCGTAACCAAATTGAGGTTCCGCCAAATGGTAAGTTGGCCGAGCATAAGACACATGTAAAGAAGTCAGGTTGAGGTCCACCAAAGAAGTGCTACCAATTACCGATGACCATGAGGCGCAATCACGATCAACGTATGATAAAGAGCTAAAAAGGTAGTCAAGAGTTATTAAAGGAAATTTATGACTGATGCACCAACACAACTCACTAGGACTGAAGTAATGATCATAAATATAAGTTCACGATCTTAATTAGGGGAATTATATAATTAGTGGGAGAGATAAATCACACAATGCATTATATAAATAGGATTGTGAGTTTGTAGCAAACCTGATGACGCAGTGGAAATAGAAGAAGAATCAACGATAGATGAAACCCTAACTCAAGGGTAACGTGATGAAACCCTGATCTAAGGGTAACAAAGATTGAAATTTTCAGAGATAAAAAATATATTATTCCAAAAACTTAATTAAAACTTAAGGTATATGAGGCTTTATGTTACAACTTCTCAAAACCCTAAATTATAATACAAAGAAATAAAATAAATGTTTTAAATAAAATAAAATAAAATCTTAATATAATTAGATTTGATTTAAATACATAAGATATTTGAATAAAATAAAATAAAATAAAAAAGGTTTTTGTTTGGAATTTCTGGGCTACATCAAAACGAGACGTTAGTCCAAGATTAAATCGATAGGCAAAATCAGGTTCCACCCTCCGATGCAGCCTCTCAGGAAAACCATAATGTGAATACCGTTAAAACATAAGTTGAAGTCGGTCCCAAAGTGGCTCCGTTGGTGACGGTCAGTATAACAGAGCACGTAGATCCTACTACTGAGGCTAGTAACCTTGCGGCTGCTTCCACAGGTCATTAGTTGGAACAACAGATAAAAATATATGCAACAAAAACAACAAAGGGCCGCTCATGAACATGAAGCCAAGGACTAGGCGGTCAAAATGACCCGCGTGGAAGCCTATGATGACATGGGAAACCCGGAAAGACATTTGGAGAAGATCTGGAATATGATGATGGAATTGAATCCAGATGACCCCATGGGGCGTTCAGAGACAAATATGTTGGCAACATAGAGTCTTGACGCGAGAGTGATCCCATCATAGACCTTTATCAAAGAATATGCAAAACATTAAAAAGGTTAGTTAAGGTGTTTTGTCCATGTCATGAATGTCTTGCCAGATCTAGAAGAGTCCATGGTTCTCGCTTCACTTAAGAGAGGCCTCAAACTGAAAGGGAAGTTATACGGCGACTTGGTTCGTTTTCCAATTAAGAAAATGAGAGAGATCATTTCTTGAGCAGATCACTTCATCCGGTTTGACGATGCCACCAAAAGGGAATCCTCAGGTCGATTCATAGTAGACTCAAAAAATGGATAATACGACAAAAGGATGATGAGTCCGAATATTGCTACCTCTCCGGACAGGTACAGTTCGGACCAAGATCACCAGACCGGACATGGCAATTCGAACACCTAGCCCATTGGACTGTTTGAACTATAACAAAAGTACTTAAAAACCTAAACACTTCTGGACTAAGCAGTATGCTCTTCTACTTAGAGCTCATGGGTCTTTGAACATGACCCGGGTCCGTTAAACATGACCCGAAAACCCATAAAGCCCAATGTAAGGGTATAAATACCCAACCACCTGCATTTAATATGGGTAATGAAAATTAAATACAACTAGGCTGCTTAATTCTCCATCTACTCTCTACTCAAACATTAAACACCTACATACCCCCAAAAACTCTAAAACAAATTACAAATTTACCCTCAGACGAAAATTAACCACACCAAAGGAGACCGCAAGAAGGGCCTCCACTCGATGGTGCGTAGGGCGTAAGTAATCACCGGATAACACCCTTTGAGAATCCAATTCAGCATTTTACTCCATAAACCGAGACTATAAGCGCCCCTAGCCACAAGAGTTCGAGCATGCATTTTTTCTCTTATCACCATGACCACGACCATCCGATGGATGAGTGTTGACATTTAAAGGAGGAGATCCGAACACTAATAGATAGCGACGAGCTTGTCCAATTTCCAAAGCAACTAGATAATCATCAGTAGAATAAAATTAAAGAAGACACTCACCCGAATAATGACGAGGCCTGTTGGGAGGACAAGAGGGTTGACAAAAATTAACAATGGTTGTTTACGAATTTAGGGGGTGACTGATGTAGTTACACAAGCCCATGACTATATGGCCCTTTTGTACAAACGGAAACAGACTTTATTTGGGGCCCAGATATAAGAATTAGGCGATGTGACCACTCAAATGGAGCGCGTCGAGAAACCCAACAATTTCGAAAGCATCACAACGTGATGAAGTCCAAGCCCTAAATCTAATCGTTTAAACCTTCGTTTTTCTGCTATAGTAAATTTTCTGCATTTTCCTATTTTTGTTGGGTTTTATTAAAATATGTACCAGCTCGAATCGCTTTGAAATTGGACTGGGCTTTATTTTATTGCATAATGAAAAAGCTGCAATTTGGGGCTAGATTTTCGAGCATTTTTATAAAAGGCTCTCAAACCCTAGTTTTGCCTTAGACTTTTATTAATAGAATTTGATTTTCTTTAAAGTCTCTTTTACTCTGACCTAAGGTTCGAGTTATCTATCTTCTATTGTTCGTCTTTTTTCTCTGTATTTTCAGCCGCCTGTTTCATCTCGTAGCTTGGCGCTACCAAATTGGTATCAAATTCAGAGTTCCTACGGCGTGGGTAACGACGGTATGCCGCCAAAGCGATCTTTTCGGGGGAAGTCCACTCTTCCGATCACCGAATCGGTCGACCGTGATGAATTTGGTCAATTCCAATCCCAGGTTGGTAAACAGATGCACTTGTTGAGAAATCAGTTGAGAGACGTACAAGAAGCACTACACATGTTGTTGAACAACCGAACCAATGGATTTCGAGCTCTAGGTTCGAGCAACCAGCCGTCGGGATCTGAGAGAGAGATCGACCGCAAGCAGAATCTGTTTGCTCCTCAGCGAGAACAAGTTAGGAGTCAATACTCATCACAAGACTGCCATGACCAAGTCTTTGAGCAGCTGCCACCGAGAGATTCTGATCTGAACGCCAACAACCGGTGGGAATCTTAATTCAGACTCGAGATCCCAGAGTTCCAAGGGGGTCTCGAACCGGAGAAGTTTTTAGATTAGATCGCCTCCATTGAAGAAATCCTTGATTTCAAGGAGCTTCCGGATGCAAAGCGAGTACAGTTGGCTGCAACTAAGTTCCGAGGCCGGGCTACATCCTGGTGGCAACAGCTCAAGCAAACCAGATCAAGGCACGGTAAGCGAAAAATAACAACTTGGGCTAAGTTTGTGAAGCACTTGAGGGCTGCGTTTTTTCCTTACAAATATGTCCGCATCATGTATCAGCAGTTCCAAAACCTCAAACAAGGGTCAAGGACTGTTGACGAGTACACTAACGATTTTTTCAAGCTACAAAACCGTGTCGATATTGTTGATTCATCAGATCAGCTAGTATCTTGCTATATAGGGGGGATGCGACAACAGTTTCAGGACCAGCTGAACATGTTCGACCATGTGAATGTGTCTGAAGCACATCAGCGCGCACTGCATTGGAGAAATCCCTTTCACAAAGGCCTTATGGAGGAGATACTGCCAGAACAACTCCATTGGCATTCCCAAAAAGGATGGTTCCAAACCCTAACCCAGGAGTACCAACTGTTTCCGCTATGCGTATAGGTGCTAATTTGCAGGTCCCTAGTTGCGCAGTTTCTTCCTCACAGGTTCGGTGCTACCATTGTCATGAACTAGGGCACGTTTCTTTACAGTGTCCAAATTTACGACAACATCCACAACAATCGAGGGGTCTGTTTGGTGACACTGCTAATTTTAACCTGGAGGGTGACCTGTAGTTTGATGAAGAACCAGAGGATGTTGTTGATGAGGTTCCAGAGGACCAGGTTACAGGAGGAGATATTGGTCAGGCATTGGTTTTAAGGTGTATCTGTCTGACGCCGAAAGACAAAAATGATGGGGATGATTGGCTACATAACAATATTTTCCAATCGACTTGTACTATTGGGGGAAAGGTATGCAAATTCGTTATTGATTTAGGGAGCTGCAAAAATGTTATCTCTGAAGAAGCTGTCTAGAGAATGGCCGTGAAAACAGAAGACCACCCAAACCCCTACAAGCTTTCCTGGTTAAAGAAAGGGAGTGAGGTAAATATCTCCAGAAGATGTCTGGTATCTTTCTCTACTAATAACTATAGGGATAAAGCATGGTGCAATGCCATTGGGATGGATGCGTGTCACTTGTTGCTAGGCCGACCCTGGAAATATGATAGAAGTGTCACATATGATGGTAGGAGGAACCGCTACAGTTTTATATGGAATAATGTCAGGTTCCTATTAACACCAACTAGAGAGGTTTCCCCAAAATCTGCCATTGCAGTGTCAAAGGAGTCGGGTAAGAACTTTCTAGCTCGAAAGGCGTTTATAGAACATGCTCATGAAACAGGGACTGTCTATCTTTTGGTGGTTAACGAATTTAGTACTAATCCATTTGCTGGTATACCTGAGCGAGTTCGGCCGCTATTAGCAGAATTTTCTGTTGTCTTTCCCGATACATTACCTACAAGTCTTCCTCCATTGAGAGATATCCAGCACCAGATTGACCTTGTACCGGGTGCTAGCCTACCAAACCGACCGCATTATCGGATGAGCCCAAAAGAACATGAAGAGCTCCGCAGACAGGTGGAAGAACTGTTGACGAAAGGCCACATACGGGGGTGTCTTAGTCCTTGTGCAGTTCTTGCACTGTTAACAACAAAGAAGGATGGATCAATGAGAATGTGTGTGGATAGCCGGGCTATCAACAAAATTACAGTCAGGTTTCGGTTTCCTATTCCTCGCCTTGATGATTTGTTGGGTTAATTTAATGGTGCTACTGTGTTTACAAAGCTGGATTTGAAGAGCGGATATCACCAGATTCGTATTCGTATGGGGGATGAGTGGAAAACAGTGTTCAAGACCCGAGAAGGTCTGTTTGAATGGATGGTAATGCCATTCGGTCTTTCTAACGCTCCTAGCACGTTCATGCGGGTTATGAACCAGGTATTTCACCCGTTCATCGGAATGTGTACTTTGATGACATTCTTATATATAGTACCACGGAAGAGCTGCATCTCCAGCACTTACGCGAGGTGTTGGTTGTTCTGAAGCGAGAGGAGTTTTATGGAGGACTCGATAATTGTGTTTTATGACAGATCGGTCGCCTTCCTGGGGTATGTCGTGTCAAAAGATGGGCTGTTAGTGGATCAGTCAAAAGTGGCAGTCGTGCGATACTGGCCTATTCCTACTTCCATCACTGAAGTTCGCTCTTTTCACGGATTGGTCTCCTTTTACATACGGTTCATACATAACTTCAGCACTTTTATGGCACCTATTACAGAGTGTATGAAGGGCAAGACATTCTGCTGGACCCCTGAAGCAGCAAACGCGTTTGAGAAATCAAGGTAAGACTGACCACTGCACTGATTCTGGTTTTACCTGACTTCTCTACAGGATTCGAACTGCATTGTGATGCATTTAGATTGGGCATTTGCGTTTTACTCAGCCAACGAGGCCGTCCTGTAGCATACTTCAGCGAAACGTTAAGTGAAGCTAAACTCAACTACAACACCTATGACAAGGAGTTCTATGCAGTTGTACGAGCTTTAAAACACTAGAGTTCCTACTTGGCCTACAATGACTTTGTCCTGTACACCGATCATGATGCCTTAAAGCATCTGCAGAGTCAGGAGAAACTCTCTTCCCGTCATGCACGTTGGGCAGCATTTACTCAACAATTTACCCTTTTCTATTAAGCATACTTCGGGGACAGTTAACCGCGTAGCTGACGCACTGAGCCGATACAACATGATGATTCCTATGTAAGGAGAAGTTGTGGGATTCGAGATGATAAAGGATCTACTAGCTATCGATCTATATTTTGGTCCTATTTCAAGAGTACGTCAGCGCAGGTCTGAGAAAATATTTTGTAGTGAGCAACAGTTACCTCTTCAAAGGTAATTTACTTTGTGTTCCTGAGGGTAGTTTGAGGTCACTGATTGTACAAGAGAGACGCAACGACGGGCATGGGGGTAGAGATCAAACCCTTCACTCTGTATCCCTATAGTCCTTCTGGCCGTATTTGAGGCGAGATGTTATCCTTTTGGTAGCTGGCTGTCGGGTTTTCCAGGTGGCAAAAGGTACATCCTCCAATGCAAGTCTATACCTACCACTCCCAATACCGGAAGGACCGTGGTGAAGCGTTAGCATGGATTTCATCTCTGGGCTGCAAAGAACATAGAGATGTAACAATTCTATTTTTGTAATGGTTGACAGGTTTTCTACGATGGCCCACTTCATTGCCTGCAAGAAAACCACGGATGCTGTGAATGTTGCTAATTTATACTTTCGTGAGGTCTACCACTTACATGGTCTACCCTTGAATATCGTTTCTGATCGCGATGCGCGGTTTGGGGGCATTTTTGGAGGAGTTTGTGGTGCCGCACAAGCACGAAGCTGAGTTTTAGCAGCGTGTATCACCCGCAGACAGACGGCCAAACCGAGGTAACTAATCGAATGTTAGGCAACATGTTATGTACACAGGTCTCTGAGAACTTGAAAGCATGGGATTCGCTCCTTTATCATGTTGAGTTCGCCTAAAACAAGCACCACAAGCGCAGTACTGGGTATAATTCTTTCATGGTAGTCTATGGTTATAACCAACGGGGTCCTATGGACTTAGCTTTCCCAACGCTTGATAAGGTTCCAGCTAAGGTCGAGAACGCCATTGCTGATCTATGGGAGATCCATGAGAACACCCTCTAACACCTGAAGGAACGAACACAGAAGTACAAGATTGCCGCAGATAAGAAGCGCCGCTTGGTGGAGTTTGCAATGTGGGACTTTGTATGGGCTGCTTTGACCAGGGATCGCTATCTTGCACACGAGTACAACAAGTTGGCTGCAAGGAAGGTGGGTCTTTTTGAAATTATTGAAAATATTAATCCCAATGCATACAGGTTGAAGCTACCCAGCCACATGAAGACCCATAACGTTTTGAATGTGAAGCACCTGGTTCCATTTACCGCTGCTGCTAAGGATGATGAAGCTGAGAATTCGTGGGCGAATTCTTCCGAAGAAGGAGAGGATGATGTCGTTACACAAGCCCATGACTATATGGCCCTTTTGGACAAACAGAAACATGCTTTATTTGGGGCCCAGATATCAGAATTAGGCGATGCGACCACTCAAATCGAACGCGTCGAGAAGCCCAACGATTTTTGAAAGTATCACAACGTGATGAAGTCCAGGCCCTAAATCTAATCGGTTAATCCTTCGTTTTGCTGTTTTAGTAAATTTTCTGCATTTTCATATTTTTGTTGGATTTTATTAAAATACTTAACAATCGCTTTGAAATTGGGCTAGGCTTTATTTTATTGCATAAGGAAAAATCTGTAATTTTGGGCTAGGTTTTCGAGCATTTTTATAAAAGGCTCTCAAACCCTAGTTTTGCCTTAGACTTTTTGTTAATAGAATTTGATATTCTTTATAGTCTCTTTTACTCTGACCTAGAGTTAGAGCTATCTATCTTCTATTGTTCGTCTTCTTTTTCTGTATTTTCAGCCGCCTATTCCATCTCCTAGGCTGGCGCTACCAGTGACCTTAGCAAGATATGACCAACAATTTAGGAAGAAGGCTAAGGCTGACCATGAGGTGAATGTAGTCGAGGGCTCTTTCTATGATAATTACGGTGATCTAGTAGCCGACCTCACTTTTAACGAAGATGATTTGCGATCGATTGTTACACCCCAAAATGATGCTTTGACTACCAACCTGGACATTAAAGGAGTTATGGTAACCATGGTATTGTTCATAAGTGAAAGCTTTGCCCACATAATCTTCAAAGAAATCTATGATGGAAAGTTAGAAGCCCCGCTATATATATCTACTCACCAAACTTTGGTATGATATGAGGTGAAAGCATCTCAATGTGTTGGGGAGGTCGAGCTCATTGTTAAAGTTCACCACAAAGCTACTAAGAATGAAGTTAAGACATTGTTTATGATTTTCAACGCCTTAAGCTCCTACCACACTATTATTGGACGACCATGCCTGTATCAGATGACGACTACTTCTTGCATTTTAAGGAAATTCAATAGGTATCCAATCAGAAACTCGGTCGGTATCATAAAGGGGACCCATTGAGCTGTCAGAACCTGTTATGTAGTGGTTTTCAACCCCACCTAACTTCCGCGACAACAATTAACCAACGAGAGAGAACGAGACCAATAAGATAACAATAGCCTTTTGCCTGACCCGATGGATGATCCCAGGGAAAGCGAACGACCAGGTAACGCTTCTGGAGACACAAATGATAAACTTTTGGCCGAAGGTCGCAGCCTATGAATAAGTAACAATTTAGATTCTAGTTTTAGAAATTATTTGAGAATTTTATTACAGAATAATTTGGATATTTTTGCATGAATTGCTAGTGATGTGTCAGCGGTAAACCCCTGGGTAATTTTCCATGAGCTAGTATTTGATGGATGCGTCAAACCCGTCAGACAAACACTCCAATTATTCTTAATATAAAATCAAAAAGCCATAAATAGTGAAGTAGATAAGTTATTTAGGCTCGAGCACATACGTCGCCCCTGGTATCTGATTTGGGTGGCAAACTCTATGTTGGTTAAACATAAAGGAGGGAAGTGGTGCATGTGCATTGATTTCACTAATCTGAATCAAACATGCCCTAAAGATGACTTCTCGTTACCCCGTACTGAACAATAGTTTTTTATTTTTACGTAAGTTTAATCTCAAGCTAAATCTGGTAAAATGATCATTCGTGGTTCGTACTGGTAAATTCTTAGATTATATATTTAAAAAAAGGAGGATTGAAGAGGAACATGTTTAGCCAGGTGGAGCCCTTAAGAAACATCAAAGAAGTTTAATTCCTAACGGGGCGCCTTGCTACGTTGTCCCTCTTTATATCACGGACATCGAATAAAAGCCAACATTAGTTTAAGGTACTTTGGGGCACAAAGAAGTTCACATGGAACGAGGATTCTAATGTAGTTTTCGTAGCACTAAAAAATTCTCTCACGTCGCCAAAAATCCTATATGCTCATATGACAGGTGAACCGTTATTCCTAAATCTATCTATTTCTCATTTTTGTCAGTCAGTGCTTTGCTAGTTCGGGAACCATACGACATCCAACTACGAATATATTACCCCAGGAAGACTATGGTAGATGCATAGACTCGATATCTTAATTTTTAAAAACTAGTATGAGGACTTGTGGTTGCTACTTGCAAGATGGGCCCCTAATTTCAGGGTTACACTATTACTGTACGAACCTCCTTTCCCTTGAAGAATGTATTGCAGAAACCTGATACCTTCGGCCGCCTAACCAAATAATTCATCGAGCTAAGACAATACAACATCAAATTAGAGCTACGCACCACAATCAAGGGACAAACCATCTTTGACTTAATTAGAGAATTCATCATACCCCTCACTGAATCTAGCATGACTGTACCCTTTCACGGTAAATCTGACTTGGAATGGGTTCTTGAAATGGATAAAACATCAAGTACTTCAGGTGCGTGATGCCGGCATAATGATGAAACTACCTAAAGGGGAATAAATTTGACAAGTCATCCGTTTTAACTTCCCGATGACAAATAATACAACAGAGTATGAGATAGTCATAAGAGGTGAAGCTAGCTCATATATGTGGGTCTCATGTCCTTGGAATTCGATCTGATTCATAGTTGGCCATCAATTTAGTTAAAGACACCTACGACACCAAAAAAGAAGAGATATAGAGTTATCTAACTACTATGAAAGAATATGAGTCTAAATTTAATACAGTCTCTCACGATCTAGATGCCCCGCCCTGTTAATTCCACAGGCGATGCATTGGATAAAGCAATGACCTTAGGAGAGCATCAAATTGTGATAATATGGAACCATTCAACTATTCAAAAAACCATGCCCATTGAAAGCGTCTATACGACTGAGACAACGATCAAATGGCGATGATCTTACTTACTGTACCTTTGTGACAACACCATCCTCGTTGATAAGCGATGGCCAGGGCGGTGCAGTTGCGTATTACCAAATATTGCGTACTGGATACCATTCTTTACCTAAAAAGTGAATCATGACTACTACTACGTTGTTTAAGTCAAGAAGAAGCTACCACGGTTCTACATGACTTACGTTCGAGAGATGGAGGATTACATTGTGGCCACCATAGCCTTATCCGACGATTTCTCCTCACGGGCTATTAATGGCATGAGCTGGAAGCCGATGCAAAAACATGTTTATTTTGTGTACTGCTTAGTCCTCTTTTGTACGTCCTACTTTGTTTTCTCATGAATATACTTAATTAGCACAATCCTTTTTTTTCCATATAAATTCACACGCTCCATTGACAAATAATGGTGATAAAGGCAACTGTGCCAAGGTATTCAAACCATAAACAATCTAAAAACGTGAAAATTTAGTAGAACAATATACAATAATATTTAAAAAATCTCAACATGTGCAAACAATCTTCCTTTTGATGTTCTTTTTTATTAGTTCATGCTTCTAAGTAACAACCCAAGTTTCACCCACATAGTTTTAATAGTTCTTTCCCATACATGTAAAAAGATCCAACTATTCTTATTTAGTCTCTCGACACTTCTAGCCTACACCACCTAATAATATATATGTGTGTTTAGTGTACTCTTATTTTCGGTGACTTTTAGTACACTGTTAGAAGTGAACGTCTTAAGTATGACGAGTTATAAATAGATATACATGCCATCCTATTCTTATACTGTGCACCATGGTAGATACATGTAATTAACTATTTTGATGTTGTGATTATTGATGCGTCCATTTACATATTTTAATACGATATAGATAAATTTAGTCATATGTCGTTCATGTCATATCTATGTGATGTTATAAATTAAAAACATTTGTTTGGTGGATGCATCTTTAATTACATACAAACATCACAAGAGACTATTATAATTTTTATATTAAGAGAGATTCTTACCAATCATGTATTTAACTATTATTGGTATCAGTTCATTTAGAGTAATAAAATATTAAGATATGAACCAACAAAATAAAATCAATATCACAAATGTCAACGAGATTATTTCAAATATGAATTATTTAAAAAAACTATTTTATAAGATTAAAATAATTCAAAAATTATGACACTTTGACAACGGAAATTTAGAAGATTGTATTATCTATAAAATTTAATATTAAATTGTTTAAATCTATTTCTTACATTTTGGACGATTAAGGAGAATTAATAAATTTTATTATAATTTTAAACTAAACGAGTAAAAAGTTTCCAATTAAAAGTCGAAAAAAAAGGTTAAAAAACAAAAAATTATTGAATAGAGACAGACAACTTTAAAATCCAGAATCATCAGCGATAAAGTCGTTCAAAATTCATTCGCAAACAAACTTATTGAGAATCAAGAGATTACTCACATTACTTCACCTAAAAGAACATAATAATAACCTGGATTTAAATCTTGTCAGATTGAAGTGATTTAGAGATAATATTTTAAATTCTAACTGAGGTTGAAATAAAGGGTGATTGTATCCAAATGTATACGAACCCAAATTTTAGGTTTTAGTCTAATAGCTCAAACTTTTAATATTATTTATTTAATATTTATTTATATACTTGATTTTTATTTTATAACTAATTTTTTTAATTTTTTTTTAATTTTTTTTTTAAATATTCTTAACTAATTATATAACTTCTTTTATTTAAGAATAATAATTAAAAGAAATACTATGAAGTTAATATAAAAAAATTCAGAAAATAAATTTTTTGTTTTAGATTTGAGAACCTAAGATCACACGATATATTTTTTCTAATTCAAGAAACTATTTTTTTTTCTAGTTCAGTAATTGAATACGAAGAATAAAATCATTTGAACTTCTGTTTTCCTATCAGATTTGTTTTTAGAGAATACTAAAGTTACATTCGTGTCTGATTTGTAAGAGTAATTTTTTATCTTTTTTTTAATTAGTTATAAATTTATGGTTTTTTATTTTTTTTTGAGTTATGAGATATATTTAGGAAGCCTATTTTATAATTTTCATGTATGGTTTTGGGAAGATGCGAGATGTTGGTGTAAAAAGATGCGAGACCTAGGTATGTTATATGTGAGACTTGCATAATTACCTAACGCCTTGCATGTGAAACATATCTTCGATAATGTTGATACATACGAGATTATATAACATGTATTATATAAAGGATGTGAGACCTAGACACGCACCATATATGCGACACCTATATATGTGAAACGTGCACATGCATTATAATGTTAATAGATGTGAGACTATAAAAGGTAGATGCAAGACTATAACATATATTATATGATATTTTCTGAGATCCGTGCATGCATCATATACACAACGCCTATTTATTATCAAGGGTTCGGGATGCGAGACACACTTGGCATAATGTTGATAGATGTGACATTAGTCAAATATATAATATGAGACACATTATTTGTAGTATTTTTGTCGAGATATATGAGACCAAGGTACTTTTTAAATGTTATACTTGATACTATTTTTTTTGAACTGTGCAATACAGGTAAGCAATGCATGACCTCGAATGTGCATATTCAAACAAAATGGTCAAATTATAATCGTTCTTCTTAGTGAATTTGAAGACTTTGAAAGTATTTTAAGGTATGTTGAAAGTGGATGAGATGCATTGGTTAATAGTAATTATAATATAAACTATTGTTGCAGTGGTAATAAGAATTCTTTATTTATGAATGATATCGATTTTGTGTCTTTGTAAGCACGACTAAATGTTGAGCGTTTAAAAATTGTTGGTTTTGATATAAAATAGTATGTGGTTGATATGTTTGCTGACGAAACACGTATAAAGTCTAGTTTAAGTTTATTTGAAGCCTCAAACAATATATTAATTAATGGGATGTGTGTTTTACTTTAGGTTATTTTGATCATAAAAAAATAACTTCCTACTATTGGTTACTTGATGCGATTATAGATGTTGGACAAGTTTCTTTTGTCAAGGTGTTAAGGTTAGATTTATATCGTGATGTTTCTGAAAAATGGTTTTTGTTTTAAATATATACATAATACACGATCTAAAATAATTGTTTTTAGCAAAAATTAAGTCTCAAAGGGATGATAGAGAATTTATGCATCACTTGAATTACCACTAGTTTCATAGTAATCAAGCGGTTTGTTGACCTTCATACTTACGATACTGGTTTTTACAAAGAAATGAGGAAATATTTGACATCCAATTTGATTGCAAAAGATATTCATGATCCTATTAGATAAAAAAAATAGCGTGATAGTGACGATTGTAAAATCATTTGTTAAACATGACTTTGGTTTAGATAATTCTTATCTTTTCTAGTATAATGCTTTACATAAACTGAAGAAAAGATTTGCTTAAGATAGTTATACTTTATTTAATTTAATTAAATGATACTTCAAAATATTGAAAATTCTTGATATTAAAAATGACTACATATGGAATATACTACGTGAAACAACTTTAATCAGTGTGCTTCATAGCATTCGGGTCTTGTCTTCAATATTTTCATTATTGTCGTCCATTTTTATTTATCGATGGAACGTTTTCTATTGACAAACATAGATGGGTATTGCTTTTTTCATAGTAAAAGATGGTAACAATAATAATTTTCATCATTTTACTGTCTTTTTTATGCAATTCAGTTTTTCATATTACGTGTTCCTGAAAACGCGAGACTGGAAGAATTTTCTTGATCACATTCGAGACCAGATGTAACATATAGAAGATATGCAAGCATAACATATTATATAGATATGATTCTAACTATCTCATCAATGATTCATACGAAACCATTATATAGTATCTCATACACGCTCACACGAGACACGCCAATATGACTTAGTATGTGATAGATGTGATATATACTATATTTTATCTTGCAAGACGTGAGAAAATATAATTGTGAGACCTATATAAGGATAAATGCGAGTCACCATGTGTTTCTATAGGATATACATAAAGCCACTATATAATATACATTTTTGATGCAAGCCTATGATATAATATACCAACACGTGAGATACTGATAAATTCATATCACTGTGAGTTTTTATAGGATGATACGAGACCACTATATAATATGCATATTTGATGCGATCCAACATATAATACACCAATATATGATACACATGAGGTTGTAAAAAATATATGTGAGATAGACTATATTAATCATGCGAGTTGTGACCAAATATCTTTGCAAGAACTATAAACAAATAGTTTCTAGATGAGATACATATGATAAGACTCTAATATGTTTTCAAATATTTTTCCTATTATATTTGGTATTGTTAGTTGTGAATATGTTGACAATTGGCTATGGTTTCTAAAGAGTTTTAAACCTCATTTGTTGGAACATCAAATCACATTTATTTCCAATCGTCATTTAGGTATTATGAAATTTGAGGTATGGTATCTTGCCGATTGTATATTTCATCTTGTTCATAATTTGAGATAGGCTCCGAGTCCTACAGAGCCAAACTTTAAGTGTACGATGGTTTTTAGGTTTTAAACAATATGATTATGCTCTAACAGTAGACTTGTTTAATAAAAAACTTGAAGTGTTTATTAACGAAGATGGTCATAGAGTTATTAACTTTCTCGATAATTTACCTGAAAAAATTATGCCTAAGCATAGGTTAAAGAGAAACGATATGGTGCTATAACATCTTCTCTGGTGGAATTTGTTTACCATCAGATTAAAGATCTATGTACTCTTCATATTGTGGAATTATTTTACTAGATTAATGTGTTAATTATGACTCAAATTTCATGATGTTATGCAGAGAGGCTAAGTTAGAATAGTAAATTATTTCATGAGTATTAAAATAAGCCTTAGGTCAATGTTAAAGCAGGTCGTCTATGATTAGCTCATAAGTATTCGAAAAATGATATACAAATAAATTCATGAACCTTTTATGATTGTTATTTACTAAATTTAAAATCTTATTGTGGTGTTTGGAAACTATGCTTTCCTTGTTCTCATATTTTTGTTGCAATACATTTGACTCCGGATAACTTAACCACTACCTACTGCGATTTCCGGACAAGGGAAATTCGGACACAAACTGCCCACTGAACTATCCGGACAGGACAAAAGTATAAAAATGACTAAACACCTTTTGACTAAGCTATGTGCTAATCATCTTATTAAGTAAATGGGTCCTCCAACTTGACCCGGTTCCATAATTTAACCCGAAAGCCCATGGGTCCATAATTAAGGGTATAAATACCCAAACTACTTTCATGAATGAGGGTAATGAACATTTAATACAACCAGGTAGCTCAAATCTCTCACTACTAAACACCCAAACATTTAATACTCTCAAAACTTTCCAAAACACTGGACAAAATTACCCTCAGCTTAAAATAAACCTCACCAGCTACAACATGCGAGAATCGAGCAAATAAAATGCGAGTCTGCACCAAATATATAGGAGACTACTACAAAAGAGATAACAAAAATAAAATTCACCAATCTAAGCACAAAATACAAAAAAAAAAAGAAATGGATTTAAGAACTTATCTTAGCAAGATGAGTCAACACACGATGACGTTGTGCCATCTGGCTCTTTATATTGGAGGTGACTTATTCACTATTTTCATCCTTACTAATTACAAATTTCTACTCAATGCTAGACTTCTTAATGGGTCACTCAAATGGAAGTGATGCTTATGCTTTCTTGGAAGTTTAATTTTTGCCTCTGCGACTTGGGTTTTTTGGAACGAATCTTGCCTCTCATCGTGGCTAATTACAGACGAAGCCTGTGTATTTTCAGCATGGACATAATCCAAATAGATCCCTCATTGAACATAAATAATAGTTGGGTCTCCCTCACTATCTACCATATAACTAGAAGTGGCTTTTAAGTAGAGTTTGTGAAGGAGTTTCCGAAAAGGTTTGGGTGTTCGACCATTATGGTTACTATGTGGTTAAATATCGATAGAGGAAACAAATAAATTAGCTATTAAATGTAGATGGTAAACGCAAGCCTTGTATAGTTAATAGAGATGTTTTTAGGGTTTTTATGAATTATCTTCGTCTCAATGTTGCAACTATTCTATTGATAATTGAAATTTTTCATAACAAAGTATATGGATAACGATAAATGTGAGACTATGAAAACTACTACATGTAATACTAGAGCAATTACTTTATGCGAGACTACTACAACTACCACACGCGAGATTTGAGCAAAATATTACATGAAAACTACTATAATATCTACATTCAAGACTAGAATAAAATCATACATAATAAAATAGTACAACTACAACATGCAAGACCACTACAAATCAAACATACAAGATTTGAGCAATTAAAATGCGATAGTGTAACAAATATAAAATAGGCTATTATAGTTAGTGCATGTGATACTGGAACAAATACTATATGTGAGACTACTCAAATTAAAAGATGTGAGATAAATACATGAGTTAATAGTAAGTTACAAAATACTTAAGATGCGAGATTTCAACAAATACGTAAAAGACTACTATAATTATTGCATACGAACCTTGAAAAAAATACTATATATGAAACTACTACAATTACAACATGCGAGATTTCAACAAACAACGTGTGATACTAGTACAATACTTACACGAGAGACTACAACTTATACAACATGCAAAACACATACAAGAGTGAGTTGAAGTTACAAAATACATTATGTTTATTTACTTACAAAATATATTCCTTACAATATACTAAAGTGTACCAAATACTTCAGTTTTTAGTTACAAAAAATCACATAAAAAATACTCATGTTTAGATCATTCAAAAAACATTTGTTTCATAATCATTAAAATAAATATAAAATATATTTTCTCTACTCAACATACCAATGTCTTCATTGTATTGCTATAAAACAATTCCATTCTTGATAAATTCTTTTGCGTATTCACAAACAAAAATATCGCAATCGATTGTTCCTGGTTTTTATTGTGGGATATCTCTGCGTGAAAGTATCATACATATTTCTTGTTTTGTTAGAATCTTTGTTTAATGAGATAATACAACTGTAAACAAGGTTAAAATAGACAAAACAATCAATAGATATGAGACCAGACTTGTAATATAACAATACAAGACTAGGTAATGTTACAATGCGAGGTATGTAACACCTTTCAAGGTATAAAAAATGCAAGGAAAGATGCGAGACCAGTTATAAAGAAATATACGAGACGAGTTACAAGGCAATATGCAAGAATACATTGTTTTTTATTTTGTATATTGTGTATTACTGGGCGGCAACAAGAGGTTATTGTTTGTTTCATATTCTTTTTCAATTTCAATAAACAACAATATCCAATGGTTCATTATATCTTTCTGGATGGTGTGAATTAGAGACAAAGACATAATATATGTGTTTGATATATGGAGGAATACATTGTTAGTAATTATTATTATGTGGGTCTTATTTTCTAATAAATTATGCATTAAAATGACTATAAATATGTTTGTTTCATAAAAAATAGTTAATTGTAGTTATACTTATCCGTGTATGACCATAAAACATTATTACGTGGTATGCATTTGAAAATTTACCATCAAAACCTTAGATTGATACTTTAAAATCTACATCTTTAGGCTTTTTATAAATCCGAACGAGAATATACTAACAAACAAAACGTTGGGGACATGTTATATAAAATGTAAGACCGAAAAATGTTAAAATTTAGTTATGCGGCATGTGAGACTTGTAAAGACTTGAAACATGTGATATATGTTGACTTTTACTTTATAGTCCATCTCATCTTGTTTGGTAGTACCTATAAATCACTTACACATATATTTATTGGTATTGTCCTGTTTGTTTCTTAGCTAGTTTGCAGAGTTCGTTGACATCAATCAATTGCTTTATATGGGTATGTATTTCCCAATCAGTTTCATTAACCTCTTGCATCTCATACTCTGTTTCATCAACGACTGGCCATTCATCGATGTATTACACTTGTCTCTTTTCTTTCTGCAAGATATAAGACACGTTTCCATTAATATGCGACGCATATATAACATACATGAGAGAATATTAATTCATGAAGTAATAATGCGAGACCAAATATATACGAACATATTTCATTGAGATAAATGCGACACTCGTTCTACATGTAGCAAATATGTGAGATATACTATATATACACTATATATTTCATAGTTCATATTGGGGTCGAAGTTGGCAGACTAGTCATCCTCTTAGATCTTGTGTCTGGTACAGGATCTGGCTAGATATCTCCATCCTCACAAAATGCACTTATTTCTGCAAATGTTGGGTTAATTCACTTCCAAAAACTATAAAATGCAAAACAAGTTAGCAAAATATGTGAAACTACTGCATCTAAAACATATGAGTCTTGAAATAACTATTACATGATAGATTACTTTAACTTTAACATGAAATACTACTTCATTATAACATGCGAGTCTGGAGAAAAACACAACATGCGAGCCTGGAGAAAAATACTAAATGATAGACTACTTTAACTAATACATACTATACCGCTTCATTAAAACATGCAAATCTGGAGTAAAACACAACATGCAAGCCTGAACAAAAATAATACATGATAGAGTACTTCAAATAAAACATACGACACTACTTCATTAATATAAGCGAGCCTGGAGGATTACATAACGTGTGAGCGTGGTGCAAAACACAACAGGATACCCTACTACAACTATTACATGCGATACATGAAGAAATACTACATACGATACTACAATAAAGTGTATCATATGCTTAATATTTTCAATCAAATCCAAGTTTTTTTTATTTCAATCCCCATCATTTGTAGCATATTAGAATCATGTCTAACCTAACTTCTTCTTGCGTAATGGTTGTATGCTCCATGATGAATGTATGCATGAAAAAAACATATTAACATAATTAAGTATTATTTTATGTTTGATTACAGCCCAAGATACTAACTGTTAAATGTGAAACACATCCAATAACTTTATCAGGTTTATTTTATACATAAGTTCAAACTGACCCAAGTAGCTTCTCATCGATTTCTCTAGACCAGTTGTAATTGTTTATTTTTTTAATGTCATCAACAAAGAATAACGCTGATGTAGGTAGTACATCCTCTGATACTAAATAGAATTATGTAGAGCACATATAGAGGATCAACAAAATAACCACATTATTTATAACTTTATTCCCCTATGTAGCAATAACTTTGTCTATTACATCCATAAAAGATAACCAGATGATAATAAATTAGTATTAAGTACACGTGAGACTGTAACGAATATAATGAATGGATATGCGACTATTGGAACCAGAGCACGCAAAAGTGGAGCAAAATACTACATGAGAGACAACTGCAAATACTACATGGGACACTATTGCAACTCAAACACATGATATTGCATCGAAATATTATATGAGAGACTACTTCAACTAAACCACGTGATATTACTTCAAGATACTAGATGATAGAGTTATTTAACAAAAATTTGCGAGATAACTACAACTATAACATGCGTAATGAGAGAAAAATACTAAATGAGATACTACTCCAAACAATACAAGTGATGCTTGAACAAGCACTATAGTCGATACTACTGCAAACTACTATATGCAATAGTGTAACAAACACTACATGAGTTACTACTGCATCTAAAACATACGAAACTGGAATAAATACTACATGATGAGACCAAGGCTTAAATCATATCTTTATCAAATTATTTGTTATTGGTTTTGATTTATATTTCCCTATTTTCTAGAATTTTCATAAAAAAGTATGTTTTGATGATCTTTGACTTTGCTTCTTCACCATTAATGTATCTAAGTTTGAAGTTTCCTTTGGAGTTTAAATGAATTTCCTCTTTAATATGCTTTAAACGAAAGATTTCTTCACATCTTTGGTGGCGAGTTTAACATTTTTAGACCCCTAAATGAAAGTGTCCTGTTTCACTAAGTATTTCTTGATGATCTCAGTGATTATGTAATAATGCTTCTTTATTTTTAGATTCTCCTTGCGTAAATCATCTGTAGCCCTCAATATGGTATAGAATGACGTTTCTTTAGCAGCTTCTATGTGCTCAATCTTGATGGCATGCTTTTCTTACATCAGATTTATAAAACTGACCAAACCGGACTTGTAATTACATGCTTTAAGAACCATTGTATATATACGAAAATGTGAGACCAATTATAAGAAATGTGCAAGCTGCTATATGCGAGACTCTAGTATAATGAAATGTGTGAATGACTATATATGCAAGACTCTAATATTATAAAATGTGGGAGGTGTCATATTTGCGAGACAAGAGATAATGAACATGTTAAAAATGCGAGATCAGTGAAACCTTCAACATGTGATACTAGTTATAAAAAAAAGAGACGGGACCCGTGTAATAAAAATATGTGAAACCTTCAACATTTAAACCACGCGAGACTAGACATAATGGACATAAGCGACATGTGAGACATCCTAAAAAAAGATGGCATGCACAAACAAACGTATGAGTGTGATGCATGTAAAAAACAAATCACACGTTGGGAAAATACGATACAAGTGAAAAATAAAGCTTAAACCATGCAAAATTATGCGATAAATACATTAACCTACATTAAAGATGCGAGATGTTGTGATATTTTAAATTTGAACTGAATGAAACCCAAAATGGACACTCGGAACTTCAAACAACATGACACCGAACTATATATTTGAATCAGTTGAGTAAAATGCAACACATCAAATGTAAAAGTGAAAGCATTTCATATTTTTTAACCCTGGCTTACAAAAAAATAGTACGATCATATATTTCATCGAGAAACCAAACAAACAACTAAAATTAATCGTTTTCAACGCTTCGAAACTAACCCTAAACCATGTAACTTACCGAACGAGGATGAAAAAAATACATACTTGCTTACCTGTCGATTTTTAGGTTCTAGAGAAAATTAAGAGGTTGAACTTGATCGTTTGGTTGATGATGACTCGCTTTCACTTATTCATGTTGAGAGAAAAGCTCAAAAGGGAGATCGATTTCGTAAGTTCATATCGATTTCGGAGGAGAGTTGACGATAACATCAGTTCCAGACCAGGTATGTGTTAGACATTTTTCTTATGAGAATGGATTTGCTGAGAGAATGCAAAAATATTTATAAAAAAAACGTATGTTTGACTGAATATCCTGTTTATACTAAAATAATATTTTTGTTTAATACCTTAATATTTATTGATAGTTATCTATTTTGCTATCATGCGATAATAATATGTTTGACTAAATATTCTATCATAAAATAAATCTAAAATAGGAAAAAGAAAAATTATAAAATGTACTATGTGCTGCTTTTGGTGAGTGGAGAAATATCAGCTCGAAATCTATGACAATATTTTATATTTTATATTTTATATTTTATATTTTATATTTTATATTTTATATCGATCACCTTTTATGCGTAACACCGCAAAGGTCTATAGCAATCCCTATTCTATGTATATCCTAATGTCCTTATTATTATATATTTGTTCAACAACGAAAACCAACATAGGTTGTTTTGTTGCACTATGACTGGTTTTTGTAGTACTGAATTGTATCTGCTGCATAAGGTATCATACAAGAAGATAATGCCTTGATTTCCATAAGACGCTGAGTAGATATTTGAAACTAGGATTGTTTTAGTCTGGCCTATTCTATTTGGTGGCGACTAGGGTTGTAAAAAAAATCCACAAATCCTATATCCGACCGAAATATTCGATATCGAATCCGAATAAAACGGATAATATCCGTATTCGAAAGAAAACGGATAATATTTGTATTCGAAAGAAAACGGATAATATTCGTATCCGAAAATAGCGGATATGGATATAGTCATATCCGTATACGAAATATCCGATATCCGAATTTTATAAATAAATATGTATAATTTTTTTTTATTTAAGCATATTTTTTAGCTATCCCACATTGTAAAAAGCAAAACAAATTACTAACAAAGTTGGCTATAAATATATATGGTTGCTTTTTAAAAAAATTGTATATTGTCCCACATCTAAAATTGAAAAAAAGAGTTTCTACCCAGCTGTTTATAAAACACATGGTTGCTTTCCATATCAAGTATATCTTTTTTTTAGCCTTGTGACTCTTATCCCACGTTTAAAATGTGGAAAAAAAATGCTACCAAAATAAGTATATTTTTCTTAGTTTTATCCCCCATCTAAAATGGGAGTGTGAATTTTTACTAAGTTGCTTCTAAAAGTAGCCCATCCAATAATGCAATTAGTTAAAAAAATTAGTGGAAATTCGGATTCGGATATTATCCGTATCCGGATAATATCCGTCGGATACGGATTCGGATGTTGTTTTTTATAAAACTTCGGATTCGAATTTGGATTCGATAGTGATTTCAAATTCGGATTCGGATATAGGCAGATTTGTATCCGAAATATCTGTTTGACAGCCCTAGTAGCGACCTGCGGAGTATCTATACATTTGTATAAATATTACCAATATGTATGAAATTTGGAACCGTAAAATCAACAGAATACATAGTGAAATTTATGTGTATACGATTTTGTAAGTTTATGGTAAAAGTAATTTTGAAAGTATGGATATTTGATACTACCATAACAGAGTCATATTCGTAAAATTTTATTTTATTTTTATTCAGTTTAAAACTAATGTCAAAACAACAAAAGAAAGTGATCGTAGAAATTATTCACAACTTATAGAACTCGAATGATATAAAATTTAATTTTATAGAACTCGAATGATGTTAAACTTTGTATATAAATTTTAAGATCTATTATTCCTCTAACAAATTTAAAAAAATTGTAAACCTTACAAATGAAGATGAAAAACATTTCATATATTTGTTGGAGTTGATGTTAGGAACCACATAATCCAGTTATCCAAATGTATACCAAAAAAATCGAACAAGTTTGCAAAAACCAAAAAGAATCATTTTGACTTTAAAAAAATACTCGATTAAAAAATTCGATATCTCCTCTAGTGGAGATTACATCTATTTAATAAAAAAATTAAAGAAATAAATAAAATATAGTAGTAAATATTCTTAAAAACTAATAAGAATAAATAATGTTTAATTTGGGTTGAATGTGAATTACAAATCTTTCCAAACGACTTTTGACCCTCTTTTTCATCACCAGTTTTTACAAAAGAATTCGAAATACGTTTTATAAGCTCTATTGAATCTTTAACATGCACAAAATAGATTGAATTTGATAAAATTCAAATCTAATTGACTTGTGAATGTCCTCCATGTCAGAGTCTCTCCAATTAGTCCATTCACTATATCTTTGAGTTGTATAGCAAGAGATCTTGTAATTTGGCCGACGGGTACTTATAAAATGTCATCTTGCTTAACATTACCATCCACTATCCATTATTTCCCTTCTTTTGAAAATGATTTAACCTTAAATATAGTCGGCTGTGTGCACCCAAAAGAGTCAAGTAAGTAATATTGAAATGTGAACTTACATTATATTCACTAGGTAATTCCACATTTAAGGGTTTTCATTTATCTATTTTAAGACTTGAAATGAACCTATTGAATTTTTTTTATTTTCTTTAGACTAGATAAAGTTCTTTCTTCATATGAACCTAACTTAATCACAAGTTTAAAAAAACACATTGTGTATGACTTTATTTGTTTGTTTTTTGTACCGATTAGTCATCTTCTCTACGCCATGGTTTGTTTTCTCATGAATGTTCTCAATAGGAATAATCCTATTTTATTAATCTAAACTCACACGCTCATTGAAAGTTAATGGTGATAAATGCAATGATGACAAATGATTAAAATACTAAAAACTTAGTATAATATTATACAGTATGATCGTAAGCAAACTCGACATGTTCCAAATAATCGTCTACAATTTTTATGTTCTTTTTTATTAGTGTATGTAATAACGTAGATAAATATCTATTTACTACCACAATTTGACCATTAGTTCGAGGATGACAAGTTGTTGAAAACAACAAGTTAGGTCCTAACTTAGCCCATAAAAGTTTTTATAAATATCTGAAGAACTTAACATCTTTATAAAGAAACAATAGTTCGAGAGACATCATGCTAGCTAACAACTTTTCTAAAGGAAAAATAAGCAATATTTAAGAAATATAAGTTTTATGGCATAAAATAAAATGTTCCATTTTAGAGAATATATCAACAGCCACAAAGACATAATTCTAGGTAGTTATAATAATTGAGATATATGTATATTGTTCTAGAAAGTGATAAATGAGTTTACATACTATGTCTTGAAATTTTTACTATGCTTGTTGGCAAGTGACACATTTCTTACAAATTCTCTCAACATCCTTTTCATATGTTGTTATTAGAAATTCTATTGCAGGACAACAATCTCGTTGAAACTTCAGAGTGCCCTATTAGTTGTCCTTCATGTGATTTATTCCTCGATAGTGTATCGAACGCAACATTTTCATTATCTGCATCAGAAAATTCCACAATGAATTCACATGGTGCTTATTATATTTGTCCAGTTTCTATTAGCCTTTTAAGCGTTTTAAAGACTCATGATTAGTATGGATCATAAGTTTTTTACGAGATAGACAATATTGTTATGGCTTTAATGTTCGCACAATAACATACAATTTCTTATGATATATAGGATAGTTCAAGGCTGTTCACTCAACTTTTTCACCAAAATATGCAATCAACTTTACGTCGTGTATTACAACTACCATTCCAACACCTGAAGCATCATACATAATCTCAAATATTTTTTAATTAATAAAGGAATTATTTTTCTTTCAACACGTGAAATGCTTCTTCTTGAGCTTCTACCCATTTTGATCGGATATCTTTCTTGATCATTTCGGTAAACAGGGAATTAATGGTATTAACGTATCTAAAAAAGCTCATATAGAATCCTACAAGTCCATGAAAGCTTCACACACCTCCAATGGTCTTTCGGCTAGGCCGTTCTCGAATGGATCTTAGTTCATCTTCATCAATACGTGTATATGTGTTCGATATATATTTTAATTATGACTGATATTTTATGTGTTCTCTAATAATACCATCAACTATAAATAAAATTATTTGGCATTTATTTTTTTGTTTATCAATCTTATTTATTTAACTGTTTAATTTATTTGTTGTAAATCCACTCAAATTTTGATAACTAAATCGAACTTATCATTTTATTTTATTTTAGATTTTAAACAATTTTGTTTTAAATAAGAAATTGATTTTGGTATTACCCATGATATTGTTGATGGCTCTGCGGTCAAGACATATCCTCCAAGTCACATCCTTCTTAAAAAATAGAAGAACCGGAACAAAACATGTTTTTGCAATTTTTATTTCCTTCGAATTCTTCTTATAAGTTGGTTGATTAGCAATCAATGTTACTGGCACAATGTAAATATGATGTTTAATGCCATTAACTGATGGTAAATTATGATGGTTTTATCTAGAACGATATCATCAAAATATTTTTATAAAAAAACTACATAACTCGACATAACAAGAACAATATTGGTAGAGTTTTAAAATGCCTCACAAACTCTCATAATTTTGTTAGTGTAATTCCTAATGAATTTACTCTCACGTATATTTTTATGTTTTTTTAATCTCTCACTCTTTTTTTGTTAGTAAGTTTTTGGATCACTCATTAATTATCGCACTTTCATCTATTTCAAGAGTATCCAACATTGGTAAACTTATGTAACGTTATTGGAACAAGTGCGGTGTTGATGTTTTTATATCCAAATAATATTTGTTGGCGTACCGTCATGATTCATATGTCGATAAAATTTATATGGCCTTCCAAATATTATACGACTTTATTATATTGGTAAACATCACACAACATCTCGTCTTTATATTTTATAATGAAATAATTATCTATACCTCGAATTTCCTAAGTCAATTTTAAAAAAATTGGTGATGGTTTGACATAAAATGTTAAGTCAATCCTGATATTATTCATATCTTTCAATATTTTACTTATCATATTATTCACACGCATGATATTGATTTCAAAAGTTAACGATATCAAGTTTAATTCTCATGCTTTTCTTGGTTTCCTTTTCAATTATTAAAAGAATTTATGTTTTTGGTCAACAATTTTGACTTTTGTTATTCTAATTAGTCCTTAGTATCTGTGTAGTTTTTTTTATTAGTTTTTAAGCTATGTTGGTTCTTTTGTTACGTTTCCTTCTTTATTTTAATCAAGGTGCTGTATCATATTTTTAATCTAATAAAAAATTGTTTAAAAATCTACTTCAAGTGTATAATTTAAATTTTTTAGTTATATGATATATACGTTAATCAAAAGTTTTGATATATTAATTTAGAGTTTTCAAGATTTATATAATTGTAATGTTTGAGTATTGTTTACATTTTTTTAGCTGTTAAATTTATCAAATAGCTAAATATTTAGCTTAATAACTAAATACATAACCTAATAACTAAATATTTAATGATAATATTTACGTGCAACTATAGGTTTAGCTAATAAAATATATTTACTTGATAGATAAATAAATGAGGTAGACAATAAAAAAATACTCTTTAAACTTAACTAAATGTCTAAAAATAAAAATTAAAAAAATATTTAACATTTAAATGTATGTTACAAGCAGTTTTACCTTAATAACTAAATAATAACCTATCACATAATGGACATAATATTTTTATTTAAAATGATCTCGTTTAACCATGAAAAACGTATAGTTTGTTTATATCGATAAATATACAAATGATTGAATGTAATATAAATTGGTACATATTTTGGCGATGAGGTAGCTTATTGTTGCGGTAAATCTAATCCATCGCTGCAGAAAATTTGCATTCGTATTCACAACTCTTAACAATATTTATTTAGAAATAAAGGTTGTGTCCAAATTATTAGAATGAGTTGTATTCGTTATTAAAATGATATAGATTTCCATGACACTTCATGTGATGTATTACACGATTTTATTTTAATATATTTTGTTTGTTTCGTAACAACTTTTCAATTCAAAATTTTACATATTCAGCTTGTTTCGTGTTTATTTTGGAACTTATTTTAAAATGTAGTTTTTCATCACGGTTAATCACGATTGCAACAATAATATCTTTAATGTCACGATGTGATAACTCCATCGTATATATTTAATTACTAAAACTTTATGCGTTATATTTTTTTTTTAATATGAAAACGAATAAGATTATATCTTTAACGAAATGTTTTTTTTTAAATAAAGAATATAACAAACATAATCCAACGTTTCCTGGGTTAATAAAATATATGTAATAAAAGGATATAAATTCTCACGAGGCCAACTAGGCTATGTGGAAAGTGAAGAATAATGGCTCAATTAAATCCGTGGTGATTGGTTTGAAATCATAACCTTTGCATTTGGGAAGAAATGAATAAGAACGCAACCTTGAGTTCAGAAGTCAAAGAGACAAAGCTGGTCAGACAAATTACAGTGTGTATGATCTCTTTCAACCATAATTCAGTTCAAGATAAAACATAGCTTTTTGAGAAACTTAGTCAAGCTAAAATGCAGTGTTTTACGTAAGTTTTGAATTTCAAATATTAAACTACATGTGCGATTATTAAATAAGAAATTCTTGTTGTAATATATTGTACAATGTGTATAGAATATTCCTATGTAGCAATCCTTCATAAAAGGATCCAACAATTTTTGTGAAATTATTACTCAATCTATAGAATTTATTTTATAGAAAATTAGTTCTCCTCGTTTATCATCAATTCTCACTTGGTATCAGAGCATCCTACCTTCAATAAAAAGTTTAATTTTATACCATTATATTCAGAGTCCTTAGGCTTTGGCCTTCACTCCATTAATGCTCTCTTGAGCAAAAAGCAACTACAAATAAACTAGATTAGTAAATTCAACTCAATCAGGTTAGACAATAATAATTTATTGTTATGGAAGCTATGGTCTCATTTATTATTAGAGGGAATACATTATGAGGTTTTTATCAATGCAGATAAACCATATCATCATAAACTAGTTACTGATCCAAATGGTAATTCTATAGAAAATATTGAGTTTTAAGATTGGGTTGCCAAGTACCACCTACTCTTGGGGTGGTTGTACAACACCATGACCCCAAAAAATAGATGCTCAATTTATGAAAGAAGAGACTTGCAAATACGTATAAGATATTGTTCTTAGACTCTATATTTCTCAAACTATGTCAATGGTTACATTTTTTAAATATGAGTTTCAGAGAACTCAAAAAGGTAATAGCACCATGGAAGAATGTTTAAAAGGAAGAAAGGGTTTCCAGAGAACCTAAACCTAGTTGGTTTTCTTATCTCCACTAATGACTTAGTGTCTCAAGTTGTAGGAGGACTAGGATATGATTCCATACTTATTGGAGTTAACCTACCTGATAAAGAGGTGAAAACTTGGTTGGATGTATGAGCCACTATCCTTACCTTTGGAAAAGACTAGAAAATTTGAATAAACTTTCTCATTCCATGGTTACTTTAAGCCTTGCAACAACCAATAACAAACAAAATCGAAAACATAACAATAAATAGTTTAAAAACTATAGAGGATAAAGCAACTGCGGGGGGGGGGGGGGGGGGGGGCAATAAATAGACTATCATGGTGTGGACACCTATTTAAATAACTATAGAGGAATAAGAAATTATATAGATTGCAAGGTGGAAGATACACCCCTAATAGGCCAACATGCTAAGTTTGTGCCAAATATGGCCACAAAGGTGCACACTGCTAATTTATAGATGATCCTAATATGATGGAATATATTTGTATTAATTAGAAAACAATAGAGCAAGAACATGAAACCTTCATAGCTACCCAAGATCAATCAACATAAATTTCTTGGTGTGTGAACGATGACGCTAGCCACCATGTCAGAAGGACACCGAGCCTAATGAGTCAAAATGTAGAGTATTCAGGTAATAAAATAATTATTGTTGGTAGTAGGGAAAAACTAAAAACTAAACATATTTGTAGCTCAAAATTAAACACACATGTAACTAAACACTTTCCATAAACAAGATAATTCATGTCTCTAAAATAAAAAAGAATCTACTATCAATGTACCAACTTATATTACATGACATTATATATGTTGAGTTCTATAAAAAATCCTATTTTGTAAAGGACAAAGGCACATGGATAATGCTACTTATAGGGAAACCTAAGCATGATCTATACAAATTTGAGAGTGCTACTAGGTCTAGTATGTCCAATTTTTAGGTATCATTTCATTTATCGTGTTTTTATTTTCTCCTAAAAGTCATATTGTTCTATCTAGTAACTTAGTTTTCCTAAAAGAATGAGGACATATGAAACGAGACCACTCTGCCATGAAAAGGTTATTTAATATCTTAAATAATTGTAACCTACCCACTGAATCAAGTAATAATTTTTTTATGTGACTACTATCAATTATGAAAATCCCATGCCTTATCTTATTCTGGATCTGAATCACACTCTAAAAATTTCTTGGACCTAATATCTTATGACTTATGGGGGCATAATCCAATTCTATCTAAATATGGTTTCAATTTTTACATACTCTTTATTGATGATTGTACCATGTAAACATGGCTATACCGACGAAATAGAAAAGTTGGAGTTTAAGAATTTTGATCCTATAAGAAACAAGTGTGAGATTCTGTTAAGAAGGTCTCACCCTCATACATTTGTTCAAATTGGGAGAGCATAGAGGAAACACAGACATGTTTTAGAGACATGTCTCATACTCATTTATCAATCTAACGTTCCTTACAGTTTTTCCCATAAGGTTTCTTAACTGCTACATATCTTATTAACAAGTTACTTGTCATCATTCTAAGTGATATATCTCCTTATGAGAAGTTACGCAACTGTAAACTCAACTATTCTTTCATAAGGACCTTTGTTTATGCAACTATTTAGGTTTAATATTTTTCCTTAATGAAAAACAAGACATGATTACGAATTCCCTGGTGTTCTACTATGAAGCTAGTTTGTTGTAGATGAGTTTACAAGGTTAAACATAATTTTGATAGGTATTTTCAAATCTACAAATCCAGATTAGTGGCTAAGGGTTTCGTCAAACTACATGGGTTGATTTCTCTGAAGTTTCAATATACCAATTAAGACATCAAATATTAGATTAGTTCTCGCTCTGGAAGTCTATAAGGGATGAGATTTTTAGAAAAATATATAACAATATATTTTTCTTACTCGTATGATTACTGAGAAGGTGTTCAAGACTGAGCCTCAGGTTTTTTTATGCTAAAATTTGTTCATATATCTATTAGTTTCACAAGGCTCTATATGGTTTGAAGCAAACTCTCATAACATGATACTCCAAGCGAAGGGACTCTCTTCTCAAATGAGGCTTCAGTAACTTAGGGGCTGACTTTACATTTTTATAATATATCTAGAAAATTTATCTAAATTATCTTAGTCTATGTCGATGACATTATTGTCACAATGAATGATGAAACATATTTTTACAAGTTCATTCAACAACTAAACTCTACATTATCACTCAAATTTATGGGTTGTCTAAAGTTATTTTTTGGTACTGAGATTTACAAAGACATTAGTGGTTTCCATTTGACACACACCAAATAAATTCTTACTTGCATAAAGAAGGTCTCTCCAACAGAAATCCATGACTTTTCTCTCTCGAAATTATAGAAACCATTTACATTCACCTAGAACATATAGAAGTCTGTTAGATGCGTTCGAGTATCTCTTACACCCTAGAGCTACATTTCCTTCGTTGTTAACAAGCTAAGCCAGCACGAGCAATTTCCTACTAATGTATATTTTAAGAGTAAAAAAATCACAAGAAACTTATTTGGCAATGTGTATGTAGGTCTTCGCAGTAAACTCTTCCTTGATCTTCACCTTAATATTTTTAGTGATGTTGATTGGATTGCTTCGTCACATGATCGATGCACTATTAGAGGGTATTATGTCTTTCTTTGGAGAGACCCTCATCTCATTGTCCTCCAAAAAGCAACAAATGGTCGCTCGATCTAGTACTGATGCTGAATGTCATGCTCTTTCAAATATGTCTGCTTAGTGCATTTGGCTTCGATATGTTCTCACTAAGATTAATTCCTTTCTCTCGAGCTCTAGTGTGAGAACTTGGGTGCCAACTCCCTCCGTTTAAATAATGTCTTTTACATCAGAGGACTAAACACATCGAGCTCGATCTACATTTCATAAAAGATCAGGTAGTTCAAAGATTTTTGGATATTTGTACATCTCATTTTACGATCAAATAGTTGGCCGACTCACCAAACCATTGTCTCATTCTCGATTCCATTTTTATCCTGACAAACTGAAACTCATAGTTTCGTTGTTTCTTTTGAAAAGGAAAATGAAAAATAATGATTCAGTCAACCCCATAATTACTTATTAACATTATAAATTTCTTATTTGAGAAGAAATGAAAAAGAACATGGCCTAAAGTGAAAGGGACAAGCTGCTCAACTAAAATTAGGTGTGTTTGAGTATGTCTTCAACCTTTAATTGAGTTTAAAATAAAAGTCGAATAAGCCATAAATTTGGTGTGTTTGAGTCTTTCTTCGACCTTTAATTAAGTTTAAAATAAAAGCCGAATAAGCCAAAATGCTTGTTTAACCTAACATATCAAACCCGACTCAAGCCGATAAGTATCCAAACCTCTGAATTCAGCCCAAGCAACATAAATTTTGAATTTCAAAAACTGTACTACATGTACACCCATAGTATATAAAATGTCCCTCTGTAACAATGTTTTAAAAGGATCCCAGGAATCATTGTGAAATTATATAGTTCGATCCATAGAAAACATAATTTTTACAAAAAGTTACTTCTTCTTCCATCCTCATAAACTCTCACTGGGAAATTCTAAATCTATCCATTAGACATATATAGCTAACACGAACTAAGTATTTTCTCTTCTTTTTGTCATAAGAGACAATTAGTAAACTAGAACAACGAATGGTAGACAAATTATCCTGCTATGTAAACAGACAGATAATTATTCAAGTAGTCGTAATTATATATGTTGTTTAATTCCTTCTATAATATAAGTGGGTCAGGGTTAGCTTTTGTATATACAAAAACTCAGTGCCAAATCTACACACAAAATATAAGGATAAGACTCACTACCCAAAATCTTTAAAAGCATAATTCAAAATCAATCTTAGTCGTCCAAAGCAAACCCATTACCCTATATAAAATCAAACTTGTTCTTTTCAAATAATTAACAAAAAACAACAAACCATCCAAAACAACCAGAATGCCTACACTTCCTCTCACATCTACTACATTTCCTCTAACATCTACACAATACTTGCAGAATTTTCTTAAAAATGTTCATTCAAGGAAGTTATTGGTACTACCCAATTCTGTTAATCAATTACCACAAGAAATAGCCACAACCATTTCTCCTATTCATAGTGTTGAAAATGCCCACTTCAATGGAAGTATTTTGATGATTCTTTCTGTCCTTATTTGTGGCATTATTTGCTCGTTAGGGTTACATTATCTTATTAGATTCACCATTAAATGTTCTTCGACTTTACTAATCCACGAATCAAGCGCTAGTTCTAGTCCGGTTATCAACAAAGGAGTACCTCAAAATGTGTTAAAGACATTTCCAATAATCACTTACACACAAGAGACGAAACTTACTGGATTTGATAGTGAATGTGTTATATGTTTGTCGGAGTTGGAGATTGGAGAGCCACTTAGACTGCTTCCTAAGTGCAACCACGGCTTCCATGTTCAGTGTATTGACATGTGGCTAAAGTCAAATACTTCTTGTCCGAAATGTAGGCGTTGTTTGGTTGAAACTTGTCATAAGATACTCGAGACAGAAGATATCATAACTGAGAGGATTGAGACGCTAGCACCTGAAATGATCATAAGAAATTATAGGCAAATCAGTTAGGTAGAGTGAACTAGTTGAAAATAGAGTTAGGGATAGTTCTTTTGTATGTATTTTCCAAAAATATAAGTATAATTTTGAAGTAATAATCAGTTTCATGGTTCTTTGAATTTCAGATAGTTATGTATTTTGTTTTACGGAAACGGATGATAAAAGATAAAAAAGAATACTTAGAAAAATTGTTGATTTTTTACTTTACAAAAGCAAATAAGTCAAATTTTCACTCATAAAACTTATGGGTACCACTATGGTTTTGCTATGGAAATATATGATAGAAATACTTTACGGATTTCTAATCTAACTTATTGAACCATGAAGTTAAATCATCCTATAATAATGCGGAATAAATACTTACAGGATGTAGACATTCTTTGATCTTCAGATTCCTGACTTAGAGCAGATGATCGGCGATCCTTTGCTAGGTTATTGATTCTTCTAAGAGATAGCAACCAAAACACACTTTTGTAATTGATTCGAAGGAAGAATCAATTTGTTTTTCTTAAAGGATTTTCTCTCTGTATTTTCTTTTGTTGCTTTCAAGAATGAGAAACTCATTCTTATATAGAACTGAAGTGAGAAAACGGTTCTTCATTAAGTAATTGTCTGTAACTTCCAGACATTTACTTAACGAAGACCAGTAACGGTTCTTCTCTCTTAATTGTCTGTAACTTCCAGACAGTTACTTAATGAAGACCAGTAATGGTTCTTCTCTCTTAATTGTCTGTAACTTCCAGACAGTTACTTAATGAAGACCAGTCCTTATTAAATTGCCACTTTTAGGGACCATAACCCGGAATTATTTTGTTTTACAAAATAACCCCAAAACTTTACGTTTTGCTTAAGTTGTTTATTTCCGAATCCAATCGTTCACAGTATTCGGAATTAAACCTGGTATCTATACAATTACCTCCATGATACATATTTTATCTACTAGTCCGTTCTTTTCTTTATGATTACTTTTATTGGACTAATATTAACGATAGTTCGATACATCGATACGACATGTGACGGTCCAACTTAATGGAGAAATTCCAACAATATATAGTTATGTTTTGTTTGATATATTTTTTAAATTTTAATAAATTTATTAACCAATAAAGATAATTTTATTATTATTATTATTATTTAGTCAGAACACTAAATTGATGGAAATTCAAAGTATTTTGTCTAAACCCAGGCCAAAATGAACATGGGTATAATTAATTGCCCTAAACATAAAACAAAATCTAAAATTACAGCGCCAGATTTAATGAATTCAAAAACAGGTTTAGCGATTTCAGAATTTAGTTTTTTCATTTCAAAAGAATCCATCCTCTCGATCTAAGACAATATTTTCCTACAACAAATATTGATCGACAACATGGTTGAAGTGAAGTTTTAAAGAGATTGTTCTACCTAATCAACATCTTAGCTAAACTAGAGCTATTAGATCCATCAATGGTTAAAAATTTCGATATATTTCGTTGAATTCATAAATAATAGAGAAGTCCAATTTTTTATTTGATTGTTTTCTTTTGTTTTGATTTATGAAAATTGTTGTTCTCACTTATCAACCTCTACTTCTTCGATAGTTCATCTTTATGTTTTTGTTGAAGTTTTAGCTGGCTAAGAGTTGGGAACCTGTAAAAGTTGAAGAATTGCAAACACTCGTAAATCGGGTATTACTACTTGCTTAAAAATCGTTAGTAAAAATATAAATACTTCTACTAGTTAAGATATGAATTTCTTTCATAATGAGAGCTTAGATAGTCAAGTAGAATACAAAATATAATCTAGAGAAACCTCAATTGCTTATTTAGAAAAAGGAAATGATTTTAGAGTTTATCCGTTAGTCTTCAAGCCTCATGTAGCTTTCAACTAAAGCCATTGATCTGGAATTTGATTAGAGTTGAAGTCTTCTTTCATTATGTATTTGTGAGTCCATCTCGTCAACCAATCAGCTGTCATATTTTGTTCCCCATAAACATAAACAAAAGACATAGGAAAAATAAATCCACTACAACAATCTAAAGTGGGATCCATAAACAAAGGGAATCTACCTTTCATTAGCATTGTTATTAAGATGTTTGTCGCGTCAGTATATTCCATCGCGTACCATCTAAGAGTCACACGCCATGATAAATTTTCACGGTGTCAAATTCACGTCGTGACTGGCCGCACACCGTGACTGGTGCCTGTCGTGACCGTTTCTTACTGTGTCATGTTTAACAGTTTTTCAAATCTTTTAATACTTTTTTATAAATTAATTTGTATAGGTAAATATATTCAAAATAAATAAATAAAAATATATATTGACCATAAAACTAAATCTTTAAAGTTTTTGAAATTTTCAAATATTTTTAATCATTATATGTTTAGAATATTTTAAATATATATTTTTAATTTTTATATACTTATATTTTTCAACTATTATATATTTTCAATAGTTTATTAGATGTTTAAGTTAATAGTCTAAATCTTGCAACTAATAAGATATTAAGAATATATCATTTAATGGTTAGAAGATATTTGGATATTTTCAATATACATGATAAGGGAAGGAAAATATGACGATAAATAAGTCTTGGTCTAGCAAATACAATGGTCAAATAAGTGTAATTAATTGCCAATGACTAATCTAAATAAAACATAAGGTGTGAGGGGGTCAGATGTAATATTAAACTTGTTTATGAAAAGTAAAGGAGTGGGGTGAGAAATCCACTTCAACAGTGGTAATTATGTAATTTTATTGGATGCGATCATACCAGCACTAATGCACCGGATCCCATCAGAACTCCACTGTTAAGTGTGCTTGGGCGAGAGTAGTACTAGGATGGGTGACCTCCTGGGAAGTCCTCGTGTTGCATCCCCTTTTTAAGCCCTTAAGGGGGTAGCCGAGTTGGTTGAGTATGGCATTCTTATGACCAAAAGGTCATGAGTTCGAGTCCCTCTACATACGCTTTCTCGGCTGAGCCTGTCACCTTGTGTGGTTTACCTTCTGGCGTTGGTTTGCAGGCTATCGCGTAAGACTGAAGGTTTACCCTGTGCGCACTCATTTCACCCTGAGTAGCGGATGCGGGTTCCCTCCGAAAAAAAAGAAAAAAAAATTATTTAATTTTATTATTCACCTCATGTACTATATACGGGACATTCCCGTTTGGGAAAAAGCCCAATGATTAGTCAATTATTACAACATTTATTCCTTTTTGTCTCTTTCTCTTTTTTAAATAATGATTCTCTTTCTAAGAGTATCTTATATGAACATTTCTTATACTTACTCTCTCATACGAATATTTTCACACTCGGACTTACGGCGAAAAAATACCTGAGTTCATCAATACATTTTTAAGGGTTTAATACGGTTTAATACTCGAAAGCCAAACTAGTATCCACTTAAGATATTTATGATATAAGAGTCAATTATATTCTTTAATAGAATATATACCCTTAACTAATTATATATAAAACCTTTTATATACTAGGAACTACAAAGAAGATTTAACTTCAATTCATTCTTTATTTTTTTCGTATGATTTGTTTTGTAGTTTTTATTTTCTATGTGTTTTGATTGGATTTTGACGTTTGATTTTTGATTTATGATTCATATAACTCGATTTTTCTACAGATTTGTTCTTGAGTTTCAAACTTTATGTTACTCGTGATTTTTGGTTTTTCATCTGTTTTTACTTTGATTTTTTAGTTGAAATATTGTATTGTTTTAGGTTTTAGTCGTTTTAGTCTTTTTTGTGTTTATAAAAAATGTGTTTGAAAAAGTTTTTTTTATGAAATGAAGAAGACAACTGTTGAATAAGATGTGAAACGTTTTTTCTAGATGTGGAACCAATTTTTGCTAGATGCAAAACCTCCTTATTTTTTGTACTGCTAAATGAGAAACCAATAAACTATGATAAATACTAGATCCTAGATGTGAAACAAGACATATGATAGATGTGAAACCATATAATGAGAAACCAGCCTAAAATATTTAAAAAAAATCAAAACATATCATGAATGGATGTAGTTTTGTCCATCTTACAAAAACAAAATCAATGGTCTTTTCAGATTATTATTTTTCCGAGCGATGGTTTAAAAGATACTAACTTTTAATTTTTTAATTCACAATGTAAACGAAGAAAACGACTGTTACGAAGAAGATACGAAACCTGTTTTTTGCTAGATGCGCAACGTTTTTAATTTTTATACTGGTAGATGTAAAACCAGATCACTATGATAGATGATAGATGCGAAATCATACCAACTATGATAGATGTTAAACCATGACAACTATTATAGATGATAAATGGTAGATGTGAAACCATATAATGAGAAACCACTGTAAAATATATTTTTTTAATTCAAAACATACCATGAATAGATTTAATTTTGTCTTAAAAAGTAAATGGTATTTCTCGATTTGTTATCTAATTTGCGGTTCAAAAGATAGAAAATTTTAAATTTTAATTTTACACTGTAAACGAAGAAGATGAGAAAACGTTTTAATTTTAGTACTAGTCGATAGAAAACCCGACAACTCTGATAGATCTTAAATGTGAAACCAAACCAACTATAATAGATGCTAAACCAGACCAACTAGGATAGATACCAGATGCTAGATGTAAAACCATATAATGAGAAACTAATGTAATTTTTTTTTTAAAATCAAAATATATAATGAACTAATTTTGTTCGTCTTAGTAAAACAAAACCAATAGTATTTTCAGATTATTTGTGTAGAGTTACGGTCTAAAAGATACTAAATTTAAAACTTTTAATTTTAAAGTGTAAACGAAAAAGACAAATGTTACAAAGAAGATGCGAAACCTATTTTTCAACATGCAAAACCTTTTTCATCTTTGTACTGGCAGATACAGAACTAGATGCTAGATGCGAAACCATACCAACTATGATAGATGCTAAACTAGGCCAACTATGATAGATGTTAGATGCAAAACCAGACATCTGATAGATGGGAAAGCATATAATGAAAAAAATAGTGTAATATATAATTTTTTCGAAAACAATTCAAAACATATAATGAATGGATCTAGTTTTGTTCATCTTAAAAAACCAAAATCAATGGTATTTTCAGATTGGTTTTCCGACTTGCATCTTAAAAGATATAAAGTTTTAAAAGTTTAAATTAAAAAAAAATAAAGGAAAGAGAATGTATACAAATGTTTGTTGATTTTATATGGAAGGGTAGTTTAGCTTAAATGCTTGCTAACTTTGTTGGGTCTTAATTAGTTTTAGGTTTGCAGAATGGGTGTTGATCCGTAACTCTTTATATTTTTAAAAGTTTATTGGATTTTTGAGGTATATTAGATATTTAAAATATATGTTTAGAATATTTAAAAAATATGTTTCCAATATTTCTACACTTGTATATTTCAAATATTAAATAGTTTAAATAGTTTATTAGATATTTAAATTAATAGTTTAAATCTTGTAACTAATAAGTCTATTATAAGATATTTAGAATATATCTTTTAGATTGTTATAATCTAGTTTTTTTCAAATATTATATATTTTTAAAAGTTTATTGGATCTCAAGTAATATCTTTACATGATTTAAAACATTCAACTAACTAAATTAAGAAAAACAATAGAGACATAATAATATATTGAAATACATATAAATTGACAACCTAATAATAATGTTTGATACAAGAAAATATAATCATAACAAAATTAAATTTAAATTGTTTAATAAAATCAAATTCAAATACGAATTAAAAAAAATTAAATCAATCTTCATCGTCCGATGGTGGTCCAGGCTCTATTAACCGTTGTAAATTCATCCACGTTAGCATTAGTTGTAAGTTATTGGTGTTTGCCATTTGGGAGGTGCATAATTGAATCAGTCGGTTGTTGATGTCCTCCCAACGCTGCAAATTTGGATCCCAAAGCTCATGGATTCTATTATACATGGTCAAACATCCCTTATTATTGATGAGAAAAACTATTTATATTGGAAGCAACCGATTGAGGCTGCATCATACTGGGGGTGACTTGTATCTGAAAACTAGTAGGAAGAGCATGTGGGTTAATAACGTTATTAGCTCTCCAGATTTGCGGCAACTTATCCGTGTATCCGTCATATACCTCCATTTTTTACCAAATCATTCCTTACCAAGAATATAGCTCATGTAATCTCAGTAAGGTTTTTCATATAGCTGCACTAGTCAAAACAGGACATGAAGTTCACCGAAAACTATCTACCCTTTTTCTCATACGCAATCAGGTAAGAAGCATCCCATAACCTCATACCACAAACTTTATTATTCATATGCCCAATCATTAAGCTATGCAAATTAATCTTGGCCTACTGCGCGATAATAAAAGTTACATATGTTTGAAGAAATGTCAAGTTTGTCTCATTGTTTTTATTTGGAACAAAAATATAATTAACTAATTTCAAAGCTAATTTGATTAACCCATTAAGATTATTTCTACTAGCTTTGGGGTAACAGCTAACCTTTGGTTATTCACTATTAGAACTCAATATCTCTACAACTTCATCCAACGTTAGAGTCCAATATTAACGTCATTTCATTTTAGGATAAGTAAGAGATGGCAAAAGAGTACCCCATGATTCAAACCTAGCTAAAAGAAACTCTTGTACGAAGTCGGTTTCAAAAGAACAATATTCTCTATGATTTATTATATATTTCATTCTTAAACCATGTGCATCATTCCCAATTAAAATTATGGTTTCATAAAACTCCTGCACTAATTCAATATACTAAGGACAAAGAAAGTTTTCAAAATACAACCATCTTATGTTATTTTCCTCGCTAAGCATATAAAAAACATTTGCATGCCATCTACGTCGCGAAGTTTTTCGTAATCTAAATACATTTAATCGTAAATATTAATACCTTTTGGCGTTAATTAATTGTGAACCCGAACCTCACATTCTTTCCTTATTTCAACACTCTCAGATACTTGTCTTCGATCCGAAGGTTTCATCCCCGGTCTTGATCGAAGTTTTGGTTTATTTTGCAAATTTTGTTTGAGATTTTTTTTACCTTAAATTTTTCGGAGCCATAATTTATTTATTTTGAGAAATTTTTAAAGAGTAAAGAGATAATTTAAAAAGTGTGATGAAATAGGAAGACAAAACCCTATTTATAGGTTAATATGAGGAGACCAGACCACTTGATATCTTAAAGTGGTGGCAATAAGAAGAAGGTGAATTTCCTTTTCTTTGAAGGTTAGCGAGGAAGATTTTCACAATACCATGTCTACAATGGAATGTGAATTTTCGTTTAGTCAGACCATACTTCAATATTGACTAGTGATGCACTTGGATTTCTTTGAGTGCTTGTTGCAATTAAACATTGGATTGTGGCGTATCACAAGATACAAGACGAATAGTATATAAATAAAGAAAATCTAAGAGACATCTTTGATGGTTATGAACGATATAATTGAACATGATTTTATGGATGAAGCTACTGGGGATTTCATGATGAATATATTGATGAGAATGAGGTAAATTGAGATCTTTAAATTTGATATCAATTCTAAAATTATTGGTCCGCAAAAGTATAAACCGTGAACGGCTAAAATAAATAAAATTTTATTTTTTATTTTTCAATAGTTCAATCCTATATTTGTTTACCATTAATAAGCTAAATTAAAGTATTAACCTTATACTAATTTAAAATAATAATTTAAAAACTATAAAACTATTATAATAAAACTACTACAACAGCAACGACGAAGATAACGACGATAATTACGACAACGACAAAAACGACGAGAACGACGACTACAACGAAAACAACGACAAAAACGACAATGCGTTTAGGGTTTAGGGTTTAGTTTTAGGGTTTTGCAGCAGCAAAAACAGCAAACCAAAGACAACTAGAAGAAACTTGACCGAAATACCAAACCCAAGTCCCAAAAGCCAGACCTTATTGGCCACTTTGGCAAATGCCAAATAGCCCAGCTCTGCAAGCCTGGGCAAGAACAAAGTGGCATACTTGGCCAGCTTTGCCAAGACCAAAGTGGCCAGCTTGGGCAAGGCTAAAGTGACCAACTAGACAAGACTTGGCCGACTAGTTTTGGTCGGCCAGCCTTAAGCGACCCCACGGTTGCTTAAACCGAGCTTGGCCAGACTTGGCGAAGCTTTCCTCGAGACATGTCCAAAATTACCATGATGGTCTAAACTATGTCTGATATGGAGGAATCCTTTTCTCGAAGTGTACCCAACTTAACGAAGTCTCATATGATTCCTCGTTGCGATCCGAAAAGAGTGGTTCACGATCTCGCGCAATAAAATCACAACAAGCATGTGGTTGACATCTCCACGATCATTAGCCAAAAGATACTTAGCCTTCGTCGTTACCCCCTCTCCCGAGTGTCATCAGAGTGTACATAAACTATGTTTGATATTGTACGATAATGCAACCCCCAAGGACGTACTTCTATCTGATAAAGCATTCATAGAGCCAGAAAAGGATGCAGCAATAAAGAGGGAACAATAAAAGATTCATCAAAATTAAGACCACTTTATAAAGAAGATATGGTCTCATTTGTAATGTTAGCCAAAATTTAGAGAGAAAATAATAGCAACAATAAGAGATATTGCTTTATAATCCATATTATTAATAAAACACAAATGTTCTCCCTTCCATAGTTTCAAGTTCTTGCATTTTTTAGTACATGTCTTAATTTTTTCAAAATAACACGGTTCATTAGGCTCAGGTGATTTCCCCCCTCCCCAACCATTTTGGTTCCGTTTCCGAGAATGAAATCAACCAATTATCCAAACTACTCAAAATCACAAATTTCTACCTTTGCGAAACATGAATTCAAGGTTAATAAAACTTCCCACCATCAGAGCAAGACTATCAGCGCTACAGCTTACCTCACCCCAAGAGGTAAGCATCGATGATGAGGCAGTTCGTCCTGTCAAAATAGAAAATCCTCCACACGAGGAACGACATGTTGCCACATTTTCCACTACAACAGACGATGTCACTTTTATTCCATCCAACAACAAAGATGAGGATGATGATCCTATCGTTATTACTAACAAGAGAATTGACGACCTAGCTCAATAAGTGGGTGAGCTCGTGCAAGTCGTTAGGATCATCGTGGTGGCCCAAGAAGCAACCAGATAACCGTGTCCCCCACCCTCTCGTTCATGAGAGACTCATTAGGCTCTTACCCAGAATGACATGGCCCGAGAGGAACAATGAGGCCATCTTGCAATGGTGGATCGTCTATCACTAGGTTCGATCGTCTTATATCAATCTTAAGCCAAATATCAGATAAAGAACCTAGGAAGGAGTGATACCTAATGATAAGTGAAAAGACAACCCCAAACTACGCACCAAGTTTATAGTGTAGTAATCACGGAATGACCGTACGAAATCGATTTTAGATTTATTGAAAATCAACCACATATCATAGTCTGCTATCAACACGCAAGAAGATCGATCCAGTATCAAGGTCAGCGTCCCGTTAAGGTTTGTGCCATCATACCACTTTGTAGTCTCTTATAATAGTGCACAAGGAGACGGAGATGATGGAATTCATAGTGCTTGGTTCAACACCCCTTTTACAACCTCATTTTGGGCCGACATGGTTGCTTCATTTCAAGGCAAAACCATCGATTTACCATCCACACATGAATTACATGGTCGGAGACAAAGTGGGGGGTCATAAGAGGATACCCCAGAATAATTTATGAAAAATAGACGGAAGAATTGTAGAATTAGGCCAAGCTTGCCTCGAAACCTGTCCAAGTTGGCCCGAGAAAGAATACATTAGTCATCGAATAGTGGGATCCCCCTCGTTGTGGACTACGCGAGAGATAAAAAAATAGAATTTGGTGCAACAGAGTAATTGGAGAAAGCATGTCTATAATAAAAGTTTTTCCATATAGTAAGAATCAAGACGAATTCGAGTGAATACATACCTAATTCACCTACAACCCGAAAAGACGAAGAGCCATCCAAATATTTTTTTAAAAGAGAAGTGGTACGGCCCTGCGAAGGAAGGTCTCAAAGACCATGTGTTTAATTTACATATACATAAATTTGAAAAGTGATTAACCCCCAATGGTTTATGCTCCTAATAACGAGTCGGCATGTTGAAAGGTACAAACACAAAAAAATATAACAGCTTAATGGTTGGACACACACGACATGTTGAAAGAATATGTGTTTCACAACTGATCACACACAACATACTCCTTAGTTAAATATGGAGTATCCAAGAAAGTAACTCACTACGATGCAATTAAGCTAAGTATTGGTCGCACGACCATCGAATTTGAAATAATACCATTTTCGAAGGAAATACATGAAAAGATGCAAGAGTTTTTTTATCTTACCACTCGAGAGAAACTGCAGAGAAATGACCACACAACCTAGATCATAATTCTTCAAAGGATTGGTTCGATTGTGGATAAGAGAACCAAGGTTGAGACCCTCCCTGTGGCCAACCTAATAGTATGAGGTACAGAATGGGCACAAAAGAAAATATGCCCCTCTGAAGCCAAACACGGTGGCATTTTCCAAAAATTCCCCAACGCCCAGACCTTTATGGTAGCGTTCCCACCCATATGAGCAGGCCAACCATCCGTTGTTAATCGTGTCTGATGCCTACCTTTACGAACTGAACATAATAGCGACCTTCTAGCCTATCCGAGAAATATGTCCATACAATCAGCAATATAATTTTACAGCAAACGATGTGAATATCACAAAGACTACGAGCATACCACGAAGGAATGTCCAATATTAAATATAGAGTTCTAACAACTTACCAAAAGAGAGAGAGAGAGAGAGTATATATAGGAGTTCTAACGCTAGCAAAAGCTGCCAAATATCACCCAAAACGTGCCCAAGAACCCCAAACCCAAAGTAAACAAGAAATAGATAAGCTGGATAGGCCCAAGAGTCGTCCTAAAGGAGAGTAAGATAGAACTGAGAAGCGTAAAACCTATATTTGAGCTTTCTATGGAGGCACTAGTCGGACGGGTTATGGGCATAGCTTTCACATGTGCTACATTTGAAGGCTGAATTATACCATCAACACCATGGGTTAACCTGATAAAAGTACACTCCCTCGGTGTGTCCGTCCCCGACATATTCTTCACGAACAAGGATCTTGAGGCCATTTGGTTCATAGACAATAATTTGATTCCACATAATAATCACACATGTTATTACGGGGGTAAAACTTGACGAATTTGGGTTAACATGAGAGCAATGACAAACAAGATATTCAGCTCACCCACAAAACAACTCTCATTTGAGATCGTCCTACATCCAAACTTCTAGGATATGTTTAAATGGCCAAGTCACCATGCATGTGGACATAACGTTATTGAATGTGTCAGTTGTGACGGGCAGATAAGCAAGCTTCTGATAATTTAAAACGAGACTTGTTAACTATTCCTCTCACTTTTTATTATTATTTTTAACTCGTCTTCAGAATCATTACACTAAATTTATTTTGGTTAAAGGAAGCATATATTTTTTTTAAACTTTGTACAACTAAGAATTCCCAACGTCACATGCAGATTAATTAGCGTGACCTCTCAACCATTAGGAAAATAGATACTATATTCTATACAAGTTCACGACCCAATCTATTTTCGGGCCGACATTGGGTATAAGCTAGGCCAATAACATGCATGATATATAAATATACAAGTCGATATGTCATGGGAAACTTGGTTTAAAAAGAAAGCAACATGATAAAAAAACTACGCTAAAAATACACATGAAACAACAAAGAACGAAAGTTCTACCCGAGACATGTGAGCCTTCTTATCCAACTCTAAATCATGCTAAAAAGTAGGGGAAGTGACATGTATACAAAGTAAGGAGACGTGAGGGGATATAAAATGCAAGAAATGGTATAACATATCATTATATTTTACTAACTAACAAGAGTTTAATGATTATAACTCGGTTGAAAAGAAAAAAATGATGCTTATGTTACAACGAAAAAGGGCCACACATGGCCTCCAAAAATAAAGAAAAGAAAAGGGGTGTTTATTCCCACAGTACAAAGAAAAGAGCCATATATACCCCCAAAATTCAAGCTTGGGTAAAAACTTCAAAAGCTATAGTTTATGATAAGCTAGGGGAGTGGGCATGTTCGAACGACATACAACTAACGACTAGTGAATTAGCTAGATCTAGGTAATTGTAGTCAACACTGTTGAAGCCTAAAGTAAGATTGCTCATGCTCTCTTGCATGGAGCCAAAGAATTATTCTACGGATATGTAATGAGCTAATCAGATCCGAATAAGTAACCTCGATCGAACAACGAGATAATCAGAGGATCCAACTCAGCGTCACTCAAGAATCATCTTAACCGCACTCATCTTTAACACGGTATAAGATCAGCTTGCATTCGCTTACACTTATGCTCAGCCTTTTTTGGGAGCATCTCACTCAATGTATATAAATAAATATTCTTTAGAGAAAATAAATCTTAGTAACATCACTTAGAATCCTTTCACTAAACAAAGATCAACATTGGTCAACCTCAGCCGAGCATCACCTTGACGTTAGCTCGGCATCAATTTGGTCGACCTTAACTCGGTATCAGCTTGAAATCAACTAAATCACATTAAGGAAGAACTCCCTTATAAGAAAAATTAAAAATGATTTTTAAGCAACACGTAGCTTACTTAAGAATCTATTACCAAGTGAAGTCCGTACACAACATGACCTCCGCTTGGAGACCAAAGGCTACTAAAACACACAAGCATGAGATATCAGGACTATAACACTCCAATCACTTTGAAAAAAGAAACAAAGTGAGAAGATTTATATATACGACATGAAATATCATCTAAGTGGAGCACGACCAAAGCTAAGTAAAGATCTACAACTTGAGCCTTGTATGATTCATCTAATTAAGAATGACCACAACTTAGCCTAATGGCCAAACGTAACCCAAGTTTACCATGAGAAATAGCTAATATTCCCTCAAGATATAACCAAGATTTCCTCAAGACATGTCCAAGCCTACCTTGAAACATGGCCAAGCTTACCTTTATACCTGGCCAAGATTGCGCTGAGCTCTGGCCAAGATTGTCTCATGAATAAATCTAAGTAAACTATCCAAATAAAATACCAAAGACAACTAGAAATAACTTGACCGGAATACCTAACCTGAGTTTAAAAGGCCGATCTCGGTGGGCACTTTTACCATCTGGCCAAGTTCAAAACGCTCAACTTGGCTAGCTTTCCCAATGTCAAAGTGGCCAACTCTGCCATATTGGGAAACCTTGACCAAGCTTGTCTTGGGATATGGCAAAAAATTTCCCAATTCCTTATTGTCTCAATGTGCAAGAATCTTCCTCCCAAAGGATACCCGACTTAGCTAAGTGTTATATGTTTCCTCGCTGAAATCCGAAAGGATCAGCTCTCGAACCCGCATAATAAACTCACAATGAGCATGTGATTGACGCCTCCAAGATCATTAGCCAACAAAAACTTAGCCTTTGTTTTCCCCCTCTCTCACTGGTTTCGTCGAAGTGTATAAAAACCATGTCTGATAATGTACAAAAGTCGTGTCTGACATTATATAATAAAGCAACCTCAAATGATGTACCTTTATCTGATAAAGTATTCTGAGATCCTAGAAAATGTTGCAGAATGATGTACCTTCGTTACAGAATATAAATAATAAATATGGCATGATAAGAGCATTTAAATTATCAATACATTGTATTTTTATGTGGATATTCTATATGGAATATTTCCTTATAAGGAGTCCCGCCTAGTCCTTGATTTAGAGTCTACCGAAACTTAAGGACTATATAGTAGTCGCATATAATATCTGGATAGTGTAATCTTCTTGTTCTTCTTTTCTTTTGACGGAGTTTGTTTGTTTTAATTTTTTTTGTAGTCGTAGCTTTGTCTTCATTCATCTTTTTTGCTAAAGCACCGTTGATCATATCGAAGAAATTATGCCATGCATGGCGACTAGACTTAAAAATTTCATCTGGCTTGTTTATATTAATTTTCCTAGCCGAATTGGTTATCGGAGGCGACTCTAATTTGGTTCTTACTAAATTGTTCATGCCTCGTTAAAAACTTTTGTTGGCGGAAACCTCCATTGAGGATAAAAAGTTCTATTTTGCCAAAGGAAAAGAGTAAAACTAACAATTAGTAGACAGCTAGGATGTTAATTGCTTCTTGGACATGCTTTGCTTTTTATTGGATAGGGTTGATATGGATGTGTAGCCCTCCAGTCTTTGGTGCGGGATGGAGTAAAGAATATATATAGATGTAATTCATTTATGTGAGTTTGTTGTAGATTTCGTGGACCTTGTGATAGAGAATTTACCGAATATCATATATGACTTTGTGTAGATGTTAAGCATATAAGCAACATAGTGGTGTTTGTATGATATTATGCTTGGTACATACTGACGTAATGAGTTGATATGAGTGGAGATTTATGTGTTTGTGCTAGTTTTGTGATTTCCTAGCATATCCTTACAAGATCGAGCTCAGTATGACTCTTTGCATGGCTAAGGCAAGTTAAATTAGTGTGGTATTGGAAACGGTTTGGCTCGTGACATAGCCAAAAAAGATGTGGCTAATTAGCCCGTTTGTCATAAGTTTTTAGATTATGTCTAAATATGGCACAGTATGGCCCCGATTGCGTAGTTCGTAGGCGTGGTCAGTGACCCTATCGCGGAGGTATAAGGATGGAAATAAAGTATACAACAAACACAAATAGAAGATGGATATGTCTTGGCTTAAATCCTTTGTGTTGTGGAGATAGATATAATTTCGGCTTATAGCCTTTTGTATTATGGAGATGGAATTTATTTTGGCAAAGGTTGTTGCACTGGGGAGGATTTTTCAAGCGAACAATAGCTTCTGATGAAGCTCGAAAGAATTGGTTTTCTCTTTGGCATGGTTTCGTGTCTTGGTTTAGTTCCGGAGACGGTTGTGGCTGTTGTGGAGAGAAATTGGACGTGGAGGAGATAACTTGCAACATGTAGTTATGGTTGGAAGAATCTTTCCATCTGATGGTCGTGTTGGTGGAGTTGTAGATGACACTCGCACTGGAGATAGAAATGGTGTTTGGATGAGGAGGATGAAGTTAGTGACTTCACTGACAAAACTTTAGCAGATGAATTTGGTGGCTTCGCCGACGAAACCTTACCAGATGAAGCTGGTGGTTTCATTAAAGAAACCTTTCCAGTTGAAGTTGATGCATTTGAGCTTACCAAAGGTGATTTCAAAGATGATGGTTAGAGGCGGAACGATCATGCTCTTTTGTACATTGTTGTCTGATTACTCGAACGAGTATGATGGTCTGCATCTTGGTTATGATGGTTTTTGACGACGACTGCATCCTACAAGAATCCAGGGTTAAAAAGTTGGAGGATCTTTTAAATAGGTGGCGACCGATTGCAGAAGAGGGTCTTTGTTAATCGCTTGAAGTCATCGTTTTAGGGCTGCCACTGTTTCCGGTTTGTCATGCTTCTTGATCGGTATAACCGGATAGATCTTCATCAGGGATTTTAGAGTTAGGAGACTGGTTGTTATATTCTAGTAATAAATTAAGGGGAAACATAGTATAATAGATAAAATAGACTGCTTATACAGCCTTACAAGAAAGAGATGGTGCTGAAACAAATAAATGAAATAAAACTTTCAAGTACCCAAAAGTTTTGGCACTAACTTAACCTATCATTCCCTCTCCTAAACTACACAGTAAGCTAGTTTAACTTAGATTTATCACAAACTCCAAGCTTCTTTCTTAGCTTCTGAAACGTGTCCACTTCAGCGGCTTGGTGAGTATGTCTGCTACTTTTTGTTGTGTACTACAAATTGAGTTGAACGACTCTTTCATTTACTAAGTCTCCCATAAAATGAAAGCGAACATCAATGTGTTTACTATTTCCATGCATCACAGGGTTCTTTGATAGCTTGATGGTTGAGCTATTATCGCAGAATATGACAAGACTTGAGCTTCCTCCATATCCAATTTGCTTCAAAATTCTATTCATCCAAAACATCTAACAAACGCACCATACCGCAGCAACAAATTCTGCCTCTGTTATGCTTAGAGTGACCACAGCTTGTTTCCTAGAAGACCAAACTACTGCTGCATTACTTAGGATAAATGCATAGCCGGATGTGCTCTTTCTATCTTCCACACAACGTGCATAATCACTGTCTGTAAAACCTACAAGCTCTATGTTCCCTGATTTCTGGTAGTGAGTTTCATAGCTGATAGTTCCTTGTAGGTACCTTAAAATCCTTTTTAAAGCAGCAAGACGAAGCTCAATTCGGTTAGGCATAAACCTACTAATGTGACTAACCATATACATTACATCTAGCCTTGTTGTTGTGACATACATTAAGCTTCCAACAAGTTTCTTGTAGAATGAGCAATCTACTTTAACTCCATTGTCGTCTTTATGAATCTTACATCCTGGAATTATTGGATTCATAACCGAATTACTCTCATCTATTGCAAACTTCCTCAACACTTCTTTCACATACTTCTTCTGTGTGATAAAAATCCTATCTTCGAATTGCATCACTTCTAAGCCAAGAAAGTATTTCATTTTTCCAAAATCAGACATATCGAACTCCTTCACCATGGACTCTTTAAATTCCCTCATCATTGTATCATCATTTCCATTGTAAATCAAATCATCAACATACAAGGTAATAATCAGACATTTACCTTCTGTATTAACGTTTTTGAAAATTGTTTGCTCACTCGCATCCTTCTCAAAGCCCATAGAGAGGAGATATGAGTCTATTATGCTAAACCAAGCTCGTGACGCTTTTTTGAGTCCATATAAAGCCTTGTAAAGCTTATACAGTTTATTCTCTGCATTTTTTATCCATATCCTATTGGTTGATCTACATATACTTCTTTTGTTAGTTTTCCTTGAAGAAATTCTGATTTCACATTCAGTTGATAGATAATCCACCCTCTCTGAGCTACGAGAGCTAAGATCATTCGTATAGTGTATATATGAGCTACATGAGCATATACCTCTTCGTAATCAATCCTGTATTTTTATACATACCCTTTGGTGACCAAGCGAGCCTTGTACTTCTTTATCTTTCCATGTTGATTCAATTTAGTTTTGTAAACCCATTTGGCTCCTATGCTTTTCGCTCATTTGAGTAGGTCATTTAGAACCCATGTACCATTATTCTAGAACTAATCTCAGAGTCCATAGCCTTTCTCCAATTTTCACAGTCTGCTACCTCATCATAGGTCACAGATCTAAGCCAACAAATATGAGAAATAAGTCAGATTCTGCAGCAAACAATGTAGATTGTTCATCCTCATCCTCACTTCTGACTACGTTAGTTACGTAATCACTCATCTAGACTGGTGGTTTTCTGAGACGAGCTTGTATAACTGAAGTTACAGTGACTGCGGTATCGATAATAGGAACAACAACTGCGGTAGGAGAGATTACACCAGAAACGTTAGTTTTGTCATCATTAAGAACCTCTTCTACTCATCCATCTAGATTTCTATCAGTTACGCACTCTAAATCTAGACTAATTTTCCCTCACAACTTTCATCCCAATTAAACTTCTCATCTTCTTCAAAAACAACATCTCTACTCACTATGATTCTTTTGCTCACTAGGTCATAAAGTCTGTATCCCTTTGATTTTGTACTAATTCCGAATAAAACACAGCTTCGGCTTTTCTCTCCAAGTTTTGTTCGTCGAGCATTGGGAACATGGGCACGTGTAACACAGCCAAAGACCCTAAAATGTTCTACAAAAGGTTTTAAACCACTCAAAGCTTCCTTCGGACTCATGTTATTTAACGAGCGTGTTGGAGACCTATTAAGAAGATAAAATGTCCAACTCACAGCTTCTGGCCAAAACTTATTTTCAACATCTTTCTCTACTAATAAAGTCCTCACCTTGTTTATCACAATTCTATTCTTCTTCTCGGAGACGCCATTTTGTTGTAGCGTGTAAGCTGTAGTAAATTCTCTGTTGATCCCAGTCTCTTTACAAAACTCGTTCAACTCATTTGAGGTAAACTCACCACCACGATATGTTCTAAAACACTAAATGGACAAACCAGATTCCTTTTCAACACTACTTTTGAAACGCTTGAAGACAATAAAAGCATAAGCTTTGTAAGCTAGAAATTATACTCATGTTTTTCTACTAAAATCATCAATTAAGCAAATAAAATACATTTTTCTATCATTTGAAATTGGAAAAATTGGGCCACAGATGCACTAGCTCCATTTTTTATGAGGCTTTCCATGAAGATTTATTTGGAATAACATCTCTTTAATTTTTCTTTTCAGATAATATGTACAGACATATTCTATTTCAACAAGTCTCGGCATTCCTCTCACCATTTGTTTGTTGGTCAAAACCTTTAATCCCGTATAGCTGAGATGTCTGTATCTTCTATGCCAAAGCTGAGACTAGTCTTGGACATCAATTTTTAAACACATCTATGAATTTCTTGACAGTCTTCTTGATGTGATTATAAACATCATGTTTGATGTCATCTTGCTCTCTATGATGAGACCTTCTGTAGGATGATAGATTCTGCATTGATTTGATTTGATTAGCACATCCAAACCTATCTCTTGAAGCTAACCAATACTAGGAAGGTTGTTATCAGATCATGTACATAGAAGACATCTTGTACCACATGATTGATTCCTCCAAACACTAGTTTTACGCTTCCTTTTCTAGCTACTTCCATCTTTGTATGATTTCCGAACCTAACGGTCCTTCTAAAACCTTCTTCTATTTCGTTGAACAAACTTGAATCACCACACATGTGATTGCTACAACCTGAGTTTAAAAACCATATATCTTTTTTCTTATCTTCTGGCTTTTCAATATAGGCCATAAGCAACATCTCTTCTGTTTCTTAGTCCTCTGCATAATTTACTTGATTTTCTGATTTTGGACACTCGTATTGATAATGTCCTCACTGATGACATTTATAGCATTCGATAGTTGCTTTGTTGTAGGACTGTCAACCTCTTCCTCTGCCTCTATATCGCCCTCGTCCTTCGTATCTTCCTCTTCCTCTACCGCCATATCCTTCGTATATTGAGACTGCAAGTGCTTGTTCTTCATCTCCCTCCTTTTTGAATTTTTGCTCATGTACAAGAAGTAGACTTTGTAGGGCATCAACAAAGAGTGAATCAATGTATTTTGCTTCTTCAATGGAGCAAACAATATAATTGAATTTTTCAGTGAGAGTTCTCAAGATTTTCTTTACAATCTTGACACCACTCATATCTTCTCCTAAATTTCTCATGTCATTTGCAATAACCATTATCTGACCAAAGTAATCCTTAATTAACTCACCTTGCTTCATCTCTAAGACCTCGAACTCTCTTCTTAGGCGATTTCGTTGTGCTCGCTATCCTCGAGTCTTTCCTTAACACTTTATATTATCGAATCCCAGAGTTACTTCGAGGTTTCCTTCTAGGTTATCGTCTTCAGAATAGTTTTGTCCAAGGATTGGAACAAATAATTATTATCTTTGAGATCCTTTAATTGGAGCTTCTCAAGCGTCTTATTTTGTTGTGGAGTCAAGACATCACCTATACCTGGTTGTGAGAATCTGAATTCCACAACCGTCCAATATTCCTTCGAAAAAAGTAGATTTTCCATGAGCATGCTCCAATTATCATAATCTCCGTAAAATCTAGCGATTGCAGATTGGGAGAAACCACTACGTTCTTATGATCTCATTTCTTCACTTTTCGTGTTTTTTTATTCTTCGCTCTGATACTAGATGTAATATTCTAGCAATCAATTAAGGGAAAAATATTCCAATAGATAAAATAGATGGCTTATATAGCCTTACAAGAAAGCGATAGCGTTGAAACAAATATGTGAAATAAAACTTTCAAGTACCCTAAAGTTTAGGCACTAACTTAACCTATCACTAGTGGCATGATGAAGACGCTCGGTTCGGATACAGCCAGAGGAGATGAATGAGGTTGTCTGCGTATGTAGACACCATTGTTGACATGTTGTGATGACCCATCGGCTAGGAAGCAGACGACCTCAGCGAGGAAGAACACGGCCTCGGCTAGAGAGAGGCAGTAGTGGACGGAGCTCCGGCGACTCCATCTTTCTTGAAACTGATCCAGCATTACTGCACGAATTTATTATATTTTTATCTTAAGATGCCGACTCATGAATTAGTGGCTTTGGTGGCTTTGGTGTAGAAAATGATGAGGGTATGGTCCGATTTGTGGTGGAAATGAGTAGTGTTGGGAAGATGAGGCTTCAAACATGAAACCAAATTAAATATACTAAGCGGTTTCGAATATGATGACCCACATTCGTGATGTTAATGTCAATATAAATACTGATTTCTTTTGAATTAATCATTATTATTTAGTCAATTAAAACTTTAAAACTTAGTGTAACATACCACTTTTAATTTTCTTAAATTGGAAAATTACTTCCTTTGAATTAATCATTATTTTGTCGATTAAAATTTTAATTCTTGTAGTTTTAAATTAACAATCGATAATAATACGTAAAAGTGGTGTGTGTATATATATATATATATATATTATTTTTCAAGTTAATATTTAGTTTTTGTTTTTGTTTTTGCTTTTATCTTTTATAATTTATAATTTATATTTTTCCAAATAAAATATAAGTAAACATTGTACCGAATATAATTATTAAAAAAAATTAGAGCAGAATAATTTATAAAGAATTTTTATATAGAATATATGTATTAGAATATTTTATAGCGGTTTAGCATAGTATATATTCATTCAAACAGATTGATTGCATCATCCATTAGCACAATGTGGATAACAAACAGGTAGAGATGAAGAAAATAATCGAAAACTGAAACAATTTTAGGGTTAGATATTCGAAGACAATATTTAAGTTGAGATCGATTACATGATTTGCTGAATCGATTGATTAGAACGCTTATAATCCTTTACCTCGCGATTTGGAAGGGACTACGATGAAGAACCTGACTCGAATCTGAATTCTTCTATGTTCACGAATTTCGATTCGCTTGAAGTAATACCCTCTTCCATCAAAATGATTCAGGTTTTTTTAAACGAGAAAGAAAATAAAATCGTTCCCACAGACGGTGCCAAATTTGTTAAAAATCAATTTCTTTACAGATTGCTTAAACCATTATGGTATGAAAAGAGAGTGAAAAATAAAAAAAAACATGGAGAGAAAATAAAGAAAAAAATATAGTTGTATTATCGTATATATTCTAATACTCAGCTCTTATTTATAGGAGTTATACGTGACTTTTAGTCTCTCCGTATCTATTACATAAGATTTTATATTTATTTATTTATATTCCTTACATAATATAAATAATAAATATGCAACAATAAGAGCATAATTAAATTATGAATACATTGTATTTTTGTACGGTATATTGTTTTATAAGGTCTGTAACAAATGTGTGGATAAATTTAAAACTTATGTGAATGTATTGAATAATAATTTGATACACATAAATTCAAAATACAAAAGTAAATACATTGTTCCTTCATTCATTTCTAAATTTTATTATTATTTATAAAAATCAAACATTTACGAGACTTAGGTTGTAGTGCTACAATCGAATATTGTCGAACTGATGTAAAAATTGGTACGTACCACCATAATCATGATCATATTTGATATATTTGTACGATTGTGACTCGTGATGAACATACTATATAATAAAATGCTTATTTAGTTTTTTGCGACGAGTGATGTTTATTTCTATTATAATGGGTTTAATAGGTTTGTTTATGTTGTGTAAAATAATATTTCATAATATATTCATAAGATTATTTATAGTAGCATGGTCGATTTTTACGGTATATTGCACATTTGTCATGAAAACAAAGTCATGTTTATTGTTACTATATTGGTTTTAAATATCTCTTAGTTTGTTGGATAAAAAAATATTGAATTATAGATTAATTATATTTTTTTTGTAGTCTCATGATGTATTTTATTTAAGGCTCGTTATACATTTACTCATTAAATTTTACATATATCATAACAACTGTTTTGAAATATTTTACATTAGATAATTTGAACTTTTTTTAATTGAGTTGTTATTAAAATTGTTTTAGATTTTTGCGGTGAGTCATACACGTGGTATGGTGTGCGGGCCATAAATTTGAGGCATAAGCATATTATGTTGTATCATACATACATGTGTTATTGCACTGAACATGTGTTATGCTCTGTTATATCTTGTGATATACTATGTATTAATCGGTCTCTTATTTATACATATTAGATAACTCAAAATATATTTCAAATTTACGGTACAACATATCAAGTATTGTTAACTATATTCTGATTTATGTTCCAAACTTGTCTTTGAATTTTGCTTTTCCAGTCACTTCATTTAATAAAATTCTAAACAAATTCTATCATTTTAAAATGAGGTTCCTCTAATCCTTATTAATCTTTTTGTAAATAAAAAACAAGAGTTGTATACGTTTTTGTAAAAGTAACAATGCTAATTAAATTTTTATTTAAAAAATTATATAATACCTTAACAAGTACGCAAAACTTTGATTCGCTACTAGAAATAAAAATCCTCATGGTTGATTCTGATTGTCGATATTTTTTGAATACGTGCTTTCGACATCCATTTGGAAAATTTTAAAATTAGATATCGATCTGATAGTATTTTATTTTCCACAAAGAATTGTTTTTTATTGATGAGTAATAAAGAAATTACAAAAGCTTAACAATTTCAAGCAATGTGTACGACTTGAACAATGTTTAATTGATGACTTCAGGTTGAAGCTATCATTATAACTTGTACAAGCTACGAAGGTGATCTTTTCTTTGGTGATAGTGGCAAAAAATAATTTGAGCTCTTCCTCCAGCAGGCTTCAATATCCTTTTTTGAAGAAAATAGAAATGATTGACTTGTCTTTGGTGAAAATAGCAACAAATTCTTTGAGCTCCTCCCCCAGCAGGATTCGATATTCTTTCTTGAAGAAAATAGAAATGATTGACTTGTTTGCAAGAATTAATTGATTATAAGATCTAAATTGACAATAATATCAATTGAAATAGATTTATGCAATTAATCATCTTAACCTTAATAGCAAGTTTCTAAGCTTTCCAAAAATATTATAGCTCTTAAAAAATTAGGAAGCTGACTATTATTAAAATCAGACTTCATTTTGCATCTTAAAGTCTATCTACCAAGCCATTCTACGGCTTGATTCATATTTCTCGAGATATATTTAATAATCATCGAAGTTTTTATAAGATTTCTACAATAAGTAATTATATGGTTTAACAACCGAAGTGCATATCCCTTAGTTGTTTAGCTAAGATCAAGTGTAGTATCCGTTCTTATCAGTTTGATATCGATCTGATAGTAAAAATCATTATTATGCATGTTTTTTTTTGTTTTTTTTATAATCGTAATATACGTGTCAAAGTGATCTATTATTTTTTTAATATTCTTCTACTAATTTAGTTTTAAATATTTCAATTATGTTCTTTTTTTTGTCCAAATTACACCATCATATTCTTAATCCGTATTTTCTCTAACGAATGATAATTTAGTGGTCTTGTAGTTTTTATAGACTTTATCCATAGTTTACTTTTTTGTATTATAGATAATCTTATTTCGGTAACTTTTTTATTGAGTGACCAATCTTGAAATTTTCTGACTTGAAACGTTTTCATAATTTTCATTTTCACGGACATTAGCTTAGTAAATGTTTCTTGGAGCTCATAAATCTTGATGAGGTGAGGTTTTATATCAGTAACCTTAGAATCAAAATTAATAGAAATAATAAATTTATTGGTGCATTCTTTATTTATATTACACTTATCGTTGAGTGTATCTTTTAAATCTTGAGCTCGAGATATTTTGTTATTGTACACATGAAAACTTAGAAAGTGTTTACCATATGCCTTAGTATACCAAGTCACCTTCTTCATATCTATGTTTTTATTTCTTTTCAGGAGTCATATGAGACTTGGAATATTTATCCAAATTGAAATCAAGTATGTAAAATACTTGATTTTAAAAGTAAAACTCAAAATTGTCTTGTATGATGTAAAATACTTCATCTCTTGAGTTATTACCTTGATACTTGCGATTATTGTTCTTTTTTCTAAACATGAGTATATGTAGATCTTTTTAAATATGAATGAATAAAAAGAATATAAACAACTTAAAAATAGTTTCATAAATTTTTGATCAGATATAACTCGATATTTGATTTAATTTAACACACATAGCATATAAACTTCGAAAACAATTATATTTACCATTTAATATCTAAATTATTTATATAAAAAATTGATATAATAAATGGTTAACTTCCAATACAAATAATTAAAAATTTATTGTTTACTAACAAACTTAATAAATGAAAGAGATAAATTCAAAATAGTTTAAAAAAAGACATAAGTTTTGCAAGAATTAATATTTTAGTTATCTATATTATTTATAGCCTTTAAAATACTTTCAAAATCGAGAACATAAAAATCGTTTATAATTTCCACATCAAACAGCACAGTTCAGTATAATAGCCAAGTTGTCATGGAAAATCCCGTATACTCAAAACCCATGTGTCACAGTCAAAGCACCAAATTTCTCGGGCAAAGATTAACATATATTTTAGAAAACATGCATCGTTTCCAAAACAAAAGGCATGCCAAATTTTCATGCTTAAAACATAAGATACACTACTCGGTTCATCTCAGTACATATCTAATAATTTTGAATTTTATTATGAATCAATATGTATGATTCAAATAATAGTATTCAAATACTAACAAAATTATATTAAAAAATTAACCAAATAAACAAGAAACTCAACTCACCATCAACGGTTCACCAATTTGTTAACCAAATAAACCACATGAATAATCATGAAACATCAGCAACTGTAAGAGTAAAAAATCACATGAATTATGAAGATCTACCTATACCAATTCTATTATTATTATGATAAATTAGTTATACAAGTATATCCAATCCAATCTAGTAAAGATCTGCAACCGGCAATTGCAAGCATATTTAATTAACAAGAAGTAAAGTAAGAGTGGAACATATCACCAACATATTTCACTATTCTAGAAACAATTTATCTTAAAATATAGCAGCAAATCAAAATCTAACTTGTCAAATTAAATCTTTAGATGTCCCGAAGACGATTTGCAAAATGCAGCCAAAACCGACACTAGTTGCCCTTCGATTCTAAATTTTAATTTGGTTGCACTAAATAGATCTGAATATTGAAAATTCTTTCTTTTCTTGTATTTTTATATGTGTGAATATCTTATCTCATTAACCCATATATATATCTATATAACCTTAGAGACATAAAAAAATAAGCTATAAAGTTTGGGCCTAGTTCTGTCTGGACCGTAATAATCTCACCCTCTAGTCCATCACAAGGAAGATACAATCATGAGATGATCACTTGAACCTTATCCGTGTAAGACTATCACAAGGCTAAACATTGCTTTGGTAGACATCTTTATTCAACCTGTATGCACTATATTCATCAGTGTGAACTTTCTTCAATTTTATTTCCTTTGTCAAAGAATATCACATCTTGCAACTAATGATATCTCATATCAATATGATTGTTGCGTGCATGGTACATTTGTTTCTTGCTCAAATACATAAAACTTTGATTATAGAATCATATATATTCATCTTGCTTCAACCCAACTAACGAAGGAACCTCTTAAGATAAAACATCTATTTTATTGCTTCAACTGTTGTAAGATACTCTTCCTGAGTTGTTAACAATGCTACACATTTTTGTAGCTTTGATTGTTAGAAAATGGATCCCTTGAAAAAAGGAAATACATAGAGTGTAGTAGACTTTTAATTATCAAAATCACATGCCATCTCAGCATCTATATGTCCTTCAAGTATAAAATTTTCAACTCCATAACAAAAACTCAAAGAAGAAATTCTTCACAAGTATCTAAAAACCCAATTTACTACTTCTCAATGAACTTTACCCAGATTCGATAAATATCTACTCACTGAACCAATAGCATATGTAATATATGCTGTTGGATACAAGTACATACATAACATATAGTGAATAGTTTATATATTTTCTCTCTTTTTGTCTGTTGTAGGACACTCATCTTTTATTAACGCGAAGTGTGTATCCAATGGTGTATTAACTGGCTTGGCATTCTTCATAATAAAATTTTCAAGTATAAATTTTAATAGATTTCTCTTGTGATAGCCATAAGTTTCCATATTTCCCATCACAAACAATATCCATGCCAAAGATTCTCCTTCCTAAACCCAAATCGTTAATGTCAAATGATTTGTCTGAGCCTTTCTTGAAAGTGATAATCATCTCGGCATCTTTCTCTACTATCATCATGTCATCTACATATATAAGAGGTATGATTAAATTACCTTCAGAGAAGAAATAGATACAAGGATCAATATGATTTCTAATACTCTATTATATGTCATAAATGAGTTGAATGTACGATATCCTTGTCTTGTTTTCTATTTAAAATCTTATAAATAGACGTTTGTTTCCTTTTCTTTTTAAAAAATTTAAATTACTCCATGTAAATTTCCTCATGGAAGTTATCATGTAAGAAAATTGTTTTTAAATCAAATTGTTCCAAATCACAATTAAGACTTGCAGTTACACCCAATACATTTCTCATGATTCATCTTGACAGCAAGAGAGAACATCTCATCAAAATTGATGCTTTTTTCGGATTGTATATTGTTACTACCAATCTAGATTTCCACTTGACAATCTTTTCACCATATTTATTGTTCATGAAAAAAACATATATTTTTCAAAATAAGTTTAGTTCTTTTCTAAATAATTCATCTTTTTCGTAAGGCAAAGGGTTTTCTCCTAATGAGATAACACTTATTGATAATTTTATGGTTATGTGTCTTTAATGAATAAAATAAACTTCGAGCTTGGATACCTTGCTGAAGGTTGTGTCTCTCTAATTGACTTCGAACTTGTACATCCTCCACATCTGCTAATGAACTTCTTCATCATGAATTTCTTCTTCAAATAAGGTCTCATTAGAATCATTGTCATCAACATTATCTTGTAAATAACCACCAGGTAGATCATCATCAATATCATCAGGAACTACCTTAATATTCTCAATTGCTACCTGATTTAAATAAAGAATAGTAAAATAACAAATACCATTAGTATTATTAAAAGGTATACTAATGGTGGAAGCTAATCATGCAAGCAAAAGATCTTCATCATTTTCGAGCTCAAAGAATATCACATCTCTACTTCTTACTACTTTCTTATATTCAGGATTATAGAGTTTGAAACGATACTCTTCATCACCATATTCAACAAAAACATAAGGATTAGTATTAAAATTAAGCTTGGATCCTTGTTCTTTTGGAACATGCATGTATACCTTGCACCCAAAATCTCTGATATGTGTATATGTAGGATCTTTTCATTTCCATATTCTCTCAAGAATGTCAAAATCAAGATTTATAAATTAAGCCTTATAGATCAAGTACACAATACAATTAATTTATTTAGCCCAAAATTTCTTAGGAAGCTTGGCCATTTCTTATATACATCTCACGTTCTTTACAATGGTTTGGTTCATTCTCTTTACAACTCTATTATGTTGTGGTGTACCTAGTACTTTTCCTCTTATGTCTAGTGTCACAATATGATTTATAAATTTTAAACTCATTCGAAGTATACTTAACACAATTTTCGGATGAATTTTTTTTAACTTTCTCTATTTCTCCATTTCTACCATGACATGAAATTTCTGAACAATGTCAAACACTAAGATAAACATCCACAAGACCATAAACATCATAATGTACTAACTTGCAACTTTCATTTCCTTCTAGTTGACGTATTAGAAAACACAACTCTATGTTGTTTTCTTGCCAATAATGATCACAAAGGTCAATAATAATAGCTATATTAAGAAGAATGAGTGACTTACCGGCCAAGATTTCCATCTTCCTGTTGCTCATGCATCCCAGTCTTCGATGCTACAAGTTAGGATAATTATTTTCCTCAACTAATTCAGCTCACGGACCATATACCAAAATATATCTTATACAAAGAGGAACATAAATTACCTTGAGGAACTGTCATCAAACATTTAGTTATTTTTCACTTACGATAACAAAACGTATGACAAAAACCTTCTTAATCAATGATATTAGCAGACAATAAATTCAAATATAGATCAGGAATATGGCCCACATATTTTAATGTAAGTATGTATCCAACGCATATCTTCACATGAATATCATTCAACTTAATAATGCTAGATGAATTCTCATTTCCCATATTAACATTACCAAAACCTTCACTTTTGTAGTTCAAGAAATATTCATTATTAGGGACACAATGATATGAAGCACGTGTATCTATAGGTCATTCTGAATCTGAACTATCAACATGATAACACTCACCGATTGCGCAAATTAAGGATACATCGCCATTACAGTAGAAGATATATCTGCAGTATTTATAATATCACCTTCATTTTGTGAATGTGACTTAATACTTTTTTTTCTTCCATCAATAATTATATTATTGTATACGACCAAGCTTGTTGCAGTAGTATCTTGTCACAATCGTATTCTCATCTCTGGACTTCAATCTTCCCTTTGAGTTACCACATAATTTGGGACACTTACTTTTGATTATTCTTTTATTGTCAGTAATAAGGGATTGCAAATTTTTAAGTCCCATTTTTTCATCTAATCTCTTTATTGGGCATCCTTTCTTTGATTATATCTCAAGATAAAACACCATATAGAGAAAAATTACTAATAGTCACAAGTAAAGTTTTCTAAATGTCTGGTAAATAACTCAATGTATACAAAAGACCTCAAGTCATCATCAAGAACAATCTTCATACTAGTTAGCTTGTCAATAATATTGTCAAACTCACAGAGATGCTCAAAATCTAACTTCCCACTTTTTAATTTCAAATCAACAAGTTTCTTTATAAAAGTTATGCTATAAGCAATCTTACTTTTATAAACACCTAATTATTTCAAAAGATCGTACGGGTCATATTTTTGAGAAACAAGATTAAATATGCTAATATCAACCAATTGTCTAATAGTCTCAAAAGCCTTTTTTAATTTTTCCTAACTTTTTTCTTGTTTATCTAGTAGTTTTAAAATGTTTAGTAGCGATACCAAGATCATCTTTAATTGGCTCAATCAGATCAAATAAATATTTGCAATATAATAAATCATCCATCATCGTTTTCCAAGTATTATAATTGGTTTGTGTCAACTTAATCAATGAGTAACCATTATTATAATTAATATTCAATAAACAAAAAACTCACAAACTCTAATACCAACAGTAGGACCCAAATAGTAGTATATCAAACACCCACAAAATCACTTTCAAGACCATCAACCAAATAAACAAGAAATTCATCTCACTATCAACTATTCACTAATTTGTTAATCAAATAAACTACAAGACTAATCACGAAAAATAAGCAACGGTAAAATAAATCAATATTCCAAAATTTATTTTACGTGGAATTTTTTTTAATGTGGAGAGTAAAAACAAAGGAACTTATTATGAGTTCATACAAACCACTTCTATTTTTATGAAAAGTTGATGGTAGAAGTATATCCAATCTAATATTATAAATTATATTAAAGATCTACAACTCATGAACAATTTAATGAATAATAAACTAACAAAAAGTGAGATAAAAGTGAAAAATATCTCACATTGAAGGGAAAGATATCCCGATCATGATGTTAAAAATTCAGCAAATAATTTTCTCTTCGATCAATCATTTTTTAAACTTTGATTGCATTGAGCAGATCCGAAAACAATCATATATCTTTTTTGTATTTATGTATGTGTCTCTCTTGTCGCTTACCCTTATTTATATATATAACTATAATTGGTGAGTTGGGTTGTTAAGAATTGCTTTAGTAATCGGCAATAGAAAGTATTTTAGAGAGAGAGAGAGAGATTTTAGAGAGAGAAAGTGAGAGAACACAAATGAGTAAAGTTAGAAGTTCAATCCCTTTATTAGTTCACCCTGATCTTTATATAAAGACGCAATGACTTAGTTCATAAGTGTAATTACATAAAATGATAAATTACACTTAGTCCTTAATAAAAATACATAATCAAAATCGTTATTTTAACCTTTCAATCTGTTACTAAACATTTTATTCTTTACATTTTAGTCCCTAAATTTCTATTTCCTTATTAATAATAATATAAATCCTAAACTATAGATTTTAGGTTTTCTGAATTAGACTCTATACACCGTAGCATTATCTCAATAACTTTTTCTGATCTCATACTTTTTTATTCGAAATCATAATAATGTGATATGTCATTTTGGAATTCATTTATTTAATATTATTTAAATATAATGTGACCGACAATGTTAACTTTTTTTAAAAGCTAATTCGCAAATGTTCGAGTCCCAACTTATATCAGGAAAGACCAGGAAACGGTTAAAGAAAGTAATATGAAAGGTTAAAGAAAGTATAATGTGATAGGACACAGTAGAGCATTGGACACTAGAAAAGGATTACAAACGGAGAGAAGCCATGTATACAAAATCTTTAAAAAACAAAGCTTATCTTGACCGCCCTCCTATATTTAGTGTACTAGATTGATAAAGACCTTAGGAAAATCCATCGACAAAAATATCAAGAACAAAGGGGTTACTTTTAGTAATGACAAAGAACGAAAGATAATCCAAAAATAATGAACAATAATAATGGGATATAAATCGTGGCAGATCACCTTTCTTCAAAGAGAATATTCGGAATTCCAATGGAGGGTGAAATAAATTCAGGAAAGGAAAAGTAGTACTTAATAAAAGCATTATATGCCATTTGTTATGAGTGGGGAAATATCAGTCCGCAAAGTTTTGATACCTATTTTTTTTTTTTTTTATCACTTTTTATGTGTTACACGAACACTGACTCTTATAGGTCGATGGCAATGCCTTTTATATGTATATTCTAATGTCTTTATTATTATATAGTTGCTCAACAACCAATACCAACATAAGGACAGGTTGATTTGTTGCACAATAACTGGTTTTTATGTGGTCAAGGATATCTGATAAATAAGGTATCATACAAGAAATGCTGTTTTGATTTCCAAAATAACGGTGAGAAAATATTTTAAAGTAGGATTGTTTTATCCCTGTTTGTCTTACAAATAGATAGATGTAGTTTAAAAATAACTAAGATAATTAAACGAAATATTTAAAGGCTGGATATACGGATATGTTAAATGTCTAGCAATTGTTATTATTTATTCAATTTACAGATATGTTAAGTGTTTGGCAGTTGTTATTCTTTAGGCTTTTGTTAAGTTATGGTCAAAAAAATGTTAACCACACTGAAAAATAGAGCATTTTAAAAAAATTATTATTTTATTTTTGAGTCTGTTTTTTCACCTGTCGGTTGAGATCTTTTCAATCGGCGGGAGGTCTTCAGTGGGTGAAATTTTCTCATCTGTCGGGTAGGATTTTTTCACCCGACGAACCATTTATATTCACCCGGTGGGGAGTTCTCCGCCGGTTGAAAAAGACAGCCCCGACGGGGATAAAAGATATTTTTGGTAAGCTTCTCAATTGGTCAAAATTTTGGGGCTAGTTATCTTTTTCAGCCCCGATTTGGCCAAAACCTATTTTTTATTCATGTTGAGATTTAGGTGTAGAAGTTTATTGATGATCTAAACATTGTTATTTTTATCTAGCAAAAACCATTTCACTAAGTTATGAATAATATGAAAATGATAAAAAACTATGCAGATGATTATGAGTCATTTAGAGCATGTAATGAGAAACGAAACTTGTAAAAAAGATATTGTCGTGCGTTAGAAGGTTGATTATACTATCTTCTTGCAACTGTGTACTATATATAGATATCAGCACTACTACGCTATCTATGTTGGACTATTTGTGAAAACAAGCTGGAAGGTGTTAACGTGAGTTGTGATGCGCAGTTCACTCGTCAATGATACTATAAATAGTGGATAAGAAGAATGAAGCAAGTTGCTACGTGACTTGAAGACTTTCTAAAGGGAGAAAGTTATTTAGCTTCTTTTGATTTCAATAAGAGTAGTGATGTATAACATGAACACTAAGATACAACTAAAAGTCCATTGTTAAGTTTGTAAGTTGTGATTGATTTGTAACAAGAGAAGAGTGATTGAGTTTGAAAAGGGTGTAAATTATCCGGGCCCAAGCGGATCGGTATGTCCAATGATATTTTAACATTGGACTAACAATTTATAACAAGAATGATAAAGTATGAAATAAGAAGGAATTATCTTGTAATAGTAAGTATATGAGTAGATTTAGAGTAAATAAAGGATTGAATATACTAAAGTGGGTCACCCATGTGGGTTTTGGTTCTACTATAATAAGGGGTGAACAATTAATATACAATAGTTACTTTTTGTCATTCGCTCTCTAAAATCTCATTTTCTCTCTTTAAATTTAGTTTTACTATTATTTGGTAGTTATTCAAGGTCCGTATATTTCTGGAACCTTCATTGGCTCCGTCTATGGGAACCGAGTGATACCCGAATATTTTTCCAAACTCACTATTTCCAATTTAAAAAGTTGTTGAGAAAGATGAACACATATTCCTTAGATGCGCTGATTGTGGGATTAGAGGGTGTCCGGGTCATAATTGAGGACCACCGACATGAGGAACAACAAGTCGAAGAACGACGTTATGATGACCAGTACGCTCAAGAAGAGTTAGATCAATCAAATTTGATAATAACCAGACACCAATTAATAGATGGTATCGCAAAGCTGAATGCCGAAAAAGAAGCGATGTTGGTCGAGAAGATAGTCAGGTCAGAAATTTGAACAGAACAATTACTTGATAGGGACGAGGAAAAAATAGGCATCAGTACAATTAAGATGATTCCAGTGATTCTTTGATTTACAATTCGGACGAGTCTTCGTCCTTAGATCGATAATACCGACTCGATAAAAAGTAAAAGAAGAACTCAATAAAGCAAGTAGCCCGACGTTAGGCATCTCACCGATCTAAAGATTCGAAGATGAAAAGATACAATTGGGACAAAAGAACTCTTGGTTTAGTGGATAAAGATAGAGCTATCGCAATTGATAGAAGAGAGCAGGCAGCTTCCTACATTCAGCTCCTGTCTGGCTCACATAGCCTCAGGTATAGGGTGAGCATGCAATTTGCGAACCCATTTGATGAAGGGTTGTACGCGACCCGCAATGAGGGACTCAAGGGTGGTACGTCATCTCCGCTCTCGGATGAACTTCTGACCGGGCATTTACCGAAGCGCTTCAACATTTACAGACTAGAAAAGTAAGATGGGAAGAAGAAGCCAGACAATCATTTAGAATTGTTCAAAACAATTATGATAGATAAGGAAAACAAGTTGTTTTGCCGAGCATTTTTACAAACGTTCAAGGATAAAGCCTTAAAATGGTATAAACGATTACCGATAGGTTGTATCAAAATTCTTTATATGTTTTGGGTCATGTTCAGGCAGTACTTTGTGGGGAGTAAGAACTTCTGATACAGTTGGGATACGATTGTTAATTATCGACAGACGATTGAGGAAATTTTAAGGTATTAGACCAGACACTTCTTGGAGGCAAAAAACGATTTTGATTATTGTGAACAGATTGTGGCGTTAACAGGCTTTAGATTGGGTTTATTGCTCGGGCCCATGAAGAATGCAGTTACCAAGAAACAAGCCTTCATGTTTGGGGCGTTTTTAGTTCCGGTCGAAAAGCTATGGCAAGGAATGAGATCCAAGGAAGTTGTAGGAACAGTAGGAGCGATGATTTCGGGCGATGCTTCCGAAGCAGAGTTTGTAGACCTTCTACCAAAATTGTGTAAGCGAGTTTGAACCTCTTGAATAATAGGATCTTCTTCTCCGATGAGTTCTTGTGACTCATTAAAATTGATAAAACTATCGAGATCAAAGTCATCGTCATCTTGATTATCTGCTATAGTGGTCATAACATCTCCGATGAGTTCTTCTCTGATGATTTCTTCTTGAACCTCATAAATTGTAACCTCATCAATTGTTTGTAACCTCATTACCATCAGATATTATGTCTTCGACGATCGTTGTTGTTTTCTTCTTTTTCTTCTGAGGACTTTTGGAACTTTTATTTTTCGAGGGTCTGGAGGTTTTCTTCTTTTTTGAAGAAGGCTCTCTTTGTGTTCCCTTCTCGATAGTCCAAAGCATATTCTCTTTTGTTTTTCTTTTCAAGCGTTTGGGCTTCGAATTTGCAGAAAGGCTGGCACCAAATGCACCAACTGTGTTTTTCTCTTTTTCGCTTTTTTCTTTTGGGGCAGGTGACTACCTGATCTATTACGAAGAGGGAGGAATACCTTACAATCAGGCTGAATTAATATTTTGCAAGCATGATGAGGGTTGGGTTGCTCCATCAAATTTTCGGGAGGAAAAGCTCTAAGACTGATTGGAAATAGGTGACTGTTGAGGAAATTGATCGGTTGAAAGGCGGTGTAAAAAGTGTTGTGCCATTCTGCTTCAGCCTAAATAAAACGCCTAACGAATATCTATTTGTCTTTTATCCAACGAATAGCGTAACTTCTCAGAATTTATGAAAGGATTATATAAGTAGATAATGAATAATGGTAACAACAATTGTAATAAAAGAATAATATTATAATACTCACGGTTGCTTCTCCAAGGGAGGTTCAGTTTCGATGGGTTGGCATCGGATGTCTCTTTACCATTTTCCCACGCTCCTAAGATGAAAACAAAATTTTTGCTTCCACAATTTATTCGCTTCTAGAAGGTCTTCGATGATTTTCAAATCATCATCTAGGGTAAGGTAGTAAACTTGAAGCTTTATCCCCTTGGATAGTTTTGTCAAAGATATGAAATCGTTGATCCTGATCAGAATCTTAGATAAGCGAGAGGCCATGATCACAGACATAAGAGTGAACCATTTATTGGGTCTCACTTGAGTTGGGCACAGCCTTAGAAGTTCAAAGTACTCAACGATCATGGGATCTAGTGGGAACCGAAGACCCCAATTGATGATTTCAGGGTAAACCACCAGCTCGTTGTCTTTGCAATATATGGGAGTCTCTCCTTTTTTGGGTAATCAAAGAGTAATGATGTCTTCCATTCCCTATTATTTCTTTAGATCCAATGCTTTACTTTCTCGATAATATATGTATGGAACTTTCTTTAGTTTGAAAATATAGTCAACATCAAGAGATCTCATATTATTGCCAATTTTTTCTCTCTCCTCATTAGATATAGTTATTTGAGCCTTCTTTTTTCTTGGCTTACAGACCTTTTTCTATGTATCATTCTCTGATTCTTCCTCATCGGAGTCAGCCTCATTGTCTGAATGAGTAGCATCATAATCAATTTCCTTCACCTCGGACGTTTCATATCTTAGTTGTGGAACATTTTTTGAGGGATTTTGTTGAGGTAATAAGGTTTCCTCAATAATCTCCCTCGGGTGAGGAGGTTTGGTAGATGGATTCGATCAAAAAGGATTTGGTGTAGCATTGGTGTCATCTCCCATGGCTAAAAAAGTATTTGTTCGCCGAATTTGTGGGGGATAAGTTGAAGAAGGGTTGCTTTGGATTTGCTAGATTCACTAATAATTTGAGGTGATGCCTTAATACGGGAAGAATAAGTTCGAGGTGTTCGAACTTTCGAGCATAGATTCTCCTCTGTAACAGGGGAAGATGAAAATAAAGGAGTTTTAGAGGGCTTGAAGTTACCGTAGTAAATGGTTTTGGTATTTTTTTATGAGGGGAGCATCGCTTATCAACCCAACAGCTCTATACTCGTCTGCTCTTTCAGTTATGCAAAAGTAATCGTAAGATCCGAAGACTTGATTATTGACAGACTTTGGAGATTTGGGTTTTTTGTGAATTTTTGTTTTGGATCTTCTAGATCTTTGATGTTTTCTTATAAACAGATTGAAGATGGATCGGAAAATATGATTTTTCTGGTGAAAGCAACCATAAAGTTTGAAGAATATGATGAAGGTAGCTAAAGGATGGGAGGTTTTCTGTTTCTCTCTCAAGAAACTTGGGTTGTGCAACTAAAAATGAAATTACAGATGAATTTATATGAGGAAAGAGATGAGTGTTGAAGTGGAAAAGGTTTTGTGGTGATATGACAGAATTTGAAATCGTAACGAGGTTACGTGTTCGACATCTGTCATGCTTGCTGTAAGCCTAACGGTTAGGAAATCATGAAGAATTTAAACAGTTAGATTTTAAAGATCGACTTCGACGTTAACTTGAGGAATGATTGTCTGAAAGCATACTTCGATGTATCATTGCGTTTGATAGAATATGAGGATAAATAAGTTATTGATTTTAATTGACAAATGTGCGTCTAGCGAGATTCGAGGAGAAATGTGTTAATGTTTTTAATTGTCAGATTTTGAGGTTGCTTTCGACATGATTCGAAGACAGTTAGCTCTCATACATTTACTAACACGAGAACTATGGGGGCTCCTGATAAGTAAATAGAAGTTTAGGGACTTAAATGTAAATAATATAAGTTTAAAGGAACGATTTTAAATACATATCTTTATTAGGGACTAACGTGTAATAAGTCCTTTTGTGTAACCGTTTTCAGTTATACGCTAAGTCTGTGCGCCTCTATACAAAGGCCATAGCTGAACTAATAAAAGAGTTGAAAAAACTTTGTTCTTACTCATTCATGCTCTCATTTTCTCTCTCTAAAAATTTTCTCTCACTAAAACACTCTTGTTACCATTTACCAAAACAACTTGTAATAATTGAACTCACCAATTTCAAAGCAAGAAAATACCCTGATATTTTCGGAGATCACTGATACTTTTGATATAACTTCAGAATACTTGGATCCTAAGCTTGACCAGAATATAATCAATGTCATGGAAGAGACAGTTACCGAGCCTACAGGAAAGGTTAGTAGTTTGTATAAATTTTTGAATATCTAACTACTTTTTGAGGTGATTCAATGGTAGGAATAACGAATTTCTCTCGTAAAAGACACATTCTAATCTTGGCTACACAGTTGGAAGTAGGGGTTTCGCCCCACCTATGTACAAACCCGTCCCCGATATTGTGTTTTGATAATGATGATATGAGAGAATTTGTTGGCGCACATGATGATGCGGTGGTAATTACGGCAGAGATTGTCGGAGAAGAAGTTCAGAGGGTATTAATAGACACTGATAGTTCTGCCAATATCATTTTTATGAGAACTTATGAGAAATTCAATAGACTTCCTGTCTAAATGAACTATAGTGGGTTTAGCGAGGCAACAACAAAAGTGGTAGGAGAATCCGAAAGGGGTTATAAAGTTGGGTCGAGGAACTTTTAAAAAAGAGGAGAATTCGAAAGGGTCTTCTAATGTTTGAAGTATGCGATCGGTAATAATGTGGTGACCATATGAAGCAACCAAAACACAGCCAGGAAGTGCTACCTAACAACCTTAGCATCAAAGACCGCTAATTATATTGAATCAAAGAAAGATTACGGGTTAGTGGGGCCCATGAGAACTGCGAGCATAACGTTTTTCATGGAGGAAACATTTTAAATTGGAACCAATTTGTCTCCAGAGGTTCGAGAGAAGTTGATTTTATTTTTATCTAAAAGATTATATGTTTTTTCCTAGTGCATTGAGGAAGTAACGAGGGTTCCCGAAAGCGTAATGTTTCACAGCCTCGCGATTCGTAAAATGTCCGATCAATTATTAAGAAAAAATAGTATTTTTCTCACGAGAATGTCGAGCTTATTATTGTCGAGGTAGATATATTTTTTAAAGTGGGACATATCAGAAAATCTCAATACCCGTTGTGGATGGCTAACCCGTCCTGGTTAAAAATAAAAATGGTAAGTGGACAATGTGCGTCGACTTCATAAGGTGTGCCCTAAAGATCCGTTCTTGATTCCTCGGATTGATCAATTGGTGGACTTCACATCGGGAAAAAAGTTGTTATCTTCAATGGATGCGTATGCGGGGCCTAACCAGATTAGGTTAGACCCAAACGATCATGATAATACTTCGTTTATAATAGGGAGAGGATTACATTGCTGTAAAGTTATGCCTTTGGATCTGAAGAATACGGGAGGCACGTATCACAGGCTGGTAAACAAATATTGTGAGGGGCGGATCGGGCGTAACATAGAAGAATACATCAATGACATGCTAGTCAAAAGAACTGCGGATGATGATCATTTTGCAGACCTTGAAGACATATTTGATAACTTGAAGAAGATAAATCTGAAATTAAATCTAGAGAAGTGTATGTTTGGAGTCCGGTCTAAGACAATTTTAGGCTATATCATTAATGAAAAAGGAATAGATTTCGATTTGTTGCAACTATTAAGGAACTACAAATTTTAAACGGGCCATTTAGCGGCTCGAAACAGGTTCATATCTCGTTGATTAGACAAATGTGAACCATTTTTTCAGATATTGAGTGTGCAGCCGAAGCTTTCGTCGGCTTAAAATGATTTGTATTCTTACATTGCGATATCCGATCACGCAATAAGCGCAACACTGGTCTGCAAGGCAGACTATTGTCCTCGAATTTTATACTACATGAGTAAGATCCTTATATACATAGAGAATAGAAATCTAAAGTTAGAAAATTAGCCCTCACCTTGATAAAGGGGTTTGGAACAATACACCCTTATTTCCAAGTTCATTCTATAGTGGTTCAAATGCCTTTCTTATTGAAGAGGGTGTTGCAGTGCCTGGATATTCCAGGCGGAATGAAGAAATGATCTATGGAATTGGGTGATATTGATATCGACTTCGAACTGAGGACAACATTGAAAGGCCAAGCCCTGGCGGACGTTTTGGTTGAATTTCATTAAGAGCGACCGAGCATAGCCATAGATCAAGAAAAAGAGCTGATGGAGTGGACTGTCCGAGCTACCGAGCTATCGTTTGATCGTTGGGGGATAAATTTAGTAGAACCGTTGTCCATGGCTTCAGGTGGAAGACAAATGATAGTATTCGCGGTGGAATATTTCTCCAAGTGGGCCGAAGCTGAACTTTTATCTTGGATAAAGGAAAATATGTAATAAAGTTTGTTTGCTCAAATATATGTTTTCGGTCCGGCATCCTAGGGAGGTTAACCATGAATAATGGCTCGCAGTTTGATAGTAGAAAAATGAGAGCTTTATGTTTTTCTCGAGGAATCCAGCAATATTTTTTAGCTCTATTCCACCCACAAGAAAAAGGCTAGGTCGAAGTAACTAACATAACTATAATTGATGGCCTTAAGAAGAATTTGGAAGGGAAGGTCAGGAAATGACAAAATTATTTGCAAGAGGTGTTATGGGATACGAAATAACTCCTTGAACTACGACTCGAGAATCACCTTATGCGTTGGTTTATGGTATGGACGTTGTTAATCCCTCATAAACTATGATCCCATCTTACAATATCGAACACTACTTTGAGGATGATAATGATGAGGGCTGACACATCGCCCTCGATATAATAGAATAAAAGATAAGTCGAGCACAATTAAAATTGCTACATTATCAGACTTTGATGCGAAGCAGGTTTGCATCGAAAGTGTGACGAAGAGAGTTTGAGGTCGGGATATTTTTCTAAAAAATATATGTTTTTCACACCCAAGATAAGAGCCTCGAGAAGCTAGCTCCAGACAGGGAAGGTCTGGACTATGCAACAGAGAGGGTAAAGTTGGGGATGTACTGTTTAAGGGATAAAGAAAGCAGAGCTCTTCGGCATCCATGGAACGTCGACCATCTCAGATTATATCTGAAATAAATTTGAACAATTGTACTTTCTTTTGTTTTATCTTGTGACTAGTCTTAATCGGCGGCACACTCTTTCCTACCCTGCTGGCGCATGAAGGTTTTAACGAGGTGTCTATATAAACCGATATGTTAATGTAACTTTTTTCCCTTACAATATCTTGCAAGGATAAAATTCAAAATCTTTCTTAAGATATGGACATATGGGGTCTTTGACCCTCGGTTGATAAATATAGTTCTTGACATTCAGACCTGTGGGGTTTTTCAACTTGAGTTTATCAACAAAAATTTTAAAAGTGTGGGGTCTTTCAACTTTGGTTGATCAACACATCATTTTTAAGTTTGGACCTAAGGGGTCTTTCAACTTCGGTTAATCAACATATCATTTCTACATTTGGGCATGTATGGTCTTCCAACTTTGGTTGGTCCACAAATCGGATTTTTAACAAAGTTTATTTTTGTTTCAGACACTGATTACTTTCGATTAAAAAGTTAAAAACTTATCAAAACAATAAATTGGACGAGACAGTAGTATAACAGACAAATGTTCCAAGGCAAAGTAAATTGGAAAAAAATATTCCACGACCCTAACGGGTCGGAGATACAAAATTCTCGACCCTAGCAGGTCAGAGACACATCAAAGAAACAACAGGAAAACCATTACCGTTAATCCAAAATCTACTGCTTATTTCCCAAGGAACCACTGCTGGACAACAGTTCTGATGATTTCACAGACGACACATCTTCTTCCTCCTCCTCCCTTTCCTCAAAATTATCCTCACAAAGAAACCCTTTGGGACGGTCATTCTCAAGGACTTTAAACCAAAACAATCAAAGTGTCAGGTCGGAAAATCTATTATGAATCTCCAAAATGAGCATGGTCTTTGCATCGGCTACTTGATTATCCACGGTCTTCAGGCGATTCGCGGCAAAGTTATTATTCGTCGTTTTGTTTTATTTTTCCTGTTAGGAATAAAGATCTCTAAGATATTTGGTATGATGATATTGGGATTGAATTTTAAAAGCGGCCAACTCCGGAACAGTTTCGTGATGTTGGTTTTCAAACGTTTTGTTCCAGACGAACAAGGCATTGATGTTGTATTCGTATTTGAATTTGAATTTTTTTCCATTTTATTCCTTTTTTTAAGATCGTACTCAACCGATTTTGGCCCATGCAGTAGAACAATCAACTCGTCCCCGAGTATCTAGCTCTCGCTTTCTCACACAAAGATATTTGTTCTAAGCTTACCCTGTAATTTGGATATCTGTTATTCGGTCTCAGATATTTTTGTTCCTAGATTCTTTTCCGTCATCTCTCTTATAGCTAGTATAAGTAGCATGTGATACAAAGATCAGGAAAAAGTATCTGATTGCCTCAGTTATAAGGACCCAACAGACAGGAGTTGTCTGACAAATCCTGATCAATTGGATTATCATCTTGGGGAATGAGAAGCACGGGTAATGGATCTTCTAACACTACGACGTTCTCCAAGCGTGTTACGCTGATTTCTACGGGCAGTAAATATATTTCAAAGGTTGGTAAGTTGATGGGGAGTCCTGAGAGGTCGGTGGGCTGTGAATCTTCAAGACTATATTAATAGGGAAGCGAGAGCGATCGTACCTGGGGAATTTCAAGAGTTGTTTTTTGAGTATACGAGTGATACACACCAAATAGCTAGAGGACACGTGTTTTATTGTGATACGATCTCTACCTCTACATGGCTAGTTGGCTTGGTCTAGTCATATAGTGGGATCAGGCCCAATAACTGCAGATCCCAAGTAACGTCTTCGGCACCTCAGATAGTTGGTCATATGTTAGAGTCCCGACCCAAGAAATGACCATCAAAGTCGTAGTAGTCCGACCACAAAGGAAAAAACATAGTCATTGCTCAATTTTCTTACAAGGACTATGATGGCTACTGATAAGGGTGTAAATTATCCAGGTCCAAGGGTATTTTAGCATTGGACTAATAGTTTGTAATAAGGATAATAAAATAAAAAATAAGAAGGACTTATCTTGTAATAGTAAGTAAATGACTAGTTTTTTAGTATATAAGGGGTTAATATACTAAAATGGGTCACCCATGTGGGTTTTGGGCTGACTATATTAACTATATGAAGCAAAATTCTCTTTATGGGGGATGGTGAACAATTAATATACAATAACTACTTTTTGGCATTTTCTCTGTATAAAATCCTGTGTTTCCCTCTCTAGATTCAATTCTAGTGTTGTCTAGTAGTTATTCAGGGTTCATATATTTCATAACCATAAGAGTTAGTTGTGTTTGATAGATGATTTTTGTAACTTTCTCTATATGAAATATGTATTAGTTTCCTGTGGATGTAGAATTTATTCATAATTCAAACCATGTTTTATCCATCTTGTATGATTGATATATGTTTATTATGTATATTAATTTGCTGAAAATATAGAGTTAAATGGTAAAGATCTTTTACTTTCATTATTTTTTAACGAGCAAGGTTTATAAAACATTATAATGTTTTGGTGACACTGGTTAAACTTTTGACCGCACACTTTGCTACGGCCATTGTTGTACTTGTGAATATTGTGATTAATATTTAGACTTTCTTCTTATCTATTGACTATGTCCAGAACGAGAAGTGTGACGGTGTGGATAATCTATAACAAAATTATGTTATGGTAAAATATATTAAGAAAAAAATTCAAAAATAATTTCAGATATTGAGGTTAGCGATTTCGATCTTACTAGTATGCCAAAGAAGGTCACCAAAATGAGTTCCACGAAAATCGATCTTGAAAAATTAAACTGATGGTTTTAACACATAGAGAATTAGGATTCGAGCTTTCCTAACATAAAATGGGTTGTCTGTTGTCATTTATGAGAAATTCAAAGATCTGGTTAATATCAAAGTATTGTATAAGGCCCATATTGCTCAACAATATACAACGTTGGGGATATGAAATAAGTTGGAAGCTATTCACATGAAAAGTCCCTAAGGAACATATTGTAGCTCAAGAAACAATGTATATGCTGAAAATGGACAATAGCAAGGAAATTTTGAAGATACTTTAATAATTTTTAAAAAAATCATTCTTGACTTGAATGTAATTTGAGTTTAATTTCAAAGATGATGATCAAGAAATTATCCTGTTTAATTCTCTATCATGAGTATATGAGCACTTCTTTTCCACTATCTTATATAAAATATTCTATTACAATGTCCGATGTAAGGAGTGTTTTGTACTCAAAGGAATTGCAAAGAAAGATTGTTCTTAAAAGTAACTCCAAAGGTCTCGAATTGAATGTGAGGGCAAGCCTAAAAAGAGATATTCATTCAAGAAGAAAATAAACTCTTGGTTAAAATCAAGGATATTTTTAAGTGGTTCTAAAGTGATATTTTGGATGTAGAAGAAAGAAAGTCATATCGATAGAAAATGACTTGGATGGAATGAAGAATGATAATCACCCGAAGCAAGTTATCGAAGATGTTGCAATAGTCTCGGATGAATATGAATTTACGGATGTTTTATTGATTTTTACTTGCACGTATAATGACAAGTGGGTGTTTGACTTAGTAGCTTTATTCTGCATGGATTTCAACAAATATTAGTTTGAAAACCATAGGTTGTTTCATGGTTTCAATGTCGTCTTAAAGAAAGATGAATCCGGTGTTATAAAGAGAAACGAAAACATTCACCTTAAGTTGTATATAATCCTTGAGGGAGTGATAAAAAATGTGATGTATGCATCCAAAATTAAGCGTAACCTTATTTTTTTTAATAGTTTAGATAAATAATAATTTACCTATAAAGACTAGAGACGACAAATTGAGGATCTTACAAGATTCACTTGTTGTTATGCAAGCCTATAGGACTAATGATGTGTTAGTTCTTGAAGGGCATGTAGTGGTCGGGGTATGTCTAATGTTGGTAGCTATTTGACCAAGTAATGGTATCTGAGGTTAGAGCATGTTAGTGAGAAAGACCTTATTCAGCTTAGCTAATAGAGTTGTTGGATGGTGGCACAATTCTATAGTTGAGTTTTTGTTAAAGTTGTGTGTTAGGTAAAATTAAGAGTGTTAAGTTTCTACCTAGTAAACCATACAACCAGTGATGTACTTGAATATATTGATTCAAATATTTGAGGTATTATAACGAAACCCACCATTGGTGGTGCATGGTACTTCATATATTTAATTGATAACTTGTCTAAGAAATTATGGTATACTTTTGACGTCAAATGGTAAGCATGTTGATGAAGTTGAAAACTGATTGTGGCTTAGAATATATGAATGACGCATTCACTAGATATTTTTATAAACCTTTCAAATTTCTAGACCCTAAACCATGAGAGAAACTCCCTAACATAATGGACTTGTTGAACAAATTTATGAGCATATTGGAAAGAGTTATATGTATCCTTATATCAGTTGGAATGGGCCGAAGATTCTTGGGAGAAGCTATGAAAAAAACTGTGTATATCATCAACAAAAGTCCATCTACGACAATGAATTTTAAATGTCCTCAATAAGTATGAACTAGAAATAAATATGTGTTGGAACATATCAGTGTGTTCGGATGTGTTGCTTACGCACATGTGAAGCAAGACAAGCTTCAACCAAGAGAACTGTACTATGTATTCCTTAATTATCTAAAATAAGTAAAAGAGTATATGGTTGTGATGCATAGAACCTGGACATTAGAAGTTTTTTATTAACCAATAAGTAGTTTTCAATGAGGACGTCATGTCATTGATGAATATAATAGAGAAAAGACCTAGTACTACTAGGAAGAGATGTGAAGTTAATGATGAGTCTTTACAAGAAGGTGAAGTCAGAGATGCTTCTTATGGCAATGATTTCAGGATTGGTTTACCTTCGGCTAATGAAGATAAATTTTATATATTTCATGAGTTTTACTATGATCGAGAGTTCGATGTTACACAGTATTTGAATGCTCATGTTTAAGAGTAACAAAGTCTTAACAATTATTAATTGGTGAGATATAGAGTAGAAAAACCTAGCAAACCTCCACATATATATGGTTTTGCTAATGTTATAGGTTATGCTTTATGATTGGATTGCAATGAGATGTTCTACAACTGTATCACGATTCTATGAACAGTAGTGATAAGGAGCATTGTCGAAGGCCATGAGGGAAAAACTAAGATCTCTCAAGAAGATGTGCACTTGGAATCTTGTGAAACAACCAAAATTTAAGAAGTTTGTTGGGAGTAAATAGATATACAAGAGGAGGAAAAGAACCCTTAAAGTTCCATTATGTAGGTACACAACTAGGTTGGAGGTTATGGGATGCACGTAAAAACGAGGGTGTTGATTTCAATAAAAATATATTATTGGTTGTGAAATATACTTTGATAATGGTTCTGGTGTTATATGTTGAAAAATTTCATATTGAGTTAGATCAAATGGATGCTACTACTGGCTTCCTACATGAAGAGTTGGAAGAGACCATCTACATGTGTTAACTAAAAAATTGTAAAAGGGAAGAAATGCAATGTGTGTTTGTTGATTAGACCTCTATATGGATTGAAATAATTTATGAGGTAGTAGAATATAATATATATATATATTTTCTTTTATGAGCTCTATCAAGTATGTGAGGAGTTTCTTTTGACAATTTTATCTATTATAATATAAAAACGCGTATAGAGAGATAAATTATATTGCTAGTACATGCAAAAGGATGATTGAAATTGTAAACACTCAATCGAATAGAGAGTCTAAAATAAAGCAAATAAGAGAGGGTAAAATGATACTAGGTAGTAAGATGAGAAAAACAGGTTGAGAGGATATCTATTCTTATCTCAACAAGAATACACACACAAGGTTCTCAAGAAAGTTAAAACGAATGAAGCCTGATAGGTTGGAACGTCCATTGGTTTCTATCTTAAACTTAGTACCATTCAAGTAAAACCGAAATAAATGATAGGAAGTTCATGCAAGAGACAACTTATGAAAATATGATTGGAAATATAAAGTATGTTATGATATCCACGGAACCTCAAATTTACTACTATAGTAATATTTTAGCTAATTTATCCATTTACTCCCAACAACCTTCTAACCCTTTGATTGTTTTACAAGAATCCACGTGCCTATCATCCTCATAGATCTTAGTTATTTCCTTATAATTGTAAGACCCTTCTCTTTATCATTAGTGATAGATTTTGTGTTCAAGAACATTTCTATAAACTTTAATAGAAATTGCGTAACCAATTATATCGGTAAAACCATAACTCTACGATATTTTATATTTATCTCTATACTTTATCTCTAGCCAATTGATAAGTGGAAAATTGATGTTGCTCTTCAATCTAATCACTCTACTGGAACTCTAAAACCGTTGGACATCTTTGGACTCATGCAATGGTTGAACTTCCTTTGTGTGAGCCAAAGCTGAACCAGCTCCAAAATAATCTTCCCATAAGCATCCCAAGCTTCACTCTATAGACCAGAGTCATCATCAAATTCGCATATTTTCTCGTCCGTACTAGGTTTGGTCTTTACCACCTTCTTCAATGGCGTGCCCTCCTCGTCGAAATTCACATTTGTGTTTATTAAAGCCTTCTGAAATCCATGTTCAAGGGAATACAACGTATACCATTTTACTTTTTCCATATAGATGATGATAAAATATTTCAGTGCTCGCGACTGAAGCTTATCTTTTTTCACATGTGGGTAGGCAGGACATCTGAACACTTTCGAATGTACCAACTTATATTTTTCTCAAAACCATACCTCTCTAGGAAAAATAAAATTCAGTGTATTAGATAGCATCATGTTGATGCTATATGCGACCATAGTCACACTTTCCTCCGAGAATCTTTCTCCCATTCCAGTTGTTTGAAGGCTACACCTAACTCTTTCCAGTTTAGTTTTTTCTTTCAGACGGCCCATTATGTTGTGGAATCCCACTCACGGTTCCGTTGTCTAACAATACCAATTTTTTCACAATGTCTAGTGAAATATTTGTTCAGTGTATTAGTTTGAATCTTCTTCAACACTTTCCATCCTTGGTCTTCAAAATTATAGCTCACACTTTTCTCTAATAGTCGTCTATGAATGATATGAAGTGTGTTGCACCACCTAGACTTGGTTCTTATGTAGGACCTAGAAGATTTGAATGAACATACTCAAGCACAACATTAGTTGTATAGTTTCTAGCCAGAAACTTGACATATTTGCTCTAACCCAACACTCAATTCTTATAAAATCTTAACTTCTAAATTTTGCTACCATCCAACAAACCGTGTTTGTTAAGTTTATTAAGGCCTTTCTCACTCACATTTCCTAAAAAAAAATACCATCACTTCGTTGAATAATTCTCTATACTAGACATATCCCCTACCACTATAGAGCCATCAAGAACTATAAGAAGTTTTATAGGCTTTTATAACAACAAGTGAGCTTTGCAAGACCTTAAATCTTTCGTCACCACCCTATAGTTAAATCATTCCTCATCTAAAATCATAACATAAAGAATTTAATGTCTAACTCTAGGTATATACTTGATGTTATTAATCATTCTCTTAAGGCGTGTAGACAAAGTGAGTCGAACAATTCCCACTATTTTGACAACACATGATTCAACATTCCCGAGGATGACCTTTCCACCTTCAAACAATCTCAAGTCTTTAAACCAATGTTTTTTAGAAGCCATGTGGACTGATTCTCCCATATCCAACATTCACTAATCATTGAACCTGTAAAAATAATAATCCATTAAACTATCAGCGTACCCGTATTCATCTGAAACAATTGCAGCGTCTCTGGCTTCGTTCTTCAGATAACTATTTCCATTTCTTCTCGTCGGCCAGTTTCTATTGATATGTATTCCGTTTTGCATAATCGACTCACTCTAGACCCCGTCGCAAGCCGCTTTGACTTTGACTAAAAAATTTCTCTCCTTTTTTGGTAGCGCCGAACTACGAGATGGAACAGACAGTGGCAAACACAGAGAAAAAAAAGACGAAAACAGAAAATTGATAATCTCTAACTTTAGGTTAGAGTATATGAGACTTCGCCCCGTGATGCTTCTGAAATTTTTTAGGCTTCTTGATGTGTTCGATTTGAATGGTCGCAACACCTAATTCAGATACATGGGCCCCAAACACAGCCCGTTTGTGTTTGTCTAAAAGGGCCATATAACCATGGGCTCGTGCAACTACATCATTTTTCTTGAATAGCTCATTCCTAGTTTTCCCCTCACCTTCACACTTAGTATGGAACCTTTGGATTCATCATTCATAGTCGTCTTCTGTTGGAGATCTATTGAGTTTATGGAACTCTTCACTTCAGCCACCATAAGAGACTTTTTTGTAGAGCATAATGTCCACAAACTGCTCATAAAATTTAAACAAAGAACTTAAATGGAGTGTGGCTTGGTACCCGTCCTCCACCTTCAAACGAATTGTATTCAATTCATACAAAATTCTATTAAAGTCCAAGTATCTTCGAACATGTTCGCTACCATCCATTAAAAACGTGTACAATTGTTTCTTGAGATATAATCTATTCTCCGAGACTTTTTAATATAAATAATCTCCAGCTAATTATATATCTCTAGAGTATTAAACTCTTCATACACTTCACGAAGCACTTCACCATCCAAGCTCAATATGAGGGAACTATAAGCTTTGGAAAACACTTAGTCATGAACCCTATTCGTAGATTTCTCATTAATGGAAGTAAACAATCTGTTATGTACTATGAAAGCTATAACCTTAATTATCTAGAGGTTGAGGATTATCTCCGTTGATTTGTTTCTAGGTTAAACTTCATGGAACTCATCTTCATGAGTGGGAACCTTCTGTCTAACCTTAAGATTTGAAATGATCTTCGTCTTTTAAATTTTTGTATCAGTATGACCAAATGATGTTGCTCCAGATTATTCACGCTTAACATACCACTTGGTAGGTAAACTACTTCTAGAGATCACATCTACTTAAGAATAATGAACAACACCCACGCATTAAAAATATCTAGCCTTTAGACAACATTAGCCGAAATCAAAACACTTCAGAAAAAACATCTTTGGGGGAAGTGATGAATCTGCAACAAGAATAGATAGAGCCACAAAGCTCCAGATTTTACTCCAAACTTAGTTGTGGACCCTTAAACAACAAAACTAAAAAGAATGTGATATAAACCCAAAACATACACACAAGACATAATTAACGTTGTTCCGATTGTGAAGAAATCCTACATGCACGAACAATGAACACGTATATATTATATATAGGAGACTACAATATGACTCTTCAAACACCAAACACTTAAGCACCATTTCTTTGTTACGAATCTCACTCAACTTACAAAGAAACTCTGGATCTCGGAATTTTTGTTCAAGTGTTAATCATTTGGTTAACTATTAACGAATCTTTATAGTTTTTTCTCTCAAAATCTCTCAAGTGTTTCACTATTGCAACAATTTCACATGTCGCTTCAATACCCATCTACCACAATTTATAGAGGATTAGTGATGTGCAAAAAGCTCCTTAGCTCCTTTTAGCACGGTGATAAACGATTACCTCATTCGGCTAGACTGGATAATACAAGATACAAGCGTTAGTGTTGGCATTCGTACAACGCAGGCCTACATAAACTATTTGTACCTTATGTTCCATGAAGCACGCCTTAATTCAACGACGTTTAGATTAAAAACCAATTCAGACACTTAGTAATCAAACTTACTCTGGTATTTTCAGAAACCGTTCGACAACCATATTATGAACTTCGGCATGACATATGACCAAGTTACTTCTTCGACTTTCCACATTATGAGTCTTTTTACTTTTGGTAGTAGCTTTCATTTAAATTCCAACAGCATTTTGCACTTAAATTTACGACCTTAGCTCATATTTGAGATTTTCAAACAACCCATATATGTCTTTAGTGATCTATCTTCAACCACATACTATATTCCGTAATATATTTAAAAAAAAATTATAAATAACCTATACGAACAAGTTGTTCAGTTTGGATCCCACCACCTACTTTACCTATTGTTAGACTTGTAAATATTCTGTACAACTTAGATGACCGATAGTATTTGTATAAAATTGAAAACATTCAATACAAAATCAATAAAGTATATTAGTTTCGAAATTTAGATGCATAGTAAAAAAACCAAAATGATTTTGAAAGTTCGATGCAAGAGGATCGTTGTAAGTGTTGATTTCTTTGTATTATTATCGAGGAATTATATTCATAATAGTTTCAATTTTTCATATTGAAATTTAAACTATTTTATAAGATTAAAAGGGTTGAATCTACTTCTATTACTATAGATATGAATTTGTATTTTTGTTAAATTATTTTCTAATTACAAATCTTAGTATCTTAATAAATACTTTTTAAATGAAAAATAATAATTGGGAGTCCCATAATTATAAGCACTTATACTCCTTACTATGATTAGTTCATTCAAAAAAGTAATATTTTTATTATTCATTTAATAAAGAAGTGCAGAGAGAACGTATGAATTAACTTTCTTTTAATTTAGTATTTAGAATTTGTTATGTATATATCAAAAATCAATTGGATTAAACTGTTTTGCGTGAGCAAATGGTCCCAAACTTGGCTCAAATCCATGAATTCTTCAAAACTTTAGCCGGTTGATTTCGACATCAACTTTGCCAAAACAAATTGAAAGACCGTAGCTTATCTTACCCATCAGTTTAGTTTGGGTATATTTTAGACATCAGCTGACTTCGACGTCAACTTTATTTCATAGAAGTCGGTAACGGGCCAACTCGCGATGCATTGGTCATTTGGCATGAGTGTTTTTTTTTTCCGCGCAGTGCTTTTTGTGATTTAAGATAAATCCCCGCTTTCAAGTTGATTCGAGAAGAAGTATTCTAGCTTGAGAATGGTTGGATCAAAGATCGAGGGTTAGACGGCGGTTCCATCAGATCTTAACCCCAAAACATTTCTTACTTTTAGCTTAAATTCCTTTGCACCTCGGAATATTCGAGATATTTATTAGTTGTAATTAGGGGCGGCAAACGGTTTGAACCGCGAATATTCCGAGATATTTATTAGGGGTTAAGCTATATATACCCAATTTGGGTTTAAGTATACCCAATTTTGAATATACCCAAAGATGATCTAAGTATACCCAAATTTTGACAAAAATACCATTTTCTAGGTATATAAGGTTTTTTTTTACTAATCTTATCCACCTCATTTTTTCAATTACACTCTCTAACTTCTCTCTAAAACCTTCAAGTTCTCTCTAATTTATCCGGCGAACTAAAATCCGGCGAACTAAAATCCGGCGAACTAAAATATAAAAACTTAGTCTTAGTATCAAAATTTAGGGTTATGGTTGAATTAGGTAAAAAATCAGAATTTTAAGGTGTTTGGAGGCCATTTTCCGACCGGAATTCGAAGGCTGAGCGTACCATAGGTACAGGGGGGCGTACCGGCTGGTACGCCCCCCCGTACCATCGGTACAGAGGGTCTGTACCGACCGGTACACCCCCTCTGTACCTATGGTACGGAGTACGGAGTGTACCATAGGTACAGAGGGGGTGTACCGGTCGGCACACCCCCTCTGTACCTATGGTACGCTCAGCCTTCGCAAGTGGCCATTTTTCGGTCGAATTTCGGCCGGAAAATGGTTTCCAAACACCCGAAAATTATGAATTTTTTAGTAATTAAATTTTTAATTTTTTTTTTTAAAAAAACTTCAAAAAAACAAGTTTTGATTTTGTGTTTTTATTAGAAGAAATTTAAAAAAAATTTAAAAGAGTTTGAATGTTCTTGAGGCAACTTTGAATGTTAAAGAACAATTTGAATGTTAAAGAAGAATTTCACAAAATTGTAGTAATATGGGGTTTGATCTAGTAGAGAGTTGTGTTTTTTTGGGTATACATAACCAAATAGATTGTTTTGTGAATTGGGTGTATCTAGGATATACTTAGTGTTTTTTTTTACTTAGTGGCAATTCGGATATTAAATGAAATTTTAAGGGTTTTTTTCGTCCTAAAAAAGTCAAATAAAAGTCAACTGCGTTTTTTGGGTATACTTAAACCCGAATTGGGTATATATAGCCATACCCATTTATTAGTTGGAACTAGGGGTGACAAACGGTTTGAACCGCGAACCATCGGAACTATTTAACAGAGAATCGCGGTTTGCGGTCGTGGCGGTTTGCGGTCGTGGCGGTTTACTCTTTATGCAGTCCTGGCGGTTTGCGGTTCTAACGTTTTGCGGTACTAGCGGTTTGCAGTCGTAATGGGTAGTTTCGCAGTTAAACCACCAGTTTAACCACCAGAACCGTTTATCAAAATATTTTATAATGTTATTTAAAATTAATTTGTAAGTGTTAATTAAATCTAATTTCAATAATTGAGATATTTACCATATAAACGAGTTAATTATGCTATTTAATGTATTTAATTTAAATATGTTATCATTTTTATCGAAATTCTATAACAAGCAATTACATTCTAAATAAATAATTGTAATTTGATTTTGATATGGTTGGTTATATTTATGTATTTAAGATATTTTATTTAATATTAGGTAGATATTAAATAAAATATATACATCTAATTGTATTTTGATTACAACTTTCAATATTATTGAAAATATTTTTTCGATTATAAAAATAATAATTTGATCGTCTTAAACAAGATACCGTAAACAATATAATTGTAAAATGATTTGTATATTGTTTGAACATACTAGATACTTAAGATGTTTTATTTAATTTTAGGTACATATTAAATAATATATACTTATTAGACATATAATTGTATTCTGATTTTAAATTATTAGGTGATTTTTTAGATCTTTCAAGCTTGAAGTGTTTATGTTTAGATGATTTAAATAGTTTATTGTATTTTAGAACTATTCTTTGAAGTTTAAATTTAAAAATTTTAGAATTGTATAAGTATATGCATAAACATAAATTACTTATAAATAACAAAATAAAAATTGAAATGGAAATAGATTTAAATAACGTTTAATAAAAAAAAAGCAAAACAAACACTTCAAGCTTGAAACATAGGTGTTAAAAAAATTATTAATAAAATTTCTAAAATTTGTCCGGATGGCCCGAATTTGTAGTCCGGGCGTCCGAAAATTACGTCTGGATGCCCCGGACCAGACGTCCGGGCCATCCGGAGATTTGTCCGGATGCTCCGGACCATTTTTTTTTCGTTTTTTTATGGGTATCCTCTATAAATAGAGGAGACCCCAAATCCAAACTCACAAACTCATATACTCCTCCCTATATCTCTCTAAATCTCTCTACTTGTTCTAAATATTCTAGAAAACTCAAATTTCTTATTTTACATATTGTAGTTCTACTTTCGGAATTGTTTGATTTTTTTTTTCCGCAAATTGTTTCTATTTGATAAAAACACTTAAATAACGTTGGGATAACATTATAATAGCTCAATGAAGAGCTTCGTATAATTTATCAAGTTATTTACTTCTTATAGTTATTTAAATTAGTTCTTTTAATTCTAAATTTATTAGTTGTTATTAGTTGGTATTAGTCTAAATTTAGTTTTTATTATTTGCGATATTAATTAGTTTCGATTAGTATTTTATTGCATATTTAAAAAAGACGTTGTTTTAAATTTTAAAATGCCTCTAAAACGTAGACTTACTAATGCTCACCCACCCACTAATTTTCACTTGTTATGAATGATGTTTGTGATAACCAAAACAAATTAATACTAATCAAAATGTAATAATAATTTTATAATCACTATTAAAATTACAATAATGAAATTCAAAATGTAATTTTAAAATTATAACAATATAACTTGTAATCTTTTACCATGATAAAATATGATTTTGGTTTAAAAAATAATAAATAACACTTGTAATATTTAAAACCAAATCACAATAATAATATTCAAAATGTAATATTAAAATTATAACAATATAACTTGTAATGTTTTACCATGATAAAATATGATTTTGGTTTAAAAAATAATAAATAACACTTGTAATATTTATAACCAAATCACACTAATAATATTCAAAATATAATATTAAAATTATAACAAATATAACTTGTAATCTTTTACATAAGATCTGATTTTGGTTTAAAAAATAATAACAAACACTTGTAATATTTAAAACCGACTCACAATAGTAATCAAAATGTAATATTCAAATTATAACCATAAAATTTGTAATATTTTAACATGATAAGATATAGTATTGGTTTGTAACATAATATCAAGACTACTATTATTGGATCCCAAAACATGATAATAATAATATTCAAAATATAATAATAACATAAGTAATATTTAAAATTTTGGATTATATAATAATTACAACACTTAAAATATTAATAACCAAAACAAATTAATACTAACCAAAATGTAATAATAATTTTATAATCATATGCAATATCTCAATATTTTTTTAAATATAACTTAACAAATATTAACATATGATTTTGGTTATAAAATAATTAAAACATTTATAATATTTACAAATAAACTGCGGCTTTTTACAAATAAACCGCGATTTTGCGGTCCTAACGGTTTGCGGTTCTGGCGGTTTACGGTTTTGGTGGTTTACTCCTTATGCGGTCCTGACGGTTTGCAGTCCTAACGGATTGCGGTCCTTGCGGTTTGCAGTCCTAATGGGCCAGTTAAACGGTTTACCCACCGGTTTATAAACAATTCTCCAGCTTTGAACCGCGGTTCCAGAACCATTTGCCACCCCTAGTTTGGAACTTAACTTTTTACGAAAATTAAAATTTGTGATACTAAAACTATTATGTAAGTTATTATATGGTCGTAATAGTTTTTTTTAGTTTATCAAAAATTATAGGCATATGAATTTTTAATCATCAAAATTTTGTATTTTCTAAATCTTAATTCGCAACAAATTATATATATATATATATATATATATATATATATATATATATATATATATATATATATATATATATATATATATATATATATTTTTGATTAAATACAAAGAATGAGAAAAGTATGAATAATATTTTTAGATTTTAAAAAAAATCAATTATACGTAATTTGGCAACTGTAATATATTTGTTTTTTAGCCACTAAATTACATTCAATTCCGTAATTGGAACACAATTGTTTATTCGTCAATAATTTTGCAACTAAATTGCACGTATTTTTACGACTCGAACATAGTCCAATTGTTTTACTTAAAAATACATTTTATCAACACACAAATAAACATATCTTTGCGGTTGCAAAAAGTTAGTTGTTTCACGCACAATTAACATTTATTTTTACAAAAACAATTTGTATTTTGTTTTTTCCAATAATCAAATTTATTTAACAACCAAAGTCCTATTTTTGCAAGTATTTTTTTTATTTACGCAACTCATTTACACGTAATTCCGCAACTGAAGTACAATTGTTTTTTAACAACCAAAGTATACGTAATATCGCAATTGGAACACATTCTAAGTATTATAATTTAAAAATTTGTTAAACACAAAAATGCACATATTTTCGTAACTACAAAAAAAAGTTGTTTCACAGCTAACTAAAACTTATTTTCACAAAAACAAACTATATATTTTTTCTCATAATTAGACTTATTGAACAACAAAATTTTACATAATTCTGCAACTAATATACAATTATTTTCAGCAATCAAATTACACGTAATCCGTAAGTTGAACACACATTTTTTTAGACTTATTTCGCAAACCAGTTACTCATAATTACGTAACTAAAAAATTCAGAAAATATTTTTCAGTAGTTTTGTTTGAAACATTAAAAAAACAAAAAACAAAAGAGAGAAATATAGTTAATTGATATTTTGGACGAACATGTGGATATGTGTAAATAAATACTCATTTATCATCAAATAATTATCCATATGATTATTGGTAAATAAATTTGATGTTGAGTGGTTATTGATAGATTATCCATAAATAATTCACATTTTATAAACTTTTTATCTAAATCTATATTTATAAATAGACCAAAAATATCTTCTAGACGTCATTTTATTTTTTATTCAAATAAATGTTTTTAACTAACCATTTAATTTATTTTCAATATCCATTTTTTTATCCTCCGGAGCGAATGACATTAATGTGCAAATCTCAGTTAACACTTCTCAAATTTCAACCAACTTCCACGTAATCTTCTTGGATGATTTAACTAAAAGATACCATAATACCTCACTATTTAGCTTAAAATCCGGAATTAATCGGTGGACTATCATGTTTTCTTTTATATAGTCCATTAATTATAAAATCACCGGTACGGATCCCTCGATTTTGAAATATCTATAAATCTAGTCTGTGACGCATGGTATCTTCTCAGATGTCGTCACGTGTCACCAACGTCAATATGGAAAACGTTGCACAAAAAGTCCTTCAACTTTAATTCAAAATTTACCCTTTAAATTTATTATTTTTAATACTTTTTATCTTTTTTTAATTGCTAATTTTTTAAAATTGCATCTAAAGGAAATATTCAATATTAAAGCCAAACAATAAATATAACTTTTCTTTTACAAATTTATATCTAACTTTTTGTTTATATATTTGAAGTAGGGATTATAATAGATAGCTTTAGGTGCGGATATTGTTAAACCCGTGACCCATCTCATTTTTATTTTTTTAAATCCGTTAAGTTTGGATATCCATCATGGTTTGAGATTTTATTGCCCACATCCAAACTCATCGGGTTCGAGTATTCACAACGAGTACTCATTGATCATTTATTTATTTATGAAATATTTGTTTCATAATTAATTATCCAAAAGAATTAGAAAACCCAAAAAGAATATATTGACATAGTATAATAATAATAACAATAATAATAATATAATAGGGAATATAAAATCTTAAATTTAGTAGCAAATTTAAAATTTTAAAAATAAATTTTTAAAAAGTATATTTATTATTTATAATTTATATTTATTTAAATTTTTGGTAAATTATATTTATTTTTTTATCATATACATTTATTAACAAAATTGTAAGTTTTTTTTTAATTTATTCATTTTAAATCTTTATATTTGTTAAATATAAAAAATTTAAAATTATTTTAGATATAATATAATATAAATAATGATAAAACTATCAAAAATAAAATATATAAATACATAAGTTATAAAAAAAATTATAGTACAATATAATTTTAAAATTTATACAATAATTATAATTAAATCATGTATTAATTTTACAATACTAGAATAACTAACATATGTCATGTGGGTCAGGTTCGTTTTTTTCCCTCAGAAAGTTTTTAGACCGATAACGCATCTCAAACCCGGTGGGTAGTTATTTTTAAACCCACAACCCATCCATGAGATATTTTCGAAACTCATAACCCATCCCATCGGGTCGGCTTGGATCGAGTACCTGCGGTTCAGAAACAAATGTTATGCTTACTTTTTAACCACAAATTTGATTTTATTTCTTATTTATTTTTTAATTGTACGAACAATATTTTCGATTTTTATTTTGAATATTATTTTGATTACATGGTTTTATAATTTTGAGTAAAGCGTATAAATTAAATGCATTTTTTTCTTTACAAATACTTATAATTCTTTTTATCGTTTATTATAAGTAGTTTTACAAAATGCGATCTTAAAATTTATCGAATTATATCAAGTAATAAAACATATATTACCATAAACCATCTTTTTTGTCATTTGCATAATGTTTTATATCTTTTGAAATATATTGAAATAGCATCGTTATCATTGTACACGATGCGATCAAGTTGGTGGAGTAAGGTATGTTTGTGATCAAAGGTCATGAATTCGAGTCCTTTTACAAACACTTTATTGGCTGAGCCGGTCACCTTGTGTGGTTTACCTTCTCACATTAGTTTGCAGGCTATTACATCAGGATTGAGGGTTTACCCTGTGCGCACTCGTTGAGTAGCGGCTGCGGGTTCCCTCCGAAAAAAATAATATGATCAAGTTTTCATTGGACCGTTCAATTGATAGCTTGAATCTCCTCCGTTTTTTTTTCCTTATATAAAAATTGTTATTGAGTTTTTTAAGAACAAAAAAAGTAGTCAACTGGTTAAACTGGTTAAAGTATGAGATGTGTATGTGACGTTTTGAAAAAAAATATTAAATTAATAAAAAACATTCTTACAACTACGTGGGCATATCCCTCGAAACGAATAGTGTTTAAATAAAAAAATGATGATATAATGTTACTTTGCTTATAACAATGGACTAACAGGGATACTAAAGAAAAAGCAAGCAAATCATACTAGATATAAACCGGTCCAGATTTTGAGAAAACAACAAAGCTCATGAACATAGCCAACAAACAGGAGTGATAGTTGCAAGACAAAACGAAATAAAAATACAACTAAGTTAGTGAAAATTTAAGGATTTACCCTAGTCAGCCAATCTTGATGCCAAGAAACCTGAACCATAGTCAGATAAAATACGACATGAGACCGTGAAGGCAACGATAGTGGGGGAACCTAAAATTCTTGCATCATTCTCCCGAAATGATATCTGAAAGTTTAAGATTGTTCCGAGCCTAAAATATTTGATGATGTTTTTTCCATTATGATTTACCAGAGAGGTGAGGAGGATCTAAGGATCATAGTAGAAGGAGGTAGGAGCCCCGTTTCCAAGCACCACCATGTACAAGTTACTTGCTAGAGACAGGAAGGAAAACCTAAATTCGAGAAATTATTGTTTTTTATTTTTTTGAATTTGATCAAATCCAACCTAATACAGTTTATATTATTACACATTATAAACCATCAATATTTTAGAAAAGCTCTCTTATTCAATATCTTATAGCTTAACCAAAGAAACGACAAAGATACTGAGACATATCTTAGAGAAACCTGGAAGGAATGATGAAGAAAGATGACCTAGTAAACGTTACCCGCAAACAGAAGAGATGTGATAAATTAGACATGCCCCGCATATGAAAGATGCTTAGAGTTTAACGAATTAAGTCAGGTAATTTATGAAGAGGTGAACAAAAATAACTATTTGTGAGACGACATGTGATTAGGAAAACTCTCAGATATTTCACAAGATGTGAGACATCCTATAAGCCTGAGATAGTAAATAAATTATTACCGAGAGTAGCATTGACCCATAAGAGAAAAATGTGACTCTTTCTAGGACTGACATTTAACCCTAAAAGTAAGAAGAAGTCTTTAATTAATTGAAGGGAATTACAATCGCCATGATAAGAAATCGTGAGATTATAAGCAAAATAGATATTTAAATTTTGAATTTATAGTATTTCCAATGAAATTGGAAATTTCTATCTTTGTTTTTTCTTTGAGGATACAAGTAAGGATTTGGATAACAAGAATAAAGAGAACAAAGAGAGGGGATCCCCTTTACTGATGCCTTTCTTACCAAGTAAATTACCATAATGGTCACCATTAATGGTAATATTTTTAGAAAACCATCAACATCCGAAACAAAACCCGATCCAACCCTAATAAGACTCATTAGGCTGAATCTTAGCCACTCACCCAAAGAGTGACCAATAGTTGGTGAAAACCTACCGGAGAGGCTGTAGGAGGTAATACGAGCTTCGACTCTTACCTTATTTCAAGAACAAAGTTAACAAAAAAGAATATAAAGTAAACAATTGCACAACAAAATATTTAACATGGTTCGGATCGTGAAGAAATCCTACATCCACAGAAAATAAACAGTTCTTTAATGAATAATAGGTTATAGAAAAAGTTGCAAACACAAAGGACTCAATTACTCATGATTGACAAAACCCTTTCTACGGTGTTTATCTCTCACCTTACTTATTTCTCAAAAAATCTAGATTTAGTTTCTCTTTTTGAAAAAATATACAGCTCACATCGCGTCACGCCATAAATTTCAAAGAAATATCTTTTTCTATTTACAGATCAGCTGTGATAAATCTTAATCCATTAATTAAGGAATTTAATCAATATAGAATACCAAATTAGTAAAAAAATTCTAATAATATAGAAGACCAAATTCATATAAGATTTAATTAATATAGAAATCTACTTAATATAGAATATCCAATTAATATAGAAATCAAATTAATATAGAATATTCAATTAATATAGGAAATCTAATTAGTATTGAAATCTAATTAATATAGAAATCTAATTAATATAGAAATCTAATTAATATAGGAAATATAATCAATATATAAAATCTAATTAATATAGAAAGCTAATTAATGTAGGAATCTAATTAATATATCCGACTAATTTAGAAAAGAAGATCTTGTTTTGACCTTATGAAAACCTTTGATAATGTTTGTTGGTATCTTATTTTTGACATTTGGTTGTTACAAACTTTCCTGAGAATTTCAAGCATCATGCCTAAAGGGTTTGTGGTTGTCAATTTTGAAAAGAGTGTTTTTTATTTCCTCACATATTATCGTACGAGTCATGGATATTTTGTCTGCATATTTGACCATAGTAGAGAGAATGACGGATACCCTGTCGAAAACAGGGTAACCGGGGAGGGGTGCTTGGTTTCGAGCATATCCTTAAAGTATATTACAAATACATTAGCAACACTAGTGGGAGTAGACATGTTCACTCCCTGGTCATTAATGATTGAGACAATCTTGTTACGATAGAGTCGAGTTTTAATGTAATTATAAAAAAATATGGTGTTTTTGTTAACGGGTTTCAACCACCTTTCTCTAGATTTTTTTAGATATGATTCTTCAGCTCTGTTATTATACTCTTTGTGGAGAGGTTTTGAGAGGCCTCAATTTCTTTAATGACGAGATCAGGTTTAAGAGGATCTTGAGCAAGACATGATTGTGTTAAGAAGAGGTTTTGATTGGAGAGTGAAGACTCAAGAGCTAATGTCATTATACTTTTTGTGGTTGAGAGAGTTGAGCTCAAGTTAAGAACGGGATTTCCACATTTGAAAAATTTGAATGGTTTTTTCCTACGGTTGCGAGGGTTAACAAGATTAAGAGTTACAACGGTGTGATCAGAAAATCTAAAGAACCTATAATGAGCAAATAGCATAGGGAAAGACTCATACCAACCATTATTTGCTAATACACGGTCGATTTTAGACATGATTGGGTGGATGGGTTGTTTATTAATCCAAGTAAAATGGAAACTAATATAGTGGAGGTTACATAGCTCATTGATAACAACAATTATTGAATTCTCCAGTTATTAACAACTAATTCTCGGAAGAACCGATACGATCTTCCCGTTTATGAAGAATGTTTAAATATTTAACAGTAAAACGAGAGGTGCCTTGATATTGGGCCGCAATGGACACGAGATGGTTCGAGAGCGGAATATTATCAGAAGAATCATTGAAAGCATAAATGGAAGTACATTGAAATGTTGTTGAAAGATTATGACATCTCAATTTACAATGAATATATTACAAGGATTGAGACAGCATGAAGATAGTTATTGCACTAGAAATAAAAGTTATCCAAATCCTACCAAGGGAGTGAGAGATATGGTAGGTAAGTACATCGTAGAAGGGACCATAGTTCTAAGGATGAAATCGACCTTATGACTTTGTACTTCAGTTTTTACTATTATAATTAGTAAAATTCTATTACTATAGTGTGGGGCTCATATAAAATTTCATATTCTTCTAACCCAAGGGACCACCTGGTAAGACTTCTTAAAATATCGGGTTTTTGCAGCACATTTTTAGTGAAAAAAGGGGCTTACGATAGTGAACTACTAGTTAAATAATAATATACGTTTACATAATCCAATTCGAATATATTTTCGTAGTACTATGCTATTTTTTTTAATATAACTAATGATTAAATTCAATTGGAATGCATCTTGAAAACAATATAAAACACAATTGATTATGAAAATTATACTAACATATTTAAATAAATGAGATAATAAATTTTTATTCCACAATTTCGTTTTCTTAGAGTTTGCATATTGCTCACATTTTCAGTTTTACAAATTTATACCTTTAAAATTTACCAATTATATATCACGGATGAATTTATTTTAATTTTACGAATTTTTTTTTCTAATTTTATATTTTTAGTGTTATAATTTCACATTTTATTAACTTTTATTATCTTTAACAATGATTTTTTAAAAGTCAGACAAACCACTATATGAAGCTATTTGGAAGAATTAGTACGAAAGCATGAACATCATCTTGATTTTATTTTAATGTGTATTTGTAGCATCTATCAAATAATGGTTTTGATTGCTTTTCGAACTAAAATCAATCAATGTTTGTGACTATTTCACCTCACTAATAGACTTATTATATTTTCTCAAATTATTACTTTTTAGTTAAAAAAAAATAGGCCTAATTTTCGTAGATGAGTGTTTCTAATTTTATAAATTATATTTCATCTCATAGATCCATTTTACTTTTTTTAAATTAGATTTTTCAATTTTCAGGATCATTACCCGCCTATATTTGTATATTATATTTTCTGATTTGACAAAACTATGTTTTTCTTCTAATTTGACAAAACTATCTTTTTTTAATAAAATTATATTAATTTTATAAAAATAAAAACATGAATATAATTACCACACTAGGATGATGTTGTCCGCTTTAGCGTCTGAAAGACCGTACAGATTCGGTTTTAGTCCATTTTTAAAAGGTGTCTTACTAGTTGAGATATGTTCTTACTTATATACCATTAATCCTTTCCATGTTTAACCGATGTGGGATGTGAGACTTTGCTCTAATACCATTTGTTGAAAATATGGGTACCACATATTCCGCGTTCGTATATAAGTAAGAACAATCGATCTCCACACTAGTATGATATTCTTCGCTTTGGCACCCAAAGGTCCGCACGAATTTATTTTTGGTCCACTTCCAAAATGCCTCATACTACTAGAGATATGTTCTTACTTATATACCACTAATCCTTCCCATGTTTAACCGATGTGGTATGTGAGCCTTTGGTCGTCACTCTAACAAATCCTTCTCCCGAACAAAATACCATTTTAGCCTCTTCTCAGGTGACTTCCATCAGTCCACTCTAATCAGGTTGGGGCTACGTGACCATAAAGTCATTATGGATGTTACTGTTGACCTCCTCTTAGACCAAACTGTCTTGTTCCTTAACACCACTCCCCACTCCAATCAAGTATTACCGTTTGATGAGTCATGGGAACTCCGAACTAGGATCTCTAGAACGAATAACCTTGAGGACGACATCTGGCTTATGGTTCATCATGTTCGACTTCGGAGAATTGTACCACCATCGCGTTATTTATAGGTCTGGCTCTGATACCATTTTTTGGGAATATGGAGGCTTGGTCTGCATATTCCATCTCCGTATATAAGTAAGAACAACACGATCTCAACACTAGTATGATATTGTTCGCTTTGGCGCCCGAAGGTCCGCACAAATTTGGTTTTGGTGCACTTCGGAAAGACATCATACTAGTTGAGATATGCTCTTACTTATTTACCGTTAACTCTTCTCATGTTTAACCGATGTGGGATATGGGACTTTGGTCGTCACCCTAACAATAGTTTATCGATTTGTTTTCGACCTAGAGTCGCAATTGATGTGGCACACATACCACCTCAAAACAAATGACAAGTCATGCACATATTTTGTACATATAATTGGACGAAAAATAAAAAAAAAGGTTATTGAACCATGTATCTAGCATAGCTAGAAAAAGACGCATGTTCTTTATTAGGTACTTAGAAGCTTGAACAAAAGATGATAAATATGCATAAAAGATTTTGTTAAAAAATTAAGTACATTAAAAAATTATAATAAATATGCACATGTTGCATCGGTCACGTCATCATCGGTAAGGTGGCAGTTGTTGTTAGGATATCTAAAGTTGTTGAACGTTATGCGGAGATAATTCAAACTTATTCCAACATTTGTTTTTATTTTCTAATCTCCACATATAATTCTTTGTATGTTAAAGCAACCAAAATGGTAACCTTTGTATGAAGCTCAATTTTGGGATATTATCTCAAATATTCACAATATTATCAATAACCTTCAACCAAGTAATAAGATGCACATTATGTAACATGATGATCATTGAAAAAATTGGAAATAAAATGTAGTAGTCTATAATAAATCTACGTGAATAGCTATGTAATGGGAGAGTTTACACTAAAATTGGCTAAATAACCGATAAGCCTCTCAATTAACATCATGTCTAAATAAGCATGTACTCACTTTTAATGTCTAGACTCCATAATTTCAATAAAATACAAATTACATATGTTAGATAATATTTCATAAGTTTGAATATAATATTTTGTAAGTTTAATATACCATGTTTCACAAAAACAAAATATATTTTTTTCGAAAATTTAATATACCATATTTTACGTCTTTCATATACCATGTTTTGCAAAATAAAAAATGCATTTTTTTGCAAGTTTCATATGTCATATTTAATAACATAACAATTTTCAAATTTTACATGCTATGATTTTCAACTTTAAATTCGCATCGATATATAATGTTATATTTCAAAAGTTTAATATACCATGATTTTCAATTTATTATTTCAAAAAAAATTACTACAAAGTTTTGCATATTTGCTATAGTATGTTTCACAACTCTAACATATATATACCAGTATTTATAAAATATATAAAAGTTGGTAGCCATAATTATATATAAAAAAATTAATATTACATTGTATTTCAATAATTCATTGGTCGTATTTATTTTTTAACTCGAAAATAACAAAGGTATCCACATCATGAGATAGAGTTTAGGTTTTTTAGAGTGACATAAAAATATCTGGATGATGAATAGTTTACTTTACCAGTTCAGAATTGTAGATGAATCAACTTTCTTTGTTTGATACGTCTAGTATGTGATCCCTCGACATGATCTATAATCTAAAAAAATTATATTTAAATAACCAAATTAGCTTAAAAACACACAAGCATGTTCTTATTAGCTAAAAGAATTGGTTTTTATTTTGTAAGTTAATACAATTTTAGATTTTATAGATTGTATGTTTTACATGTTTCGGAAACGTTATACATTATGTTGTATAACTTAGTTTTATATATTTTTACAACTCTATTATATCATAATTTGACACTTAATTATACCATGCTTTGTAACTTAGTTATATCATGTTTTGCAACTTATTTACATCATACACAATTTTGATAACATGTCTACCACTTGATTTATGAAACCTTCACAAACTTTTATATATATATATATATATATATATTAATTATGAAACGCAATTTAATTATATCATGTTTGTCTACTTAATATATCATGTTTAATAACATAATTATATCATATATCACAATTTAGTTATATCATGTTTTGTATCTTATATATAATATTTCATAAATTTTGTTATAAACAATAATTGATGAAGGAATTCGTTTGTTTTTTGAAAAATTCTTTCAAGTTTTGCCTATATTTGTCGACTTTAATCATTTATATGCCCTTTTTTTAGAAAAGAACATGGTAAAACTCTGATCTTTTTCGACCAACTTACAACCTAATTATGTAGTCAGAATTTTTTATATACATTGGGTCTAAAATCTATTTTCGCCACCAAACAATATTAATCTATCTTAAAATCTGTCAACAAAAAATTCAAATTCTTCTTATGATTTTATTTCAAAATCATCAAAACCAATTAGTTAAAGATAGGAAAAGTACAAACAATATGCATAATCTAACTTAGAACATAGTGTTGGGAGTGGAGTTATAAAAAAACATAGATCTTGAAGTTTAAATTGAATTTGGTTTAATCGTTAAAGTAACAATATTTCATATGTATTTTTCTTTAAAATTATTGGAAACATATTTAATAGTTTAGTTAATGTTAAATATAACTTTTTTAATGAAAAAGGAGTTGTTTGTATTGTTTTTATTAAAATGATTTTAATTATATTTAATAATTTAATTTATATGACGATTTTATATATATATAAATTACGAAGGGATGATGCATCCAATTGGTTTTCTTCTAGTTTACATCATTTTTGGCGTTACGGCGGTGTACCACGTTTCGTAAGAGAGGCATGTTAGAATTTGTCTCCCTCCTACCCTGACTTATACGGTACTGTATTGCATGTTTTTTTTTGTTTTTTTATTTTTTTGGAGGGAACCCGCAGCCGCTACTCATAGTGCAATAAGTGCGCACATGATAAACCCTCCGTCTGACGTGATAAGCTGGTTTACCAGAAGATAAAGCATTGCATGTTTATGATTTTTCAAATTTCAGATTTTCTGATAGCAAAAGTGACCGACCAATTTAATTTATATAACATCTAACTTACGTTTGTTGTTTGCAGCCTCCTCCCTGCTGTTTGGTTGCTGTTTTTATTTGTATGATTTTAGACTCTCTTACGTGACTATTTTAGTCATTTGATATTTTCACTTGTTTTTATTTTATTTTTTATATATCTTCTGTCTAAATTAGTGTCAGTTTTCAATCGTTAAACTATTTTTTTCCTTGTTATATCACCACTTGGTATAAACTTTACGTAATTGTAAGATTCATTTATTTTTATTATTTAATATAATATAATCTTTAAATCGAAAAATATCACTGGTTTATTTTTTATGTAATTTTAAAAAAAAAATTAGCCACTTTGATGTTAAAACTCTAAATCTTATCTCAGAATATTTATCTGCAGATAAACTGTCATTTTTCCTAATAATATTGATAACAGTTGTGCTGTTAATGATAATAACATTTCATTGTCATGTAAGCATGTATCTGAAGTTGATGTCTTGCATGATAGTGTTAAGCAATTTGCATGTGAGAAGATAGGAAAAGCGTGTAGCAATAAGGAAATTGTTTTGCTTGATGATATTATTAGTAAAGATGACAGTTAATCTCCAGTTAAACATTCTGAATTAAATGCTAAAGTATCTGTTAGAAATACTGATAACAGTTGTGTTGTTAATGATAATAACATTTCATTGTCATGTAAGCATGTTGTCTCTGAAGTTGATACTTTGACATTGAATGATTGTAATTCACATGATGATGTAATTAGTGATAACAGTTTAATAGCATCTAAAAAATTCAATAAAACTGACAGTCTTTTAAAAAGGTTAGAGAATCATCTAGTAAGAATGTAGCAAGTGTTTCTTTAGAGCATCAGAGTAATAAAATTTACTAATCAGTTGGAAGACTCTGTAGAAATAACTAATGAAGATATAATTAATGAAATTAAAAATATAAAGTTGAGTAATCCATTTAATCTTTTGTCTGATGATGGGTTTGAAGATGTAGAAGATGTTGTAGAAGATCAGATAGTTATAGATAGGCCTAGTCTAAGTGAGCCTAATTTACCTAAACAAAGAAAATTATTAAAAGAATCCTCTAATGTTAGTGTGAGAAGATCTGCTAGAAATAGAATGACAGCTAGAACAAGGAACTTTAAAAGATATTTAGGATCCTCTTATAAAAGTTTTAGATGACAGTATTGATTAATTATAATGTAAGGGGAATTGGAAATCATAAAACATTAAGAAGATTAAAGAACCTGGCTAAAAATTTTGCTGTTGATATCATAGCTCTTCAGGAGCCAATGATATCAGCAGATAAGATTGTTTCTATCTGTTTAAAACTTGGTTTTGATTCACATTTTGCAAACATAAATAATAAAATATGGTTATTTTGGAGGAATGGTTATGATATGAATGTTTTAGATAATTCTGATCAAATGTTAAATTCTATGGTGAGTCATTCTGCTTCTATGTATGTTGCTGTAATTACTATAGTGTATGCTAAGTGTAATAGGGCTCACAGATTATTATTATGGGATCAGTTAAGGAATATTTCAGTCACTAATCTTCCCTGGCTTGTTGTTGGGGATTTTAACACAATCTCCAACTCAAGTGAGCAATTGGCCTGCAGTACTCTTTGTTCTAGAGGTATAGATGAATTTAATCTGATGATATTAGATTGTAAGTTAGAAGACCCAGGGTATATTGGATCAAACTTTACTTGGACAAATAATCATAAGTGAAAAAGATTAGATAGGACTTTGCATAATGATAAATGGAGAGAGACCTTTAATGTAACTAAAGTAAATCATTTAGCTAGAACATATTCAGATCATTCACCATTATTAGTTAGAGTATCAGCTAAATCTTCTTATAAAAAGCCATCATTTAGGTTTCAGAATATGTGGATTAAACATGAGGATTTCTTTAAAACTGTTCAGGATAACTGTTCTAGGCAAATTAGTGATTCTTCTAATATGTTTGTTTTTTGGTCAAAACTTAAGAGACTTAAGATGCATTTAATAAACTGGAATAAGGAGAAGTTTGGAAACATCTTTGATTACTTAAGTAAAACAGAAGAGGAAATAAAAGTAGCTGAGTTAAGATTAGAAGAGGATGATAGTCCTGATAATAGAGCTAAGCTAGATAGTTTAAATGTTACATATTCAATGTTGCTTGAGAGAGAAGAAATTTATTGGAAATAAAAAAGTTATTCTAATTGGATTATAGATGGTGATAACAACTCTAAAATGTTTCATAACTATGTTAAGAAAAGAAGGTCTAAAAATGTTATAAAGGGAATTCAGGAGAACAACATTTGGATTGAAAATGATAGTTTGATAGGATCTTCTGCTGTTAATTACTTCTCTAGTTTGTTGAATAAGACTCCAATAGAAAATGATATAGTTTATGTTAGGAATATTATTCCTAGGATAATATCTGATATAGATAATGATATCATATTAAGGATGCCAACTTTAGATGAATTGCATGATGTAATTAAAAGTTTAAATTTTGACAGTGCCTCTGGAGTTGATGGATTCAACTCCAGGTTTTATCTTGATTGTTGGACAATAATAAAAGAAGATCTTTTGAAAGCAGTGATAGATTTCTTTTCAGATGTTATGTTGCCAAAAGGATTGTTTGCAACTTTGATATGTTTGATTCCTAAAACTAAATCTCCTAAAACCTGGATGCAGTTTAGGCCTATAAGTCTATGTTGTGTTTTTAACATTATCATCTCTAAACTTATAAACTTTAGGATAGCTAAGATACTGCCTATTATAATATCTAAGGAACAAGGTGCTTATGTAGAACATAGGACTATTCAAGAGAATATTCTAATCACCCAGGAACTAGTTAAGGAATTAAATAGAAAAACTAGAGGGCATAATGTAATTATAAATCTGGATATGTCGAAAGCCTTTGATAATTTAGATTTTAATTTTATCTATGATGTTATGCTGTCTTTTGGTTTTAATGATCGAGTCATTTTACTGATTAAGAAGTGCATTGAGAATGTGTGGTATTCTGTTTTAGTTAATGGTTGTGCATATGGATTTTTTAAATCTGTCAATGGTCTTAGGCAGGGAGACCCTCTGTCCCCCTGTCTTTTCATTATAGCAGAAGAGTTTTTAGTTAGAGGTATTAATAATTTAGTTAACCAACATAGATATATGTCTTATAATATGAAAAGCTTAGTTAAAGTTAATTGTCTTGCTTATGTTGATGATATAATTTTGTTTGTAAATGGTTCACAAAGAAGTATCAAGATGTTAACTATGTTTTTAGATAGCTATCAGTCTCTTTCTGGTCAGCAAATTAATAGGCAAAAGACTTCTTTTATTGCATCTTTAAGAATGAATAGACTAAGAATAGTAGCCTTAGAAAACATTTTAGGTTTTAGGCATGCAGAATTACCTTTTACTTACTTAGGAATTCCTATTCATTCAAATAACCATTCCATTCATTTTGAGAAACTGATTGATAAGATTAGATGTAAAATTTCTGATTGGAACTCTAAACATATATCATTTGGAGGCAAAATAACATTGATAAACTCTGTTTTAATGGCATATCCAATATACTATTTGCAATCTGTCAAATTACCTTTGAGAATAATATCTAGGATTGAGAAGCTGTTAAATAAGTTCTTGTAGGGGTCTAGTGAAACTGATAAACATATGATTTGGTCTAACTAGGAGAAATTGTGTAAACCATATAATGAAAATGGATTAAATATTAGGAGCATAAAAGACATAAAAACTGCTTACTCGTTTAAACCATGGTTTAGTTTTAGAGAGAATAAAACTCTATGGTCAAGCATGATGCATTCAAAATATTGTTTTAATATTCATCATTTGTAGTCTACTTTTAGAGTATCAGATTCTAAAATCTGGAAAAGAATGTATGAAGTTAAGGATAGAGCTGAGAAACATATAGGTTGGAATGTAGGAGAGGGTAATTTGGATTTCTGGTTAGACCAGTGGTATAGTAATAGGCCTTTAATATCTCTAACAGCTTTAAATTCTAGACATTATACACATACAAAGATAAATGAATATTGGATTGATAATTCATGGAACATTGATAAACTTTTAAGCATGTTGCCTACTAAATATGTGTATGAAATCAACAGGATAAAGTTTGATGCACACACATCTGATTCAATAGTTTGGAAACTGTCTGTTGATGGGAAATTTAACTTAAAAAAAGTAGTGAATGAAATAAGATTAAAGAATGTAACATCTCAAGTAAAAGGTAAAATCTGGAACAATGTTTCACCTAAAAAGTGTTCTTTTGTTCTTTGGAGAGTGATGAATAACCTTTTAAGTGTTGATAGTAGATTACAGCAAATTGGTTTTAGTTTAGCTTCTAAGTGTTATAGTTGTCAGAATTCAGAGTCATTGAATCATGTATTTGTATCATGTGAAACTGCTTGGTTTATTTGGTCTTATTTCTCTGCTATGTTTAGGATAAATGTTGGTAGATATATGACAGTGAATAATATTATCAACCTTTGGTTTATGTCTACAACTAAAAGAACACAGATTAGAACAATTTTACCTTCTTTGATTGTGTACTCAATATGGCATGGTAGAAATAACTGTAAGCATAATGATATAGTTCTATCACCTAAAAGAATAATTAATCACATTCTATTCATGTTGGCAACACTAGATTTTGGTAGACATTTAACTAGGAAACATTGGTCAGAGGATCTGCATATAGCTAAAGAATTACGGTGTTTTAATCATGCTGGAAACTCTAAACTAAGTCAGTATGTTGCTTGGTCTTTACATGTTAATAATAGACTGAAATTAAATGTTGATGGATCTTCTCTATTTAATGGTGAGTCTAGTTATGGTTTTATCATTAGGAATAGCTTAGGATCTACTATAATTGCTAAAGGTGACTTAATAGGCAAGTGTTCTGCTGAAATGGCTGAAGTAATTGCTCTAGTAAATGGTCTTGTGTATTGTAATGATAATGATATAACTTGTGTTGACATTGAAACAGATTGTCTTAGTTTATTTAATATGATTGCAACTGGTAAATATCCTTGGTATTTAGATAGGATTCTTAATTATTGTAGAGCTCTTATTAAATCTCAAATGACCTTAAAGCACATATATAGAGAGCAGAATTCTGCTGCTGATTGGATAGCGAAACATGTGTTAAAAATTCAATCCAGATTATTAGTTGAATCACCACACTCTTTGAATGAATTAAATGCAATCACTTTGCTGGAATCATTAAACTTAGGTTATTTTAGATTTTTTGACTAACTTGTTGGCAAGTTGAAAGACTTGACTATTCATGGTTTTGGTTTTGCAGAACAGGAGAAAGGATGATGGAGTAGGTATTATAAAGGGCAGCAAGGGGTCCAAGAAGCTTCTTAAGAAGGATATGTAAAGGGTGAGAAGCGGGGAAGAGAGAGGCAGCAAGGGAATGAAACGAAGAGAGGCTTGTTGTGCAAAAAAATAAAAGAGGAGAGGCTTAGCATAAGTATGAAGGAGTAATCTACACATATGTAGTTTACTTAATCTGTTTCGAAATGAATAACTTACTCATATTTTGTATTAACAGTTGTAAGATTCTTTTTATGATCAATAAAAATTCTATTCTTGGGGAAAAAAAAACTCTAAATCTTATCTATTAGACATCTAGTTAACTCGAGCTAATACCACTAGTATTTAGTAAAATAGAACCACGAAACATCCAAACATCATCTTGCTATGTAAACAAAGAGATCATTGTTCGGTAGTCTTAAACTCTTAATATAATAAGTGGGACAGAGCTACCCTCTGTACATACAAAAACTCAGTGCCAAATCTACACACCAAAAGTAATGATAAGACCAACTCACCAATATCTTCAAAAGCAGAAATTAAAATCAATTTACAATATAGAATACTTAAATTCTTAGTCCTCAAAAGCAAACCCGATTCCCTATATAACTCAAACTTATTCTTTTCAAATAATTAACAAAACACAACAAACCCATTATAAAAAAATGTCTACACTTCCTCTCACATCTCCACAATTCTTGCATGGTTTTCTTGAAAATGTTCATTCAAGAAAGTTATTGGTACTGCCCAATTCTTTTAATCAATCACCACCAGGAATAGACACAACGATTTCTCAGATTCATAGTAACATCGAAAACACCCACTTCAATGGAAATGTTCTGATGATTCTGTCTGTCCTTATTTTTGGCATTGTTTGCTCATTAGTGTTACATTATATTATACGATGTGCGATTAATTGCTGTTCCACTATGCGCGTCTACGAATCAAGGACTAGTTCTAGTCCAGTTATCAATAAAGGAGTACCTCAAAAAGTCTTGAAGACATTTCCAACAATGAGCTACACACCGGAGATGAAGTTTCCTGGACTTGACACTGAATGTGCTATATGTTTGTCGGAGTTCGAGACCGGAGAGCGACTCAGACTGCTTCCTAAGTGCAACCACGGCTTCCATATTCGGTGTATTGACATGTGGCTAAAGTCAAATAGTTCGTGTCCAAAATGTAGGCACTGCTTGGTTGAGACTTGCCATAAGATACTTAAAGCACAAGATATCATAGTTGTGCGTATTGAGCCATTGGCACCTGAAGGTATCATGAGAAATTATATGTAAATTAGTTAGAATTATATGTAAATTAGTTAGGTAGAATGAACTAGTTTCAAAGTAGAGGCAGTCCTAGTTCTTTTGTTTGGATTTGCAAAAGATGTAAATACAATTATGAAATAATAATCCACCCATAGTTCTTTCAGTTTTATTTATCTATTTTGTTTTACCAAGGATAAAAATAAAAATGGTTAGAAATTCTTTCTTTTTCATGAAGATATTTTTCACTTTACAAAAGATAAATCAAATTCTCATCCATAAAAATTATGGGTACCACTAAAACTGGTATTGAAATATCTAGTTTAAGTTAAGTTTCGTTTAATATCCTTTTATAAAGTTAGAAAGTGTTCATTAATCAATAGAGAATTCATTTGAAATTAGCATTTCTGTTTTAACTAAAAAAAATAGTGGGTGAAAGAGCCCATACATCACTTTTCATGCGGTTTCAAGTCAAAACTGATTAATTCAAAATATAGTTCTATTAATAAAAAAATCTTTTTTAAATTGGATATTTTTATTTAACGATGGAATATAAAGACAACCAAATTAACACTAGGTTACAATTGTTTTTGTTTAAAAAAATATAACACCGAAGAATTCATCGCTTCGTCTTCTTAGTCTACCATCTTCTCTAAAACTTATGCTTCACAAATTAAAGTTTCACTACGACGCTTAAAGGATAAAATTGCTTCAGCGATACAACCCTATTCCTCAGGTAAGATTGCCTATAAGAGTTGGGGTTTATTGGCCTTAGATCTCAAGAATTGAGCCTTATTCTCAGATATCCAGTCTTCAATCATTCGAGAAAAGTAATAGCTTTTAGACGATTTAGAGCCTAACTGTCATTGAAATCAAAGTTTTGATTAGTTTTAAGAGCTGATTTCACAATCCAGTCAGTTGTCTCGTTCTCTTCTCTAAAAATGTGGATTAATTTCATGTTTGAAGAGAATAGCTTATGATACCAGCTGAAAATGGATTTGAGAAACCATAGAAACCTCCCAGACAGAAACATCTGAGTCAGTACTCTTGAGTCTGTTTCGATATCAAGCAGATTGATACCTTTGGTGTAACATAGGTGCAAACCATCGAACAGAGATCTACTTTCAGCAACAATATGGCTACTTTTACCATATAACCGACTATAACTAAACACTATGTTGCCCTTGTAATCTCTGACCAACCCACCATCATTGCATTCACCTGATTGACTGTAGACACCATCTGTGTTGAGTTTAAATCGGCCCAGTTTAGGACATACCCAATTAAGAGAAGTAGGAATTGGGGGCTGGCTGAGATAATTTAGGCAACCAATAGAGGGACCAATTTTACTGTCTCTGCCCCAATATTTTCCTTTTAGAAGATTAGCTCTATCAAGTCCAATCAGAATGTGCAGAATGTATCTAATCATAACTTCATAATTGAAGTTCTTATCTTCATGTTTCTTTTTATTCCTTGCAAACCAGATCACCCAAGCAATAATATAAGGTAATATAGAACGTATGTGAATTTCATTATTAGATGACCAGTACCATGTCCTTGCTAGATGAGTAAAGGTCATGTTTCTAGTGATATATATGTTGAAATAAGCTGCAAAATAAGACCAAACTTCCCACGCTTGTTAACAGTCCACAAAAAATACTTAATTGTTTCAGTATTTTCATATTACTAACATTTTGATGCTAATGGATTTTTTCTCATTTGCGGGATTGAATCAACAAGGAGCTAATTTTGAAGAACTCTACATAGGAGGAAAAAGCATTTTCGAGGAGTAACCTGATTACATGTTTTACTGTAAAGGTTTGATCTGTTTCCTTTATTTTGAATTTCATTCCAAGTAGCCTTTGTGTTAAAAATCCGATTCAGACTAAGGGACCAGCTTAATGTGTCTTCATTAGATTCAATGAGGTAAACCTTGAAAAGATTTGGATTCTATTTGAGGCCAAAACATTCTCTAGCTTAGTAATATTCCACTTCCCATCTTCCCAATAATCCTTGACTTTAAATCCTTCATAGATAGATCTGTCATCATTTTCAAAAAATGTGACAAATGGTGATGTAGTACACCATTTATCAATTAAAATATCCATATTTCCAGCTCTATGGTGCCACATTATGTACTTTTCTGCTCTGTCTCTAGCTCTTCAAAGTCTATTCCACACTTTAGAACACTTAGTAGGCTTATGCACAGTTAAAGGATACGAGTTGTTGAAATATATAGCGTTACTCAATTCCGCCCAAAGATAGCTTTGGCATTTCAAGTTGAACCAGAGTTTAAGAGAGAATACTTCCTCTAGATCCACAGTTCTCCTCAAGTTTAATCAAACTTCTTCAAAAAGTTTACACACTTTAGACCATTTTCACCAGTTGTTAGTGGTCTTGTTTTCTTTGGACCCTCATAGGAACTTATTATAAATGATCTTTATCCTTTTGATCCCAGATTTATGAATAGTTGAATTTTGTATAGTAAATATAGGATAGGCAGCTAGAACCGTTTAAAAAAGGGTAAGTCTTTCCCCAAAGGAGATGACTGTTTGATCCCATTCATATATTTTATTTTTTATTTTTACTATTAAATCTTCAGAGTTACTAACCTCGTTGTTGTTGCTTATTGTTGTCCACAGGTACTTGTATGGTAAGAGGCAGTGATTGAATCCCAAAGTAAGTTCAAGGCTCCGAGTCTTTTAAAGTGAGAGTTTGTTGGATATAATTACTTTTCACTTTTCTTTGTTTATCAGCTGACTAGAAATGTCTTCATACTGATTCAGTGGGTTCATGATCTTGGAAATAGATGAAGAGGACTCATTGCATAACACAAGGATCCCATTAGTAAAAGCACAAACAAAGTATATTCAAATTCCCTCTGCTTTTATATCTGGTGGTTGTGAACTCTGTAGATAGCCTTTTTAAACCCCTTAGGAGATACTCTTCAGCCTGTATAAACAGACTGGGTGACAGGGGGTCGCCCTGTCTTAACCCTTTTTTAGGCTTAAAGAAACCCTTCATCTCTCCATAAATCATGATAGAAAAGTAGTTGTTGTCTATATTCTTCTCCATAAGCCTTAGAAAGTCAGAACATAACCCAAATGCAGCCAGCACACTTAATAAGAATGTATGATCCAGCCTGTCAAAAGCCTTATCCATGTCCACCTTTAAAAGAATGTTTCCCTATCTAGTTTTAGATTTAAGATCACAAGAAAGCTCTTGCGCAATCATGATGTTATCATGAATGCTTCTACCTTTCACAAATTCCCCTTGTTCAGCAGATATTAGATTAAGTAGAATAGTAGGAACTCTGTTGTTAATCAATTTAGAGACAATCCTATTGAAAAAAGTAGTCAGACTAATAGGTCTGAGGTATTTCCATATTTTAGGAGAAGGAGTTTTAGGAATGAGACAGATGACAGTAGGATAGATACCCTTTGGAGTAAGGCCATCCCTGAAGATTTCTTTAATAGCCTCACATAGATCATCCTTAATAATAGGCCAACATTGTTTGCAGAAATTTTCATTGAACCCATCTGGACCAACAGCTGAGTTAGGGTTTAAATCTTTAATGATAGAATAAATCTTTGTTTCAAAAGGCAGATTTATCAGCATCTCATTGTCTACCTCATTGACAAGTTTAGGAATATAGTTAAGAAGATTAGGATTCCATGGATTAGAAAAGTCAGAAAGTAAGGTTTCAAAATGGCAAACAGTAGAATCACAATGGCTTTAGGATCATCAATCCATTCAGTCCCATTCCAAATTCTGATAATTTTCTTTCTTTTATTTCTTTTTTCAGAAAGTTGTGAAAGAAAGCAGTATTTTCTCACTTTCTTTTATCAAAGTAGAGTGAGTCTTCTGTTCCCAATACTCTGTTTCCCTAGCAAGCAACCACAGATGTTTTTCTTTAGCATCATCAAGAAGTAACTTATCTTGATATGAGTTAGAATTCTGAAAATTAGCCTCATTGCATATAATTTCTTCTTTAATCTATTTTATAGAGTCAAATATGTTCCCAAAAACTGTCTTGTTCCACTCTTTCAGTTTAGACTTTAGTCTCGTTAACTTGTACCAAGAATTTCCTAATAGCACACCCATAAGAATCAACAGCCCAACAATATTCAACAAACTTACAAAAGCCTTATCTAACACCCACATATTCATGAATTTGAAGAATGATTTCAATTTGGTAGAATTAGAGGAGATGGATACTATGATAGGTGAATGATCATAGTACGTTTTAGATAGGTGTGTGATATTTGTGGCATCAAAATAATTCAAGCAATTATTGTTGTAGAGAACCCTATCAAGTCTCATTCATTGCCTACCATTACTCTATGTGAACTTATTACTGGAAAACCCAACATCAGTTAGGTTACAGTCTATAATAAAATTGTTGAAGTCATCCATACTAGCAATGTAGTTGGTAGAGCAGTGCATTTGTTCGTCAGGGCTAGCTGTAATGTTAAAATCCCCCAAGATATTACATTCCACTTCTCCATCTTCAATATTTCTTAAGGTGTCACAAATAGTTCTTCTCATATTTCTAGTACACTTAGCATTAACCATAGTCACTTTGAAAGCTTTAGGAAGAGAATTGTGTCCGATTTTTAGGTGAATAAACTGATCCTCATTAGCAATAATTTCAACCAGATAATCATCTTTCCACATAATCCATAACTTATTACTTATGTAATTAGAAAAACCTTGGAACCCAAGGTTTTTAACAATAGATTCAAGTTTAGAGACACTTATCATTGGTTCCTGAAGAGCCATAAACTCCAGCTTCTTTGACCTTATAAGGGATTTTAGTCCAGATAAAGTTTTTTTGTTCCCAATACCACGTATATTCTAATTCAGGATTGTAATGGTCATTTAGATAATTTATAGATTTTGGAAATACCTTTGTGTTGCACAAGTTTTGAGGAAATAATACCCTTTGAATTCAAAGTTTTCATTTTTTTAGTCTTTATGTGCTCTATTTTCTTGAAGTCTTTATTATTAACCATGTTTTTGTTTGCATGAGAGGAAGGTAAATGCATGTAGTCATCTTTATTGGGGATGAGATTTCAAGCAGAGAATTTCCAGGACTGTTTCTAGATTGATTCAGAGATTCCAATTCAATCATATGAAGAGCTTCGACGATTTCAATGTTTTCAACTCCCAAAGGTAACTACAATTGAACAATAGATCCAGAACCTTTATCTATCTCTAATTTTTTTTTTGTAATTCACCACCATTATCACAATCTATCTCATTGTTAACCACAACAGATTTTTGGTTTTGAACAAGAATATGTGAATGATCATGGGACATCAGAGACTCCAAGGGCTTGGATTTTGAGGCATCTAACTGCTAATCATTGTTCATTTGATTGTTCTTCTTGCATATTTTATGAGAGTGAAGCATGTGAGAGCAAGCATTGAAGTATTCTGGGTATTTATCATATACTAATTCTTGCCAAAAACTGTGAGAACCAAAAGAGATCCATAATTTTTTAGGTATGGGTGTAAAGACGTCCATTACAACCCAAATTCTGCAAAAGTTGAATCTAGCACAATTCTTAGGTGGTACCCAGATATTTAGAGGAGACCCAGTGGTCTTAGGATAGTGTTTTCGTTATACATAAATTCAGGGAGGTTTGGTAGGTTAATGTAAACAGCAGTAGAATGGTTTTCAAGATTTGGGTTAAAATAAGGACACCATTTGAGTAACCTCATTCTTTTTTCCCCGATTAGCCAAACATTCCTTCTCCAGATATTCTTTGGGTCCTTCAGCAAATCAAAATCAATGAAGATATGCCTAAATTCCCAACTGGTAACGTTTTATTCACCTTTAAATTTGAAGTTCTCCAAGAAAGCTTTAACATAGTTGAACGTAGGTTGACCAGTAGCAAACTTCCAAACTAACTTATGTATAGAGTTAGCTTGCAACCTCTCCATATCACCAGCCTCAAACTTTATTTCTAATTGATCTTAATTATATGAAACTGATACATTCTTGTGACTGATTTTATTAGAACTCGTTTTGAATAAATCAACATAAGGCTGTTGATAACTGACTATTTTGCCTTACTTGTAACTGATTTGATTGTTGGATTAAATCTGATATTTGGCAGATCAGATTAAAGTTGTTGGAGCGCTGGAAACTGCATATCATGATCAGTGGATCAATGATATGGCGCGTAACACTCCTCTTCTTCCATTAGAGATACTCAAGGACCGATGAAGAATCAAGAAAGAGAAGATATTTTAGGTTTTAAAATTTTCATTTCTTGGAGTTTTTCAACATTTTGTTATTTGTTTAAGCCCAAACAATTGCACCAGCCGTGAAACAAAGAAATGTGACAAATGATTTAATTCCCAAAAATGATTATTTAAACATAGGTTAAAAGAACTTGTACAAAATTTGTATGATAGTTAGATAAAAATAATAATAAGGTTATCTCTTTTAGGTTTCAAATTATATATAATGAGTATATTGATGATCATAAAATAGTAATAATGACTATGATATGATAATAAATGGTACAAATTGATATTATGAAGATAATTATAAAATAATAATAAATTAAATATGATTTATTTTAGCAAATGAAATATTAAATTAATAAAATGGGTTAATGGCCACATTGAAATGGATACAAATGAGGTCCACTTTATGGACTTCGATGAAAATTGCAATTTAATTTTGAACTAAAATTTATCCTTTTCGTTTTGTTTTTCTTAGAATCGTCAGTTTTGAGCTAAAATTTTAAAATCCTGGAGTGTCGTCTTATTACTCGAAGTAAATATAGATAGCTTGGAATGATCAATAAAAATGAAGAATAAACTCCCAAAATTGAAGAATTGATCGAATCGTAGAAAGAGGTATTTCTTCTTCTTGCTTCAATTGGGGTATAGAATTAGAGCTACGATTTAATATCTTCTATTGAGAATTGACTGGAATCCTCAGTGAATGAATTTAATCTAAGAATTTAGGATAATATCCAGCTTTAATTTTCTTTTTCTTTGATTCAAGATAGAACTAAACCTCTTTTTTCTTTTGAACTCAAAAAGAGCTTAGTGAGTAGATCTAATTTCCATAAGGAGATAGCTTGATGGATTTGAAGAAGATAAAAAAAACCTTGAATCAGAGGTGAAGCTTGACTAAAAAACCTTCAGGAACTGAAGAATTGCAAGGAGCTTGAACAAGTTAGATATTGAATAGAATTCTTAGGTAAGGACTTAAACGATATGATGAAATAAATCCAGCTTGAGAGAGTCTTCATTTACTGATTCCATCATAAACATAATCCTTCATTGAAAAAATAATAGTATGCAGTACCTGCTCCATTGTTAGAACACAAAATAAAGTTATAAGAAAGAAAGCCTTAATTATTAACACTGATATAGGGAATTCCTATACTTTCCAGGAAAGTAATAGCCTTAAGAGGGATATAGACTTGATTTTTAGGAAACTCGAGTCAAATTCTACATTTATGCATCCACTTGGCAAGCTAATCAGCTGCCAAGTTCTGATTATGATTGATATAAGACATAATCATGTTAGACTTAATTAGGCTCCTACAAATCTTAAGAAGATGGTCAAGAGTCAAAGGATGGTTTCCCTTATGTATAAGCTCAACTAATGTCTTAGAATAAGTTTCTATTTCTACGTTTGTTAGACCAAGAGATTAGCAAAAAATGAGGCTATCTATGAGAGCTCTAGTCTCAGCAAGAAAACGGGTAAGCTTCCGTAGTTGTTACCAATACCAGCTACGATTTTACCCATACATTCTCTAATCAGCCACCTTAGCTTCCCCGTCTAGTTAAAAAAGGGCCATCAATGTTTAATTTCAATCTAGTATCAGTGGGAGCAAACTAGGCATGGATGCTAGTAGAACTATTTTTGTTAAGATGATTAAAACAATCTATTTCTAATGCAGTTTTAATGTTATTTTGTCAATAGTCTCTATTAAGAAGGTTAGCATGATCCAGCCCACACAAAATAGTTTTAGTATAGTTGATAGTAGCATTTACAGTAGGAGTATGGCTCTTAAATTTGGCATGATTCATATTTTTCCATAACACCCGACATACTATAACAGGAAGAATAATTCTAATATGGGGCTGTCTTTTAGAGGACCAAAACCAGTTTCTTAGAAGGTAGGTGATGGTAATAAATTTTACTATTTTAATATTCAATAAGCTAGTGAAGTAAAACCAAGTTTCCCCAAGCAATGTCACAGGAAATAAACAAGTGATTAATGGACTCTAAATTGTTACACATCTGACATTTAGACACAATATTAAATCTCATTTTCTTTAGAATATAATCAACAGAAACCCAAAAATTTAGGATCCTCCAAAGAAGGAAAGATAATTTTTTAGGAGTAATTGAGTTCCCAATATGTTTATAGAGGTTTGACTTATTTGCTTTCCTTCAAATTTAACTGTATGTGTATTTAGTAGAGAAGGAACCACCTTTAGAAATAGTTAAAGTTATAATATCTTGATCATTTAAATTTACTTTAATAGCTTGAATATAAAGGATCATAGAAGGTGTGACCTGATTGTTGAGCTTGCTGTAATTCCAGTTTTTGTTATACCAACACGATCTGACCATCTCCTTTTGATACCAGTCATTGTTAACATTGCTTGGAAGAGAAATAAAATGAGAGGAGAGGCACCAATTGTCTAACCAAAAATTGATTTACTATTTTCCAACTTTCCATAATATATGCTCCTCAGCTACACCTTTGATATCCATAAGTATTTTCTACATGTGAGAGGTTTTTTTGTTATATTTGACTTGTAAAGGGTGAGCCTTCTTACAGTATGTACTTTGAGTGTAGGTGGTCCAAATTGACTTATTCTCTTTGTATTTGTACCAGAGCTTGTAAGAAAAAAAAATTGAAGATCGTGAAGACTCGTGACATTAAGGTCTCCCTCCTCATAAGGTCTATAAATGTTAGGCCACTTTGAGCATTTGATTGAGTTGGTGAAATCAGAAGAGCCCTATAAGAAACTATTGGATAACTTGTCTATGTTGTTAACAATTGATTTAGACAGAGTGCAGTTTTGGATTCAGTAAGTACGTATAAACATCAGCATATTCTGAATCAATTCCAGCCTGCCACCAAAAGATAAGTGATTATGATTCCAAGATGTAATCTTATCTTTTATTTTCTCAATCAAGTTAATATAATTGATGGCTCTATTGTTTGTACTAATAGGGATTCCAAGATAAATTGAAGGAAAAAAACCATGAGAGAAGCCACAGCTGGATTCCACGGATATGTTTCTAGTCTGACCAATATTGTTAGATGTAATAAGCTTTGCTTTCTCCTTGATGATAGATTTCCCAGAAATATCTTGGTAATGGTGAAGAAAAATTTCTAACTTATCCATAGAAGTAGTAAGCCTATTAGTGAAAATAATCAGATCATCCACGAAGGTCAGACAAAGAATCATACTTTTGTTCCTTGTTTTGAACCACAAATCCTTATTAGCTTCATACAAGTTAGAAAACCCACTCATAAAATATTCCTCAGAGATAATAATTTGGTTGGGAGATATTGAATCTCCTTTCCTAATACCCCTTTTACCCTTGAAATAACCTTTGGTGCCACCGTTAATAAAAATACAGATGTAGAGTGAAGAGATCATTTTAAAAACCAGGTTAATGATTTTTGAACAAAAATCAAAGGCCATGAGCATTTTAAGATTAAAGGCTTGAGACAGTCTGTCAAATGTCTTTGTCATGTCAACTTGAATCATAACATTACTATTTCTAGCCATTTATTTAGCTAATAATATATTATATTGAATATCGCGAACATGAGCGCAACCTCATTGATAAACAGATGTGATCTTAGGAAGAACAAAAGCTAATCTGTTGTTTTTTTTTAGAGAAGATTATGTTGAAAATGTTGCACAGACTTACCAGTCTGTAATCTTTCCATCCTTTCGGGTCATTGTTATTAGGGATTGGGCAGATTAAAGTTGACATAATTCAATGGGGATTGTTTTTATACCAAGGAAATATATACTAATGGAATTAAATAGTTATTCTTTGATGATGCTCCAACACGACTGATAAAACATATTGTTAAAACCATTACCACTTTATGCACTTGTGGTATTGAGGCTAAAAAATACATCTTTAATCTCTTTTTCATTAAGAATTCTCAGAAGAAAGTCATTGTCAGCTTGAATAATCTTAGAAATAATCATATCCATGAAAGGCGTAACAAAATTTTACAGGGGCTAATCATTCAACAAGGCCTTGAAGTATTGCTCAACACATAAACCCAACTAATTTTGATCAATAATCCATGTGTGAATTTCATTAATACAGGGAATCCTGTTTTTTGTTCTCTTTTTATTAACATAATTGTGATAAACCTTTGTATGTTTATCACTTTCCCTAAGACAATTAACATAACTCTTTTGTTCCCAATACGTCTCTTCTCTGTTCAAAATTTGATGGTAGATAACTTTAGCCTTTGATAGCTCAATTTTGTCTTCAATTTCTTGGTAGTTTGGTTGAGAGTCTTACAAACCTTCACTTTCTCTTCAACATTGATATCAGAATCGAAAATATTACCAAAGAAAATCTTGTTCTAATCCTTAAGAGTAGCTTTCAGCTTTTTTAATTTATCCCTGAATACCATTATATGAGGACCTCTATAAAATAATTACAACAAAGATTGACAGTATCCATGAAATCCTCATGTTGGGTCCACATATTCTGGAAGTTAAAAGGCGTGTTGTTGTAGTTATTGAGCTTTGAGATCGAGATTATGATAGGAGTATGATCAGAGCATAATCTGGACAGGTTATGAGTGATAATATTAGAAAAAGAATCAGCCCAAACATTGTTGAAGAGAACTCAGTCCAATCTCTTCCATTTATTATTGTTTGACCATGTGAATTTTATTCCCGTTAATCCAGCCTCCTTTAACTTGAAATCCCTGATACTATCATTAAAATCCTTCATATGTTTAAAGAAAATAAAAGAAAAATCCATATGCTTGTGTGGAGCAGAAATAACGTTAAAATCTTCAAAAACACTTCATTTAACATCTTTGGCAGTAATATTATGAAGATTCTTCCAAAGATCCATCATTAAGCTTTTGTTACATTTAGCATACACAATGGTAGCTAAAAAACATTTAGGATGAGATGAATGATTAACAGTTATGTGAATAAATTGTTGATGGTTGATTAGAATCTCAATCTTAAATCAGTCATTCCAAAATAAACATATGTTGTTATTTTCATTAGCAATAAAGTTAGAGAAACCAATATATTAACTAGTATTAACCAGGTGAGCTTCTTTGATTAAAGACTCATGAATAACAATAATGTCGATGTTTTCCTTTCTCTTGATAGATTTCAATTTTGTTCTAGAGGCATCATTTCCAACACCTCTTATATTCCAAATTAAACTCTTATTAGTCATCTAAAATTTCTTTGATGGTTATCTTTGGAGCCTTTTTAATGAAGAGTCTTGAAATTAATATAACTTTTATTTCTTTTAACTTTGGCATTTTTCAACTGTCTAGATAATAAATCTTTAAAATCTCTACAAGAGCTTTGCTAAAAGTTGGGGAACAAGGGAGACTACCTTTGTATCTCTCATAGGAAGACTGAGGTCCGGAATCCAAGTTTTCATATTCAGGTTATGATGATATGTTTATTCCTTTTTCTAGGTATTGCAAGGCTTCTATTATATATTCTTTCTTACAATCTTCCCGATTTTGTTAATCATTCATACTTTGAACTTTCTTTATTTCTTGCTGATTATGAGTAGTATTGTTTGGTTTCTAAGTGTCTTTATCTTTTAAGATGTCATTATGAATGACAACATTATCAATTCTAGATTGCGTTACCATCTCTTTATTCATTGTAGAAATATTTTTCAATAGTACTAACCACATGCTTAACTACTATATATTTGATCTTTTGTTTCCAGACCTTGGTTTGCTGATTCTCAAAATTCAGTGTGTTAAAGTTTTGTTTTGCTGATTCCAAAAATTCAATGTGCTAATGTTTATATCTTGGTTTGATTCTGCAGAGTTATATTTTTTTTCCAGGATTTCTACATTCATCGTATTTGGGACCAAGATGATGGCATTGATTGCTGTAAGAAGAAATATATTTATATTGAACATCAATCCAACATCCATCATTTATTCTGAAGCCAACCCAAATATTACGTAATATATTTCTTGAAGTTTCTAATTCCAACCACACATGACAACAATTTGTCTTAGATATATTTCTTTCACAAATCAATATCTTCAATGGCCTGTCTATTAAATAAGTAATCAAGGTAAGAACTTGTTCTTGATATAAGAATTATGGAAGATTATTGACCTTAATCCAAACAAGAGTGATTAGATTTTCATATTTTGTATAAAATAACTACGACCACTTCAATAACCTCATAAAGAATTCATTGATAAACCATACATTCTTCCTCCATATTTTGCATAAGTCCTCTTGAATGAAGAATTTTAGGAGTATGTGTCTTGAAGCTCAAGTTCTAATATTGACTTCATCAACAAATTTCAAAGAGTTAAAAAACATTGAATGTCAATAAATTTTGGCATACCTCGTGAAAACTTACTTACTAATGGTGTAGAAGACTTAGAAAATAACTGCTCTTTTGTTTGAGAAGAAAATTGAATAGATTAATTATCATTCTTCTGGAGAAATAAAGGTCTTTCAAGAATCTCTAATTTGTTTATTGGTTTGACTATATATGCATATGACTTTACTGGGGTCTGATTTTGAAATTTTGATTTTAATTATCCATTTATAAGAGTTTAGGACTGCAATTGCTCCATTTGAATATGTTTATTTTTTTAATTTAAACCCAAATTTTCTGTTATTTAATATTGTTATTGTTGGATTTGTTGAAGAATTCTTTCCATCTTGAATTGTTTTGGAAGAAGAAGAGATGAGAACCTTTCTTCGCATTGAAGAATAAATTGGCAAGCAGCCAATACAATAAGAAAGATGAGAAATCAGAGCAGTGCTATTTTATTTGAAATCTTGGAGGATACAAAGCTTATCATGTTATCATTTCCATCAGGAAGTGTATAATTGAAGGAATCAATACACTTTTAAATTGTACCTTAATGAACTATATACTATGAGGTAAGGAAAATATTAATAACAATTTAAAACCTATAAGTGGATGATTATTCACAAACAACTGATAAAGATGTTAAAAGTACATAATAAATATGATGATTTAAAAACAACGCGATGAAAAATAGAAATTGGTACCGTCTAATAAGATAAATAATTTTATTAATGGTGACCTAAAATAGATAAGATAAAAAAAATAGATTAAGTATGTCGCGTTAACATTGTTAAGGAAGAGTAGTAAATGGAACAATTTAGAATAGATTGAGAAAATGAATAAAAAAGACGAGGTATGATATGTTATAAATGAAGAATGTCGTTTATTTTGCTAAAAGAAAAATGAATACTTACATAACTAAAATATCATTCAAGAAGCTTTTAGTTTATTAATCTTTATTATTTAAAAGTCCTAACCGGTAATATGGTAATGCAATAATGTTTAAGATAACAATTACAGTGGACGAATTTCACGTTTTCTAGTAAATGTGTGTCATTTATCCCTCTATTTTAGATTTGATAAACACTATAAATATGAGTGTGATCTTTTATTTCAGGTTTAGATGATTCTTAGTGGAAAAATGTGATAACATTCTATACAAATGTAGAGATTTCCCTATACAACGTATGAGAAATATTTTGGCGTTATTTAATAATCTTCTGTATGGATCAATCTATAGTGTTAAAGTATTAAGGAGTTTATTTAGAAGCAAATGTATTGGGAATATTACAACCTAGAATAATGGAGTTTATATCAGCAACAAACTAAGTCACTAAAATATTATGTTCAAAGATTTGTTTAAGAAATGAATAGTCTAAAAGGATGTCCATGAAGTGTTCTTTCAAAACATTTTAAGAGACGTCTTATGATGGAAAGTCAGTTTCTTGAAGATCTAATTAATTTTCCAATGAATAATATAAGAGATTTTTTAAGATGGTCTAAAATGTCTATCAAGGTTTAAAAACAAGACATGGTAGATTTATTCCAATTAAAGTACTGGAACAAAAGGATATAAATGTATGATAACAGATAAAGTGATCAATAAAGGTAGGAAGATGTTGTAAAAGTACATGCTAACTAAGATATATATTCTAACTATGAGAATTATAACATGAGTTTCACATGACTTATAATAGAAATTACAACAATTTATGATAAAATGAGGGATAAAGTGAACTACTGAATTCTAAGGGTGATGATTGCTCCAACTAACGAAATGTCTAGAAATTAATCATGTTCTTATCACGGTGATATAATAATGCAAACAATGAATTTTATTAGTTAAGATATAAAACTCAAAAGTTGATTAATAGTACAGAAATAGTTAAGTTCGTCCAGAGTAAATATTTTTAAAAGAGAGAACAAATATATAAAGGTAACAGTCCTAAAAATGTGAAGTTGATAAACAAGTGATTAGTATAATGTTGGAACTTATTAGTCATAAATAAAGAGACAAAAAAGACTTAGAGGTGTACATTATTGATGAGTCGTTGATATATATAAATATTACATGCAATTTCGTTGATCATTACTGATGACGAATTATTGATGAATGATTATTAAAAGAGTTATGACTGATACAAGAATTTCGACTAATATTTGACACTGAATAGATTGTATTACACTGATTATGGTGGAAGCATATAAAAAAACTAAGTAAAATATAGCAGTCTTTGTTATACAATCAACTGTTTACGCGGAGGAAGTAGAATTGTATGTGGCTGTAGGATACGGTCAAGAAGAACATATGATTAATACTTTATTTTTTAGTTTTTATTTTTTATTTATGAAGTTCTTAAAATTCTATTTTAGTTTATTTATGGTTTCGTAAGATGGAAGCAGTTGCATCATCCTATCATTAGGGTGTAAAGTAATTTTTAGAAAATTAAGTTTGACTTATCAAGGATAGTCAGAGAATTGCAAGGGATTTTCATATGTTTTTTTACGAGAATAATATTGTATTATAACCATTACATAGTCCACCAAGAGGATCAACATTTAATAAATAATTGTTTTCCTTTAATGGAACATGATAAAGAAGAAGTTGAGGACCATCATTAGATATTTCAATTAACAGGGCCTTTAGATGATATCGTGATATGGAGATAAATGATGGAAATATAGTCAAAATAGGAAGTTGATTAAGTCAAAAATATAAACTTTCGGTTGTTAATTTTTTAGATTAAATGTTCATGTGTTTTAATGGTGTACTGATTATATTAATAAGAGCAACAAATCTTTTATTTGTTAGGAATTGGTTATGGATAAAAGGCTTATGCCCATTCGATAAAACTGAATAGCATTTTCTAGAGTGAGGACATCTGTAGATTCTAGAGTGAATAAGGTTTGTCCAAATAATATTTTTTCTTTGTCTCATATTTATCAGTTGGTTTATACGACAATGAGACTTCAATTACTATAATTTATATATGCTTATTTAGTATATACTCATATTAAGATCATATTGATGAAAAACATGAACAAATTATGAGTGCAATAGGGTTATATTATTATAAAGTGGTGATTTGGTTTATAAAATACAAGTTTAAGATATCAACCACTCATCAACCATAGTTTGAAAAATAAATGGAAATAATATGAAACCTTATATTGATGATATGATAATGAAAAGTGATCATAAGGATATTGAAGTGTTGTTTTGGTGTACAAAGAGTAAAATTTTAGGTTATATGATTAGCAAAAAAAAAGTATTAAGGTCAACCATGTGAAAATAATATTTAGTTTTGAACGACTATCTTCCAAAAACTCTTCACCTATCCTAGGAGTTTAACACCTAGGGAGAACCATTTAGCTGTTTGGGCCTTCACAACTATTGGAAGGCCGTATTTCCTCTTATAAATACTTTAACCCACTTCTCATTTTAAAATTATTTATTTTCACATTTTCTAGGGAGATAGAGAGAACTCCTTTAGTTAGACAGAGAAACGGTTTTGTTTCTCTAAACATTTTCTTCCACCTTTCATGTTTAAAAATGCTAATAATCTTGAGAGATGTAAAATTTTGGAGTGGTTAAACATCAATAAAAGAGTTGAAGAAAGAAAAACTACCGACATAAAAAAAGGAACCCAAACCGCTGCAGATTCTCCAAACTACTTACTACGGTCATTGGCCTCCTATTAGAAAACACTCCAAAGAGACAGGGACTTCAGGTACCAACGTGCAATCTGATCCTCCTGTCACTCAGCCCCGCAATTAGACTTGGCTTGCGCAAAATCAAATACAAGTACTTTCAACCGTTCTATGAGGCCAAACTTAGATATCGATGGGGGATTCTGGACTCCATACAAATTCGATTCCTAGAAGTTGGGGAAACTCCTTCATTAGTTCGGACCATAAATTAATTGTGTATTCGGAGATCCTCAACTGGAGTTTTCGATACCCACTAGACCCTACTCTGGTGAAGTATTTCGAATTGATAGATTTGAGTCTGACTCATGTCGGTCCGAACATGTGGTTCACGTTGATGGTTTGTATCTTGGCTTATCGGATCTCTAGGATTGGATTTTCAATAGAACAATTTGTCGAACTGACCGACATTGTCAAAAACCCTAACTTTCCCTTCAACTCCTTAACGCGTGACCTTTCAGTTACGAACTCAAATATCATCAAATTTCATATATATTATTATTTGATTATTAAATATTTTGATAATATTGTAACAACTTATGAATACCACATATACTATTCATCCTTATATTTTAAACCTTAACTATTATATAAAATTTTAATTTTTCATTTGAGAATTTGGTGGTTTTTAATATATAGATAAAGAAATTAAATGGTCTAGTCCAATTGATTATTGATATTACCCCTATCTTTGACAAAACTGATAAAGAAAAAGTTCATCTATAGCATTGGAGTCATTGAATCATAATATAATATGTTATTACTATACTCTCACTTAAACTATACCAAAAGAAGACATAAACTTATAGGTGTTTTCGTTAAAATATTGAATCGAAATATCCACTCCAACAAGGATAGTAAATTCCAACCACAAACAAAACCAAAAAGCCTAGTGGTATTACTATTAAGTACAATAAATTAATGTATATAATATATAAAAGTAATGAATATTTTGGCATCTTTACGAGATGACAAATTCTATATTATTTGAGGCATGCCTATTGTTACCGATCACTTTAATAGTGGAAGTAAGTACGATTAAACAAATGAAAAAAGGAAATTGAAGTATCCAACTTGAGATGGTGGGAAACTATTAGTCGACAAAACGTTTATTACTATTTTCAAAAGCGGGATCTGAGGTTGTGTGCGTTTTGACATATGTCCACGTCTAAGGTTAATTTTGTCATTTAACTAAACATTTAATTAATTCTAACCATTTATTTAGCCACGTAAACATTTGTATCAAATATTAATTTTGGATGAATTTTTTTGATTTGGAATACTTTTTAGATGTAAAATATTTTGTTGGGTTAGTTATATGTTGAATTGATTAATGTATATAAAACTAGTGTGTATAAAATTATTAAATTAGATTTTTATTTATTATAAAATAACTTTATACATTGAGATAGATTCATTGTTACACTAATTAGTTATAGATGTATCTATATAACTCTCGGTCTATATAACCCTCAGTCTAACGCGATAGCCTATAAACCAACGCCAGAAGGTAAACCACACAAGGTGACAGGCTCAGCCGAGAAAGCGTATGTAGAGGGACTCGAACTCATGACATTTTGGTCATAAGAATGCCATACTCAACCAACTCGGCTACCCCCTTGGGGGCTACCGTAGCACTTTGTGAATCATTCAAACAAGAGAATAATATTAAATTTTATTAAGTCTCTTTTCATTTATTTTCTTACATAAAATACACATCTTTATTTTTATCATGGTATCAGAGCAAAATTTCTAATTGTCTTTATTTTATCATTCTTATAAAATAAAATAAAAACCACAATTTAAAAAAAAAATCATATTTTTAGGTTTGATTTCATCTATTATTGTGTCTGTTAATTCTAGTAGTACAAGTCCTCCTTGGATTTTGGATACTTGCGCCACAGATCATATTGTCTCTCATATATCACTCTTAATCGATCACAAGCCTTCCACTATTACTAATGTTAATTTACCAAATGGTGCACCGCAAATCACTCACACTGGCACAATTAATTTTAATTCGAAATTAAACCTTACAAATGTCTTGTGTGTACCCTCCTTTAATTTAAATATAATTTCAGCTAGCAAACTAACCAAAGAACATAATTGTTGCATCATTTTCTTTCGTGACTATTTTATTTTGCAGGACTTGGTTTCGGGGAAGATGATTGGCTCAGGTAGACAACATGGTGGTCAATACTATATGCATCCATCAACAAATAAATAGACTATATGTACGGTTTCTCAGTCATCTGACCTATGGCACTTACGCCTATGCCATCCATCTTTGTCTCGTTTTAAGTTACTTTCACATTTAATTCCAGGTATTCACAAGGAGTTAGGAAATAATTGCACAATTTGCCCACAAGCAAAACAAACACGCTTACCTTTTCCAAAAAGCTTAATAAATACAAAATTTCCTTTCTCTTTATTAAATTGTGACGTCTGGGGTCCCGAAAAATTTCTTTCATATACAGGTTCACGTTATTTTCTTACAATTGTTGACGATTATATACAAGTTCACGTTATTTTCTTACAATTGTTGACGATTTTACTCGATGCACATGGACATTTCTTATGCACCATAAATCAGAAACACAATCTTTATTAACTTATTTTGTGCAATTCGTCAAAACCCAATTTCAAAGAGATGTTCAAACAATACGAGTGGATAATGGTACTTAATTTCTTCCTCTTCGTATTTTTTTTTTAAACAAAGGCATTGAACTTCAAAATTCTTGTGTTTACACCCCACAACAAAACGGAGTTGTCGAACGAAAACATAGACATATTTTAAATGTTGCTCGTTCTCTCATGTTTCAATCAAATGTACCACTTAAATTTTGGGGGGATTGTATTTTAATAGTTGTTTATTTAATCAATTGCATTCCTACTCCTTTACTATCAAATAAGTCCCCATTCGAGGTCTTATATAATCGGTCTCCCTCACTCACGCACTTACGCATTTTTGGTTGTGCATGTTATGTAACTAATATTCATCCCAAACATAAATTTGACTCTCGTGCATCCATTTGTGTTTTTTTGGGATATTCACATGGACAAAAAGGCTACAAAGTTCTTGATTTACATACTTATAAATTTTCCATAAGTCATGATGTCCACTTTGAGGAAAATATATTTCCCTTCCATCCCGCTTCCAACTTTCCTTTTCCAAACCAATCATCATCGCCATCTTTCAATCAAACACCTAACTCATGAGTTACAGTTCACAATCCTACATCTTATGACTCAGAGCCTCAACCATTATATCTTTCATCTCCATCCAATCCTAAAAATCTTACACCTTCAACCTCTAAATCTCTTACATCTACAGAATCAGCTATGAATTCAGCACCCTCACTCATCACTCCGTCATCACCTTCCGCTCCACCAACACCTTCTACTCCACCAACATCTTCAACTACCTCACATCCCTCAACCATACCTCCTTCTATTACCGTTCTTAATGATATCTCAGTTCTTCGTTCCACCCGCCATATTCAACCTCCTACATGGTACCAAGACTACGACATATCTATTGAGATCAATCAATCTTCAACGCAATCGAGTCCTCGTCAATCTACAAGGTATCCTCTCTCCTCTCACATTTCAAATTTACGATTTTACCCTAACCATCGTGTTTTCCTAGCTTTGTTAACATCACAAAAAGAGCCTTCATCTTTTGAACATGCTAATTGTGATCAACTCTGGCGCCAAGCCATGTCCACTGAACTTCAGGCTCTAGAGCATAACAACACTTGGCAGATGGTTCCTCTTCCTCCAGGGCACAAACCTATCGGATGCCGTTGGGTTTATAAGATCAAATACAACTCTGATGGAACTATTGAGCGATATAAAGCCCGTTTGGTGGCTAAATGTTACACCCAAGTTGAAGGTATTGACTATGAGGAGATTTTTTCTCAAACTGCTAAACTTACGACCCTTCGATGTTTGTTGACTATTGCAGCCTGCAAAAATTGGTATACTCATCAACTTGATGTTCACAATGCCTTTCTTGATGGAAATCTAGATGAAGAGGTATATATGTCTCAACCTCCTCGTCTCCGCCGACAGGGGGAGAATTTGGTATGTCGGCTTCGAAAGTCTATTTACGGTTTAAAACAAGCATCCCGAGATTGGTTCTCCACTTTTTCAGCTACTGTCAAAACTGCAGGTTACATACAATCAAAAGCAGATTACTCACTTTTTACTAAATCTCAAGGTAACAAGTTCACTGCTATTCTCATCTATGTTGATGATATCCTATTGACTGGGAATGATTTACATGAAATCAAATTGTTGAATAATCATCTACTCCAACATTTTCACATTAAAGATCTTGGTGATTTAAAATATTTTCTAGGTATTGAATTTTCTCGATCTAAAAATGGAATCTTTATGTCTCAAAGAAAATATGCATTAGATATTTTACAAGACTTAGGATTATCAGGAGTAAAACCCGAAAAATTTCCAATGGAGCAGAAATTAAAATTAACCGATGAAGACGGTGAGCTACTTCATGATTCGACTAGATATCGCAGACTAGTTGGCAGGTTAATATATTTGACAATAACCAGACCTGATATTGTATATTTGGTGCGTAAATTGAGCCAATTTATGGGAGCACCTAGGAAGCCACACTGAGAAGCAGCGTTAAGAGTCCTCCGTTAGATCAAGAAATCACCGGGTCAGGGTCTTTAATTTTCCATCAGAAAACAATCTTACACTCACGACCTTTTGTTATTCAGATTGGGGGTGGATGTCGTATGTCAAGACGTTCCATTTCTAGATATTGTGTTTTTCTTGGATCATCACTCATATCATGGAAATCAAAGAAACAAACTAATGTTTCACGATCATCTGCAGAAGCAGAGTATAGAGCAATGGCAAATAATTGTTTGGAATTAACCTGGTTGAAATACATACTTACAGATTTGAAGGTCGACTTGGATAAAGGAGCATCAATGTTTTGTGATAATCAAGCAGCTTTACATATTGCTGAGCGTACTAAGCATATTGAGATTGATTGTCATATCATTCGAGAAAAAACTCAGGCTAAGATAATTCGGCCATACTATATCTCTACAAAGATGCAATTGGCAGACATATTTACAAAAGCACTCGGGAAAAATCAATTTTATTTTTTTGTGTAGCAAGCTGGGAGTCCTTGATTTACACTCTCCAACTTGAGGGGAGTATTAAATTAGATTTGTATTTATTATAAAGTAACTGTAGACAAGATTGATTGTTACACTAGTTACAATCATATATTTAGGCGTTACTGATCTTACTGTATTAATTATGGTCCATTAAGATAATGGTCTGACTGTATTGATTATGGTCATAATTAGTCATAATTAGCTATAGGTAGTCCATGTATATATAACTTCTTACCGTAGCACTTTGTGAATCATTCAAACAAGAGAATAATATTAAATTTTATTAAGTCTCTTTTCATTTATTTTCTTACATAAAATACAATTCTTTATTTTTATCAAAAACTAAGCTTACCAATATTAATAATAATAATTTTATTATTATTGGATTTGATTTAAATATTTAAGTGTATATATTAGTGGGATCAATGTGAATTAGGAAGAAAAATCTATTAATGTAACATTTAGATATTTTTTTTAATAATCTGATATTAGTTATGGTCTCAAACATCAACTAAAGCATTATAATATAGGGTATAATGAAATTTATATTGTAATTAAGTAAAGAATGTAAAATAACTAGACAAATCGAATACAATAGACTAAATCGAAAGATATATAAATTGTATTTCACTAACTATATGAAGAAATAGTCTAATTAAACCACTAATCCAAACTAAACAAACAAACAACAAGAATATGGTGTTCAAGTTTTCTACAGGCTCTATTCTTTGCTTTCAGCCGTTTACTTGTCCAATGATTATATCACGTGTTAGTTTTCAATGGTACCATTAAATTTTTCTTACAAAAATTTTGGACAATATCTTTTTGGGTAAAAACTGTATAGTGTTACTTTTAAGTTTTTGAAGTATATGAATAGAGGTTTGGTTTGTATAATCCTGAAATATAAAATATGAATTTTTTGTACACATTTTTTGCACGGTATATTTTTAATAAAAAATATAGTGTTATTTTTTGTCTAAAATATATAAATAGAGACTTGATTTGTACCAAAACAAATTGATATTTTTACTCTTTATTCAAATTATTTATGATTTATTAAAATTAGTTGTTTTATATTTAATATGAGTATATAAAATAAAAATGAAAAATAAAAAATGATGGATAAAACTATGTGGAAAAACTAGAAATACGATTATATATGTTTGAGGAATATGGTTCGGTGATGTGGATAGTTAAAAAAAACTCTCATGTGTGATTATTACTTTTATCATTAAAAAGTAAGTTAATGTGATGTAACGACGAATTTAAAAGGGTGGCAATATATGACTTGACATAAAACATATGAAAAGTGTGTTTAGTTGAGTTTTAAAAATGTTTCAATATTTGATTAATGTCTCGTATTTCCATGATACGTACTAATTTAGCACGGAAATTGCGCTAATTTATTACAAATTTTTTTGCATCTTTTAAGTATAGTTTTAGTACCAATTAAGATCCAAAAATCAACCAATTAGTATCCATCCAAAATCCTTGTTTTAATATATTTATAAGAAAAATCCATTTAAATCTTCTATTTACCATCTAAGATCCAACTATCTTTTATAATATCCAAAATACCCTTCGTTAATAGTATAAAAGCTTTTATATTTTTTACTAACTTTTTCTTATTCTCTTGTTACCTTAATAATATTGTGTTTCTTTCTCTCCCTACAGAAACAATATACCTAAGATCCGCTCGGTTTCGTTTACCTCCTTAGATTGTGGTGCTGTCATGGCAACTTCTTCGGTCAGTGTTGTTTGTCGTCCTCTCTTACTGAAAAACTACATGAGGCAAAAAAAACGGAACAGCATTCTGATGCGTGGAGTTAACGTTGGATGATTAACCTTCATACGAATATGTTTATTGTAGAAAAGACATTGTTCTCATTATTTTTGTTTTATTTTGCGTATATTATCAATAAATACTTGCAATTCATTCAAAATTCATGACCTTTGGAAACTGAAATTAAATTATTGGTATATATATATGATGCGACTTCCTACTTCCTAGATGATTCTTAATTTTGTGGTTGAGTTGGTTTAATCTGATGCAATTTGGATTTTTCTTTTTCCACTTTAGGTAACAATTTGAATATCATTTTGGATCTGCGGATTAAAAAAATGCGCAAAACAGAATGTTTCATTTTTAACGACAACAAAAGAGAGGGATATATATATATATAGCGATCTAGAGGTTTTACTTGTTTTTAATTTTTTTATGGGGCTATATTCTTCGCTTTGTACGATTTATTTTTGTATAGATTCTATCACATAGCAGTTTTTATGGTAGTCTGCGCACATACACAGAGGAGACTTCCATTATCTTTTTCTTAAAAAAAATTGGACAATTGTTTTTTAGTAAAAAGTATATACCGATATTTTTTATTTTTTGAAATAAATAGAGAATTGGTTTGTATAATTTTGACATTAAAAAAATTGAGTTTTTTTCTTAGACCTTTTTTTTACAATGTGTTTTTTAAATATAAAATATACCATTATTTTTTATTGTTTGAGATATATACATAGAGACTTAATTTGTACCCTAACAAATTAAACTTGCTACTTCTTATTCTAATTATTTATGATTTATTAAAATTAGTTATTTTATATTATTATTAGCATATATAACATGAAAAGACAAATAAAAAGATGTGAAAGAATAAAAAATACGATGACATATATTTGAGGTATATGGGTGAGTGACGTGGATAGTTAAAAAATCTATTATGTAATTTTTTAAAATTTTATTATTGAAAAGTAAAATGATGTGATGGAGGGGAGGATTTAGAGAATTTTAATATATGACATGGTATATCCTAAAACATATAAAAACAATATGTTAGTTCAATGTTAAATACGTTCAAATATTTTGTTAAAGTGTCGCACGATCCGTGCTAATTGAACACAAAAATTGTGTTAATTTAGCACAAATTTTCACGTGTTTTATGTAAGGATTTAGTACCGATTAAGGTCCAAAAATAAAAATATTTTAACTCATCCATTTACAGTCAAAGACCCAACTATATTTTATAATATCCTTAATTAATTATATAAAAGCTTTTAATTTTTTTACTAACTTTTTCTTCTTCTCTTTTCACTTTAATAATACTGTGTGTCTTTCTCTATATAGATAAACAATACACATTCGATCTACTCGGTTTCGTTTGCCTCTTTAAACTGGTGGTGCCGCACTGAAACCTTTTTCAGTCAGTGTTGTTTATTGTTTTCTGTTACTGAAACTACATGAGTCCAAAGAAACTAAAGAACCGTCAAATGCGTGGAACTGGCATTGAATAGTTAACTTTCATAGGAATATGTCTGTCGTAGAAAAGGCATTATTCTCATTGTTTTTGTTTTGTTGTGCGTGTATAATTGAAAGAAAATACTTGGAATTCGATATTCATGACGTTTGGAAACTGAAATAAAATGATTGGTATATATGATACAACTTCCTAGATGATTCTTAACTTTGTTGTGGAGTTGGTTTAATCTGCTCCATTTAGATTTTTCCTTTTTCAGTTTAAATTGCATTTTGAATATTATTTTGGATTTTTGGATTAGAAAACGCACAAAACAAAATATATATATATATATATATAAGTTCCATAGGGTTTTTTTTGTCTTCTCTTAAATATTGTTGAGAGAAGCTTTTATAGTAAAAACAAATAAGATAAAGATTACGAAGAATATGAAACTTCGATGGATACGAAACGTGTTTAATGAATAGTCAGGTCAGCTATGAAAGATGCTAAACCAAAGAAACTATGATAGATGTTAAACAGAGGAAACTATGATAGATGTGAAACCATACCAACTATGATAGATGCTAAACCACGAAAACTATAATAGATGCTAAACCATGCAAACTATGATAGATGATAAACCAATCCAACTATGACATATGCTAAACTATGATAGATGTGAAACCATGCCAACTATGATAGATGCGAAACCATGCCAACTATGATAGATTCAAAACCAAGTCAACTATGATAGATTCAAGACCACACCAACTATGATAGATGCTAAACAGGCTAACTATGATAGATGTGAAACCATGCCAACTATGATAGATGCAAAACCATACCAACTGATAGATACAAAACCAGACAAACTACAATAGATGTAAAACCAGGACAACTATCATAGATGATAAACCAGGGTAATCATAATAGAAGCAAAAATGTGCCAACTATGATAGATGTTAAACCATACCAACTATGATAGATGTGAAACCAAACCAACTATGATAGATGTAAAACCATATAATGAGAAACATCTGTAATTGTTTTTTAAATCAAAGAATATCATGAGTGGATCTAGTTTTGTTTGTCTTAAAAAACCAAAACAAATGGTATTTTGTAGAATGGATCTTGATTAGTAACTCTCCTTATAGGTAAACCTTTTGTAAAATTTGTGCGTATTCTGTGTCAATTTGTCCCAAACATGCTAACATCAACTCTAAATGTAACATTTTTTCAACCAAATACAAAACAACTAAAATAAACTATATAAAAATCATACTAAAATTCACGAACGAAACATAAATTAATATTAAAATTTATTGAAATAAATAATTTGTCAAACATCAATATGTTAAAACAAAATAAAAACAATCTATTACAAATCAAATAAAAAATTAAATAAATACTAAAATAATTTAAAAATAATTTTTTTTCTCAAACATCTATTAGCTATGAAGAATTTTAATCCAACAACAGAACCTGAACCGATCTACAATTAATTTTATTCGTATAAGCATCCTTACCCGACCTATAATTAATTTTACTCATATAAGCATCCTTACCCGACGCGGCGCCACCATCACTGACATTACTGTATGCTTTGCCGCTACAAGTCACCCCTAGTCACTACCTCCCGCCCCACCACCATTACATGACCATTGATACTGATTCCCTATAAATAGATTACTAGGGCGACACAAAACATAATCTGAAATCTGTAACCTTTTCTATCATAGTGAAACTCTTTTCTCTGGCGGGGCCCGTGGACGTAGACAATTGTCGAACCACATTAAATCCTGTGTTTATTTAAATCTTTCATTCACATATATTCTGTGCTTGATCCATTTTGTGATAATTGCATAGTAATTTAATAACAAAATTGGTATCAGAGCCACATTGTGAAATTAGGGCTTTTGCAATTAGGGTTTCACAATGGCGTCTACAGCAACAGCATACATGATTGAAAATTTTGATGGGGGATCCAGCTTTGCGTTGTGGAAGATTAAACTGAAATCTTTATTGGTAGTGCAAGGGATGTGGAAGGCTGTGGAGAATAAGTTACCAAAATAGATAAAAGAAGAAGAGAAACAAAATCTTTAAGAAAGGGCTTTGTGCTGGATTTTAATGAGTGTGAAAGACAATGTGCTTCGCGAGATTAATGGTGAGAAGACTGCTGCATGTGCATGAAAAAAATCTAGGAGATCTTTACTCAGAGAAATCAGTAGTAAACCGATTATACTTGAAGAAACGTTTGTATGATTTCAGATTGAAAGAAGGTATGTCCATAACAGAGCACCTAGATAATTTTAAATTAATTATAATGGACTTGGAGAACATAAATATCAATATTGAGGATGAGGATCAAGCTTTGTTTGTATTTAGATCGTTACCAGCCAGGGGCGGATCCAGGGGGTGACCATGTATACCATGGACCACCTTAAATTCCAAAAATAAGTTTAGTGTAGTGGTAAGAGCGTTTAGTTTTAAACCTTGAGGTCAAGAGTTCAAACCTTGGATCACCCTAAATTGTTCTTTTTTTTCCTTTCTTATTTTTCCCCAACTAAACCCTAAATTGTTCTTTTTTTCCTTTCTTATATTTCTCCCAACTAAACCCTAAATTGTTCTTTTTTTCCTTTCTTATTTTGCCCCCAACTAAACCCAAAATCTACACAAATATAAAAAAAAATTATTTTTTTATTTTTCTTCCTTATTTTTTTCTTAATTTTTTTCTTTTTTTCTTTTCCTTCCTTATTTACCCCAACTAAACTCTAAATCTACACAAATACAAAATACGCAGCATCCCTCTTTTGTCTCTCTCCCCAAATGCAGCAACTCCTATCTCTATATCCCTCCAAACGCAACCGCTTCTCTCTTTCTCTCTCCTCAAACGCAACAGTCTCCTCTACCCTCTCCTCCTCAATTAAAATCACATATTTTCTTTTACAAACATAAAAAATGCAGCACTAAAGTAGTGTAATCCTCTTCTCTCTTTCTTTCTCCTCAAACACACCAGCCTCCTCTACCCTCTCCTCCTAAATCAAAATCACCTATTTTCTCTTACAAACATAAAAAACGCAGGCACTGAAGCAGTGGAATCTTTTTATTTTAGGTATGTCAATGTGCTTTTAGTATTCTCTATTATGTTAAGAAATCAATTTGAGAATCGGGTATATTAATGTGCTTTTAGTATTTCCTACAAAATATGTTAAGAAATCAATTTGATAAATTGATTTAGAATTGTTAGAATTGTTTAATTTATTTATCTAATTGACTTAACAAGAATCATGAAAAATATTTTGATTTAGAAAGATAATTTCACAGCTTTTGAAAATCAGAGAGATAATGGATGGGAACCATTTTATGAAAAAGTTGTGGGTTCTTGTGGTAATCTTGAATTTGATGTACCCGACATGGAGTCAAGGTATGTGCAAGGTAATAAATCCAAAAGACTTGTTATGTTGTTGACAAATCACAATCATTTCAAGAATGATTGTTTTTTACATGTCATAGATTGTGTAATGCAAGAGTTCAATGAGCGATTTACACCCAAAAATGTTGAGTTGTTGAATTGTGTGGCATGTTTGAATTCTTGTTCTTCATTTCAAGGTTTTGATACTAACTCACTTGTGAGGTTGGCAAGATTATACCCAAATGACATTGTGGATGTTAGTGATAAAGAGTTGTATAGCGAACTTGAGACTTATATTGAGTGTATGAAGATGGACGATAATTTTTCCAATTTGAAGAGTATCTCGGATCTATGTAGGACTCTTGTGCCTACAAAAAAGCACAAAACGTTTGGATTTGTGTACAAGATTTTAAAGCTAGCTTTGTCATTACCGGTGGTCACGCAAGTGTTAAATGAGTATTTTCTAGTATGAAATATGTGAAGAATGAGTTGAGAAATCGAATGTCCAATCCATGGCTTAATGATAACTTAGTGACATTTGTGGAGAAAGAAGTGTTTGCTACAATCGATGATCGAGATATTATCAAGCGCTTTCAAGGCATGAGTAAGAGAAGAATACAATTATGTTTAGACTAGAAATAGATTTTCATATTTAGTTGCAATAGTATATTAATATATTTTGACTATATATTACTCAGACTTTTTTTAATTCAATGATATTTTTGGCACACCTTAAATTCTAATCCTGGATCCGCCCCTGTTACCAGCTCCCTATGAAAACTTCGTAGATACTATTATGTATGGTAAGGATAAGTTATCGCTAGCAGATGTCAAAGGGGCACTGAAATGAAAAGAGATGAGACAGTTGCAGCCAGACAATCAAGCTGAAGGGAAAGGTCTTATGACTAGGGGAAGATCTAAAAGCAAAGCGAGTTCTTTAAGAAGGAAGATCTGGAGGTCCAAGTCAAGGGTAAAGCACTCAAACTATTATGAATGCGGTGAGCAAGGGTCATTATGGGAGAGATTTTCCGAAACTGAATGGTAAGAAGAGAAATCAAAAGGAAAATGCAGCAAACATTATTGAAGGTGTGAACGATTCCGATGATAGTGAAAACAGTGGTAAATGAGATGTATTTTCCGTGAGTTCAGACTTTGGGAAAAACTCTTGGGTACTCGATACTAGTTTTACATATCACATGTGTCAATTCAAGCAGTGGTTTGATACGTACAAGCCAATGTAGGGAACTGTTTATTTAGGGAACAATCATTCGTTGACTGTTGGTGGTATTGGTAACGTCAGAATCAGAATGTTTGATGGGGTTGTTAGAATCTTGACGTGCTGGCAGGTTCCTGGGTTAAAGAGAAACCTGATTTCTCTTGGGACTCTAGACTCTCGGGGTTACAAGTACCGTGCAGAAAATGGTGTAATCAAAATGACAAAAGGCTCAATAGTATGCATGAAAGGCAGTTTGTAGAAGAGTATTTACATTCTCCAAGGGAGTGTTGTTATGGGTGATGCTGCAGTAGCATCATCAGGGAGTAATAGCCAAAGTAGGCAGGATTAAAATAATTTGTGGCATTGGCGTCTTGGTCACATGAGTGACAGAGGTTTAGCTGTTTTGAGAAAGAGAGATTTTTTGAAAGGGTATAAAGCAGAATCATTGAGATTTTTTGAGCATTGTGTGTTTGGTAAACAAACTAGAGTCGAATTCAGCAAATCAGCTGTAAGAAAGACTAAAAGGACAGTAGACTACATTCACTCAGATCTTTAGGGTCCAAACTGAATTCCATCCAAGAGCGGAGCCAGATACTACATGAGTTTGATTGATGATTATTCAAGGATAGTGTGGGTTTACTTTTGGAAAATGAAAGATGAGGCATATTCAACCTTTGTCAAATGGAAGACGATGATTGAGAAGAAAACAGGAAGAAAAATCAAACGTCTTCGGATAGATAATGGGTTAGAATATTGCAGTCGTGAGTTCAACGAGTTCTGCGAAGCTGAGGGAATCGTACGCCATCGCACTTGTTCTAGAACACCACAACAGAATGGAGTCGCAGAAAGAATGAACAGAACGCTTTGTGACAAGGCACGAAGTATGCTCTCGCATTCCGGTGTGGGTAAGGATTTTTGGCCTAAAGCTATCAATACATCATGTTACTTGGTGAATCGGTCTCCATCAACGGCTATTGATTGTAAAACTCTGTTTGAGATTTGGTCTGGATCCTCGGCTGATTATAAACATTTGAGGGTGTTCGGTTGTCCTGCGTATGCTCATGTGAGAGATGGTAAGCTTGAGCTGAGGGCAAAGAGATGCATATATCTAGGATATGCTACCGGAGTGAAGGGATATAGGTTATGGTGTACATCTCCAAAGTCTCCAGGTTTTCTCATCAGTAGGGAAGTTACTTTTAATGAGTTTGCTTCGATAGACAGTCAGAAGAAAGTAGGATAAATGGTCGAATCAGGATCGGTTGTGAGTAAACAGGTGGAGCTTGAAGTAGAATCAGTTCCTAGCACGTCCAGTAATTCAAGTGGTTCTGAGGTGGATCCAGAATCAGGAGGTGAAGCGTCAGCATCGGATGATAGTGACGATGATGCGCCTGAACCAGAACAACAACCTTATAGCATAGCATTGGGCAGAGAAAGTAGAGATATTAGACTTCCAAAAAGGTATGCGAATGTAGTTGCATATGCTCTGTCAGTTGCAGAAGAAGTTGAGATGCAGGAACCTAGTAGCTATAGAGAAGCTATAGCGAGTTCATAGACATATCGATGGATTGGTGCTATGGGGGAAGAGATTGAATCTCTTCAAAAGACTACTGTGAATGTTGGCTTAACTTTTAACAAGACCGATATTGGTGAATCGCTGAATGATGTTGCAGGATAATTGGTTGGTTTAGTTGATTCTGATTTTGCAGGTGATATGGATAAAAGAAGATCTCTGACAGGATATGTATTTACTCTAGCTGGGAGTGCGATCAGTTGAAATGCACAGTTGCAAGCTACTGTAGCTTTGTCTATAACAGAGGCAGAGTACATGGCAGTAATAGAAGCAGTTAAAGAGGCAATATGGTTGCAAGGTTTGGTGGCAGATTTGGGCTTGGATAGGACTACTACAAAAGTGTTTTGTGACAGTCAAAGCGCCATACACCTTACAGGGAACCAGATGTACCATGATCGTACAAAGCACATAGATGTAAGGTATCATTTTATTCGTGATATAATATCAAAGGGAATTGTTGATGTGAAGAAAGTGTCTACACACGATAATCCAGCAGATATAATGACCAAGGCAGTATTAGTTCGAAAGTTTAGGGAGTGCCTAAACTGGATCGGTGTTTGCAGTATAGAGTGAATGCCTTATGGGAATTTGGTGAGTCAGAAGAAGAGAAGGTCCTTTGTTGATAGTGAAGAAAGGATATTCGCCTCAAGGGGAAGATTTGTTGTGAATGAGTCGAATAGTGCCTTGACAGTGTATTGTGTCCGGCAGTACAGTTTTGTGTCTGTGATAGTGATATTGTGCAATCACTTGAGTTAGTCTTGTGGTATGAGCCCATTAGGCCCATAGTCTAGTAAGTCTATCAATTCCCTATAAATAGATTACTAGGACGACACAAAACACAATCTGAAATCTGTAACCTTTTCTATCATAGTGAAACTCTTTTCTCTGGCGGCGCCCGTGGACGTAGACACTTGTCGAACCACGTTAAATCTTGTGTTTATTTAAATCTTTCATTCACATATATTCTGTGCTTGAACCATTTTGTGATAATTGAATAGTAATTTAATAACACATCAGAACGGATTTAGAGTGTAGTTATATGACATGGCATACCTTAGAACATATATAAACAATATGTTTAGTTTAGTGGTAAATATATATATTTTTTAAGATGTTGTATTTCCATGATCGGTGTTAATTTAACTGATTTTTTTTACTATTTTGGCGCATGTTTTTTAGAATTTATTGTGAATTTTGGGCGAATTTTGTGTGGATTTGGTCAAAAAAACCCTAAGTATATCAACCAAGTACAAAATAATTAAAATATACTATATAAAAAATGAAACTAAAATCCGCAAAAGTAAACAAAACTTTATAGTAAAATTTATAGAAACTAATAATTTCTCAAACATCAATTTATTGAAACAAAATAAAAACAACCTATTACAAATCAATCAAATAATTAATTTATATTTTAAAATTTTAAAATATAAATTAACTTTTTATTTTATAAAACATCTATGACATTTGAAGAATATTACTTCAACACCAGAAATGAAACTTGCCTTAAATTGCTTCTACCCGAGCATCCCTATACCATTACTACCGCCAATGTTGCCGCCTCCACCGCTACAAGTCACCTCCACATGACCATTGATATAAAAAAAACATCAGTATATCAACGACTATTCATGAATCTTTATGGGGGCATAAAATAAAAAAGAATTAGGCTTTTATGCCTCATGATTTTATGTTTTTGGTTTGTTTGGTTAACTAGTGTATTTTGTATACATGAATCCCTTATGTATTGGTTATTTTCTTGAGTATTTTGTCAATCTATAATCATCAGCACAACAAGATTATCGGGCTTAACGATGTTGCTTCATATTTAGGTTTTTTTATCTTAGTCTTTTTTACTTATCTTCATATACTATGTATCTTGACACGTCTTTGATTGTGTTGAGATTCGTAGGAGTCGAGAGACGACAAATCTATTATATAGTCAATGTTCTTGAAAGTGTTGGAGTAAGAATTTTTTCCTTTGATTTTCAAATTTAACGTACTTGAATTAACTTACTTAGACTATTGTTGAATTTAGTTTTTTGTTAAAGGAAAAAAAACGAGTATATATGGAAAGGACTTAAAGCAATTCCTAAAAAACCGGTATACAGTGAAATTTTCTAGGACACATATACAATCTTGTAAGTTAACTCTATATATATTTATTAACATAATTATATTCATGTTTAATTAAAAACGAGTATATATAGAAAGGATTTAAAGCAATCCTTAACAAACTGGTATACAGTAGAATTTTCGAACACACGTATACAATCTTCTAAGTTAAAAGGAACTGCGGTTTGAACCTAGGACCTTTGGGTTCCTACCTCAGGTTTTCTTATTGGGATATGATCTATTCTAGTATTTGTGTATGCTTATTAATAATATATATTATAAAATTGTGGGTTCTTGGGCACCACGAACCGCACTGTTAGCTCCCCTTATGTATACAAGGAGACTTTGCTCTTCAAGGCTCTATTTTGTGGGTTTTATATATGAAGACGACTACAATAAAAAAACCTTCAATACTCTGTCTATTGGTTAAATAGACATGAGTTTGAGTTGGAAATATTTGAACCTGTGACGGTTTTAGAATGTAGCCATATATACAATCGCATACCTTAAAACGTATCAAAACAACATGTTTAGTTTAACGGAAAATACGTTCTAGTGTTTGCTTAAGGTGTCGTATTCCACGATCCGTGCTAATTTAGCGCGAAAATAATGCTAATTTAGCATGATTTTTTGTATATTTTGTGTAAAGGTTTTGCAATTTTTGTGTGAATATGATTCAAACACACTAAAATCAACTCTAGGTGGAAGATAATTTCAACCAAATACAAAACAAGTAATTAAACTATACAAAAAATCATACTAAAATTCACGGGATAAATAAAAGTTGATATTAAAATGTATAGTAACACATAATTTCTCAAACATCAATTTTCTTTTTATGACTTTAAAGAAAACTTTTATGGCTAAGGTTCCTTATCCCTCAGCTATTGGGAGTTTTATGTATGCAATGGTCCGTACGAGACCAGATATTAGTCATGCAGTGGGAGTTGTGAGCAGGTTTATGTCAAACCCAGGGAAAATTAATTAGGAAACTGTAAAGAGGCTTTGGAGGTACCTACTAGGCACCACAACAACGTATTTGTACATTCGTAAGGGTGCGTTAAAGGTAAAAGGCTACCGGAAAAGCACCACCGGTTATATATGTATTGTTGGAACTACATCTGTTAGTTGGATGTCAAAGTTATATAAAATTTTCACTTTATCGACTACAGAGACTGAGTATATAGCAGTGACCAAAGCCAACAAAGAGATGGCATGGCTTCAAGGTTTTTTAATTTAGTTGGGATTCAAACAGAAGAAGAACGTTTTGCGTAATGATAGTCAGAGTGCAATTCAGTTGGCGAAGAATTCAACATTTTATTCGAGAACCAAGCATATCAGTCTTCGTAATCATTTCATCGGATTTTTGTTGGAAGATGAGGTGCTAATACTGGAAAAGATCCAAGGAAGCAAGAATCTAGCTGATATTTTGACAAAGATGGTAGCCATTGAAAAACTGAAGTTGTTTTCAACTTTAGTTGATCTGCAAGAGTAACAAGACCAATAAGATCTACTACATAGATCAAGGTGTGAAGATATGTTGAAACGAGTCTTCAAGTGAGAGATTGTGAGACTCATTAAAGAGAGCCGAAAAAGGTTTTAAATTTGAAATTACAGTAATTTAGTGACTCATAAATTACTATTAATGTCTCTAATCGTTTATACTTCTTTTTGTGTTGAACTCTATATAAATCCAATAGCTAGGTTTTGGTGAATGTATCGGAAAAAGAAAGAGCCACAGTTTGCTGAACTTCATTAACAATTTGTGTGTTTGATCTTCTTGTTAGGTTGTTGTCTTTTTCAACAACGTATTGTTATTATTTGTCTTTATCTAATCTAATTACATGATCTTTTGCATAATATTTCAACAGAAATAAATAATAAATACTCTAAAAATAAATTTCGTTCCAAAAAATATAACAAATTATATTTATAGTGACCAATTTAGATATTTGAACATTTATATCGAGTAAATACAAAAAGTACTATTAAAAAAAATCTACATAACTAACAAAAACAATTGAAAACTATATAAAACCGAATAATGGTATCGATAATAATATTAAAAGTACGAATTTGAATGAAAATGTTTTGATGATTTTCGAACTATTTGATGATTCTCTCGGTTCGCGACACTATTTGTTCGTTATGGTTATATAATATCATAAAATGCGAGACTAAATGTTCTTTCATTTTACTAATTTATGAATTAAAGGCCAGTTCTAGTCGGGTTATCAATAATGAGTTACACGGGGGAGATTAATTTTTAATGCATCATGTGTTCATCGGTTCCTAAATGCAAATACGGCTTCCGATTCGACATGTGGCTAAAATCAAATACTTAAGTCTCCAAAAGGAAGGCATTGCTTGATTGAGACTTGCCATGAGATACTCAAGGTCAAGGCACAATATATCATAGTTGTGAGGATTGAGCCAATAGCGCCCGAAGGTATCACGAAGATTGGGCAGAAACCGAGAATAAAAGATAAAAGTTGTTGGAACAATTGTACTTTTCATTTTAGAAAAGTTAAAGTCAAATTCTCATACATAAGAATTATGGATTGGGCACCACTAAAATTGGTACGGGAATATATAGTTAGGTAAAAAAGTTAATATAATTTTAATAAATATATTGATCAATAAAGATAAATTTTCAATTTTAAATATGATTAGTTACCCTATCTAAAATATTTTAAAATTAAAAGAATATTTAAAAAAATAAGTATCAAAGACCCAATATTTTATATTTTAATGTAGTATCATGTCAAAAGTGTTTATTTGAAAACATGGTGATGACTTCAATTATTATAAGAGTGAAGCTATTTCCCCCATAGAATTTATTATTTCCTCCATCATTCATAAAAGACCCCATCTTGTTATTTCTTCCATAAAGGAAAATCCGAATTTATCCTCGTTTTAATTTTACACCAAAAACCCAAATTTCTCGAGTAACTATCCCACATTCATTTTTTCTCTTCTAACCCTAAAAAAACCCTAACCACCAAACAATTTTGAATGGAGTTCCAAAGATAAAAATCTATAGTTAATCTTATTTTTATTTTAAATATATGGGTTGACATATTGAATAAAATCTCTTTTTTAATCTATGATTTTTTTTTTATAATGAGTTATAAGAACTCTATATGCTGATAAGAATACTTGTTAATCGTTTAATCGTTTTTCCTCCGTATCGAGTTATGAGTTTAATTGTTTTTTAATATCAATTTCTACTTTAATTGTTTATTTCTTGTATATTGAGTTTTTTAATATCAATTTCTACTTCAATTGTTTATTTCCTGTATATTGAGTTTTTTAATATCAATTTCTACTTTAATTGTTTATTTCCTATATATTGAGTTCAAAATATAGATTTTCTGTGGTTTGATTAGTGTCTGTTGATTGTGTTCTTTTTTAAAATATTATATGTGATTCTGAGTTCCTAACTCACAATACTTTTTTTAAAGCATGTTATCCGGAGTGGTTATCTCGGAGCTACATGTTTTTTTTTAAAAACATATAATTTTGTGACTAATCTTAAAAATAATTGAGTTTTTATGTTTTTTATTGTTTAATTTTAGAAGTTAAATCATGTTGGATGTAATTTATCTTAATGATGTATTTGTTGTAATAAGGGTTTATAGTGGATAGTGGCATCAAATTAGAAATTAGAAAGTAAATAAAGGGCAATAAGGTAAAAACAAGTGTTCACTGTTTTATTAAAAATTTAAAATGGAGGAAATAATAAATCTTATGGAGGAAATAGCTTCACCCTTATTATAAATCGCTTTGGTAAACAATAATACGAGTGTTTTAGTGAGAGAAAGATTTTAGAGAGAAAGTGAGAACACAAGTGAGTAAGAATAAAATTTGAATCATGTATTATTTACGTTTAAGTCCATGAACTTCTATGTACTTATCAGTAGACCCTGTAGTTCTCATGTCAATAAATGAATGAGAACTAACTATCTTTGAATCATACCAAAAGCAACTTCAAAATCTGACAAGTGAAAAGCAATAATATCTTTCTCCTCGAATCTCGTTAGAAGCAGATTTGACAATTAAAATCAATTTCTTCTTTCTCCTCGAATTTTGTCAGACGTAATGATACATCGAAGTATGCTTTCAGACAATCATTCCTTAAGTTAACTTCGAAGTCGATCTTTAAAATCTAACCGTTTAAATTCGTCATGATTTCCTAACTACTAGGCTTATAGCAAGCATGACAGATGTTGAACACATAACATTGTTATCGGTTCAAATTCTGTCCAATCACCATAAAACCTTTTCCACTTCTACTCCCATCTCCTTCCTCCTATAAATTCACTTGCAATTTCATTTTTGGTTTCACAACCCAAACTTCTTGAGAGAGAAACAAAAAACCTCTCAACCTTTAGCTACTTTCACCGTCTTCTTCAAACTTTCCGGTTGCTTTCACCGGAAAAATCATATTTTCCGATCAATATTTAATCTGTTTATGAGAAAATATCCAAGATCTAGATGATTTAAAGCAAGAATTCCTACAAAAATCTAAATCTCCAAAATCTGAAAATAATCAAGTCTTCAGATCTTACAAAATTTTGAATAGGTGAGAGAGCAAACGAATATAGAGCTGTTGGGTTGATAAGCCAGGCTCCTCTTGGAACATCTACAAAAACCATTTACTACGGTAACTTCGATCCCTCTAAAAGTACTGTGTTTTCACCTTCACCTGCCATATAGGAGAGTCCATTTTCTAAAGTTCGAACACCCAGAATACCACGAACTTCTACTTCCCGTATTAAAGCATCGCCTCAAATTAGCGGTGAGTCAAACAAATCTGAAGCAGTCCCTTCTTCAACTTATCCTCCACAAATTCGGAAAAAAAGAACTTTTATAGTCATGAGAGATTACACCGATGTTACACCAAATCATTCCTTATCAAATCCATCAACCAAAACTCCTCCCCCGAGGGAGATTTTTGAGGAAGCCTTATTACCTCAACAAAATCCCTCGAATAATTTTCCACCATTAAGAGATGAAACGTCCAAAATGGAGGAAGTTGATTCTGATGTTACTCATTCAGACGATGAGGTTGATTCCGACGAAGAAGAATCATAGAATGCTAGAGAGAAAAAATTCTGTAAGCCAAGAAAAAAGAAGGCTCTGATTACTATATTCGATGAGGAAAGAGCAAAAATTGGCAAAAATCTGAGATCTCTTGATGTTGACTATATTGTCGAAATGGAAAAAAAAATCCATACATATATTATTAAGAAAGTCAAGCATCGGATCTGAAGAAACAATGGCGAACGGGAGACAACATTACACTTCGATTACCCAAAAAGGGAGAGACTCACTTAGATTACAAGGACAATGAGCTGGTGGTTTACCCCGAAATCATCAATTGGGGTCTTCGGTTCCCATTAGAACCCATTGTCGTTAAGTACTTTGAAATTCTAAATATGTGCCAAACTCAAGTGACACTGAATCAATTGTTCACACTAATGTCTATAATCATGGCCTCTTGCTTGTTTAATATTCCGATCAGCATCAAGGATTTCATATCATTGACAAAGCTATCCAAAGGACCAAAGCTTCCATTTTACTACCTTGCCCTTGATGATGATCTAAAAATCATCAACGACCTTTTGGAATCGGACAAATTTTAGAAGCAAATTTTTTTTCTTCATCTCAGGAGCGTGGGAAACGGTAAAGAGATATCCGATGTCAACACATCGAAACTGAACCTCCTCTAGAGAAGCAACCGTTAGTATTATAATATTATTCTTTTTTAACAAAATAATATAACTGTTGTTACCCTTTTACTGTCTACTCATGTGATTAGATAGAAATTCTGAGGTGTTACGCCATTCGTCGGACAAAAGCCAAAGATATATTTGTTAAGCTTGTCGATTCAGCTTAAGAAGAATGGAACAATGGTTTTCACACCGTATTTCAACCAATCAATTTCCTCAACAATCACCTAATCTCAATCACACCTGGAGCTTTTCCTCCTAAATATTTGATGGAGCAACCCAACCCTCATCATACTTGAAAAAGATTAATCCAGCATGATTGTAAGGTATTCCTCGCCGTTCGTAACATATCAGACAATCACATGCCTCAAAAGAAAAAGGCGAAAAAAGAGAAAAATGCAACTAGTACATCTGGTGCTAGCCCTTCCATAAATTCGAACCCCAAACGCTTGAAGAGAAAAAAAAATACGCTTTCGACTATCGAGTAGAGAACAGAAGGACAACCTTCTTCAAAAAAGAAGAAAACTTCTACCCATATGAAAAATAAGAGTTCAAAAAATCCTCAGAATAAGAAGAAGAAAACAACAACGATCATTGAAGACAGTGATGGTAATGAGGTTACAGTTGATGAGGTTCAATAAGAACTCATCGGAGATGGTATGACCACTGCTGAAGATAATCAAGATGACAATCACTTTGATCCCGATAGTTATATCAATTTTTATGAGTTGCAAGACCACATCGGAGAAGGAGATCCCGTCATTCAAGAGGTTCAAACTCTTTTACATAACTTTAGAAGAAGATATACAAACTCTGCTTCGGAAGCATCACCTGAAATCATCGCTCCTACTATTCGTACAACTTATTTGGACCTCATTCCTCGCTCTAGTTCAGTAGTTTTCCCACCTGTTGCACCAAATCCAGACGTTCTTGGTGCACTTGATCCATTTTCAGACCTCAAAACTGCAACGAACACTCTCACACAGTTAATCGAAGCTACGCAAATTCATCTGAAACGACTTGCCAAATATATCGTTCGCTACAAGGGAACTGCTGAAGCTAAGAAACAGTTGAGGGAAAAAATCTAAACTCATGTAATAGATCAATTTCATGGATTTGAAATAGAAAGGTTTACACTTATAAGAGGACTTTTCTTCGCCAAAGACCATTTGTGAGAGCAACATCGACTTGCCAAAGAAAATATTAACTATTCTCATCAAGAATAGATAAATCAACTCAAGACTAAACACCTTGAGGAGTTGACTGTTGAGAAGAAAAAATCTGAGGAGCTTCAGACTTCTCTTAATAAAAGCGAAGCAAAAAATAAAAACTTGAGCGATGAGATAGCCATACTGAAAACCAATGTCGGGGAGGAAAAATAACTTGCTATCACTGCCGCGGAAGCTAAATGCACTCAAGACATGTTGGCAGTTATCAATAATGGTAAAGAAGAGACAGCCATTACTCTCCTTCGAGAAATTCATGCAACATATCCAAAAATCAACCTTTCTAGCTTCTAGAATGATATTTATGTCGAACGACGCCCTAGCGAAGCCTTCGACCCTATCTCAAGCTCATCGTTAGAGGAAGAATCATCCGAGGAAGAGTCATCTGAATGATTTTGCTATCCTATGAATTTGTGTTATCTTTTTTGTATTTGTCATTTTAGTATCATATATCCATTGTACTCATCGAATTATTCTAATTGACAAAGTTTTTTGTTTATATTTCATATTTATCATCAAGTTATGTGATCCTTTAATTTTTTTTACTAGAACTCTTCAAATATTATGGTGCACTAGATGATTATGGAACATCGAAAATCACAATACATAACACTTCGATATTCCCAGTGCATGTATTGAACGTAACACTTCGAATATTATAATGCATTTAATTTACGTAACACTTTGAATATCACAGTAGTACATTTAATGAACGTAGCACTTCGAATATCACAGTGCATTTAATGAACGTAGCACTTCGAATATCACAGTAGTGCATTTAATGAACATAGCACTTCCAATATCACTGTGCATTTAATAATCATAGCACTTCGAATATCACAGTGCATTTAATGAATGTAGTACTTCGAATATGCTTGTTTCTTCGAAAAGTATAATAAACACTTCAAAACATTCTACTTTTGATCAACCTCAAAGATAATCAACCTCAAAGATGATCAATATTTGATAAGTTATCAAGATAGTTTAAATAAATACTTGTAAACAACCATTTGCTAAAATGCATTTTATTGATAAATTTGAATATGTACATAGCGCCTCGTTAAAACCTTCATGGACCAACAGAGTAGGAAAGAGTGCGCTGTTTAACCCAAAGAAACAAATTCAAAATATAATAGAAATATTCCCAATATAATTTCAGATGTTGTATATTTGACGGGTGTTGAAGCATCCTCCCCTGAATATCGTAGAGGCGATAAGACCTTGGCTTTATCCTTTCAACAACCATATAAGATCCTTCCAAATTTGGGGCCATTTTCCCGAGGCACTTTTCCTTAGTGTGCAAGAATACTTTCCTCAACACTTTATCACATGCTTTAAACTCCCGCCTCTTTACCCTCGAATTGTATTTGTTCCTTATAACAGTCTGGTAATGGATTACGCTCAAATGAGCTCGAACTCCTTTTTCATTAATTAAATCTAAAATTTCTCTTTTAGCTTCGTCATTAGATGTTTCATAATATTAAGTTATTCAAAAAGATGACATCGTAAATTCCACAGGGCTAACAGCATCCATTCCATATGCTTAATCAAAATGAGTTTCTTTAGTAGTTTGCTTGGGAGTTGTCTGATAAGCCCGAAGTAATTTTTGCAAATAATTCAGCCATTTTCCTCATGCCCCTATCAAAGTTTTCTTCAAACCATTTAAAATATTTTTGTTTGTCACCTCGACTTGTCCATTGGCTTGAGGGTGAAAAGGCGTCGAAAAACATTGTTGAATTCCCTTGGATGCGCAAAATGAAGTCACTTCTTTATTATTAAATTGAGGGCCATTATTCGTAGTAATTCTCCAAGGTACACTGAAGCGACAACAAATGTTGTTTACAATGAATTTGATTACATCTTTGGCTTTCGTTCGATATAGTGGTTTTGTTTCTGCCCACTTGCTAAAATAATCCACTGCTAAATTATCATCTTTCGTCCCCCAGATGTCATCGGCAAAGGCCACAGCAAATCAATCCCACATCTATCAAATGGTATGGCCTCGGTTATAGACATAAGTGGAACTGCTGGTTTTTGTATAGAATTGGAAAACCTTTGACAAGTATCACAGCTTCGAACCAAATTTTTGGTATCGCTCATGATTGAAGGCCAATTAAATCCTGCAAGTAAAACCCGACGAGATAACGCTTTAAAACCGCAGTGTGCTGACCCCTCTCCATCATGGAACTTTAAAAATACCGTATGTGACTCTTTCATGTATAAAAAACCAAAAAATGGCCTACCTAAGGCCTTCTCATACAACATTCCATCCCAAACTATGTATCCAAAGGCTTTACCCCTCATTTTTTTGGCCAACTTCCTTTCATCTGGCAATGTTCCTCGAATGAAAAAATTTAGAATATCAGTTTGCCAATCACCTCGGACTATATCTAGAGTGACAAAGGATTCTCTTATACATTCACACTGGTCTGACTGGGTCAAAATCGAGGGATTTGCTTGTAACAAAATCCAAGAATATTCCTCATTTTAAAAAAAATATTCTAAAGAATCAGCCACCATGTTACTTCCTCGACTAATATGTTCCACAACAGTATGATCAAATAGTAACATTAAGTTCCGAAGCTCCCGAAGATACAAAATTAAGCGATCATTTTTTGCTTCGGAATTTACGAATGCTTGATTTGCTACTAACTAAGAATTTATCTCTAAGCGCACTGAAGTTGCTCTACATATTTTTCCCAACCTCAAACCAGCCAAAATAGCTTCATATTCAGCTCCATTATTTGAAGCGTGGAAAATAAATTTGATAGACTAAAGCATCATTTCTCCAGATTGAGCAATTAGCTGAACTCCAGCACTGCATCCTGAAATACTAGACCCTTCATCTGTCCAAACAAACCACATCGAACTCGCTATATTTGATCTGCTTAAATGAAATTCAACAAACCGAATCTGCCAATGCTTGAGCTTTAATTGATGTTCGAGGCATGAGAAAGATATCTAACTCTACTGATCACTTGGTCATCCTCCCCGAAATATCAGGATGTTGTAAAAAAAAATTAAAAGGGAATGAAGTTCGGACTTCGATAGTATGAGTTTGGAAGTAAGGGGGTATTTTCCTAGCAACAATCACCAATGTTAATAATAATTTCTCAAGCTTCAAATACCTATTTTCTGCTGCCACTAAACTTTTTTGATATAATACAATAGCTTCGGAATTCCTGAATCTTCACTTATCAATACTGCACTTAGTGCAAAATCGGATACCGCCATGTATAAAAAACCTTTTCTCCACTTCGAGGTTTTGACAAAATCTCTGGTGATGATAATAAGTTCTTTATGCTTGTAAACGCTGCTTCACAATCTGATGTCTATTCAAATCTATTTGGCCCTTGCAACAATCGAAAGAAAGAAAAACATTTCTCAGAAAATCTAGAAATAAATCTATTAAGCGCTGTTAACCTTCGTGTCAAAATTTCCACTTATTTAACAGATCGAGGTGAATTCATTGCTATCAGAGCTTTTTACTATTCTGGGTTAGTTTTTACTCATCTTTTACTGATAACAGAAGCCAAGAACTTCCCTGATCAAACTCTAAAGGTGCACTTTTCATGATTAAGTTTTAGTCTAATTGCTTTAAATTCAAAAATGTTTCCTTTAAATCCTCCAGATGCGCACCATCCCTCAAATCTTTATTCATCAACCTTTGATAAGTAGCTCCGGCGTTTTTCAATCCAAAGGGTATAATCTTGCACCAATGAAATCCCCTGTAAATTATGAAGGTCGTACATTATTCCTCCTTTGGATCCATCGGGATCTGATTGTATCCTGCGAAAGCATCCATGAAAGTTAATATTTTATTTCGAGAGGTGGAATCAATCTGTTGATCTATTCGAGGAACATGAAATAGATCTTTAGGACATGCTTGATTTAAGTCTGTAAAATCCACACACATTCTCCATTTTTCATTTTTCTTCTTGACCACCACTTGATTCGTCGTCCATAAAGAATACTATGACTCCCTTATATGTCCGACCCTAGATAAACGATCTACTTCGGAAACTACTGCTTTTGCTTTCTCCGATGAAAATGTCCTTCTTTTTTTAATTACTGTCTTTACCTTTCGATCAATAGCTAAACTATGGAAAATTACTTCAATCGGCACCCCCGTCACATCCTCCGTTCTCCAAGAGAAAACATCCAAGTTAAAAGACAAAAACTCTAGCAGTTGTTGACGTATGACTGGGTTTAGTAAGGTTCCTATTCGAAGTACTCTTCCTTCAGAAAAGAATACTCTTCGATTTCTTCACTTACTATCAAAGACCATGGGGTTTCGTTCGGATCGTCAACCCTTTCATGAAAATCTGAGGTCAACCCCTCTGACTACTATTCATTCATCAAGTCTCCACTGCTGGATCCTCGGATCCGAAGTGCAGTGGTATAACAGTCTCTTGCAACTTTTTGGTTGTTTCGAACGACCCCAACACGATCCCCTACCACATATTTAAAATATTGATGTATTGTCGACACAACCCCATACATTTTATATAGCCAAGACCTTCTAAAAACAGCATTGTAACTTGTGGGACAGTCCACAACCATAAAGAGCACTTGAACCTTCTTCTTGATAGGTCCCTTTCCTAAACTCACCTCTCCTTCGAATTCCTCAATCACCCGTGCTGTCACACCAGTGAATCCTATAATCGTACGCTCCGATTGAGAAATTTGAGGAGGGTTACATATCCTGTCATAAGTCGTTTTGAAGAGGACGTTCGCAGAACTACCGGTGTCTATGAGAACACGTCAAATTTGAACACCAGCCACTTCTGCCCTAATAACTACCGCGTCTTCATGCGGCCCCACTGTACCCCGCAAGTTGTCCTTCAATTTGACTTGTTAAATTGACAACATGTCTCTTCCTCGAATTATCAGAAGTACCAGCCATTGAGTCACCTCCAAAAATAGCCAACGACTCAAAAAATTCACACAAGCTTCGCATATGTACTTTCCTTACCGGCTCCTCAACAACCATCAAAATTAACATGTCTGAATCCTTATCCAAATATTCTGAAGCATCATCGAATTCGGTAGCCTTAGAATCGAGAATCATCAAATTCTCACCTGGCACACTTGGGTTAGTAGGTCGTGAATTCGACGCTGGAGTTTTTTATGCGCCTTTTTGTGACTTCACAAAAGTCAAGAATTTTCCATTTTCAATCAGGATTTGGACCCTTTTTTCAATGCAATACAATCATTGGTATCATGACCAATGTCCTCGTGATATCTGTAATATTTGTTATAATTTTCCTCCTTTGGTCTATTTATTGGAGCTGGCTTCTTGAAATTCACAAAGCTCTTGTTTTTATCGAAGATTGCAGCTACACTTTCTGTTAAATCTGCATAATACTCTGGCCTAATCCACTGATTTGGCCTAGGTCCGTTGTAATTCTAGGATGGGGCATGATTTGAATATCCCCCAGTTCGAGGTGGAAAATTATTATTCTTCGAACGCAACTGTTGATTACCATTCGAGGGTTGTCCTTCGTTATTGGCCACCTGACTCGAATTTTTTGGAACATTAACTGGTCCTCCCAGGACCTTGGTTGACTCTTCAACTTTGATTTGATCTTCAACCTAAGCCATCAGTGGCCAAAAGGTTAAAGCCCTCTTTTTTGTCGTTTCATTAGCCCGATCCTCTGACAGTAACCCTTGGGGAAAAGCTGTCATCGCCACACCTTCTTCGAAATTATCGAAACTTTCCTTAGTCAGAACAAACCTCTTTGTGTAGTCCTTTAATTTCTCTCCAACTGCTTGTTTTCCCGGGATAATCGTTTCCTCATTCCCTCTTATCTTCTTGCTTCCAACAATTTACCTTCGAAAGACAGTATATAAATCTCTAAAATTCGAAATAGATCGTCTCGGAATCCGATCGTACCACTTTAACGTTGTTCCTTTGAAATTTTATAATAACGTACGACACACCAGCCGGTCGTCATCTTCAAAATTCATTATGTACTAGTTCAATTGTTCGATGTGATCATCTGGATCTTGCATCCCATCGAACTTTTCAACCTTAGCAATATCAAAACGCTTCGGAAGTGTAATGGATCGAACTTCACTGGTCAACAGAGAGTTTCTCCAATCGAAACCCTGCATGTATTGATCCTCATTCCCCATGACTGCATACCAATTCTGATCAGTCTCAGGATACTAATTCGATGTGTTCCCCTCACATTAATTGGATTCCCTCAAACAACGCGGAATGTTGTTCCTCTTAGATTTATATTCCTTATTGTGATTCCTTGGTTGTTCCCTTTCTTCTTCCTCATTCGAAGAACTTCTATACCTCTTAAGTCCTGGAGCAGAACTTTCAACCTCTTCGTCACTAGAGATGATACATTTCTGTTTGTCTTTCTTTCCCTTTCGAGAAGAATAACGCTCTTTTGGAGCTTCGAAGCGCGCCTTCTTCTGCTCATTCATAATATGCCGATCAGTGCAAGATCAATCGGACTGGTGTCCTATTTCAGTTTTCTCATTTACTTGTATCACCTCAGATTTAAGCTTCGCTGAGTGAATTTCCTGCTCTCTTTGCTCGTACTTCTCGTTCAGCACATTTATTTTATCCAGGAGCTAGTTCATACGCATTTCAATATCTGACTGAGTTTGGATCGGAACAGATCATTCAGGTCTGTTTGCATTCCCATGTAAATCGTCTCTCAGCGTTTCAATTGCTGATCAGACTAACAGATTGTTTTCAGGATTCCTTGCGGACTTTCAAGACTATTTTTCAAGATTGATAAAATCCGAACGAGTGAATAAGACACTGATTGTTAGTTGTCCCCAACGGAGTTGCCAATTTGGTGAGTTCAATTATTATAAATCGCTTTGGTGAACAATGATAGGAGTATTTTAGTGAGAGAAAGATTTTAGAAAGAGAAAATGAGAACACAAGTGAATAAGAACAAAGTTTCAACCTCTTTATTAGTTGAGCTCTGACTTTTACATAAAACCCATAGACTTAATGTATAACTGAAAATAGTTACACAGTAAAAACTTATTACATGTTAGCTCCTAATAAAAATATATTTAAAATAGTTTCTTTAACCTTCTATTATTTACATTTAAATCTATAAACTTCTATCTACTTATAATATAGATTAATACTATTCTACTTTAAAAGAATATGAGTGAAACTTTAGTGGTTTTGGACAATGATTATAGATATGATATTCAAATTTGAATATGTACAAAATTTGCAAGACATTTAGACAAGAGAGTGATTAAAGAACAAACTCATTGCTAATATCCGAGTCACTGATTCATATAATGTGTTCTTGATAGATTTTCATCTAAACTAACACCAAATCAGACACTAAACCTTGGTTTGTTAATTAGAATATTAAATCGAAATATCCATTACAATGCAGCCTGTCAATTCCAGCCTCAAACAAAAACAAATAACCAAGTGGTATCACTATTAAGCACACAAAATTAATATAAAAATAATGAATAATTTGGCATCATTAAAATAAGTACGATTAAATTATTGGAAATAATAAATGAAGTATCCAACTTGAGTTGTTGGAGACTATTAGTCGACACAGGTATATTACCACTTTAAAAGGGACTTGAGTTCGTGTGCTTGGCATCTCCGAATTCGGCTAAGGTAAATTAACTCTAACCAATATTAATTTTAGTTTATTCTAACCATTTGCATCCTTATTACTACTTGTAAACTAGAAGATTAAAATGAGTTGAATTTTCCTGTAATGTATAAGTTATAATGTTTTATTGGATTTTTTGCAGGAAAAGTCTTGCCCTGATATTCTATTTCTACAAGCAAGCGATTTTATTGAGGTACCTTTTTCATTTTTCTTTACGAGCCGGCTTGATCTTTGGTTATTGTAGTATTGTTAGTATCATATGTTTATCAGAATTAAAAATTCATTTTATTAAAATGAGTTAAAAAAAAAGGTGTCATGTCCGAAGTTTGGTAATTACATCTTTCTTGGTATGTTTATGTCTCTTGTATATAAAATATTTGAGTCTCTTCTCATGACAAAAAAAGCAGTTCATTTTGTATCGGCCCAAAACCCCGCAAATCAATCTTTACGGTGCTTTCTTTATCATTTAGATCTTTTATCCATCGAATGAATAAAGTATTTAGACAATTGGAAGACATGGCACGAAATTGAGAGGCGTACTAGACCGATGAAGCTCTTGGAGAGGCAATCCAATCCGTGCCTACTAAACGGACCAATCCAGATATTACCGAAGACGGGAAAAGGGGCGAGGGGAGGAAAGTCAAAATGAAAGACTACCGACGGTGAGGCCTCCAAACGTTGTTCTCGGGGAGCTAGGCAGAAGGAAAAGAGGCTCCTAGCTCAAGGTAGCTTGTCTCGCCAATGAGGTGGGAACAGTTGAGAACAAAGTGGCGAACGGGTGCGTAACGCGTGGGAATCTGCCACGAACGCTATAAGATAAAAGTGAGATAGCTCTTCCCCTCTTGATGTCCTCGCTTCCCCTTCTAACCAACAAAACAAATTCTAAAAAAAAAAGTGAAACCTCAAAGCAGAAGGGCTGTCAACAAGAAAGATGAAAACTTCCCTCTTACTTAACATCGCTAATAAAGAGTTTCTACTACTTTAGATTTCATTTTCGATCTGAGACTCTAGTTCTAAAGAACATATTATAGCACTTTTTGGAGTCCTTAAAAAAAGAAACTCTTTCTGCCATATTGTTGATTGCGTTTTTTGTTTTGATTGATGCAGCCCATAATGGAGACATAGAGATAGAAAGTGTGCAGCGAGGAATCTTTCTAGGCAGCCAGTCTTTACAACACTCGACACAAGCTTTACTTAACTCGGCCTAAGCAGTGCTCAAAGACTCTCATGCCTTTCTTGGTTGGACCAACCGGCAATTTCTGACAAACAAGTCTTTCTGCATTTTTAGAGCAAGAAGCGGAACTACAGGGATGAAGTTTATTCGTTAAAATATAGGACGGGAGTTGACCGAATCAAATACGAAATGTGGTGGCTGTGGCATCTGAAAAGAAGAGTAGATGTGGCATACATATTGGGGAAGTTCAGGACTTTACAGATTTTCAATTGCAAGCTGTTTTAGTTGATGCAGGTTTTGTGGGATCTCAATTCACTTGGTGCAATAATCAGCAAGGTTCTGCTAGATCTTATGGGAGACTTGACAGGGTTACCTAGTGATGAGCTTGACGGTCCGATCTGGCAAAGCTGGCTCAACGTATGCTCTCTAGCTCCAAGATTTTTCTCTTATTGCTAGCTCTTTGATTTTTTTTGAAGAAGAAAGATCTTTCTCACTTCTACGCTTTTGCTGCTTTCTTAGATGTTTACAAAAGGAAGTCTTTAGACTGACTTACTACTTCCAGCCTCTTCTCAGCTTCATTCTTCTCCAAAAACTCTCTTTCCTCCTCCAGCTTGTCATCCTTCTCATCTCCCTTGGACTGATCCAGAATTTGCAAAGCCTCGAAAGCTGACTTCACTAGAATTTCAAAATGATTAGGGTTTACCTTCTTTTTGCGTTCTCGGTGACTTTCATCTTGTCCATGTACCGGCCCGGCCGGATGTTGGGGTGGCCGTGGTGCTGGTGGCCCCGTCGTTTACCACCTACTCGTTGGCCATGAACCAGAGGTACGATTAGAAATTATAGCAGCCATCACCGCTAGCAGGGGGTTTCCCGGGTGATGGGGCAAAGAGAGTGAATGGAATCGGAGAGCCGTCAATGATCGAACTTAAAGATATGAACTGAGTGCCATTTGATGAGTAACTAAGAACAAATGAGAGGGATATAGAAAGGATGAAGTAATGAAAAAGAAAGTCATTGCTAGTAGTAACGACTTGTTACGATCCATTGGTTCATATAGAATCCATGTCCTAGGTGTATCAAAAAACATTCTTTTTGCTAAGCGGCTCTTCCTTTTAAGAAAGCCGATGGCAGAAAGAAGGATAGTAGTATTCTGACTACTTTCCAAGTTGAACTATACTGGGCCATTCACTTTGGTTTAGGTTTCAAACCTATTCCTTGGAGTGGTTTGGTCTCACTTTATCAGGTATCCTTTTGATTCATCTCAGAAAATGAGATCGGATGAATCATGTAAGGAATCGCTGCGCTTCGTTAGAGGTAAGCCTCTTTTTCTCCTATTTCGTTATGCATCCGGTTCCGTTATACTTTTCTATCTCTGGCCACTTCGTACGGAAGCCTGACCTTATTTGGGGTATAGGGAGAGATTCTCAAGATCTGTAACATCATACTTGTCCCCACTCAACTTATTAACTTCCCGTTCAAGGTGACTGATCTTCTCCATCAGAGGATTGGACGGGTGTGGTGGGACGTATGGCACTCTCTGATTCATGGGAGTGGGAGCCAAGTACACGGCCGGTACTGCAGGAGGCTTTCTTCGGATCTCTTCTTCGCAGTGATCCACAGGTTTAGGAACTCCGGGCTGATTCTGAACTGGAAGGGGTACTGGGCCCTGGCGAACCGTCATAATTTGTGAACAAGTGTAAGCTTCGCTGCCCGACAGTATGGAGTACTGACCACACCGAGGGACATGCCCTTAATGTGTATTTAAAATTATATCAACTTCTTTTATATAATAATGAGATAATGTTAAACTGATATTCCATTTTTATTGTTGAGATTTAGGAACCGAGATGTATTTTTTTATCGAGATGTATTTCTTTTATATTTGTGAAGTGCTCACTGCGTATAAAAACCTATTTTTCAATTAAATAACACAATTTCAACCATTCTTTTCCATCATAAACATCTTCTAAAACACTATCTAAAATTAAAAAAAAAGTTCTAAATACATCATACATTGCGGATTTGAGTGATCTCAATGATAATTTTTTTCCAATATAGATAATTGCATGAGAGGAGGAAGAGTCTTTGACGGACTATTTGGATACACAAGTAGAGGTAGATTTCTAAGTATTAAAATTCAGTACAAATATCGTACGAATTGCGCGCTAGGATAGATGAACCACAAACCCATAATCGTGCGGGAATGCATTAATTTAGGCTAGATGTTCATGGATAAATTGCGAATACATGATTTGTGATTTTGACCAAATCGTGAATGGTGACTGCGCGATTTGGTCAATATCACGAGTCCCCTATGTTCGCGATTTTATCAATTAGTTGAGTAGTTTAAGTTTGTGATTTTGCACAAATTGGTTGTCATATACGCGCGATTTTGGTCAATTACGTGCATTATTTCGTCATTTTTTTTAAGTAGATTTCGATATAATTAATTAGAATTAATTAGATTTTGATATAATTTTATGTATTTTGTAGGGACCAGACCAACCGCCACGTTTGATGGCCGATTATGTGTAATTATGTACTACAAAAACCTTATATATGAAATCTGATTTGGTCGCATAGGTTGGTTCCGAAAGCACGAAGTTAAGATTCGTTTTGGTTTAAAATAAAGACGACGACTGTAGAAAAAATGGGAAAACTTCAAGGATGTATTTCAATGTGAGAGACAATTTGTTTACAAACCTAACCCCAAACTGAGGTATGTGAAGAAGTGTCGAGAGTGTTCGTCGAAAAAAAACGGTTTTACGTTCTTGTTAAGCGGAAAACCGGTTTTAGAACTACCTGATTATTAAAATTGATAGTTGTAAATAGTAAACACAACCACCAGCCGTTTTTACAATTGGATGGCCATTCACGAACCGCTAGACTAAAATCAGAAGAATAGGCATTTGTTTGTAGTTAAACGATTGTCGGTTCTCAACCAAGAGAGATATACCGAGGTTTGAAGCTTAGAGACTCATAAAATGTATCTAGTATGCGTACGATCTACAACATGCGTCAAATACATAACTTGGTCAATAGCGAGCAAGACCCAAATGCAATATTCGTTTGGTAAGTTAAAACAACACTAATACTTAGTTTGGGAGTGAACTAACGAAGCAACGGACGAGATTCTCGAGTTTTTTTTCTATAAGCATCGATTTATTGCGCACTTTTCCTCAAGTTCTTATAATGCACAACACATATAAGACAACAAGGTATAAGATGCATTTGCTAGAAATAGTTGGCCAAATAGTCGCGATATATGCCAAAAATATAATCAAATAGTCATGTAATACAAAATGGTCACTATATGAACCTCTTGTATTGGCATCACGATCGAGCACTCCTCCAACGACTAATGAAGCTCGTCCATACTCATCACGTGCGACCTCGAATGTGCATCTATAACACGATGAGACAAGTCATATAACCTAGCATGGTAACTCATCACTCTTAGGTTCTCCCCAACATATACATCGGATGCCTCACACTCGGGACTGATCAGAATGTACAATATGTGATCCTCAACCCATAGAGTTAACGTGGTCAATATATAATGGCATATAATATAAGTATCACCACGAATCCTCAGATCAACGACGTGCAGCTGCCATGCCGCCCATACAGTCTCATCCCACAAATTGCATGTGTCAAAATACCTACCTCTATTTGGCGGTAAAACACATTGCAGTGAAGGAAGTCCATCCTGAATATGCTCACGATATCGACCAACGTGTAGCAGATAATATGCCTCAAATGTCTCATATGCCGTTAGTGTGTGGTCTATCCAAGCCACATCACAGAAAGATAAATAGTCGCATATATGATCGTACGGCATGGACCACACCTACAACATAAACAGTATACTAATTAATAATAAAACAAGTGTTGGTCAATAAATTATTATATAAACATTGAAACTTACATTATGCTCCTTCAATGAAGATAAAGTATGTCGGGTATTGATACGAGTCTCTTGATCTGAGCGGAAAGAATGAGGTACGTGTCTACACATAGTTGCCATAGAAATAGCGTATCCACTGTTGACCATAGGCGTAAACAAGAAGAAGTGATCATAAATCCATGTCTCTAACAAAGCAACAAAACCAGTAAACCCTGAGGCCGCATGTAAGGACGTTTTGCCAAGCTGGTAATACAACTGAGCCAATACATGTTGGCCCCAGTTATACCTAACTGATGACCTATAGTGATCAACAAATTATAAGTAGTCGAGCGATATATTGTTCCTCATCTTGTTCGTCATAATAGAACAACCAAACATTTGGACCAAATAACCTCTCGTCACTTATGAAACCATATCATCCGAAATAGGTTTATTAATCAATTGATCAGCAATTTATACATCACGTAAAAATTATAGGCGTACATGTCTACCACTACCAGCCTTGTTATTCCTAAGCTTCATGGTAACAATATCGGTTGGTATACCTAATTAGCTAGAATACCAAGCAGTACGCTAACCATCACTAGGAAAAATATGTAGATCAAAAGTCCTACCTATAACCGGAATACCAGTGATGGTGTAGACGTCATCTAAGGTCACCGTCATCTCACCAAATGAGAAATAGAAGCTGTTGGTCTCTATATGCCACCTCTCGAAAAACACCTCGAATATGTTGGTAGCCTAACGCGTAAAGTAGTCGATGAGGGGAGTAAAACAAGACCCCGTAACCTGGTCTTCGATCCTACTGTGGTCAGTAAGATCACAAATGTGATGGGTAGCGTACATCGCGTAGCACCGCATAGATGGACGAGCCTACACAATATTAAAGTAAATTAAATAATATATAAAATATAATCTACTACACGTTAAACCAATCTTAACTTATCTCGTTCTTGAAGACGTTAAATGCCTCGTGCAATTTGTAGTCGTTCATTAGTGAATACACCCCCGACACATGAGGATTAACTCTCCAAAATAGTTGATCCGATGACCCATGTTTATGGGGAAGTACATGCACTGAAACTTAGCAGACTTTAAACTAGGTTCATGATGATCGATGTGTGTAGCGTCGTTGTCCCATCCGCTAGGAGTACACACTCTAATAGGCATGCTGAAAATAAAAAAATTATTATATACCAAACCATATAAAAAACAATTGCACAACACCCTATATTATTATATATACCAAACCATATAAATATATAATGGAAATTCTATTGATGTACGTCTTTATCTTTTGAATTGTATCCTTTTTTTTTCAAAACGCAATCCAAATATTTAACTTTTTGCTCTTTTCAAAGTTTTTATTCCTAAATTCAAGGTATGTATTAAATAACTGTAACCAAAATTTAGTTTATTTAATGTATATTTTAAGAAAGACTGTACTAATCGAAAGGCTAAAAATTACCGTTAGTACTTCATGTTTCGTGTTTGTCTCAAATTAGCCATCTATGTTCATTTATATCTTTTAGTAATCCCCCATATTTTAAAATTTTGCATAATTCGTACCTCCAAACATGTGTTGGCTTAGACATTGACACGTGAATCTTGTTAGTGTATATGTGAATCGCGTGTTGTGGATGGAACTCGCGTCATAATGTAAAGTAATTCGCAACATTACGGATTTACATGTTATTTTAAAAAACATAAGCTAACATTTTTCCTTATCTGAACGACTGAACTATTGTATGAAGAAGAGATACATACCACGTGTAAAGAATGGATACAAAGTTAGATCTGTTAGAGAGATTCCCCAACAAGATAAGGATTCGCTTGACTGTGGAGTGTTCGTGTGTCAGTATATCAAAGACATTATCCAGCACGGGTTTGTACCCAAGGAATATAGCAAGTGTATGCATCTGAAGCACGCACAAAAATGTTTCAACACTTCCTAAATGATAAGAATACTAATTTAAGTGGTTGGATGCCTAATTGTTAATTTCAATTCACTAGAAGGAATTCTTCGTATGTAATTTCATTTGGATTGGTTATTGGGTAACATCTAAACGAGTGTATGGATAATTGTAAGTTAACTCGCGCGGTATGGAGTGGATGGCTCGCCTCGCGAGTTCAATGTATGTCACATATCACGCGTGATAAGTATGTACCTTCTGGTTCCATCATGCATGGTAAGTATGTACCAAAACCAGTGTTTAAAGTATTATATTATGACGCGTGATAGATACTAAGCATATCGCGTGTTCCAATTATTTTTCTATCATGTGTGTTGGTTATACAGCAAAACGCATGAAATCCAATACATATTTCTCTGAATGTTTTTCCAGTAAACTCCCGCCAATTATTAATGAGTGATTGATATTGTCCCACCAAAACGTACACCTACTTATTATTACCCGCCTGGTTAGCCACCTACTTTTTCCCCTTATATAAGCCTCCAGAAAATAACTTATACTCTAAACTAAAACAATTTACACACTCCAAATAGGAAAACAGTATGAGTTGGTACGTCGATGAAGACCAACACTTGCTTCAAGCGGTGAAGTACGTTAAGACAACAATTTCCGTTGAAACGACCGATTTTTTTTCTCTCAAGTGTTATTCAGGATGTACTTTAACTATGGGAGGTTTGGATTTGTTGCACCCCACGTTTGCAGCCGAGAAGAAGTCGCTTCGAGGTACAACAAACTAAAATCCGGACCCTTGCAACGTGTGTCTAATATTTGTCTAGCTTTGCGCGAAGAGGCAGCAAACTTATGGAAGTGGGAACTTAATGATTAGATATCAAGAAATATTATTGTGTACTTAAAGGAAGCGATTGCTGAGAGACAAGATGCGATTGCTAATTGTTCACCGTTTGATGAGAACCGTGGTTGTCGAATTAAGGTTTGAATTTTTTTGAAATTAAAAATGTAACTTCATTCCAAAAACAAAGTAGTCTTTAAATTGGATATAATGGCAGCGATTTAGTTTCTGATTTAATTGTATTTTACTAATGATGAGCGTATGACTTGAAATGGTTTAATTGTATTTTACTTGAAATGGTTGACCTAATGATTGCATTTACCAATCTCGCATGGTCAATGAAGGGAGTTATTTAAGAGATGAATTATATGCTACCTAACTCGCGTTGTATATGATACATAACTCGCGCTGACAAATGGATGAGTAACCCCTAACTCGCGTAGAAGGGTGGAAATAATTTTGAAATCAATAGATTTATTGTTTAAGGGAGTTATTAAGTAAGTTTAATACTTCTAACTCGCGTGTCCATTGACTACGAACGCTATATCACGCGAACAACAAGGGAGATAATTATTGGGTTATAACTATGGGACCTATAACTCGCGTAGTAAGTTGGAAATCATTTCCACATCAATCGCGTGATTGCTTAAGGGAGTTGTTTGGTGAGTTTACAACTTATAAAGCGTAACTCGCGGCGTAATAAACACATTTATCTTAACGTGATATACCTAAATGGGACTCAATTACAACTTATGTACCTTAGTTTAGGCATATCCAGATTAAAGATGTTATAACAATGGTTAACCAAGATCAATTATTGAGTTATGTGTCGAGTACTTAATTATATATATAATTTAATTACAAAAGCACTTCTTAATAATAAATTGTACCAAAAAATTAATTATAATTAATGAATCGCACGGAAAAACCACTAAATAGTTATGTGACGATTAAAGGCTGTTGAATAAATCATTAATGATATAAAATAAGATGGGAGATATAAAATAAGATGGGAGAGTAAAACAATCGCGTCAAAATGTACTAGCACGCGTTGGCTATTGTGATTCGCATTTAACTTGCGTCATAATTACTAGCTAGTGAAAAGACAATGGGTTGTCTTTTCACTAATTGACATTGGGTTTATTAATGTATGATTTGACATGGGTAGTTAAAGTACTTGCATTAATTGAAAACTAGGGTAGTCATAGGTTTACAAATAATATAAATAAGTGTCTCGCGCATACATGGTTATCCACTAAACTATTCTACTTCAAAAGGCTTTTGGTATTCTCGAAAAAACTATTGGCGACAGAATGAGCGGTTCTTCAGTCGACTCCTACGGCTACCCATCTTCTGACGGTGGGTATTCCGACGACAATGCTAGGTACTCCGACTACAAGAATTCGACTACGACGGTGTACTCTTCCGACGAACCGAAAGATGCCTTGTCTCCCTTACTTTCACCGGAGCATGAGTATGACTCAGAATACTTTTTGTCGTGGCCGGACGAAGATTCTGACTACGACTGGAATCCGAAAGGACGAAGGACCATAAAGAAGAAGAAGAAGAAAATAAGGAGGAAGATATTGGGGCGAGGAAAGTGATGACAATGAATACTGGGGCGAGGAAAGTGACGACGATGAAGACGAGGAGGAGGGGAGAGTCTGAAAAGGAGTGGGAAATAGAGTCTGAGTATGAAGAGGACATTGAAGAGAAGGATAACTCTTCTGATAATTAAGAAGTGTATGTGGTTGTTTGAACGTGTTGTAGTTTTTTGGCATTAGAATTGGTAAACCCTATAATATGTAATGATTTTTTATTAGGGTTTACTATATGGGCATGCGTAGGCCCATTGTGTTTTGGGGTCTCTTGTTAGCTAATTATCTTTTGTTATCAGTATGTACTTAGTTCGATCTGCAGTCCTTTGCAATGTCAAATTCCGAATCGATTTAAGTTACAACTCACCTTCGTTCGATTTGTAGTGCTTTCACCTAAGAATGTAATATTAAGTATTATAGATTAGATCCGTTTAGGCTTAAGAATTAGTATTCACCTTGAGAATTTAAGCAAGTTTAATGTTCTGGCTGCACTAATTTGATAAAAATCAAAAAACTAGTTAATGGAAAGACAGAATACAGTATAAATATATATTTAAATCACATGTTACGCGTTATAAGATCTTAGTGACTCGCGCTACTACAACACATGTTAGTTTAGTCTGTTATATTTATTCCATTCATCTCGCGTTATATGACCTGAACATCGCGTGCTACGAGCCAGTTCATGAATCGTGTAAGAACACAATAATAGATGACTCGTGTATGCCCATTCTAATACAACTCACGTAAAATAACCTTGACATGTCCTAGTTATTGGTCTTGCAATTGCGCAAATACAACGGGATTTTATACTGACATAAATCGCGTTATATGTAAAAGAGTTGTAACTAACTAGTGTTTTGAATGTAAATAAATAGTGTATAGTCAAAAAACTCAATATAACTTGCTTGTGAAACAATTAAAGCGTATCAACTCATAAAGTTTGGGACAATGAGTAAGAAAGATACAGAACAAGTGGAATCACGTTAATACGTACTAAATAAAACGGATGAAACCAAAAAAGATTAGGACAGGAAGCTCATAGTGTGATATCGCATGTCCTTCGGTTGTGTCCGAATTTCAAGCAATAGCCACAATGCAAGTGGGTAGATGATATTTCTCCTCTAGATAGAATCCTCTTCTTCTTTGGCCTTCCAGCTCGTCTTTTAACGTTAGAAGGTAGAGCAACAGGTCCTTCACATTTGTTAGAGGATGAACTTTCACCAAAGTCGGTTATTGCAGGTATGCTAAACGAATAGGTGGACCTATAATTACTTACAGTGTAGAATGGTTCTATCAACGTCATAGGATCTTCGTTAACGGATGTTATTGCAGCCAATGAGTGAGGACATGGAAAACACTCTTGCTGCCATGAACCACATGAACACTTAAAATTAAGGATGTTGACAACCATAACTGGTTCAGAATAAACTTCGAATGAACCTGCAGAAGACTTAGATACCAGCCAAGTTCGACCGATTAGAACATTCTCCTTAAACTATTTCTCATATTTGGGGCATAAATAATTGTTCCAGCTTAGCCCTTCTGAATAACATCTAGAAATCTGAGTCATTAGCATCACTCTAATCTTGTCTATCATTTGAACAATTGGAAGATTGCAAAACTTTTTAATCTGATTGTTAAAGGATTCGGCGGCAGATGATGCCATTGCCCCGTAATTCCCAACGACGAATGCCTCGGGGTACTTTTCGGGAGATAAATTCTCGACAAAAGCCTTAATATTTTTACCACTTCTACTTAGAAACTTAGAAAGTCTCTGATTAAAAAGTTCAATTGTGGGACCATAAGAACAAATTTTGAATAGCTTCAACATCTTCTTCTTAAACTCTCGGTTAGTGCAATCAAGAGTTGTCTTCAAATTATTAAAGAGATGATATATACATTAAGCATGAAAGAAGCTTGGATAAACAACAGAAACAGCATTAATAATAGCAGAGTGTCTGTCAAAAATAAAAGTGATTTGACGGTTTAACAGATGAGGTTTAAGACATTTCATAAACCACATCTAGTTATCGGAATCTTCACCACCGAAAATACCAAACGCAACTGAGAAAATACCGGCAATATGAAAATAGGTTAATGGAGTACAAAATACAAGGCTATATGAATCCATGAAAGCGCGATTGCTTTTGATGTCATGACATATCTCGCGTTGTGGTACCTATAACATAAAAAATACCGCGCGATGGGGGACTGTGAACAAAGAAACATCGCACGATTGCTAGGGATGGACTAGGTAACATCGTGCGATTCATATACATTTGGTGGCTAAAATTATGGTTAGTCATTGGAGTTGGTTATTTGTTTCAAAAGTGCCACTTATTTAATTTTTGTATCAAAACAGTCACTTTTTTTCACCGGTGGTCATTAATGTTGGGCTTTTATTTTCATTTTTAGTCACCGCTAGTGACCATAAATGTAAAAAAATATATAACCTAAGTGGCAATTCTGAAACAAATTTAACTTGAGTGATAATTTTGAAAGAAGTGACTAAGTCGGGTGACTAATGAAGTTTCTTAGTCTACATTTGGTTTATTGCAAATCAAGTACGAGATTTGTTAAGAATTACGTTTGTCAGAATCGCACGCGTTTGTCATATTAACTCGCAACTTCAGTAACATTTACCTAAAATATAAAATTAAAGGAAGGTTTAAAACTCACTGTTATTGTCATCCTTCGCCACTGCAGACAGCAACACACCACCATGTTTGTCGTTTAAATTGGTACCGTCCACATACAACAATGGTCGACATGAGTGAAAGCCTTGAATGCATGATCCAAAGGCCACAAAGCACCTCCTAAAGACATTCCCAAAACCAACCTTCAAATGCCAATCAGTAGTAATATCTCGACTTTTTAATATTCTAAAGTAAGCATTGAGCAAGCCAAACGAAGTATTACTATCTCTAAAAACTTCCCTCGCCTTTTCAAAAGCATTCCACGATATACGGTAGGAAATATCTAAACCATAGTCTTGTTTGATAGAAGACTGAATAGTTTTTGCGGTTAAAGAATGACTTGTCCTAATTGATTCATATATTTCATCCGCGATTAAATTATACGTCAAATGACTACTTTTTTTCTTGGAAAATACAAGGCTACATGTATGGGTGTTGACAAACCGTTTGATCATAATCAAACCAGCGATAGAATCTATTGATGTATACAGTCGCCATTTACAACCTGATTCTTTGTTGACACAGTAAGCAGTGATCTTAGTAGATGTATTATGCATATACTTGAAAGAAAAACCAAGCTCTAAAGCATATCGGCATAACGATAACCTTAAACCTAAGGCACCATCAGCAAATGTCTGACCAACTCCTGTGATAGCATCAACCCAACCCCTAGTAGCAAAATGTCGTTTTTTATGTTGCGAATATATTAAACCATCATTACTCTCCCCACTTAATAAATGATCATCACATGGTTCTACAAATCTTACGGTAGACTGTTTACCAATGTCATTCGCGTCTTTTTCAACTACTCGTTGTTCTATAAAGAAGTTAACGCTTTTCAGACGCTCCACATCGAGATAAACAGTTCAACCCATGAAATCAGTCTCGTTATTAAATAAACAGTTCTTTTGATCGCCACAGGAGTAGGTAATAGTGTAGCAACCCCTAACCAGATCATCCCATCTACCTTCAATATATTGTTCAAGAGTTCAAAGTTTTCAAACTCGCTCAAAAGAACGATTGAGGTCTGCTACGAATATTTGAAAATACAAAGTTTTGGCTTAGATATCTAGTCCCCTGCAAATGATAAACAGAATTAGGTTAGGTGAGGGAGATGTCACAAATCGCATCACATGTAGCGCGAGATGTGAATTACCTCATGCCGTGACTCGCGCTAGTGAAAAACTCTAGTAAATCGCGTTTGTTTGACACGAGTTGGGTGCAAACGTAAATCGCTTCATATAAAAACAATGCTTACAACATAGCGCGAGATGTGAATTACCTCCTATCGTGACTCGCGTTAGTGAAAAACTCTAGTATATCGCATTTACTTTACATGCTTCGGGTGCAAACCGAAATAGCTTCATATAAAAAAAATAAAAAACGCTTAACACGTCGCGCGAGATGGGGAAAGCTTGGAAACGACAACTCGCGTGAGACAAAATAAAGACTACATCGCGTTAATTAAAATAGTGTAACATGAAAACGTAGATTACTGGGATCGTCTTCAAGTCAACGACATGTAAGAACAAAACACCATTACAGTACAAGCGAACCTGGCTTCAGCTCTACTATAACAAAACTTAAAAAAACCTATTTTCAGCTACACAGAAACTTGGAAAAACTTTAATATAAACAGAATAAAGTTGAAAATTTTAAAAAAAAAACTAACAAAACCCAGCTTAAACAGACCCAGGTATGATAAAAGCTTCTACTCGTCGAAAAACAATTTACAAAACCCAGCTCCTAAGAACAAAAGCAGATAAAAGCTTCGGATCGTGTTGAAGATAAGTAAAACCCAGGTATAAAAACTGCTAAACAGATCTATAAATAATCTTTAAAAACATCGTCAACAATTAAAACAACAATATATATAATATTACGTGTAAATGGTTTCGGGAAGAACCAGTTTAAACAAGGAGAAGGTATTCTAAATGGTTTCTTCAGAAGGCATAGATTCATGACAACTTTTAAAAATAGCAGACTAGGTTGTACTATTAAGAATTCAAAATTTGAATTTTGGTTGAAAAAATAGATTGAGCCAAATGTTGAGGGTACTTCATGAATGAAAATATAAGCTGAGTATTAAAAAGGAATTAGTTTGGTGAGATCGGTGTTTAGTAGGCATAGAAAATAGTTGGGGTACTAGATGATAATAAGTTTGGTGAGAAGGTATTTAATGTGACATTTTACTAAAAATAATATGTTGTTATTTTTAGTTTATTATGAAAAATAAAACCGTAATAAATTAAAAATTTATAGAAAACTTAAATTACTAATTGCATTCATAATAAAAAGAATATAGTTGATTTAGTTAATCTAGTTTGGTTTAAGTGAGTTGAGTATTTATGTTTTAATTATTAATCCGGTCTAGTATAGTAAATTTGTAAATAATATAAGGTTCAAAATATGGTAAGTAGTAAGTACTCCTTCTGTTTCAAGCTGTTTAAAGTTTTTTTACAAATATTAAGGAAAGTAATAACGACTTTAAAAAAAAATTGATTGGTGGAGTTGATAACTTGTGCAGAAGATTAACTATCTTATTGGTGGGAAATAGAATATATGTAATCAATGCTCCATTGAAAAATGAAAACGACTTATATTATGAAACAACAAATTTATCCTAGAAAGACTTATATTATGAAACACATGGAGTAGTAAATAATAATGATAAATGGTAAAATCTAGATAGATGTTGACTAGACAGGTGGCGATGTATATTGGAAAGATTTTTTTGGATTAATAGTTAGACAAAACATTGTTGTTTAAACTTCCCCACGTCAAATTCTAAGAAATCATATGTTCATGGGATTAAGCATAAAAAGTTCTAAAACATGTGGACTACTTGAAGAGAAAAATGAACATATGTGATTAGTTTGAAACAAAAGCGAAACATGAAAAACTAATGATGATTTTTTAGTTTAATAAGACGAAAATTGTATTTAAAAAAAATATATTATATTTATATCTAGTAATTTAATTAATAATTAATATAAATTGTTTCTAGCAAGAATTTGTCTTATTTTCGATAAAATGGTTTAATAATTTGATTTATATGAATTTGTTTTGTACGATTTGTCTTTATACGAAATAATAATTTGATTTAATAATTTTACCTTTTCATGCCACTAGGTTAATACTTTTGACTGCTACTTAACCGATGTATAAATTTCAACTTTAAATCTTATTTATTAGATATATAGTTAAGTGGAACTAAGTTTATTTATTTTTTTATTTTTATTTCTCATGAAGTTCTTGATTTTCGAAGAATCGATACAAGAAGATCAAAATTTCAAGAAGCTCCTAATCGGATAATCATCTTGTGATGGCATTTACTGGTCTCTCTAGTTGGATGGAAGGTGATAATTATGACGCCAGAAATCCGTGTTCTCTGAACTTAACCATTCCTGGCTTACCTGTAGTAAAAAATAGAGTAAAAAAATCAAAAAGAAAATCAGATTTCATTCAAAGAAGACTATTCTTCATTGCTAAAACATTATCTTAATAAAGATCAAATGAAATATTCTACATCTTCATGTCTGAAATAAATTATTAATACCATAAACAATCATATCTATGATCAACTATCACCAATTCATAATTCAGGACAACGTATATTTCTCAACAACAAAGTTAAAAGTTATGTTGAAGCTAGGAAAGAATCACCATAGGATTTCAAATTAAATAATGTGAAAATCAATGATTATGGAGATCACAAATACATTTACTTTTTCTTCACATAACTGAGAAATTTTACCATTTTATCTAAACATTCTTTAATTTGTAAATTCTTTGCTGGATATCCTCGTCTGACTGAAATTTAAAAATTTCTTAATAAATTCGGGTATAAGGGTTTTTTTAATATATCATAGTAGGATAGTAGACATATATTTATGGAATTTGAACATATAGATAACATTAAAAAAATATGGAAGATGAATGTTTGCGATATTGGCAACACAACTGTGAGAATTCTTAAGTGGACTCATTTTTTTAATCCAAAGTTTGAACCTTCTATAGCACTTGTGTGGTTAGCATTTTTTAATATTTCTGAACTAATATTTAACAAAGGTCAAATTATATCCATAGCTAAAATATTTAGTGAACCTCTCAATATTTGGGTTTCATAAAGAAATAGAGTAAAACAAAACTATTGTAAGGCTTGGGTGGTAATGGACATCTCTAAGGCTTTACTCAGCAAAATATGGATTAGTTTATGAGAAAGTGAGGGATTTTGACATGACATAATTTAAGAAACTATGCTTGCCTATTGCTCTCATTGCTTTCATATAGGTCACAATAATTCATGATATAAAAGGGTGAAGATAGGTAAAAAGAATGAAGAGATCATGATAAAACAGGATCAGCTAATTGCTTCTGACTTATCCAAACAAAATAAAGAAGAATCCAAATGGATCTGGATAACTAAGGTTAAGTCGATAATTATTGACAACAATTAAAGAAATAAAAAAGTTTGTAGGTTGAAACAATCAATGCAAGTAGTAACGAAAAGATGGTTGATATGGTTCAAAGGAAACAACAGATAAAGACAATCCTGTTGATTTCAGAAAACAAAACACCACAATTTTTTTAATTAGGTAATAGGTTTGATATACTTTCAAAGGATAATGAATAGATTAATCCCAGAGACATGTGGAAAAATAAATATTATACTCAAAATATAGGCAAAACTATTATTGAGGCTCTTCACTTTATAGACAATGGAATACTTTTTTCTTCTTTCAATGATTTAGATAATATTGAGATTGAAAAATATTCTACATCTCAAAGGATAAACTGTAGTTTACCATCCTCTCATGTTACTAGTAAAGCAGATTTAGGTTTAGAAGATAAGAGATGTGTTAGCAGAAAAACTAAGAAAGTTAAGATAAAATCCTTCAAAGACCATATCCACACTAAGTCACTGTAATTTAAAGGATCGAGAAGGTTATTCTCTAATGCATTTAAATAACAATTAAAATATTGAACTGGAATGCTAGTGGTTTAGGTAACGAAGTAACTATAAGAAGGATAAATATTTATTAAAAACTGGAAAAGAATAGACTTTATTTTCATTCAAAAGCCTTTAATATCCAATGAGAACCTTAATTTAATATCTAAAAAACTAGGCCATCTAGGCAGTGCTACTAATTCCAACAATAAGATATGGGTCTTTTGGAATGAATACTATGTTTTATATATATATTATTGGATCATGAGTAGTTTATTCATTTAAAATTTAAACATACTTTACTGGATAATGAAGTTCAAATTATAGTGGTTTATGCAAAGTGCATTAGAGAACATAAATTGGTGCTTTGCTATGCTTTGAGAAATATTTCTGAAAATGAAACAAAATGGTTGTGACATGAGACTTTAATGCAATTACTAATTCGGATGAGAAAATTTCATGCTCTACTCCATGCCTTAAGAGTATTGATGATATTAACATTGTTATCATGGACTGTCAATTGGAGGATGTTGGTTTTTCAGGCTTCAAGTTTACATGGTCAAACAATAGAAAGTTGAAAATACTAGATAGAGCATTATATAAATTTGTTTGGCTTAAGTATTTTGAAGTCATTTCGGTTAAACATATTTCTAAGACTCGTTCTGACCATACCCTCTAGTCATTTCTATAATTACTAAATCCAATAGACCTAAATCTACTTTGAAATTCCAGAACATCTGGATAATGCATGAGGACTTTCTAAAGATAGTGGAACTAAGCTGGAATGTTAATTTGAAGGGTCCTCCTATAAACATCTTTTGAAACAAACTTAAACAGTTAAACATGATGTTAAAAAATTGAACAATGATGTTTATTGGAATATATTTGATTCAATAAAGAAGAAGTGAAATTCAAAGAGATTTGTTTTCAAGAAACTAAGATTTTAGAAGACAAAATTAGTCTATCTAAATATATGGCTAATCTCTTGCAATTATTAGCTAGAGAAAAGTGTTTTAGGAGCAGAAAAGTAACATTGAATGGTTAAAAACAGTGACAGAAACACTAAAAAAATTCAAAATTTTGTTAAGCAAATGAGGAAGAAAAACATAATAAAAAGAATCATTGAGGATGATAATGGTTACATGATTCAACTGAGGTGGGAAAGTCAATTGTCAATTATTTTAAACCCTCTTGCTTCTCAATCATATAATATAATTTTGAAGATCTACATAATATTATTCCTAATATTATCACTAAAGAAGATAGTGAAAATATTATAGATATACCTGATGAAGATGAAATCCCTAGGATAGTTAAATCATTAAGCCCAAATAGCTCAACCGCGGTGGATAAATTCAATAAAGAATTATTTTAATCTTGTTAGAGAATTATTGTTAAGGACCTCTGTAAGGCTATTGAAGCTATATTTCAGGGCCATCCTGCTCCTCTTGGTGTCTATGCAATTGTTTCTTGTCTTATACCAAAGACTAAAAATCTTAAAACATGGAGTAATTTTAGACCGGTAAGTTTATGTACTATGTTTAATAGTATTACTTCTGGGATCATAAATAAAAAGATTTTTAAGCTCCTCCTTAAGATAATTTCTATGGAACAAAGTGGCTTTGTGAAATCTAGAAACATTCAAGATAACACACTTTTGACTCAAGAACTTGTGCATGAATTAAAAAGGAAATTAAGGGGGAATTATATAATGATCAAACTGGATTTGCTTAAAGCCTTGATAGGATTTTATTTAACTTTATTCTAGGAATTATGAAATCCTTTGGTTTTGGCAATAAGTTTCTGAACATACTAATGAAAAGCATTAGTTTTTCCTTTTTCTCTATAATAGTGAATGGCCAACGATTTTCGTACTTCAAGTCTCGCAATGGAGTTAGACAAGGGGACCTAATTTCCCCTAGTATTTTTATAATTTTAGAAACATATCTAATTCCGGGGATAAATAAAAATTTTATGTTAATTGGGATCTTAGATATAAAACTAATAGTTCCTTAGTTTTGCCATGCTTGGATTTTATTGATGGCCTTATTATATTCTCTAATGGTTTAATCAATAATATCGAAATATTTATGGATCTACTAGTCCACTACTAAGACAAATCATGACAATTGATTAACAATGAAAATACTAGAATTATAATTCATATTGGTATGAACAATGCTAGAATCAAAGTCTTGGAAAACTCAACTGAATTTAAGCATAGCTCATTACATATTAATTATCTTGGTGTCCCAATTCAAGCAAACAATATAATCATTAATTATGATGAATGAGTAACTAAAATTATAAATAAATTTAATGAATGGGACACTAAAACATTATTGTTTGGGGGTAAGGTAACACTAATACAATTAGTGGTAATGACTCTTCCAACATATCTTTTGCAAAGTAGTTTACTACATACGACTGTCATATATAGGATTGAAAGATTAATAAGTAGATTCTTATAAGGAGCCAAAAACTCCAAACACGCAATACATTAGACAAAATGGTTAAATATTTTAAGTTATATGATAAAGGTGGACTAAACCTGAGAAGATTAGAGGAACTTCAATTAGTCTATTCTTGCAAACTTAGGTTTAACTTTAGAGATAAAAAATCCTTATGGTCTAAGTTTATATACTCAAAATACTGTAAAGGATTTCATCATCTTCAAGTCAATACTCGAAGATTATCTCCGAAGTTTGGAAAATACTCATTTATATTAGAGAATTAAGACAAAGTTATATTTACTGATAGTTTTTTTGTTAGATAAATGGTGATAAAATAATCCTCTTATTCTTTTATCAAACACAGATAATAATCTCTCGTATCAAGGACACACAATTATTAATTACTATGGTGACTAGAATTTTGAGAAGCTTAAAGAAGTTGTTTTATCTTCTAATATAGAGTTTAACCTTAACGATACATGAAACTCTCTAAGAATTAAATATCTTAAATCATTCATCTACAAGAGAATTTGGAACAAGGTAGCTCCTCAAAAGTGTTATTTTTGTTATGAAGGTTACTAAAAGAATATATCCCTATAGATACTATTCTTGAGGAAAAGAACATAAATCTTACTTCTAAATGTTAGTACTGTGACAACATAGAATCTATTAGTCACTTATTTGTCAACTGTAAACTTTCTTGGATGTTTGGAATAATGGGTTATTCAACATTCAAATCTGAAGGTATATGTGTATATGTCATCTAGTTAGGTTGTGGTTTTGGTCTACTGCTAAGACAATTGACATGAGAACAATCTTACCTAAACTTAAACGTTGGGTCTTGTGACAATCTCGAAACAAAACAAAATTTAATGGTTTAAAGGTCATAGTGTACTCCACTATTGACTATATCAAGCACATAGTTTTTGGTCTAGATAATACCGCTCTTCTTAAAAGATCTTATTAGTCCAATGATCCTAAAGCATCTATACGTTAGGTTGCCTAAACCATTTAACAAACCCATGAATAGCTTCTTCACCAAATGGGTGCTTCCCATAAGTGCAAGATACAAGTTGAACTCTAATGGGTCTTATAATCTTTTTGATGAATCTAGCGGGAGAGGGATCTCTTAAGAAACAATTAAGGGGAAATTATAGCTCGTTATGGTAGAATCTATGGTAAGCAAACTTCTGTAATTGCTGAAAGTAGGACTTTACTCGATGATTTTCAGTAATAAATTAAATATTAAGTATCTTGATATTGAAATTTATTCAAAAATTCTACTAAAAATGCTTAAGTAAAATAAGGCTTCACGGTTCCTGTTACCTTTAATTAATTGTTGTAAAAATCTAACCTCTCATAGTATGATTGATAGAGAACAAACCCATGTTGCGGACTAGTTAGTCAAATGGTCTCTTAAGGAAATTAAAAATGTTATATCTAGATCAAAACCAATCTCTGCCCCGAGTTAAGAGTGTTCTACTTTAAGAAGGCTTAAACATTGGGTATTTAATATTGAAGGATTAATGATAAACTAATTAAGTACTTGTACCTTCCTGCAAATATCAAACGAAAATTCTGCTTCATCTTTGATTATCTTCGATTCCTTCATACTGCATAAAATAATCAAACTTGAAGTTTTGTATGATTTACCAAATGATTTGGGTTCCATTTTATTATTTAACTCTTCGATAAGCAGGTATTTATCTAACTTTGTGCTCTTTCAATCAAAGTTCTTTATAGATTGAACTAACCTGGAACAAGACCGAAGGTAGAACATGAATAATATGGGAATTAAGCTTGAATGAATCATTATCTTACATGATTTTATCCCAAAATCTCTCTCTCCCTGAAATCACTATTGAATATGAAAATTTTAAAAGTTTGATATAGATATTTTTGTTGGAAGAAGGAAAAGGTAATTTTTTAGATTGAAATTAAAATTAAAATCACATTAGAAGTTGAGAAGAAAAAAGCAATAGCTTGAACATAAGATCTTAAAATCTTATTGAATGTCCTACTTAGATTTGGTTTCAAAATTCAATAAAATTTGATGGGTTTTCAAATTTCAGTTTGGCTGCTTGATTGTTATTGGATGCTATATTGGAGGCCCGCAAATATTAACTTTTAACGAGAGATCTATTTGAAGGTTTTTCAAAGGTATAAATTTTTAATTATAAATAAAAAGTTAACTTTTATTTTAGAAAAGAAAAAACTAAATTTATTTCTTTTCATTTTGCTTAGGAGACGGTTAGTAAATTAGAACAACGAAACATCCAAACATTATCTTGCTATATTATGCAAACAGAAGGATGAGTAATCTTAATCAAATATGGTCCTTCTATGATATAAGTGGGACAGCGATAGCTTTTGTATATACAAAAACTCAGTGCCAAATCTACGCACCAAAAATAATGATAAGACTAACTACCCAAAATCTTCAAAAGAATGGCTTAAAATCAATTCATAATATATACCAGCGGAAATCCTAGTCGTCAAAAGCAAACCCAATTCCCTATATAAAATGTCTACACTTCCTCTCGCATCTCCAGAATTGTTGGAGGGTACGTTCTTTTTTTCTAATTTCCTTTTTGTTTTTCGAATTTTAATTTTTCGAATTTTAATTTTTCAAATTTATAGTTTATTAAATGTGTTAGTACTAAATTGGTCTAAACTATAAGAAGGGTTTTGGAAACGGCCCCAGCGATTCTAATTTAGTCTTTTGCTTTTGTTTATTTTATAAATATATTGGCTTTGTTAAAATGTGCGACAATTATTATAGAATTTTGAAAGTGTTTATTTTAAAAAATTATTTGTACTATCCAATTTTTTTTACCAATCCCAATCAATAGCCACAACAATTTGGAGTTAAAATAATCCTCTATTAATTAAAACATCTTTGAGTTTAGAGAACCAAGATCGTGGAGCTTGCTTAAGTCTATGAAAATATTTGTGCAATCTGCAAACATGATGATGTCTAAAAGGATCTTTAAAGCTTTGGAGTTATGATATATATAAAATCTCATGTAAATTTTCAGTTATGAAAGTACTGTTTATATCCTGCTGACATATACCCCAGTTTTGGATAAATTAATACTTAACACAAGTCAGATGGTAGATGACTTGATCACAATACTAAAAGTCTAACCAAAATAAATTTCAGGGGATTGGTGAAAAGCTTTGGCAACTAACTTTGCCTTGTACCTTCGTAAGGAGCCATCAGCTTCATAGTTTAGGCTGTAAATCCACTTGTTGCTTACAATTCATGTTAGGATGCCAAGGAGTTAAAGACCAAGTAAAGTTAGATTTTAGACCATGAACTTTATCTACCATTGCATTAGCCAAGTTTGGATTATATATAACATGTTTAAAACTTGTTGGCTCTTTAGGTGATTCCAAACTTGTGACAACTAAACTAGTATAAATGTGTTTAGGTTTGAGATTACAGGTTTGACCATGATACCCATAGGATGTTTATTTGTGATAACATGCACATCACGTTTATTTTCTGGTAAAGTAGGAATGGAAGATGCAAAGTTATTTGAGGGTAGTTTCCTAGGCTGGACATGGTCAAATGTGGATCTAAGATTGGAACATGTGGCTTGATTACGAATGAACAAATTTTCAGATTGAAACTAGTATGTCTGTAGACTAATGTCTCAGATGTTTTAAGATGTTAAGGGTTGTTGAGTTGTGTTTGACAATTTTGAATTGTAAACTGCATGATTGGGTGGAGTAGGAGATTCAGGTGAAGTTTGATGCTCAGAAGAAAAACAAGGGACAAGTAAGTTACCTTTTCCAGGTGGAGCAAAAGTTGTAGGTATACACTGTATTACATTAGTTTTAGAATAATTAAATTAGAAGACTTATGAAAGGTATGAAACCACTTTGAGTTTGACATAAAGATTATAGACTTAGGTTTTATTGTGTTAAAAAGTTTGCAAGTACAAGGGAATTCTTCTTCATTGAAGACAACATGTCTTGAAATGATGGTGATCATATGGGAGTAACACATTTGTACCCCTTGTGTGTGGAAGAATGCCCTAAGAACACACATTTAATAAAGTGAAAACTTAGCTTCTGATTCTAACAAGGTCTAATATGAGAAAATCAAGATCAGTCAATAACTTTAGAATGGAATAGTCAGGTTTCCTATGGTATATTAGCTCATAAGGTGGCTGATTTTCAAGGACATTAGTGGGTAGTATATTTATTAGATAAATAGCAGTGTTGAAGGCATCTGATCAATAAGATAAAGGCAGTTGAGACTAAATGGGTATGGCCAGTCTCAACAATGTGCATATGTTTTCTTTCTCCCTTACCATTATGGGAAGAAGTATACAAACATGACATTCTTAGTTCAATAACACAACTTTTGGTAAAAGAAATGAAAGATTGGTATTCACCCTCCCACCAGTTTGCAACATTTTAATTTTTTCTTTGAAATTGTTCTTCAATTAGCTTTTAAAATTCTAGAAAAACATATAGGACTTCACTCTTTTCTTTAAAAGGATACACCTATGAAAACCTGATATGATCATCTAAGAACAAAATGTAATACTTAAAACCATTTCTACTTTGAAAAGGGGTTGGTCCCCATAGACCATAATGAATAAGGTCTAAAACATTCAATGTATAGGAGCCTGATATAGGAAAAATACAGTTTGTAATATTTTCCTAGTTGACAAGAGTCATAAAATAAAATTTTATTTTGATTAAAAGGAATGTTACATGAATTTAAAATTTTAGACAACACAATAGGAGAATGATGGCCCAATCTAAGGTATCATGTTTGAGGTAAATTAAACCTAAACTATATATGTAGCTAGCTTGGAACTTAAGACTTTAGGTGAACCATTCACAACCTTGTTGAATCTTTGAACAAACAAATATCTTATAAGACTCAACATATACTTATATTTTGTGAAGTAAGCTTAGTTATGGATAACAGATTCTTTGAAACAATAAGAATATAAACATATTATTTAGGTTAAATGGTTTATTAACAAAAGTAGGAATCATAAAATTGCCAACATGTTTAATTAAACATTTATGTCCATTGTCAACCTGAACATAAGCAGTATCTCAGTAGTACATCCTCTCGTTTAGGAGATTAACGTTGTGAGTAACATGATGAGTTTCCCCTGAGTCTGCATACTATTCACTTTCATTGCTTGAGTCATATGCGATAAGATAAGCATATGGATCTCACTTATGTTGCTAATTATCTGCAGGTAACTGAGTAAAGGCATTTGGATCATCACGCCGGTAACATGTTGGAGCAGCATGGTCATACTTGTCACACAGCTAGCAAGTTGGCTTGTTTGAAGAATGTCTTCCTCCTCTGCTCCTGTAATTGTAACTTGTTATTCCTCTATAGTTGTTATTATTTGATCTACCTCCATATCATATATCTTTCCCCCTATTAAAAATTCAATTTCCTTTTGATCATTGATCATTATTTGATTGTTGTTTGTCAACCTTGTTATTAATTTCGTTATTAGTAGAGGCTAGATTTAGGCTAGCAACAACTCCATCTATATTTAAGAGTTGTTCTAATATGCTCTCAAATGTTAAGAGAGAACATTGAAAGCTTTCCCAACTTAGATCTTCTTTATCAGCAAGACTCACTACAATCATAGGGTAGTAAGAGTTCAAACCAGATAATACATGGGATATCAGATCAACCATTGATAGAGGTGAGCCAACGATAGTCAAGTTGTTAGCAATGGCTCTCATATTGGCTAGTTATTTACCCATAATGGAAACATATTTCCTTGTTCATTAGAATCCCCCTTTGAAGTAATAGATCTTTGCTTTTATTTGTGGGATAGAGAGGTCTATTACAGCATCCGAGAGTCTCTTTCAGGACTCATGTTCCAAGATTTGTGTTGTTATTTCAGGATCAATGGTGGTGAACAACCATCCTAATAGCATGTAATCCTTTGAATGCTAGTGTTCATAGCTAACAATTTTAACTAATTTGCTAGTTGAATCGAATAAAAACTTATGATAAAATGAAGTCTCTCTAGAAATATGACCAAACTACATATTTCTCTTGATAACAGTGATGATCATAGCCTTCCATAGTCAGTAATTAGTTTTATCTAGCTTAAGACTGTTGCAAGACTTACTCACATGCACAATTTGATTCTTGTTGTTTATGAAAATTTTGGGTAAAGTGCAACCAGAAGTTGTAGTATTTGAGATGTTGGAAGGAGAATTGGTAAAGTGCAACCAAGTTGAAGTTTGAATTGAAACTTATAAAAAGTATAGATGAAAAATAAATAATAAGATTGTGAAGCTTGAAGAATGTGTTATTTCATTTCATACATTTACACTTAGTCATGTATACTTTTCTGATAGGACCTCAATAAATATAAAACAAAACCGAGAAAAACGAATCACAAATAAAAGGATAAAGGAATGTAATTCCAAGTTTTATTACATATTTTTACATTATTACATATGTGGTCCTGTATCTATCTTGCATTCACTGTCCCGCGTCTATTGTGCCTTCACATGTCTATCATTTATCATGCCTTCAGTTGTCATGCATCTATCATACCTTCACTTATCCCGCTTCTATCATGTCTTCACATATCCATCACGCTCAAAATTATTTTTCTCTACATAGATTAACTTGGATCAAGTAAACAACTACGATTGGGATGAAGCAATCGGGAGGAAGCTGATGAATTCAATAAACCTTTTTCATGAAAATAAACCTGATAAAGTAGTTGGCTGTGCTGCTCTATTACAGGTTAGTATTTGTGCTCTATTTTGAAAATATTATTAAAATAGTAAATATGTTGTATCTCAATCAACGTTAAAATGTAATCATTCATCATGGAATACGCAACGTTTTATCAAGAATATGCAAATGAAGGAAAGATATTAAGATGCTACAAATGGTTGGGTCTTGAGGGAAAAACAAAATTGAATTTGATTGGCACTCTAAAGGAGATCATAGATAAATATGTATATTTACATATTTTAGTCTAGTTTTGCATGATACATAGATATATGTCATTTACTTAAACATTTTAAAAAATTTGTAGGTACCGGAAAGAGAATTGAACCTAGGAAGGAAAAAATAATTTTGTTCGAGAGCTCCAAAAAACTGAAGAAGTTAACGAATATGAAGATTAAGAAGAGGAAGATGTCAATGAACAAAATAATGAAGAGAATGCTCATGTGGAGAAAGAACAAATGGATGATATTCTAACGGAGGAATAACGATTGGATGATGTTCCTGTGGAGGAAAAAACATGATAGGTTCATAAGGAGGTTCATTGTGTGCGAATCTCAACGACAACGACGAAGGTGCAAATTAGGATATACACCAAGATTATGATGAAAATGATTCTACTAATGTAGAGAAAACATTAGATCAATTCATTGTTGAAGAACATACAAAAACTACACTGATTAAAAAAATTACAAAACAAAGAAAAAAATCAGTAAAGAATGTTGCACAACAAATAAAAACGCCAGAACATGCAACAAAAGTTTATCATGAAGAAAAATAGAAATGGGTCCCGACAAAACGTGTTGCTATTTTAATAAAATAAAATTCCATATCTCATATTTTTAATAATCTAAATAGACCTAACAAAATTAATGGGCCTTTGAGCTCTCTTAGACCATAAATACAAAAAATCCATTATATGGGTACCGTTTTTCCTACAACTAACAATGCCTTAAACAAGCCCATAACAAAGCCTAAAGCCTTACATATAATTCATTATCATCTTTATTAATTCGATTAGAATTTATTTCAACCTTTGATTAATTGTATTTAATTTTATATTATCTCATGAAGAATTATAATTCTTCCTAAACGTAGAAATAATATAAGATCTAAAATATCAAAGTTTGATATAACATCATCATCTTTTGTAACAAACAGAGACTGAGTCATTTATGTTGGATAATCTTTATATATCATAATTGTTTATATAGTACTATATCTTTTCGTGGATGTAGGATTTATTCACAATCTAAACAATGTTGAATTTATCTTGTGTGCTTGGTTTTATTACGTTTTATTTTTTTGTTCATTATTGAACAAGGTAATTATTCTTTGGGTATTATCGATATAAATCTTGACTCTTACTTTATAAAAATGGTTGTTTGATCAACAAGTGGTGTGGAGATCCTCGAGCAACAGTGGAAGAAGTAGATCATCGTCATTCTGAAGGCTGGAGAAGCATATCTATTGGAAACCGAAATACACAAAAAATGAGTTGCATGAAGTTTAGCCTAAAAAAATTGACAGATCGATTGAATTTAACCTCTTGATAATTAAAATTAAGTCTTACCTAGTACCAAAAGGGATTTGTTGGTATTATCGATAATAAATCTACACAAGTTAATGTTGTGGTACTGCCTAAAGCTCATATTTCCCTCATACTAGGATCAGGAGATGAATTCGAAGATAAGTATCTAAACAACATACAGTATTAGGGATATAGAATCGGTTGGAGGAAATTTACATGAAGAATTATCTGGTGAACAGATTTAATCTTATGAAACGGTGTCTATGGATAGTAGTACATAGATCCAAAATCCCTTACATGATTAGAACTGAATCATACTCGACTTAAGTAGATTTGGTTTTAATGTTGAGGAGCAGGAACAATCAATCACTCCCTTGAGTTCTCTGACAAATAAGTATGAATACTTTTTGAACATTATTCTCTATAAGAAATAGCCTCTTACGATGGCCAAAGTGAATAGCGTATTGAACTGAAAATATCTTAGTGTTCTGACGGGTGTCGCGAAAGGGCATGGACTGAGTATGATAGGTAGGTCAACAAATTGAGATTCAAGTAAGAGGTGAGGAAACTCTCGATCAAATTCCAAAGGGGTTGGGACGAGTTCAGAGGGCATATTAGTCAGAATTCCTAAATAAAGGAAAAGTCAAATTCGAAAGTGTATCTGATTATTGTCAATATGTTGATGGGTTAATGACTTCTTATTCTTACAGCTATAATGATAAATGGGTTCCGAAGTAGATGCGTCATCCCACATGACTTTCAATAAGCATTAGTTTGAATACCTGAGAATGCTTGATGGTGAAAGGGTCATCCTCGATAATGAATTTTTTTGTGATATCAAATGGATTTGAACGGTTCGAAGCAACTTATCTATAAGACTTGATAAAGGGATTTTCCACATAAGGTATACACATAAAGTTGAATATAGACTTTTTTTATTGGGATGTTAGATGAGGAAGGGTTTATCTATAGAGATAGAGATGTGAGACATTGGGTCTTGCAAGGCTCCCTTGTTGTTACGAAAGCTAATGTGACTAATGATGTGTTAGTTTTTTAGGGTACTGTAGTAGTAGGGGTGTGTATTGTATGGTGAAATACTTTAATTGGTAGTGACATCATCGGCTGGGGAATTTAAGTGAGAATTGACTCAATGAACTAAGTAAACATGGATTGTTAGATAATACTATAGTTCATAAGTTGAGCTTATGTACATCCTATGTTTTGGGTAACAGCAAGAGGGTGAATTTGTTGCCTTATAACCAAACATCCAATATAATAAATGATTATGTTCATTCAGACCTTTGGGGTGAGATATTATTGTTTGTTGTGACACAAGCCTCATCAGACTTCTGATTTTAATTGTTGCTAGATTTAATCTTGATATAGGTCAAATAGATGTTACAACTGCATTCATGCATGGTGACTTAGAATGGAAAATTTACATGTGTCAGTCAAAAGGGTTTTAAAAAGAGAATGAGAATTATGTGTGTTTGTTGAAGACACCTATATATGAGTTGATAGTCGTTGAGACAGTAAAATAGAAGATACAATTCTTTTATGAGATCCATTAAATTGTATGTATCTATTATTAAAATTATATATATTCGAATGTGGAAACATACATGGAGAGATAAGTCATATTGTTTTTATATGTAAATGACATACTAGTAGTTGGAAGGGATATGAGGGAAATTTAAGCGGTAAAGACTTAACTGAAATGAGAGTTTGAGATGAAGGATATGAGTGAGTCTAAGAGAATACTTAATATTTAGATCAAGAGGAACAACACAAAGGGATATCTATTATTATCTCAACAAGAATCTATATATAGGATCTTAAAGAAGTTCTATGTCTGAAGTAAAAGTGGTTAGAACTTACATTGGTTCTCAATTCAAACTCATTACAACTCAAGCACCGACTGAATCAATAAATAAGAAGTAGATATTAAAGATGCCTTATACTAGTGTTATAGGTATCACTAAATATAATATGATTTTCAAAATATCTTACCTTTCCTACGTCGTAAGTATTTTGAGAAAATTCATGTAGTATCTAGGAAAGTTGAATTTGCATGCACTCAAGTGACTCATGACATGCTTGAAGGCTCGAATGTTGTAGGGTTTTCTTACATTCAAAATGATATGGGTAATATAATGCTGAAAGGGTATGTGAACTCTGATTTTACAAGTTATTTAGACACAAGGAAGTCAACTTCGGGTTATCTACTAATTGTGTCTGTATGACTGGTTAGTTGTAACTCTTTTATAAAGAAGGTCGTTGCGATTTCATCTACAGAAGCCAAGTATATGGTTGCTATGGAAGCCATGAAAAAGCTATTTGGTTGAAAGGATTGTTAAGTGAACTCACTAATGTGGAGCAAGTTGTGGTTTTGTTCTGCAATAACACTAATGCGATTCATTTTTTGAAAAATCTGAAGTTCCATGAGCAAAGTAAACATGTAGATATTAAACTGCACTTCAACCGAGATATGGTGAAGAGAGAGCAAATGAATGTGGCTAAGCTTTCTAGAAAATAAAATCCTTTGGATGCTCTAACAAAAGTTTTGTCGATTTTAAAAAACTTACGAACTACATAAGACTGGTGCAAGTCTGTGATGTAGGTGAGTTGGTCTCTAAAGATTAGAACATTGGATGCACAAATATTAGAGTTACTATAATCCTAACTAGAGAATTGTTAGGTGTAGGCTATAAGTAACTCATCAACATAGGTATTGCCGAATGACTATATGAGTATAGTTGGGCCATTCTTAGCATGTATAAGAAAGAACTGTTAAAATATCTCGGTAAAGTTTGAGTTGTCTCTTAGATACAGAGACGTCTGATGGAACCTAAGGGCTGAGACACGATATCGTGACTGTTAACGTTTGAGTCGAATGAGTTATGTACTGATCTGAAACACGTTGGTTTGAAGCAAAATAAATCGAAATGAATTCTTCAACTTGTTAGTCTTCTATATTTAATTATGTCCCCTATTTTAGTCTTCTGGTATTAATTCGGACTTTTTATTTCTGAGGTTTCATTTATTAAAGGATCAATAGTTATTTTAGCCGTTGATTAATAAGCTTTAATCTAGAGCGTCTTATGATGAATTAGGGTTCTAAACCATAAATATTCAAAGATATGAAATTCCAAAGTCTGATGTGACGATGAGTTTTTGTGAGAAACATATTTCCTTAGTGAAAAAAATAGCTCAAGGTATTTTGAGAGATAAGTGTTGTGACAGACAAGCACTAAAAAAATGGTTTTGTCAATCAAGTCATCTTTTCTAACAAATAGTGATTAATTCATTTGTGTTTGAGAGCATTTTTGTAACCTACTTATTTATAAAAGAATGTATCTTACTTGTGGATGTAAGATTTCTTCCAAATCCAAACCACATTAAATTTATCTTGTGTGCTTGGTTTTATTACGTTTTCTTTTATTTTTATTAACTCTTAAGCATGGTAAATTGTTCTTCCGAAATGATCAATATCTCAACTCGATTCTTTATTCAGACGAATGATGGTTTCCCCAACAGAAGAAGAAAACACTTGGATGATTTCAACATAATTATTCTTGATTTGAATATATTTCGAGTCAAGATTAGAAACCAATATCAAGAAATTATCATCTTGAGATCTTTACCAAAATTGTATGAACACCTTTTCAACATGATCATTTATGGTAAGTAGTCTCTACTATGTCATAATTAAAGAGTTCTTTAAATGTAAAAGATCTTCAAATGAAGGTTGTTTTAAAAAATGACTCTACGGGTGATTCCTTCAGAGAGAGAGAGAGATTCAAAATCTAAATGATCAACTATTGGTTCTAGAGTGAAATATTGGTCGTGCAAAAAAATGTCATATCAGGAAGAACTATATCGAGAGGAAGAAAAAAGATAATAAACAGAAATTTAGAGCTGGAGACACCTTAATGGTTTTTTATGATTATACTTTTATTGATGTATTAATGGCCTTTTGGTGGTATGTTTACATGTGGGTTCTGGACTCAAAAGAATCAATTTATATGACATTTAAAAAAGTGTTAGTTTGAAATATCTGAATGAGTATGAGGAATGCAATACATAATTGGGAATGATGAGTCATATGATATAAAAGAAATAAAGAACATGAGAGATAAGTTGTCTTTATATTTGAGAGAGTCATAATAAATGTGAGGTATATCTTTTACGGTAACAGAAACTTATTATTTATTAAAATGTTAGATGAAGAATGGTATAACTATATGGGTGAAGATGACATAATTTGGATTTTGTAAGGCTCATTAATTGTTAAGACAAGCTTCAACTGAGAGTACTAAATTACTTGTTTCTTAGTTATCTAGAATGATTAAAATCTATAGTTTGCGGTGTTTGGAACTTGGTAATAAGGCTTTAATTAGCGGCAACGTGGCATTCAATGAAGTTAAGATTGCATTGTTCAAGAAGGTAAATATTACACATATTCGAGGTTTGAGCTGAAGTTGAGGTGGAATTTGAACAAGAAGGTGAAGCCGATGGTGCTTCTGTGGAGCTGGTTTTGGGCTCAGCATAGGTACAACCTTTACAGAAGAAATTCAATATCAATATGATTTCAACATTGGTCGAGAGTCTGATGGTTTAGATGCTTCAGTAGTTAAAACTGAATAGTATTATAGAGATTCTGGCAGTTATCAACAAGTGAATGATATAATTTGAACCTAGAAAATGTTCACAGAGGTATGTTTATGCACAAGTATTAGGTTATGACTAATCTCTTTAAATATAGAGAAATATTCTTGAACCTTAAAGTTATCAAGATGCTATGAAAAGTAATGATAAACTGAAATGATGAAAGATCATTGAGGAAAAAATAAATTCTCTGAAGAATATCCCTTTGATTCTAGTGAAGCACCTAAAGAATCAAAACCTTGATAAATATAAATAGGTATTCAAAATGAAAAAAGGTATTATTAGAGTTAAACTATGTAGATACAAAGGTAGATTGGGAGTTAAGTGTTTTACGCAAAGAAGGGTGTGAATTTCAACACAACTTTCTCAATGGTTGTGGAACAGAACTCTATAAAGATTTTGTTGTAATTTATAGCAATATATGAAATTGGTTTAGATCGTATGCATGTTGCTACTTACTTTGAACATGATGAACTAGAATAGACCATCCATATGAGACAACTTCAAAGGTCGGAATAAGGTAACGAGACTGATGTGTGTTTGCTTAATATACTTCTATATAGAATAAAAAAAAATCACCAAGACAGTAGAATAAGAGATCTGACATCTTTATGAAGTCATTTAATTATGGAAGAAGTTGTTATGATACTTGTGTCTATTGTATTAGAAAAACACACATGAATATGTATATTTTATTGATATTGTATGTTAATGACATACTTATAGCTATAAAGAACGTATAAGGAAAACACACATGAATATGCATACTTTAAGTGCAAATTAGTTGCGTAAATAAGAAGAAAATAGTTCTGCAACTACGACTTTGGTTGTGCAAATAAGAAGAAAATAGTTATGCAGTTAGGACTTCGGCTGCGAAATAAACCTGGAAAAGAAAGTGTGTTTCATTTGTGAAATTATGTATAATTTGGTTGCAAAAATGTAATTGTGTTCTAATTGTGTAATTACATGTAATGTGGTTGCGAAAATAAGAATAAAAATAAAAATTATCCAACAATATTAGTTATGAATTTTGTTTTGTTCGCTTTTGAAAAATATAAATGTACGTATTTTTAAAAGTTTTTTAAAAATAAAGTTTGAAAACTATCGAGCTTTGAAGGTTAAACATATCTAATTGCTAAAATTTTCGTATTTTTTTTTTGGACATTGTTAAGTTCTTGCATGTGGTTTTTGGTAGATTTTATAAATTATTATTGTCTATATTTTTAACTTTTTTTGATTGGTTATTGGTAATTTGTTTTTTGATTTTTTTTATAATTAAAAAAACAAAGATATAAATCAAATTGGATTTAAACCACCCAAATTTACGTTTGTATATGCCTTGCTTATTTTCCGGAACTAACTATGTCTAGCCAGCTTTGTAACAGATTTAGACAAAAGCTGATTAAAACACAAGTTCACTAATAACACGTGAACGACTAAATCAGATAAATATTAATTATAGACAGTCAATTTCAACCACAAACAAAAACAAATAATTAAGTGGTATTACTGTTAAGTAGAAGAAATTAATATAAAACATTTATAAAAGCAATAAATAATCTGGCCTCTGTATGAGACGACATATTTTATTTTATTTTATTTGAACCATGCCTATAATTAATCACCACTTTACTAATGAATGTAGGTACGATAAAATTAATGGAAAAGAATCGAAATGGAAAAGAATCGAAAGGATCAAACTTGAGTTGTTGGGAGACTAAGTTTTTGAGAGGAAAGAGTCTTTGACTATTTTTTTTAGATATATAGTTTATATATTAAAAATAGTTAGACGGAAGTACTTTTATTATTTATTTTAGACGCATATAAAAATCGTCATATATATATATATATCAATTTTTTTTATTATCTATTTGTGATAAATATAATTTATACCGCAAAAAATAAATAATCAATACATTAATTTTGTCGAAAATGGATAATCAATAGACATGTACAAAGACTAATTTTATCAGAAATGAATAGTCGAAAGAATTTCCACAAAAAAGTTTATACTCAAAAAACTATTTGTCGTTAAACTAAATAGTCAAAAGAGTATTTAGTATTAAAAACCAAAATTTCCACAAAAAATTGTATACTAAAAAAAAGATCATTTTGTTATTCTATTTTATTCTTTCTTTTCGACACGATCTACTGTATTATCAACTGAAAATTATGATTTTAATGAGAACCACAATTACATTTACACACAATAAAATCTAGATAGAGGAAAGAGAACAAGGCAATACACTAAATCAAAATTGCTAATTAAGGGATTTTTTTTTTGTGAAAAAACATTAAATTTAAAATAGAAAGGTTCATACATAATTCCTAGGGCATACCCCGAGGTGATACAACTATAAAAGAGACAGACAATAGCAAGATGCCATAGGATAAGAATACGGCCTAGACGTCAAAGACAAAAATAACGCAATAACAAAACCGCTAGTGACTAGATGACTGAGAGCTGACTCCACGTCCTACGAGTCTTGAATCCCGCTCCAGTTCGTACTGTAGCTACATGTGTTAAAAATAAGCTTAGTTAGAAATAGATTGAGAAAGCTATGGGGGCCAGTCAATCTTAGTTCCATGAAATCTGTATCATAGGTCCGATAAGATTTGGTAAGAAATGGAAGAGGCCAAGGCTGGAGCAGATCCAAAGATTCTTGAATTCCGCTCTTTCCAAACGTGGTAGATGACCGCGTTAAAACAAGTTCGCCAAGTACAGTGGTCTGGTGTTTTAGACCAGTTTGATGCCTCAAGAATCCAGGATTGCCAGCTAGAGGAATGGAAAGTAAAACCAAGCTTAATACTAGCGTAGGCCCAATTACTCTGAGCGAAACTACATTTAAAGAGACTATGAGCTGTAGATTCCGGTATAGAATTGCAGAGCGGGCACACAGTAGGGTGTTGAGACCCCAAATGAGGAGCTTGTCTCTGGTGACAAGTTTACCCTTTATTGTTAACCAGAAAATGAAAGAGTGACGCGGAATATTGTATTTGTTCCATACTAACCCTGCCCAACCCTTCGTTGGGTTAGGCACACGAATATCGTTATACATGTCTTTGATAGAGAAGTTGGAGCGCCCCCCTTTAGTAACCCAGAATGGAACATCATTCGAGAGGTGGTTTGGTTGGGGAAGAGAGAGGATCAGTCGGTTAAGTTCTTCAAGATTAACACGACTATGGGCACGAGCTGATCGTAAATTTTCCGGCCAATTTCATTCTCCATTGATGATGATGTCTGAAACTGTTAGGTCATTTCCCAAGAGAGAGTCGCTGATGATATCAGAGCCGAAATGACTTGCTAACGACGGGGAGAGGAGCCACGGGTCATGCCAGAACGAAGTGTTTTGAGCCTTTCCAATAGCCACCCTGAATAAGTTGCTCGCCAGGGGGCGAAGACGAAGGATTTTCCTTCAAATCCAAGAAAGAGAGGAACCAATAGAAACATTCCAAAACCTTTTATTTTTAATCTTTTCAGTTTTAATCCAGTCACACCAAATAGAATCGTTCTTATTACTAACTATAGACCAAATGTGCTTGAGGACGGCCGCCTGATTCCAGAGTTTTAAGTCTAGAATCCCAAGGCCGCCCTCATCGTAAGAAGTGACAACAGTGGACCAGGCCACTTTGGCCCCGTGAATTTTCATTGCAGATCCGGACCAAAGGAATCTCCTTAATTATTGACTTAACTCTTTAACAATTCTAGAAGGAAGAATAAAGATTGAAGACCAGTAAACCTGACCAGCAAAAAGGATAGATTTAATTAATTGGAGTCTTCTCGCATAGGAGAGGTGTTTTGAAGTCCAGGAATCAATATGAGAAGTTAATTTGTGAAGAAGCGGCTGACAATCCGAATAAGTGAGTCTACCCGTAAGAAGGGGAACTCCAAGATACTTCACAAGAAGAGAGCCTTCCGGAAAGTTCAGAATTGGCAGAAGGGTCATTCTAAGAGGATCATCAATACCGGAGAGAAAGATGTGACTTTTCAAAGGATTGACTTTAAGACTAGAAAGAAAGGAGAAATTATCTAGAGCATATTTGATGAGTTTAAGAGAAAGATCGTCACCATGACAGAAAATCATAAGATCGTCGGCAAAGCATAGGTTGATAATTTTTTGCTTGTGACATTTCGAGTGAAAATGGAAGTTTTCATCAAGACTTTTTTCTCTAAGAATGTTGGAAAGTACTTGCATAACAAACACAAAGAGGAGGGGGAGAGGAGGTCTCCTTGCCTGAGACCTTTTTTCCCTTTGAGGGAGCCATGAAGGTCTCCATTGATAATGACAGACTAAGAGGGAGAAGAGATACAATTTACAATCCAAGTAATCATCTTCTCAGGGAAATTTATTGCCACGAGTATGTCAAGGATGAGGTTCCATCGAACATAATCAAAGGCTTTCATGATATTTATTTTAAGCACAATCATTTTTCCTCTTCCCTTAGATTGATATCCCCTAAGCAGTTCTTGGTATAAAAGAATGTTATCATATATATTCCTTCCTGGTACAAAGGCTGATTGAGAAGAATCAATAAGGTAAGGAAAAAAGACTTTAATTCTATTGGCTAGAATTTTAGAGATAATTTTATAAAAAACATTGCATAGAGCAATGGGTCTATAGTCGGCTGGCACAAAAGGAGACTCAGATTTGGGAATACGGGCGATAGAAGTGGCATTCCACGACTCGGTCAGCTTCCCAGAGAAGAAGAAATCTTGGACACCCTTACAAATGTCCTTACCTACAATGCTCCATGAAGTCTTGAAAAAGTTAGAGTTATAACCATCTGGCCCAGGGGATTTTTCACTGTCGATACTGAAGAGAGCAGATTTAATTTCAGCACAAGTGATCTCCCAAATCATTAACTCTCTATCAACATTAGTTACTTTAGAAGAGATCAGAGAGGAGACTTTTTCTCAGACTGGGTAGTTTTCCGGGTGTTTTGTACCTAGCAAATTTTCAAAAAAGTTCACGAAAACTTTTGAAACACTAGACGGTGACGAGGAAAGGAACCCATGCTTATTTGAAGTCGAGATAATTTTATTACGGGAAAGCCGGGCTTTGATGCTTTTGTGGAAGAATTTAGAATTCTTGTCCCCCGGCTTAATCCAGTTTTCTTTGCATTTTTGTTTTAAAAAAGATTATTCTGCACGACTAAGGAATATAAAGAGAGTAGAAGCCTCACTTTCGTTTGTTACTAAACGAGAATTGAGGGGATCAGAAGCTAGCTCATCCTGAATATTAAACAAGGATCTTTGAGCATTGGTTACTCGGGATGAGATGTCACTGAATTCCTTACGATTGAGGAGAGCTAGCTCACTTTGAAGACAAGCTAGTTTATCAGAGACCCTCTTCATACCAGTGGAAGAGATAGGAAAATTCTAGCAGTTGGAAACAATATCCTTAAAAAGGGGGTGAGTTTGCCACATGTTAAAATAACAAAAGGGTTTTTTCCGCTTGGGCCGAGGAAATCCAAGATTAAGAGTTACCGTGGAGTGATCAGAAGTTCGAAAATACCCAAAATGGACATGGGACATAAGGAAGAGGTCATCCCATTCCGGATTGACTAGGACAAGGTCTAATTTGGATTGGATAGGGTGAGAAGTTTGTTTATTAATCCAAGTGAAAGGAAATCCTGATGATCGAAGATCACTGAATTCGCATTGATAACAACAAGTATTAAAATCATCAATAACTTGGGACCAAGAATCAGAGGAGTCAATCCTCTCATTCGGATAACGGATGGCATTAAAATCTCCCAAAGAGATCCAAGGGAGATGGTTTTCATGCTTGGATAAAACAATGAGGTCATTCCAAAGGGAAATGCGATCTTGCGCTTCGTTAAAAGCATAGATAGCAGTTAACTTGAAAGTAGCCCTATAATTATGACATTTAGCTGTGTAGTGAATGTACTGAGGGGATTGGAAGATCTTAGAAATTGAGATAACACTAGGATTCCAAGTGATCCAAATTCTACCTAGATGATGAGACGAATGGTTGGTTAAGACATGCCAAAAGGGATCATTCGCCTAAATATGGGGTTAACATTATGGCTTTGGACTTTAGTTTCTACAAGCACTATTAAGGAGATATGATTGCTAATGATGAAATCAGTGACCTCTTTTTTCCTAATAGGTTCGTTTAGACCTCGCGCATTCCAAGAAGCAATATTCATAAATAGAAGACTTACATTGAGTCAGCCGATGCTCCTGTCGGAGGAGAATACCTGATTACCCTTTTCCTTAGCTTCATCCGTGCAAGCCCTTTTGGGAGGGGAGTCCACCTCTTCCCCAAGCTCAACCTTCGTGTCCTCAAAAATAGATGGAAGCTGAGATCCCAAATCTGGCTCTGGAGCAATCTCTGAAGGGTCTTCCTCAGAAGACGAAGTCAAAATAGGGAAAGGGGAAAGCTTGATAGGACCTCTTTTGCATAGGCGAGTAGGATTCCCAAAGACTATGAAATTAGCACATTGGGGGGGAGCAATCTCTGAAGGGTCTTCCTCATAATGAATTCACTACCCACCAATTCCATATGACTAATTCTGATCACTAAAAGGGATCGATAATCACTGTGTCCCGCAACAAAACTTGGCTTAAGAGATTTGGTTAAAGATTTCAATCTTTTCAACGTATTTTTGTCCCTTATCCCTCTTACATTCCAGTTGAGTATGGAGATAGTCAATTGATAGAAGAGGAAGTTTTGGTGGCTCTCTTGAGCTTGATCAGTTTAGATGATGCTGGACCAATTGAATTCCAGTTTTTCATTTTCTTGCTTTTCTTGGATTTTATCTTTCTTAACTTAGTTTCTTTATCTTTATCTTTGATTTCAGGATTAGGAGAACCAGAGAGGCTTCCTATATTGTCTTTGCTACGAGATAATGTAGTTTCGCTATGCAGTTGGGTATCAAAATAGGATTTTTTGTCAATAGTACGTAAAACCTCAATTACTTCTGAATTTTTTAAAGGAGAGCTAGCCATTGAATTATTCATTCTATGAGAGGTTTCATGCCTGACAAATGAAGCTTTCTCATTCTCCATATTCGACATATTATTTTCTTTAACAGAGGTAAACTTGCTACTCATATAGTCTTCTATGTCAGTAACTTCCTCGTTGTTGATTATAATAGATTTCAATTTTGGAGTAGACACAGTCACATCTTTAGGATTAGGAGGTAAGGGTTTTATCATAGCATTGTTTTGATTTGAAGGAACGTTTGCATCCTCAGAACTGGAGTTTCCAATATGGGAGCATATATTACAGTAGTTAGGAAAGTCTTCATAAACAATATTGATCCAGAGGTTATCTTTTTTTCCAAACTTTATTAAAACTTTATGTATCAGAGGCTTAAAGATATCAATTTCTACCCAGATTCTACAGAAATTCAGTTTTGCTCTATTTGTTGATGGAACCCAGATTCTCAAAGGAGATCCAATGGCTTTAGCAATAACATTTATAGTAGCCTCGTTGAACATGAATTCTGGTAGACTAGGAAAAGTAACCCAAACTGGTGTGAAAGGACACTTTTGACTTGGATTAAATTGGGGCGTCCACTTCAACAGTCTCTTAGTTTTGTTACCAACTACCCAAACATTTTTGTGCCAAAGTTTCTTGAAATCATTATGGTTGTCAAACTCGATGAAAACGTGTCTAAAATCCAAAATCGACAGATTATAAAGCCGAGTGAATTTAAATTTCCCAAAAAAGTTTCTGATGGTTTCAAGGGAAGGTTTCTCAGTACCAAACTTTCCTATTAGCGTGTGCTTGGACATTTTCATCAGATCTTTCTTATCTTTAGCCTCGAATTGAATAACTGAATAGTCATTGTTGTGAGAAACAACAACATTGTTATGCTGAAATGTTCTTGGTTTTGGCTTCAGGATATCAGCATACGTTGGAGGATTCGTGGAAGGTCTATTATTGTTGTTGATTTCTTCAAAACCAGGATTGGTTCTCATATTAGCATTCAGGTTAGCCATTGTTGAAGAGTAGTTTTCCTTTCGAGAAAAAACAGAATGATGAGGTATTTGAATGGAGTTTTTGAACGTGAGAAATTCCAGATCAAACGAAACCATTTTTCTTGAAAGCGATTTTGTTGAAATATTCGATTTCGGCGTGGAATGATTCTACCTTCCTCGATGAATGAAAATCAGTCTGGATTCAAACCTCCATTGATAAAATTACAAATAATATCAAATAATAATTTTGATATTTCAATTTTTATATACTTATCTTAATTTATTTTATTCGACTAAATTAATAATAAAATTAATTTTTAATAAATATATAAATAAACTAATATAACTTATCAACAGGTGACAAAAGTTTATTCTATTACGATAAAACTGTTCCTAAAGGCGATAGCACGGAATGTGTCGTCACGTCTCGGTAAACCTCTTTAAATATAGGCCTAACAAATCATGACTCAAAATCCTTTTCCATGTTGCATTGGGACTATCTGAACATTTTTAGTATATGAACTATGAAACCAAAAACTTTACCATTTTTATATTTGATATATGTCTTGATATGATCTAAAATTTAGAGTTGAGCTATAAACATTGTGTACATTCTTTTGACCGGTTAGACAAAATTTTCCCACACGTTTAATTCATGATGTGGATGATCCGCGAGATTAAAAGATAAAAGAAGATTTCAGAATTTGATATTTGTTAACGAAATTAGTATTTTTAATGTTTTTTTAGATGCATACGTAGCGGTACGAATATTTTATCTTTTAAAAATGCGCCACATCAGCGTTATATTAGCATAATTTCTAAATAATTTTGTAAAAAATTTAACTTCACGCAGAACATATTACATCTTTCAGCATACTCTATCATACTTCTCTCTCTTCCACATCATTCTACCATATAATGTTTTACCATATATTTTTATTTATCTTTCTTATTATTTAATATATATTTACATTAAAATTATATATATATATATATATATATATATATATATTATATAAATAAATAATTTTCATAACTTAATATAATATATTTTCTTTATAAATATAAATTATAATATTAAAATAATTAATAATATAATACATAATATATATAGTATATTTAAATTTAAAATAAAATTGGTCTGATTGTTGTTTTCACTTATTTACATTTAATGAAAATGGTATAATTATTATCTTTTACCTAGTGAAAATTATTTCGAAAAACTTAGTGAAATAAAGCTCAATAAATTTCGGTGTCTGAATCAAACAAACCAAGTCTCTATTTATAGTTCTAAAAAAATTATAAATCATAGTATACTTTATTTATTTTTGTTACTTGCTTAAACTATTCAAAAATGGTTTCGAAAAAACTTAATAATGAAAAGCTCAAAACATTTCGGTGTCTGAATTAAACAAACAAAATCTCTATTTATAGATCTAAAAAATTAGAATTTTTTTATTTTTTTTTAACTTACTAAAATACTCCAAAAAATGTTACAAAAAAACTTAATAAAAAAAACTTTAAAAAATTTGGTGTCCAAATCAAACAAACCAAGTCTCTGTTTATTTATCTCCAAAAATTAAAAATCATGGTATAATTGTTTTCTTTTAACTTATTACAAAAATTCTAAAAGTGTTTTGAAAATATAAAATAAATAAAATACTAAAAAAAAATCAGTGTCCAAATCAAATAAACCAAGTCTCTACTTGTGGATATCAAAAAATAAAAAGTAGTAGCATATTTTTTTTATTTTTTTGACGGTCCATTTTTTTCTAAAAAATATTTTTTGGAAAAAAATGATAGCATATAGCGTGTCACTTGGCACGCTATGGTTGGTGTTGGCAGAAATGAGCTAGGGTTCATCTTTTTAACTTACCACATCATATGAATAATGAGCTGCTACGTATGATCTAAAGTTTATTCCAGTTATTACCGTGCGCTTTTATTCTATAACCTTTTTCATTAAACTTTCTTTATGACAAGAGTAAATATTAGTTTAATTCTATCGTATTCAGAGCCAAAAGTCGGAAGACCTTTTTTCTTTATAAAATTATCAAAGTATAAAACAGTTATTGTCACTGTGGTGTAAAATTTTGAGTTGACACCAAAAATTGAAATATATTTTTAGCCTTACCATCAATTAAAATGCTAGTTTAAAACTTGTTAAGTGGACTTACCCACTAGATTAGGTTTCATTTCGATGAACTAGAGTTTAATATCAATATTATTTTAATCATAGTGCGTATAGTGGGTCGTCTAGTTAAAAAAAAATTAATAAGTGTTGATTTCATTTATGATATCCTCATTAGTTGTTACTGATGACTAAGCTTTACAGAATGCGCATTAGTCCTTGATGGGTCTCGTTTTACCCATTACTTTTAGTATATGGCATATGTCCGGTATGGTATCTCCTCGGTAAGATCCTGATTAAGCTCGCAGTAGTTTATGACCTCTACTCGGTCTCTTTATTAGTTGAATGAGCCTCGGTCGGGTTCTGTTGATCTTTTTGTATGTCTTCTGCACGGTTTCTTTTTGTAACATGATATCGACGTCTTTTTTTTGGGCATCAACACGATTACTGGTGATGGTCTTGCCCGATGATGTACAAGCTATCTTATATGAAGTAGATACCCCTCATTTTGGATTTGGTACTTTGTCACTGAGTGCCCCCTTTATTTATTTTATTCTTTATTAAGTCACATCTTGCGCAATGGACTCTATGTCGATAATAGCGGTCGAACATCGATGAGCAAGTCATTAGTACATAGGTAGTATTTCAAAATAACCATTTTATTACTACTGTGTAGTGGAGACCAAGTCGATAATGGAACAATTAGCATATTTTAACAATATTATCAATGATTTGGCGAACATTGATATGAACTTGGAGGACGGGGACAAATCCCAACACTTGTTTTCTGCTTTAATCTGGTCATATACAAATTTCAAAGCTATCAGACTTTGTAGCAAAGAAGACACCATCACCTTGGATGAAGTCCAATCGGCTCTTAAAACCAAGGAACTGATAAAATTTATTGATTTAAAGTTAGAGAATGGTGGTGGAAAAGGTTTGAATATCTTAAGCTAAAAACAAGAACAAATGGGAAGCAACGGAGAAAAGACACAGGTTCAAGTCTAATTTAAAAGTTGGTAGTGACATCTTAAAGTTGAAATGTTATCATTGTCAGATTGATGTAAGTGAAGATGAAGGTTGTGAGAGTGCATGTGCACTAACATCGACAAGTTGGAAACCTAAGAAAATCTCGATCATGGACTCATGATGCTCATATCACATTTGTCCATGAAATAAATACTTTGAGACCTTGAAATTAAAAGAAGGTAGAGTTGTACGTCGTGGTAATAATAAGGCGTGTAGAGTTCAAGGTATGGATTCTATCAGACTCAAAATTTTTGATGATCGTGATTATCTTTTGAATGATATGAGGTATATTCCTAAACTTAAGAGAAATTTAATTTCCCTTTGAATGTTTAATGATCAAAGATATTGCACTAGAGCTGAACGTGGGGTAATGAGAATTTCTCATGGTGCATTAGTAGTAGTCAAAAGGTCTAAAATAAATAGTTTATATGTTTTAACAAGTTCCACTTTTATTTTTAATATATTATTAACTAGTGTAGAAACTACAGACATAACTGAGTTATAGAATTTGAGGTTTGTTCATGTCACTGAAAAAGATTTAACTTAATTATCTAAACAAGGTTCGCTAGGAAAAGAAAATTCGAACAAACTAAATTTGTGTCATAACTGCACACTAGGAAATAAACACAAAGTAAAGTTTGGGGTGAGAGTGCACAAGTCTAGTAGGTAATTTTAGTATGTTCACTCAGATCTTTAGGTCGAGTGTCTGTTTCTACTTATAGGAGGAATTCATATTTTCTTAGCATAATTGATGATTATTCTAAAAGGTAATAGTTCATGTCATTATATATAAAAGTGACACTTTTGAAAATTTAAATAATGTCATACTCTTATTGAAAATAAAAAATGAACTAAACTAAAAATTTTAAGAACTCACAATATCCTCGAGTTTATTTTAGAGGAGTTTAATAAGTTTTGCATTAACAAAATTATAAATAGGCATATAACTGTTGCATATACTTATTAATTAGATCGTCTATCAACAACAACTAAATATATCATTGAGTATGTGATGATAAAAAAATTTCTAATATTTTTGATATTTTTGTCGAGAATATTTCATATATTTAGCGTAAAAGACTCACTTGTCTATAGATTGTAAAGGCCATCAAAGAGTATGTTCATAATATATGAGATTGTCTTTTTTTGGCCTCATCCCCCATCTCCTTCCTTCTTCGTGGGTTATGCTCAACATGCAAGTAGTTTATCCAAAATAACATCTTCCATTTTTCTCGGGAGTGTAGGTTTTTCCTTCGTTGTCAGTGTCAAAGCATTTGGCTATTCTGTGTCTTTGTTTCTAGTTTATAGTCTCTTAGTTTGTCTACCGTGGGTCTACATATTTTTTGTATATTTTGGATTAATAACTCCATCGCGATCAGTTAAAGATGGCTGCTAAGGAGCTAGAAAAGAGAGAGAGAGAGAGAGAGAGAGAGAGAGAGAGAGAGAGAGAGAGAGAGAGAGAGAGAGAGAGAGAGAGAGAGAGAGAGAGAGAGAGAGAGAGAGAGAGAGAGAGAGAGAGAGAGAGAGAGAGAGTTTGATAAAAAAATTATTCATTTTTCTGTTTTCTTGATTTCAACACCTTAACATCACTACCATATATATAGACAGTTGGTACAGGCTGTGAAGGAATCTTTATTGTTACAATGGCCTTATTGTAAATAAGAGACAAACTTCTACACTTGAATTTTGTACATAAGTTTGACTAAATACCAGCATAACAATATAACGTGTGATGAGTCTAGAGAGGGTCACAAACACTGGGTCTTGGGCCTTGCCCAATGTTTGACCCAATAGGCCTTTAAGGGAGGTCCAAATGACAAACCAAACTTTCGTTCTAAGTTAGTGAAAAGAAGTTAGTCACTAAAACTTCGTAACCTTAGCTGACTTCTCTTCTCCCTTCGATCTTCTTCCACTGCCGTTGAGACTGTCTTCAGTTCACCGGTGAAGTCCTTAATAGATGGTTGAGGTATATCCTTAACACCCCCCTCCCCCCCACAAACGAACTGAGTTTCTCACGAATGAAGAGGAACCATGCGTGGGTTAACGGTTTAGTCAAGAAACCGACGAGTTGATCTTGCGAAGGAACATACCGGATTTGAAGATCGCCCTGAAGAACTTGATCACGAATAAAATGCACATCAAGTTCTATGTGCTTTGTTCGTGCATGAAAGACGGGGTTAGAGGCGAGTGAACTAGCACCAAGATTATCACACCAGATAATCGACGGTGGGGAAGACGAGAGTTTGATCTCTGAAAGAACGGAGTGCAACCAAATTAATTCTAAAGACAGATTCGCAAGAGAACGATATTCAGACTCTGTCGACAAATGAGCCACCATGTTCTGCTTCTTTGAAGACCAGGAGATTAAGGAGTCACCTAAATAGACACAGTAGGCGCTAACGCTACGCCTGTCATTTGAAGATGAAGCCCAGTCTGCATCAGAAAATCCATGAAACTGGAGATTACCACAAGGTCTGATGTGAAGACCAAGCTACCTGGAACCAGATAAGTACCTCAAAACCCTCTTTAAGAATTGTCAGTGAGCCGTGTGGGGATTCTGTTGATATTGACTTAACTTCTTTACCACAAAAGCCAATGTCAGACCTTGTGCGTGTGAGATACTGAAGCGCTCCTAACAGGCTTCTGTATTGTGTAGGATCAGTGAGAGGAATACTAGAGGAGCTGGAGAGACAGACGCCGGCAGCCATGGGTGTAGGAAAAGGCTTGGACAAGAACAACCCTTGGACAGGAAGTAAGTTAACTATGTATTGATCCTGAGTTAGGTAGATACTAGTGGGGTCACGATGAGCATCGATACCCAGAAAGAGTTGAAGTAGCCCTATATCTTTTAGAGAGAACAACACATTTAACTTGTGAATGAGTAAGACATTTTGTTTGCGTCCCTGTGACCAGAATGTCATCAACATAAACCAGAATGAGAACAATGGTGGTCTTGGACACATAGTAGAATAGGGAATAGTCAGCCCTAGAATTGTTGAAACCCCAACTCAGTAGAGTGTCTCTAAGCCTAGAATACCAGGCCCTTGGTGCCTGCTTCAAACCATACAAGGCTTTGTGCAGTTTACACACATCAGTGTGTATGAGATCCAGAATTTTGCTAGCATGAGAGTTAGACACTAAAATGGTAAACTGTGAGACTTGCCCAACTGGCAAGCCTCACAAAAACTCATTGTATTTTTCTTAATAGTTTTCAGATTACAAGATTTTAGCACAGAATTGAGAGTGTTTAGGGATGGATGGCCAAGATTCATATGCCATCCATTCTTTAGCGAACTAGAAACAACAGATTGAAATTCAGAAACATTAACTTGTGGTGAACCAGAGAGTGCCTTGTTTGCTTGTAACCTAGGGTAGTTCTCCAACATATACAGCCAATTCTTAGATGTCCCTCTGAGAAGAGTAGTCCCTGTTCTCTTGTCCTTCACAAAGCAAAAACCATCATGAAACTTAACAAACACATTATTACTGTTAGTAAGCTGAAAAACAAGGACTAAGTTTTTATTTATAGAGGAAACATGTAGAATATTTGAAAGGGAAATAAGTGTTTTGGTTTGGAATATAGGTTAGTACTACCAATGTGTTTAATAGATAGTTTTTGACCACTACCAACCAGCACTCCTTTATTACCTGAGTAATCAGATTTCTGAATAAGCAAACCTGAGTTGCCTGTGACATGGTGGCTTTCCCCACTGTTAGCAAACCAGGCATTATCACTAGTGTTTTCCTGAGTAGTAATGTAGGCAGCTTGTTCAGTTTCACTTTTTCCTTGGTCAGTAGGTGTAGAGCCCATGACAGATGGGTCATCTCTGTAGTAGGAGACAGAGTGACCATACCTACTACAGATTTGACAAGTTGGTTTATTTTGAGAAATCTACTATATCTGCTTGTGTAGTAGTTACCCCTGCTTCTGTTGTTGCTTAAGTAATTGGACCTTCCTCTAAAATTTCTGTTTTGTCCTCTGTTGCCACCATAGAAACCTCGTGAGTTGTTGTTGCTTTGTTGTTGTTTGAAATCAGTCTTTTGAGTGAAGTTTGTAGAGGACAAGTTTAAGTTGGACACACTATTTTGTAGATCTGAAAATTGTTCAAGTCTGCTCTCAAATGTGAGCAGACTTCTTTGAAGATCCAACCAGGTTAAGTCTTCTTTGTCTGTCAGGCACCACAATGGATGTGTAGTCTGAGTCCAACCCAGGTAGAACTTGGGTGACCAGGTCATCCATTGACACACCACAACCAACAACCATTAAGTTATCAGAAATAGACTTCATCTTGTTAAGATACTCAATCATTGAGATGTTACCTTTACGGGTTCTTTGAAATTCAGATTTAAAGTATGTGATTATGGCTCTTGTTTCAGAAAGTTTGCTTGCTGCTTCCCAGAGGTATTTTGAAGTCTCCTCCTGTATTAACTGAGCAGCTACCTATGGGCTCATGGTTGAGTAAAGCCAGCCCAGAAGTAGCTGATCTTTAGCAATCCAGTCATCATAATCAGGACTTTCTATGGCATTTCCTTCTGAGTTAGTGATGAACCTGACAGGACAGGGCTTGTCTCCTTTAATATAGCCACCAAGCTTGTTTCTTTTGATCATAGGTAGTACCATGGTTTTCCATAATAGGTAGTTGTTCTTATCCAACCTGATATTGTGGTTGTTGTTGCTGTTTATTGTGTGCAGGTGTAGGTTTTTATTGCTGCTAGAGAAGCTGCTAGAAAACACTGAACCAAGTGAGTCACTGCTTAAGGAAGGTGAATCGATGTTGACCAGTGAAGGCTTGGGTAGCTCTGATACCAAGTTAAAGATGGTTGCTAAGGAGCTAGAAAAGAGAGAGAGAGAGAGAGAGAAAGAGAGTTTGATAAAAAAATTATTCCTTTTTTTTTGTTTTCTTGATTTCAACACCTTCACAACACTACCATATATATAGGCAGTTGGTACAGGCTGTGAAGGAATCTTTATTGTTTCAGTGGCCTTATTGTAAATAAGAGACAAACTTCTACACTTGAATTTTGTACATAAGTGTGACTAAAGACCAACATAACAATATAACGTGTGATGAGTCTAGTGAGGGTCACAAACATTGGGTCTTGGGCCTTGTCCAATGTTTGACCCAAGAGTCCTTTAAGAGAGGTCCAAACGACAAACCAAAGTGTCGTTCTAAGTTAAAGAAGAGAAGTCAGTCACTATAACTTCGTAACCCTAGCTGACTTCTCTTCTCCCTCTGATCTTCTTCCATTTCCGGTGAGACTATATTTAGTTCGTCGGTGAAGCCCTTAACGGATGGTTGAGGTATATCCTTGACACGTTCAGTTTTTGATTTGTCGTTGTAGTTTATCTTGTCTAGATAGAAAACCATGTGTCAGTCCGTTGGTGTTAGCTCTATCGATTCTACTCTCAAATATTTTTATGTTATACGCGTGATTATCGATATATAACTCATCCATTACCATAACAATATGCGTTATATTAGTCTTGTTTGTGGATTTATCCGTCCAGCCCTTTTGAATAAATTTAAAAAAAATTAATATTCGTTTAGTTAAATCGAATGAATATTTTTTTAATAATCACACGTCTTTTTAAATATTCAACTTCCACATTTCTATCTCTAAAAATACTCATCTATTCTCATCGGTGTTTGTCTTGAATTTTGTTATTCGGATACTCCCCGCAGGTTTATGTAAATACTTAGTTTCTATAAACTTATACTCCTTCCGTCCCAAAATATTTGTCGTTTTAAAGTTATGTACAGATATTAAGGAATGTAATAATTGTTCCCCTTTTAATAAAAAGTAGTAAAGAGAAGAGATTTAATTGGTTGTTGATTATAAATAATATTTAAATTTACATCGATAAACGAGAACGACATGTATTATAGAAAAAAAAAATTAGAACGACAAACATTTTGGGACGGAAAAAATAAGTTTTTTACCCAAAAACTAACTGTATAACTCTTGTAGCCCCTAAGGGGGTAGCCGAGTTGGTTGAGTATGGTATGCTTGTGACCAAAGGTCATGAGTTCGAATCCCTCTAGCGGCTGCGGGTTCCTTCTAGAAAAAAAATTGGTATCCATTCGTTTGAAGTTTATATGGCATGTACGAAAAATGGTTTCTTCTCTCTCAAGAAACCCTTTCTTGATTACTAAGTTTTCTTCATCATCATCATGATTTCAACATCAAAGCAAATATCTTCGGAAGAGTATCCCGCTCTTCATGGTAATGGTGATACTGATAAATCAAACAACAAGAAGTCTTATGCTGATATATTGAAGCCATCTTCAAAGTCTGATATCAAGCCTGAGTTTCGTAAAGAATCGACTGATCATTTCACAATCCAATACACAAACGATATCAAAGACTTACTGGTTTCTCAATCTTCAACTACGATTATTGGCAAGTTTACAGATAGTATTCCAAGGAAAACTGTTTTAGACGGTTTTCTTCATAGTTTCAAGTTTTAAAGTAGTTATAAGTATTCTACGTACGAAATTTAGGCATGTTTTCATTCAATTCCATAGAAAAGATGATGTTAGTAAGATCTGGTCAAAGAACTTTTGGAGAATTGATGAGAAAATAATGAGAATCTTGCGATGGGAGCCATATTTTGATAAGAGATATGAAAGCCCAAGAGCCCTGGTGTGGATACAGTTTGAACGGCTTCTAGAGTTTATGTATAACGAGTCTGTTATATATGATTTGGCCTCAACTATTGGTCCAATGTACAAGGTTATCATCCCTGATAACAAAGCTAATATGAACGCTTGCTTTGCTCATGTGGAAATTGATGTTTCGCTGAGATTGAAATACAGAGTTTGGGTTGGTTTTGGTTCCAACGATGGCTGTTGGATTAATGTAAGTTATAATAATGTTGCTCCATACTTTAAAGGCTGTTACCATATAGGCCATAAGGATGAGGAATGTAAAAAGGTTGAAAAGAAGAAACAATAGGTTAATGATTCTGAAAAGGCTGAAAAAGTTGGGAATAATGAGGAGTGTTCAAATACCAAGATCGATTCTAATGATGTTGTTGATGAGTTGGTTGTCAAGAATGACTTGCATAAAAAACAAAAGACTCAAGATATTTCAAGTACTGCTCAATCTTTTATTAAAGTTTATCGAAGAAAATTGAAATCGGTTATAAGAAGAAAGGATAAAGATCTGGATTCAAAAGACTGCTATGATTGTGGTCAACATAGTAACACTGATAGCAACATTGAGGTCATTGAAGCGTTACATAGGATAGATCAGGATTTTTTCGCAGAGTAACTTTAATATAGAAGAAAACAAGGCCACAGAATGTGAAAATATGGGTGGTAGTGGTGGGGTTTCACCTACAAACTCTGATTCCAGTAATGATTTTGGTTCTATCATAGGCAGTAAAATTTGTTTTCAGATGAGAAGAAGAAGATAAAAAAAAAACTCACTATTAATTCTCTGCTCAAGAAGGGAGAAAAATCAACACAAAAATCTTTATCAGATAATGATAAAGATAGTTAATTGGAATGCTCGTGGATTGAATAATAAGCCTACCTTGAGAAGGCTCATTTCAATTGTCAAAACGAGTAGGTCTAAGATTCTGTCTATTCAGAAGCCCATGGCTGATGTGAGTAAGCTGCCTGTTGTTTTTATGGTTCTTGGTTTCAAGTATTTGTTTCAAATTGCTCTAACAAAGTTTGGATTTTTGGGATGAGGATGTGGATTTGAATGTTGTTGTTGACCATGATCAGCTGCTTCATATGTTTGTGGTTTATCCTGCTTGTAATGATAAGTTTTTCTTCACTTCTGTTTATGCTAAAAGTAATCGAATGCTTAGATTGGATCTTTGGAATCAGTTGAAAGCTATTGCCACTAGTGAGCTGCCTTGGATTGTAACTAGAGATTTTAATGCAATCACTTGCTCTGAGGATCAGGTGGGTTGTTCTACCTATGATCATGTTGGCTCTTGTGACTTTAGTGATACTATTAGGCAGTGTCAGCTTGAAGATGTTGGGTATATAGGCTCTAGGTATACTTGGAATAGAGGAACCCGTTGGAGGAGATTGGACAGAACTTTAGTTAATGATATGTGGATCAATAAGTTTAGCAACACTAAGGTGTTTCACATGGTCAGGACTGGCTCTGACCATGCTCCTTTATTGATTCAGTCTAGTCTGGTGAATGGTGTTCAGAATTGTAAGAAGAGCTTTAAGTTTATTAATGCTTGGTCCAATGATGATAGCTTCATTAGTACGGTGAGACATAGTTGGAATATGGCTTGCAAGGGTAATGAGGGGCAGGTTTTCTGGTTTAAGATGAGGAGATTAAAGAGCTGCTTAAAAAAGTGGAATGTTAATACGTTTGGAAACATTTTTAAGAAGGTGAAAGATTCTGCTGACATGGTTGAAAAAATGGAGGCTTTTCATTTGCTAAATAATAGCTCTGATTCTAAAGCTGCTCTCTCTAAAGCAAACAGTTTGTATATTAAAGCTCTTCGAAATGAGGAAAGCTTTTGGCACCAAAAGTGTTACAGTGAGTGGCTTCGTGATGGTGATGGGAATACAAAGCTTTATCATGCTTATGTTAACAAGAAAAGGAGAAGAAACAATATCAAGGGGATTAAGGACAATGGTGTTTGGATTGATAATCCTATTGAGATTGCTAATTGAGCTGAGTCCTTCTTTAAATCTATCATTTCCTCTAGCTCTTTCAATAGTATGGAAAATGAATATCTTTTGATGCAGGATGACATCTTCTCAAACATCCTTAGTCTTGTTAATATGGAGGACAATAACTTCATTACTAGGCAAACCAGTATAGAGGAAGTGTGGAGTGTTATATCTAAGATGAAAATTGATAGTGCCCCTGGGCTTGATGGTTTTAACATATTTTTCTTTAAAACTTGTTGGTCCATTATAGGCAGTGATCTTTGTAAGTCTTTCAACTTCTATCTTTCAGGCAACAACTTTCCTAATAGTGTCTTTGCAACTGGCATATGCTTGATCCCAAAAACTTCTAATCCTATTGCTTGGACTAACTACATGCCAATCAGTCTGTGCACTATGTATAACAGGATTTTTTCTAACCTTATTAACTCCCGTTTAGCTTTTATTTTGCCTAATATTGTCTCTAAGATGCAGGGGCGTTTGTTAAAGGGAGGCTATTCATGAGAACATCTTACTCACTAAAGAAATGGTTGACGATATTGACAGAAAGCCTAAAGCTGGCAATGTGATTATTCAGTTGGATATGACTAAGGCATTTGACAACCTTAGTCATGCTTTCATTCTGAGAGTTTTAGCTTGTTTTGGTTTCTCTGAGAACTTTATTGCTTTAATAAAAAACATGATTACTAATATTCATATATTAGTTATAATTAATGGTCAGGTTACAGGTTATTTTAAGTAGTTGAAGGGGCTTAGGCAATGAGACCCTTTGTCTCCTAGCCTATTCATCTTAGCTGAAGATGTTTTACTTAGAAGTTTATACAATCTTTTCAATAACAATAAAAGCCTGCACTATGCTGCTAGATCTAGTTTTATGGTGCCCTGTCTAGCTTTTGCTGACGATGTCCTTATCTTCACAAACTGCAAGCCTTCTTCTATTGCTATCTTGAGTAAGCTTCTTGATACGTATCAGGCCATCTCTGGACAAGCTGTTAACAAAAACAAAACAAAGCTCATTCTATCTAATAAAGCAAGGCAAGCTAACAAAAACAGCATCAAGATCAGCACTGGTTATATTACTGACTCTATTCCTTTCAACTACGTGGGTATAACTATTGCTCGAAATAACAAATGGAAGTACTTTACTAGTATTCTAGATAAAATTCAGGAATGTTATGGATTTGAATAACATGTCTTTTGGTGGTAGATTAACCTTGATATCCAATGTGTTAATGCCTATTGTCTATTATTGGATGCATATTACTGATCTTCCTGTTAATATTATCAAAAAATTTGAATCATGCTTTAATAAGTTTCTTTGGAGATCGAATTATCAGGTTAAGGCTATTCATTGGTCCACTTGGGATCGTCTCTGTAGACCTTTTTCTGAAGGGGGTTTAAACACTAAAAGCATTGGGGAAATTCAACAAGCATTTTCTTATAAGTTGTGGTTTCTTTTCAGGAAATGAAACAGCTTATGGTCTACATTGATGCATAAGCTTTACTGCTCGAACACTCATGCTATTAAAGCTCCTTGTAAATATTCTGATTCTAGTGTTTGGAAGAGGCTGTTTCTCATCAAAAGGTCTGCTGAAAAGTACATAAAGTGGAAGCTTGGTCAGGGCCTCATGGATTTCTGGCTTGAGGACTGGCATGACATGCCACCATTGATAAGTGACCCTAACACTCAAAACTGGTTTCTTAGTGCTAGAGTTAATACTTTTTGGAACTGCAATAGTTGGTCTCTTGACTGTCTTCATAACATTTTGCCTAATGATAGAATTAGTCATATTTCTAAGTATAAAATTGATCCTAATAAGCCTAACTAGATTATTTGGACTCTTTCTAAAAGCCAGACATTTGATACTAAATGTACTTTGGATGCTATCAGGAAGCCTTTCACTAAGTTTGGTATTTTCACTAAGATTTGGAGTTCATTTATTCCTAGAAAGTTTTCTTTTCTGTGTTGGAAGATTCTGAAGGGATATATACCTATTGATGCCTTAATTATGAAGAGACACATTCAAATGGTTTCGAAGTGTCAGTTCTGCAACAGTTGTGAAGACAAAGATCACCTCTTTATCAACTGTTGCTTTGCTTGGCAGCTTTGGAATTTTTTTGGCTGTTTGTTTAAAGTTAAGGCTGGTAGACATATGACCTTCTCCCACATTCTTCATAACTGGTTATGGTTTTCAAAGAGAAAAAAGCATATTACTCATGTTATCCCCCAGGTCATTTGCTGGGTTATATGGAGGAACAGAAATCGTGCTAAGTTTCTTGTCCATTCTGACTCTATTAATCAGGCTATAAACAGATGCATTTTCATCATCAAAAGCATGGATATAACTAACATGTTCTCTTATAAGCTATGGACTAATACTAATAATGCTGCTATATCTCTTGGGTGTAGTTCCTTCATAAACAGCAAGAAAGGTCCAACTTACCTTAGATGGTTGGCTCCAAATCCAGGGAGAGTCAAGATGAATGTCGATGGATCCTGGAACAAGCATGGTGAGGCTAGCACTGGAGTCTTGATCAGAAATTCTGATGGTGGTATTCTTCTGGGCTCTGGCTCGCTTTTAGGCAAGCTAAACCCCCTTTTCGCTGAGCTAAGTGCCTTAACTGAGGGTTTGCTGATCTGCAAAAACCAAAATTGGATGAACGTTGATATTAAATCTGATAGTTTGGTTTTGATTAACTTACTCGCCTATAGAAATGAAGCTTGGTACCTGAAGGCTTCATTAGATGTTTGTAGATCCATGATTCACCCAAATATGACGCTAAAGCATGTCTCCAGGATTTAGAATCAATGTTCTGATTGGCTTGCGGAAAATGTTCTCAATACGAAGAAAAGCACTCGTTTTGTTGATCCTCCGAACGATTTGCGAAGTTTGGCTTTACTTGAGAGTTTGTGGCTCGGGTATGTTAATTAATGGATGAAGAATAAGGAATAGAAAGCCATTGTTGCTCTTCGAAGCTCTGGTTTTTCTTTTGAATTTTGTATTAGACGCGTTTCCTTGTTTTTTGCCCTCCTAGTTTTATATTTGTTCAATTTTGAACCATAACTTTTGTATCTTTTTCAATTTAGTAATAAAAATCTTAGTTGCTTAAAAAAAAAAACTCTTAGTAACCGGAGGACCACTAATTAATAGATTACACAAGTATACTAATCAACGTGGTTAGCCGCCCTCTTTCAATAATCGATTACTATATATTTAGTGAGATGCTTTATATATTTTTTATTCTTAATTCAATCACACGATGACACTTTATCAACCTAAAGTCAGATTTTAGACGAACTTAAAATGTAATACTAGTTATTAATATTTATTTTCCGTTACTATTATACCAATTTCATATCATTGCATTTTATTTTTTCCAAACAAACTGAAACCTCAAATTATCGTCCACCCTTGCTCGAAATAAACAAGAAATCGAAATTGATGTTACATAACATTTTTAAACTGCTTTATAACTAAATTTACACAACCAACAAACTCAACCAAACTGAATGTATAGTAGTAATTTTTACACTTAGAAAATATTTAACGCCACTAAGCTAAAAACATTTTCCAAATTTATCTATAGTCACGAATCAAACTCTCGGGTTCAAGTGGTGCTATGCTTACAACACTCTCATGTGGTGGCGCGTGAGTTCTAGACTCAGATGTACTAGCTAGACCGCTACTACTACACCCAACAATTTTTTGGCACGTCTCTACAAGACAGTGCCTACAAGTAGGACAAGACGAATGTGAACTCAACCACCTATCAATACACCGCACGTGAAACCCGTGGTTACATTTAGGGAGTAATCTCACGCGCTCTCCGTTGGTGAATTCCGACAAGCAAATAGCGCATTCGGTATCCAATCCGGGAAGATTCAGTTCCGTCGTGTAGCTAACCGTTGGGAATGTTTTTAAGGCTTTTCGTTTTACGCCTGTATTAGCTACACGCGCCGCCGTGTTTCTACCGGATAGTAGACCGGAGCATCGTAACCCGCACCGGATTATAGAGTTTAGGCCAAGTGAGCATATGAGAGCACATAGAAGGACTGAGAGGACCATCACGACGTTTGCGTCGAAGCTGTTGTCGCCAGTATAGGGATCGATTGGACTGCGGGTGGTGATCGGAGAAGGAGGAGCCACCGCCGTCGTCGGTGGTAGTGGTTGGTATAGGGAGTCGAGTAACAACCTTCTAGAGTAAAAGGTAGACATTTTTAGTTGAGTGTGTAGTTGAGATGGTTTTAGTGAAATACTTGCAAGTAGTTTTGTTGTGGTTGACAAGTGGATTTATTTATAGGAAGTCTAATGATTGTCTGATATTTAAAACAACCCCTTTAACTTTAGTTAATTACTTTTTACAACATTCTTAATTTTTTATTTCTTATAATCTTACCTTTTTCATGTCGATTGCATTTTAAATTATATTGTTGATCAATAATCGGCGAGAAGTGTGAGCACAACTCATTTACCAAGTTTAATTAGGAAAATATAGTTTATTTGTACAAAAAATTAGATTTGTTTTCTGATAACATTTATGTATCCTGCGCTGATGTAATTTAACCAAGGGTAAGGGTATGGCTAAATAGAGATCTCATTTGGTTATAATGGAATTTTTTTATAATGAGACTTTATTTGACTATAATGAGATTCTAAAAATGATTCATTTACTTTTGATATAAAAGATGTATTTTCAGCCAAAAATCTTTATTTCTCTCTTCTCTTCATCAAAACCTCTCAAAATAAAAATAAAAACTCAACATTTATCAAATCCGAACTCACAAACACGTCAATGTATGAATCCTATACTTATTGATGTACTTTTTATATATTTTAGTTAGGTATTTTTAGTGATATTTAGAGTTATAGGTTTTTTCTGAAAAAGTCGAATTTTCATTTAAATGTTGTTGTTTTTTTGGAAAGTAAGTTGTAGATAACTCTTAGTCTAGTTATTGTCGACATTTTGGTATGTTGTTTGTTGATTTTGGTTGAGTTTTTAAGGATTTAAGGTTCTTCGTTTTTGAAATTTGAAGAAGAGGTTTTCGGAGCGCGATTCGCAAATACCCACTTCGCAAATTTGGGCGAATTGCGAGTACCCAACTCGCAGCTCGCTATTTGTCCAAATTTGCGAATGCCCACTTCGCAATTTTCTTTTTTATCACATTTTAGAGTTTTTTTTCTCTAAATTTTACACTATTCATTGGAAATGACTAATGTATTATATTGATGGAAAAGAATTGAGTTTCGAACTCGTAAACTTTAAAAAAATGAAAAATGACAAAAATTCCAGAGAGTTTCTCGAGTAGAGAGTGTCTGATTTTGTCAAAATTAAGCGGTCAGAGCGCGTGATTCTGACAAAATTGAGCGCTCAGAGCGTGCAATTCTGACAAATTTGAGCGCTCAGAGCGCGCGATTTTGACAAATTGTAGCGTTGCGAGCGCGGGATTTTGACAAATTGTAGCGTTGCAAGTTCGCAGTTCATAGCGTTTGTAGTGCTATATTCGCACTGAAATTTCAAAAAACACGAAATGATCCTCTTCTTGGGTTTGGAGATGGTCCGTCAAAGGCTCATCCTCCTTCGACAAGAAATCATTCATATTGTAGCTCAACTTTTCATTTAAATCGCTCAAATCCATGGTTTTTTGTGTTTTTTTTTAAATTTAGTTTAGTTAGAAAGAGAAAACTTTAGGAGGAGGAAGAATAAAAAGTTGGTTTTTGTTAGAAATTGGTTTTATATATGAAGGGTAAAATGGTCAATTCACATCAACAAAAATTTTTTGAGATTTTTGGGTCTCATTATAGCCAAAAGGGATCCCAATATAGCCTTTCCCTTTAACTAATGATAAATATGATTTGGACCGAGTTATATAATAATAGACATATTATTAATCAATGGTTATAGTTATAGTTTGTTATTTATAAAATAGATCATTTAAATATAGGTATTGTATATTTTGGTTCCGTCTTCGTATTAATATAATACTATTTTTTTTAGGGTAATATAGTTGTTTTTAAAAATTTGAAAAGATCTCAAATTAGTTGAGATGTTATTTTTTTAACATTTATAATTCTTACAATTACCGGATATGAGATTTTAGTCGTGTTTAACAATGTTATCACTCAAACAAAAGTATCATTTAAAATACATCGTTCACTCTGATCATGTTGTGATATGATTCACTATATGTATTATGGAACTTTCCAACCGATCTATTTGCTCACTCTCTTCAGACCATATTATCTGTTTTTTAGCGCTCTTGCAGTCAAGTCACGTCGTCTTGATTTCAATCAAATCACACTACTTGATGAACCACAAGTATTCCAACCTAGGTTATACTAGTGATATATAGAGCAGATTATTCCCCTTGAGCCACCTTAAACATAGCTCATGGTTCATTATGTTGGACTTCTGAATTTCACCAACATCGCCATCTGGGTTTCGAGCTATGATATAATTTGTTCGATATGGATACTGCATATTCAGCTACAATATATAAATATGAACAATCCAAGATCCACACCAATATGATATTGTCCATTTTGGATACAAAAGTTCGCATGAATTTGTTTTTGATTTACTTTGAAAAAACCTTATATTAGTTAAGATATGTTTTTATTTATATCTCATTGATCATCTCCATACTTTTTCCATATTTAACTAATATGGGATGTAAAATTTTGGTCGCATTCTAAAAATTATATCATAAACCTCGTATATCGACCACATCTAAATCATTTTATAAAAAAGGCACTTGATTTAGATGTAATAGACCGAAACCAAATCGATTTAGATTTTTGATCATATTGTGACATAAATATCATTTGACTTGCATGGCTCACTAATCATGTTGTGACATGATTCACTATATGAGTCATAGAGCTTTACAAGCTCACTCTCATGAGATCTCATCAGATTATGTTGTTTGTCTTTTAGCGTTATTGCAGTCAAGTCAGGCCGTCTTAATACACTTCAATCAGTCACATCACTTGATGAACCACGGTCACTCCAAACTAGGCTATACTAGTGATTTATAGAACAAATTATTCCACTTGAACCACCTTAAGCATAGCTCATGGTTCATTATGTTCGACTTTAATATTTCACCCACATCATGTTCCGTCTAAACTTGGAGCTCTGATACCATTTGTTCGGTATGGTTACTGCATATTCTCGTACCGTATATAAATATGAACAATCCAATACCACAACAGTATGATAATATCCGCTTTGGACACAAAAGTTTACATGACTTTATCTTTTATTCATTTTAGAAAAAGTTTTATATTAATTAAGATATGTTTTTACTTATGTACCATTGATAATTTCCATATTTCTTTTCATGTTTAATCGACCTGAGATTTAAAATTTTGGTCGCATTCTAAAAATTATATCATATAAACCTCGTATTTAGACCCATCAAAATTATTTTATAAAAAAAAGCACATGATTTAGATGTAATAGACCGATACAAAATCTCTCCAGATTTATAAATCGGAATCTAATTATAAAAGCTCTAACAGAACCTTGACATGTTGTAACATTTAGCTTTCATTGAATTGCAAATCAACTATTAGAAAGGCTAATGACTTGACAAAAGTACTAAGCACTATGGTCTGTATGTAAAAGAACGATTTGAAAGCTAAAGTTGGAGTGTCAAATACGAAAAGCAAACTAAAAAAAGTGTGAGACATGATTTGAAAGAGCACTGATAATCAAGGGGTGTGTATGTTATAATTATGAACTATGAATGAGACTATTATATATGGGTTCAAAAAGGAAATTAGTAATTTAATTTTGTAATAATTTCGTTGGTCAGCGACCCATGTGGAAGCTCCACTAAGGTTTTGAGTATAAGTAAAACCAATGGGCTTTATAATCAAACTGGGCCCATCCCACTTCCTCCTAATTTGTAAAGCATGGAGACACACGTGGCGAAATCAAATCTAAGGACATTCCGATTGGTGTGAGAAAGAGACATAAAACTTCCACTTACTTTTAGTAACATGGGATATAAAATGTTTCTTCGCTCCTATCATACCTGTCAATTTTTCGATCTATCGGGTTACATCTAACAAATACACTATCTTATATTTCGTGTTGTATTTACATTGGTTTTAAATTATAATTTCAAGGTATTGTATCTAGAACTATTTAGTGCTCGAATTGTTCTGAGGGTGATAGTGATATAAATTGCAATTCAATGCAACTATTATATATAAAATACAAGGCTAAGTGTTTAGTGATTAAAATTGTAATTCAATCCAAATTTTATTTATAAAATACAAGGCTAAGTGTTTAGGATGTTTATTGCAATTAAATACATTCAAACTAATATTTAATGGCTAATTAAAGTATTTTGCTATGTAACCTATTTATTATTATAAATAAAAACTACGATATATAAGTTTTAGATGGTATTATATATATATATATATATATATATATAAATCAACATATTTTCAAAAACATAATATTTTACACAGATCATTATTGATGGTCAAACAAATTTGATTCATTTCATAAACGTTATTTAAGAAATTGTGTAATATTTTAATTTTTAATAAATAATTTAGTTAAAAATGTTTTTAGACCATAATCGAAAAAAAATATCCAAACATTAATTCTGCTTGTATACAATGAAACAAATGAATGTATAATCTGCAAAAATATTATTTATAAGAGTTTATTGCTATCAAATAGACGGTGGTTGACTTAGAAGATTTGTTCCCGACCCAATCTATTTTTTTTGGGATGTTAAGTGTTGAGGGTCCCATTCGGAAAATTGTTGTCATGATTATTAAGATACTTCTATTAAAAACGATGTTGTTTTCATTGTCTCAATACAAAGCAATAATCTAGCCGATCACTCGTAACACTAAGAGCACAAAAATGATCGTCTGCTAGAAAAAAAACCATACACTCTCGTGATCGATCCAAAAAAGGATCAATGAAAAAAATAAAATATGTCATCATATGTGATATCGTACTCGTGCAACGAGTCGATCTCTTATTCGTTCTCGAAATGAAGACGTTTTTGTCCGGATGAGCCCAATAATGAAGAAAATAATGGCTTATTGGGTTATCCGGAAGCACCGTCGAACCTTTTGTTCTATCTTGAAATACTTATGTTCGTCCTGTAATGGCATATGTGCAACCAACAATATATTTTTCCGTTGAACATTCATATCTCAGGCACGTCCATCTATGAAAATCATAGACGATGAGATAAAAACACAATATATTATTGTTGTGTCGACGCTAGCACTAGAAAATTCATAGGTGGTCAACCCATAAAATCAATTAGTAAAACATAGACAAATGCGATGGGACATGAAATCTCGAGCAGTTTCGAAGTAGCACCCTAACATGGTTCAACTTATTACATCGAGCATATCCAAAACGAGATGTTGAGATTAAGTGGCGACCACATGCTCTATAACTGAGATTTCTTAATGACCTTCTGAGATAGCATTCTAACATTGTTCAATTCATTGTCTCCAGAACCGATTTATACTTTTGAAGTTCTTTGGACCGTATTTTGAGATCAATTCTCTAGGAGTATGATAATCCACGGAGACAATGATTACATTTTTATTACAAACAAAAGATAAAAAAATCATGCATTACTATAGTAAGAGGTTTTTTAATAAAAAATATTTTTTTTATAAAATAACCATACGTTTGTATACTTCGTTACATACCAGTAAAATATACTCCCAAACATGTTGGCAAACATATCATGAAATATAAAGCTCTTATATTAGGACAACTTAAAGCCCAAGTAGAGTAGCATATAAAAGTAGATAAGATCATGTTTACAAGAATGACGGAAAGGCCGAACGCATATCCCTAATACCATCCCGCCTATGTGCAACCCGAAGATCTCTTCGTTGATCTAATTCGATCAAGTCAATATGTTGTAAAGTTGGCTCAACAACGAAACTCTTTTCAAAACAATAAATTAAAAAAAACCCGCAAAGGTTCAAGAATTTCAACAACACATAGTTTGAATTCCCAATATGCTGAGCTCACCGAAAAAACTCGCGATCTATAACCAAAGTAAAGATTCAAAATAGTTCAAAATATTGGAGAAAATATAGACTTCAATTGAGTCAAGAATCCGAACAAAATTTATAAATACCATAATAATAATGCTCATCATACTTGAGATTATATGGCTTTGAAAGATGAGATTCACAACAATTTTGACAATGCAAAAGTTTTAAAATTCATTAAGGCCATAAATATTCTTACCTCTAAACAAAATATATCCATTCAACCTACAACACCTAGACGACGCCCAAAGTTGCAGCACCATAAGTGACCGAAGCTATGAATGTTTTTGAGGTCTTTAATGAATACTTGGATTGTAATTCAAACAAACAAATAATATGATAGATTGTTGGAGGGTACACCCTCGTAGGAATAACTATGTCATCCAGAAATCATCACAACATTGACCTTGAGGTCAAACATATAGACCAGAATTTGGTTCAGCTTTACATGATTCATTTCCCTCCAATCACTTTTGATGATGACGATTTGAGGGGGCAAGTAGGACTCCATGAGGATACAGTAATTATCATAGTTAAAATCGTGGGAGTTGAAGTCAAGAGAATCATGATTAGCATATGATACTTGCTAATATCAATTAAAAAAGAGACACAATCAAATCTAAGTCATAACATAATTATTACCTTCTAAAGAGTTTAACATGCTTAAATAGAGTCGAGAATCTAGTGATCGCACGTCAAAACTAGATTTCATTCTAGGACAAACGATTTTTCATCTTATAATGTTATTATTTATTGACATTTGGATCAACCAGATGCACACTATCGTGTTTACCATGCATTAGTGCATAAAATATATTGTTAATAACATGATCAGTGTAATTTAGAAAATAAAAATTATCAGGATCCTTATTATCTTAGAGATGATTAAAGGGACCAACTTGTCCCAATAGCGAGCATGGGAAAATAGTAAAATAAGTTACACCTGAAATGGGACAAATAGTTGTGATGACTAATTTGGCGTTTTATATACTTAATAATTAAAAACAAATTGACGATTTGGTTGTCTTTCATTGGTCTTCGAGGATATCACGAAGGTACCGACCTTGATAGCGTGCCACAAACTATTTACTAACAGTAGCTATCAGTCAATAAAGTAGTGGCAACTACCATTCTCTTAAAAGAAAGATGAGGCTATTATTATTATTATTGAGGTCAACTGACTTAGATTGAAGTGCCATATTATGGAATATTTTTACTTTTTTCGGACTGCAAATTTTTTGTTTGTGAAAAAACATAAGAAATAGAGAATGAAGGGTGCCTGTGGACTTCACCAATCTGAGATGAGCTTACCCAAAGGCGCATTATCAATCACAAGAATTTATTAATTTATAGATTATATTTCAGGAAAAAAATTATCGTTCATGAATGTTTAATTAAGGTACAGTCATATTGGCATGCATCCGAACGAAGGGGAATATACATCATTTTTTATGGAGCGAGGTTTACCTTGCTACAAGGTAATTTCCTTCAGTCTAACTAATGAAAGTGTAACATATCAGTGTTTCCTAAATAAAATATTCTCAAACCAAATTGGGTGGAACATTCAGGCGTACATCTACGATATGCTAATCACCATCAAGAATAACATAACCACCTAGTAGAATTTGAATTAACTTTCGACGAAATGAATATCAAACTTAATCCATATAAATGTACATTCAGAGTTTATTTCAAAAATATTTGGGATAATTGGTCATAAAAATAATAATACAATCAAACTATACCCGAAAAAACTATCTAATTAAACGCCCATGAAGCTACCTCGAAACATCAATGAGGTCCAGATTCTGATGAGAAGATTATATAATTAACCGATTTATTTCTAGATCTTCTGACAAGTTCTCTCTATTTTTTTCAAGTACTTAAGGGCGTTCGATGATCCAAATAGACGTCATAATGCAATGAGACATTCCAAAGACTAAAAAAACACACGATCTCTCCTAAAATCCTCACACGCCCAATCCTATGTTGCATTATTTACCTATACTTACAAGTTTCTGATCATATTGTTAATGCATCATTAGCATAAGAATAATAAGTCACATGTCAATCCTTTTATTACGTCATCTAATTATTTCTCACTTCCAAAACTCGGTAGTTGCGATTGGAGAAGTTAGCACTAATTATGGTGGTGGTTGTGAAGTATCAGGAAAAATAACACAATCATAGGCTATTCTAGGATATTTTAACGTTAATTTTAAACCACGAAATGCTATCAAAGTTCAGGCTCTAGAAGACTTTCTCATCAAATCTCATGCAGAAATGTCAAACCCCTCAGAGGAGAATCTCAAACTAATGTGGACAGATCAAATTGATAAGAGATAAAACAATCTTGACTCTACAGCTGGTATTCAGCTAACATATCCTTTAGATGACCATCTACATCAATTCATCAATTTCATATTATATACATCAAATAATGAGATCAAATATGAACCATCAATTGTAGTGCTTCGGCTCCCCCATATTTGTAGGGTATGACACACAAACTATCTCATTGATTTTAGTAGCAACCGTGCTTTGGGGGAAGCCAAATAAAATAAAGATACATTTATCCTTTATGTAGAAAAACGACAGGTTGAGGCCTCAAAATATGAACATGTAAAATATGAACATGTACCTCAGACGGAATATAAATTTGTTGATTCTCTAGCTTCCTCTAGAAGCTCTGAATTTAAACTATGGATAATAGTGTAAGAAAAAAAATGTAATATACCATCCAAAATGGGTTGAGCCTCTTGATTCCACTTTCAAGGCTATGGTTATCAATGAGCAACCAGATTGGTGAACTCTGATCTTAACATATCTTATAGACGGGTTTCTTCCAGAAAGAAAAGTGAAGGCTAGAAGTATCAAAATGTGATCAATTTGTTATGTGCTAGTAAAAAAAACTCTTTATGACTAACGGTTAGCTAGACCTCTTCTTTTTTTATTAGTTTCAAACAAATAAAAATTTTATATCTGAAGAGCTCAAAATGAAGAATGAGGTGTTTATCGTGGTTATAACGTTTCTATAGGTGAATCATATTATCTCACTAAAAATGCCTTATAGTATACAAGGAATTTATGCAACGCTACAATAAGTGTAATTAATTTTCCAACAAATTCATATCACAACACTGTATATGGATTCAGTCTTTGAAGTTTTTCTTTTTAATAGTATATGAGAATATGCAATCATAAACCCTTGATAATGGGTTTCAGTTCTAAGACAATAAACTAATTTTATCTTGCAGAACCAAAGACATTCAGTATAACTACTCTACCGATTTTCACCCTCAATTGATGGGCAAGTTGAGGTGACTAACCTAAACCATTTTTAGTGGGATACACTGTTCTTCAAAGGTTTTGCAAGGAAGTGGCCTATAAATATTATAGTCTTACCAAACTATCACAAGAAGCACGACGATGGAAACTTCTTTTGCCCTGTTTTACAAAATGGAAGTTATGGTCCTAGCATAAGCATGTATGATTTCTTCCTAAGTAAAAAAATATGATGAAAGAATAAATTGGCGCAACCAAAATACAAACAAGATCTAGTCGAAGATAAGCATATTAAAACATATAACAAAATAGAGCATTATTAAACGACAATGCGCAACATGTTTGATTTTTAGATTTTCTTTCAAGAATTACAAATATGGGATAATGTCCTTCAAGGGGTATTTATTCATAAAAAGATAAAGCCCTCTGACCATTTGGACCAAATTAGAAAAAGGACTTTACATTGTAACAACTAAAGTAAAGTCAAGAAACTTACAAACTGATTGGTGCAGAGGGACATCCTTTCTCTCACACCCATGAACTATGGAATATATTTTATGTTTCCTAATGATTATATTATCTAAAATATATTTTACTTATGATATTTGAACATATCTTACAGTTATAAACTTTTTTACTCTCTTTTTATGTCTTTATGTACAGTTGGTACGCTCTTTTCTACTTCAGTTATGTGGGTAATTTTTAACAATAAACCTTATTATGAATGTATTTTGATATCTTCTTAATTTGTATACTTTTATATTTATGTGTTAGAATCTTTAATGGACAATGAATTTCGAACTGTAACATCAAAATATTCAAAGTGTTATGAGAGTCATTATCAAATTCTACATCATGGCTCTCATGTCATAGCACCTTATATGCAAAGTAGCTCTTAAGCTAAAGCACTACAAGTGTAAAGCGACGTAAGATTCAGAGAACCAAAATTATGTTAAACGACTTCCAAGTCAGAGCATAAATGTGCATGGCCCCCGAGTAGAGATTCTGAGTCATACATCTAATATTTACATTCATGACAGATAATCTTGAAAAAGGTTCAACATACTTGTTGTTGTGAAAAATCACATAAAAACTATATAAGCGACACATCGTTAATTCTTATTAACATTCTTATAATATATTCACATATATAAACAAAGTAAAAAGATGATAATAACTCAAACCAATCGGAATGTAACCAAACTAAAAAACTTTTTGCAAATAAACAACTAACAATAAGACATATTTATACTAAACAAGAAATAACCAAATGTATCTATATACTCCAACAAGACTGTTTACAAGAATAAGACATGTATTTTGGCAACAAAGCCCAAATGATCTATTTGCGATAGCCAACTGAAACCCTAAATGGATTCACATTGAATGGATTTGTTCAAAATTAAAAAGCAGAGTACGAGCAAGATACTTCAAAAATAAATTAAGTTTTATTAATATTCACTATCGTTGAAAATATTTAATACAAAAAAACTAGCAAAATAGCATTAATACCCTTCGACATACGAATCTGACGAAGTGGTATTTCATCCACTATCTAACTATTTTGCAAGGTTATTTAGTGAGATAAGTTCCAGTTTCTCAAAGAAACACATGGGAGGATATACTTCATGCATATCATTAGAATTCCTGAATTTGGGATGACACATATCTAACCTATTTGGAAGAAACTCTCCTTTTCATATCTCCATCTTATCTCGAAGAAACTTCGGCCTTATTTATTGGGGAGCAATAGACACCTTAAGAACCAGGACCATGTCCAACTCAGTATATTGCATGGCCCTAATAAGAGACTCATTCCCTATTCATCTAAATTTTATGGAATTCGTAAAACACGAGTTTCGTAATTCTCTAAGCTCGGGCTCATGGAATTCCAGTTTTGTAGCAAACTCTATAATAAAATGATCGAAAGCATGCTCGAATCTTCTTGTTGTATATACGACTAATGTGAGTTTTTTTATCTAATTAAAGGATTATTTTTAGATTATCCATTCTGTCCAACTAATCCTTCAACTTCGTCACTCTATTTTGGTACAACTCCCAAAGGATCTTGATTTTCTTTATTTCAGAATTTATTCTCTCACACTTGATGAACCGAAACTAATCAAAATATATTATTATACTATTAACGACTAAATCATGTTCAAAACGGGTTTGATATTCTATTAGATTTTTTTAGAAGAAACCGAGGCTTATTCTCCGGTAAATTTACCAGTCTTAATAATAAAGTCCGAAAATTGGGAATTACCCATGTGCTATCCTCTTGTGCTCTTACCCCCATATAAAAAGAATTGGAAATATCCCAAAAAACGTCAAACTTAACCAGGTAATGATAACCGTAACAACAACATAATTAGGATGGATAATGAGCTAACCTTAATATCGAGCTCAACTTGTTGAGACATAAATTTTAACACAGACTTCTCAAACTTAATGCTTCGGTATCCTACATACACCAACTTTTGAGAACTTATTTCTCTAAACCTTATGAGGACCAAGGCAAAAATTATTTGTTGTAAACATGAAATCATTGGTTACGACCTGGTTAGGATGGATCTCGATTTCTAAAGGGCTAAATCATTTTAGATATTATTTACCATGTTTCCCGACAGAGGAAGTTAAATGATCATCATTTTATTTTATGAATATACAAAGAGTTTCAAGCAAATAAATCTCTACCGTTGTAGGTATGACACATACCGTATAAGAATTTTACTATGTTTGAGGTTATTCCTCGCATAGTATTCAACATAGTCTCTCAGCTTCACTCTATTTCCTTTATTTGTTTTTTACTTTTTCATAATCGGGTTACCACCATGTGTTGTATGAATGAGCCATTTCTCAATAAATCTCATCATTTGGGCACATCCAGCTTCATTCTGCAACTAGTTTACATTTCTCACATCTTTTATATAGGATCTTGTTAGGGCTATGCGATCAATAATTATTGGTTATTTTCCTCTCCTGTAGCTTTTTGGTAACCTCATATTTACAAAGTACGATTTTTTTTATACGAACAAGGGTCATAAAGGATATGTTTTTATAGAAAAAATTATGTGATCAACACATTGATTGGCTTCATAGTGATCAACCACATTTGTATTTTCTAATTTGATGGGGATATTAATGGAAGTGGCAAAGCTTGCTATCATAATTTCACTAGAAATAAACACCTTATACGAATCATCATCCCTAGACTAGTATATAAATATGATACAATTCCAAGGGGAAAGAAGTGTGTGATATGATTTACCCAACTTGATCATGGTGGCCCTACTCAAACGGTGGAAAGTTTTATTCCTCAAATCATGTATTTTATTAAATATACATGGATATTCTACAAGATTCCAACATACATTCATTTTATATAAATTCAAAGTTATGTTAAGAAGATAAAAAAAGAGAAGATTAATTATAAAACCCAATCGTCGGCAATGATCACCTCCTTGCAAAACCTACCTATTTCCCATGCTTCGGTGATAAAGAAAGATATTATATTTCAAAATAAAAATGTAGTAGTATAGACTATCTTCCTGAGAGTTTGTGAACGTATTAGCTAACAAATCTTTCATGACAAAAGAAAACTTGGCATAGTTTGTGACCATTATCGTGGCTATAAGTGTCTCACAACCACTCGATATCAACTTCCGTAAACACATTTTGAACAATCGGAAAAAATCAAGAAACATCGGGTGAAAAGAAAGATGTACTCCTACATCGACACACAAGTGAGGAATATCTCTTAATCAATAAAATGATCTACTAGCATTCCCCCTATTCGGAAATATAATCTCTACGAACGCATGTATATTGTAATACTATAAAAAATAATCAAGTATTGCTTGTGGATTCCACAAGCAGAACCGCTTCTATATTAATATGAATATTTGTCAATACAAGTTTTGAGTTCCTAGGGCAATCGGTCGTTATCATATATACTAGTTTTACCATCTTAGATTTGTTTTTTGAATTTTCTTATCTATTGTCTCTCTTGAATTGAAATTCTCCAACTTTGGTCGTTCTCTATGTTGACATTTAATATTCCAAGCATTCAGAGTCACATTACGTTTCTCGTCTGCATGATACTTTCAAGTAAAAAAAGGAAGACAAAAACATTTTATTGCGAAGGAAAATCATGAGAAACATTGTGATTTTAAAAAATAAAAAAAAATAAGAAAAACAAATACATCAATAATGTAAAGTTTTATTTTATTATATAAATATTCTTCAACTTGACTGTGCAGGTTTCACTGAATCAACAATTAAGAGAATGTACCTAACGATATTGGTAAATTAGTCCAAAAATCGTTAGTGCGTAAGCACAAAAAATGAAACACCCTCTGGATAGCTAACCGTCAATCGACTTGATACTGTGTTTTATTTTTCTTGCTGAAACACTTCACATGCAAGTTTTTTGTGTTTTCCTATGATATATTTTTGTTTAGTTAAGCGCCCGAGTCTCTTTTGAACTATTTCCAAGGACTCAGATAAATCCAAAAACACTGGTATGACCCATTTATTTTTGTCAGTCTAATTTGCATTAATAGTATTCGTGATGTTTTCACTTTAAAATATTCTGTTGGCCACCCACTTAGGTAAATTTAGCAACCACGTTTTTTACTTCGAAAAATCATATCCGTTAATCTAACATTATACTACCTATTTATTTACTTTTTTTTCTTTGGAAAAATTGAGTTTTTTTATTCTAATAGAGGTATTGGACAACAAAAATATGATCAACACCAAATTAAGCTCTTCAGAATCAATACAATTCAGCTAAGGCATAAATGAGTCTCACAGAGTATGAGATAAGCAAAACACAAATACCCTCTTAAACAAATGCTCTCCGGACCGGTCATTCAATTTAGAAAATCCATATCAACCTCTCATCCAAATTGAATCAATAGGGCTTAGTCTTGCTTTCTCTTTAACTAAGATTCATATACCTGGTTATTCGCTCGAACCACTAACCCTTACCTTATAAGCTCAACAATAACGAGATATAAACAAGACAACAATTGGTTTCACATGAACTACTCGACTTATTTTGTGTACTCTTCCCTCATTTCGTTCAGAAAGACTAAAAGATCAGTGACTATGGTTAAATTTGTAATTTGGTCGAATCTTAATTCGTAAAAAATAAAGTTAAAACTTAGTAGCGTATTCTGATCAAATTAGGATTTAATGAATATTAATGTGTAATAATATATTCTTTATTTGTAACTTAATATATAAATTCCAACGTAAAAAATTCATATCACATTTTGGACTATTTATCTTCATTTTTAATACATTTTAATTTTAAAAAATATTATTTTTTCGTCACAATTCATCGACCAAACAAATTTATCTCACCTAGAATAAAATAATATTATAACATAATTTCTTTCGAAAAGATGTTCGGATATATTTAAAGATTAATACGATTCGGCTGAAAATTATCATTAGCCTTTTATGTTTTGTACTTGTTCCAAATCAGTATTATTAGTTCATTTTTATCTTCAACTAGTTTTCAAGTTTTAAATCTTTGCATATTTAGTCCCGCACGTGCGACAGTTTAGGAGCAGTCATATTTGTCTTCACGTTTTAAAACTTTACATGTTTAGCCCCACACGTATTACTGTTTAGGAGCGACCATAGTCTTCCCATTTTAAAACTTTACACATGTTTAGCTCCACACATGCAATTGTTTAGGAGCGGCCATATGGCTGTTCAAACATTATATTTTACATTTCCACTATTTTGTCAATAATACATACTTTTTAAATTTAAATATTATTGGTGAAAAATTAGAGATGTATTATTGACAAAAAAAATTAACGGACTAAATATAAAATGAAAATTTACTGTTTGAGTTATCAGGTAATAACTCCTAAACCACTGCAAGGGTAACCGAGTTGGTTGAGTAAGGCATGTTTGTGACCAAAGTTCATGAGTTCGAATCCTTCTACATACACTTTCTCGGCTGAGCCTGCCACCTTGTTTGGTTTACCTTCTCGCGTTGGCTTGCAAGCTATCGCGTCAGACTGACGCTTTACCCTGTGCGTACTCATTGCACTCTAAATAACAACGGCAGATTCTCTCAAAAAAAAACTAGACCTATAAAATTTTAAAACAAAAACATTAATGAAATAACAAATTCAAACAAAAAAGAACTAACTGTAATTTCTACCATAGTAGTATATTGTATTGGTTATAACTTTTAAAATATCTACGCTAGATATCAGTGAAAGTTCTAGTCTAGTGTCCATTAACGTACAGATTTACTTTTCTTCGTTTGGTAAAATTAAAGTTTTTGTCCTTTAACTTTTAGTTTTATTTTTATCTTATGTTTTCTGATCATCTAAGTAAGTGAGGATGTAAATTGATTCTTATTAAAGTATATCGAAACTTTTGGAAGAAGGTTAATTATTCAATTATATTCGCATTAATATATTTGATAACATTAATGAACGATACTTAACACAATATTTAATAATATAATAATATTTTAATATATAGTTAATTAATGATAAATTAGACTATACTACAATACTTTTTTTTTCGTAGTAAAAAATTATAAATTAAATAAGTAACGCAATTCCGATTCCAAGAACTTAGCTTGCAAGAAATTCTATCCAGGTGGTGTCGAGTTGGTTGAGTAAGACATGTTTGTGATCAAAAGTCACGAGTTCGAGTTTTTTTATATATGTTTTTTTCACCAGACATTTTGTATGGTTTATCTTCTAACGTTGGTTTTCATACTGATGTACACATTCGTTGAATAGTGGTTACGAGTTTTTTTGAAAAAAAAATAGTTTGCAAAGGACCAAAGCAAGAAAAGATGGAGAATGAAACACCCAAATAGTAAATATAGCATTTTGAGATTGATAATTATATTTTAGTGCCTTTGTTTTTTTGCATAAAAGTGATGTACATGCTGAACTCTTTTCTGAGTCAGAATCGACTCAAGTTGAATCATCCGAGAATTTCCCTTTCTTTTTTATTTTCAATATAAAGTAAACGTGGTTACTCACTTTAAATATATACCAACCTTCTTTTCCTTAATACTTCAATTATATTTTGTAAAATAGACGTTGAAGTTTTAGCAACTATTATTAGTTATAATGTTATTAATAAAAAATCAAATCGGTGGTATACTTTTCTACGAATATTAAGTACGAAGAAGTACCCTCCACAATGAATTGACTTTTTATTTTTTCATCTATTTAGTCACAAACATCATCAAAAGAATCACCGATAATCTTTACAATATATAACTTTGTTTTCTCAGTTTGTTTTACTTATGTTATCTCGAGTTTAAAATGGGATTGGTTTTAATTTTTTTTTTTTTATATTTAGTTATTTTTAAAATATTTTTTATAGGCCTTTATTAAAATATATGAAAAAATTATTTTTAAAATATAAATTATTCAATTTTTTTCAAAATAGAGACGAAGTGTATATTTTTTAAAAAATTACAAATTCTTATGATACAATATAAACTCGAATGATCAATTGTCTAGAATTTGATAAGGTGAAAAAATTATATGTAAAAACGAAAACCAAAAATCAATTGTCACACTATCGAATAATTGAAAAATCAATTACGTTTTAAAAAACCTTTTTTAAAATCGTATTTGTTTTATATGTGTAATTTTCTCTCGTAAAACTATCAAATATAATTTTTGGACCGTTAATTTGTCATAAAGTTTATTTATTTTATTTGGTATATTATTCTAATCGAACATGTTTCATCAATTAGAATATAATTAAAAAACAGAAACGAACAGCACACCTATTATTTGAAAAATATACAAATATGAAAATATAGTTTTAGAGTGATGCTTTATATTAAAAAAATACAAATATAACAAATTAAATCTAAAAAGCTGCCTTTTGACAAGTAATTTGTACAGGGTGGTTATTGGTAACGGTAAAAGTACTTCCTTCTGGTATGACCCATGGCTTCTTTCTAAGCCACTGAATTCTCATTATGGAGAGAACATCATCAGTGACTCTCGTCTGGGATCTAATCTCAAGGTCTCAGACATCATCCACAACGGTAATTGGAACTGGTCTGCTAATATTCGACCGACGAGAGCCCGAAGTCGACTGCATCTATTAGAAATTAATAACCTAATCCTCTCTCTTCCTCCTCCTAACATCGTCTCCATCGATGTTCCTTTATGGACTGCAAAAGCAGGAAAGAACGCTTTTTCTGTCAAGGACACATACAACGCTATTCGATTGCCCAACCCCGATGTGGGTTGGGCTGGATTAGTCTAGAGTAAATATAATATTCCTTGCCACTCCTTTATTCTTTGGCTTGCTATCTTAGGCAAGCTTGCTACCAGGGATAAACTTCTCGGTTGGGGTCAAAACACCCCATCTGAATGTGTCCTCTGCAATTCTGATTTTGAATCTATCTCTCACATTCTCTATGATTGTAGTTTCACTCAGAATATTTGGTCATCTGCCAGTACTAAACTGGATTTCCCTTTTACACCTCAGTGCTGGGAATCTTGGATTATCGAGGCGTTAGAATGGTCTAACTCTCGTGACCACTTTCTCTGGCGTACTTGCTTTGGCGCGGTCACTTACCATGTTTGGAAGGATCGAAATGCAAGAATTTTTTGTTCCGCTCCAGTCCTGGTTTCCTTAACATTCCATCGTATCGTAGAAGATCTACGATACCAATTCCAGGGCACCAAGATTAGCTGGCTATAGGATCTATATAAATGCTTCTTCTTACTCCCTTCTCTTATTTGCAGGATTTCACGTTCCATGTCTACCAGAGGTCCCCAAGACGATCTGATCAAGTCAAAAGGCCAAGATCCAATTATGTCGAGTCATCTGCCACAGTTATTATCAATCCCTATGTTTTTATGTTGTATTTCTTAACAAGGTGCACCTTTGATCAATAGACTCAAATCAGTTTATTTCAGTTGTTTATGTCTCCTCGGGGTATGCTCCAGATCTCTTGTATAAACTATTTTACATTTATTTAAAGTTTATTTTCACCAAAAAAAATCTAAAAAAGCAAATAAGACACATTAATAATAATAATAATAATAAAACAAACAACAAAGTACGAACAAAAAACTAAGTAAATCATTAAATTAATATAGATATAATTATCATAATTCACTTCACAATATAACCAAATCACGTAAAAGATTGGAGAAGATAGATTGCATTGATAAATTAAAAATAAACATTAAAATATGATTACGTGATCAAAATCTATGAACATCAAATGGTCACTATAAATAATAAATAATATTTTACTTTTCGATTATGAGTTGATTTGTTTTATAAAAATCCAACCATTTTTATTAACATTTTTTATTATTGCATATACGGTTGGCTAATATGTTTTAACAAAATTACATCAAATTTTTGAACCCGGTCGTGAAATAAAATGTACTCAAAGAGAGAACAAAAAAATTATTGAAAAAACTTGACTCGGCGTGTACCAACCTTGCAACATGTTTTTTCTCTAATCGACACTATGACCAATTTTTATATTGACCTAACGATCTTATTCTACCAAAAATAATTATTTTCAAATAAAATCTGACAAACTATAACAGTCGCAAAGATTATTAATATCCAGATTTTGATAAATATTCAACATTTATAAAATTGTGCAACCCGTATCTTAAAATTCGGCATCAGATGACCATTCAAACACTAACAAAAAAGATGACACGTTGGAATTTAGATCTCTATAGAATTACCATGCCTATATAAGAGTTTTCCTTCAAAAATCATGTCAGGTATGTCAATGATGTTCTTTATCATCTATAAAATAAGAAGAGTTATGGTAAGATGACATCTAATCAATCTATGTCTAACTGATAAAGTAGATCACAGTTTCACCATTGTAACCATTGTAGACGAGCTACACAAAATTTATAAACTTTTTCCGACGGTTTGGATCTTAGTTCTGCACCCTTAAAACATTCATGGGTCGAAAGTTTCATAAAATTTAACTTAAATTTGAAATACACCATCACTCATTCCTATATTGTTCTAGAGATTTTAGAAGGGAATAAAATCTTAAAATTCAATTAAATTTATTACATTTACAAATATTTTTCAAAACAATTCATGGTCATGTAAGAAAAAAAGACGAAAAACGAGGAGGTTAAATCAATGTAAACAAGTAGAGCAACTCGATCGTCACAAATAACATCCCAACAAGTTCTAAATAAACAATAATAATCATAACGAGCCTTTTTTTGTGTTTCGTATTTATTCACTAAAATTCACAAACTGAAAGAACTCGAGTAGTCATGGTGAAAAGGTATGCAAAATAACACTTACATTAAAACACTGTTTTTGTGGAAATTATCAAGGTAAACGACTCACGAAGTACTTACTATCTCTCAAATAAATTATCAGATATTCCAAACTAACTCGTATTGTAGATGTATTAAAGCATTTTTATCATTTTCATCATATAAGATGTGGTGTGACTTTGTTCAGACATACAATACCAAGCCAAAGATGGTAACTAGGCTTCAAAGCTAATTAAAATTGGAGTTCAGAGATAAAGATAAAGAAGAAGATAACACGATAGTATTATTGAATGATGAGATTATTATCTCGAGATCGTAGGTTAGAGTTCGTATTTATAGTTAGGCTATAATTATAAAGTCACACTTATTACATAATAAATAACCATTATATCACAAGTTGACTTGCATTAATATGGTAAAACATACTATTTAAGCATGTGCATGGACTTTTAATAAAGTAAGATTTGATCAGAATACATATATTAGTGCTTATTCGAGCCACTTATAATAACGGGGTTTGAATAAATTACATATCGAGCCCTTTAACAACTCGAGTTCAGCTATATTATAAATATAACCCTCATCAACAGTCTTCTATAGTGCGAATAAAATAAATGCAGAGTATGAATACTCAAATTGTAATCGTACTATTGCCTTGTGTGATTTTTATTTACTAAGGCTAGATTGCATGGGCTGAGCATTCGACCGAATGATCAGTCTTTAAATTTTTTGGTTGACCAAACCCTCGTAACTTGACTAAAAAGTTGATCTTCTGACTTTGGATTTTTTTTATCTAAATAACTAACCAGTCTGATTAGCCTATTGAGTTGAGAGGATGTTCGCTGTGTGTTGATCTTCCTCTATGATAGACCTATTTTTCTTTACCCAAACTACCATGAATCGGGAGATGTTTATTCACTACTAGCCTTATTTATGTCTCATGAAAGACTCTTCACCATCCAAAAACTCTCTTAAAGAAAAAGAATTCAACTTTTCTGAAGGGAAAACAATACAAAAACAAGTAATTGACTTCTTGCTTCATTGCTACACTTTTCCAAATAAAATATTTGTTGTTATTTTTCCTAAGTTGATAGCCCCTCTAATATTTCAAAGTGAACATAATATGATTATTATGAATTGCAAAAAATTAAGAAAACAATAACCATAGCAACATATTAGAAATTGTCCAAACCTGCAGGCATACAACATAAAAGAACAAATAACTCATTATTTCCCAAGCCTATGGGAAAAAAATCAAAAGAAAAACGAGGACATGTTGTTGCATGAGCCAATAAGAAACAATTAACAAAAAATAAAGCCCAATTGTGAAAAAAAAGTTTTTTTGAGAATCATGAGATAATCGAGTGTAGAGTTTATTGTGTAGAGAATGAAACATAGTGTAATAAAAAAATATGACTATCCAAAGTGTGATAGAGACGCACCGCTCGTGCAACAAAGACTATTGGTTTTTTTGGCTAATAACGTAAGGTAGATTATCATTGTCATTGATATATTAAGATTCGGGTGATCAAGATAGATTTTATATCCTCATAAAAGACAACATGGTGTTGTGGTGTAATTTTTTCTTATTTTTTCTTTTGCGTATATCGCAATTTATTAAACCATTTGTTGGAAAAACAATTATCTAGCCTTCTCTTCTGTTGTTCTAAAAATGTTGTGATATGTGTTGTAATTGGATTTAGTGTCCTACAAAGTGAAAAATAAATTCGAATAACATTTATGACATAGATGTCTCATCTCAAAAGGCAACAGAGGGGGAGCGATCCTCAAAGGTAAAAAATAGTATCAGTAGAGGCACAAGCGACTGTTGTCCCAAATGATGCAGTATCATAGAAGAGAAAGATCCAAATGATAATAGACGAGCTCTTGTATGTGAATATAGTTCACGTGTCCTGTGATGTCAGCAATTTGTAGTCGCATGAAGATTTTGATCTCGGTATTGTATTCCCGCATTAGTAAGGATTAGGTTTCCCATCGATGGTTAGACTTTACTGGACTATCTTAGTTATAAAGCAATGTTCTTTACATACACACTTAATGTGGTAATTTGGCTACTTTTACACCCAGTGATGTATGACTTCTTCCGATTAAGTATAATTTTCCAGAATCATTTGGTGACAAATAGCTAGAGGATAATGATAGTCGTAATCATGATCATGAATTACGCGGAGGTGACCTTTTACTTGGAAGAACTTATATCAATTACATAAATATATTTTCAAAATAGAGGTTATATTATTTAATGGTTATACATAGTCAATGCAAATTGGACGAGGATCTTTTACATGGCCAATGGCGAGGGAAGATATTCTTAATGGTTGGGCCTTCACACATAAGTTGTTGTTTTTTCCGGATCTACTTAATTCATATCAATGCGTATATAAATCTATATGATATACATATTCACATATTAACCCCAACTGTTTCCTCAAAAAACAAGTCTTGATGAAAGCAAAGTTTCATCATCTAAGTGATATTTCTACTATACGAAAGGGAACGTATTATTGTACCGTATTATAACCTTATAGAATTTTGTTGTGCTTGGGTACTGGTATGAGAATGACGGTTTCTATGAGGTTATATGTCTTGGCGCAAATATGATGAGAAAATGTGTATGGCTTTTGATCCTGCCAATGGATTTCTTATCTACGAAGGCGAGATTTCCTGGTATGGTTATGTCATTGTAGAAAATAAAAAATAGTCCAATGGACTGTGATCCGATAAAGGAAACAATATTTATAATACCATCCAACGAGTGTTGATATCGGGGAGAGATAAGCGCAACCCGTTCGTTCGGGGTATGGCAAGATGTGGTTGTACAATATGACACATGTTGGTGAGCAAACCGATATAAATTTGAGGATGATCGAGAAACAAAGTTAAGATCAACAGAGCACGCTACCTAGTTCGTAAAAAGATCTTCAAACACAATGAATAAATGTGTTGAGTATATTTTCATTGTTATAGAGGTATTTATGTTTATGCTCACATCTTGCGATAAAAATCAAGAGGAAGGAAAGTATCCATTGAATGTCTTTATCATGGATTAGTGGGAAAATATAACCTCATATGATATCACTTTCTAATTTTTGTCGATCATTCTCAAGATATGATGAAAATTTTAAAAATATTGTCTCGTTTACAATAGCACGACATATGGGCTAAGAGGTATGTATTTAATCATGCGGCTCGACAAGTTGAACTAAGACTCAAGGTAAGTTTAATGTTTCCCTTTTCATTTTTTGTTCATGTGAGTAGTGCCATGATGACATAGATTGATTCATAACATGTTATTGGCAATTATTTCGAATACGTTCTTAAAGGACCATGCAGATGGTCATCGGTCGTATGCACGCTTAAGTTTATTTGTTTAGGCTTGATCGAATCATTGGGGAATGTGTCTCTGATTGATGAGGTTATTGCTTTATACACCCGATTGGTTAAAGAGAAATATTGGTGAAAAGTATAAGCCTTTATGGACTTATACAATGGGAGATTAGTAGGGTGAGATGACATATATGCCAAGATCCAAATATTTGAGGATATAATTTTGTAGATTACGATATCTATGTGTACAAAGAAAGATGTCAAAAACACTTTGATGATTCCAATCAAGGAATTTGTTAACGAGTGGGAGCTCAATGATAATACTTTTTTTATGGTGATTGGTCCCCTACAGATGCGTTTGAGGACTCCTTGCGACATGGGGACCGGTCTGTATTGTTGGTGGAGCCAAAAAACCTCTTAACTCCATTTCCCAAAGTATAGATAATGAGTGAGATAAATCCTATTTTTGCCATTGTTTCGTGTTGATTATGTTTGAAATACTTTGTTAATCTTTTTTTTTTCTGTAAATAATTTTTTATATTTGAAACCAAAATAGAACTTCGTATATACTTTTTGAATGAACATTTTTTGGTATTTTCTAATAATTTATGTTTTTATCGTAGTAAGTTTGTCTAGTGGATGCATATAATACATTGTTATTCGTTTAATACAAACAAACTTTTTTACTATTTTTTAGTTTAAACAAGTCATTTAGCTCAGAAGCCTTCTGATAGGTTTGGGAAAGCCTCTCATATTTATTTTATGCATATATTAGACAATACGGTAAGTTCGTTAATGAGACAAAATAATTTATTTCTTAGATTATTTTTACGTATTGTCATACATCGACAAGTTTGTCAAGCTTCCATTGGGGTGATCACTCCTAGATGTAGATGCAAGTGCTTATATCAGAACCTTGTCTTATGGGTCATGCACATATATTGGATATGAACGACATTATGGAAGTTTTAGATATTTTGGGCATGAGAGTCGCTAAATGAGCTTTGTATCAGGCATGAGGGTCATTACACAAGATTTCTACCGGACATGAAAACCATTACGCAAGTTTTATATTAGGGTTGAGAACCATTATAAAACTTTCATATTGGGCATGAAAGTTGCTACACATATCTTGAATTGGGCATGAGATCTGATATCTTTGATTGATGCTCGGGCACGAGAGCCTTTATGCACAGCTTGAATCATGACTCCCGAGGGCCAATCATGATTTTGAGAAACTCGCATCACTTGGACAATTTGATGCTATTTCTTGAGAGCCTATTTCTATTTAACTTTCCAAAAATAGAATATAAGAGCCTACATAATAAATTTCACTCAAAATTCATTCATGATATAATACTTTATAAAAAACCACATACATCACCAAAGTAGTAAATATTGCACATACAATTCAATATATATTATGAGACCATCGAAGCTTACACCTTATAAAAATTGAAAAAGAACATAGTATAAATAACTTCGAAAAACATATACCCTTAAAATGTAATTTTAGGAAACATTTAGTTTGAAATGTTCTAAATTCCAAGGGTGGGGGATATGATATCCTTTTTATCAATAAAATTATAAGTAACTGAATTTACCTTAGTTGTTACAGTGTCAGGTCTTTTTAAGTTTGGCCCGAGCTTGCTGAGGGCTTTATTTTACGTATGAATGAAGATTCTTATAAAACCCTTATCCCGTGTTTGAAATTTAAGATATTTTATTTATTTATTTATAACTTATTCCAACTATAATAGTTTGGTTAGTCACCTCAACCTGCTCATTTACTTGGTATGATAGGGTGACGAAATTTTTTGTTGTCTATCCCGGGTTCTGCAAAGAAGATAAGTTCCTAGTTTCCGAAGTGCATCACGTTATCAAGACCTCATGATCCCGTACTCGCAACCAATTTTAGTTTGGATAAATTGTACCACTTGTTATGATCGAGTTCTTACAAGTGATTACTATTTGAAAAATAAGTCGATTTTTATGAGGATAAAACTTTGTTTGCCTGATGGTTTTGATAGGGGCCCCATGATGCTTAAACATCATGGTTTACAAGGAATGGTTTTTAGTATCAACTCCATATGTATCCTTGAGAAGTAAATTAATTTATAACTCGTTGGCACGTATCACGTTATTACAAAAATGCATTGGCATCAACAAGTATTGTGTGTCAATAGTATCTTGACATTAAATTTTTATTATTAAAGGTTTTATACCCACACGGGGCAGTAGAAAGGATGATTTGGTACCCAACCATAAAAAAAGCTTGAAACCCCACGATGATAGATAATTTTGTCAAGTAGTTAGTAACAAGAATATCATATTTGGACACTTATAGCTTCAACTTTCTTGTTCGGGAGTGTTCCTTATCTGAAGTAAGCTAGTATTGGAGAGTGCCAACCAGATGACTCACTGATAGCCATAGATTCACATGATGATTCAGAATCCTTAGCCTGTGATGATTAGTATACATTATGTTTTGTCTTATGTGATGACTTGTAACTCAGATTCAAAGCTTTCTAAAGATGCAACTTCATCAACTATTTTATTTTCAACCTGTGATATTTTCTCGTACTGCACTTGTTAAATTTTGAGGCATCACCCAATAACTTTGATAGATAGAGGATAAAGGTATCCTATTTGGCTTTGGCTAATCCTAAAGCATGATTGACTACCCGTTGTGAGTAAATAACAAATCTTACGCATCGTGCCCCACATATTTATGCGAGTTAGAGACCTACAATGGTTATTTCCTATTTGGCCTTATTGTTCGAGACAATAAATTCAAATCAGATAGATTGATAAAGAGGTCCATCAATGGAGACATTAGCTGAATACCAGCTCCAGCGCCTTGATTATTTAAGCCTCATCCTGTGGGGATATACCATTTAGTCTAAAATTCATCGAGAAAATCTACTAGAGACTGGGTTCCAATGAAATTTGGTTGAACCTCATGTCAAAATCTTCCATATTTACAGACCATTGTGATAGCATGCTAAATTGTTTTGGATTTTGGAGGGTATTTCTTAAACAAAACGATGTTGGGATCATAATTGTATATCTTAGAAAGTATAACCTCGAAAGCCACTATTAGAGTTAGTGCAAACTTCTCCAGTTACAAATACAAAATTTTGGCAGTGATGATGGATCTGCTGATGTTGTATATAGCTTTGAAGGTGACTCATTCTTTTGTAACTAGTATTATACTTATAACTTAGTATGATAATGTTGAGTACAAATAAAGAGTTTCATATGAGTTTGGTCACATGAGGAATTTAAAGAAAGCCAAGTGCTTGTTGCATCAAGTTGAACTAATAAACACCCTTAAATATTGGAAAAATTGGTACATTTTTCAGAGGATCGAGAGATGAAAAAGGTAAAGAGAAACCATCATTCTCGTGAGGAATTTTAACTTTTTGATCTACTACATTAGCTCTATGGCCACTAGATTCGGTAACTAAGTTTGGTATGCTTTTATCTTTTTTTCACTAACCAAATACCATGAATATAATGGACTATAAATGTACATTTATTTGGATTGGGTCTAAGCTTGACTGCTCAAAGGTTATTGAAGGTCTCTTCTAGGTTAGAGAGGTGGTTATGTTCTTCTCATATGATAATTATCATTTCATTGATGTATGTCTTAACGTTCTATCATATTTCGCAATAAAAGACCATGTTCACCGAACATTCATATGTCGCACATGCATTAATTAAACCAAAATGAATTAATTTTTAACAGCGTAGAGCTTTGTTGATCATGATGGTCATATTCTTCTCATCATCGGGAATGCTTAAAAAATTGATTGTATCCAAAATAGACATCCGTGAAAGATAGTAGTATTTTTCCAAAAGTGGTATTCACTAGTTGGTCGATTCTTAGGACTGAGAATGGATATTTTGGGAATGCTTAGTTGAGATCAGTAAAGTCCACACAAATCATACACTTAATAATTTTAATAGTATAATGGTTCCTTGATATGATTTTTTTGGCTTAGTCGTTTGGCATCAACAGTGTTAACCTCAAATTTATCATATGAAAAGGCTATGTGACTTTGCTTGTTAGGCCGATAATCGGCAATGATATATTGCTTATGCCATACTATTGAGTCTGGGACCAATATGAAGCCATTCCAGACTAAAAAAACATATAAATTATGTGATAAAAATCTTAATAATTGAGATCGCAGAGCTTTTTATAGGTCATACCTGATATGGACCGTGCATTTGCGAGTGTGACTTTTTTTATTGTTTCCTCAAATTTGATTATTCAGGAGACCTCCCTCCAATTAATTTTAATTTTTATGGACCATGAGAAGTAGCATAACACTCTTGAAGCGCTTGTTGTCACAAACTAAGTTGTTTTCTGTTAATGATTTAACATATGCACAAATGCATAATAAATATAATATCATTAATTTGGTTTTTCCACGGTCAGCCATGGATTCCATTGTACAATGATTCACCATCTACTATAGTTGAGAGAAATCAAATATTATATTTGTATTTTCTTCACGTGAGGGAGACATCTGGTTGTAATTCACTGAGCACTAAAGTTTCACCTTCATTAAAGCTCACAAGGAACCTTTTTAGGACGAAATATTTATTATTCCACTAATTTAATTTTATATTTTCTTATAAATAATATTTACAAATTTCATGTGTCGAGTATGATATGAATGACTTCAGATCTTAAAATGTTAGTGGTGATGATTAAAATATTCTCGTGTGGTCCAACTACAACATCAAGTCATCATCGTTTTTTTTTTCTTTTCGGAGGGAACCCGCAACCGCTACTCAGAGTGCAATGAGTGCGCACAGGGTAAACCCTCAGTCTGACGCGATAGCCTGCAAACCAACGCCAGAAGGTAAACCACACAAGGTGACAGGCTCAGCCGAGAAAGCGTATGTAGAGGGACTCGAACTCATGACCTCTTGGTCATAAGAATGCCATACTCAACCAACTCGGCTACCCCCTTGGGGGCAAGTCATCATCGTTGACTATAATATAAGGGGAAAAAGTCCACTAAAAGTAGACCAAATTATTATTAATTTATTTGACCTCGAAGTCAATGACGTTACGTTTTTGTGAAGACAAAATGATTCATATAAATATGTCCCCTCCATGAATCATTATTACAAATTGTCTGCTTAGATTATGATCCAAAAATTTGTTGTAGGCTTAGATTATGATCCAAGAATTTGTTGCAGGCCTTGTATAATGGCATCGCTTGGATTGTCGGGTACGCTCAAACTCTGAGTGTTGCTATGAAAGACTCGACCCTCGACGTTGTTAAATGATTAGTTTGATTATGTTTAAAATAATTTGAAGGTCGGCTCTTGACATATGACAAAGTTTTATATCCTCGATGAGGTTTTGAATTTTGTTTTTGAGGTCCTTAAACTCTCAAGTGTGAAAGTCAATATCATTATGGTACTTATATAATATATTAAGATTTAATGAATATTTGGAGGCTTACATTTTTTAAAAGTTTTAGAAAAAGATTAAGTCTCGAGCTCGGTCGTTGATCATGGTTATACCTTCAGTGAGTAAAATGTATAGTGTATTCGAACCCTTTCGATTTGAAAGTCCTGACCCCTTGTGGGTCGTTGATTATCATTTCATACATTTTTATTTTGAAAGGAAGAACAATGTTAAGATGACTGAGTAATAGGTTTAATAAATGAATTCAAGCCTCCAAGTAGGTTTAGAATGAACGTAAGATGAATGATATAAATGATATTCATTAGGACTTCCTAATATCCTTGCACGCATTGTCTCTTTCTCTTTGATTTCCTGCTCAACCCAAGCTAAGATTTATTTAAAGTTGAGTCGCCCAAGAGGTCACAAATAATTTCTTTGCAAAATGCAACACAAGCTATTCTTAATGTCGATAAACTTTTTGGTTTTAGTTATGAAGACTTTTATTTTCCTCATTTTGCGATGGATAATAAAATATTTGTCTCTACGTATTACCTTAATATCAATGAATCGATCTTGGAATATATTTCATATGGATTCAAATGTGTGAACTGATATATGAAAGAAAGAGTCAAACAATATTAGATTCCTACCTTAGAAGATCGTGGAGAAAACTTGACAAAAGATAATTTCGTCTCCTTCAAACTCGAGTATCTTGTTATAGAATTTCTCGATATACCACTCGAGATCGCTCGCTCCATCATACATTTTGATCTTGTACTTGTTGAATTTTGGGATAAATACTAATATTCTAGTGTTAGCGGTGACACTGTCATGTTAGAATGTATGTCGAGTTATGTTCCCATAACCCCATATATCCCAATCTAAAATATAAAAATCCAATCTCAAATTTTGAATCTTCACTTTAAAATTACCAATATCCAATTTTCAATTACAAATTCCAATTCAAATCTCAAATATTTAGTCCTAATTTCCATTTTCAATTCATGAAATCCATAATATCCAAAATCTAAAATCTAAATCCAATACTAAATCTGAAATCAAATCTAAAACCGAAATAGAAACCAAAACCAAAATTAAATCCTAAAAGCAAATATAAAAAAACAAATCCAAATCCAAATAAAAAATAAAAAAATCTTAAATCTTAAATCTTAAATATCAAATATTAAATCTCAAATCTCAAATCTCAAATCAAAATATCAATTCAAATTTAAATATCTAAATTCTCAAGTCAGTCTTTTTTTTCAGTTATAATGAAATACCAATATATTACAATGAATCATCACTCATCCATTATTAAAACTTAAAACACCAATAACAATCCTAATTGCAAATAATACTATCCAAAACTAAACAATACAAAGCTCAACAGAAAACTCCAAAACAATCATAAATTGTAAAGAATACTATCCAAATAACTAACAATACTAATTTAACTAATAGAAAATTAAGCTCACATACCATAAATTCACTACGACCAATAAATCATAAGACAATCAAAATTTTAGTTTTCTACCGGTCGATAGCTAAAACAAATGTCCACCAATATATGGTAAGACGGAAAAAAAACTAAAGGTTCAAATTAATCCAAGGATCAAACAATAGTCTGAGACCATGTAAGAAATCAAAAACATTTTTATAATTAGATTAAATTTCAAGTACAACATGTGAAAAAAGGTCTATATATGGATAAATATACCAATAATAAATAAGAGAATAATGATGTGAGATAAACACATGATATAAAAAACTATATATGCTAACAATATGATTTTAATGACTCAATATGTATCATACTTGAACAAGATAACTATGATTTTAAGATAATTCCAATTGGAGTTCATAGATTAAGGTATAGATGAATATAACATGATAGTAATATTGAATGATCATCGTGCGGTCCCAAACTCCTAGGTCGGAGTTCTAACTTATAATTATGTTACAGTGGTAACACTTGCATTTATTACATTGTGAATATTCATTATATCCCATGTTGATAACATTAATATGATAAAACGTGCTACTTAAAGACTTAAAGATTGGGATGCACCTTTTATAAATTAAAAGTTCGTATCACTGTAAATATATCGTTGTCCGAGCATTTTATAATGTTAGGTTCGAATACATTACATGTGAATCCCTTAAGAGCTCAGGTTTGGCTATATTACAAATCTAGCCATCATCAAGATGAGCTAGTATGTTCACTACTATAGTTTTACATGCCCCACGTAGATATGCTCCGACTTTCATCAGGTTTGGATCAACGAATCCTCAATTTATCTGGTAGAATTTGTAGTTTTTTTCTCATCTCGACTTTTAAAAATTTAATTAAAAAAATCCACATTGGAGATCTTGTAAAAGAATTCATTACGGTTTTTTTTCATGGTATCAATTTTCATTACCTAATAATGTTGGTTGCCGCACGTTACAAAAATCTCAAGAGCTTGGGAAAAAAAGATGAAACTACAGTTAGTATATTTTGTTGTTCTTGACATATTATATATTTGATAAGAATCAAATCTTTAAAAATAACATATGAGCTATATTGATTTTTTTCCTGAACCGAAAGTATTGAAAAATTAATTAATATAACTCAACACATATTCAGCTCATATAAAATAACAACTTAAAAATTATGGATTACATTCGGGATGGTGGTTCAAAATTTCAACAAAAAAAATGACTTTTAATAATTGAAAAGATATATTTGATGTTACCCAGAAAGATATTGGTAGTTGAGTTTTTTTACGACTTTTAAATATTAAACTGTTTGATATTTTACTCTCATAAAAGTTATCGACCGAATTATATGAGTTATATCAGATATAATAATATTTTTTTGTTTATTGCGGATTATAATGAGAGAAACTTTTTTATATTATGGATAAATATTTAAAATTTTTAAACTAAAATAATCTAATAAAAAATATTTAATACAATATCAACTGTTGTTTAAGAAAAACCAAAACCTTATATAATAGTTTATAGTTAAATATTTTTATAAGATAAATATAAATAATTCTGATATATTGAATTTTTTTTGCAACAAAAATAAATTTGATTGTATATGAACTTGATAGATAGAGAGTTATTTGAACCAAAAATACAAGACAACTTTTATAATAAGAATTATAAGAAAAATTACAAATTATAAATTTTGACTAGACTATTGGATTGGGCAACGACCAAGGTCTATGAGATTTGAAATGGGCTGAAGTGGCTGCTGCAAGACACAATTGATACGATCCATAGATTTGAATGAAAACTTCCTTCATAAGCCAATCTTCACATATGAACAAGAGAAGCTTCCAAATGATAGAAACTCTATTTGAGCCATTGAGACATCGCACAGATACAATTGAAAACTATAAGCATTAATTAAGAAAAAAAAGTAGAGTAAAATTAAAACATGATATAACAACAACCCTAATTATTAGACCTTATAGCATGTACCAAGGCTTCGAGCAAAAGTATTTCTCTCAAATGATTAGGGAGATGATTATCATTATAATCTATTTTCATTTTGCATTTGGTATCCCAGTGGGCAATCCAATCGGCTGCTTGGTTTTGGATTCTAGAGATATATCTAATCGTCATATTAGGAAAGATTAATTTCCTGCAACACTTAAAAGTAAGCTCTAAATACAAAGGAGACAAACCTGAAGTTATCATTTCTACCAGAATGGATGAATCATTTCAATGTCTATGTTTCTGTAACCTTATTGCAAATAGATTATAAAACCATCCAATAATGATCTAGACTCAACAACTAAAGGGGTTTGTCTATTATAAATTCTACCATATGCATGAAAAACATTATCACTGTTGTTTCTAATAAGACTTGCTCCACTAGATATTCCATTATACATGTTAGAACCATTATCATTTAATTTTACTCTGTCATCTATAGGGTGAATCAATTTATAAACAAAAAATTTCTTGGTCTCATTAATATGTAAGAAACATACTAGTTTTAGCTATATTAAGATCACCTAACCACATCTTTCTATATAATATGTTTGCACTATCTAATCTTGAAAGAATAAATTTAATTTTGTATAAAATTTGGTTAGTAGTGATGTTTATATTGTTAAACTTAAATTTGCTTCTAAAATTCCAAATGATCCAGCACACTATATGGTCCAACATACTATAATATGGATTATCATTCTAATATGATTTTTTTATTTGTGGACCAAAACCAACACCTTACTAAGTGATTAATTATCATGTATCTTATGATATCAATTTTGAAAAGAAAAGAAAACTCAACCCAAAATGGCCAGACAATATACCAATTAACAAAATAATGGTTGGGAGATTTATTATTAGGACAGAATTGGCATTTTGATGCCAAGGAGAAGCTTCTTTTTGAAGGTTATGGTCAACTGGGATCCATCCTTTCATAACCTTCCAAAGAAGAATGAGAATTTAGTTGGAATATAGTTGTGCCAGATTTTTTTAATGAGATCAAACTGATTATAATGGTTTATAATGCTTTCCCAAGTTAATTTATTGTTGAAATTACCAGAATTGTCTACAGACCATATAATTTTATCCTCCTTATCTTTACATATAGATTGATTAGTAATGAGATTAATATTAGAAGATATCATGATATGTTTTAATTTATCAATATCCCAACTATCATTAATTCAGAAAATTTTCACTTTGTCAATTTTATACCAATCATAGTTAGTTTCACTAGTTTAATCTATAAGAGGTTTATCTATAAACCATTTGTGAAGCCAAAATCCAGAGTCCCTTTTACCAATTTTTCGTCTAATAAAATTTGCAGCTTTATCTTTGATCTGTAAAAGTCTTTTCCAGGTTTTAGAATCTTTGGGCTTAAGGTTAAGAAGAAGGTGGAGGTTTTTACAATAAATTGAGTGCATGTAGTTAGACCACAAACTATTATTTTTATGAAATTTATACCATAATTTACAAGAGAATGTGTCTTGAATATGATTGATTTTCCTGATGTTCAATCCACCTTCCTTGTAAGGTTTACAAATGTTTTTTCAATTGGTCTAGATAATAGAATTAGAGGTACATTTATATCCTCATAAGAATCTATTAAGCAACCTCTCAATTTTACTAATAACAGAATTGGGTAAGTTATAACATTGGGTATAAAAACTAGAAATGGTTATCAAGACAGTTTGGATAAGAACAGTTCTACCACCAAAAGAGAGGGATTTTGCATCACACTATTGAATCATGGTTCTAATTTTATTAACAAGATCATCGTAGATCTTAGAGTTATTATTATTATGAATGAAGAAGCCAAGATACTTGGTAGGGCGACTTTTCTTTTTTAAACCAATGGTTTTTTCTAAAGAGATGATTCTGGAATTGCTGATTTTATTAGAAACACACAAACTAGATTTTTCTTTATTACTGGATTGGACATAAGTTAATTGATAGTTTTTTTATTTTCAAATTATTTAAAGAACCATTTACAAAGATGACAAAGTCATCTGCAAATGTTAGACAATTTACATTAAGACTGCTTCTAAATTTAAATTTCATTTGAGGATGAAGGTTGAAGGTTTAATTAATACTTTGATTGAGATATTCTTCAGCCAAAATGAAAAAGTTAGGGGATACTAGATCCCATTTTCTTTAACCCATCAGTTCCTTTAAAGAAAGCATGCAAATTTCTATTGATGATTATGAAGAAAAAATATTTTCAATACCTTTTCTGATGAGGTTAATCAAAATAATCATGAAAACCAAAGGCTTTTATGATATTAATAATGAAACTAAAAGATATTTTATCGAAGAATTTAGTCATATCAACTTTTAGTAAGATGTTTCATAATATAGTTTTTTATTCAAATCATGGATGATTTCCTGAGATATAATTATATGTTCATGGATATTTCTTCCATGAACAACCCATTCCTTCTCAAGAGATATGATTTTACGAAGCAACAAAGCTAATTTATCATTAATAAGTCTAGACAAAATTCTGTTAAAAGCAGAACACAAACTTATAAGTCTGAAACATTTGAAACTCTTAGGATGGTAAATTTTAGGAATAAAGCATATGAGAGTTGCGAATATGCCTTTGATGGTACACTTATCATTGATATAATCAATGATACCATTAACAAGATCATCTTGAATTATTTGCCAATTGTTTATATAAAAGACCGCCTTAAACCCATAAGGGCCTAGCGCACTGTTAAGGGGGAAACTTTAATGACATAGTGAATTTCTTATTTAGTTATATTCTCAAGGAGATTAATGTTATCTTCATTAGATATTAACTTGGGAATACAATTGAAAAGATAAAAGAAGGGATGATGAGTATGATAATTAGCAAGTAACTCTTTAAAGTAATTAACATCAGTACCACTAATATTATTTTGATCATCAAATTCATATACCATTAATCATATTATTTCTTTGTCTCTTTCTCATAGAGTTGTGAAAAAGAGAGGTACTATTATCACATTTTTAAATCCAATTTATGTTGCTTTTTTGCTCCAAATATACTTCTTATATTGCCAAAAGAATAAGATAATTGGTGTTAGATTTATAAAGATTGTTTTTGTTTTCATCAGTATTGTTCAATTGAAGGTTCATTGAAGATATTTCCAAAGGTATTATGATTCCAGTTTTTAAGGCTAACTTTTAATCTTTTTAGCTTTCTCCAAAAGACTACTAAGGGTTGACCATGTGTGTAGGATACAAAGAATCCTTAATAATGTTATTAAGGACATGGTGCAATATCCACATGTTTAAGAATTTGAAACCGGATTTATGAATTTGATTGTTCCTTTCAATATTGATAATAATGGGAGAGTGGTGAGAACATATTCTAGTTAAGTGTTTTACTTTGTTATTTTCAAAATATATTCTCATTTTTCTGTTAATTAAGACTCTATCAAGTCTTTTCCAACATCTTTTGTTGGTCCAAGTATATGGAGAACCAACAAAACCGGTATCCTCTAATTGACAATCTAAGATTATGTCATTGAAGTCATCTAGACTTCTCAAACACAATGTTAGACTAGAGAGCTGCTCAGAAGTAGTAGTGATATAGTTGAAATCTCCCATAACAATCTATTCAAGAGGATTATTATAGAGATATTTAAGTTTGTCCCAAATGGGAAGTATGTTAATTCTGTTACACTTTTAATATATGTCAGAAACCATAAAAGTTTTTGTGTCATTTAAATTCTGAACTTTAAGGTGGAAGAGCTGCTCATGGTTGTAGATTAGATCCACCATAAAGTTGGCACTCCATACAATCTAAATTTTATTATTAAGATTGAACATTCCTTTGTTAAAACCAATAATATTTATAATGTTATCAAGATTAAACTCAACCACCATGGGCTCTTGAAGGGCCTGGAAATTATTTTTTTCATTTCTAATTAAAACCCTTAATGTATTCATTGTATTCTTGTTTCATATTCTTATAATGTTCCAATTTATGATTTTTATTGTCATATAAAAATTAGAGTTAAATTGAATGGACCTTTAAAGGTCTTGAATTTATTTTCCATTATACTATTACTGGTTTTATCATTGTTTTTAGTTTATTTTTTCTTGTTTCTTTTGAATTCTCTATCCTTTTTCTTTATGATAAAGGTAGGTGAGCCATGTAAACTTCCAGTGGTTGTGGGTTTTAGAGAAGAATCTGATTGATTCTCCTCAAGAGAATCAAGCAGACCAGTAAACATATTTCTAAAATCTATTTGATGGAGGGATTCAATTATTTATGGTTCCATACTTTCAACATAGTGAAAGTAATTGTTAGGTGAAGTTAAAATTTCATTGTTTCCTATATCCTTTGTTTGATAATTTGTCTCTTCAATATTGATTCCAGTATATTTTGAAGATTCATGTTGAAAACTTTCGAAAGTTTTAGTTGTATTAATAGTAGAATTATTAACAATATTGTACTTTAACTTAGGAATATAAGTTCCCTGAACTTTAAGATATTCCTAAACCCATTGATTTTTATTATTTGTGTTTTCATTGGCCTTATTCTTTTTTACATTTGGAGACATCACGACCAAGGTGGTTGCATTCAAGACAGTATAATGGAATTTCTCCATATACTATGTCAATCTAGAAACCATCTTGGGCTTCAAAGTCCAACCAAATTTTATTACTGACAGACTTGGATACATCAAGCTCGATCCAAGAATGACACTAATTATACCAAGCTTTGTTATAGTTAGGGATCCAAACATCTAAGGGTTTTCCTATAATATTTGTTATAATACTAACTGTTTGTTTATTGTAAAAGTATTCGGGTGTCCTAGGAAAAGTAACCCACACTAGGGTTACAAGAGACTTAATCTTAGGGTTGAAATGAGACTCCCATTTTAGGAGCCTCACGGAGTTTTGGCATGTTGTCCACACGTTTTTATCTATAAAATTTTCAGGTCATCCATGTCAATTAACTCTATTAAGATACATCTTTGTTTCAGAATGTATAGATTAAAACCATTTCTTAGTTTGAGACTTTGAGTAAAATTTTGGAAAGTTATAATATGAGGTATTCCTAATGCAAATTATCCTATCAATGTGAATGTAGAGTTACAAGTAAGGAAAGACTTATCTTGCTTGGAAAATGAGATGGCTTTGAATCCATCTTTGTTAGAAAGGCTTGCTGGACCATGCTAGTTTGCCCTTTGTTGTTTGAATCCATCTTTGAAGGTTCTACTTTTATCGTATTGGAGATTCCGTGCTTGCCTGGCTTAATAGTGACATCTAATGAGTCCTTTGTTCTTCAATTTGAGATTTTTTTTATGATATTTCTTCCTCAAGACATCTATCTTACGTTAATTCAGAATCTTGCTGTAGAGTTTCCTTCATTTCATCAACAAGATTGATCTTGACCAGACATGTAATGTCTGGTCAAGATCAAATTGGAGGATCTAAGACCTGAAGAACTTTTTAGAACCCCATAGAAATTTTTTCTTAGATACTTCTTGATAATACTCTCAAACCCTTTTGAACATAGCTAATATAAGATTTCTTCTTAATCTTCAAAATTCTTTGATTTCTTGATTGTTAGACTGGAAGATTTTCACTAAATTGATTGAATAGAGAGAAATTGGAGATGAACAAAAAAAATCGAAAAAAGAAAAATTAAGCAAAAACTGACTTAAAAAAACAAAAAGATAAAAAAATTTAAACTTTCCATAAGACGTTGAACGGTCTCTTTATATATTAAATTAATTCGTGATACAAACAACTTTATATCTATGTCCGGTTCGCGGTAGTTCAACCAATACAACATTTTTTTTACTTCATATTTTCAGCATGACAATGGACTATTAATAAAATGTTTGTCATACATTTGGCCATTATTATAGAACAATTTCATTAAACTCTAATTTAAATTCTAGTATTAATTTTGACTAAATGAAGTTACAGCTAAATTCGTAAAATATACTCAAAATCCAAAAGCAACTACAAATCGACTCTAGATCACTCCCTGTTTAAGAAGGTGATCTTTTAATTCCTTTCAAAAAATAATATTAGAAGAATAAAATCGAAAATCGGCTCCCGGCACAAATACTAAAAGTGGAGTTGGTCAACCTCTAAACCACTCAGCTAACGAAACCGAAACCGCACCATATTCGTACAGTATTTAAATTTTCTAATATTATATTGGAACAGTCTTCAACTAACCTGGAGGCTGGTTAAAACTGTTTAACCGGCGGCTACAATCACGGATTAAAGATAATTAAATCCCCCACTAGCACCGAATCCTGATAGGTCCTTGGAAAGATTATAATTTAAAACATTAACCATGGACCCCAAAATCTACTTTTTTAGTATTTGTTTTGTACAAGTTTCTTAGTATTGTTTTGGGTAGTTCCAAAAAGACAAGACAATCTAAATTAAATCTAAGTAAATCTAAAATAAATAGTGAGCAGAATCTTTTCGGAGAATCTTTGTTAGTAGTGGTATTTAAAAAATTGTTAAATGCGTACTTTTGAAATTGATAATATTATTGATAAGAGTAAATTTTTTGTAGGATGATTTTTTTTATTTAATTTAAATGTAAGGATGAAACTCAGGTTTGTAAAATCTACTATAATAATAAAATATCTATCGTCATCCATGGTTGAAGATGAAGTTAAAAATAAAGTTTTTTTGTTGATATTGGAACTTGAACATCATCGATTTCGGTTGTAAATCCTCTCATCAAACGACAATGAAGGAAAGAAACCAACCATCAAATGAAGCTTTTACACCGGAAACAACCACAAGTCTGCAAAACAGTCAAAATTTACAAGATTTTGTTTTACAAAACAGTCGAAATTTACCAGATTTTGTTTCACAAAACAGTCGAATCTGGTTGACCATGTTTACAATTCATATGATGAAAACTACAAACTTCTACATTCTCGAAAGAAGTCAGAAAACATGATGCTGCCGCAAATCAACAAGTAATTCAAGAGAATCTCATATATGACTCGTAACAGCCCAACTGCCAGCTCAGAAAATGCACAAATCTTTCGTTGAAGCAACAAAAATCAAGAACACAACAATCATCCACGATAAATTTATCATCAGCAACAAATGGACATTCAAATCTATCATATTCACTTATCGAGATAAGATAAATCTAAATTTTATTTCTAAACATACTATCATTGCAAAAGTTCTCTTTTTGCAGACCAAAACTAGACGCAATACAAAATGTTTTGGACAAATTTAAGTTCATAGGATCATATAGCATATCATTATGGGATCCCTGTCATGTTTTCATAGAATTAGATCAAATTGAAGATCTAAGAAAGTTGTTGAAACGTAATGTGTGGACTATAGGACCAAACTCATTTCGACTTCTTAAGTGGATGTTTGAATTCAACCCATGTGTGGAGTCTTCAATTATCCGAGTGTGGGTAACATTTCCAAACCGACCTGATTATACGTATAATCAGGACACTATATATCATAAAGAAAAATCTCTTGGTCAACCCCTCTCAACATGAATATTTACCAAAAATAGGGCGTGGGTTAATTTTTTTAAGGCCAGGATTGAGATAGATGTCTCAAAATCTCTTCCTTAAAAAATATAGGTGGGATTTGGTGAGACAAAAGACTATTGGAAAGATGTCAAATATGCTGAAATGACACCATATTTCTTACAGTTTAAGCACATAGGTCACAACTCCACTGACTTTAAAAGATCAAAACTAAACAATAATCCAATCATATATAATGATAATCACACAAGATATAATTCAAGAGAAGTTTCAAATCTGAGCCCACATTCCAAGCAAGGAATATGCGTTCAAAACGTTAAATATGTTATTGTCAATAACGTTCAAAATCAAGATATAAGTAACACTCAATACACAACTGAAATCAACACAATTAGTCAAAAGAATACACCAAATATAAATCCACCAAAAGATAAACCAATCTTGACTATTACCAAAGACAACGCAAACCATAATACAAAAACCTCTAAGAAAAATAGTATAAATAAGATTATATCTACCCAAACTAGTTCCGAACTTAATCAAAATATTTCATGAATATAGATAAAGTACCCATGTAGATCTAATCAAGATATAATTGAAGCATTACAAACACTAGAACTAGGACATACCTTTAATTCTGAAAATGAATTTGAAAATTTGGATTCAGAACCCACTTCTCCTAAACCAACAAAAGAGAGAGTCTTCCTACATCCCCAATCCTTAATAAACTTGATGAAAAAACATAAAATAAGTTGGGAATTAGCAAAAAGCTCCAAAACTAAAATTAAAACACTTAAATGACCATCAATACCATATCAATTAACCTAAAAGGATTGTTCAGACCCTTCAACACAAAATCCATATAACAATAAGTTTTTTAAATTGGAATACCTGTGGTGTTGACAATAAAGGTACAACTAGAAAGATAAAATCAATAGCTAAATCAGAAATGATTGACTTCATTTCTCTTCAAGAGCCAATGATTTCATCAGATAAAACAAGTTTATTAAACTAATAGGGTTTAAGTTTGGCTTTGTAAATGTTAATATAAGATATGGTTTATATGAAAGGCAAACTTTCAAGTAAAAGTTCTACTAAATAAGGATAAATTATTACATATGTTTATAAGGCACTAGTCAATCAACCAATATTTTCTAATTACTTATATATATTCCAAATGCACTAGAAGTCAAAGGGTAGATCTCTGGGACAATTTAAGAGAATATGTTGATAACAACAAGGCTTGACTTGTGGTGAGAGGCTTTAATGTCATCTCCAACTCTGCTGAGCAACTAGCTCAACATTATATACCACAAGTCTAGATGGATTTAATAATACTATATTATATTTCCAATTAAAAGATGCTAACTTCGCTAGCTTTAAATTTACATAGTCTAACAACAAAAAATAGAAACGTCTTGGGAGAGTATTTTGATATTTTGATATCACCAAGGTCAAACATCTGGCTAGAACTGGCTCAGACCATACACCTTTATTTATATCTATCTTTAAACATTAACAAAAACCTAAATACTCTTTTAAAATTTTTAATATGTGGATACTTCATCCAGATTTTATGGAAATTGTTGTCATTAACTGACAAAATAATTTACCTGGACGTCCAATTCATGTTTTCTGGTCGAAACTAAAAAGACTTAAACAAAGACTAAAAAACTAGAATTGGGAAGTCTTCGAGAATAGATTTGACTCAATTTCCCAATTAGAGGATACAATTAAATTCCTAAAAACTAGATTATAAAAGAAATCAATATGAAAATGATAAGGTTAAACTTTCAAAAGCCAAAGTTATCCACCTTAATCTTCTTGCTAGGGAATAGCCATTATGGGAACACAAAAGTTCAACTAACTGGTACAAGAATGAAGACATGAACATTTTAAGTTTCCATAACTATGTAAAAATGAGAACAAAGAAGAATTGGATACATGACAAAAAATCTGGAGACTCATGGAGTGAAGATCAATCCAGGTTAGGAAATTATGATGTTGATCACTTTAAAGCTCTTCAATAATACCATCCTAATCCCATGAACACATACAACCTTCAAAATATTAGTCTTTAACTCTTAAATGACCAAGATTACTCAAATCTAATAAACCCTCCAACTTCTTCTGAATTCAAAGACTCAGACTAATTAAAATTAGAGAAGAAGAAAATAAAATTAGGCTCTTATGTTGACGAGCGTCTAGATCTCATTCGTTAGGGTTTTATTTACATGAAGAGTTATGGGCTTTTTTATTCACTCTAATCTTCTAAAAATAAACTATATAGAGAGTATAATTCTAATATTAAATTAAATAAATGAATTAATTTATTCTTTTAAATTATATAAAAAAATTATAATTTACTATCGATGACCAAATATTTTATTCTCCTAAAAATAAAATCATAATCTTTATCAAATGAAATAAAAGAATTATATTATTTTTTTAAATTAAATAATAAATATATTATAATTTATTCTTAGGAAACTAAATTATTTAGATCGTGATCTTCAATTAATTTCTTATCTTCATCTTTCTTTCTTTTATTCTTTCTCTAATTATCTTCAAGTCCTTGGATTTTATATTGTTCTTTAATTATAGCTTCTACGTACAATCTTAACTCTTCTTTGCTCTTTTTGCTCCAATTTCACTAATAAATAAATAAAAACCAAATAAGAGTATTTTTATTCACAATTAAGTAAAACTAACAGTTAAATTAGTATAAAACTAATATAAATCAAGGATAAATATCCTTTGATCAAATTCATAATGCAATCAAGTCACTAAATCCTAATAGTATGTTTGGTATTGATGGATTCAATTCTAAATTTTATTTATCATGCTGGCTTATTATATGTAAGGATCTTTGTGAGTCCACCTAGATTATTTTAATGAATAAACTACTCTTATATGCATTTATGCTACTGCATTATGTCTTATACCTAAAACCAGCTCTCCCAAAACATGACATGACTATTGACCAATCAGTTTATGTGTTTTTTTAATGTAATCTATTAAGAATAATCAATGATAAACTAGCCACTATACTCCCCAAAGTTATATCTGAGGAGGAGGGTGGTTTTGTAAAAGTTAGGAATATTCACAAAAACATTCTAAAGATAAATATGGCCAAAACAATTGATAGGATATCCTTCAATTTTATCTTTCAAACTATGGCTTCTTTTGGATTCAACAATCAATTTATTGAGCAAATAAAACAGGGCATAAATTTTGTAAATTTCTTGATAATACTAAGTGGAGAGCTATTTTGTTATTTTAAACATGGTGCAAATTAGGAAGACCCATTATCTCTTAGTCTTTTCATCATAGCTCAAGAATATCTTCTTAAAGGTATTAAAAAACTTGTGAAAAAAACAATGATCTTGTGAAGACCCATGTTTGGCTTTCAAAGGTGATCTAATAATCTTTGTTAATAGAGCAACAAATAATTAAAACAAACTTTGTAAATTCCTTAACCACTATCAATATGTCTCTGGTCCGCTAATAAATAAAGACAAAACTATTTTTAATTCTGCAATTGAAGTGCCAAGAAACAGAATCAACTCAATTGAAACTCAAATTGGGTTTAAGAATAGCTTTCTTCCATTTAAATATCATGGTACATTTATCTATTATAGTAACAAAGCAAGTTACTATGATGATTGTTTTTACCAAGATTAGAAATAAAATCCTAGAACGGGACAGTAAAATCTTATCATTTGGAGGGAGATTAATTTTCATTTAATATGCCCTTCTATCTATACCTACATATCTAGTTCAAAGTAATATATTACCTAAATATGTTATAACCATAATATATTTGTTATTTAACAAACTTCTTTGGGGAACAACAAAAAACAATAAAACTATGATATGAACCAATTGGTATAGCGTGTGTAAACCATTTGCTGAAAAAGAACTAAAAATAAGGAAACTTGAAGACTTGCAAAACACATTTTCATGCAAGCTCTGGTTTATATTTAGAGAAAAATATTTGGGCTAAATATATGTCATCAATTTACTATAAGTCTACACACCATCTTCAAATACAATAAAACATTATTGACTCAAAACTCTCAAAAAGACTAATAAGCATTAGATATACAACATAAAGCTTTTGTCTGTATAATTGGTAAGGGTAATATAAATATTTGGATTGAGAAATGGAATCACTCATCCTCTCTTATTATCATATCAAACAACTCATATAACAACTGGTACAATATAGATAAAAGAAGAAACTATTGGTAAAATGGTAATTAGAACCTTGAAAAATACAAGAAAATGTTCTTCATTCTGATAATGAAAGAATCAAAAGAATAAACCTCCATGGTAATAGAGATGACTGAATTAAATAGAGTTTGAACCTTAATAGACTCTTCAACACTAAGAGACATGGAACAATATAAGAGATAAAGGTCTGCCTTCTATCATATTCAACAAAATCTAGAATGATATCATTATAACAAAGTGCTCTTTCACTCGTTGGAGGATACTAAAAGGCATCATTTATGTGGATTCTGTTATACAAAAAAGAACTTTTGCAACACTACATGGAATATGTGGAAATTGCAACACTACATGGAAGATCTTGAAGTTGCAACACTGCATGAAATATTTAGAAATTAAAACAAACGATCACCTATTTGTCAATTGCAACACTACATAGAAGATCTGGAAATTCTTTCCAGATCTTTTTGAAATCTTAGTTGGTAAATATATGACAATTCAACATCTAATTAGATTTCGGTTTTTGTAAACTAGCAAATCTATACATATTAGAACTATAATTCCACCGATAATCTATTGGGTCATCTGGTATGCCAGAAATAAATCAAAGTTTAACAATAAACAAGGCTCAGTAAAAAACATGGTGAATATCATTTTATGCATACTAGATAAATTGGATCATGCCAACCTTATTAAAAAGGAATTTTGGATTGGTAATAAAAAAATAACGTATGAACTTGGCTATTCCATCAGCTAAACAAAACCAACAAAGTCACTATCCTTAAATGGATATCTCATGTTAACCAAAGATTTAAACTCAATTCTGATGACTATTGTCTCACTAATGGTGAATCTAGTGGTGGTAGTATTATCAGAGACTTTAAATAAGATATAGTCATGAAAATAAATATAATATATAGTAAACACTCACGAATTATAGCTGAAACACTCGATGGTTGTATTCTATGTAAGGAAACCGTTTTTCAGCATGTAGACATTGATATTGTTTCTTTACTTTTATTTGAAATGCTAGCCTATGATAAAGCTCATTGGTATCTTGATCAAATCATTAGATTTTGAAGAAATTTAATCTCATCATCGATGATCCTAAGTCACATCTATAGAGAACAAATTTTGCTGATTATTGGTTAATTAAGTGGATATTAAAATGCAAGAAGAAAACTGATTACACTCAAGATCAGACCCTTGACCAACTTAGAGAAATTGCATTGTTGGACAATTTAGTAGTGGACTATCTAAGATTTATCATAAACTAGCTTACCTAAATAAATCAACTAATACTCTCTAAATTCAGTATAAACTTATAAATCATTATCTTTTCAACATTCATCTCTCATAATATTAATAAAATATCAAATGCATACATGAATTGTTAAAACTTAATTGGTTAACTTGCAGAAATCCTCGGGCAATATATTATAACAAAGATTTCAATTTAACCATTTTAGTCCAAATTTCTTACCAGAAAATAGAAAAGAGGATGGATTAGACTCAACTTAAAAAATGATTTCACACAAAAAAAAATTACATGAAAGAATAAAGAAATGTTTCACTTTTATGTATGGAGAAATCACTAACCCAAACAACTCCAAAGTTTCTATTAAATTTTCAAATCGATGATTCGCATCTTCTTGAATTCATAATCAATTGAGAATATGGTTAAATAGTGAAGAAGACATGATGCATATTCAGACTCTTAAATATAAAAGAAAATATCTGCTCTTTTGGAAAAATTAAGCTTATATGGGTTAAACCTTATAGAAGAAAGACGTTTTTACACAACAATACGAGAAGTTAGATTCTTTCAAAATTAAGTGGCAATTAAAAATTTAGGCGGTAGATCTAAATTCTATGACTTGGTATTTAATGTTTGGGCTTATTTCAAGTCCAAAAAATCTATTGTAGACCAAAAGTCCAATGGATTTCAATTATTCAATCAATAAAGTTAATTCCCAGGTTTGTAAAATATACCAAACAAATTTTATAATAAAACACAAATAAATTTAAACATAAAATTTAATTTTTTTCATATATATAATTTTTTTTTTTCAAAAAACCACTTAATTTTTTAACAATTAGTTTTTTTTCTAGTTATCGACGATTTTTTTTAAAATTCAAAACATAAATATCGGCTCTCGTAACTATTTTTATAGCAATTTATTTTATTCTTCAGCTAACTTCAATTCTCTCTCGACTATTCTACAAACATCATAAGATACTTTCAAAGTCTCGAGAAACATTCACATAACTTTTTTGGGTGATTTATCTTTTTTTTTTCAAACGTTAATATTTCACCAGATAATACTTACACACAATTATACTTCAAAACTGTGTCGTTTGTTGGGTACCCTAATAATGTTTATTTCATAAATCAAAACAAAAAACCCAGAAAACTAAAAAAACCAAAAAAGAGAAGTGATAATGTCAAATTCATATGTGTAGTCAGATCACTCGATCAATCCGGAAACACCTAATGGACCACCTCTTACCTTTGGTGTTCCTGTTGTGCCTATTATTCATGTTTCCTCTAATGCGACCACCCCATACCATGCCTGATATTTGAGATAAGATGTCATGAAGAAGAGAACGAGGACTAAAGAGATGGATGATGTCACATCTCCATGATAAGGGAGCATCTCAACCAGAACATTACCGATAAACGCAAGTTGTCTTTCTGCATTGAGGCCGATAAGCCTAAAGACCATTCAGACCAAAGTTCCTCCACTAGAAACAAGAGACGACACCACCACCACCGTCATCACTCCCATATTAAGAGAATGAGTATGAATCTAAGTTTAAAACATCTAAATGAAAAGAGAATGAGGGATATGTCCATGCATACCACCCAACTTAGTATCCACCAAATAAAAAGGGGAGAAATAAATCTATCCCAATACTAAACTCGTCGCTTAGGAAGAATGACCACCAAATTTCTTTAGTTCCTCAAATGACTCATCAAAATTTTCACCAAGTCTGATAAGGATGGATTTCACTCGTTCAAGCGAAGCATTACTTGACCGAAGCACATACCACCGCAACACCTTTCTGCAAAAAAGTATTTGGCTAAAACTTCATTGGGATTGAGGCAAAGACATAAACATAAACATAAACAAGAGGTTATGAATACTTTATATTCCTAGAAGTTATATTTTGACAACGATAAATATAAAGGTAATCGTCCAACAACTACACTCATTATGGCATTCAAATGTTACAAGTATAAGAATTATGAAGAATAAATGTATACTTAATAAATGTAATATAACTTACATATTCCTGTATGTAAAGAGAAGAAAATTCAGTAATAAAATTATTCAATATTCTTACCATATTTTAACACACCAAATTCCCTACAACATAATAAATAGTTTAGCTAAACTTCACCAAAGTCCTTTCATCAACACAACATATATAACAAAATTTCACTGATATTCCAACAGTTTACCAAATAATGCACCAAAGTTACACTCCAGTTCACCATCAGCAAACGTAACATAACCCTTCAGAGGGTACTTGCTAATGCACAATCAAAATTTTATCATGATGCACCACTAGCTCAATTACTATATATCTATCGACAGACAAATCAAGATAATAACAAATTCACACATTTCTCGACACAATATTTTGGGGAACATATACAACAACTAATCTACCCTTACTCCAACCAAAAGATTCAAAACAAAATGAGCATATATCTTAACGATGAAAGTCTTATCGCCTTTGGATCTCCACTATATCCATAGATCTTGTATGCAGACTCACCATCAAAATTCAATAATCACAAAATGGAAAGTATAATGGAAAATATGATCGTAAGCATTACACAGAGCAGTTTAAAAGTGAAACCATGCAATTTAGATTAGATGACAAGTTATGTACATGATATTTTCCATGACATTTAGGACAATGCTTTAATTTGCTTCAACAGCGTACCTCTAGACTACATCAAGTTGTTTAAGATGTTGTAAATTGCTTTCATAAATAAATTTATTGACTACAAATTCGTCAAATGAAATGAACACTATATTTTCCATTATAAATAAAAGCCATGGTATTATTTTGAGACTTATAACTGAACATACATATAAATAAAAATACACTTAACTTCACAAATTTACTACCTCACATAGAATTCGAATAAAAGTAGAAGATATTGTAAAGGCAATGCTTGATGGTGACCCTATAATTTCTAATGTCTCACTACCATAATTTGGAAAAATTAATGAAACGTTGAAAGTTGCATAAATTAATTCCTAAAATAATCATGAGGCTTCATGATACAGACAGATCACCCGAAGAATACGGCGAATTGACAGTTTCGGAGCTCCCGGTGTTAGATTTTGACCCACATCACCTTATTTAGAATTTATGATTGTTGTGTTCTTGATTTCACAAAAATCAAGAACACAACAATCATCCACGATAAATTTATCATCAGCAACAAATAGACATTCAAATCTATCATATTCACTTATCGAGATAAGATAAATCTAACCTTTATTTCTAAACATACTATCATTGCAAAAGTTCTCTTTTTGTAGATCAAAACTAGACGCAATACAAAATGGTTTGGACAAATTTAAGTTCATAGAATCATATAGCATATCACTACGGGATCCCCGTCATGTTTTCATAGAATTAGATCAAATTGATGATCTAAGAAAGTTGTTGAAATGTAATTTGTGGACTATAGGACAAAACTCATTTAGACTTCTTAAGTGGATGTCTGAATTCAACCCAAGTGTGGAGTCTTCAATTATCCGAGTGTGGGTAACATTTCCAAAACCGACCTGATTATACGTATAATCAGGACACTATATATCATAAAGAAAAAACTCTTGGTCAGCCCCTCTCAACATGGATATCTATAAAAAATAGGGCGTGGGTTTTTTCTAAGGCCTAGTTTGAGATAGATGTCTCAAAATCTATTCCTTAAAAATATGGCTGGGATTTGGTGAGACAAAAGACTATTGGAAAGATGTCAAATATGCTGAAATGCCACCATATTGCTTATAGTTTAAGCACCTAGGTCACAACTCCACTGACTTTAAAAGATCAAAACTAAACAAGGCTCTAATCATTACTAATGATAATCACACAAGATATAATTCAAGAGAAGTTTCAAATCTGAACCCACATTCCAAGCAAGGAACATGCATTCAAAAAGTTAAATATAATATTGTCACTAACATTCAAAATCAAGATATAAGTAACACTCAATCCACAACTGAAATCAACACAATTAGTCAAAATAATATACCAAACTATAAATCCACCAAAAGATAAACCAATATTGACTATTACCAAAGACAACGCAACCCATAATACAAAACCTCTAAGAAAAATAGTATAAATAAGATCATATCTACCCAAACTAGTTCCAAACTTAATCAAAATGTTTCATCAATATAGATAAAGTACCCATGTAGATCTAATCAAGATATAATTGAAGCATTACAAACACTAGAACTAGGACATACTTTCAATTTTGGAAATGAATTTGAAAATTTGGATTGAGAACCCACTTTTCCTAAACCAACAAAAAAAAGAGTCTTCCTATATCCCCAATTGTTAAGAAACTTGCTGAAAAAACAGAGTATAAGATAGGAATTAGCAAAAAGCTCAAACTAAAATCAAAACACTTAAAGGACCATTCAATATCATATCAATTAACCTAAAAGGATTGTTCAGACCCTTCAACACAAAATCCATATAACAATAAGTTATTGAAATTGGAATACCTGTGGTGTTGACAATAAAGGTACAACTAGAAGGATAAAATCAATAGCTAAATCAGAAATGATTGACTTTATTTCTCTTCAAGAGCCAATGATTTCATCAAATAAAACAAGTTCATTAAAGTAATAGGGTTTAAGTTTGGCTTTTCAAATGTTAATATAAGATATGGGTTATATGAAAGGAAAACTTTCAAGTAAAAGTTCTACTAAATAAGGATAAATTATTACATATGTTTGTAAGGCACTCTTCAATCAACCAATATTTTCTAATTACTTATATATATGCTAAATGTACTAGAAGTCAAATGGTAGATCTCTGGGACAATTTAAGGGAATATATTGATAACAACAAGGCTTGACTTGTGGTGGGAGGCTTTAATGTCATCTCTAACTCTGCTGAGAAACTATTTTGCTCAACATTATGTACCAGAAGTCTCGATGGATTTAATAATACTATATTTTATTTCCAATTAAAAGATGTTAAATTCGCTAGCTTTAAACTCACATAGTCCAACAACAAAAAGTAGAAACGTCTTGGGAGAGTATTTTGATATCACCAATGATGTGATTTATTTTTGTTTGAGGGTAATTTTGTAATTTGTCTAGAGTTTTGTGGAATTTTGAGCGTATTTAATGTTTGGATAGAATGTAGAGGGAGAATTGAGCTGCCTGGTTGTATTTAATTTTCATTACCCTCATTTAATGTAGGTGGTTGGGTATTTATACCCTTTATCTTTTGGGCCATATGGGCTTTCGGGTTGTGTTTTATGGATCTTTTAAGTAAAAAAGTAATTAGTTTAGTCATGAAGTGATTATGTTTTTAATACTTTAGTTCTGTTCGGACAGTTTAGTAAGTGGAGGTTGTCCGAATCGTCCCTGTCCGGTTAGATGAATGATGTCCAAATTGCCCCTGTCCGGTTCTCACAAAGAGTGGTGACAAAATCCGGACTCATCAGTAGCCCCTTTTTTAGGTGGTGTTCAAAGGCCTTTAGCAAGACCAAAAAAATAGCCTGTAGCTGGTCACAGCCATATCCGGACAGATTCTTGAACTGTGTAATAGCTTTATCCGAACTGAAAAAGTTCTCAGAAACTAAACAATTTTTTGCCAGAAATCATAGGACACGTGTCTCTCCCCGGTTCGCCACATCAGTCGTTTTTTTCCCTAGAACGACGCTCCCACTTTCTTCAAAAAGTAACCTCTTCATTTAATGAGGATGACATCAGCGTCATCCTTAATCATTGCAACCCTTTCGAATTCTCATAGGTATTAAAGTATCTTTTGCATATTTACTATAAATTAGTTCACTTTTCTACTGTTTTACCATCTTCATCATCTTTGCTCTACTAAAATTCAAAGCTTTCTCTCTAAAAAACAAACACTTTCTTTCGGTGTGAGTTTATGTTCACAGTTAGGAACGCTTTAATCAAAGGTAGGTGGCTTAATTTTTCAGAGTTAGAAAAAGCTCAAAAGGTTGAACGAGAAAGGTGCATTGCAGCCGGCCTCCCTGTTTCCCCTGTTGATAAACCAGAAACACTAAGCACAGAGCCTGACCAGGGCTCTTCTTCAACCAAAAGCGTTAAACCTAGGAGGTTGTTCCAATCTACCCTTTCACCAATTGTTTCGGGCTCATCGGTTCAAGAATCAGAGCCTACTGTTGAACCAGGATAGGTAGTCACCAGTTTTAAGAAACCTTCCCCATTTATTGCTATGGGATCGGATGGTGATGCCTCTCCAGAGAAGTTAGTAGATCGGAGAAGAGGTCGCTTGGTAAAATGGCAGGCTCTAAAAAGTACACCTTCCAAATCAGGGGGCAAGGATAGCAATACGGGGTCAAAGGAACCCATCAGGATTCCTAAGGACAAACTGTCCGGCCCGGAGGCATCTAGTTCAAGTTTTCGGAAAGAAACTACTGCATCTGAGCCCCAGCCGGAGGTCAGAGCACAAGAAGCCATTGAAGCCCAATAGTCAGGAGGGCACAATGAGCCAACCTCTAGCTCACCTTACCAAAAAACAACTGAAAACCCCTCCCTGCCAATGGAAGAAGTTATGGAGGATTTTATTGAAGAAGTTCCCTTTGAGTCCGAAGTCTCCGGGCAAACAAGTGAGGCTATTGCTGCCAAGAAGGACAAAGGCAAAGAGAAATTATGCTTAAGGCATCCGGATTTGCCGGAGGTCCTTGTGGGAAAAGTGGGACCTTGTTTCCACAAGGTAAGTGTTAAGTATTTAATAGCTTTGCAAAAACTTAACTATGCTTTCATCCACACAACCAAACTGGGTCGGATGCGAACAAAATGGGGGATCCCGGAGAATGTAAAAATATGGATCCCAGTGGACCCAGAAACACCGATGGATTGCAAGCTTAGTGAAATAGTTTTCTTCACTAAGCTCTTCAACTGGGGACTAAGGTTTCCCTTAGACCCGGAGATAGTCAAATACTTTAATCTCATCAAACTTTGCCCAAGTCAACTGAGCCCTAATGCCTGATACACTCTCATGGCCTGTATCATGGCCTCCAGGCTCTCCGGAATTCCTCTCCTAATGGAGCAGTTTGCAGTTGTGGCCAGCCTCTGCAGAAACCACCATATTCCCTTCTATCACTTCAACATGGGTAATAATTACAAAGAAGTGGACGATCTGCTCGAGTTGGAGAGAAATTGGAAGACCCACTTCTTGTTTGTGAGTGGTGCCTGGGAGAATTGGAGGAAGATTAAAGCCGGTGCCAACCCGAACCTTCTTACCAGCAGATGGCGAAGCGATGGTAAGAATCCCATCTCACATTCCCATCTTTACTTTTCACAAATTTGTTTATCTGACTTGTCTTTTTTTTGTTTCTTGACAGTGCTGCCTAAAGACTTCAATGACTACTTGAAGGCCGGGCATACAACTTGCACCAAGCTAAATGCTTGGGCTACTGAGAAGTGGGGGAATCGTTTCCATAATGCCTTTACCGGAGGCAATCTAACAAGGTCTTACCTCTGGAATACCACTGACCGGAGGGACTTATCCTGGGAGGAATTTACCACCCCACCCCCTCCGGAAGTAGTCCTCAAAAGAACACACACGCCAGACGGGGAATTTTATCTGCCTGGTAAAGCCAAGGCCCCAAGTAAGATGAAGGGCAAGAAAGGTAAGGGCAAGTAGAGTGCGGTTGAAGCCAATCCCACCAAAGCGGAGGAAACTACTCCAACAAACCAAGAGGGGCCAGTTCAAGGACAGATTGATGCTATTCTTCTAGTAGTAGTGGAGCATGAAAGTACTAGGGAAGGGGCAGGATCTCCAAGACCTCCAAGGGTGATGAGATTTCTCTCCGGCCCCCGGAACCCCTTCCTCCTATTGAACCTACAGACCCAACTCAAGCAGAAAGCACCCCTAATGACTTCCAAACCGGAGGGGGTGCAGGAGGGGATATCAGCATTGATGGTGTTGATATTAGTGGTCTTGAAGAAATTGGTTTTTACTTCGAAAACCTCCCTAAGGATGATTTTGCTGGACCTTACCTCCCTCCGAGCACTTCGAACATCGTTACCTTCAATGGTAAGTCTTTCTCTGTCTCAAGTGAAAGAGATGTTATAACTCACTCTATATTGATTAATATTCTACCAATGCTCAGTTTGGAGAAGCAAGTGCGAGGTCAGTCAACTATTATTAATACCCTTACTTCTGACAAAGAGAAGTTGTCCGGTGACCTCCTCATTGCCAACCAAAATGCTGATGTTTTGAAGAGGGAGAATGAGGAGTTAAAGAAGAACCAGGAGGGTTGGGCCACAAAGGTAGCTACTTTAGAAGATACTATCAAAGAACTCTGAACAAAGCAATCTGAGTTGGAGAAAGACCTCTCTTCTTTGAAAGAGGAGGTGAATGCTAAGGACATGGTCATTCATACTTTGACCAATGACAAGATTTCGCTCGAGGACTCGGTGTCTAAGGCTGCACAAGAAAAACCTGATTTGCTAAGAGAGCAAGAAGCAAAAATCCAAGCTAGGATTGATGCTTATACCAACCAAGTGATAGACATTCAGGAAGAAATGTATGCGAAAGTGAAGTCGGACATGGTCTTGATCTTTCACGAGAAGTTTCCGAAGAGGAATCTGGGATATTTATGGACTTATGTAGAGTACGAAGACCTTCCCTTCCACACGATGGCTGATGGAGACAAGTATGATTACTCAAGTGCTTACTCATCCGATGAGGAAGAGAACACTAGGGAGAGTCCAAATGAGGAAAATGATGACCTCAAAAAGAAGAAAACATGTGAGGCTGAGGCATCTTCAAAGGCTCAGTCTTAGAGTATCAGTTATCTTTTCACTTTTGTTTTGATTGAACGAAAGTCCTTGGATGGCCAAGGAATTTTTGTAACTGTATCCGGTCCTTAACCGGATAGATCTTTTTGTTTTGACAATTTAAAGTCCTTGGATGGCCAAGGCACTTCGTATGTTTTAATGGGTAGCTTTATTTTGCACAACTCTTGCTGATGTTTAAACAACCCTTGGTTATTTCATAAATGTTTTAACGTGAGAGTGTTTAAATTCTCCGATGGCAAATGATTAAGTAGTCATCACTCCTTCAATTTAATCCAACCTGTTCAAATAAAAACATTACCGAAAATAGAAAAACATTTCGGATTTTTAAGAAGGCATCAACTTTTATAAAAGAGCCCGGACACCAGGGTAGGAAAGAGTATGCCCCAAAATATTTACATGAACTTTTAAACAAGTAAATATTTACATAGTTTCTATTCCAAGTACAACCGGAGGTGTTCAATATTCCAAGGGTGGTTCAAAATCCTTCCATCTTTGTCTTGGAGCCGGTATGTCCCAGGCTTAAGCTTTTCAATGACCACATAGGGTCCTTCCCAAGTTGGAGCTAATTTACCGAACTGTTTCTCTTTAGTGTGTAGGAAAACGTTTCTCAATACCTTATCCCCCAGTTGAAAATCCCTTCTCTTGATTTTAGAAGCGAACCTGCTTCACATCAAACCTTGATAGTGCACAGCTCTAAGGTGAGCCTTAACTCTTCTTTCCTCTATCAAGTCAAGTTGGCCTCTGATAGCCACCTCGTTAGTGTGTTCGGAAAAATTATGAACTTGAAACGAAGGGAGAGTAGCTTCTATAGGAGCTATGGCATCCATTCCATACACTAAGTCAAATGGAGACTCTTGTGTTGCAACCCCAGGAGTGGTTCGGTATGCCCATAAAACTTCTTGTAAATAACTAGGTCATTTCCCAGCAGTCCCTTCTAAATTCTTCTTTAGACCGGACAGTATTGTCCTGTTGGCCACTTCGACCTGACCATTTGCTTGTGGGTGGAAAGGGGAAGAGAAGCAATGTTGTATGCCTCTAGAGGCACAAAAACTCTCCATTTCCTTATTGTCGAACTGTGGTCCATTGTCTGTTGTTATCTTTTGTGGAACTCCAAATCTGTAGCAGATATTGGATAAAACGAATTTTATAATAGCTTTTGATGTTGTACCCGCCAACGAAGCTGCTTCAATCCACTTCGAAAAGTAATCAATAGCAACAATTATAGTTCGGCACCCTCCAGACGCCATGGGTAGAGGTCCCACTAAGTCCTACCCCCATTGATCAAAAGGTACTGGCTCAGTAATTGACTCTAAAGGGATGGCTGTGATATGAATTTCATTGCTATATCTCTGGCATGGGTCAGAACTCCTCACCAACTCCTTAGCATCTTGTATTATAGAGGGCCAATAATACCCAACTAACAAAACTCTCCTTGTCAGAGCCCTGAATCCACAGTGAGCTGACCCCTCACCATCATGCAATTCGGAGATAACTATCTGAGATTCGTCGACCCCCAAACATCGTAAGAGGGGTCTACTATAAGATTTTTTATATAGTATATCTCTTAGGATGACAAAACCACGAGCCTTGTATTTTACTTTTCTTACTATTGATTTATCCGGTGGCAAGATGCCATTTGAGAGATATTGAAGAAGAGAAAATCTCCAATCTTGAGGCTGTTTTATCTGTATATCGAAACTTTCTTCTTCCTTACCCAGACTGATTCGAATGGATGGGCACTCCAGCACATGAATTCAAGGGTATAACTCGGTATAGGCTATAGTTGCCAAGGAGTCTGCCAGTATATTTTCTGTTCGGGGAATGTGTTCGTAGATGATGCTTTTAAAATTAAGAGCTATTTCTTTAAGCAGAAGTAAGTACTTAACCAACTACTCCTTTTTGGATTCGAATTGACCTTGTGCATGATGGATAAGCAGCTGAGAATCGCTCATTAGCTTGACCCTTTTGGCTCCACAAATAAGAGCCAATTTCAAACCAGCTATACCAGCTTCATATTCAGACTCATTATTAGAAGCCCTGAAAGAAAAACATATAGCTTGATACATTATGTCACCGTACAGAGAGGTCAAGCATACCCCTGCACCACATCCCATGGTACTTGATCCACCATCAGTCCGGACGACCCAGACTTTTTTGTCTTTCATATCAGTTGTTTGCTTTGTATCCCTATCTGAATGGAATTCAACTAAGAAATCAGCCACAGCTTGGGCTTTGATTGCTGTCTGAGGGGCAAAATCAATATCGAAGTCCCCCAATTCCACTGACCACTTAGTCATTATACTTGAAACGTCTGCCTTTTGAAGAACGTTTTTTAAGGGAAAAGACGTCCAGACAATAATAGGATGAGGCTGGAAATAAGGCCTCATCTTCCTTGCAGCAATCACCAAGGCTAATGCTAATTTTTCAAGCTTCAGATAACGTTTTTCTGCATCTATGAAGCTCTTGCTGATGTAATACATCGGACGGGGATAATTCTCTACCTCCCTCACCAATACGACACTTATGGCACAACTGGAAACTGGAAAGTATATAAAAAGAGTCTCTCCGTCAACAGGTTTAAATAAAGTCTTGGGGGAGGACAAATGTTTTTTGATTTCATTGAAGGCCTCATCACACTGTGAAGACCAGTCGAATCCCTTTGCACCTTTTAAAGTTTGAAAAAACGGGGCACATCTGTCCGAAGACCTTGAAATGAATTGATTTAACGCAACCAACCTCCTAGTCAACCGTTGTACTTCTTTAATATTCCGAGGAGGCTCCATTTGGAATAAAGCATTAAACTGGTCCAGATCAGGTTGTATCCCTTGCTCACTTATTATATACCCCAAGAATTTTCCGGACTGTACTCCAAACACACACTTTTCTGGGTTTAGTTTCAAATTTACTTTTACTAAGTTAGCAAAAAGTTTCTTGGAGATCTGTCAAGTGTAGCTCTTCGTCCATACTTTTTACCATCATGTCGTCGATGTATACTTCCATGTTTCTTCCAATTTGATCAGCAAAAGCTTTGTTTACCAACCTCTGATAAGTAGCCCCAATATTTTAAACCCAAATGGCATCACCTTATAACAATGAAGGCCCCTATCAGTAACAAACGTAGTATGCTTCTGATCCTTCAGATCTACTTGAATCTGACTGTACCCGGAGAAGGCATCCATGAAAGACAGTAGCTTGTTCCCAGATGTGGAATCCACCAACTGATCAATCCGGGGAACTGGGTATAAATTCTTTGGGCAAGCTCTGTTGAGATTTGTAAAATCGATACACATACGCCACTTGCCATTTTTCTTTTTTACCAATACCGAATTTGGCTGTCCATAAAGGATACCGAGACTCCTTTATGTGCCCCATTTTGGTAAGATTGGTGGACTGTTGAGGCCACTGCATGCATCCTAGAGAGCCAAGACCTCCCCATAATAGCATTATAACAAGTGGGACAATCCACTATGACAAACAGTATTCTAACCATCTTCTTAAAGGGGCCTTTGCCCAACAAAACTTCCTCCTCGAACTCCCCAATCACATCTGCTGAGCTTCCAGTGAAACCCACAATTGACCTGTTCGAACGTTGAATTACTGCTGGATTCTTCATCTTTCTGTAGGAAGTTAAAAATAGAATATTGGCTGAACTCCCAGTGTCCACCAAGATTCGTCTTATGTCATTTCCCTTGATGGATGCTCCTATGACAACAACATCTTCATGAGGACAGCTATATCCCTCAGGTCATCCTCATCGAAAACAATGAAGGGAAATGGAATCTATGATTGATAGGAAGACATGCCTCCCTCCAGTTGGGTAGCTAAGGTATGAACATGCCTTTTTCTCGAAGAAGCAGTGGGTGTTGTCATGGTGTCCCATCCGAAAATTGTGAGTGATTCCAAAAAGTTAATAAGCCCGGACACCGTCTTGCAACGTTCCTCAATGGAACCCACTCTATTCCGAGTTGGGTCAGGGTCCAAGTACTCTGACTCTATATCAAATCTCTTGATTATCACCATAGCCCCTTCCGGAGCTGATGTGCCTGCATTGTTTGGACCAACCCGATGAGTGTTGTCAGGCCTATTTCCTTCTCTTCTTTTAACATATGCTCCCAACTTTCCTCTTTCAATTAAATTCTAGACTTCTTGTTTTAAAGCAATACAATCTTCGGTGGTATGTCCAGTATCATTATGATACTGACATAAACAATTGTTACGACTCTCCCTAGGAGATTGTAACGCAGCCGGCCTTCTATATTGTACTTCTTCTTTCGTTTTGTCATAAATGGTGGCTATGTTTTCTTTTAACTCATCAAACCACTCCGGTTGAACCCAAGGCCCTCGTTTATTTCTAAATTGTTGACTCTGTGCTGGCACAGGTGGCTGAGACTGAGCTTTGGCTCTATTATGACTCTGCCCAGCCTCCCTAGCCTTATTCCTGGATTGATTTTGGTTTAGGTTTGGTGCAGCCGGAGCAGACCTCACCTGCCTGTGTATCCTGGTTTTCTTTGTTTCATGCACGTTACTTTGATTTCCAACCTGATTCAGTAGACCTCCCCATGTCATGGCCTTTTTCTTGGTTACTGAATCAGCCAAGTTTCCAGGGTTTAAGCCCTGCCTTAGAGAAGTTATTGCTACTTGTTCAAAGCAATCAGCCAACCCATTTTTGGTGTTTACAAAGCGACTTATGTATTTTTTAGGGATTCGTTCGGTTCTTGGGCACACTGGATGATTGTGTCTCCATTGCCCTTCACCTCCTTACTTCCAACAAACTGCCTCCGGAAGGCCACCCAAAAAGTATCGAAATTTCTGATGCAGCCTTGTGGTAGACTATTGCACCACTTCAGAGCACTCCACATAAAGGACTGGGAGAATGCCCTACAAAGCAGCTTGTCGTCATCATCAAAATTCATCATAAAATTTTTAAACTGTTCCAAGTGGTTGTCCGGGTCTTTACTGCCATCGTATTTTTCCATTTTTGTACTATCAAACCTCTTAGGAAGGTGCTCGGACAGGATCTTTGAGGACAGTGGAGATTGTCTCCAATTCCGGCCACGACTGAAGATGGTATCCTCATTAGGAGTTGCAAAGATACATGGCTCATCATGAAAGGAAAAAGGATCCATCACCATCCGATCTATGTGTCTCCGGCTATGAGACGACCCTTTGCCTATATGCCTCTTTAACTTTCCACGCATATCTTTTTTTCTTGAATACTTCTTAACCAACATTTGTTTCTTTTTAGAACGACCCTCGTCACTGCTGGATGACAAGGATTATTCAACTCCATCTTCGTCCGAAGAGCCGCTGGAAGATTCTGAGTATGAATCAGAGCTCTCCACCGGTTTAGATCGATGAGACTTTTTGGAGCTAGCATGAGTCTTCTTCGTACTCACATGGGTTTTTGATGGCTAATGCTCTCTAGGTTTGTCAGTATGGTGAGCAACTGACGCCTTTGATTTCTCTTCTATGCCCATCTTTTCCCTCTCTGCCCTCAGAGCTTCTATTTCAACTTTTAACTTATCATGATCCTCGATGGTATACTCATCATTTTCTCCCACCACTTCAAGCAAAGCTGGTCGTACTTCCGGTGCGCCCGGATTTATTCAGCCTGGTTTTTTCTGATGGTTTTGAATGCTGGATTCAGGCACCATCGTCCTCCCACTGTGGTCGCCAATTTGATATGGTTTATTTTTGTTTGAGGGTAATTTTGTAATTTTGTCTAGAGTTTTTGTGGAATTTTGAGAGTATTTAATGTTTGGATAGAATGTAGAGGGAGAATTGAGCTGCCTTGTTGTATTTAATTTTCATTACCCTCATTTAATGTAGGTGGTTGGGTATTTATAACCTTTATCTTTTGGGCCATATGGGATTTCGGGTTGTGTTTTATGGATTCATGTCGAGTTTAAAGACCCACTAGATTTTAAGTAAACAAGTAATTAGTTTAGTCATGAAGTGATTATGTTTTTAATACTTTAGTTCTGTTCGGACAGTTTAGTAAGTAGAGGTTTTCCGTATCCTCCCTGTCCGGTTAGATGGATGATGTCCGAATTACCCCTGTCCGGTTCTCACAAAGAATGGTGACAAAATCCGGACTCATCAACCAAGGTCAAACATCTGGCCATAACTGGCTCAGACCATACACCTTTATTTATATCTATCTCTAAACATCAAAACAAACCTAAATACTCTTTTAAAATTCTTAATATGTGGATACTTCATCCATATTTTATGGAAATTGTTGTAATTAACTAACAAAATAATTTACCTGGACGTCAAATTCATGTTTTATGGTCGAAACTAAAAAGACTTAAACAAAGACTAAAAAACTGGAATTGGGAAGTCTTCGGGAATATATTTGACTCAATTTCCCAATAGAGGATACAATTAAATTCCTAATAACTAGATTTTAAGAGAAATCAATATGAAAATGATAAGGTTAAACTTTCAAAAGCCAAAACTATCCACCTTAATCTTCTTGCTAGGGAATAGCCTTTATGGGAACACAAAGTTCAACTAACTGATACAAGAATGGAGACATGAACATTTTAAGTTTCCATAACTATGTAAAAATGAGAACAAAGAAGAATTGGATACATGACAAAAAATTTGGAGACTCATGGAGAGAAGATCAATCCAGGTTAGGAAATTATGATGTTGATCACTTTAAAGCTCTTTAATCATACTATCATAATCCCATGAACACATAAAACCTTCAAAATATTAGTCTTTAACTCTTAAATGACCAAGATTACTCAAATCTAATAAACCCTCCAACTTCTTATGAAATTCAAAGACTAAGACTAATTAAAATTAGAGAAGAAGAAAAGAAAATTAGGCTCTTATGTTGACAAGCTTATAGATCTCATTCGTTAGGGTTTTATTTACACGAAGAGTTATCAGCATTTATGTGAAGAATTATTCTTTCAAATTATATAATTCTTATGTGGATAATTCTAATATTAAATTATATAAAAGAATTAATTTATTCTTTCAAATTATATAATATAATATACTATAGATGACCAAATATTTTATTTTCGTACAAAAAAAATCATAATCTTTATCAAATGAAATAAAAGAATTATATTATTATTTTAAATTAAATAATAAATATATTATAATTTATTCTTAGGAAACTAAATTATTTAGATCGTGATCTTCAATTAATTTATTATCTTCATCTTTCATTCTTTCTCTAATTATCTTCAAGTCCTTAGATTTTATATTCTTTTTTAATTATAGCTTCTACGTACAATCTTAACTCTTCTTTGCTCCTTTTGCTCCAATTTCACTAATAAATAAATAAAAACAAAATAAGAGCATTTTTATTCACAATTAAGTAAAACTAACAGTTAAATTAGAATAAAACTAATATAAATCAAGGATAAATATCCTTTGATCAAATTCACAATGCAATCAAGTCACTAAATCCTAATAGCATGGTTGGTATTGACGGATTCAATTCTAAATTTTATTTATCATGTTGGCTTATTATATCTAAGGATCTTTGTGAGTCCATCTAGATTATTTTAATGGATAAACTACTGTTATATGCATTTATGCTACTGCATTATGTCTTATACCTAAAACCAGCTCTCCCAAAACATGACATGACTATTGACCAATCAGTCTATGTGTTTTTTTAATGGAATCTTATCAAGAATAATCAATGATAAACTAGCCACTATATTCCCCAAAATTATATCCGACGAGGAGGGTGGTTTTGTAAAAGTTAGGAATATTGACAAAAAAATTCTAAAGATAAATATGGCCAAAACAATTGATAGGATATCCTTCAATTTTATCTTTCAAACTATGGCTTCTTTTGGATTCAACAATCAATTTATTGAGCAAATAAAATAGGGCATAAATTTTGTAAATTTCTTGATAATACTAAGTGGAGAGCTATTTGGTTATTTTAAACATGGTGAAAATTAGGAAGACCCATTATCTCTTAGCATTTTCATCATAGCTTAAGAATATCTTCTTAGAAGTATTACAAAACTTGTGAAAAAAAAACAATGAAATGAAATACAAATTCAAAAGTGATATTATCATCCCATGTTCGGCTTTCGCAGGTGATCTAATCATCTTTTTTAATATAGCAACAAATAATCAAAACAAACTTTGTAAATTCCTTAACCACTATCAATATGTCTCTGGCACGTTAATAAATAAAGACAAAACTATTTTTAATTCTGCAATGAAAGTGCCAAGAAACAGAATCAACTCAATTCAAACTTAAACTGGGTTTAAGCATAGCTTTCTTCCATTTAAATATTCTGGTACACTTATCTATTATGGTAACAAATCAAGTTACTATGATGATTTGTTTTACCAAGATAAGAAACAAAATCGTAGAATGGGAGAGTAAAATCTTATCATTTGGAGGGAGATTAATTTTCATTTAATATGTCCTTCTATCTATACCTACATATCTAGTTCAAAGTAATATATTACCTAAATATGTAATAACAATAATATATTTGTTACTTAACAAAATTCTTTTGGGAACAACAAAAAACGATAAAACTATGATATGAACCAATTGGTATACCGTGTGTAAACCATTTGCTGAAGGAGAACTAAAAATAAGGAAACTTGAACACTTGCAAAACACATTTTCATGCAAGCTTTGGTTTATATTTAGAGAAAAATATTTGGGCTAAATATGTGTCATCAATCTACTATAAGTCTACGCACTATCTTCAAATACAATAAAACATTATTGACTCAAAACTCTCGAAAAGACTAATAAGCATTAGATATACAACATAAAGCTTTATGTTTGGATAATTGGTAAGGGTAATATAAATATTTGGCTTGAGAAATGGAATCACTCATCCTCTCTTATTATCATATCAAACAACTCATACAACAAGTGGTACAATATAGATAAAATAAGAAACTATTGGCAAGTTGGTAATTAGAACCTTGAAAAAATACAAGAAAATGTTCTTCATTCTGATAATAAAAGAATCAAAAGAATAAACCTCCATGGTGATAGAGATGACTGAATTAAATAGAGTTTGACCCTTAATAGACTCTTCAACACTAAGAGACATGGAACAATATAAGAGATAAAGGTCTGCCTTCTATCATATTCAAACAAATCTAGAATGATATCAATCTAACAAAGTGCTCTTTCACTCGTTGGAGGATACTAAAAGGCATCATTTCTGTGGATTCTGTTATACAAAAAAGAACTTTTGCAACACTACATGGAAGATGTGGAAATTGCAACACTGCATGGAAGATTTAGAAATTAAAACAAACGATCACCTATTTGTCAATTGCAATACGACAGAGAAGATCAGGAAATTCATTCCAGATCTTTTTGAAATCTTAGTTGGTAAATATATGACCATTCAACATCTAATTAGATTTCAGTTTTTGTAAACTAGCAAATCTATACATATTAGAACTATAATTCCACCGATAATCTATTGGGTCATCTGGTATGCCAGAAATAAATCAAAGTTTAACAATCAACAAGACTCTGTAAAAAACACGGTGAATAAAATTTTATACATACTATATAAATTGGATCATGCCAACCTTATTAAAAAGATATTTTGGATTGGTAATAAAAAAAACAACCTATGAACTTGGCTATTCCATCAACTAAACAAAACCAACAAAGTCACTATCCTTAAATGGATATCTCATGTTAACCAAATATTTAAACTCAATTCTGATGACTATTGTCTCACTAATGATGAATCTAGTGGTGGTAGTATTATTAGATACTATAAATAAGATATAGTCATGAAAATAAGCATAATATATAGTAAACACTCACCAATTATAGTTGAAACACTCGATGGTTGTATTTTATGTAAGGAAAACGTTTTTCAGCATGTAGACATTGATATTGATTCTTTACTTTTATTTTGAAATGCTAGCCTATGATAAAGCTCATTGGTATCTTGATCAAATCATTAGATGTTGAAGAAATTTGATCTCATCATCAATGATCCTAAGTCACATCTATAGAGAACAAATTTTGCTGATGATTGGTTAACTAAGTGGATATTAAATTGCAAGAAGAAAATTGATTACACTTAAGATCAGACCCGTGTCCAACTTAGAGCAATTGCATTGTTGGACAATTTAGTAGTGGACTATCTAAGATCTATCATAAACTAGCTTACCTAAATAAATCAACTAATACTCTCTAAATTCTGTATAAACTTATAAATCATTATCTTTTCAACATTCATCTCTGATAATATTAATAAAATATCAAATGCATATTCAGACTCTTAAATATAAAAGAAAATCTCTGCTCTTTTGGAAAAATTAAGCTTATATGGGTTAAACCTTAAAGAAGAAATATGATTTTACACAACAATATGAGAAGTTAGGTTCTTTTAAAATTAAGTGGCAATTAAAAATTTAGGCGGTATTTCTAAATTCTATGATTTGGTATTTAATGTTTGGGCTTATTTCAGGTCCGAAAAATCTATTGTAGACCAAAAGTCCAACGGATTTCAATTATTCAATCAATAAAGTTAATTCACAAGTTTGTAAAATATACCAAACCAATTTTATAATAAAAGACAAATAAATTTAAGCATAATTTTTTTTCCATATATATAAATATATAAAAAAATTATTTTAAAAAAACCACTTAATTTTTTAACAATTAGTTTTTTTCTAGTTTTCGACGATTTTGTTTTTAAATTCAAAACATAAATATCTGCTCTCGTAACTATTTTCTTATAATAATTTATTTTATTCTTCAACTAACTTCAATTCTCTCTCGACTATTCTACAAACATTATAAGATACTTTCAAAGTCTCGACAAACATTCACATAACCTTTTTGGGTGATTTATCTTTTTTTTTCAAACATTAATATTTCACCAGATAATATTTACACACAATTATACTTCAAAAATTTGTGTCGTTTGTTGGGTACCCTAATATGGTTTATTTCATAAATCAAAACAAAAAGCCCAGAAAACTAAAAAAACCAAAAAAGAGAAGTGATAATGTCAAATTCATATGTGTAGTCAGATCACTCGATCAATCCGGAAACACCTAATGGACCACCTCTTACCTTTGGTGTACCTGTTGTGCCTATTACTCATGTTACCTCTAATGCGACCACCCCATACCATGCATGAGATTTGAGATCAGATGTCATGAAGAAGAGAACGAGGACGAAAGAGATGGATGATGTCACATCTCCATGATAAGGGATCATCTTAACCAAACCGTTACCGATAAACGCAAGTTGTCTTTCTGCACTGAGGCCAATAAGCGTAAAGACCATTCAGACCAAGGTTCCTCCACTAGAAACAAGAGACGACACCACCACCGTCATCACTCCCATATTAAGAGAATAAGTATGAATCTAAATTTAAAACACCTTAATGAAAGGAGAATGAGGGATATGTCCATGCAGACCACCCAACTTAGTATCCACCAAATAAAAAGGGGAGAAATAAATTTATCCCAATAATAAACTCGTCGCTCAGGAAGAATGACCACCAAATTTCTTTAGTGCCTCAAATGGCTCAACAAAAGTTTCAGCAAGTTTGATAAGGATGGATCTCACTCGTTCAAGTGAAGCATTACTTGACCGAAGCACATACCACCGCAACACCTTTCTGCAAAAAATTATTTGGCTACAAGTTCATTGGGATTAAGGCAAAAACATAAACATAAACATAAACAAGAGGTTATGAATACTTTATATTCCTAGAAGTTATATTTTGACAACCATAAATATAAAGGTAATCGTCCAACAACTACACTCATTATGGCATTCAAATGTTACAAGTATAAAGAGTTAGGAAGAATAAATGTATACTTAATAAATGTAATATAAGTTACATATTCCTGTATGTAAAGAGGAGAAAATTCAATAATAAAATTATTCAATATTCTTACCATATTTTAACACACCAAATTCCCTACAACACAATAAATAGTTTAGCCAAACTTCACCAAAGTCCTTTCATCTACACAACCTATATAACAAAATTTCACTCATATTCAAACATTTTACCAAATAATGCAACAAAGTTACACTATTGTTCACCATCAACAAACGTAACATAACCCTTCAGAGGGTACTTGCTAATGCACAATAATTTTTTTATCATGCTGCACCACTAGCTCAATTACTATATATCTATCGGCAGACAAATCAAGATAATACCAAATTCACACCTTTCTCGACACAATATTTTGGGGAACATATACACCAACTAACCTACCCTTACTCCAACCAAAAGATTCAAAATAAAATGAGTATATATCTTAATGATGAAAGTCTTATCGCCTTTGGATCTCCACTATATCCATAGATCATGTATGAACACTCACCATCAAAATTCAATAATCACGAAATGGAAAGTATAATGTAAAATATGATCGTAAACATTACACAGAGCAGTTTAAAAGTGAAATCATGCAATTTATGTTAGATGAAAAGTTATGTACATGATATTTTCCATGACATTTAGGAAAATGCTTTAATTTGGTTCAACAACGTACCTCTAGACTGCATCAAGTTTTTTAAGATGTTGTAAATTGCTTTTATAAATAAATTTATTGACTAGTTATTCATCAAATGAAATGAACACTATATTTTCCATTATAAAAAAGGCCATGGTATTATTTTGGGACTTATAACTGAACATACTATTAATAAAAATACACTTAACTTCACAAATTTACTAGCTCATATAGAATTCCAATAAAAGTAGAAGATATTGTAAAGGCAATGCTTGATGGTGACCCTATAATTTCTAATGTCTCACTACCATAATTTGGAAAAATTAATGAACCGTTGAAAGTTGCATAACTTAATTCTTAAAATAATCACGAGGCTTCAACTTCCAGATGTAACAATAATGAATTCTTGGTACAACTAATGAGGTCAAAGTTCAAGAGGGAATCCTAGAAAAAACTACAACAATAACCAAATGCAAGAAATTTTTAACAAAGAACCTTACGCAAAGTTACTTTAAAATTTCAAGTTCATTTATGGAAAGATAAAAAATATAGTAAAGTATCACCAACCATATAATATGTTCTCTTTTGAGGAGCAAAGAAATATTTTTTTTTATAAATTTCATAATGACATCAGATATTATACAAAAGACTATTGGGCCTTGAAATATGAAGTTTAAAACATGATAAACGAAGTAAAAATTCGATTTCTTAAAAAATAATTACACAAATGAACTAAGACATGCAATGGATGAACATCAACCCCCGACAAGGTATAAAATATAGGTTGTGGCAGTAGCAAAAGAACTAAAGGTTTCAGAAAATAATGTTATTATATAAATAGAAGAATATATATGGATCCAAATCCCAACATACAAAGTATTTACATAATCCTGGGTGGAGACTTACTATATACAATTTCTAAAAACTCTAGAAAAAGACATATATAGGATCAGGTTCACCATCATGACCAAACATCCATATATTTTTAAGGAATCTACCTAGTTCTAGAATTCTCAAATGATCTGAGAGGTGCTGTATAACCACTTCAAGATGTTTTGATAATTATAATAGAGTTAGCATGTGTGGAAATCAATAGGGTGATGATTGACCCATGAAGTTCAGAAAATATTTTGCTTAAAATCACTTATGACAAGATGAGAGGTGCCTCAGTCCTTATACTATCCTAGAGGACTCTTACTGGGTTCACTGGGGTAGATGAAAATATTTAGGAGAATTTATATTGGATGTGGCATTGGAAAGTCAAGAGTTAAAAAATAAGGCTCAATGTTATATGATAGTGAATGCATATTTTGACATGAGTCCCAACATAAGTTATGGGTCATAGCATAATTATAGAAATTTGATCTCTACTAAGCAAGTAGAATAACTGATCATACACCCAACAAAAAATAGAAGAAATAATGAAGGAAGTGGATAAACTCAGTATTGTAGGCCGCATCAGAGAATCCTACTATTGAGTGTGGATACAAATCAATTTATGGTGAAGAAAAAGAATGACAAATAGAGGAAGTGTGTAGACTTTACTAATTCAAACAATTTATGTCTGAAAGACACTTTCTCTCTTCCAATAATTAATCAACGGGTGGATGCAGTTTTAAGGGATAAGATGTTATCATTATGGATGTTTATTCATGTTACAACCATATATCAATGCCTGAAGAGGATAAACAGAACACTAATTTTATAACCAATATTGGACTTCAACATTACAAAATTATGCCTTTTGAGATGGTGAATGATGGAGCTGCATATCACATACTTTTTAACAAAACATTTTCAAAACAACTTGCCCAAAACCTAGAGGCCTATACTAAATACATGTTTTTAATAGAATTCAAGATGAATACCATTTGGTTCACCTAACCAAATCATTTTCAAATCTTAGATAAATGAATCTAAAACTTAATGCAAAAAATGTACATTTGGTGTAAGGGTTGGAAAGGTTGTGGACTATATGGTCAGGAATAAGAGCATAAAAGCATACTTTACGCAACTGACAAACCTACTTGCAATGGATATTCCAATAAAAATAAAATAAGTTAAGATACGAGTACAAAGGTTGGTTGAATTAAATAGATTTATCTCAAGATATTCACATATATGCCACCCAATCTTCCAAGTTCTAAAAGGAGCAATGAGGTTCAACTAGAATTCAGCTTGCGGTGAAAATTTCAATAACATCAAGAATTTTATAAATTATCCAAACCAAATTCGGGTGAGTTTTTATTCTTATAGTTGGAAGATTTAGATATTTCTATTAGTGCGATATTAATAAGAGAAAAAAGGAACCTAAGGACATATATTATGTAAATAATTCCATATTGGATACTCATATTGGCTAACTATATTTAGAAAATTTTGATTTAACTTTGATGATCGCAAAGAGGATGTTGAGGCTATATATTTAGGCTCATACAATTATAATAACTAGATAGTTAACCATGTTAAGAGATTATGACATAAACTTTTAACTAAAAATGATAAGGCTCAAGCCTTTAACAAATTGAACATCCATAATCAACTTGACAAGTCAGTACATATTAAAGAAGCAACAATTTATGCTTCAAGGTAGAAATTCAGCTAATCTCCCAACATGAATGTTTTTTTGAGTCAATCTATAAAATTTGGTTTCTCTAATTCTAACAATGACGTAAACTATAAGTCTGCAATAGCTAGTCTTCGACTAACAAATATTTATGGAGCTAAAAGAGTAAAATTTCTCACAAATTTCCAACGGGTGGTTAACTAAGCTCTAGGCCAAACAAAGGCTAAAAAATTCATATCCAATATTTTAAGGAAATTCGGCGCAACACAGCCCTATTCAATGGAGTTACCTTTGGACAAGTACCACGAACAGAGAATGCAGCTGGTGATGACTTGGTGTCTTTGACTTGTGCAGATAAAACACTAGGGATAATTTTTAAGAGAAAACCATTCATTATCCTACCAAATAATTTTTTCCTTATGGTTTTTGCTTTATGAGTCATGATAATTGAATATGACAAAGAAGAATATTTAAGAACTCATATTAATAAATACGTTTTAGAAGGAAAACTCCATATTGAGGCTAAGCGTATAATAATAAATCCAACAAGATTTATTTGGATAGTTGAAACCATAGACAAATAGGGACTTATTAAACCTTTACTTAGATGTCTCGACTCTAAAGAGGTAGCTTTTGTTGTAGATGGTCTATGTTGGAATAGAAAGTGTCCATTATGGAGAAAAAGTATTACATAAAAGAATCTTGATTCAAGGGTAATATTGGCCGATATCATGGAACATGTAAAGATGTTTGTAAAATAATATGACGCATCCCAACAATTATCCAATTAAATACAAGTCCCAACCACCTTACTAGAAAAAATAGAAGATCCAATTATTTTTTACATATGAGGCATTGATATTGTAAGGCTCATTCCAAGAGCTTTCAAGAGGATTTGTTTTGTTGGTAGGTGTATATTAATTTTCTAAATGGGTAAATGCACAACCACTTGTACGAATCATAGCCAATGAGACCATTAACATCTTAAAGTCAAACATATGTTTGCAGATATAGGTTACTAAGAGTCATCAAAACATATAACGGAAGTAACATAAGTCTTCACAACATATAATGAAACTAAATTCCAGACTTAACGACTAACACCGTTTTGCACAATAAAAGGTATAAAACAAAACTAATCATGTATTTTTCATCCATAAGCAGACAGTCAAGTGAAGGTCACCAATAAAACAATAACATATGGCATTAAAAAATCTTGGAATGAGTAGTAGGAAATTGGCATGATTTCTTGTAATAAATTTTATCGTTATAAAAAACAACCCCAAGATCTATTGAAACACTATATGATTTGGTGTGTGGGATGAATGAAATATTACTAGACCAAACTGTTATGCGTCCATACATAATATCAACATATTAGGATGAAAAGAGCTATAAAAGAAGAAGTATAAAACTTGACATGATTGAAGAAAAAAGAGTAAAATATCACTTAAGATATTACACTACTCTAATGAAAAATAATACAACTCAAAAGTTTACTTTAGAAGTTTTGATGAGGGAGACAAAGTCCTCATGAGAGTATTCCTCCATATAAAATAAAAAAAAGTCACGCAAACTTAGACTCAAATTGGAAGGTACATATACTATAAAATAAAATAAACATGAGGGACTAAGCACCCTTTAAAAAAAGAAAACAAAATATGAGTGTGTGATGATTCAAACGTAATCCTCAACACTTGAGAGAGTTCAAGTAGCCCTGTATCAAACAAAATAAAATGAAGTATCAGATGATTTCAAAGTAATCATAAACACACCAGGAAGTAATGGACCCTTCAAACACAAAAATAAATTAGATTATTCTAAATTTAATCTAAAGAAGAAGCCCATAAGTTCCTTTATAAACTTTTACACCTTTTGAATTGGTCACTCTGTTTGGAACACCAAAGCATGAAACAAAAATATATCCTTAGCAAAATAAATAAAGCACAAGAAGGGAATAAAAACCATAAAAAGAAACATTAAATTTTAACTTAGAATATTCTCAAGACAAAGCAAAAGAAAAAAATTAAAAATTTATTCAAACATTCCACATTAGTTAGGACTTCAATTCAAATAAATAGGCTTTATAACATAATAAAAATAATATATAAAAATAAATCAAATTAAAGTTATAGAGGAAGGATAGATTGGCGAATGAAAACAATACCTTCATAGTGTTCAACATGATTAACACTTTTGGTCTTTTTAATGAAAGAAATAATAGTGACATGGGCATAAAAAGGATTAGTTAGTTCTACGTCAGCAACTAATGATACATTCTCATTGGAAGTAACCAAAGTAGAAACACCACCAACCATCTAATTCTCAGTGTCAAAAAGAAGATTAACAACTTGAAATCCACCAATCTTGATAATTGAAAAAAGCCTATTTTCACCCAGAGAACTTGTCCAATCAATATCTGGTGGCCATTTATCACGAGGAACGTAACACCGCAATGTATCCAAATTTAAATCTGTAAAATTTTCATGGAATACAAGTACTAATCTTGTCACAACTGATTTTATTGCTTCCTCATTAATTTATACCATATGAGTTTCCACACCCTTCTCAAACTTAGTATGCTCAAGGCTTAGCCTCAAGGGTGTATTCCAACTTTTCATTTTGTTGCACTGCTTCATCTAAAATCTTTTGTAGCTAATATGTTTTAAGCTTTATAGTCTTAACAAGCTCATCATTTTCTTTTGCACATCAACCTTTAAACCCTTATGTATTTCTGCTTCGACAAAAATATTAAATAACTCATAGGAAAGAGCTGCAACATCTATAGCTTGAACATAAAAAAAACCCTACTAAACATTATGAAGTTCTTATTTTCAACAGAATGCGAATCAATTATCAACTTTACCAATGCTTTAAATTTAACTTAAAGTTCATTCTTCAACTTCGTCTCCACTTAGACTTTAGTTTGAAGATCTGATTTTAACCATTCTACAAGCTCAATTTTAGCTTACGATATCAGCTAATTAGATCGGTTCTACTACAACTTCCACTAACGGTCAAAGACAAAGAATAGATAGGAGTGGACTTTCACATGCTTGGTGCACCGAAAAACAATATACAAAGACACAAATTGACTGAAACATGTTAGTTCGTTATTTTAACCTAAACCAAGACTTAAACAAAAAAATCATAAAAATATTTGACCCAAATTTATATCTATAAACATATAAAAAATTATATTAAAAACATTTAATTATTTAGCAATCACAAAACTTATTATTATCTACCTCTTTATTTGCGATTCAAATTATAAATATCTACTATTTTACCTAATTTAATATTTTTTCTTTGTCATCAATTTATTTTCTACTTCCTTTACAAATTACGATTATGGAAAATGCGTAACTTCCAAATTTTTTACCAATCTCTTTGCGATTTTTTTTTGATGATTTAATTGAACTCCACACAATTTTTTAAATAATGTTTAAATGCACTTATATTTCTCAAATTATAAAACTTGGTATTTGAAACATATGGATAATTTTATATGAATATAATAAAGATGTTAAAGTATTAATATGAAACGTGATTCAAGAAAAATTGATCGAAATTAAAAATGAAAACAAATTATAAAATAATGTATATAATAATGTATGGTCGTTTTAATTTTAATTTGAAAATATCCAAACGAAATTTTGGTGGCGAAGGCACGGTGAGTTCTAAGGGTGCGTAGGAACACACTATATTCTAAGGGTTCCTATCCCAACGGAAAAATCCAAGGCGGTTGCTAATAAATATTTTATGTGTGAGAGGTCTTTTGATATATAACCAATCCAATATTATTGCCAATTTGATCTTTTGATATATTGCTAATTTGATATCATTTGTCATGAGAGGTCTTTTTATATAGTGCTAATTTTGCATATTTTGACAGAATTTTAGGTGTGAGAGGTACTTCTATATATTGGCAGGTTTTTTAGGACTTACATGACTATAATTGAATAATATCCTGTTGTTTGAAGAGATGTTATTTTGGAATAGTTAAATTTGCAGATTTTGAAAGAAGAATGATCGTTTGAAGATATGTTATTTTTGAACAATTATTTTTGCACATTTTAAGAGAAGAAGAGTTAAAAGAAATATTTTATGTGAGAAGTGTTTTTGTATATTGGCATGTTTAGGTCTTTTGATATAGTGCTAATTTGATATTATTTGTCACATTTTGATTGAAAAAGTGATATTTTATGTGTGAGAGTTCTTTTTATATATTGCTAATTTTGCACATTTTGAAAAAATCTTAGGTATGAGAGGTCCTTTTATATATTGGCAGGTTTTTAGGACTTACATGACTATAATTGAATAATACCCTCCTGTTTGAAGAGATGTTATTTTGGAATAGTTAATTTTGCACATTTTGACAGAACAAAAAATCGTTTGAAGATATGTTATTTCCAAACAATTAATTTTGCACATTTTAATAGAATAAGGGTTAAAAAAAATATTTTATGTGAGAGGTGTTTTTATATATTGGCAGGTTTAGGTCTTTTACGACTTACACACATTGAATTAGGTTTTTTTATATATATACACCAAAATAGGTTTTGTACGACGTACATGACACTAAAATTGAATACCTTATTGTTTGAAGGTATGGCAGGACACTATAAGGATCAAATCATGGCTATGGTACTATATATATATATATATATATATATATATATATATATATGTGTGTGATAAAACATTTAATGGTTGAAAACTAAATAATTATACAAAAACAATAATAAAACGAAGGTTAAGGATATTATGTTTTACACATTTTGAACATAATTAACTATTTAATTTTTTAAAAAATATTTTAACATTATATTTGTAATTTAGTAATTGATTTGATTTTTATATATAAAAAGTATAATTTTATTTTTGAATTTCACCATTTTTTTGTTTGTTTTTCCGCTTTTTGTCAATTTGACGTAAGTTTGATGAAAAGAAAAAGAAGATGAAAAATATATTGAAGCTTCTCCTAAATCCTAGCAATAATTTGTAACTTTTTTTACTCTACCACCTTTTCTCCACCGACCACTTACATAACACAACCGTTATGACCAACCGTCGAACATCGTCCACAAATCTGCAACAAACAACCAACCTCAACCACTTCGTCAAGGCTAAGTACTACCATCAACCATGCACCAAAAAATTCAAACTGTATCCATCGAGAAATTTCCTCCACTGTCAGAGACAAGTCATGATTCATCTTCAATTGACAAACGTAGTAACCGAAGCCCAACCTCAACTCATATCCATTATGGCGCATCCTCTAAATATCTAGCTGCATCAATCAACGCGCTCAACCCTACACTGCAACACCATACTCAAACTCACCTACTAGTTAGATCATTCGCAGATGGTACTTACAACAAAACTAAGGAAACTACGGATTATCTTCAACCATACATACAAAAACAACATGCAATAGCATTCTCCTTGAATGAAAAAAACATATTAATCGCAATCTCAAAACACACACTCTTTGGAAAGTTTTCTCATAAAAAACACGTGTTGAAAATAATCAATTGTTTTTACATAATTTTGCTTTTATTGGAGAGTACAATATATCTATTTTGGACAACAAACATATTTTAATTGAGTTTTACAAGATTAAATACTACACCAAGCTATGGAAAAAATCAGTATGGTCAATTGACTAGTTTCAAATACAAATTTTAAAGTGGATTCTTAATTTTGACACTAGAGTTAAATCACCAATTCCCCTTAATATGGATATCTCTACCAAATATATCCAAATTTATGTATAACAAGACTTATATTACCTATATTTCTAAGGTCCTAGGAGTGCCACTTCATCTCCACTTTTCAAAAACATAAAAAAAATCACAAGAGTTTCAAAAAGAATTTCAAGAAGTGATAAAAAAGAAAAATAAAAAAATCCTACATTACTATCCAAAATGATACAAACCACCACAACTTAATCAATCTTAAATGGTTATCACAATCCTTTCAATCGCAAAATTAAATGACACTCACAATCCTCAATTGAAATGTGAGAGGAGTGAGAAATAAAAGCACAACCAGGAGACTTCTTTCTTTAAAAAGAAATGAAAAATTAGATTTAGCAATACCCCTTTTGACAAAACTTTCATAGTTACAATTATCTATGCAAAAAATACAAAAAATCTTAAACAAGGATTATACCAGGGATTAAGATACATAACTAATCATACCAAGCTCTGGATTCTTATGAGATATGTTAAAGCAATCATAAAATTTCAAGAGCTATCTTGCTCAACATTATATTAAATAAGCATTGATGACCTTTATAATGTCATTCAAGATTGATCACTCGTTGATGTTGGTTTTATTGGTACTAGATTCACCTGGTCTAACAATCATAGATGGAAACCTCTAGGCTGAGTGTTATATAGTTCTATCGGGCTAGAACATTTTGACACCACAAAAGTTCAACACTTGGCAATAACTGGCTCTGACCACTCCCTCTCAAGTAGTAATATTTCTATAAATAAGTTACATACTACTCCCCCACACCCTGATTTTTTAAAAGTAGTTGACCAAAATTAGGAAGAAGAGATGGTTGGTCATCCTCTTTTCATATTTCAGAATAAACTCAAGAGACTCAAATACACACTAAAATATATGAATTGGAATACAGTTGGAAACATATTTGACTCTAAACCTGAAGAATAAGTGCAACATCTTGAACAATGTCTAGAAAGAAATAAAACTTCAGAAGACAAAATGAAATACTCTCAAGCTAAAGCTAACCATTTGCAATGCTAGCTAGAGAATAATCAGTTTGGAAACAGAAAAGTAGTGTAACATAGACGGAAAATGAAGATGGAAACTCCAACTGTTTCAAAAACATTTCTTAAGAAAAGAGAAACAAAATACATGGAATTTTGGAAGAAGGCCTCTGGATCATTGATCACTGACAAATTGTAAAATTAACGGAGAATCATTACAAAAAAATCTTGAATGCATAACATCAAATAATGGAAATAGATAGGCTTCCAGACATAATTCCTAAGCTTGTTACTGAACATGATAATGAACTTCTTTTAAAACCACCTACTAAGGAAGAAATTCTTACCTCAGCGAACAACCTAAACTCTAATAGTATTGCTATATCATCCTTCTTTCAAGACTATCAAGCTTCTCATAGAGTATATGGTACAATAATATATTTAATACCAAAAGTAAACCAAAAAAACATGGAGTGACTATAGACCTATTAGTCCTTGTGTTATTTTTAATAGAATACTTTCTAAAATACTCAATGACAGACTGACTACCTTTCTCCCTAAGCTAATCTTAGTTGAACAATAGCGTTTCTTCAAAAACAGAAACATATATGATAACATCATCATGACTTAAGAGCTAGCTTGAAAGTTAAATAGAAAAGTAAGGGACGCAAATGTTATGATCAAGAATGATATGACAAAGGATTTTGACATAATATCCTTTTGATTCATATTGCAAATAATAAATGCTTAAAAAATGGACCGGGGTGATCAAACATGACATTGGTTTATTAGAGTTTTCTATAATTGTCAATGGATAACTCAATGTATACTTCAAATCCACCAACAGTGTAAGACAATAAGACCCATTGTCTCAAAGTATCTTTACACATACAAAAGAATATTTGATCACGAGATTCAAAATATTGTTTAAACGATAAAGGCTTATACTCAAAACAGGTAGCAATATCGTGATTCCTTGTCTGGCGTATGCAGACGAGCTCATAATATTCAACAATGGGGCCACCAATAACCTCAGCAAAATTTGTTCTTTTTTGCATTAGTATGAGACTTGTTTGGGGCAAAAAATAAATAATGAGAAAATCGTCATTATAACACATTAAAAATAACTCAAACAAGAGAAATCATTCTTACAAGACTCACAGATTAAGACGTGAAAAATAACCTTTCAATTATCTAAGGATACCTATACACCTAAACAACAAAATCCAACCATATAATCAGATAGTAAACAAAATAAGAAAGAAAATGCATGATTATGATAACAAGATATTATCCTTTGTAGGTAGATTAATCTTGATCAAGTGAGTTTTAATGGGTATCCCAATGTATTTTATTTAAAGTTACATCATTCCGATGTATGTAATCTCCAGAATTGAAAAGATTTGTAACATATTCTTTTAGGGTAGTAAAAAGGCTCAGACAACCTGGATTTGGGACTCCTAAAGGTCCTTATGTAAACCTTATTACGAAGGTGGTCTTAATATTAGAGGAATAGAGTACTTACAAGCAGTTTTCTCTTGAAAACTGTGGTTCTCACTCAGATAAAACAACTCTATTTGGACAAAATTCTTGATATCTCTATACTATGTTAACACCCACCCTCTATTAACTCCACTTCGTTTAAAATCTTCTAAAATATGGAAAACACTAGTTAACATAAGAGACACAACTGAAAACTATATTTTTCGGTCAGTAAGCAGGGGCACCATTGATTTTTGGATGGAACGGTGGAGTGACAAGCAATCATTCATCCATTTATCTGAATCTACTCCAAGTTTTGAAGAATCAATCAGCCAGTTTTAGAAAGATGATAAATGAGATCTAGACAAGCTCAGGCTTGTTTTGTTACCTTCTAATATAACTAAGATAACTAAGCTCTAACTAATTCAAAGTTTGATGATAGAATCATATGGCTGCATCTAAAAATGAAGTATTCTACATCAAAGAAACATTGAATGCAATAAGGAATAAATCAGGGCACTCGAAACTATTCCAGAGGCTATAGAATAACATAAGTCGAAATACTCTTTTTTACTTTTGAGATTGCTGAAAGACTGGCTACCTACTGATATTATTGTGCAACACAGACACTATTCAATCGCATCTAAATACCAATTCTGTAATGAACTTGAATCTTTTAACCACATATTTTTTGAATGTAATATAACCTAGGCCATTTGCAAACATTTATCTACCATGTTTGATATCTCCATTACTAAACACGTGACTATATCCCATCTTCTCATAACCTTGTTTTGATCAACAAAAAAAGACATCCATATTACAACCATTCTTCCTTTTATAATTTTCTGGTTTACATGAAGGACTATGAACACAACTAAGGACAAAATGTTTCTCTTCACTCCTCAATCAGTAATCCAATCCATCAGTTACCAAATCTGTAAATTAAACAAGGCAAATATGTTCAAGACCACTCATTGGTCAGGAGATACTAAAATTGTCTCTAATATTTGTTGTTACATGGAGATTCACAAGGAAATGTGTTATACCTTTTTTAGACGGTCTATTATTCTAATATATTTATATATTTTCAAAAACTTTAATTTCTTTTTAAATTATGATTCCGGTTTGTATGCTTTTATCAGACAAATTTACATATTCTTATTGGTTTCATTTGTAGAAATTGTCCGCTATCTAAAAGAGTTTCTTTAAAACTACATAAAAATCAAACAAATATTTTTATCACATTCAAAAATTTAAATCTAGTGCTCTAAAATATAGAATAATTTGACCTTTGAATCCCATATTCCTAACAATGATGTGGAAGCGGACCATACGCAACAATTAAATAGTTGGTGTATAATTTATAGCAAAACTTCACGGACAAACTCATGACTATTAAGTAAACCATTGTAGCTCTGGAAATGCCTCTATTGGTTGGATTTATTGTTATGAAGGTAAAATGACAATGTACGCACTAAAAAATCAATCATCTTGACTGTCAGGATAACTCCAACAAAGATGATGATTCTTTAATAACTTTTGTTCAATGATATTATTCTATCCCCACTCGTCACAATGAGAACACGGAGTATATCACCCCATATAGAAGGTCCTAAGGAAAATATACTCCAAGAGTGAACGCCATTGACGTAGACTTTATCGTTCTCGTTCAATGAGCAAAAATCATATTCAACATCAAAATGATGAAGCATCAGTTATAAAAAAATAAAGTTAATTAATCTAGAAAATATAAGGTTAATTAGTAGTGTTGGAAAGATATTTTCATTTCAAACTTAAATACTTACGAGATTTATTAGTCGTCATCGATTGTGGAATACTTACAGGATCAAGCCATGCTTCCACATTTCTCATTCATTTGTTCTTGCTTGATGAATGTTGTTTATGTGCTTGAATCTTCCAAGAGTTTGCAAACATGATATGTGTGATGATTGTTTATGATCACTCGTTAAATTATTTGAGAAAAATATTTCTTTACATAATGTTTGAATTTTCAATCCAAAATTGAATATTATTCCAAAAAAACTATATTAAGTTATCACTTTTGGGGACCATAATGCAAAACTTATTTTGTTGTAAAAACATAGTCTCAAAATTTTCAATTTGCTTAAGTTGTTTTTTTATAGATCCAATCATTCAGAGTATTCAAAGTAGACGATATTTATACAATAGCCTACATGATACTGATTATATAAATTACTATGTTACTTAATATTTGATTAATTTTATTGGACAAATATTAGAAAAACATCTGACGATCTATCTGAATAGGGAAATTCTAACAAATAATGCTTAAAATATTATATCAGTTTTAACTAGAAAAATTATATTTTTCCTCATTGAAGTAGAAAAAGAATAATCTACCATAACCACCCATAATCAAAATTATTTACGTATTGCTATCCAGGATTTGAGACAATTTTGATAAGGCATGGTTTTAAAACGTAAGTACCAATAACTACCTGCACATTCTATTAATACCAATATACCTCTAAATTGTTCTCTATCTCTCTATCTCTAGTTTTTATTTTTTTAAATGTCATATATTTCAAACCACAGCTAAAAAAATTAATCTGAAAAAATCATTGAATTTTTTTAAGACGAATAAAACTAGATCCATGAAATATATTTTTGGAATTTTATGGTTGCTTAATATCTTATAATTAGGTTGTGAAATAAGTCTGATTGTTTGTAAAAAAACTATTTTTTTCGTGAAATACAATTTGTTTTGTGAAAATAAGTCTTCATTGTGTGTAAAAAAACTATTTTTTTATAGTTGCTAAAATATCTGCAATTTTGTGTTGAAAAAACTATTTTTAATTTTTTTTATCACTGCATTTGGTTGCAAAAATAAGAGTAACCGGGTTACAAAATTAAGAAGAAAAGAGTTGCATAAATATGACTTTGATTGTGAAAAAATAATTGTGTTAAGAGTTTTTTTTATTAAAAGGCCATATATTTCAATCCATAACTTAAAAAAATTTGAAAATATCATTAAATATTTTTTTAAGATTAACAAAACTAGATCCATGAAAGATTTTTTTTACTATGGTTGTGAAAATAAGAATAATCAGATTGTATATTTAAGACGAGCAGAGTTCCATAAATAGGACTTTGATTGTGAAAAAACAATTGTGTTAGAGTTTTTTAAGATTTGATTTGATTTTAAGACATTTATTTTATTTCCTTGTATTCTAATTCAGGGTTTTGAACAACTTTTATATAAATCCTTATATCTTTGTTACCATTGGATTATAGTTTCATCTATCATGTTACCCTTATATTAGGGTTTCAACTATCATGTTACCACTGGATTAGAGTCAATATTACTCATGGATTTTGTTTTCTTCGTCTAAAAAATATAAAAAATAAAATATGTATATTTAATTTTGTGTGTGTTAGAATTTGAAAGATATGAAGATTTAAAGGTTAAAAACAACTATGAACAAACTAACTGAAAAATTAAAGATGAAATAGAGCAATTTTCTTGTGAATCCTCATTTAGGAGTTGATTTATGTTTAAATATTGTAAATTTTATTGAAATGTGTCGTGGAACATTTAATTTACGAGATTTGAGAATTTGAATGAGTACTTTTGATAGTGTTTATGTAATGGATTATTTTCGGTAAACCTAAAAATCAAAATTGTTATTAGTAATTTTAATCTTCTTCAAATTGTTATTGGTAATTTATCTTTGAAAAAAATATCAAATCAAATTAATATTTTATAAATGTTGAATATATAATTGATATTTAAAAAAACAAAAAAAACTATAAAACCTGGTTGCATGAATGAAAACTTCAACTTAAAAAACTCAAAATCAAACGTTTAATATGGTATATTGCTATTTAACTATATCGCTATTCGTAAAAATTGTATTTATGTCAAAACTATCGCTCCGCTTCTCATACTTTGGATGGACAAATTTATCCTACTTCTGTCATTTGTATAAATATTTTAAATTATATAAAATATTTACATATAAATTACTCCTATATTAAAATTTTAGCTGGGATTAAACCAAACGTCAGGTGACGATTTTGGTGATGGCTTTGCAACTTTGAAAACGATTTTACCGAATTGTTTGATCAGGACAGAGGGATAGGGATTTGTTCACAAAAAGTTGAGGCAGCTAAGCTTGACTGCCTTTTTATCTCTTCAACCCTTTTTTTCAATTCTTGGATAGCCTACGAGAATCGATTTGTTGAGGACATAGATTGAGTAGTATACGAAACCGGTCAGATTATATTCCTTTTCATTTTCTCATTTATTACGTGCCATTTAAAAACTTATACAAATATCTAAAATAGTTTTATTATCGAATTTTTTGCTGAATTACAAATTAAGTGAGTTTATTTTCACGAGAACTCTCTTCTACAATTATAATATTTTTGTTATATTATTAATAAATAATTATAAATTAATTTTGTGTATAAACGAACTATATCAAATATTTCTAAATCAGCATTAAATAACAAAAATATATCTTTTAATATATGATCGGGCCTTTATGAAGCTATATTTTTTTTTAAATAAAACTAAAAAATATATTTTTATCATAAAATTACGAGATTGTTTTAATAAAAGTAAAATATTAGATTAATAATATTATGGTTCGTACAAAGATTTGAATAGATTTTAAAAATTGATATTAATCGCTAAATAACAATACGAAACTTATAAATGAGCCCAAATGACTTCGGCCATATTAAATAAAATATTAAAGTTTCGTATGAATGTGATGGTTCGATCCAAATAGATTGGATTGGGAAACAACAAAATAGTTGTCATAAGCAGTTAGCTATTCATATATCATTGAATAATATTAACCCAAATCCATCATGTTCAATAGTCAATTGATGCTACAACAGAAAGCATTTTAATCGTAGGTCAGAAAGCATACGGTGTGAAATCGTAGAGGCGAGGACGGAAGGAGAACCAACATTTCTTGAGTTCATTTCTTGTGAGACGTGATATATTATCGCGCCAAAATATGAAATCCAAAGATGATAACTACTAGAAGGAGGCCAATTTGAAGCCACATTGATCCATGATGACCATTATTGCCGTTTAAAGTGAACCCGAGCTTAGTGCAGATTGCAATCCAGACATCTGTAGAGGATGCGGTTGATGAATTCAACACATGAATGACATAACACATAATAAAGAGGGAGTTTAATCCCACAATTATAAATTTATCTCCGGTAGACAACTTGCACTCGATCAGAATCGAAAGAATAAAGAAATCATACGAAATATTATACTTATGCCAAACTAACCAAGCCCAATCGACATACGGGGCAGATATAAAAATTGCATTATAAGTAGCTTTTATTGTAAATTTTACATTTCGATTCTTAGGGGCCAATAATGTAAATCATCATAATTAATGCTTTGAAGTGGAAGTGAGAGGAAGACGTGTTTTATCTCCTCAAAGTTGCAATTAATGCTGACCTTGTTTGGACCGACTAGTTCTACTGTCCATCTAGAATGATGCCGAAAACCTTGAGATTATTATTAAGATTTAAGTCACGAATAATACTTTGCCTATAGTTGGTTACCAAAGAGGTAGAGAGTAACCACATTTCATACCAGAAGGAGGTAGTCTCCATATTACCAATTACCATCTTTTACATTTTGCTAGTAAGATTCCTAAAACGTAAAAGTTTTCCCCATGTATTGGAGGGAGAGAAACCAAAATTTAGAAATCAGAGATTTTTATCTTTATCTTCTTTGAAGTAATCCGGCCACACCTGATTTATTTTCAATTATTACTAATTATGGACCACAAATGTTTGAGGACACGTTTTGATTTGGGTTTTAGATCAAGAATCCTCAAGTCACCCTTTAACGTGGTTAAAGTAACATTGGACCAAACCACCTTTTCCCCCGAGGCTTTTATTTCATGAACATACCAGATGAAGTGTTAGAAGGATTGAGATAACTTCATGATTACCCTCAAAGGGAGGATTTAAAGACAAGTACATATGAGCCGCAAAACGGACAATTGAACTTTCTTAGCTCTATTAAATCATTTTCTTTTCTGTACTTTCGATTTCACTAGTTGATAATGTTAATGTTTATTGGTTTTGATATACACAATTGAACCAGTTTATTGTAAATTTAAAGATTGGATTTATTTTTTTTTGTTTTGATTTGTTTTTTATGTGGTGTTATTGTTGCTGTTATTCATATTTGTTATGATTTAGATACGATTTTACTTCCACATTGTTGTTAAACTTTTAAAAAGAAAACTAAAATGACGGTGCAAGTTTTTGTGTGTGGTGAAATTACAGTTTTATTTTTGTAATTGTAGGAGAATTTATGAAAATACTTTTTTTTTAATTTGCGAAAATATGCAATTTTTATATTTATTTGACTTGAGAAAATATGTACTTTTTACTTGTGAAAAAAAAGGACTTCATCTCTTACTCACATATGTGTATTTTACTTGCGAAAAAATATTACTTATGAAAAAGATATGTTTCACTTGTGAAAAATAAGTTGTTCATTATTTACGATAATATGTGTATTTTATGTTGGAAAATATATGTATTTTGAGTTGTGATTTTTTGTTTTTAAAAATATTAAATAAATCATAAATAAGTTTACGGTATCACCAGATAATTTATGTAAACTAAAAAACTTAAAAACTATTAGAATACAATAGGACCAATATACTTAAAAACTACCTGAAATACAATAGGACTAAAATGGACCTAAAAACTATCCGAAATATAATAGGACCGCATGGTCATAAAAATTATGAGAAGAATGTTTAGAAATATATAAGATAACTTAAGTTCTAGACTGATACAGGAGACGGTTACAATACCTAATCTATTCTAGCTTGCAAGTTATTTTTAGATATTTCTTTTTTTAGTGTTTTCCTTTTCTAGTTAAGTTTCTAGTAATTTTCCTTATTTCGATTCTAGTAATTTTCCTTATTTCTAGGAACTTCCTATTTTATGCTTTAGGGTTTCTCTATATGTTTTAGGGTTTCTCTATATAAAGAACCTTAGGTGCTATGTTTTAAAAAAACTTTTCATCATCGTTATTAATCAAAGTCTTCGAGTTTTCGAGATTTGTTTTCTAGTGGATTCCATAGTTTTTTCTTCAAGTTTGACACCCGCGAACTTGAACCTTCAATTCTAAGACCAACGTTTGTTGTCTTAGTGCATCCGACTGCGTCAAGTGGTATCAGAGCAGGTAATCTCCTACTCTTTTCAAAGCTTGAACAACTATGGGTGATCAACTAGTAACCAGGGCCGACATGGAGGGTTTCACAACGAGTTTGAACGAATCAACCACGAACCTGGAAAATCTGGTGGCAATGTTAACTAATCAGATTGCAGCATTAACCAATCAGATTGCTAACGCAGGACAAGGAGAAGGAGAAGGAATGAGACGAAATCAGAATCGACAAGGCAGACACATACTAGTTGTTGAGGAGCCACCCTGAGTCCGACATGGTGGAAACAACCGACTGCTTGTTAGAAACAATCAACAACAAGGCAGGCATAACCGTATCGCTGTTGATGAATCTAGCTTGGAGGAGGAATTGGAAGAGGAAGAGGCAGAACAAGGGAATCAAAATAATCAGGATTACAGAGTGAAAGCTGATATTCCATTGTTCTATGGTACTATGAGTGTCGAGGACTTTCTCGATTGGCAAGTTGATGTTGATCGGTTCTTTGATGTTATGGAAGTCCCGGAGAGTAAACAGGTTAAGATGGTGGCTATCCGGTTAAAGAAGACTGCAACTGTTTGGTGGGACAAATTGGCTATTCAAAGGCAAAGACAAAGGAAGGGTCTAGTTAGAACATGGCGCCGAATGAAGCAGCTAATGACTGAGCGGTTCTTACCAGAGGACTACGAGCAGATTCTTTACAAGATGTACATTGATTGTGTACAAGGAAGCAGGACCGTGATTGATTATACAACAGAGTTCTTTCGTTTCTCTGAACGTAGTGACTTAAACGAAACAGAGAATCTGTAGGTGGCTAGATACATTAGTGTTTTAAAGGGCTCTCTTCAAGGGAAGATAGGGTTACAGACTGTGTGGACAGTTCAAGAAGCATCCAGTCTAGCCTTGAAAGCGGAATTGATGGAGAAATCATCTCGGGGTTTCACAAATTTCACGAGACCCTCGATCCAGAACAACGTCGTACCACCCGGAGAAACGGACAAAGGCGTGGTTAACAGAGATTCCAACTCTAACAACAAAGGAGCAAGTAGCTCCATTAGTGGCATTCAGAAGGACAAAGCACCCACTCCGAAACAGAACAATCCTTATGCTAGACCAATCACCGACAAGTGTTTCCGTTGTCAAGGAACAGGTCACAGGTCGCATGTTTGTCCCAGTAGGAAGACGGTTGCATTGCTTGAAGAAGAGGAAGACGACTTTATGGAGAATGAGGAGTATGAGGGAGTTGAATTTACGGAAGAGGAATCTGAGGACAGAATCAGCATTGTGTTACATCGACTGTTGCTATTATCCAAAGAAGAGGGACAACGCAAGAATATGTTTAGAACGCATTGTTCTATTCAGAACAAGGTGTGCAATGTGACTGTTGACAATGAGAGCTCCGAGAATTTAGTTTCTCAAAAGTTGGTGGCATATTTGAAACTACCCACGACTCGTCATGAGAAACCGTATGGTCTCGAATGGGTGAAGAAAGGATCTACAGTAGGGGTTAGTGAAACTTGCAAAATTCCACTATCAATTGGTAAGCATTACAAAGAGGAGATAATTTGTGACGTTTTGGATATGGATGTTTGCCATATTCTCCTTGGGCGACCATGGCAGTACGATAGCGACATTACGTACCGAGGACGAGACAATGTGGTCATGTTTACATGGGGGAATCATAAGATTGCAATGGCTTCTGTCAATGATTTTGGTAGTATTGCAACAGAGAAGAAGTCAAGCTTCCTCGTCATGTCGCATGATGATAAAGAACTTGACAAGGCTGTTAAGGAATCACAGTGTTTTTATCCGGTTGTGGTCAAGGGGTTGATGAGTGCCGTGACGGAGGAGACAACAACTCCACGTGAGGTGTTAGAAATTTTGGAAGATTACAAGGAGTTAGTTGCTGAGGAACTACCTGACAACCTGCCTCCTATGCATGATATACAACATCACATTGACTTGATCCCGGGTTCTAGTCTACCTAATCTTCCCCACTATCGAATGAGCACTAAAGAGAATGAAATTGTACGGGAACAGATTGAAGATTTGCTGAAGAAAGGGTTAATCCGCGAGAGCATGAGCCCTTGTGCTGTACCAGTTCTTCTCGTTCCAAAGAAAGGTAATCAGTGGCGAATGTGTGTTGATTCTAGAGCCATCAACAAGATCACAATCAAATACCGATTTCCTATCCCTTGGTTGGAAGAAATGCTTGATGAGTTGAATGGATCAAAGGTGTTTTCCAAAATAGATCTTCAAAGTGGGTACCATCAGATTCGAATCAGGCCTGGAGATGAATGGAAGACTGCTTTTAAGAGTAAAGACGGATTGTACGAGTGGTTAGTGATGCCTTTCGGCTTGTCAAACGCACCTAGTACTTTCATGAGATTGATGAATCAGGTTCTCCGTCCTTTCATTAGGTCCTTTGTAGTAGTTTACTTCGATGATATTTTGATCTATAGCAAAGCCAAGGACGACCATTTAGAGCATGTATGGCAGGTGTTACAAGTCCTCCAAGAAAATCAGTTGTACGTGAATTTAAAGAAATGCACATTCTGCACAAGCCAGCTGCTTTTTTTGGGGTTTGTCGTTGGTGAAGATGGGATTCAAGTAGATGAAGCCAAAGTGCGTGAAATAAAAGACTGGCTCGTTCCCAAAACCGTAACTGAGGTACGCAGTTTTCATGGTTTGGCTACTTTCTACCAGATATTTGTAAGAGACTGCAGTACTCTTACTGCACCTATTACCGAATGCTTGAAGAAAGGGAAGTTTCATTGGGGACCAGAACAAGACGAGAGTTTTGCATTGATTAAGGAGAAGCTTTGTACTGCTCCTGTGTTAGCATTGCCAAATTTTGATAAGATATTTCAAGTGGAATGCGATGCTAGTGGTGTAGGAATTGGTGCTGTGTTATCTCAGGAGAAAAGACCAATAGCTTTCTTTAGTGAAAAACTAAGCAAAGAACGACAGAAATGGAGTACCTATGATCAAGAGTTCTATGCGGTATTTCGAGCTCTTCGACAATGGGAGCATTATCTAATTCAGCGAGAGTTTATACTGTTCACTGACCACCAAGCTCTGAAGTTTCTTCACAGCCAGAAAGTGATAAATAAGATGCATGCTCGTTGGGTAAGTTTTCTGAAAAATTTCCTTTCATTATTCAGCATAAGTCCGTAGCTCTTAACAAGGTAGCTGATGCTTTGAGTAGAAGGGCTTCCTTGCTAACTACCTTAGCACATGAGATTGTTGGTTTCGAATTTTTGAAAGAGTTATATGAAAGTGATGCTGAATTTAAGGAATTATGGGACAAGTGCAACGGTAAGCATCCTTCTGTAGACTTCCATATTCGCGATGACTATCTTTTTAAAGGAGACAGACTGTGCATTCCTTGCTTGTCGTTACGAGAGAAGCTGATCCGAGAATTGCACAGTGGTGGTCTTAGTGGTTATTTGGGACGGGATAAGACAATTGCAAGCTTGGAGGAAAGGTACTATTGGTCGCACCTTAGGAAAGACGCTGGAGCTATTGTTCGGAGGTGTTTTGTTTGTTAGGTTTCTAAGGGACAATCTCAGAACACATGTCTTTACATGCCGTTATCTGTTCTTGAAGATATCTGGCAGGACCTATCTATGGATTTTGTGTTGGGGTTGCCGAGGATGCAACGAGGTGTGGATTCTGTGTTTGTTGTTGTCGACAGGTTTTCCAAAATGACACACTTCATTGCTTGCAGAAAGACGGCAGATGCAACCAACATAGCCAAATTGTTTTTTCGGGAAGTTGTGCGTCTCCATTGGGTTCCGAAGTCAATAGTTTCCGATAGGGATACTAAGTTTCTCAGTCACTTCTAGATTACATTATGGAGAATGTTTGGAACAAGTTTAAAACGAAGCTCTACAGCTCCTCCCAGAGTGATGGGCAAACCGAAGTCACAAACAGGACGTTGGGTAACATGATTAGAAGTATTTGTGGTGATAAACCGAAACAGTGAGATTTAGCTCTACCGCAGGTCGAATTCGCTTACAATAGTGTCGTACATTCCGCAACAGGAAAATCACCATTTACGTTGGTATATACCTCTGTCCCGAAGCATGTGGTTGATTTAGTTCCACTACCAAAAGCTCATGGAGTTAGTGCATCAGCTGAAGCTATGGCTAAAGACATTTTGGACACTAAAGAAGCAGTCTGAGCTCGATTGGAAGCAACTGGGCAAAAAAACAAAAGGGCAGCAGATAAAAAACGGAGGCTAAAGGTTTTCAACGAAGGTGATGAAGTAATGGTGTTTCTTAAGAAAGAAAGGTTTCCAGTCGGTACTTATCGTAAGCTTCAGCCTCGCAAGTATGGTCCATTCAAGATTTTACGAAAGCTTAATGACAATGCTTATGTGGTAGATCTACCAGACGACATGAGCATCTCTCATACGTTCAATGTAGAGGACATCTATGAGTATCATGCCGATGGTGTTCTTTATCCAGATAAGAACTCGGGGACGAGTTCTTTAGAGGTGGAGGAGACTGATACAGGAGAAGGTTACAGTACCTAAGCTATTCTAGCTTGCAAGTTATTTTTAGATATTTCTTTTTTTAGTGTTTTCCTTTTCTAGTTAAGAATCTAGTAATTTTCCTTATTTCGATTCTAGTAATTTTCCTTGTTTCTAGGAACTTCCTATTTTATGCTTTAGGGTTTCTCTATATGCTTTAGGGTTTCTCTATATAAAGAACCTTAGGTGCTATGTTTTAAAAAAACTTTTAATCATCGTTATTAATCGAAGTCTTCGAATTTTTGAGATTTGTTTTCTGGTGGATTCCAGAGTTTTTTCTTCAAGTTTGACACCCGTGAACTTGAACCTTCAATTCTAAGACCAACGTTTGTTGTCTTAGTGCATCCGACTGCGTCATAGACCAGGAAATCCAAAAAATAGATTTGAAAAATTCAAGAACTACAATAAAACGTAGATCTATGAATGAATGAGAAAAAACACATGGTAGTGAAACTTGTAAAAGAAATACAACATTGATAAAATCTTAAAATATAAAGTATTTTCAAAACAATAGAATTTTTGGATGCAAACACCTAGGGGATTGCGAGAATGAGCCCCAACCCAAAAAAAGTATGAATCACTAAGTCGATGCCATAGCAACTACATATTACATATCTTCCACCACCAAGAAACATTGACTAGGCGCCAATGATGTTCATAACTTACGAAATATGAGTATTATACTTGTGCAAAAATATTTAAAACGGTATTTATTCTAGCCAACATCAATTTCTCATAGATCAAGTAGAGTATGCAAGAGAATAAACTTATATAAATGTGACATATTTAGAGATAAGTAAGGTCTCAAATGGACACGATCAACAAAAATAAAATTATAAAATTTTATTAAACAATAAAAGTATTTTGTCAAAAATCTTAGTCTCTCTCTTAAAAAGTGACATTGCCAATCTAAATAAATAAATAAAAAAAGTAGATCAAGCAAGAGATAATAAAACATTAGATGTAATCAAGACGACTACTTTTATTAAATCTAAATTAATAATTAAATTAATATTTTGGATAAGAAATATTGTAAATTTTAGCATATGGTTAGCAAATACGAATGATCATATATGATAAAGTTATGATTTGATAAGAGTTAGTTCAAATATATATATAATATATAATTGAGGTCATGTAGTAACCTTTTTATTGTCATTTAAAGATAACCTAGAAGATGGAAAAATACATATGGTTTATGCTAGTTACTTTTAGATTGAAAAACAAATCGTGGGATATAATTCAAAGACAGAAAATTGATTTTGAGGCAAATTAAATTATGATTGTAGATTCCAATGCAGCTGTGAGTCTGGAGAAAAAATTCGATGAGCGATATATTAATTGGAATAGATAAACAATTTGATTGATATGATTCAAGATTTTGGATTGATCGATGAATGATTTTTGGATGATAAGTATGGTTGGTGCGATGAAATAGATGGCATATAAAAAATAAGAAATGATAGACATAGTTATATATTATGTTACAGTGAGAAACTCTCTTGATTCTATTTCTTACCTTGTTCATGCAAGATCATATTACAACGCGTTTCTGATAAAATTCTCATTCATGCCCAAAACCTTTTTCGATTTCTTAATTTTTATATAAAAGATAAAGTTTTTAAAAGTTGTGGAGAAAAAGAAAACAAAATTCACGGGATCCCTATTAGATAAGCCGACGAACTTCAAAATGAATTTTTTTACAAATAAAATTATTCCAAAACAGATAATATATTCAAAAATATCGTTAGAATGGAATTGAAACAAGTGGTACTTGATTGGAGTGTAGTGCTAAGGAACAAGACAATGTGGTCTAATATAAAATGAGAAGCTTGAAAGAAGGTTGGAGTGGTAGTTTGTTCGAGAAGAGGATTTGTTAGGGTGACGAACAAAGTCCTACATCCCACATCGGTTAAACATGGGAAGGATAAATGCTATATAAGTAAGAAAATATCTCAACTAGTATAAGACCTTTTGGAAGTCGACCAAAAGCAAACCCGTACGGGCCTTCAGGGCGGCAAAGTAGAAGTAATATGTGGTACCCATATTCCCTATAAATGGTATCAGAGCGTGGGTGAAGCTCTCAGTTTCCAAACATGCTACCAGAAGCCAAAGGCCATACTAAAGGTGAATAATTTGCTTAATAGATGGAGTGCCTGATGGCTCTTCAAGCAGGTGACTTGATCAAGGAGAGGCGCAGTGTGATCTATAGATGAAGTGCCTGATGGCTCATCAAGTAGGTGGCTTAATTAAGGAGCGGTGTAGTGTCATCTATGGAGTGCCTGATAGCTCATCAAGTAGGTGACTTGATCACAAACAGTGTCATCTGATCGTGAGCAGATATATCCACCGTAGACCTGACTATAGTAGGTGGGTGGAAGTCAATTGAAAGGAGGTAAAAGTGATATTTTGTTCGAGAGGAGGATTGTTAGGTGCTACCAAAGTCTCATATCCCACATCGGTTATACGTTGGAATGAAGATCAATTAATATTGTAGATCAATATATAAGTTAGGATTGTTAGGTACCCAATATTTTTAACTTTTGATGCTGAGTGTGGATAAATTGAAGTGACAAATTCAAATTCATTTTAAAAACTAATGTCTTTACAAAGTATTTGATTCATACAAAAGGAGCACAATTAATATTTTATATTAACTCTAAGTTTTTGGAAGATTTATAAGAATTAACATCATCAAAATAAATGTCAAAGGTTTATAAGATTGAACAACTCAAGAGTTTAAGAGAAACAAAATAAACTTTTATTAGCCAAAAATCAATGCTTTCAAATAAAAGTTTGCAATGTTATTTATAGGATTTATATAGAACTAAAGTAAACGAATGAATGACACGTGTAAATATGGACATGTGGCATTCTTATAAAAGATAAGTAGTTATAAATATTTGCATTATAACAAATATATCACTTAACCATTTAGATATTTAAGTATTATTATTAGATTGAACTATAATCTTCTTAACTTTTTTTAGACATTTTGGATTTACTTGTTCCTTAAAGAGTGTCTTATCCGGTCATCTTTCATGTATCTTGGACCTCTTCAACATGTCTTCATGCCTTTTTATCTTCTTATATTGGCTAGTATAATTTCCACACCCTATGATGTCTTGTATTTCTTTTTTAATAGCAACACGTATTACTCTTACCTTCTAAATAAAGGAATATGTCATAGTGCAATTATATCTTTATTAAAAAAATTAAAGATTGAAATGTATTATTTTTATAGGCTTAAATTACTGAATACCCCTCGACTATCTCAATTTCTTTCATTTAGTTCTTCCACCTCAGAATCATCGGTGATGGTTTTTAGACTTGGCAAAATATATAAATTCAGTCTCTACTTAGAAAATCTATAAATTTAGTCCATCCACTTGGTAAAATATATAAATTTAATCATTGGTGAGTGACATTTTTGTTGGTGAGAGAGACTAAGTCAAAGACTAAATTTATATATTTTCCAAGTCAGAAACTAAATTTATTAGATTTTACCAAATCGAAAAACCTTTATCGCTCATTTTAAAATCGAGAGATTAAAAAAAAAACGGGATAGTCGAAGACTATTCACTAATTTAATCGTATTTATATGTAAGTATTTTTAGTACCTATCAAAACAAATGCACACTGCATTAACTCTTTTCCCCAGTCCATGTAGCTCATTATATATCTTCCAATCTTTATGAACTATCATAGCTATTGCCATCGATGTCAATTTTTAGTCATCAACACTATAAGAATGTTTAAGTCACCAGCACTACAAGAAAATAGCATTTTCGTCTGACTTCATCCTTTTTGTTACCATTTTACTAAGAAACACAGTAAATAACCACGTTTGAAGCTAGATTTCTCATATCCTGCAACAAAGATGTTGATGAATGGGAAGTAGAGTCACAAAGTAAGATTAAAGACAGAAATGAAAAGGCTATAGAGACATGTAAAGGCCAAAACGTTGATCACCTAAAATGACTAAAAGTAAAGAATCATAAAAGGAAGAACACTCTACTAGACATGAGAAAGTTTCCAGCTTCGATTTATGCTAAAGCTCTTATCCTTCTATAAAGAAAGGAAAAACCAAAAGTCTCTTTATGAAAAGAAGGAGGGAGAAAAAGGCAACATTATGAAGTTGGTGTATGTTGCTTCAGTCGTGTCTAAAAGACTGCATGTTCCTTTACTAGAATTAGGAAGCGGTTTAACGGGTTCAATCTTTTATTTTATATGTTAAAATTTTAAGTAAATGAATGAATTAAAAATAACAGTTTAAAAACATATTCAAAGTAAAAAACATAGATTATATGTGCAATATTTGGTATGTCTAACTTAAGATCTAGAGATAGTTTAAGACAATGGATGTCAAAATCGTGCTATGTACCATATTACACGTTCGTCGCAACGATTCATCTTATCAATGCGACGTAATACGATATAAGATGCCAATGTTTAAAATTTGAAATACGCACTAAAACAACTAGCATAATTTATCCAACGGTATACATAAGATATTTATGTCTTCTAATCACAGGTCGCGAGTAGTAAATAGACGATGAATATAACTTGTGCCGCGAACCGAGTAAAAACGTTACTATAAGTGAAATTGATCAGTGCGCCGACTGGATCGAAATCTTAACACCATATAAATTTTCCAAACTCAACGTGACAACATGAGTTAAACAACCGTTTAACAAAGCACATTTTTCACCGCGACATCAGCTATTTGACACGATAATGTCAAACTCTTGGAAATTTTCAAAGATTCATTCAATTAAATATGTTAATTTTTAAATATATGATAGTTTTGAGAGGTTCTGTATAGGATAGGAATGTTCAGATGTGAATTATATAATATCCTAAATTTATTATCTAATATTTATATTTCCAAATATTTTATTTTTAAGTTTATCAAATTCATCAAAAAAATTAAATTTCTAATTTTTTTTATTATAAATTTACTGTATCCAAAAATATTTTTTTTTTAAAAACTAATAGTAAGATGAAAATAATTATTTTTAGGAATTATTGCTTGAGTCTCTCAACCTCTCTCCGAAGAAAACAAAACATTTATATAGGAGTGTTTTGTTTGATATTTTTATAATATTAATTTAGTTCGTTTATTTTGCAACAATATTAATCTTTATATAAAATTACGATGGTCGATATTACAATTTAATAATCATAAGTCATGAATAAATATTTTGTCCATAGGTACAAAGTTTACAAAGTCACAATACAAATTACAATTTAGCATACCACAAAATATTTTACATTGACCTTTTTCTTAAGTAAGCTCTAGACATATTCGTACATAAAATGAATATATAATTAAAGAATAGAACAATTCAATATCGAAAATCTATCATAAGTCTACTTTTTTTTAAAATCACTTTATAAAATTCTTAAACAAATGAGTGTTTTACACTTAAAATAATATAATATTATTAAAACAAATAAAAATACAGGGAAGAATGAACGCAAAAGTTTTTAATATTAAGATGTTCTAAGCAAACAATAAAAATACAATAAAAATTAATTGTTCTATAAAATCATAAACTTCAAGCCACACTAAACAAACTAGTATTATTCAAAATCATATTTTCGGAAGTGTTTCAGAGTGAAAGAAACAATAATAAAAAAAAATCTTAAAAGAAACTACCGAAAAAGATTCTTATAAATGATACAAGTATATTTTATATCAAATAAAAAAGAATCTTAGGATTTAAAATGATCTTGTTGAGAGAAAATATGAATGAATATTTCGATATAATTTCTTTTACAAGTTTCAATACGATTGAAACTAAGAAAAATAATAAAACATTTCTAAAGAAAATCTTAGTGCAATAAAAAAACATTTTAAGAATACTCAAGGAAACTGTTATGTTTGCGTTAAGCATGGATACTTTATAATAAATTATAATATAGTTAAAATTTTACATCTTGGAATAAAAAATATGACGAAATAGATTCAACCATGTCAAGCCATATTGGAATTAATTTAACTTCAAATTCAAAACCAGTTAGATAAAAGTTAATAGTTTGAAAGAAAAATAAAAGTTATTGGAACCGTACATATTTTCAGGTTTAACTTAGTTGCCAAAGATTTTAGGTATAAAAAATATTTATTATTTTGACACGTATACTTTGGCTAGAAGCACAAAAAAGCAGAGGATTGTTATTTTTCTTGCATCAATATAAAATTTTAATATTTATTATATGGTTTTTAAAATAAAATTCTTAAACCTCAATCTCGGAGATGAGGTTTAAATAGAACAACTGAAATGATTTGTTCTTCCAAGATGCGAATTGTAGATATGTAGGCATGTAAATCAATATATAGTTTAAAACAAGAGCATAAAAAAACAAGAGCACAACAATGCAGACAAACTTTATAAATAAAGTGTGCAGTGGTATGGTGGTTATTGTTTGTATATGATCGATTTTATCTAAGTAATGATTATTGAAATACCAAAATATATCTCTTTTATTTTCAAGATTAAGGATCTTAAAGAAGTATACATTGTTCTTAGAAAAATGGTAAAAGTTATTTTAAAATTCAACCTCACGATGTGGTTATATCCCCTATGATGCATATTTCATTTTTGCATAATAATATGAGTTAGTTTACTAGCAATCTACGGCTGGAATATTAAAATATTATAAGAAAAAACACTGGATAAATAGAAGATTCATGTATATGTTCTTATACATTCTGTGAAATACTATTTGTTTTTAAAATAATAATGACAATGCAAGTCTATTGTGATAGTCAAAAAAATATTTGATAAATGCTATAATGACATCTATAACAATAAATTTAGAGGTATTATTATAAAATATGAGTTACATGAGGCCATTGGTTAAAAATCAAATTATATTAATCTTATTTTTTTTTTCAAGTGAGAATGTGGTAGATCTATTTACCAAAATGTTGTCTTGTGAACTAGTAAACTCTATATTTAGAAGGATTAGACTAACAATTTTAAAATGAAACTAATTAACTAAAATGAAACTAATTTTAAAATATGAGAATAAAAGCAACTAATTAACTAAAAAAGGTTTTGTTATATAAACAAAATCTTAGTTTCATATATGCATCATATATGAAATCATAACACGTTCATCGTCGCAACATTGAGTATCATCACGGTGTGGAATGATGCAGTTTATCATCCTCACGGTGTGGAATGATGCAACATGTCATTTCATGAGTTATATTTAAGGCACTGCGACAACAAGACTTATCATAAAAATATAAGGAAAATATCTATGATTTGTAGTTACAAGTCAATCGTCATGACAATAAATATGGCTTACCATGATAAAGGCGGAAAATATAAGAATTTTAATTTTATAAGACAATCACTACTAAAAATTGTGCAAAAAAAATATTGTTAAACAAAATTCATTTAGTTGTGGTAATGACAAAATGACACTCGTTCTGCTAATAGAGTTACTTAGCGAAGATCCATTTCCTTGTCGCAATGAAGTCAAACATGTAGAATATTTCGAACAATATTTAACCATATTTTAATTTTATATTATGTGTTATTATCTTAAAAAGTTCCTCATAGTGACATGTTGAGTTACTTCGGAGTAGATGATAGTATTACGTGCAAAAACGTTGTCAATAAGTTACAAGGAAATGTCCTATTAGGGTTCAACAGTCTAACAACTGATAATATCAATTATTATTAACATGTTACAAACAAATTTCTTAAACCACTACATTGTCTTTAAGTTTATAAAAAAAAACATACCATCCAATGAAAGAAAATACCTAATGAGAGCTTTCAGTCATTCACATAATAATTGTTTTGAAATAAAATATGAGCTTTAGGATTACCTCGACCACATAGTTTGTCTTGCATACCGACAATGAATATTACCATTCACTTTTTGCAAGGCGATCATGAAAGAGAAAACCTATGTCTTCGACGACCTATTGGCGCAAGCGGAACATCACATAAGGTGGAATGGATAAAAAAAGGAAGTTTGGACGGAGATAAGACTAACCCAATAACTAACCCAAAAATTAACTATGGAATAAGTTTCAAACTCAAAGTAATCTAATCAATAAATAAGTTATCCAAAAAGATTATGAAACAACAACATCAATATGTAGAAGTCAAAATGCTGAACAACCACTACAGGGCCCATTCACTGAAGTAACTTGGAACCTCAGACTTATCTATGAAGAACTAAGGTTGTGCTCAGATCCAAAAATAAAAAAGATTTCATGGAATTAGAAAAAATAGAGACAAGTTTAAGTATTCGACATTTCATAACAATGTGAGATACTACATAATAAATTATTGATTATTACAAGACCAAGTTCTAAACATAGTTAAGAAGGGAAATTTAGCATAGTTTGTTATGAACAATAAAAAATACGAGTACAAAAGTTTTGGATTGACAGGCATCCAACAGAAAGACAAGACAAGAAAGTGCAAGAACGAGTCGATGAGCGAGGGGCGCTTGATAGCAATTCCATCCTTAACATAAAGTCTTAACAATACTTGGATCATGACCCCAATCGACAATCTAACTGTGTTATTGCTCGCCAAGACCATTTTTTAAGAATCACCAATTGTTTGAGATATAAATATATCAAAAATTTAGAAATACAACACCAAGAACATATATCACCATGCTTCTACCGGAACCCATATCCAATCTTAGCATTACTAGATGATCATCTGAGAATAATATGAGGACCCTATGGTGATGTGTTTTTTATCAATGTAGAATTAATAGATGTATAGGTAAAAATAATAATAATCTATACGAGAAACTCTGCTAACATCTTGTTCAAGAAAACATACATTAATATGCAAAATATCCTCGAATTAATCCCTTAATAACCAATATTAACATGCTTCACATGTACGGATAAACAAGTAGTAGACAAAATGAAAATGAATGTAATCTTTAGAAGGTAAAAATTTAAGAAGATGGAATGTTGCCTCTTTATGATAGCAAAGACTCCATCATTGTACAACATAATTGTACGATGATCCTAGGTATAAAAAATACATGTGCTCATTTCAACAGTATGTCAGTGTCTTAAGTACCCAATTAACATAAACGTAAGAATCATCTGAGGAAATCAAAAGGCTTCTAAAGAGTGCAACATAACAACTTTAGCTCACAAAAACAAGAACAATAACAATAAGGGGAGGACCCAGTTGTGCTTGATGATATGGATGATCCTTGTGCGGCATCTCACCTGATGAAGCCTATAGAAGAAATACAAAATTTTTAAATAATGGTAAAAAGTTCTCAAACTCGACAAATATATCCCTACGACTGTCAAATATTAAATTTTTTTTCTTAGAATGTAAATAACGTTACATGAGTCCCGACTGAAGTAATTTGTCATAAGTTATCTATCAAATATAAAATACAATATTAATCCTAAGAAAAAATAGAGGTATTCATTTAGGATGTGAACAAACGGACCATGAGTGGGTACATTTGGGAGGCTAACTAACCTAGTAAGGACGGAAAATCTGGTGCTCGTGATAAATAAGAATAACCAGTGGAGAATGTGCATAAACTTCACAGACCTTCCCATGGAATGTCTGAACGATCCTTTTCTACTACCACAATTTGATGGAATAGTAAATACTACACATAGAAACTGAATAATATCCTTCATGGATGAGCATATAACGTTTATAACCGAAAGGGGCTTCCACCGCTATAAGGTAATATCATTCGTCTTGAAAAATTCAGGGCAGCGAGTATTGAATAAGATTTTTGTAAACTAAGAAAGAAGAAACTAATAAGCTTACATAAAGATATGTTAGTCACAAATAAAGAAGAGGACGAACACATAAACGATTTTTTCGAAACTTTCTCCAATCTTAAAACGGTCAATTTGAAGCTAAATCTAGACAAATATACCTTTGGTGTTTGATATGGAAAATTCTTTGACAAAATATTCCACGAAAATATTATTGAAGAAAACCAATTTGTAAATTTATCAGCGATGATACCCCCAAGGAATTCTAAAGAGGTACAATAACTTATAGGCAGATTGGAAACTCTCAACAAAATAATGGGAAAGGTCTAAGCTAATATAATATATAAGTAAAAATCTACTAAATGCTACAATATGATATTTGCAGGTAAAAAGTTTAGTCTAATGCTTTTCCTCGCGGCAAGACAAATGCAACCTTACTTCCAACATACCATGAATGGTTAAACTTCATTTCCATTAAGATATGTTATAAAAAGGAAATATATTTCAGGATTATTAACAAAGCCTTAAATAGAGCACAAGATAATGACACTTAATATGAATCAAGAACTGCAATTAAGGCTTAAGACATAACATATTTTCTCATGGAATTCCAGTTTGAACAACCGATACCATTAAAAGAACAAATAAAGTGACATAACAAGTGAAAAATGATAGAGGAAGCAACAAACAAGGTTTTGTCATATAAATCAAACTTATATCTCTAATAATAGACATTTTGAGATAAGTCATTAAGTTTAGTTTTGTTTTGAACAATGAGGCCTAATATGAAACTACTATTGCAAGATTGCAACTAACTAAAATATATAGGGCCCAACAAATCATGCTATTTATAAATTCACATCTTGTAGTCAACTAAATATTAGGCAAAGAGAAGCAAAGAAAGAATAAAATTATTAAATACTTGAAAGAGCATCAATGACAAATTTCCTTCTTTAAGCATGCGAATTTTGATCAAGTACTAAGAGAGGAAAATGTCAAAGCATATGCCTTTAACATATTCAAATGTACAAATACTGGAGAAAGATTTATTTTTTCATAATAAACTATTCATCGCACTCCTTAAAAATTTGATTACATTTGTCACAACATCAGGGGTTATGATAATTGAAGAGGAAGAAAAAAGAATGGTTGCATAACTATTATACCATAGTACCTAAGAGAGTATACACTTCCCAAACGCAAGGCCAAATAAAAAAATTTACATAATTTATCTTGCTTTTTGGTAAATTATACAAGCAAGAATTGACAAAACCATTACTCAAATATGTTGGTCTATACGAAACATATCTTGTTGTTAATGAACTGCAAGATGGGAATGTAAGGCACATTATGGTTACAAAGCTTTACATAAACAATTTCCTCCATAAAGCCATTATTGTAAACAGCCATAGATGATATAAAAAATATATTAAGCATTATAACACCTGGTAGTGTTTCTTAAATTCAATCAAAATCTAAGAAGTTTTATTTGAAACCATACCTGAAGCAATATCATTCGATAGGTGGGGCATGGACACGGTGGACCTTTTCATCCGAGTTTTAAAAAAATTGTATATTTAATCATAGCAGTTGATTACTTCTCCAAATGAGCATAAGAAAAAAATTGGTTGGCCTCACAACCAAAGAACTAATTAGCCTTATAGACTCACACGTATGTTGTAGTTACAATATAACTCAACTTATAACAATAGACAATGAATTTTAATATCTAGAATGTTGTTTAAGTATTGCCAAACGAAAAGTATCAAGAATATATTCGTATCTTCTTTTCACCCACAAGCAAATGACCAAGTCGAGGTAACAACCCAACTATATTGAATAGATCCAGAAAATTCTTGAAATAAAGGTGGGAACTTAGCCATATTTTTTACCAGGAGTTCTATGATCTATGGAACCATTCCATGTGCAACAATAAATGAAATACCTTTTTTCTCTAGTATATGGAATGGAGGCGGTAGTCTTAGGTGAATATATTATACCTTCTTACATAATCTCCAACTATGAGGAAGAAATGAATAATGAAATGTGGCGTTCAAAACTTGGTGTTGTAGGATAGAAGAGAGTTAAGGCTCATCTTCAGCATGAACACTACAAGATCTTGATGTGAAATAAATACAATTAAAAGGTTTGATTTTGTAGCTTCAAACCTGGAGAGATAAAGTATTGAGAAGATTATTTCTCCATACAAAAAAGAAGTCTATGGGAAAAATCACCCAAATTGGGAATGAAATTTACTATGGAATCAAAGTTCAAGCAATGAACTTACCATTTTCTAGACGAAGAAAAACAATCAGCTTCGACATCTCTGAAATATGGAGAACTTGAAGATTTATCATCCTACCTAGGTTGTAATATTTTATGTAAATGTTTTACATAACATTAAAGATGTATTATTCGCTTATTTGGTGGTATGAGTAAGATTTCAATGATGTACTTGGTTTTCAATAAAATGTTTATTCCATAACATTATATTTTCTTTCATTTTTTTATGATGCAACAAAAAGTATCTTGATTCAGCTAAGCACACGAGCTAATAATTAGGAATAATTATGCAACAAAATGTTTGCACCTCTAACATTAATGTTTCTGCATATATATGATACAAAAATTTCTATGGATCAACTACGAACATGCACAACTTTGACATTTACTTTGACAAATTATATCTTTAAGGTACAACATATATTACATAATTTACTTAACCTAGATGATAACATCAAAATGAAGTCTATAAATCTCTCCAGTATATCTACAGATATTTTATTCCTTTCATAATACATATAAAATTTGATACATCACTATGTAATTGAAGAAACATCTAGCACTTTGGAAGTTATTAATTTCTCAATCACAAACAAATAATAGGTAAGCCTATACCAATATCAATATCCAGCACCATAAATAGTCTATGTCTTCCTCTATGAATTCTATGTATTCCAAAAATAACAAATTATTAGGTGGTAACTTAACATAAAGAGAAATTATGACCCCCTCACAATACTAAAGGAAATTGTGTGTTATTTTTTTATCAAAATAAATAAAGTTTGGGTACTCTAGATATAATAAGACAAGGGAACCACATGATCCTTAAGGGGTTCTGCCTTTTAAGTTGATCATTTCATTTGGACAAACAGAGCCCCACGCAACAACAAATACAAATACAAATATTAGGAAAAACTACACATATAGGAAACTAAGCACTAGCCACAATGAATAGAAAATGTAGAGCATATTTTAATATCCACAATTACCGTTTCTGGGGATTTAGTTTAAAACATAGGCAATTCGGCTCACGAGTTATCAATATAATACAAAATACGAGTACAACAAATTATTATCTTTTGGTCACCATAGTATTATCTTGTTTTACAAGTGTGGGTGCCAAACTAAAAGGGACAACGACATCAACTGAAACATCTTAGAGCTGGTCAGATGAAACAAAGCCACTACTGGGGGAACTTTGGTATCATCATCTCACAAATTTTCCTGAGAAATTTTTTAATCTTCATCTTTTGTAAGGACTTTAGACGCATTTCGACTCACAACATCTTGCTTTTTATTCACCAAATGAAGAGAATAATTAGATATTTCATTTCTCAACTGAATATTGGCCTCATGCTATTTCAGCAACTCTAATTTCTCCTTGAAAACAAATTTGACTAACCTTTCAGCCTCCACTCTCTTATGAGTAGAAAACTTGGCATGCAACTTAACTTGTAACTTCTCTCTTACTTCTATGTTTGTTTGTAATTTGGCTTTCATCTCCGTACCACCCTCATAACACTTTACAGTTGTTTCTACTATTGTACCCAAATTTGGCACTAAAGTGGACACCTTAATGAGGCTTTGTTAGAGCAAGGCAAATAAATTCAATATTATATGCGTAGATAGCATATTTATAATACAGTAAGATTTTATTCATGATATATAAAATGATAAAAATTAAGATAACATAATAAACTTTTTACTTAAATTCCAAAGCCCATATACCTTATTTCCACGTTAAGGACAACTAAGTCACCAATGACCTCTCTCTTATCAACTGCAGCAAGAAATTGACTAGAAAAATTAGATACTAGAATATGAGAAATTTAAGTTGTATTCTCTCCGGTTACTACTTCATCTATAATTAATTGTATCAAATCTACCACCACCACAGTCATATCATCTTCTCCACTAGCAGTGTTTGCTCCTGCACCAATCAAATCTTAAAGATTGGTTATCCCCATCTTTTGTTTTCTCTGCCCCTTAACTTTTGGTGTCCGAAATGGACTTATCTGTGTCCTTCTTAAGTTGTGGTTACCATTCTTTTACCTCATTTTCTACAACTACCATGGAAGATATTAACCTTATGACTTCAACATGAGCATCTCCAATCATTACCATAGCTTCAGATGGATGGTTCTACTTGAGTCTATGCCAAAACGGTACCCTTCTCAATTTTATATTTCTTAAGTTCCACACCTTTGCAAAGAAATCTTATCAATTTTATTTTGGATTTTTGGTTACAACGCTCATTCAACTTGTACTGAAGCACATTTATAAATAGGTTTTTTATTGACTCAAAATCAACATTTGTGAGCATCTTACCCAAATAACTACTCATGGTCATGGATGTCATTGTTATCTTCTTTTATAATAGAGAATTATCCATCACTTTACCAGTTTCCAGCTTAAATTGAGCAACCATCCTTCGATATTAATGTCTAAACATCAGTCACCATATGCCAGAGCTAGTTTTAGACTCGACATAAGTTTGGCCTCTACAGAGGAAGTTCAACCTTGACATGAGTTCGATCTCGACTCAGACTTCGATAGTTCAGATGCTCTGAGTGGTGATAACGAAACCAACAAAGATATTTTGAAAGTTATGAAATAGTGAAGTATATAAATCAAAGACCTAGAAAACCTACATAAAGTAGTGATAAACCAAAATGGAAGAAATAAATGAAAGAAGAAATGAAGTATCTAGTAAACTAAAAAAACGTTTTTTATAACGGTGCTCATAAGAATATCCCAAAATCACTAAAAATAATTTCAAATTTGAGTCCGAATTTATATTTTTCATAAAATGTACTTTTGTTTATTTAATAAGTTTATATTTTTATATTGTTTTTAAAAATTTAATAAACAACTAGTCTAAAATTTAATAATCCTATTTATATTTATATATTTAATATTTTCTTTGGAAACACAAAAAGTACAAATTCTAAGAAAATATCCACAAGAGTAAGACCTTGTAAATATAATAATCAACAATATAACGAGTCTAAAAGAGTTTCAAGAATCACAAACAAAGGTATATACTTCATCTCTTATATATGTTATAGTCAATATCAAACAAAAAAATATTTTTCGAATAAGTGGTTTATGGGTATTGTAAATATCGATGAAATGCGTTGACGTTTACAAACCCTTATAAACCTCACTTTCCTATAAAAATTATATTGGTTGGAAAATAATTTATCTTCGCCTTGTTAATTTTATAGGATAATAATACCATCGTATGACCAAAAATTTATGAAAATGTTCCACATGTATTTATCGTTTTGATGCATTACAATAAACCTCAAGTTGTAAAATGGGTACAGTGTACATGTATATGTATATGCTACATGATTCATAGGATTATTACGATGATAGGAAGACCAGGAGAACCTGGATATTAATGTTTACTTACGAGATATCCAGATCTTATAGAAAATTTTATAATAAACCTAATGTGAAGAGAAAACCTCGGGGGATACGAAAATGTGATTGTATTTTATATTTCTTGCATTAACAACCCTAACCAATTATAACGTAATTGTGCAGACCGCACATTTTTGATGTTGTGAAATTCTTCAAATGATGTCCATTGGGAAAAGATGTTCGGAGAAATAATGCCATAGAAAAAATAATACTCCACGAATGTAACGCAACCTCAACGAGAAATTAGGGATTCATTCAAGTATCGTCAACAATAAGTTAAAGTTTTAAAAAAACAACTAAAAATCTGGCGACCGAGTCTTTAAAAATAACAAAGAACACTTCAGCCAAAGATGCTTCGGAAAAAAAGATAGGCACCTCGGTGAAGACAAAGAACACTTCAGCCATTGGCAAACACACTTCAAGCAACATTCAGCTATACCTTCTTTATTACTTTCACAAGAAATATGTGGCTACCGATATAAGGTGTGATTAATCCAGCCTTAACATACCAACCTATCAATGAATCCAAGTACACAAATATCAAAGATACCTAGTAAAAATTACAATTAACTGCAAACCTAAGTAGTAAGAGATATTTAAGCCATTATCTTTTAATATATGAGAGATACTTATTGTAATACTAGACATATAAATAAAGATCTAACAATTCGTTAGAAGAGAACATATCTTTCATTCATACTTGTTTTTACTTATTTTGATCATCTCAATTATCACACTTTTTCATTTTACTCTAAACTTTATAAACCTAACGACAAAAATATATCGACGTCAGTAGTAGGACATTTATAAATCATAGATGTAATGTATTATTTTCTTGGTTGTGTTTTTATATTTATTGATAATAATCTTTAAAGCAAACCAACAACATTAAAATTATAAAGAATTAAATTCTAAAATTTTTAAATACTAAATAAGTTTATTTTTAATCAAGTTTATAAGCATTGGATTTTGTATTATTAAAGTTGAAAGTTTTATTAGAATTAAAGGTTTATTGACTTGATTTTTTTATTAATTACTTTTGTTAATTTACTAAAAAAATTATAACAAGTAAAAGTACATATTTAAATTCGTAATACTTATGGGTTTGATGTCACGGACGCATTCTCTTTTCCTATTCTAGCTGTCGTTCCAGTAGATGTGTTTGTCTACAGTACCTTTCTGAGTCATTTTGGTACACGTCCGGGGCTGGATCTGAAATCGATTTTCTCTCGGAGTTCAATCGTTGCTGGGGACATGTATTCAGTCGTTAATGGGTCCCAAGATTATCCATCCACCCTTCCCTCTGACTCCGCGACCTTCATCATGTTTTTCCTCTCCATGTGTCGTGGTTGCAACTTTCTTGGTCTATTTGACGGCGTGGAGCTCGGATTTTTGAAGGCAAACTATGTGCCGGTGACGATGGTAGTGGCGAAGTGTTTACCGGTGGTGGCAAAAAAGATCGACGTCCGAGCAGGTAATAATTATTGTGTGACGGTGTGTTGTGAGTCTTCTCTAATCTATATTAGATTCTCTAAACCTAGGAATGGGCTGTTATTTAACTATTTTATTGTTTTGGGCCTCGTGGGGGTTTTTAACTCCTTCTCAAACAATAGGATGGGTAATTCTACTGTCTTTTTTAGGTTTTATATAATCTGCCAACAAAATTTGCTCGTCTCTTTGATTTTATATTATTTCGAATTGGGTTTACTTTTATTTTTAAAGTGTTTTATTATTATTATTATTATTATAATAATAATATTTGAAAATGTCAACGAATGTTATACCATCTCGAGTATTTCAATTCTGTTTTTTTGAAGAATTTGATTCTTCTGAAAATGATTCGGAATTGGACATTGGTCTTCATCTAGCCTCCCTCAAAGAGGTAAAGGAGGGAATTAGTGATGAGGAGGTGGATTCGTCTCTTAAAATACTTCTTAAGGTAAAAAAGGATTTGTCCTCCGATGGGACCATGTTTGATGCGCTGAATATGGTTCCCCATAGCCTCTCTGATGTTAAGGCTAAAGGTATCTTGGATTTTTCCTCCGACAAGACCATCGTCTAAAGCGTTGTAAGTCTTCTGATTCTGATTTATGAATATTTCTTCTTGGAATTTTAGGAGATTAAATGATCCTGTTAGACAAAAAGATGTTACAGATTTTATCATTACCAATAGTATTTCCTTATTAATTCTTGTGGAAACTAAAGTCCAGTTGTTCAAAGTTGAGCCTATTCTGAGTAAAATGGCTCCTTTTTGGCATGTCCTTACAAATCACGCATCTCATTATTTAGGTAGAATTTGGATAATTTGAAATCCTAGTGTCATCACCATAACTAGAGAGTCTGAATCCCCTCCCCCCCCCCAATATATTCACTGTTTAGCTAAGTGTCATAATCTCAATGCTTCTTTTAGATTTACTGCACTGAATGCTTTTAATGAGGCTGGAGATAGAACCCCCTTTGGAATGATCTTTCTACCATTTCCATGGTAGACAAGCTAACTCTGTGGGTCCTTCTTAGAGATTTCAATGCCATCCGCCATCCTAATGAGCGTATTGGACCCTCTGATAATTGGTCTTCTGCTATTGATGATTTTAACAATTGTTGTTTCAATAATGAGCTCAGTGATCTCTGATCCACTTGGTTTCAGTTTACTTGGATTAATGAACAGCCTGATAATCCGATTCTATCCAAGATTGATAGAGTCCTTGTTAACCCTGTTTGGGATGATATATTCCCAATGTTTTATGCCCACTTTGGTTTTCTTCGTTCCTCTGATCACACTACTGTCACACCCAACCTTAGTTTTCCTAATCCTAAGCGTAAAAAGCCTTTCAAATTCTTCAATATGTGGCAATCTCACCCGCTCTTCAAAGAAATTGTGAATAAGAGTTGGAATAGCCACATTACTTCTGAGATGGGTCTGGTCTCTGCTAAAATTCTTAGGCTGCAATCTGAGGTCGTGAAACTAAATCGAAAAGAATTTAGTGACATTAGCACCAGAGTGGTTAATGCTCAAAAAATATTATTCTGTGCTCAATCCAATCTTGAGTGTGACCCGCTCAATCCGTATTTTATGGCGGATGAATGCGATGCGTCAAAATATTTTATCTATCTTAGTAGAGCCGAAGAGTCCTTTCTTAAACTGAAATCTAGAGAAAATTGGATCAAGATTAGTGATAAAAACACTAATTTTTTTCATAATAGCATCAAGGCTCGTCTTTTTCACAATAAGATTATCTCGATCAAATCTGATACCGGAGTCTTTGTGTCTACTCTGGATAGTGTTGCAAAGGTATTTGTGAAATATTTTGGAGACTCTCTTGGCACAAGACATTCTGCCGGCTACCCTGGATTGGACATCGTTTTTCTCTTCTAACCTCTAAAGTTACCAATACGGATAAGGAATTAATGAGTCGTGAGATTACTTGCGATGAAATCAAATCCGCTCTATTCAGTACTGACGGTAACAAAGCATCGGGTCCTGATGGTTTCAATTCTTGCTTCTACAAATCAAATTGGAGCATTGTTGGCCATGACATTTGTAATGGTGTCCTCGATTTCTTTCATTCTGATGCTCTGGAGGACTCTTGGAGCTCCACTTCAATAGCCCTCACCCCTAAAAAATATTCACCTTCTGAGCCAGCCGACTTTAGACCCATAGCATTTTCTAATGTTAGCTACAAGATTATTTCCAAGATCTTAGTCAATAGAATTAAAGGCTCTTTCCCGTATCTCATTGATAACTCCCAATCGGCTTTCGTTAAAGGAAGGAATATTTCGGACAATATCCTTTTATCTCAAGAGTTGTTGAAGGGATACCACTCAAAGTGTAGGGACAAAAAGGTTGCGCTCAAAATTGATTTAAGGAAAGCCTTTGAAAATGTCAGACGGCATCTCATCCTTGATTATAGTATTGAATTTTCCTGACAAAATGATCACCTGGATCATCAAATGTATTTCTTCCCCTTCTTATTCCATCATTATTAATGGAGATACTCATAGAAACTTCAAAGGGTGAAAAGGTCCAAGGCAAGGAGATCCTCTATCCCCCTTCCTTTTTGTTCTTGTCATGCAGGTTCTTTCTAGTATCCTTACAAAGAAAAGTGAAGATAAGGATTTCGGTTTCACTGGAAATGTCAAAATGTCAAAATCATCAACGTCTGCTTTGCTGATGACCTTATGATTTTTTGTCATGGTGACGTCCGTTCACTTCACCTGATCAAAGAAGCCCTCAATGAATTCTATTCTCTCTCTGGTCTGCAAGTAAACACTTCTAAAAGCCTTATCTTCTTTTCCGGTATTAATGATTCGCTCCGTTTAGAACTCAGCAATATTATGGGATACCAGGAATAATCCCTTCCAGTTAAATATTTGGGTGTGCCCCTTCTAACTAGCCGCCTCACCCATTCTGACTATCGCCATCTCCTTTACAAAATTACTTCCAAAATTGAATCTTGGACCTCTAAGAACATTTCTTATGCTGGGAGGCTTCAACTTATCAAGTCTGTTTTATTCGCGGGTCAGGTCTACTAGTCTTCCATTTTTATTCTCCCCTCAAGGATTATTAAAGAATTGACTCAGTATCTCCGTCGTTTTCTTTGGTCGGGTTCGGCAATGAAAATCGATGGTGCCAAAGTAGCTTCGACCACGATCACATTGCCCACTCTTGAGGGCGGCCTTGAGATTCCGGACTTAAAAATCTGGAATTAGGCAGCCGTCCTAAAACATCTTTGATCGGTCATTTGTAATAACTCTCAATCCATTTGGAGCGAATGGATTAAGAGGGAAAAATTAAAAATAATAATTTTTGAAACCTCCAGATGGGATCCTCGCCCTCTTGGATCTGGAGGAAAATTCTTCGTCTCTGGCTTTTGGCTTGTATATGTGCAGGGTGGCAATTGGAAATGGCTCGAGTACCTCTTTCTGGTACGATCCTTGGCTCATCCCTTCTTCACTTGTAACCCACCATGGCGAAAGTATCATCAAGGAATCTAGACTTGGGAAAAACCTCTAAGTCTGCGACATTATTCTCAATGGGAATTGGAATTGGCCTTCCAATATTAGATCAGCGAATGCTAGAAACCGTGCCAATCTGTCGGAAATACAAACCTCATTCTATCTCTCCCTCCTTCGAATATCCTCTCAATAGATGTACCCTTCTGGAAGGCGAAAGAAGGAGGAACTTCATTCTCCATCAAGGACAAGTACCACACCATTTGATCGCCCAACCCTAAAGTAGGGTGGGCCAGGTTAGTCTGGAATAAATCAAATATTCCTCGTCACTCCTTCATTTTATGGCTCACTATTAAGGGAAAGCTTGTCACAAAAGATAAGCTACTTAGTTGGGATTACAACATCCCACCTAAATGTGCCCTTTGCAACTCTGACAATGAAACTATCTCTCATCTCCTCTTTGATTGTAGTTTCACTCAGAGTATTTGGATCCATGCCAGTACTAAACTAGGCTTCCCCTTCTCCGCCTCCTGTTGGCAGTCTTGGGTTTGTGAAGCGTCAAATTGGTCTCAATCTCGAAACCATTCTATTTGGCTCTCTTGCTTCGCCGCGGTAATCTACCACGTCTAGAAGGAGAGGAACCTGAGAATTTTTGGCTCCCCTCCTGCCAATGCCTCTATGGTGTCTTACCGAATGTTCTCCGATCTTCGGTATAGATTCCAAGGCACCAAGACTGGATGGCCTTTCTAAATAATATTCATTTATTTCTCCAACTTTTTTGCATGTATTGTTAGATGACGAGCAGTTCGTGATCCTACGCTTCATTGATCGATATGACATTTGCGGATGCTGCCGGTGATGTCTCCACGATAGAGTAGCACTCTCATCTTCTTGTATTGGTCGCTTAATTTCCACTTTTCTTGGATTGGATAGTTTTTACTGTTATTTTATTTCGCTAAAAACTCTCTCTAGTCAGTAGTTGATGTATTCTCGGGGTATGCTCCAGATCTTTTGTATGAACCTTCTCTCAATTAATTTAAGCTTTTAAATACCAAAAAAAATCTAAGTTCTTTTTAATAAGACAGATCGTTTATGTTATAAAATTATAAGATGCTTCAAAAAATATTAACCTTCTATGTTTTTCTCATCACATTTTATTTTCTCATCAAAAATATTTAAGAATAACCTAAAATTTCAAATTAGTTTTAATTTTAATTCAAACTGAAACTGAAATTAGGTTAATATAATGATTTTAGATTTTGTTTATCTAGATTTTAAGATATTTAGTGATTTGGTTACAGCCATACCCGAGTATAGAGTATAAAAAATCATTTTTTAATTTTAAATTTGTTTGATTGATTTAGTTTAATTTACGATTTTAGTTGATTAATGTTTTGGTGAAAAAATATTTAAATTAAACAATATTCCATTAATAAATAAAATATTAAATAATTCATAACAAAGTAATATTAATTATATAGAAATATGTTATTAAACTCATACAAATGTTTAAAAAACAAATATTACGCTTATACAAATAGGGTAATCTACCAATAACTATGTATCATAAACTTTATTGACCATAAAATATATATATAACCATCTATTATTAAATTTGTATTTAGTGATAATCACGTGAGTTTGATAAAATACGACTGAATTTAATGTTTCTTTCTTATTTTCCGGAGTCTAGGTTTTTTTTTCTTCTTTGCTTGATTTTAGGTTTCTTTCTTTTTTGCAATCAATTTCTTCTGCAATTGACGATCAATTTTTGTTTCATTTGTTCTTTTATAATTACATCTATGTTTTTTGAAGTCGTTTATTGATCCATCTAGTTTTAGTTGTTTTATTTATTTATTTCGAATTATTGTTTGGTTGTTTTTTAATATATATCATTGTTTTAGTTTTGTTGATTGTTTAATTCCATACATTTATGTAATTTGTTTTGACAATTATCTAAAAAGAGTAATTTCGAGAAAAGAGATTTGAGGATTTTTTAGAGTTAACATATGTGGTTGCAAAATTACGGATTGTTATGTTGCGTAAATATGAATTGTTACCTGGATGCGGAATTACAATTACTTTGGTTGCGAAAATGTGTGCAAGTTCTTTGGAGAATATATATTTTTCCTTTTTGTTTTGCTTGAGGAAATATGTGAAAGTTGTGTGTGAAAATAGTTTTAACTTATATCAAGTCGTGCTATAGTTTATATTCTTATAAGGAAACTTATTCTCCGGACATATCAACTTTCACTACTGGGGGTGAAGCTTCTAGTTTAAATTAATCTCATATTGTTCTTCCACCTAGCTTAAAAAAGAAATGTATTGAATCTAAAGTTGAAGACATAGTTCATAATAGAAGATCATGTTATATATATATATATATATATGATAATAAAGTATTTTTGTTTTTTTAATTGAATATTTTTTTATTCTTTTTCTATTATTATTTCTTACACAAATTGAAATTGAACGGACAATGTGCATTTTTCAATTATGAAAGTAACCAGTGTCTGTTTGGGGCGGAAGTACGTTCGTTTTGGTTGCGAAAAAGGAGTAGTATTGTGAATAAATATAATCCTAATTCGATGCAAAAATTTGTTTTAATTAGTTGCACAATTACGTTATAATTGGTTAGGGTTGTGGAATAACATTTGATTTTAAGAAAACGAATGGAGTTATAAAAAATATAAATCTAATTGGGTGTGGATTTATGCTTTAATTGGTTGCGTATTTACTTTATAAATGGTCGCAAAACAATATTTTTAACTCCAAAAATTATTTTTGGGTTGCTAAATTAATGGAGAATTAGGTGCAATAATAATATTGCAGCTATGAAATAAAAATATATAATAAATGATAAAATAAAAAATATAAATTATACTCCACACAAAAAATAATGTAGTTTAGAGGCATATAACTTTTACAAATAAAATATTATCGTGACTTTAATAAATAATATTCTAGCAATAACTCATTTTACGATTAAGGTTAAGAAATAAACCAAACATTTATGCTCTTCGGTTTGACGCAAGATCTTCTTCTGATTTGACGCAAGATGTCTTTCTGATTTGACGCAAGATCTCTTTCAAACGGTTGTGGAAATATATTGATTTTCATTTTATAGTTTTTCATCACAATGTTAAGAGTAGTATTTTGATTCTTGCAGTTCTTTCATCTGTTTATTGTTACTTTAAATAAATTTTGATAAATTTTAAAATTAAAATAGTTACCCATAATTTAAAATTTAAACACACTCTACGAAAAATTAAATAAATATAACATACACTTTCATATAGTTCGTATTATAATTATACACACGACACACCACCGGTTGTTAGGTGCGACCAAAAGTCTCACATCCCAAATCGGTTAAACATTGGAAGAAAGATCAGTATATAAGTTAAGAATACATCTCTATTAGTGTGAGACCTTTTGGAAGTGGACCAAAAGCAAAGTCGTGCGGCTCAGTGGGCCCAAAGCGGACAATATCACACTATTGTGGAGATAGGAGTATTCTTACTTATATACAAAAAGCGGAATATACTGACTCAATATTCCCTACAAATGGTATCAGAGCACCAGGCCCAGACAGAACGCGATGTGGTGGGTTATGATGATGTGGGTGAAATTCTCAGGATGCCGAACATCTTGCCAGGAGCCATACTCAAGGTGATTGATCTGCCGGATAGATGGAGCGCTAGATGGCTCATCAAGCAAATGACTTGATCAAGGAGCGGCGCAGATTCATCTAAAGATGGAGCGCCAGATGGGTCATCAAGCAGGTGGCTTGATCAAGGAGCGGCGCAGATTCATCTAAAGATGGAGTGTCTGATAGCTCATCAAGAGGTGGCTTGATCAAGGAGCGGTACAATGTCATCTGATAGTGAGGAGATAGATCCGCTCTCTCTCCACCTGACTAGAGTAGGCGGATAGAAGTCAATTGAGGGGAGGATATAGTGGTACTTTGTTCAAAAGAAGGATTGTTAGGTGCGACCAAAAGTCCCACATCCCACATCGGTTAAACATGGGAAGAAGGATCAGTATTTAAGTTAAAAATATATCTCTATTAGTGTGAGACTTTTTAGAAATGGAACAAAAGCAAAATCGTGCGGCTTAGTGGGCCCAAAGCGGACAATATCATACTAGTGTGGAGAATTGTTGTTCTTACTTATATACGGAGACGGGATATACTGTCTGCATGCGTGATAGTTTGGAGCACTGAGCCCATTTTAATTGAGCCTTATATATGTTAAATTATGGGCTGTTTGTTTACCCCTATTGTTTTTTCAGCTAAACACCAACCCTTTCCCTTTGGTCTTGGATCCATATATTGGAATAAAAATGATAACACAGATAAAACTCTTGTTTTGTTTTCAGTTAATTGGTTAAACACATTATTATATAAATTTATTTTATTATTTTTAATATATTATTTTAATATTTTTTAATGTTTCATTTTATTAGTATTTTTATTTGTTTGAAACGATATGAATACTCGAATAATATATTTTGATTTTTTTGAAATAATAAATAAAATACAAATTTTAACTCCTTTTTTTTATTATAATCATATCTAATAATAATAATAATTTTTACACCAAAAAAAATAAAAATAATTTAAAAACCCTAATAAGTTTTTTTATACGATTACTTTGATATATTCTGTAACAACTTTTAAAAAAAGAGTTAACAAAAATAATATTTTAAATTTTACATAAATAATAGTAATAATGATAATAATAATAATAAATAAAGTAATTAATTAATAAATTATTGTTATAATTTAGTTTTAATTTCATAGATAAATAAGTTAGTTTAAAAAAATATTTATATAGTACGTACATAATTCAGCATCTAATGTTTTTATAGATATTATTAGGTTATATAGTCTAATTTAGTTTAATGTAGGTGAATAGTTAAAGGATAGTGGGATATTATCATGATATTTAAGGTAGACAATTTGGAGTGATTGAAGATATTCGAAACCGATATTAACCTGTGAAAAAATAGAGAAAAAATGAAAATGTAGATTGTTAATATGGTTGGAGAAAATAAAGTAGATAAAATAAACGAGTATTTAGTATTCTTATCAGTAGCCTGTCTAGTCCTTGCTTGAGTAACAAGAAAAACTAATTTTGATTGTCCGAAGCAATTAGCATTGGTCGAAGCATCCGTTAACTTTTGTCAAAGCATCTCTTCGTATTGGCCAAAAACTGTACACTTGAACTTATTGTTTTCTGAAGTTTATGTCTTCACGTTCGAAATGTCTATGTCAGCCATCTTTGGTTAGACTCTTAAAAGTATGAAGTTAGTTTAAAAAATATTTATATAGTAGTTACATAATTCCGTTAACATGTTTTACATATTGAAATGTCTATGTCAGCCATTTTTGGTTAGACTCTTAAAAGTATGAAGGTCTATTTATTCTAACATAGCGACGTCATATATTTGGTTAATACTAAATTGTGTCTGTCCTCATTAAAACCTTTATTGACCGTAACCTCCTTTGAGGATATTTTTTTTATTTTTCCGAAGGAAAATAGTACAACTAATGGTTAGTAGACTACTAAGATATTACCTATTTATTGTAAATGTAAGGGTTTACCAACATATGCAAATAACATATATATTTTTAATCTACCGAGGTTTACAATTTCTATACGTATTTTTGGCCGAATTAATATGATGGTGGATGTTTTTAAGGAGTAATGATTATTGTTGTAGCAAATTTGTATATTTTTAATGGAAAAACTTTTAAAGTTTGAGGGTTTATATGTATATTTTGGTGAAAAGATAAGGTGTTGAAAAAAACTTACACATATATGCAAATCTCTTTATTTTAGACAGATACGTGCACTCTCTTTACGTTCTTCATTTCTGGCCCTCCATACTTCTTTGAATCCAAATTGCATATTGTGCAAGTTAATCTAAGTCATAAGAAATAAAAATCAGCGATAGAAAATGTTCCTACATGTGGGTATAAATACCCATTCATGTCGTTACTATACTTTGTTTTTTTTTCATTTTCTCACTCTATGTAATCTTCATCTTTTCAATATGTACTTAATTTTATTAAATTTGTTATGTTTTTGTTGTTATTGTAGCAAAAAAAATTATTTTTCTGATAAGTGGCTAAAACACGTGAAGACAACAATTACTCTGATAGCCAAAATGATCACAACAACGGTTAATTTGAGGTTGCGGCTTCTGTTCGGGAATAATTCTGTAAGGTTACACACCGAATCTCTATCACAACCGAGAAGAAAATGAGGAAACTTGGAGTGAGGAAGGAGAATTCATTTAAATATTTTGTTCAACTCCATGTTGTTTCTCTTAATCCTTCCACTCATGAAGGTATGAGTCTCTCGATAATAGTAGGTAGTTGAATAGGCGAGGTTGGTAGTCTCAGAGATGAATCATAGGTAGAAGATAAATATTTAGATGAAATATATATAAGAAGCATCATGGATGATTCATATCGGTACCTTACCAGAGATGAATATCTCACGTAAATATTAGGTATTTTATAAACGATGAAAACTCATTTGATACTCGTGAGTTGTTTTCTTCTATTACCATCTTGATCATAGGTTTCGGTTCTCTCTTGCTTTAGACCCTTGTAAAAAATATTCAAGTGATAAATATTTATCATAGACAACTTGTTTCCAATTCCTAGAGTCTTCCGTTGTCAGCTATAATTTTATCAATTGGTATTATTGAACATTAATCCGGAAACGAAGCCCTACTACCATTAAAGTTTTTCACCGAAAGACCAACCTATTTTTATAATTCTTTATGGAGTCACTCCCCAAGATTGTCACTGATATTCTCACTTATATCAAAGTGTCGAAGGATAAATTTGGGTTCGTATTCAGAAATTGAGAGACCAAGTATGGAAAATGATGAGTTAATATTCCGCCTTAGTAAATTGTTAAGAGAGAAATCTAGAGAGATAAAGAGTTAAAGAGTTTTTAGAGAGAGAAAGTTCAAGTACAAATGAATTCCAGAGAAAACGTGTTCAACCCCTCTATTAGAGTAGCCTTTCCTTTTATATAGAGGAGCCAAGACTTAGTCTCAAACTGAAATATGTTACAAAATAAGACTAATTGCTATTTAGTCCTTAACAACTATACATAGTTACGATTACTCTCTAAAACTTACACCAATTACACTTTAATAAAAAAACTTATATTACTTATAATTAAATCTTTAAATTTATATTATTTACAACGTAGCCCTCAAAATCCTACTTCCATATTAGAAGCCCCCTAGTTCTCATATCAGTAAATGAATGCGAACTAAAATATCTTCGAATTCTTCCATATGTCATGTAAGATGTTATAAAATAAACTCAAAGCAGTCATTTGAAACGGTCACTAGAAGCAATCATTTGAAACAATCATTCGAAGCGCACATGAGGAGTAATCATTTGAAGCTTCAATTAGGAGCGATCATTTGAAGTGTTAGCTTGGAGCGATCATTCGATGCGCTATAAAAATGAATACCAATTAAAAGTAACACTAAAGTCTGATAACCTTTCAAAGACAAAAAATCTCTTCGAAACATTGAAAATAAAACTACCAGAAAATCTCTTCGAAACTTCTAGAAAATCTCTTGGAAACAAGTGAAACTTTCAAAAGTACTCATCGATTTTTATCCAAACAACATATAAAAGTAACTGTTAAAATCCATTATAACTATATAGCTTTTAGATCGATAGCTAGATGTCTAGCCTGACAGATGTCGAGTATCTAACCATCTTACCGCTTTGTATTCTAACCTATCATCGTCAAATTCTTTAAAACTTCACACGTCTTCATTTCTTTGTATTAATTTAACCAACATTCTCATTTTTTCATTCTCACTACGCAAATCATTTCAGAGAAAAATCACAGCACTTGGATACCTTCATCGTGTTCTTCCTTTTTATCAGTGTTCTCATTAAAAAAAAACCCAAATTTCTGATCACCCTTCATTTGGTTTATGAGAAAGAAACCAAGAACCAAAAAATTGAAGGTTATCCTACCCAAAACACCAGAATCTCCAGAATCTGACAGCAAGTTAGTTTTCGGATCGTACGACTACTTCTGTATTATGCAAAGGGCTTAAGAATATAGGGCTGCAGGATTAATCAACAGCCTTCTAGTTGGAACAACCACTAAAACAATTTATTACGGTAATTTCGATCCAAACAGAGTTCTTGCTCTTTCTCTTTCTTCTATAATCGAAAAACGTTCCTCATCCAAAATCCAAGGCCCTAAAACACCTCGAGCCTCTTTATCTCAAAGAAAGATTTCTCCTTTAATTAGTGATGAATATTCTTTAAAACAAAATTCAAAAAATCCCTCTTCGAATCACTCTTCAATAACCAGAAAAACAAGAACTTTTATTGTTATGGGAGGCGAATCATAAATTATCCCAACTCCTCCCCCTTCGAACACAAATACTGAAAATCCTCCACAGAGAGAAGTAACTGAGGAAGCTCCTTGAACAAACAACCCTTTACAATAAGCTATTAATCCAACACCTCGACAACCTCGAGATGAAACATCGAAGGCCAACGACGCTGATTCCGAGGCTACCAAAACCGATCTCGAGGCTGAATCTGATGATGGGAACTCGGGAGCTACCCATAAGACTCAGGAAGAAACAGACACTTTCTTTGTTTCCAAAGAATAAAGAGCTAAGATTGGGAGAAACTTGAGGAATCTTGAGGCTAAATACATCATTTATCTGATAAAATTTTGCTATATATATTACAAGGATAGCCAAGATTCGGCTCTAAAAAGCAATGGGGAATGGGAGATAACATAACTCTTCGACAACCTAAAGAAGAAGAAACTCCCTTGGACTGCAAAGATGACGAGCTAATACTCTACCCCGAAATCATCAATTGGGGTCTTCGGTTTCCACTGGATCCTATGATTGTGGAATACTTCGAACTTTTCAGCTTATGTCATACTCAAGTGGCACCGAATAAATGGTTTACCCTTATGGCAGTGATTATGGCATCTCGTCTGTCTCAAATTCCAATCAGCATTAAAGACTTCATCTTCTTGACTCAATTGTCAAAAGGTCTGAAGGTTCCCTTTTACTACCTCACCCTGATAGATGACCTCTAGATCATCGATAACCTCTTAGAAGCTGACAAATTATGGAAGCAGAAATTCATTCTATATATCAGGAGCGTGGGAAAATGGTAAAGCAATTTCCGATGTTAATTCTTCAAAGTTAAATCTCGTCTGGAAAAGCAATCGTAAGCACTTCGAAATTTTTATATTCTGAATTAAATTTTATGTTTTTCCTTTCTCTTTCCTTAATTTTCTGCTTGCATAATCAACTCCGAAATTTTCAGGCGTTACTCATCACGTCGACCAACTGCTAAGGAGATTTTCCAAAAACTTGCCGCTTTGGCGGAGAAGGAATGGAATAACGCGTTTCACACTGCCTTTCAACCCATCAATTTCCTCAACTTCCACATGTTCCCAATCTTAGAGGGTGCCTTGCCACCTCGATATTTTATGTCAGAGCTTGATCTGAAGATAGTATGCAAACGAATAGTTCAACCCGATTGCAAAATCTTCTTTCGCATTCGCAACAGATCAGAAAGTTATTTGCCAAAAAAGAAGAAAGAAAAAGCTATCAAAGAAAAGAAAGGTAAAAAGGAAGCTAGCATATCTGGTATTATCCTTTCACCTCCATCGAAACCAAAGCCTCGAAAAAGAAAAAATGCAGAACAAACTCTCTCACTCATCGAAGAGGGAAAAGATTAAGAACATTCTTCAAAGAAAAAGAAGGCTTCTTCCGGTTCCCATGGAAAGAAAAAGAAGCAAACGAGCATCACTTTGTATACATTGGTTGACGAAGATGAAAACACTGCTACTAGAAACCAAAAAACCCCACAAAATCCTTCGATCGAAGAACAACCAACCAGAGACAACCCTGTGATTATCATCGAAGATAGTGCTACCAACGAAACTCAAGCTACTGCAAACTTCGATTCTGACATGTTTATTAATTTTGAGAACACTGGAGCGCTTACTGGTGAAGACGATCTTGTTCTTCAAGTCATCTAAAATCACATGCTTAACTTTGGGAGACCACCACCAGTCGAGGCGTCTCCAGATATTACATGTCCTCCTGCTCCTATCACTTCTCTAGATATGATTCAACGTCCTAGCTCATCGGAAACAGAATGTCTTATTCCTCCTCCAAATCCTGCAATCGCTGTTACACTTCAACCATTTACCGATCTTGATATTGCAGCAAAGGCACTTGCTTCTCAAGTCGGAGCTTCTCAAAAAAATCTAAAGCAATTGGCTAAAGATATGGTTTATTACAAAGAAGCTTACGAAACTGAGAAAAAATTTAGAGAAGACTTGCACGGCAAAGTTGTTGATCAATTTCACATGTACGAAGTAGCAAGGTCCGAACTCATAAAAGGTGCTCTATGCATGAAGAATCATCTGCAAATCACACACATAGTTGAGATAGAATTGCTGAAGAACTCTCGTGAGAATGAAATGAATAAGCTCAAGACTGATCATGCTATTGAACTGGCCACTGAAAAATCCAACTCCAATGAGCTACAGAATTCTCTTACTCTTTGTGAAACAAAAAATAAAGAACTGATCGAGGAGATAGCTAAACTGAAGAGGGATTTCGAAGCGGAAAAAACTGCTGCTGTAGCTGCTGCCGAGGCTGAACTTTCAAAGGACATGTAAAGTGCTATCAACATCGGAAAAGAAGATGAAACCATTCTCCTTCTTTGAGAACTTCACGCTACTTATCCAAAAATTAACCTCACAAGTTTTTCGAACGACATTCCTATGGAGAAACGACCGAGTGAAGCTTCGATCCTATCCCCGATTCATCATCCGAAGATGAAGATGAAGAAGAATCATCCGTAGGGGAAGAGTCATCTAATTAACTTTGTCATATTTTTTATGTTTGTCAAGTTAAAAAATTGTTTTTTGTACCTCAACGAATTAATCTAATTGGCAAACCGGTTTATTTTATTTTATTATTCTCTTCACGTTTTATTCGATGCTAAATTTTAAAAACGAATATAATTATAAACTGTAAACTTACCACCTCAAATACCTTAACGAAATGGGTGAATATGGTAGCTCTTTGAAAAATTCTCAGTGTCCTGTTAAGCTTCAACTTCAAACAAAAAATGTAATTTGATTATTAAACATGGTTGTTTCTTCGAAAAGTGTTATAAACACTTCGGAAGATTCTACTCTTAACCAATCTCAAAGATGATTACTCTCTGATGATTTGTTAAAATAGTATTCAAACATGTGTAAACAATAATTGGCCAAAAACGGACTTTATTGATAATATTGAATATGTACACGGAACCTCGATAAAACCTTCCTCGGCCAACGAGATAGGAAAGAGTGCGTCATTCAAAAGTAAAAATTTCAAAGTACAAAAACATATCTACTCCCAATAAAGCTTCAAATGTTGGATATTCCATGGATGTTGAAGCATTCTCCCCTCGAAATCACAAAGACGATAGGACCCCGGCTATATCCTTTCAACAATCACATAAGGCCCTTCCCAGTTCGGAGCCATTTCTTCGAGGTTCTTCTCCTTTGTGTGAAAGAAACTTTTCTCAACACCTTATGACCTTCTTTAAAGTCTCTTCTCTTCATATTCGAATCATATCTATTTCTCATAAGAGTTTGATAATGAATTACATTCAAATGAGCTCGAACTTTTTTTTCCTTAATCAGATCCAAATTCGTCGTTCGAACTTCATCATTAGACCTTTCAGAATATTGAGCTATTCTAAAAGATGACATCGTAGATTCTATGGGGCTGACTGCATCTATTCCATATGCCAAAGCAAAAGGAGTCTTCTTTGTAGCCTCTGTAGGAGTTGTTCGATAAGCCCAAAGTACCTCTTGCAAATAGTTTGGCCATTTTCCTACTGCCCCGTCAAATTCTTCTTCAATCCATCTAAAAAATTTCTATTTGTCACTTCCACTTGCCCATTAGCTTGAGGATGAAAAGGTATCGAAAAACATTGTTGAATTCCTTTAGAAATACAAAATGAAGCCATCTCCCTGTTATTAAACCGAATGCCTTTATCTGTTGTAATCCTTCGAGGAACTCCAAAATGAAAACAAATGTTGTTTACAATAAATTTGATCACGTCTTTTGCTTTTGTCCCTGATAACGGTTCTACCTCTTCCCACTTTGTAAAATAACCAACCGCTACAATTATCATTTGTCTTCCTCCGGAATCTATTGGTAAAGGTCCCACCAGATCAATCCGCCATCTATCAAATGGTATTGCCTCAGATATAGACATAAGCGTTACTGTTGGTCTGTGAATATCATTGGCATATCTCTGACAAGTATCAAAACTTCGAACTATATTCTTAGCATCATTCATGATTGTAGGCCAATAGAACTCTACAAGTAAAACTCGACGTGATAGTGCTTTTAACCCGCAATGAGCTGACCCTTCACCGTCATGCAACTCTGATAATACTTCTTGTGATTCTTGTTTGCTTAAAAATCGTAACAATGGCATGCTCAATGCCTTTTTATACAATATTCCATCCAGTACTATATATCTGAAGGCTTTACTTTGCAACGTTTTGGCCAATTGTGAATCATCTAGTAGTATTCCTTGGGTAAAAAAGCTAAGGATATATGATCTCCAATCGCCTCAGATTTCATTAGTCGTAAAAAGTTCCTCTATACATTCACATTGGCTAGATTGAGTTGCAATTGAAGGATTTTCTTGTAACAAAATCCAAGGATATTCTTCTTTGTAAGCAACGTTTGCTAAATAATCAGCCACCATGTTACTCTCTCGCCCAATATATTCCACAAAAATGTTGTCAAATTGAAGCATTAAATTCCAAAGTTCTCAAAGATATAAAATCAAACTATCCTTTCTTGCTTCGGAAAATCCAGATACCTGATTTGGTAAGCATTGAGAATCCATTTCCAAGCGTACTGAAGTTTCCCCACAAAGTTTTTCCAATCTTAAACCTGCCAAAACAGCTTCGTATTTAGCTTCATTGTTCGAAACGTGAAAACCAAATTAAAAAGATTGAATCATTGTCTCTCCCGTTGGAGCTATTAACTGAACCCCAACACTACACCCTGAAACACTAGATCCTCCATATCTTCGGACAACCCACCTCGAATCAACTGGTATGGCTTCTTTACTTTCTTACTCATCTAACCGGCTTGAATGGAATTCAACAAAAAAATCTGCCAATGCTTGTGCCTTAATTGTTGTTTGAGGTGGAAACCAAATATCATAATCCCCCAACTCCATTGACCATTTAGTCATTCTCCCCAAAATATCAGGTCGTTGTGAAACATTTTTCAAAGAGAATGAAGTTCGGACTTCAATAGTATAAGCTTGAAAATATGGACGCGTCTTCCTAGCAGCAATCACCACCGCTAATGCCAATTTTTCTAATTTTATATATCTTTTTTTTACTGCCACCAAACTTTTACTAATGTAATACACCATCTTCGGAACTCCTGAATCTTCACTGATTAACACTGCACTCAATGCAAAATCCGACACCACGATGTACAAGAATAACTTCTCCTCATTTTGAGGCTTTGACAACATTTCTGGTGATGACAACAAATTTTTTATGTTTTTGAAAGCTACTTCACATTCCGATGTCCATTCAAACCTACCATGTCCTCGTAACACTTGAAAGAAAGGAAAGCATTTGTCAGAAAATCTTGAAATAAATCGATTAAGTGCTGCTAACCTTTATGTTAGAATTTTGACTTCTTTGATAGACCGATGATAATTAATTGTTATCAAAGCTTTCAATTGTTCTGGGTAAGATTCTATTCGTTTTTCACTGATGACAAAACCCAAAAACTTCTCTGATCGAACTCTGAAGGTGCGCTTCTTAAGATTTAATTTCAACCTGATTGCCCTTAAATTAAAAAAAACTTCCTCTAAATCATCAAAATGCACTTCATCCTTTGGGATTTTTACTACCATATCATCTATATACCTCCATATTTCTTCTGATCTTAGTAGCAAAAGCTTTATTCATCAATCTCTCATAAATGGCTTCAGTATTTTTCAATTCAAAGGGCATCACCTTATAACAATCCAGGCCCCTATCAGTTATATAAGTTGTGCATTCTTAATCTTTTGGATCCATTTGAATTGATTATATCCTGTAAAAGCATCCATAAAAGTTTAAATTTTGTTGCCTGAAGTAGAGTCAATCAACTAATCTATTCGAGGAATAAGAAATGGATCTTTGGGACAAGCTCTATTCAAATCTATAAAATCCACACACATTTTCCATTTCTCATTCTTTTTTTTACCACCACCGGATTTGCCGTCCACAAAGGATACTGTTACTCCCTTATATGTCCGACCTTAGATAATCGATCCACTTCAGCAACAATCGCTTCTGTTTTTTCTTGAGGAAAACACTCTTCTGTTATGAATAACCAGTTTAACCTTCGGATTTATAACTAAGCTATGATGAATCATCTAAATTGGTACTCCTGTTACATCATCTGTCTTCCAAGCGAAGACATCCAATTTTTAGGATAAAAAATGAAGCAACTGTTGACGTAGCAACGGGGTCAATAAAGTTCAAATTTGAAGTACCTTCCCTTCCAAAAAAGTAAACTCCTCTATCTCTTCGCTCATTGTTAAAGACCGTGGGGTTTCCCTCGGATCGTCAACCCTTTGTTCCAAATCCGAGGGTACCCCTTCTAACTGCTATTCACGCATTAAATCTCCCTTACTGGACCCTCAGATCTGAAGTGCAGTGGCATATCATTCCCTCGCAACCTTCTGATCACCTTGAACGACCCCAACTCTATCTCCAACCACATATTTAAAACACTGATGAATTGTAGGCACAACCCCATACATTCTTGAAAGCCATGGTCTTCCAAAAATAACATTATAACTTGTGGGACAGTCCACCACCACAAAACGTACCTGGACCTTTTTTTTAAATGGTTATTTTCCCAAACCCACCTCACCCTCGAATTCTCCAACAACACAAACTGTTACAACCGTGAATCCAATAATTGTTCGATCCAATTGAGAAATCCGAGGTGGATTTGTCATTTTACCATAGGTGTATTTAAAAATGACATTAGCAGAACTGCCAGTGTCAATCCGCACTCGTTGAATTTTGACGCCAACCACCTCAGCTCCAATAACCACAACATCTTCATGTGGTCGTGCAGTACCTTGCAGATCATCTTCATCAAACAAAATGAAGGGAATATATTTATTTCCATACTAGTGCATAGACATTTTCCCTTCAATTTATATTGTCAAGTTGACAACATGCCTTTTCCTCAAACTATCCGAATTACCAATCATCGAATCGCCTCGAAAAATGGCCAACGATTCAAAAAATGTGCACAGCTCCTGCACACGTCCCTTTTCCAATGGGCTCTTCGAACGTCATCAGAAGCAATCTGTTCGGATCTTTTTCAACATACTCAGAAGAAGCATTAAAAGGCTTGGCTTGTGAAACCAAAATCATCAAATTCTCAGCTAGTGGTGCAGCCTTCGAAGTTGATGCACTATTTTTTTTCGATGTACTCCCTTGTGACTTTACATAAGTCAGGAGCTTCCTATTTCAATTAAAAATTGAATCTCTTTCTTCAAAGAAATGCAGTTATTTGTATCATGCCCAATATCCTCATGATATCTGCAAAACTTATTATTCATTTTCTCCCTTAACCTGCTAATTGGGGCTGGCTTCCCAAAATTTACGAAGCTCTTGGTCTTATCCTAGATCACAGAAACATTCTCTGTCAGATCAGCATAATATTCTAGTTTGACCCATATATTTGGTCTAAGCCTGTTGTAATTGTTAGATGGAGCGTGATCTGAATAACCACCACTCCGAGGAGGCAAATTGTTGTTCTTTTCTCTCGACTGTTGATTTCCATTTCCATTACCATTAAAATGCTGCCCTTGATTATTGGTTGCATGTCCCGAATTCTTCGGAGTGCTGACTGGTCCGCCTCGGACTCTAGTCGACTCCTTCACTTTAATCTGATCCTCAATTTGAGCTATCAAACCTCCAAAAGTTAAGGCTCTTCTCTTCGTCGTCCCATTAGCCAGATCTCCTGGCAATGACCCTTGGCGAAAAGTTGTTATCGCCACATTTTCCTCACAGTTGTCCAAACTAGCGTTGGTCAAAACAAATCTCTTTGTATAATCTTTCAACTTTTCTCCAGGGCCTGCTTGCACTGAATAATGGTATCACCATTTGCTCTCATCTCTTTGCTTCCCACAAACTGCCTTCGAAATGCAATATAAAAATCTCTTAAATTTGAAATTGACCCCCTCGGAATACGATTGTACCACTAAAGAGTTGTTCCCTTAAAACTATATGAAAATGACGATACACTAGTCGGTCGTCATCTTCGAAGTTCATCCTCGAAGTTCATCATATAGTTATTGAATTATTCGATGTGATCATTGGGATCCTACATTCCATTGAACGTCTCCACCTTCGAAATGTCAAAATGCTTCGGAAGCATCATAGAACGAATTTCACCCGTCAACGGAGAATTTCTGCAGTCGACACCAACGAACTGATTATCCGTTCCTATTGTAACATTTAAATTTCGATCAGTTTCAGCATACTGATTCGAAGTGTTGCCTTCGTACCATGTAGAACGAGGAACATTATACCTTTTAGATTTACTCTCCTTTTTTATGTTTCCTCGAATGATCTCTGTCTGATTCCCCTTTCGAAGAACCTCTGTATCTCTTAAAGCCTGAAGGTGAACTTTCTACCTCCTCGTCACTAAAGGTCACATATTTCTGCTTATCTTTTTTCTCTTTACGAGATGAATATCGCTCTTTAGGAGACACAAAATGATTTTTTTTGTGCTCAGATTTAGCCCGTCGATCATCAAAAGATCGATATGGCTGACCTTCTATCTCAGTCTTTTCTATTTCCTGTCTAACCTCGGATCTAAGCTTTGCCAAGTGTATATCTTGTTCCCTTCGTTCATACTTCTCATTAAATGTATTAATCTTGTCTAAGAGCTGGTTCATTTGCGCTTCAATATCAGATTGAGCTCGGATCGGAGACGATCCATTAGTTCTATTTCCATCCTTATGTAAATCATCTTTCAAAGTTTATATCATTGACCAAAGCGTAGTATTTTTCTCAGGATTCATAGTATCAATTTTGAACGAAAAATACAACAAGATTGTATTAATTTCGAACAAAATAAGCCACTGATTTTTCTTATTCAGACCCCAGTGGAGTCGACAATTTAATGAGTTAATATTTCACCTCAGTAAATTGTTAAGAGAGAAATCTAGAGATAGAAAGATTTAGAGAGTTTTTAAAGAGAGAAAGTTCAAGTACAAATGAATTCAAGAGAAAAAGTGTTCAACCCGTTTATTAGAGTAGGCTTTCCCTTTATATAGAGGATCCAAGACTTAGTCTCAAACTGAAATCTGTTACAAAATAGGACTAATTATAATTTAGTCCTTAACAACTATACATAGTTACAAATACTCTCTAAAACTTACACCAATTACAATTTAAGGACAAAACTTATATTACTTATAATTAAATCCTTAAATTTATATTATTTAGAACTTAGTCCTCAAAATCCTACTTCCATATCAGAAAAGCATATCTTCATATCAACTAAAAATTAGGTTTACAAATGTAAGTTTATAACTTCTCATAATCTATTCTTCTTTAATGATCTTTCAACTGTTCTATTGTTTATTTTATTTTATTTTTCTCAGATTTTGTTATTAATATAACTTTTGATGGAATCAAGGAAGACCAAATTAGCATGAAGTATACTCTTTTCATAAAAAAAGCTTCCAAAGTTTCTCATATTTATTCCTCCATCACTGTACCCGATAAAATTTTCAACAACAGGTTATGGTCAAGTATTAATTTACGAGGCGACTTCAATATTTTTACTTCTCTTAAATAAGATATTGGATAAAATATTGGATAATAAATTTTTTAACAACGAGCTATGGAAAACCCTTCTCCAGTAAATAAGAGATTGGATAAACAATCTCCTAGGAAGAAGGTTGTAGAGAATAAAATTTTGAAGAAAAAGTTTGTGGAAAACATTCTTTTGAGATAGGATTGCGTAGCAAATAAAAAACCTGAGGTTTAGAGAAAATATCAACCATCCGTTGGAACTCTACAAATGAGGAATCAAAGGCTAATGATGCTTGTATATTAATTATCCCGAGCGTTCTTGGCTTGGACAAGAAACGAGGACCTTGTCCAAGTTTTGTCAAGGAACAAACCGAATATGAAAAAGATGACACGAGTTTGGTTTAGCGGCAAAATAATTCGGGTGTGCTTTCGTCAAGAGGTCTATGTCACACGGTACTTGTGTATCATCTTTCTGACAGTATAAGATTTACATACACGCTTTCTAAAAATAGTGCTTCATATTTCCATTTGATATATTTAATACTTTTTATTAGTTATAGGCCCAATTCGATATCTTGGGCTGTTGATTTTTTACCTATCGAACGGCTGGAAGTAATGGCGATAGATAGTATAAACATTGTAATCGAGAATTCTATTTACTTTCTTTTACTTTGGACCATCACGAAAGAGAGTGAAGAGTTGTTGTATTAATTTTGTTACTACCATTCTCCAACTACTATGTATTTCTAACTCACTAGAGATAATGATTCATAGGTGAGGAACTGTTACTTCTCTCTTGATTTCAATGTCCATTTCTATTTTATGGAGAAAGGTTGTGTGATTAGCTTAATGCAGTGATTTTGAGCTGCTTAGTACCCTTCGTCAGAAAACCCTACGTTCTTCTAGTATCAGTTTTTAATTCTCTACTAATGAATTACGTTATTGCCTAGCAGAAATATCCCGCAAGGGAGTTTCAAAGAAGAAGAGATCATCAAAGAATGCTACTCTCAATCTTCCACCGGAGGATAAAGTGGAAGATAAGAAATTCTTGGATCGATGTTTTGGTCATTTATCCCTATAAATAGATATCTGACTGCAAATGGGCATTGTAAGTTTAGGTTAGAATATGATTTACCTGATTTTGTTTAGACTAGGGTACCTGAGACGGGAGAGCAACCTCATACTACTCGAGAGGGTGAGATATTCTTTTATACTATCCTCTTTGATTGGGGATTGTGCCTACCCCTTATTCTGTTTATCAACATTTGTTTTAGCCATATTAGGATATGCCAACTGAACTTATTGCCAGTAGTGGGTTACTGTTGGTGAACATTCTTGGTAACTTCAAGATATTTGATATCCTAGTTTCTTTGGAAGACTTCTTATTTAGTGTGGATATATATAAGTTGATTGGTATATATATTGATATGGAGCGGCCGTAAGATTTTAAATTTACCCACATCAGATAAACATTGGAAGCATTCTTATTATATTAGTATCTGGTAACTGGGAGCACCTCACGGGGAAGAACATTCTACCCACCTTAGATTGTTTTTGTTTATTGTGAATGGCCTCTTAATGGTAATATATAAATGTTTGTCTATTGGCTTATTAAAGGTACATATTCAAGAAAGTACCAAGAGTTGTGGAGTAAAATTTATGGAGAACTAAAGATTAACCCCTTGGAAATATTGCGAGTCACAACATATTCAGCGTGGTAAATTCCTCAGTAGTTCTATAACCTTATATCATCGTTGATCATGATCCTTCTAATGTTGGCGAAACTGCTTTGCTAGTATCTGTTGTTGCAGATAGAAATGCTAAAGATGTTGTGCATGTATATCTAAATAGTAATTTACCCAACGTGGGTACACCTTCGGTCAAAGCTACCCCTTTAATATCATTTATCTTTTCCGTGGAGAAAATTCATGAGACATTGACTCAATTTTCTACTTTACCCGGTCATGAGAAAATTCGAATCCAAATTTATCACTAGGACATAACTAATAGGCATTTAAATTTGGGATATGTGGTAAGATAAGGTTTCTTTTTTAGTTTCTTCTTCTTAGTTTCTATTTTATAATGTAGTGCGGGGATACAAAATTATATATATATATATATGTCTACTTGTGTTTTCAGATCCTCTATAATGGTTTAACAATGATTTATCAAGGTAATGTTAATTCATCAACTTACATTTCAAATCGTTAGGCCCTTTTTGATGGTTATGTTAAAATCTTAGAATCAGACTCTTCAATGGGAGTTGTTCTTGAAGCTAAGATCTAAAGTACGCAGCTAAAGGCCCAGCTTGAAGATTGTCAAGAGAAGAAGATATTGCTTAACAACGAACATATTTTTGGGTTGCTAAATTAAGGGAAAATTAGGTGCGATAATAATATTGCAGCTATGAAATAAAAATATATAATAAACGGTAAAAGAAAAAAATAATAATACTCCAAACATGAAATAATGTAGTTTGGAGACATACAGATTTTATAAATAAAATATTATTGTGTCTTTAATAAATGATACTCTAGCAATAAGTGATTGTACGATTATGGTTAAGAAATAAACCAAACATTTATGCTCTTCGGTTTGACGCAAAGATCTTTTTCAAACGGTTGTGGAAATATATTGATTTTCATTTTATAGTTTTTCAACACAATTGTTAAAAGTAGCATTTGATTCATGCAATTCTTTAATTTGTTTATTGTGGTCATTATTTTTGTTTTTAGTTCTTTAATCTGTTCATTAAGGTTCTCCTCTAGACTCACATCTTGTGAGTGAGAAATAAACAAAAATAAAGATTTGTCAAAGTTTGACTTCAGAATTACGTGTAATTGTATAGCAAAAATAAATTTTTAGATGTAATAAAAAAATGGGTGCGATATTAAGTGTTAACTTTTTGTGGAATTATGATTACAATGGTTGCGGAAATAGTTTTTAGTTGCGGAAAAATACTAAACTTGCTTGTTGGTAATGACTCTTCAAATTGTTGACTTCTTCTTGAGTATCTTTATTTTTTCTTTGAGCTTAATTGTATTTGGAATTCCTAATCTCGATAATACTAGTTCATTTCATATTTTTTTAAATGGTTAGTCCATGAACTACCATCGTTTGAAGGTTCATGGACTATATGTCACCAAAATGGATACTTCATGGACTACCACAAGACTTTTGAAAGTCCAAAGACCATTTGTCACTATATTCAATAATCCAAGGACGAGTTACTGTCCAAAACATGTAGATTAGGACTGAAAATACTATATTTTGGTTATTGAAGTGCGTGGAAACTAGCTGAGAAAAAAATCAATTATGTGTGAAATTTAAAATACATTATATAGAAACTACCATAACTTTGTTGCAAAAATGCGTGCAAAATAGTTACGGAAAAATAAAAAAAACCATTCAGAATCTTTTAAGAGATACAGAAGTAGTTAATAGGTTAGTACTTATACTTTTAGTTGCGTAAAAAACATATGAATCACTAAAACCAAACACAAACGGTTCTTAAGTTGTTATTCGAAAGCACATCAAAATAAAAAAATTAAGAAAAAATAATAATTTTTTGGAAAACTTAATTTAATAGATGTTTTATATTAAAATACTTCTAAATTTTGATAAATTTTAAAATTAAAATAATTATTGATAATTTAAAATTTAAACAAACTCTACGAAAAATTAAATAAATATAACACACCCTTTCATATAGTTCGTATTATAATTATACACATGGCCCACCACCGGTAAGAAGGCAACCTGATTTTACAAAACTCCAATTATCGTATTTGTAATATTTTATTTATTATTTTCAACTGAAGTAATTCCAAAAGACAGGTTTGATCGGTTGAATTATAACGAAGCCCCAACGTAAAATCTCATAGAGATACTTAATTCAGATTGACATGATATTTTGTTCTGATTCAAATTTGATTAGTCGTGTACTGTCTCTATGCCTGATAGTTTTGGAGCACTGAGCCCATTTTAATTGAGCCTTGTATATGTTAAATTATGGGCTATTTGTTTACCACACCTATTGTTTTTGTTCAGCCGAAGACCAAGCCTTTTCTTTTGGTCTGGGATCCATATATTGGAATAAAAATTGATTAGCCATTGGAATTGTTTATTTGTTTCAATAGAAGAAAACCGATAAAACTCATGTTTTTTTTCTTTAATTGGTTAAACATATTATTTTTCAAAATTTATTTTATTATTTTTAATATATTTTTTAATATATTTTTTTAAATTATATTTTTTTAATATTTTTAAATGATTTTATCATTTTGGAACTGAAATCTATTATGCATAGTGATGACCCTTATGATACTGAACCTGTAGCATATATTTACTTTTAATAAAGTTATTACCGAAATTGTCATAATTTTAATTAGTGGTTGTGCTTCCAACAACTTTAACAAGTAATCTACGACATAAAACATAAACATTTTTTCATATGAACCTAAAGGTAGGTGTACAACATTATCCAAACCCTATATGTCAAATTAGACTGATTCGGTTATTGTCTTCAGTAGTATTTTCAGGACTTGTATGAAGTTTGCAAATCATTGGCATGTAAGATACATGTTTAATTTTTTCTTTGCATCCTCCATATTTTTATCCAATAATAACCTTTAATGATGATTCCTCCGTAGAATACTTTGTATCCACAATGAACATTTCCTTCTCTGTCATGTACTTCTTTTACTATAAAGTTGGCTTCATCTCTGCCTAAGTACCAGAGTAGTGGCTTGGTCAACTCTCTCTTTTACAATGTCTCCAAATTTTATACCAATCACTTTGACTTCCTTTTTATCTTTTTGGCTTCCTTTTTATCTAGGGAGTATTCCTCTTATAAGTTAACTTTATATTTGAGTTCTCGAACCTTCTTCGTATTTTTATTCACCCTACATTATCATTAATATTATGGATATGAATGTCAATAAGAAGCAGGTAGGTTATGCAATAGATATAATTTCCTGAAGAATTATTCTTGGGGCCGAAGATATACGAACCAAAGATGCAAGTGTATCAACAGCTCAGTTCCCGCCCTCCATGACTTGTTTAAATTACGACTCCTCAAACTGAGCAATTAACTATTTTGAATCTTCCAAGTATTGAATAAGGATCTCTCTTTTTTGCTTTGGTCTTGATACATGGTTAACAACTAACTGAAAAAATAGTAAGGAGTTTTACTATTTTAGCACCGCAGATCTTTGTTAGCCAAAATCTTATGATTGTAGAATTGTGCTCGACTAAATTACTAAATTTTGGAAATACAAACTTGGTAGATTAATTTAGGGTATCTCTTGTAAGAGATATAAGTTGAAATCATTAATCTGAGTCTTGCTTATTGTTTCCTCTATTATTTTTAACTCTCCAAGTATATTCGCACTCATCCTTTTAAGAATTTGGTCTTTTGGACTGGAACTCCGTCAAAATATCTACTAGATCTTGCTATTTGATTGTTGTTCTAGGCTCAAAGTGGATATTATAATCCCTAAATTATACTAACCATTCGTTAATATTTTTGATGCACCAGGCTTTTGCAAACATTTCTCAAAAGAAAGGATGACATTAACCAAGGCATGTGTAGGCTTGGAAGTACCTTATTAGTTTTTGGGAACTAATTGAGGATTATGGCATGATCAAGATTGATCTGATGGGTAGGGTTGTAGGAACCTTCTTTTGGCCCGTAAGAGGGTTTTGTTAATGTAGTAGATGCGACGCTGCACTTTTATTTTTCCACTTCTATGGCGGCGCTCACGACGCAAACAGATACCCCGAGGTATGCAATTATGGTTTACTTATATAGGGACTAGAAATAGCTGAGATGAAACGAGGTAATTTTGTAGCTCCTTAAAAATGCAAAGTAGAAGTCTTCATTCCATTCAATTTTTCTAGCCCCTCTGAAAGTTTAAAATAAAGGGAGTCACCTTTCCGTTGCTCTTGAGATGAACCTATTGAGTGCGGCTACTCTTCCATTAAATATTTAAACCCTTTTATGTTTTGTGACGGGTTAATCTCATTTAGTGTCGTGATCTAGTTTATGATGATATTGATCCTTTCATTGTAAATGATGTACCCGAGAAATTTCACCAAGGTTAGCCTAAATAAACATTTGGTGGGGTTTAGTTTCATGGCGTATTGCCTTTGGGTGGAGAAGGTTTCCCGAAAGTCTCTAAGGTTATAGTTTTTGTATTTATGTTTGACCAATATATCTTTAATGTAGGATTCTATATTATGCCTTAATTTCTCCTTGACCATCTTGTTTATTATCATTTGGTAAGTGGAGCCTACGTTTTTAGCCCAAAGGCTATTACCACATAAAAATACTGCCCTTAGTTTATGGTAAAAAGGGTATTCTCTTGATCTAGTGATCCATTTTGATTTGGTTGTACTCATATTAAGCATCCCTGAACGATAATATTTTGTGACCTACGACAACATCCATGAGTTGATTTATTCGTGGTAGAGGGAATGAGTCCTTTGGGCACGCTCGGTTGACACTTGTAAAATCGATGCACACTCTCCATTTATCGTTCTTAATTTTTACCAGCACAGTGTTTGCTACCTATTTAGGGTAGCTGACTTCCCTAATGTGGCCCATGGAAATAAAAAGTTAGGCCTCTCCCACTACTTCCGATTATCGCTCTGGTGCCAAATGTCTTTTCTTTTATTACACTAGCTTTACCTGCGGGTCTATTATAAGATTATGAGTAGCAAAAGATTTGGGTATACCTGTTACCGAGATATTGTCCCAGGCGAATACTTTCTTGTATTCCCTTTGTAGGAGTATTAAGTTTGTTCATTTTTTTACCAAAAGTTTTGATGATGCTAACTACTCGGTCAGTTCCTCCTCCGATGCACGCCTCTTCTAACTCCTTTGGCACCCCGAACTTAGATTGTTTCTCTCTCGGGTCTTCCATGGTGAGGGGAGTATCTAGGGTCTCATGCTAACACATTCCTACTCGGGTTAACATTTGTAACTGATGGGTTGGTGCTAAGCTCTACGGATCATCCCGAGCATGTTCGTAACTTACCCCATGGTATCCCCTAATTACCCTTACTCCATCTCCCATGTATTCAACATATTTATGGTAAGGGGAATGGATGGTGTTGAAGTCAAGCAGCTCAGATATTTCTAGAACTAAGTTTTATGGGGATGATAAGTCGAGTACCAAAAATTCTGCCATCTCGGTCTTGTCTTATCTCCTTATCCATACCAAAATTTCCAGCATCATTTTCCCCAAAGGGCTACGTCTTTCCGGTCGTCTCTCATTCTTAAGTTAGGGCAGCATATAGGACGACTTTAAAAGAGTCTACCATTGGGAGGAATGAAACACAAGTTTAAACCTTAACATCCTCACTTCCATATCCATTTTTTGCTCGTTCCAATTGTCTATCTTCACAAGCCTTGTTGTTTGATCCAAACTTGGAGATATTCTTTACATATAACTATTTGTTTACTTATATTAATCAATAGAAATTTGGTGTTCCTAGAATTACTGAGTATCAAGACTTTATTTTTATTTTTAAGATTTTAGTTGGAACCCTCGCGCGAGTTCAAGCAAACTATTCAAATTACCATTCATTAAGGTTTGTGTGTTAATAGAGAAAGATTGATATTCGAAATAAATTTTTAACACATGCATCCATCTCACGGTCTGATGGTCATTTTCACAATTGAGGCATTTTCACGGAGAATTTTTACTACCAAGACAATATTAGGTGGTTGATATTTGACATTTCAAACCAATTAAGTAACAAAAACATAACAAGATTAGGTTGTTGAAAGTCGATATATCAGCCAAACAATAAAGTAACACAAACAAACAAAATCCTAAAATAAAACATTACGATATTTGAAGATAAAACACCCGAAGAATAAAATTACCACTTTAAGGCCATATATCAAACAATATATAAAACAATTCATATAGAGAATCATTTTAAACAAATGTTAGATGCTAAAAAAAAGTAAAATGATTGTTAGGGTTAAGTGGTCACATCCACAATCTTTCATGCGAGAGTTTGAGTCTTTATATAGTAAATATGAAATATGTGATATCAATAGAGAAAACAATGGTTGTAAATATTAAATAATGAACAAAAGAGAGAAAAGAGAACAGTTAGGGTTTCTGTATTATTTAGAAAGTGTATCTATTACATAGTGTATAGACTCTTATTTATTAGATAAAAAATATGATCTAACTGGCTTGGCCCTTATATCTTTAACACCTTATCTCAATCTCACAATGCAACAATAATAAGCATTAAGAGTTTGTAACAAAGAAAACAAAATAGCATTGTTGACTGAGCCTTCGTGAAAATATCAGCAACCTATAAAGCTGATGGAACATATAGTAGCGAGATGGTGCCGATCTGAAGATGATGTCGAGTGAAGTGACAATCTATTTCAATGTCCTTCGTCCTCTCATGAAAACAGAATTATTTGTTATTTGCATGGCGTTTTTGTTATTACAATGTAAAAAAAGTGGGCTTAGTAACATTAACCCCCATATCTACAAGAAGCCATCGTAACCAAATAATCTCGCATGTGGTCACAACCACAGCACGGTACTCAGCCTCAGTAGACGATCTAGAGACAATATTTTTTTCTTACTTTTCCATGAGATTAATGAATGTTCAACAAAAATACAGAAACCAGGAGTAGATTTTTTGTCATGAGGATCACTATCCCAATCAGCATCGCTATAGGTACGCAGTTCAAGTGAAGAGGTCGAAGGAAACAAAATTCTATGGAACTAAGTCCCACAAAAATATCTCCATATTCGAAGAACAACTTCCCAATAGACGGATGTAGGAGCAGTAACAAAGTGACTATCCACATGAACATCATAAAATATATTTGGTCGAGTAACTTTAAGATTAAACAAGCTCCCTACGAGAGTTCGATATAGAGTTGGGTCTGACAAAGAAACACCATCAGACGGAGAATACCGAACATTGATTTCAAGAGGGGTATCTATCGTCCTGTTATCAGAAATTCATGCTTACTCAAATAAATCAGATATATATTTTGTTTGAGAGATAATATAACCTTTTGGAGAGTGAGTCACCTCAATACCTAAGAAATATCACAATAGTCTCAAATCCTTAATTGCAAAGCGCTCAGCCAAATCACGTTTTATTGCCTCAATACCATCACTTGTAATGATCATATACTCTACATATATGGATAAAATAATCCGCCATGCACTCGTACATCTGATAAACAAGTCAGAATCATGATTACTAGTATAAAAACCAAGTGAAGTAATAACCATAGAGAATGTTTCAAACCAAACACAAAGAGCTTGTTTGAGACCATATAAAGCTTTCCTAAGTCGACAAACTTCACCTGGGTGGTGAGCCGCACCTGGAGGAGGAGTCATGTAAATCTCCTCATGAAGATCATCATTCGGAAATGCATTTTTGATATCTAGTTGGAAGATCTTCCACCGGCGAACGGATGCAACCGCAATAAGAGTACGAACTGTCGTCATTTTTACCACTGGGAAAATGTCTCATCATAATCCATACCATACTTTTGTGAATACTCTTTTGTTATAAGACAAGCCTTATATATTTCAACAAACCCATCAGACTTTGTTTTAATTTGAAAAACCCACCGAGAGCCGATTATATGCTTACCGGATGAAGGTTTAACTATATCCCATGTATGAGTCTGATAAAGAGAGGTAAGGTGTTCGACTATTGAATTTTGCCAACAAGGATCATAAACAACTTCTTTAAATGACTAAGGTTCATATAAATCATGTATGTTTGCTACAAAAGAGGAAAATGAGCAGAGTAAGAAGAATATGCAAAATCTGGTAGTTTGGTAGACTTACTTGTACGAGTAGATCTTCTGAGGGGTGAAGCTGGTGTTTCACTAAAAGAAGAAGCTAAATCAGGCCTTGATGGAGTAGAAGTAGTATCAGCTCTAGTATGTGTCTCATGAGATGGCACATCAATATTAATGGGTATGTCGCTAATTTTCAAAAGGGTCAATAGTTTGAAGTTTGGTACTTGTTATATCATGAGAATTTGTTGGAATCAAATCAAACGGGATATGCTCAAGAAATGTAACATGTCGAGAGACATAAAGTTTCTGACTAGTGGGATCAAAACAACGATAATCTTTGTGTTTAATAGCATAACCCAAGAAAACATATATTACGGATTTAGGGCCCAATTTGTTGTGTTCAACATGAAAACGAATGACAAAGCATGTACATCCAAACACTCGTAAGGAAGAATAATCTGGAAGTTATACGTATAACTTCTAAAAGGTAGAAATTCCTAAATTATGAGCAGTGGGAATTTGATTAATCACATATACATCAGCATGAATTGCTTCTCCTTAAAAAATAGTAGGAACTTCAGTAGATAAAGTAAAGAACGAGTAGTGCCAATAAAGTGACAATGTTTTCTTTCTCCAACACCATTTTGTTGAGGGGTGTTAGTGCAAGAAGACTGATGTATGGTCCCATCAGATGCAAGTAATTGAGTAAACAAATTGGATGTATATTCACCTTCTAAGTCACACCTAAAGCATTTTATTACAGCAAAATGTTGAGTCTTAACAAGGTCCCGAAATTCTCTATAAATTCCAAGAAAATCTAATATCTGTTTCATAAGGTAAACCCAAATATATCGAGTATAATCATCGGTGAAAGAAACATAGTATGATGAACCAACCTTTGTGGAGACATGAGATGGACCCCAGACATCAGAATGGATAATATCAAACAGAGCAATGAAAGAAGTGACACTTTCATTAAATGGTAACGCCGAAAATTTGGCAAGTTTACAACCACTACAATCCGAGATATTACAAGTGTTTAGCCGACCTAAAGCACCTGTAGAGACTAAATTTTTTAAATGTGATGGAGATACATGTCCAAGACGAGAATGACAAACATAAAACTCAAATAATAAGGATTCAAATGGAACGAAGACAAATCAACACCAGAGGCAGCAATATCAATCAAGTATGTTTTTCCACTATCAACACCATAGAGATCCACATATGTTACTTCGAATTTATCTAAAACATAAAGTTTACCTATTTTACGACCTGTCCCAATCACTCTGTGAGTCTGTTGATTTTGTATAGCACAAACAGAATCAGAAAACAAGACACAATAACCAGATTTACACAATTTGCTAACCGAAACAAGAGTCAAAGCAAGGGTGGGAACATAGTATACATCAGATAGCGATATATGAGGGGTACAAATAGAGCCAATACCCTCTACTGACATTGGTGTAGCACTAGCAGACAAAACAAATATGGGTGAAACATGAGATAATGAAACAAAGTTTGACATGTGAGGTGACATATAATTAGACACACCCGAATCTGAAATTCATAATAATGAATCAGTACCTGAAGTGAAAGACGATGACATACCTGAATGGTATGCAGATATAGACATAATAAAGTTCTTCTTATTCAGTTTGTTACTGGTAGACTATAGAAAATCATCTTTTCCTATCATATTCGCAATAAGATCCACAATCTCTAATCCAACAAAATCAAACAATCAAGAGATACCAAATCCAAATCGGAAAAATCAAATCAAAATCAAATCAAACCCCAAATCCAAAATCAAACCAAGTCTAAATTCAAAATCTCAGTGGTCGAGTAAAATCAAATTAAATACTTAGTCAAATCCAAATCCAAATACAAAACTAAATCCAATTTCTAATTTCTAATTTCCAAAATCAAAATCAAAATCAAAATCAAAATCAAAATCAAAATCAAAATCAAAATCAAAATCAAAATCAAAATCAAAATCAAAATCAAAATCAAAATCAAAATCAAAATCAAAATCAAAATCAAAATCAAAATCAAAATCAAAATCAAAATCAAAATCAAAATCAAAATCAAAACCAAAATTAAAATCAAAATCAAAATCAAAATCAAAATCAAAATCAATCAAAATCAAAATCAAAATCAAAATCAAAATCAAAATCAAAATCAAAATCAAAACCAAAACCAAAACCAAAACCAAAACCAAAACCAAAACCAAAACCAAAACCAAAATCAAAATCAAATTGAATTCACGGTTTTACCAACATAACTGTTGCACTTTCCCAATAGTGATTTCTCCCGAACTGTAGCACTGAATCGTAATCCAACTGGTCATATTGAAGGATTGGATGTTCCGAAGACGCTCACCAAAATTTAGCAAAAACGGAAACCGTTTGCAGTTTTATCGGACCGTTTTATTGGGGCTGCAGACAGCAGATCCGAAAACTGAAAATTGTACCTATTGTGATGAAAAGCAGATCAAAATTTCTAATAGAAATCCAATCGAAAAACAAGAGAACAAATTGGAAACCACACAAAATCATATATAAAAAAACCAAAATCCAACAATAATATAACTTAAATAACTTAGTAGATTATACATTTATCGAATAATAACTCAAATAACTCAGTAGATTATTTCCTCCCAAATAAAAACAATAATACAAATCTCTATCGAATTTTAACATGCTATGTCAAGATTAATACAAATACACAATCCAAAATTTCCGAACATATCCAAGATTTCCGAAAAATACAATTCCAAACCAAAATCCAGTGCTAATACAAAATTGAATAGCTGGTAGATTCACGAAACAGGGGGATTGCTACATTTCCCCGGTCTGATTACTCCAGGCTCTGATATTATATTAAATAATGAACAAAAGAGAGAAAATAGAACGGCTAAGGTTTTCTTTATTATTTAGAAAGTGAATCTATTATATAGTGTATAAGATCTTATTCATAGATAAAACATATGACCTAACGAGCTTGGGCCTTATATCTTTAACAGTAAATTCTCATTTAACATGGAAAGTCAAGATTTTTCATTCACCTGAAAGGCTCATTAATAAAAGGATGGTTACTTATGTCAATGTTTTTATGGGCATTGAAGGTATAAAACATTGACGACTTTTAAAAGATGGTACGCAAAATACCTCGGTTTAAGGCCCTATAAACTATATGGATATATAATATGGTTTTGGAACATTATAAGGGTACAGTTTCTGAAAAAAAGAACAGTTGACGAGTCCCAAAAAGAAGAGAAAGTATAATAAGTTTTTTTTACCAATTCGTTAATGTTATTACAATTTGTGTTGTTGGGATATATTTAACTTAATATATTTATGGATCGATAATAATTTGGACTGTCATATCAAATATATATATATATATATATTCGGTTATTGTTTTAAGGTAGTGTAATAATAAAAGTAATCAAGTTAGTTAATATAAGTAATTAACTAAATTGGACCAAAGTGAAAAATAGGTTGAATTTGGGGACTATGAAGAAGAGCATCAAATCTAAACATTAAGCATGAACTAATAATTGAGGGTATAAATTGATTTTTCAATTTACTGGGTTATGGTCCCCAATCACGAGTTAGTAAAAAGGGTGAGCTTTACAATTTTGGGCTTCAAGTTGTAAAGTCGATAGATAATAGAATTAGATCTTGGACTTTCTTCATCCAAAACCGAAATCGGTCGATATCCGCTACCTCTAGTGATTTAAGACTTAGAAATTTCTTTTACTATTTTTATCTTTATGCTTTTCAACAGGTATACTTGAAGATTAGAAACTTACAGATGATTAAAGCATAAACGAGATAATAGAAAGCAGCTTGAAAAATAATGAGTTTTCCTTGTTTCCTATTTTATTTTATTCTATAGGGAACCACAATATGGTCATTATATTTTATGCGATTTGAAGAGCGGCTATTCAATTGGTATCAGAACCACTAAAACCATTTTGTGATTATGAGAATAATCGAACATTACGTTTATGTATCATGTATGTTTTTTCATTGTAAATTATCCATGCCATTGGGTTTGTGTTGATTAAGCTGGCTAGGGAATGAATTTAGAAACTTTATGAAAAAACATGAATTGCGATTTATTCAATTTCAATGAGTATGATATGGTGATTATATGATTTTTATCGGTTTGAATAAATTTCTATTTGTAGATAGTTTTAAATTATTTGATTTATTTAGGGTTCGATTTGATGTCTGAGAATTTTTTATGTTATCAAAATCTGCATCAAACAAATCCTAGTTTGATGTTTGCTGAGAAAAGCACCATCGACATCTTTTGAAACCTATTTTTTAGGAACTTATAAACCAAGTCCAGTCTGGTCTTGGTTATGGAACCATTGAAGAATAAAAACCCCAATATTTTCAGGCGCCTCTTCTATAGTCTCAATTAAAGTAATTTTTCCATCAACTGTCATGGTGAGTTCATCAATTTTCCGGAGGCCAGCAAGCATAAATATTTTGATTGTGAAGCGGTAATTAGAATATAAAAACCATACATTATAAGCTACAGCAGGTTAACCTAGAAAATGATTTATACTATTTTCATCATAAAAACTTCGTGAAGAGTTGCTAGTATTGATTTGAATATGCAAATAGGTAACATTTTTATAGAAATAAGACAAGTTGGAAAAGAAAACAAAAATAAGAATAAACATATCATATCATATGCGTATTCATCCAACATCTTTCAAATTGACCTTATATATTTATTTAGACTCATTTACAACCAATAATTTTTATTTATTCTGGACAATTCCACTATATTCAAATTTTGCTTTGATCATTAGAACTCACCCCTTCATCCATAAAATCTTTCCATTATCAATAAAAAAATTATAGTGTTTTATTAAATTTGGAGGAAACTTCATCATCAATCATCGGAAGAGAAAAATTAACCAAATGCATATATATTTATATGGATTTTCATAAATTTGCAAATTTTTGTATGATGACCCTTTTTCATGGTGGATACTCAAAAATTTAATAATCATCTACGAGTTTAACAAACCAACATATTTAACGTCAAGACGGTTACAAATATCAAAGTACACATAATCAAAGATCTCATTTGTATGACGTATAGTTGTACCAAGTTTAACTCTTGTTTTCTTACCTAATACATAATATTCACACAATTTTATTATCACTCTTTGAATCATTAAACAGTCATTGATTTACTAGTCCATGTAAGGCCTTCTACTTTTAATGTATGAGCTGCATATTATATAGTCCTATCATATCATATACTATCTCTTTAGACTTTTCAATTGTAGCACTAGTTTATGTTAAATATGTTTATCTTTAAAAAAATTATTTTTCCAAATATTATTGTTACGACAAGAAACCTTTTGACCATCCTTTATCTACCATTATCACATATAAATTTTAGTGGCTTCCACCATAGCATGTGATATAAAAAAAATTAGATCATAAACATACCAAATATTTTTAAGTTTCCAGATTAAGCCATAGTGCTAGTGTAGTTCAGTTTTTTATACTTTATTTTTCTTATTAAAATTATCTTACCTTGAACAAATTTCATAAAACTAAATCATTGATTACACGAACACATATTGTATTAGGAAGTTGAATCAAGAAATTATTCAGCGTCGGAGCTTGCGGGTTTAACTAGATATTGTAAACGAGAATTCATCATCATCTTCTACACTTGTATATATAACATTTGTAGCATTTGTTATATTAACTTTGGACAACATTTTTTTGAATTCTCTTTTCTCGACCAAAATCACATTCATATGTGTCGTAGTTTTCTCTATCTTTAAAAATGTGTCTTAATTTAGAACAATGTTTTTTTATTACACAATTTATTTTATGGTTTTCGCATAATAACTAATGTTTTATAAATTCTTCTATAAATTTATTTATATTGTATTCGTGATTTATTATTAAATAAACAACTATAAATCATCATAAAAATTATTATCATATCATAAACTATAGTATTAACTAAACTGTCATATCATCTAAGTAAAGAGTTTAATAATATTATAGCTTTTTTTTTGTTGTATTTAATATATTCATTTGAAACTTAAAAGCTTACAATGAATTTATATAATAATTCAACATGAACATATACTATTATTATAAATATATCGGAAATGTATTTTTTTTATAGTCGATCTTTTAAACTTTTCTTCATATGCATATACATGTCTAAAATATCTCCCAAACACCACTATGGAGGCATCTCTCATTAAATTGCATTTATGAACTTTAAATATATGTATCCAAATTATTCAACATGTAAGTTAGTTAAAACATTTTTTTAAAAAGCTTTGGTTTAATATATTGTGTTCTCTTTCAAAACACCATATTGTCCTCGTTGAACGAATTTATCCAACAACTTATAGTGTTATATCTCCAAATCATTTGTTTTATTAATTTTTTCAGTAATAAACTTTGCATTATGAATTGTTGCTCAAGGTGAACTTGATTCTCATATATCCTCAGTCTTGTTGTTTTTATCGTTCATTGATATTCTATAAGTTGACCTCGTATACTCAAAATTTAAATACAAAAATAAATAAACACATTAACAAAATAATAAATATAATGACAAACACATTTATATTTATAATGTCCAATAACAATTTTGTTTTCTTGTACAATTTAGGATATTTTTACTAAACAAATCTATAAACAATTCTTTTACATATACTGATTTAATTCAAAACACATATATATATATATATAATATAATATAATTAAAGCTAAAAAATACACTATAAATTATTTAGTATTATTAAATTTACACTAAATTTTAGTTTTTAATAGTATATTGGATTCGTTCAAATAATAATTTTTATAATTAGCTATAATTAATATTGTATTTTAAATCGTAATTTTTAAAATTAAAAATAAATATCACCGTTATATTACATAATTGTTCCAAAAAATTATAAATAATATGTCAAAATGTGGTATTATTTATTTCATACATGACTATGAATAGTAGGTAGTCTTTAACTTTTTATAATTGGTTCTTATATATTTACCTAAAAGATTATTATCTACATCATTTGTATGTAAGTTTTTATAAATATATCTAAATACTAAATAAAATTTTATTCACACATAAATATTTGAGATAGTATGTGATCTAATTTGATAGATCAACATTTTACTTTTAAGTATCACACAAACATTCGAGAGAACATGTGATATAATTTAATAGATAAAAATTTTACCTCTCATTTTATGTCTTTTCAATCCATAATTTTTATTTTCTTATTTAGTGACAACATTTAGTTCATAAATCACTAATTTTGAAGTTTAAAACTATTTTAGTAAATTTTTAAATAGAACTATGAATAAAAGTAGTTGTCAATGATAATCATTTCAAATTATATCATTTAAAATGATATGGCCAACAAGTTGAACATGTTTTGTAATTAGAGGCCATTAAAATCTCGTCCAATAACTATCATTTGTACTTCATTCAAACATTAAAGTCATCTACTTTATCCATACTTTAGTGAGAAATTAAAGTCATCTATTTTATCCACTTGCATATAATCTTTATTTGCAATTTTGCACATCTAATCAAACTTTACCGTACACATCAATATTTTATCAAATGGTTACCATACACATCAATAACTTTATCAACTTGTATTTGTATATAACATGGGAACCGGTTAGCACCTATATAATGCTCACATTTTCACTAATAGTGAGCTTCTTTTTACAATATAGTAATAATGATTGAGAATTAAATTTTTTAAAGACATACTTACACTTGCCTTTACATTCTATATAAGTATTCTAATTATAAATATTTTACTTAATAATTTATTTATTTATACAAAATATTTAATTTAAGTGTTGCTATAGTAAAAACAAAAATATTTACTTTTTTAATCAAAAGAAAATTCTTATTGATAGATAAAGAAAATCTTATTTTGAGAACGGAAATATTAATATTATATGACGTCCAATTTTTTTTATCAACTTGTAGTTGTATCTGATATTAAACTTTCATTTCTATCTGACATTAAATTCTTGTACACATCAATAACTTTATCAGCTTTATGAGATAAAGTAATCTCTACTTGCATTATTTTTGTTATTGGTTCCAAATATTTGTCATGTCTTACACGACCTCAATACATTTTGACTCCGTCCACATACAGTCCAATACACAATAATTTAAGTATAAGCTTTTACGCTTATCAAAGTTTTAGTATATATAGTATCGCAATCTACTAAGGCTAATAATCAAATTATTGATAGGAAATAAATATATTTTCGTATAATATATTTTATGTTTTTCCAAGTTTCCAAATCATTTGTTTTGTCAATTTTTCTGTTTTAAACTAAACACATTCACAAAATAATAAATATAAAAAAAAACGTTATGTAGATTTATAATGTGTAACAATAAATTTGTGTTCTCATACACTTTAGGATATTTTCACAACTAAAAAATCTATAAACAATTCTTTTACAAATAGTGATTTAATTCAAAATGTTTATATACTATAATAAAAACTTGGAAATTATAGAATACAAATTATTTAGTATTTATAAATTTACATTAATTTTTAGTTTTTAATAATATATTGGATTCGTTCAATTAATATTGTATTTAGTATTTATAAATAATATTGTATTTTAAATAATAACTTTAAAATTTTAAAAATTGATATAACCGTTATATTATATAATTGTCCAAAAACATACATAAATAATATGTCAAATACGGTATTATGTATTTCATATACGACTATGAATAGTATATAGTCATTAAGTTTTTATAATTGCTTCTTCTATATTTACCTAAAAAATTATTTTCTACATCATTTGTATGTAAGCTTTTATAAACATATCTAAATACTAAATAAAATTTTATTAACACAAATGTTCGGAGATAATATGTCATCTAATTTGATAGATCGGCATTTTACTTGTAAGTATGACACAAATATTCGTGAGAACTTGTGATATAATTTAATAAATAAAAAATTTAACTCTTATTTTGTGCATTTTTAGTAAACAGTTTTTATTCTACTAAATGGTACCATTTAGTTCATAGACAAAAAAACTGAAGTTTAAAACTATTCTAGTAATATCTTATAGTTTTTAAATATAATTGTGAATAAAAATAGTTGTCAATATTTCAAATTAAATCTTTTAACATGATCTCGCCAACAAGTTGAACATGATTTGTACTAGTATATAAAACCTACTTCTACTTAAAAGAAATTAGCGGCCATTAAAATATCGACGTCCAATAGCACTGATTCGTACTTCAATTAGACATTAAAGTCATCTACTTTATCCGTACTTCAATTAGACATTAAAGTCATCTAATTTATCCACTTTCATTATAGTAGTAATGCTAGAGAACAAAAAAAAATCAAAGACATACTTATCCTTGTCTTTTCATTCTATATAAGTTTTCGAAGCATAAATATGGTACTTTATCATTTATATTTTTATATTAAATATTTAATTTAAGTTTTGTTATTGTAAAAACAAAAATATTGATCTTTTTTAATCAGATAATGTTTATTAAATTTTTTTATTTTAAAATTTAATTATTTTTTAAAATATTAAATATATTTTTCAAATACGATTTAATGTAATGTTTCTAATCTTATATGATGTTTTCTAACAACCAACACCTACTTGTCTAAACAATTAATTTCAAATAACTAAACAAAATTAATAAACCTAAAATTATATCATTTAACATGATATATGGCCAACAAGTTGAGCATGATTTGTACTAGTAGACAACACCTGCTTATTGTCAAAAGAAATTAAAGGCCATTAAAATCTCGTCCAACAGCTATTATTTGTACTTCAATCATACATTAAAGTCATTAACTGTATCCGTACTTCAGTCAGAAATTAAAGTCATCTACTTTATCCGTACTTCGGTTAGAAATTAAAGTAATCTACTTTATCCACTTGCCCACTTGCATCTAATCAGACTTTACCACTTTACCGTACACATCAATAACTATATCAACTTATATTTGTATATAACATGGGAACCGGTTAGCACCTATATAATGCTCACATTTTCACTAATAGTGAGCTTCTTTTTACAATATAGTAATAATGATTGAGAATTAAAATTTTCAAAAACATACTTACACTTGTCTTTACATTCTATATCCTCAATCCTGTTTTTTTCTCGTTTATTATTCTTCAATAAGTTGAGCTTGTAAACTCAAAATATTTTAAAAAATAACTAAACACATTCACAAAATAATTAATATATAAAAAAAATGTTATGTAGATTTATAATGTTTAACAATAAATTTGTGTTTTCATACACTTTAGGATATTTTCACAACTAAAAAATCTATAAACAATTCTTTTACAAATAGTGATTTAATTCAAATCATTTATATACTATAATAAAAGCTTGGAAATTATAGAATACAAATTATTTAGTATTTATAAATTTACATTAATTTTTAGTTTTTAATAATATATTGGATTCGTTCAATTAATATTGTATTTAGTATTTATAAATAATATTGTATTTTAAATAATAACTTTAAAAATTTAAAAATTGATATAACCGTTATATTATATAATTGTCCAAAAACATACATAAATAATATGTCAAATACGGTATTATGTATTTCATATACGACTATGAATAGTATATAGTCATTAAGTTTTTATAATTGCTTCTTATATATTTACCTAAAAAATTATTTTCTACATCATTTGTATGTAAGCTTTTATAAACATATCTAAATACTAAATAAAATTTTATTAACACAAATGTTCGGAGATAATATGTCATCTAATTTGATAGATCGGCATTTTACTTGTAAGTATGACACAAATATTCGTGAGAACTTGTGATATAATTTAATAAATAAAAAATTTAACTCTTATTTTGTGCATTTTTTAGTAAACAGTTTTTATTCTACTAAATGGTACCATTTAGTTCATAGACAAAAAAACTGAAGTTTAAAACTATTCTAGTAATATCTTATAGTTTTTAAATATAATTGTGAATAAAAATAGTTGTCAATATTTCAAATTAAATCTTTTAACATGATCTCGCCAACAAGTTGAACATGATTTGTACTAGTATATAAAACCTACTTCTACTTAAAAGAAATTAGCGGCCATTAAAATATCGACGTCCAATAGCACTGATTCGTACTTCAATTAGACATTAAAGTCATCTACTTTATCCGTACTTCAATTAGACATTAAAGTCATCTAATTTATCCACTTTCATTATAGTAGTAATGCTAGAGTACAAAAAAAAAAATCAAAGACATACTTATCCTTGTCTTTTCATTCTATATAAGTTTTCGAAGCATAAATATGGTACTTTATCATTTATATTTTTATATTAAATATTTAATTTAAGTTTTGTTATTGTAAAAACAAAAATATTGATCTTTTTTAATCAGATAATGTTTATTAAATTTTTTTATTTTAAAATTTAATTATTTTTTAAAATATTAAATATATTTTTCAAATACGATTTAATGTAATGTTTCTAATCTTATATGATGTTTTCTAACAACCAACACCTACTTGTCTAAACAATTAATTTCAAATAACTAAACAAAATTAATAAACCTAAAATTATATCATTTAACATGATATATGGCCAAGAAGTTGAGCATAATTTGTACTAGTAGACAACACCTGCTTCTTGTCAAAAGAAATTAAAGGCCATTAAAATCTCGTCCAACAGCTATTATTTGTACTTCAATCATACATTAAAGTCATTAACTGTATCCGTACTTCAGTCAGAAATTAAAGTCATCTACTTTATCCGTACTTCAGTCAGAAATTAAAGTCATCTACTTTATCCGTACTTCGGTTAGAAATTAAAGTAATCTACTTTATCCACTTGCCCACTTGCATCTAATCAGACTTTACCGCTTTACCGTACACATCAATAACTATATCAACTTATATTTGTATATAACATGGGAACCGGTTAGCACCTATATAATGCTCACATTTTCACTAATAGTGAGCTTCTTTTTACAATATAGTAATAATGATTGAGAATTAAAATTTTCAAAAACATACTTACACTTGTCTTTACATTCTATATCCTCAATCCTGTTTTTTTCTCGTTTATTATTCTTCAATAAGTTGAGCTTGTAAACTCAAAATATTTTAAAAAATAACTAAACACATTCACAAAATAATTAATATATAAAAAAAATGTTATGTAGATTTATAATGTTTAACAATAAATTTGTGTTTTCATACACTTTAGGATATTTTCACAACTAAAAAATCTATAAACAATTCTTTTACAAATAGTGATTTAATTCAAATCATTTATATACTATAATAAAAGCTTGGAAAATATAGAATATAAATTATTTTGTATTTATAAATTTACATTAATTTTTAGTTTTTAATAATATGTTGGATTCGTTCAAATAATATTGTATTTAGTATTTATAAATAATATTGTATTTTAAATAATAACTTTTAAAATTAAGAATAGATATAACCGCTACATTATATAATTGCCCAAAACAATATTCAAATACGGTATTATGTATATCATACACGACTATGAATAGTATATAGTCATTAACTTTTTATAATTGGTTATTATATATTTACCTAAAAAATTATTTTCTACATCATTTGTATGTAAGTTTTTATAAACATATCTAAATACTAAATAAAATTTTATTAAGACAAATGTTCGGAGATATTATCTCATCTAATTTAATAGATCAACATTTTACTTGTAAGTATGGCACAAATATTCGTGAGAACATATGATATAATTTAATAAATAAAAAATTTAACTCTTATTTTGTGCATTTTTAGTAAACAATTTTTATTCTACTAAATGGTACCATTTACTTCAATTAGACATTAAAGTCATCTACTTTATCCGTATTTCAATTAGCCATTAAAGTCATCTAATTTATCCACTTTCATTATAGTAGTAATGCTAGAGAACAAAAAAATCAAAGACATACTTATCCTTGTCTTTTAATTCTATATAAGTTTTCGAAGCGTAAATATGATACTTTATCATTTATAATTTTATATTAAATATTTAATTTAAGTTCTGTTATTGTAAAAACAAAAATATTGATTTTTTTTAATCAGATAATGTTTGTTAATTTTTTTTTATTTTAAAAGTAAATTATTTTTTAAGATATTAAATATATTTTTCAAATACTATTTAATGGTATGTTTCTAATCTTATATGATGCTTTTTTAACAATCGAAACCTACTTGTCTAAACAATTAATTTCAAATAACTAAACAAAATTAATAAACCTAAAATTATATAATTTAACATGATATATGACCAACAAGCTGAGCATGATTTGTACTAGTAGACAACACCTACTTCTCATCAAAAGAAATTAAAGGTCATTAAAATCTCGTCCATCACCTATTATTTGTACTTCAATCATACATTAAAGTCATTAACTGTATCCGTACTTCCGTCAGAAATTAAAGTCATCTACTTTATCCGTACTTCGGTTAGAAATTAAAGTAATCTACTTTCTCCACTTGCCCACTTGCATATCTAATCAGACATTACCACTTTACCGTACACATCAATAACTTTATCAACTTGTATTTGTATATAATATGAGAACCGGTTAGCACCTATATAATGCTCACATTTTCACTAATAGTGAGCTTCTTTTTACAATATAATAATAATAATGATTGAGAATTAATATTTTCAAAAACATACTTACACTTGCCTTTACATTCTATATAAGTTTTCTAATTATAAATATCGTACTTAATAATTTATTTATTTATACTAAATATTTAATTTAAGTGTTGCTATAATAAAAACAAAAATATTTATTTTTTTAATCATAAGAAAATTCTTATTGATAAATAAAGAAATCTAATTTTGAGAACATAAATATAAATTTTATATGACGTCCAATTTTATTTTATCAACTTGTAGTTTTTATCTGATATTAAACTTTCATTTCTATCCGACATTAAATTCTCGTACACATCAATAACTTTATGAGCTTGATGAGATAATACTTGCATTATTTTTGTTATTGGTTTCAAATGTTTGTCATTTCTTACACGACCCAATACATTCTGACTCCGTCCACATACAGTCCAATACACAATAATTGAAGTATAAGCTTTACACTTATCAAAGTTTTAGTATATATATTATCGCAATCTACTAAGACTAAGAATCAAATTATTGATAGAAAATAAATATATTTTCGTATAATATATTTTATGTTTTCCCAAGTTTCCAAATCATTTTTTTTTGTCAATTTTTCTGTTTTAAACTATGCATTATGAATTGTTGCTCTGTGCGAACTTGATTCTCGTATATCCTCAATCCTGTTGTTTTTCTCGTTTATTATTCTTGAATAAGTTGAGTTTGTATACTCAAAATATTTTTTAAAAAATAACTAAACACATTTAGAAAATAATAAATATATAAAAAACATTATGTAGATTTATAATGTGTAACAATAAATTTGTGTTCTCATACACTTTAGGATATTTTCACAACTAAAAAATCTATAAACAATTCTTTTACAAATAGTGATTTAATTCAAAACATTTATATACTATAATAAAAGCTTGGAAAATATAGAATTGAAATTATTTAGTATTTATAAATTTACATTAATTTTTAGTTTTTAATAATATATTGGATTCGTTCAAATAATATTGTATTTAGTATTTATAAATAATATTGTATTTTAAATAATAACTTTTAAAACTATAAATAGATATAACCGTTATATTATATAATTGTCCAAATATATATATATATATATATATATATATATATATATATATATATATATATATATATATAAATAATATGTCAAATACGGTATTATGTATTTCATACACGACTGTGAATAGTATATAGTCATTAACTTTTTATAATTGGTTCTTATATATTTACCTAAAAAATTATTTTCTACATCATTTGTATGTAAGTTTTTATAAACATATCTAAATATTAAATAAAATTTTATTAACACAAATGTTCGGAGATAATATGTCATCTAATTTGATAGATCAACATTTTACTTGTAAGTATGACACAAATATTCGTGAGAACATGTGATGTAATTTAATAAATAAAAATTTTAACTCTTATTTTGTCCATTTTTAGTAAACAGTTTTTATTCTACTAATTGGTACCATTTAGTTCATTGACAAAAAATTTGAAGTTTACAACTATTCTAGTAATATCTTATAGTTTTTAAATATAATTGTGAATAAAAATAGTTGTCAATATTTCAAATTAAATATTTTAACATGATCTCGCCAACAAGTTGAACACGATTTGTACTAGTATATAAAACCTACTTCTACTTACAAGAAATTAGAGGCCATTAAAATATCAACGTCCAATAGCTCTGATTCGTACTTCAATCAGACATTAAAGTCATCTACTTTATCCATACTTCAATTAGACATTAAAGTCATCTAATTTATCCACTTTCATTATAGTAGTAATGCTAGAGAACAAAAAAATCAAAGACATACTTATTCTTGTCTTTTCATTCTATATAAGTTTTCAAAGCTTAAATATGGTACTTTATCATTTATATTTTTATAATAAATATTTAATTTAAGTTTTGTTATTGTAAAGACAAAAATATTGATCTTTTTTAATCAGATATTTAGAGTTTAAGTTTTAGAGATATTTAGAGTTTAAGTTTCAGGTAGAAAAATCGGAGTTTCATGTATTTGTAGGTGTTTTCTTGAAGTATAAATGCATGTAAGTGTTTAGTTAGGAGATTAGGTTCGATTTGGGGTGATTGTTTTACAGATTTGGGGTAGTTTAGAGTAGGTTTAGGAACTTGGGGCATGACTGCTGGGTTCGGTATTTCCTCGCACTGTTTCGTGCTTGGAAATATCGAACCCACGATTCGTGGATTTGGAAAATCCACGCACAAAATCGTGCGAGAATTTTCCAAATCCACAATGTGTGGATTTGGACAGATCCATGCTGCATGGATTCAGCAAAACTGCAATGGGTGGATCTGTCCAAATCCATGCAATTGAGTTCGTGGCTCTATAATTGAGCATTTTCCCCCGTTTTTGATTATGTTGAACTTTGTCGCGTGTTATGATACATTTTTTAATCCTACACACAATTGTTTTATTTATTTTAAATCTATTTAAGTAAATTATTTGTCCCGTGTAGGATGCCTCCACACCCCTGTTCTCCCATTATGGAGCGAAATATGGTTGATGAGGCCGATGAGATGGTACGAGGCGAGATGTCTCGGAGTGTCCGTTACCGTACTAGAGGGGACTTACAGGTAGCCCCTGTTTGCCGTCATCGTACTACGGACCAATGCTTCCGTAGATTCAACCGTTCACTCCTACAAAGAGCATGAGGCATATAGCGTATTCAGAGGCGATGTAAGTTTTTTAATTTTAATTTATTTGTTAAAGTTATTATTATTAGATGCAATTTGGTATATGTTATAGTTATAGGTTTATGTCTAAAACATTGTCTATTGCATTGGATTGGTTATTGGTTTGTGTTATAACTTATATTTTTTTATAGAATTTATTAGTTCATGTTAGAATGAATTTATTTGTTATTAAATTTATTCGTTATTGGTTTATCTTATATGTTTTATTTGTTATTGGATTTATTGGTTATTAGTGTATCTTATATGTTATACTTGTGATTTAAGTTATTGGTTATTGGTTTATCTTAGTTGTTATGTTGCATATATTGAATATATTGGCTATTGGTTTTTTAAATGTTATATTGCATATATGTTTATATTGTATTTTTTTTATGCAGCCGAGGGTACATATGCGGTGTTATACTATGTACCAGACACACCATGGTTGGGACTTGAAAGTCCGCCAGACACGAGTATATGAACAGGTGATGGCCACATGTTTCAGACCCATTGTTGACGCTCTCGCTCGATGGGCTACAAATGTTTATTTGATAGAGGCAGTTTTAGAGAGATGGCATCCTGAGACGAACACATTTCATTTCTCTTTCGGGGAAATGACCGTCACACTTGATGATGTCTACATGATCATAGGGCTACCAATTGTGGGTGTGAACTGTGAGACATATGAGTACCCTACTGCTGATGAGCGTAATACGGGAATACACTCGCTTACTTAGGTGCAGTGTTCACGAGCTTGTGGTGGAGATTGGGGAGAACAAAAGGGGAGACAAGAGGCATGTTCGCCTTGCATGGCTGAATAGGAGATTCTGCACTGATCAGTATTACGACGATGATATTACTGATGCTGATGTTCGCGAAGCTAGGGCTTACTTGTTGCACTTCTTTGGCTGTACCATATTGGGCAACAAGTCGGGCAACAACATTAGCCTCGACTACTTACAGTTTATAGATGATTACAATAGCTCGGGCAGGTATAATTGGGGACAGATGATACTCGCGCAACTCTACTACCAGCTAGGCAGAGGATGCATACACGCTACTTCCGATATTTCTGGATTTTTGGGCTTGTTAGAGAGATGGATTTACGACTATTTCTCGTCATTTTCAGCTCATCAGTACCCAAGGTTTAGTATCGCACATCCTACTTTGTGCAAGTATACGCCTCCACCGTTTCGACAAAGCCAGCAGGCTCGAAACAGTGTTCGAGATTACCTAGCTACCTTCACCGAGCACGATGTAAGTTATAATTATCTTCATTTTTAATCATCGTAATATTTAAATTTAATATAATTTGTTAATGTTAAATGATTTGTTCATATTTTGTTGGTATCATTCATGTCGTATACGAACATGCGGGATGCTCGAGGTCACTCTGATGTAGTTTGGATAGATGCGACACTGAAGGCATCAGACATTGTCGAGACATACTATCCGCTATGGGTGGCCAGACAGTTGGGTCGCATGCAGCAGGTAATATTTTGCGATACTCGAGATATTAATATTGTTTATTTTGTGCATGTGTGTTACATAATTATTATTAAAATACAGGTACCTGGTGCATTGCGTCCCATTCTTACCGGTTTTAGTAGGGTTAGTCGTGCGAACACCCTTTACAACTGGGATGCATTTACTTGGGACAACTGGGAGTCATACTGTATTCACCAGAGTTTGAAAGGTGAGGAGTATATTCCGGTCCAGGAGGATGGTACTACTTTGATCTACTCTTCATGGGTTACGAAGAACTTGTGGTACATCATTTCCGATCCAGAGACTCACCGAGCTGATGCATAGGTAAGGGTGAACCCCTCCACACCCGCACATGCCACCAGACTGCACGAGCTGACTACAAACATACTCGATTTACTGGCGTTCAAGCAGAGCCATCCCGACATTAGTTTGGAGGACCTTCGCGAGCCTCTGGACGAGTGCTACCGTCTTGCTCACAAGTACATGGATTAATTATTATTTATGTTTTCATGGTTAACATTTTAAGACTTTTTATGTGTTATGTACGTAACGACTAGTTTAAATTTTGTGTTATGGTATTCTGTTATTATTTAATTATGTGTTATGGTATTTTGTTACATTTGAATGATATAATTTTGGTATTTCGTTACATTTTAAAGATATAATCAGAAATGACATTTGTTCAAACTTTAACTTTAAAAATAACATCAAAGTAGCACAAACTGCAACATAAACTGAAACATAAGCTGAAACACAAACTCGAACATAAACAAAAACACAAACTCCAACACAAACTCAAACATAAACCGAAACAAAAACTCAAACAAAAACTCAAACATAAACTGAAGCACAAACTAAAACATAGTCTGAAATACAAACTAAAATACGAAGACAATCTGTTAGAGAATATGTGGCCTGACAATTGAACCGATTACACGCAACATGACGTTCCAAGTTGTTGAGTTTAAAAACTGGATGCATACATAATCTGACAAGGACTGACCACCTAGCTTTCACCTCATCTACACGCCTAGAAATTCTAGGCGGCTGGACACTATCCCTTCCGTATAGGAAATACATCTGGCATATCAATGCCTCCCAATATGTTTTACGCCCCTCTTTGAGGTTCGTGTTACCAAATTTGATTGATGCCTTCATAAGATATTGATCTTCAAACTCAGTCCATGAACACATTTTTGCAATTATAAATTTGTTATACTTTTTACTACCTCGAAAAATGTCTACTTAAAGGCTTTTATGATTCAGATAACGTAATCCAAGTAGACCAATTAATGAACGAGACTTGTAAGATAAGGATAACGTAATCCAAGTTGACGAATGATTTTGTGACACCTAATACTTACAAAAGTACGCACATGTTGCAGTGCAATAATATGGGTCTCACTATAGCGTAATTTCTATTATTAGGTGTCTCGCTATAACGAGACCCCTAATGAATTCATGCCAAATTGGACTCCACTTTATTAAAAACTCCCGCCCTAAAAATAACTCTCGCCTAAACATCCAAACCCCTATAAATAGACACTAAGCACAACATCAACACGACAACAATTAAACATTCCTAAACACTCATCAAAGATAAATAGTTTAACAAATGGAGTTTACTCATGAAGACTACCATTTGCTTGAGGCGGTGAAGCTTGCCCGCCGAGAGTTGGGGGAAGATACTAGCGATGCATTTTTTGAGCGAGTCCTGTGTAAGATGTACTACAACTACGGTCGTTTTGGAACGAGAGGTTTAGTTGTGCGCAACCGTGAACAAATCAAGCAGATGTACCTTTTTAAAAAACCGATGGATCGTTTGTTGTTTTTACCATTTAAAATTAAGCAAGAAGCAACCACCGTCTGGAACATGACGGTGGTAGACTACATCACTAGGGATATGGTAGCGTATCTTCATGATAGGATTACGGAAAGGGAAGAGGGGATTGACTCTGACGATAACTTGGATATGACTTCGAAGATTCATCATTACGATTTCTTTGGTTGTTTGCATGTTGTAGTTTACTTATTTTGTGTTGTTTGTTTAAGTTAATGTTTTAACTTGTTGTTTTAATTTTTATATATTTCCTTTCGATTGTCTTATTTGGCATCCATTTACCATGATTTAGTGTTGAAGTAAAAAAAAAGTTCATTCTTTTAATGTTTTTTTACTCTAAATGTTGTTTAAATTATGTTATATAACAATTACCTATACTTTAGACCCATTCAACAATTAATAATAAAGCCTAAACCCATATATTTGTAAGTTTCCAGTGCACTTTTTTGCACACGCACGCCTGTGCATGTACAAATCCACGTGTACTAATGCGTGGATTTGTACATGCACAGGCATGCGCGTGCGAAAAAGTACACTGGAATTTGTTTAAATAATTTGTTTTCAACCCTTTTCCCACCAAATTTTTATACAAAACTATAAAGCATAACTAAGATCAAACATAAATAAAAGTCTAAATTAATAGAAACCAAAACAATAGTAGTCGGAGGTAGCGAAATAAGTTTGGAAATGATTAAACAAGAAAACAAACAACACAAAATAATAAAACTATTACATCGCATTATGCATCCCCGGACAAATCATAGAACTGACCATCCTCATTGTGTAATGTCGGTGGTTGTGCTGGTTTAATTTGGCGATTATTGTTTAGACGTTCGCCTAGTCGTATGGCCCAATTTGTAACCTCATCGGTAGTGCGGAACGCAAACCAGCATGGGTATATATCCGGAACGGTCCATCTAAGACAATCTGTAAATTTCCATAATAGGGAAGAATTAAATACCTAGCGGAATTAAAGATAAAATGAAAATAAAGTATACATAGAATATATTTGTTTACTTACTTTCACAAAATGATTACCGTGCACAAAACTAATTCCAACTTCTACAATACGACACGGTCTTAGAGGCACACCACGCAAAGGAAGATACGTGTGTGATAGTTGGAGAGATACATGGTATACTATACATTGATACAGAGTGGCTATCACCAACCCGAAGTCGGGTAATGTCATCCAGTGCCTACAACCGCTCTCGTACATTTTGAAACAATCTAATCTCCGCAATAGGTTATCAACACGTTGTGCGCCATCAAAAACCCTCTCCCAAAGATCACGTTGACTCGAAAGTCCATACATCAAATCCCGTCTCACTTCATCCCATGAATCAACATTGACTTTAATCGTCAAAGCTACGGCCCTAAATCCATAATTTCCGTCAGGAGCAGCGTCTTCAACGCTAGTTATGTAGTTATGCAAGTACTCGGGAAAACAACTCTCTTACGCGCTCAATCCTTTTCCTTTGTTCGCTTTTCTAGATCGAGTCACTTTCTCCTTTTTCGTTGGGGCTTTAAATTTCGACTTGGCTTTGGGTACTAAAAATGCCTTAACAGCCGACGCGGCCGTGCTATCTATCGTACCGGGAGTACTAGTGCCTAAACTATCATCGTATTCCGACTCAGATGGGTTCCACTTAGTTGACTTGTCACCTTTCGTGACAACCGGTTCCTTATGTTCCAAAATATAGCTTCTAGCGGGATCTAGGATTTTCATCATCCTATTTATTATGTGATCGCACTTCTGGACCGTAACCACTGATGGTACTATCTATTAACGATAGCTTTCTTGTAAGCTCATCTTCAGTACCAACGTTATCCCTAGGCTTGATCTCTAAAGTACTCCAATAAACATCACATTCACTCTTTTGAATCGACCTACCTTCTCTCGCGATCGTAGCACACCCACACGTACAAGGTAAATTGTGTTTTGTCCTAATAACACACCCACACATTGCGGGAGTGAACCATAAGTCCCTGACCTTTTTAATAGTTTTCTCTAATATTTCTATGGTTGTACATGAAAGTTTACCTTTGATGTCGATAAAGATAGCTCCCTTAGATGCTTGTCTAGGACGAAACAAACTTCGTTCGAACGTGTCGAAGATGGTAGAGTGTTGAATGTGAAGCAAACTTTATCCCAAAATTGCTCAAACGTGCATAGGCTTGTGCCGATTTCCCGTTTTAGACTCGAGCGAGCACTCTCCGCCCTAAACCATAAACTTAAATTATTTACAAGTCTAACAATCAATTAAATAAAGTAATGTATAGATATGATAATATAACTCATCGGTTGCCAGTGTGGTTGCCCAAATGTTTAATTTTGTTCGTGTAGATATTAAGGAATTTGTGTTCGTAAGGGTCTATCCATTGTTTCATCACGTACTCGAGAAGCTTGGGACAATATGTGTAGGCTTGGTGCAACTCGGCGAGGTTTTTGTTATACTCTTCGATCGTCGCCGAATGTTAAGCTGCGGCATAAAATTCTAAGAACTCTTCACCCATGTCCGCTTTAGGCAAAACTTTCTTAGAGTAGGAGCTAATGTTCTTATTTATATGCCAAGTACATAACATATGACTTGCATCCGGAAGTACCTCATCAATAGCGTGCATTAAAGCCAACTCCCTATCGGTGACGATAATATTTGGTAATGCGCACATGTTGTTTACCATCACTCTCCTTTGAATGCTCATTGCCCACGTGTAGTTCTTTTCTTTCTCCGAGCTCAAAAAAAACAAAAGCTATACAAAAGGTCTTTTTCGTCGAAGTTTGGCCAACTACTTATAGCAAAGGCATTTTATACCTTGTAGTCTTGTACGTGCTATCCATTATAAGCACTAGAGGAAAAGTGCGCAACAACTTGCTTGTGGGATGGCGAAAAACAATTCAAAGATCTCGTCAGTTTCTTTGTTTGTTCGCTCTCAAACATAGTACTCGTGCTTGTGCCGCATGTTGTAGATGGTAAGTGTACAACTATTAGGACAAAGGTGGGGACCAACTAATCCAGCTCCAGCTAGGCTAAAGAAACGAAAGTGTAAAAAACTACAACCTCGAGGAAAAGGAAGGGTTCAAAGGTACCTGATGGAAGTTCTGGGGCTCCAAAAATCGATGATTGATAGGTTGACACAACAAATGAGATTTAGCAACGTACTGACAGGCTACAACGCGGTGACTACGCACACTATAATACAACATGCAAGTTGGGGAGCTTTCGAGGCCAACATCTGAGGCTGTAAAACTACGACTGGCGTCAGAGTGGCAAGGAAGAAACAGGAGGTTCCTAGCGCTTCCAAGGAAGAGGCTGAATAATTTGTTACCTCTCCGTTGAAAAAAGCTAAGACCAACGGTGCTTCTGTCGAGTAAGTAAAAGATCACAGGCTTTAACAGAGCATCATCTACGACCGCCATCTTTCCACCTTCACCACTGTATGCGCTGCTCAGAAATACATGAACAACAGCAAGCTGTGCATCCGAAAGAAGAGCTGGAAGCAGCCGCAGCACCTACCATCTATGTTACACAACATTATTTGTAACATAACAGAGGGGCCTTTTGCAACCTGACCGAGGGCCGTCAGCAACCAACCCGAGGGTCGTCCGCACCCTGAGCCGAGGGGTCGTTTGCTTCCTGGAATCTAACCAAGAATCACCTACTGGACCACCCAATTTGTCAACAACTAAATCAACAATTTTTAGAAATAAGCTGCTCAAAGCCCGACCAAGCCGGGAAATTTGAGACTCCAAAGATGCAACCAAAGTCTTTCTCTTGAGCTCTTGCAGATCTACCAACTCAGAGCCAGCAACACCGTGGTTATCAGGTCTAGTTTTTCTGCCGGAAAATCTCCAAGGGAGTGGTCGATACCTGGAATATCGAGCACATGGCATACAACACCTGCGACTCAAACAAAGGAAGAGAAAACTCTAGCTTCTGCTCTTCCAACCACAGCAGAAACACCAACAACAGAAGATAAAACTCTTCTTATTCCAACTCTAGAACCGTCAGCCACCGTGGAAGAACCAAAACCGAAGAAAAATCGGTTGTGGTTGAAGATGACACCAATAGAGTGGAAGCAATTGAAGAGAATAATTCGAGTCTCTACTCACCAGCAGAAGCAGAAGTCACTTCTTGATAAAGAAGACCTCCTGCGCGTCCTTTTTCAAGACCAATTGTTCTTCATTGGCCAATAGTGAATCCTACATTTGGACCCTCTGTGCGTCCTTTTTCAAGTCCAAAACCAGGTGCAAAGCGTCGGGGACTTAAACAGCTAGACTGAGACACCATTCTATGTCGTGGCCTTCATTTGTCATGAGAATCAGTATCTCGCTCTTTCTCTCCCTCTCACCGTCACTCTTTCGATCTCTCTCTTATTGATTTTGGATTTACTGATTCTTACTACAGTTAAACGCAAGCTCGATCTGCTGGACGATCTATTGGTCTTCCAAATCGTCTGATCAACTCAAATATCAAGCATCCGAGAACAGCATGCCATTGTATCCTCAATGGCTTTACGCTAAACTGCGAACACTAAGTTGGATATGCGACAACCTACACATATGCCTTCTGGAAACTCCACTCAATGGAATCAAAGGGATGGGTGGCGCTTGGACTGATTTAAGGATAAAAAGGATTGAAGGGAGAGTTCAGCGGAACACGAAACAACTCAGCGCTGGCGTGAAGAGGAAAGGGAAACTAGTTTGCTAGGTCCTTGAAGAGATCGAAGGAAACCAGAGCGTCGCCTCGGCAATGTTTCAATCGAAGAAACAAATGGCAACATAACTACATATTTTCTAAAGACGCGGCCATTGAATGGGAAGATTCTTCCAGCAATAGCTACTTTTACAATAAAATTTCTACTCGATACGACGGAGTAGAGATATTTTTCTGAAGTCAACATGTAGACCAGCCAACTCCCACTCACTGGATACATTATAGCTGCTCGAATTATGTTACTACTATTTTTTTGTGCCGAGCTGAGGGTGCATATCCTTGCTCGAAAGCGAGCGGAAAGCAAATTGTTTGTGGTTGTCGTGGAGTTTCGTCTCCAACGGTTCTTTCCGAGAGTTCGTCTTCGAAAGTACATCTCTAAAGCTCGCCTCCAAGGGTTTGTCTCTATTGCAGTATCGTCCGCTCTAAAGATCGTTTCCAAAGGCACACTTCCATTCCAGCATAGTCCGCTCCAACTCACGTTGATTTAAGTTCTACGGGAGACTGACGTTAAACTATTTTTCTCCTATAGTAATGTCACCCACCTCCGTTCTCCGTGCCACTCTTTTGCTCGCTGTCGTTTCTCTCTCCAAGCTTACCATCTGCCAAGCCGTCCTAGCTTACCATCTGCGGAGCGGCCAAAGCTACATTGGCCGCCCTTGTATATCAAACTCAGGGCTGGCATCAATGGAGGGTCAGAACAGAAGCATGTCCAAAGAAGAATTCCTCCCTTAAACTTATACATTGCACTCTCCAGCTTCTACGTGTTCTTCAATAAAGTTTTCAAGCTTATAAAGATTGGAGAAGGAATGAATCCAGAATACATTTGCATTGACTCTCCGGCTAAGACAAACACTCACAGAAATCAGCATTTGGGGCCTTCCTCTCCCGAAGACGACCAAACCATCGTGCAATTCCTAAGATTTTGCCTTCTCCAAAAGCAATCTACCATTGACAAAAAAAATAAAGAACGATAAATATCCGAATATTTGTAATAGCCGCCACTAGCACCACCTGAGAAGGATACTAGCACCACCTAAGAAGGCGCCGATCGAAACTGCTTCAGCCGTCTCATGCTGCAAAGATCTCCCCTTTGTCGTTTGATACAGTACCATCAACGCTCAAGCCCCGCTTCGAAAAATATATTCCTATGATTTTGTGTCTTGCTTTTCACCTAGTCGTTTACACAAACTTATGGTTCTTGCAAACCCGGACAACATTGAATGAAGTCCTTTCATAGAAGTTAAAATAAAGGGCAACAATGCCTTGATGTTCTCATAAACCTCCTTATGGGCGACGGTCATCATCCATATAATACTCACCTTTATACTATAGGCGAGCTTCTTGTTACAATAATATTGACTTTTTTTAATCAAATGTAAATTCTAATTGATAGATAAAAAACAAATTTCTAGAATAAAAATATTAATATTATATTACAATTATTTATTAAAGTAATTTGAAGTATCCAACAATATTTATCAAATTTTTTAAAAGTTATTTATTTTTTAGATAATAAAATATAATTTCCGGATTTAATAGAATGTTTCTAACCTGATATGATTTTTTTTAAGGGATTTATACTAATTGGGTACAAAAATGTATCCAATTTGCTAATAAGTCCAGTCTCAAATAGATTTTACCAATATCTACCAAAATATGATTTTATTTTTACCTATTAGTCTAAACTTAAATTTTAAATACAATTTTATCCTTAATGAATTTGATTATATGACAAAGAAAGTTTGAGGAGAAAGAATTGATTTTGAAATTGGGGTTAAATATTTTGATTTGGGGATGTAATTGTTTTGTTTTTATAGATAATTGAGTATTTTCTTAAATGGGTTGGATCTATTTGTATAATGGATCTTTTGGGGTATGCTTGGGTAAATAGAGACAAATTTTAGACCCATTACGTAAGTCTCTCTTTTTTTAAACAACCAAAATTGTTAAAAAATTAATTTTAAATAAAAAACGAAATTAATAAACCTCCAATTTTTTTATGAAATTTGTATTTGTATCAAACATTAAATTTGTATTTGTATTGGATATTAAAATCACGTACACATGAATAACTTTATCAGATAAAATAATCTACACTTGAATTATTTTTGTTATTGGTATCAAATGGTTGTCACGTCCTACACGACATCCATACATTCTGACCTCGTCCACATACATCCGAACACATAATAATTCAAGTATAAAATTTTACACTTATTAAAATTTTAGTATATATTTTGTAACCATCTACTAAGACTAAGAATCTAGTTATTGATAGAAACTATCTATTTTCGGTTTTCGCCAATTTTTCAAATAATTTTTTTTGTCAATTTTTCAGTTTTAAACTTTGCATTATAAATTGTTGCTCTGGTTGAACTTGATTCTCATTTATCTTCAACCTTGTTGTTTTTATCGTTCATTGTTGTTTTATAAGTTGAGCTTGTATACTCATTTAAAAAAAAACTAAACATGTTAACAAAATAATAAATAAAAAACAAAAAATATAGATTTATAATGTCCAACAATAAATTTGTGTTCTCGTACAATCTAGGATATTTTCACTACTAAAAATTCTATAAACAATTTTTTTACATATAGTGATTTAATTCAATATATATATATATATATATATATATATATATATATATAATAAAAGCTTTAAAATATATATTATAAATTATTTAGTATTATTAAACTTACTTTAAGTTTTAGTTTTTAAAAGTATATTGATTTGGTTGAAATAATAATTTTTATAATTAGTTATAAATAATTGTTGTATTTTAAATCTTAGTTTTTAAATTTAATAATAAATATCATCGTTATATTACATAATTGTTCCAAAAAATGTATAAATAATATGTCAAATAGGGGTGGCAAATGGGTCTGGACCTACCAGAAATAAGTGGGTACCTGTCAAAATTTAAATGGATACTTGCAAACCTGGCCTTCCAGACCTGCAACCTCCCAGATCTGTTTACCTGTTAGACCTGCATAAGTAGTAACCTGTCAGACCTGCAACCTGCAGATCTACAATTTGCCAGACCTGCAACCTGCCAGACTTGCAACCTGTTAGACCTGTTTACATAGCGGAGATATTATCATGCGATGCATTAATGTGCTCTCAAATCCAAGATGGTTTCTTACGAGACCTCGATCCACCACTAGTACTTCCACCACCACTTTCATGGGAGGAAAGTGTGTCAATGTGAGGGGAGTCTCTAAGAAAATCATCATCAATATTGAGATATACATTAGCGGGTGGGTGGGCATTAGTATTTCTACGTTTTGAAGCCATTTTAAAACTTAAAACAATATTTTTAAAATATGCAATAAAATACTAATCGAAACTAATATCCCAATTAATAAAAACAATATTTAGACTAATAACAAATAGCAGAAAAAAATATTCGAACTATTCCGGAAATAGAACTACAATATGTAAAATAAGAAAGTAGAGCTTTATAGAATTTCTAGAACTAGTAGAGAGTTTTGGAAAGATGTAGAGTAGATTTGAGAGATTGCGAATTTGGAGTTTGGGGGGTCTATTTATAGTTTTTTATTTTTTTTTATAAATAGTTGTTATCGTTCATGTTGATTACGATACACATATGTTGATTATAGAATTTCGATTTAAATAATATAATATTTAAATTAAAATACAATAAATAGCATAATTATTTCGTTTATATTATACATATCTCAATTATTGAAATTCGATTTAATTAACACATTAAAATAATTTTAAATAATATTATAAATTACTTGATAAGAAATGCTTTAAATGGGTCTTCTGGTGGATAATCTGTGTGGGTTTACCTGCCAGACCCGCAACCAACCAGACCTGCAACCTGTCAGACCTGCAATCTGCCAAACATATTTACCTGTTAGACCTGCATAAGCAGAAACCTGCCAGACCTGCAACCTGCCGACCTGCAACCTGTTTAAAATTGTTAAATGGATCTGGTGGGTCGTGGGTCTACCTGTTTGCCACTACTAATGTCAAATACGATATTATTTAGTTCATTTAAGACTATGAATAGTAGATAGTCTTTAACTTTTTATAACTGGTTGTTATGTATTTACCAAAAATATTATTATCTACATAATTTGTATGTAAGTTTTTATAAACATACTAAATATTAAGTAAAAGTTTAATAACACACAAATATTCGGAGATAACATGTGATCTAAGTTGATAGATCAACATTTTACTTTTATGTATCACACAAATATTCGAGAGAACATGTGAAATAATTTTTTCACAAAAAAAAACATGTGATATAATTTAATAGATAAAATTTTACCTCTTACTTTGTGCTTTTTTAGTCTTCAATTTTTATTATACTAAGTGACATCATTTAGTTCATAGATTCGTAATTTTGAAGTTTAAAACTATTCTAGTAACATCATTTAGTTTGCAAATAGAATTGTGAATAAAAATATTTGTCAATGATAATTATTTCAAATTATATTATTTCACATGATGTGGCCATCAAATTGAACATGATTTGTATTAGTAGACAAGACCTACTTCTTGTCAAAAGAAATTAGAGGCCACTAAAATCATGACACATCCAATAGCTCTGACTGGTACTTCAATAAGATATTAAAGCCATTTATATACTTTATCGACTTGCATACAATTTTTACTTGCCCACTTTCATATGTATCACACTTTATTGTACAATATAGTAATAATGATAGAGATTAAAAAATTTAGTATATATTGTGAATGAAAGTAGTTGTCAATGATAATCATTTCAAATTATATCACATACACTCGAACACACAATAATTTAAGTATAAAATTCTACAATTATCGAACTTTTAGTATATATTGTATTGTCATCTACTAAGACTAAGAATAAAATTATTGATAGAAACTATATATTTTCGTATAATATATTTTCGTTTTTTCCCAATTTCCCAAATTATATTTTGTCAATTTTTCAGTTTTAAACTTTGCATTATGAATTGTTGCTCTAGGTGAACTTGATTCTCATATATCTTCAACCTTATTGTTTTTATCGTTTATTGTTGTTCTATAAGTTGAGCTTGTATAGTCAAAAGTAAAAAAAAAAAAACTAAACACGTTAATAAAATAACAAATAAAAAAATGTATAATTATAATGTCCAACAAAAAATTTGTGTTCTTGTACAATTTAGGATATTTTCACTACTAAAATTCTATAAACAATTCTTTTACAAATTGAACATGATTGGTAATAATTATAGAGATTAAAAATTTTGAAGACATACTTTTTTTGGAGAAAAAAACATTAATAAATAAATAGTTCTTACAAATACCTAGGGCATACCCCGAGGAAATACATACGACAAGAGGTAGTCGAAACAGGACTACTAGCATAACCAAACAGAAATGGTAAAATGGGTTAGTAAAGGAATTCTAGGGACAAACTAGAGATGTCCTAGAAGCAAAATCTCTACTAGCCAACATAAATCTATCCGACTAATAAAAAGCTCCCCGGGAGTCTACAGAAGTCTAGAGCTCGAAGAAGAAGACTGAGGACACCAATAAGGGAATGCCTACATAGAAAGAGTAGAATAATTAAAATTCGAGATTTAGAGAGGCCAGCAAATCTTTGTGCCATGGAATCTGAATCGAAGATCATAATAAATTCGGTGAGAGACCAGGGAGGCAATGGCCGGAGGGGAACCAAATATTCTTGAGTTTCTCTCCTTCCAGACGTGATAAATAATCGCGTACAAACAGGTACGCCAAATATTTGTAACACATTTTTTAGTGGGTAAAAAGTTCGAACCATAATAGTGTCAGCATGAAAATAAGGACGCATCTTTCTAGCAGCCACCAATAAAGCTAAAACCAATTTTTCAGGTCTCAAATACCTTTTTTCTGTTGCCAACAAAATTTTACTAACATAGTATACTGGCTTCGAAACTTCTTTATCTTCACTTATAAAAAAAACACTCACAGCAAAGTCTGGCATTGCTATGTATACAAATAGTTGCTCTTCAATTCGAGGTTTGGACAAAAAAATTGGTGACAACAACAGTTCTTTAATCTTTGAAAAATTGCTTCAAAACTCGGTGTCCATTCAGATTCTTTTGAGTCTTCGCAACACTTGGAAAAGAGGAAAAAATTTATCAGAAAACCTTGAAATAATTCGATTAAGATCATATAACCTTCATGTCAAGATTAACACCTCCTTTATAGTTCAAGGTGATGTCATCGAAACCAAAGCCTTCAATTGTTCTGGATCTGCTTCTATTTCTTTTTCACTAATAATATATCCCATGAATGTTTCTGATCAGACACGAAAAGTACATTTCTCAGGGTTCATCTTCAAATGAATGGCTCTAAAATTTAAAAAAGTCTCCTCTAAATCTTCAAGGTGTTTGTCATCTACACAACTTTTAACCAACATATCATCAATGTAAACCTTCATATTCCTTCTGATATGAGTAACAAAAACCTTACTTACCAACCACTAATATGTGGCTCCCGCATTTTTTAACCCAAAGAACACAACCCTATAACAATGTAAACCTCGATCAGTGATGGACGTAGTGCTTTCTTGATCTTTTGGATCCATCTGAATATGGTCATACCCTACAAAAGCATCCATAAAATATAAAATTTTATTTCCTGAATGAGAATCAACTAGCTGATCTATTCGAGGAAAATGAGATGGATCTTTAGGAAAATCTTTATTCAAAATCGTGAAGTGAACAAACATTATCCATTTCCCATTCTTCTTTTCAACCATCACTGGTGTTGCTGTCCATAAAGGATATTGTGCCTCCCTTATATGTTTGACCCTAGACAAACGATTCACTTCTACCACAATGGCCTCTGATTTTCAACAGAACAAGCACGTCTCTTTTGAATAACAGGCTTGATCTTCGGATTTATAGCTAAGCTATGACATATCATTTCAGGTGGAACCCCCACTACATCTTCTGTTTTCCAAGAAAAAACATCCAACTTAGCAAATAGAAATTGTAACAATCGATGCCGTAAATTTGATGAAAGGAATGTTCCTATTCCCATAGTATTTTTATTGGAAAATACATAATCTTCTATACTCTCACTCACTCGCAAAAAACCCAAGGTTTCCCTCGGATAATGAACTCTCTCTTCTTCATCGGAGGTCAACCCCCTTGATTGTTATTCAGTCATTCGATCTTCACAATTAGAACCTTGAATACACAAATGTTTCATACATCCTTGAAAGCCATGATCTCCAAAAAATAGAATTATAATTGGTCGGCTAATCCACTACCATGAACAAAACTTGAACCTTCTTTTTAAAAGGTCCTTTTCTCAAACAATATTCATTATCAAATTCTCCGATCACTTGAGCTGTTACACTTGTAAACCCAATTATGGTATGATCTGACTGACGAATTCGAGGTGGAATACGCATCCTATCATAGGTTAACTTGAACAATACATTCGCATAATGTCCTGTATCTATTAGAACATGTCGAATTTCTATCTAAGTTATTTCTACCCCAATAACTACTACATCTTCATGAGGTCCTGCAATACCGTTCAAATCATCCTCATCGAAAATAATAAAGGAGTATCATTTTTACTATACAGATGTGTATACATCTTCCCCTCTATTTGAGTAGTCAAATTCACCACATGTCTCTTCCTAGATTAATTAGTATTTCCTATCATAGAATCCCCCCCACGAAAATTGCTAAGGATTCAAAATACTTACACAAACTTTGAACCCGTTATTGCTTCATCGGTTAATCTACAGCCATCAAAATCAACCGATCTAGATCAGCATCCAAATATTTTGAGGCTGCACCACATTCCTCACACTTAGAATCTAGAATCATCAATGAAATTTCTTTCTTTGAATTTGGATTAGCTACCTGTTGTGTTTAAGTGTTTGGAATTTTGAAACCACTGCTTTGACTTTTAACGAAAGCGGTCAACTTGCCATTTTCTATCAAAACATGTACCTCATTATTTAAAGCAATACAATTTACAGTATCATACCCAATATCATTGTGATACTTACAAAATCTATTGTTACGTTCTTATATTGGTATGTTTATTGGTGTTGGGTTTTTACAACTCACATAACCTTTGGCCTTCTCATAAATTGTAGCAACATTATCAGTCAAGTCAGCATAATACTCTGGCCTTATCAATTAATTTTCCCTTGGTCTGTGAATCTAATAGCAAGTAGCTTGACCTGAATACCCTCCATTTCGAGGAGGAAAGTTGATGTTACTCCTTGGGTGATGTGGCTGATAATTTGATGAGTGTCTTTGATTATTTAAAACTTGTCTTGAATTCTTTTGACTAGGTCCAACCACTCATTGAACCTGGTTAATTCCTCCACCTTAATTTGATTCTTGAGTTAAACCATCAATACTCTGAATGTCAAGGCTCTCTTTTTTATTATTTCATTTGCTAAATCATCTGGCAATAAACCTTATCCAAATGCAGCCATAGCAACTAACTCTTCACAATTATCCAATCCTGCTTTTGTCAACACAAAACGCTTTGTATAGTCTTTCAATTTCTCTCCCATAACTTGTTTACATTGTATTATTGTGTCGCCATTTGCTTGCATTTCTTTACTGCCCAGAAACTACCGTCGAAATGTTGTATATAAATCTCTAAAGTTGGAAATAGATCCCCTCAGAATCCTGTTATTCCACTTAAATAATGTACCTTTGAATGTCAGAGAAAAATCTTTGCATACAAATCTGTCATCATCTTCGAAATTCATCATATAGTTTTTAAATTGTTTGATGTGATCATCTGGATCTTGCGTCCTTATCGATTTTTTTAACATAGAAATATCAAACCACTTCAAAAGAGTAATGGACCTTATCTCAGTTGTTAAAGAAGAATTTCTCCAGTCAACTCCTTGTACATGCTGGTCATATGCGCCCGTTCCCATAACAACATACAAATTCTAATCATCTAAACCTGTGTATCGGTTAGATGTATTCCCCTTACACCACTCTGTTTCTGTTTAACAACGAGGTACATTATCTCTTTGTAACCTATTTTCCTTAAGTTATTTTCGAGGCCGACTTCTTTCTTCTCCTTTCGAAGACTCTCGATACCTCTTCTGCTTATATAACCCTTCTTTGAATTCCGAGCTATCATATCCATCATCACTAGATGTGATATATCTATATATATCTTACCTTTTGTTTACAACTTACGCTCCTTTTCAGGGTTAAAATGATTTTTCCTCCGGTCACTTAAAATCTGATGAGCTGTATAACATCGATCAGATTTATTTTCCAGATCTTACTTCTCTTCAGCTTATCGTACCTCAGATTTCATTCTAATTGACTGAATATTTTTCTCTCTTTGAACATACTTATCATTTAGCGTTGTGATTTTATCTAACAACGGATTCATTCGAGCTTCGATGTTTGAATGAGTCTGCTGAATTGGGATTTGATCATCATCTTTTTTTTTATTTTCTTCTTTTTGTAAATCAAACCTCGAAGTCCCGATCGCTTTTCAAACCAAAGGATCCTCTTCTTTCCCTACTCTATTATCAATCAAGAATAAGTGCAATTGATTTGAAAATCATTTTTTTCTTGTTTTAGATTGTAAAATCAAGGTACCGATCGATCAAAATATTTCACTGTGGTCACCAATTTGACATGTGTGGATATGGTTCTTGAGAGATGATGAGGGAGTATTCATCAGCCGAGCAGAGCGCAATACGACCGAGCAAACGCAAGAAACCAAAAGGACAAAGGATGAGCTCAAAATAGACAGATAAGCCATGAAGGGAGCAAAGTCAATAGATAGCGGCAACGAATTGGGACGAGTGAGTCGACCAGCCGAGCTGATTATGTAAGAGTCAAAAGATAAATTAACTAACGTAGGACCAAGAAACCTCAAAGTATTCACGACCTAGCACACGACACCAATTGAGCTCAGGTCGGACTATGCCATGTCTCAAGCTGAGGCGGCTACTTAAAAGAAGAAACGATTTATAAGTCAATGTTCAATGATGTTATAAGTTTCAGTTAAACCACTTATTAATTCTAGCCGTAATTATAAGTAATGTGGTGTAAGTGAAGTAGTGAGCAAATTAATTGCGAATAAATGTATATGTAACCGCCCACTAACCAGGAGAACTATAATTAAAGGTATTCTCCAAGATAAAATAACTTCTTCTCTTTTTTGAGTAATCAAAATTTTCAACTTTGGCAAAGCTTTGTTATTTCCCATAATAAATGTACCGCCATATCTGGGAAATCATAACCAGTCATTAAGCATGGTAGTCACTAGGTCAGGAATATAGAGAGAACTAGGAATCGAATGAGGCAACAATCAACAGAAGGGCGTTAACGAATCATCCTCCTAGGCAATGTAACTTGTCTCTTGTCCCTGTTGCTACCCAAAAGGCCGATTTCATAGAACCTGTCTGGGTAACAGAATCGGCGGGCCAGCTCTTACCACTCGCGGTCGTCACCGATATTGACACCCAATCTTTATGACCCGCAGACATCCCTGTGACCCATCAGGTGATGGAAGCCAACGCAGTTGTTAATCCAATGATCCAACAGTTGAAGCAGCAAATCCATTACCTTCAACAGGAGCATCTAAGGGTTGTTTATGAGCGCGATGCGAGATATCAGGCTATGAATGCAACCATGCCCGTAACGAACAATGATATATACGCCCTCACGACTAAGTTCAATGGAACAAGTCGGGCCAATTACTAATCCGGCCTGGAGACCAACAAGGTTAACAGGGTGGACTGATCGTCCAAGCGCGATAACAAGTAGGAAGACAAAGGAGAAAAAATGGATAAGAATAGAGCTAAGAAGGTATGGCCAAGAAAGGAGAAGGTCTCAATGTCTTCCAAGCAAGCAAGAAAATTTGATCATTTTCGAATGGAGGCCTACCATGGAATAAGAGACTTGGAAAAACATCTGGAACACTTCCATAACATGATGATGGCTTTCAACCCAGATAACGCGATGTTGTGCCGAGCTATGTCCATGAACCTCAAGGGTAATGCGATGGATTGGTTCAGTAGCCTACCGAAAGGGTCCATCTACGACTTCACTAGTCTCTAGAAAGTGTTTAGGGAGGGGTTCGTCAGAAACAAGAAGCTCACGCGTGAGCGGGATTTGATCATGGATCTTTATGAACAACGAGGTGAGTCCCTTAAAAGTTATGTTAGATGATTTGTTCATGCTATGAATTTGTTGTCAGATTTAGCGGAAAACATGGTTCGTCGGAAACAAGAAGCTCAAGCGTTAGCATGATTCGATCATGGATCTTTATTAGCGACGAGGTGACTCTCTTAAAAGTTATGTTAGACGATTCGGTCATGCCTTGCCAAATTTAGCGAAAATGATGGCGGTGACATCACTTCAAAGGGGCTTAATTGAAAGAGGGAACTCTATGCAGACCTCATCATATTCCCAACGAAAAACATCGGAGACCTACTTGCACGAGCTCATACCTTTATCAGAGTTGATAATGCTCGAAGGGGTGGCTCGCCTGAGTTGCATGGGTGAGACGTCAAAAAAGAAGGATTGGCGCAGAAACGGTTTGAAGAGCAGCCCCGGAGAGAGACTAGTCAAAGTCCTAAATCGAAGCTATTTCCATGATATATGATTGAACGAGGGGGAGAACGATGAGCGCTCTCGGGTTTAAGCGGTCCAACTGATAATTCTGTGCTTATCATAACGACCAAAGACATTCAACAGATGAGTGCTGGAAACTCAGGGAGGAGATCCAACAACTCAATGATAACAAAGAATTAGTTCAGTTCATCAAATATTCACAACAAGATCGCCACAAAGAGGTTTGATCACCCATTGCTGAAAAGCCGAGAAATGAGGAAGCAAGAGAGGCCAACAAACAACAGTGACTCATTATGATTGGGGGAGGCACGTCGTAAATCACATATTCAACGGACACGCACCAGCACAGCACTGGAATTGGAAGAAATCGGAGGTCTCCAACAACTTCGTATCCAATCACAATGTCGCTATGTCCATATACACAATCACGGAGGGTAATCCTGCAGCATCCCAGTGAACCACTTCTAATAACCGAACAAAAAATGAGTTTGATGTGTATGAAATAGATACTAACTCCTACCGTAGTGACAAGGATCCAGTGGCCGACCTCACCTTTAATGATGATGATCTTAGAAGCATTCGTCTACCTAATGAGGATGAACTAACCATTCATATGGACATCGGAGGAGTTATGGTAACCCGCGTTCTAGTTGATGGGGCAGCTCTGATAATATAATCTTCAAAGACAGTTTCAACAATATGCTAAATGTGCCCCTATATCACCCCACTCAACGAATTCTAGTCGAATACGAGGGAAGAACTTCGCAGTCCGTTGGGGAAGTAGAGCTGCTGGTAAAGGTTGGGCATAGAGCAACTAAAAAGAAACTGAAAACAATATTCATCATTTTTTATCCACCGAGTCTGTACCATGCGATCATTTGACCGTGGCTGCATAGGATAGAGGCGACACCATGTACATTATGTTAGTTAGTGAAATATCACGTGAAGAACACAATGGGTATAATTCGAGTAAGCCAAAGGACAGAAAAAAATTGTTATGCGGTTAAGGTGGATCCATCCAAACCACTCTGAGAGAAATTAAACAGCGAGGGGGTCCCTGAGACAGAGGCAGTGGGTCCACTCTATCTAGACCCGGTAGATGATCCTCGTGAGCTCAATCATTCTATTAATGCAATTTTAGAAATAATGGAGGAACCAATAGCCGAAGGCCGCCAGCTCCAGATGGGGGGTAAGTTATCTCTAAACTTTAAGAAATTCTAAATTACTTTGTTATCCAAGAACTTGGATGTGTTTGCTGGGAAGTAAGTGATGTTTCCGGAGTCAGCCCTTCTATCATATGTCACAAATTGGACCATTCACCTATGTTCCAAGCCGGTACGCCTGAAACGTAGATCCTTTTCGATGGAAAAATAAGAGGCCATACTAGAAGAGGTGGCTAAGTTAACTTGACTCGGGAATATCCATACAGCATGTTACCCTGTCTGGATAACAAAGCTTGTATTAGTCAAGAAGAAAAACGGTAAATGGCGGATATGCGTGGACTTTACCGACCTAAACCAAACATGTCCTAAGGATGCATTTCCCTTACCAGATGTCCATCAACTTGTAGATTCAGCTTCTGGTTGCAAATACCTTTCATTTATAGATGCTTACTCCGGGTACAATCAGATTCGACTTCATCCGTCCGATCAAGAGCATACCGCATTCCAAACAAAGAGGGGCTTATACTGTTAAACAGTCATGCCTTTCGGATTAAAGAATGTAGAATCTACATACCAGCGATTGATAAACCAAATTTTTCAGGATCATTTGGGAAAACATTTAGAGGCATATATCAACGATATGATTGTCAAAACCCATACCGAAGAATAGCATCTAGAGACATTTCAGGTATTTTTTGACTTACTCCGACAATTTAATCTTAAACTTAACCCAGATGAATGATCCTTTGGGGTCGCTAAGGGAAATTTATATGCCTATGTAGTGAGTCAGCGAGGTATCTAGGCTGATCCTGTCCAGTTGAACGCGATTTTAGAAATGGAACCGCCAAAGAATATCAAGGAGGTGCAGTGCCTCACGGGACGTCTAACAACACTGTTAAGGTTTATTTCTCGGGCATCAGACAAGCGTCAACACTTTTTCAAAATTCTAAGAGAGGCTAAGAACTTTACATGGACGGAAAATTGCAATAAAGCTTTCGCAGAGCTCAAGTTGTATCTTACTTCTCTAGAGATTTTGTCTGTACCAGTGGCCGACAAACCATTATTTTTGTATCTATCAGTATCCCCGTTCTCTGTCAGTTCAAGCCTGATTTGTGAGCATAATAGACTACAGTAACTGGTATATCATACTAGTAAGACTTTAGCATATGCAGAAACAAGGTACCTTAACCTAGAGAATCTAGCCCTGAGTTTGGTCAACGCTGCCAGGCGCATGCGCCCATATTTCCAAGGACACGTCATCAACATGCGAACAAACTTTCCCTTGTGAGTAGTACTGCAGACGCCTGATGTATCCAGACGCTTGACTAAGTGGAGTGTCGTGCTCAGTGAATATGATATACGCTTTGAACCGCGAATAGCTATTAAGGGCCAGGTGATTGCTGAATTCCTAGAAGAATCCGCGTCCTCTAGGTCAGAACCAACAAAATGGAGAAAATTGAAGCACATAATCAGAATGAGTGGACCATTGAAGCCAATGGCGCATCTTGTACATCTGGCGGAGGGCTGGAGTCGTGTTGCGATTGCCCGATGGCGAGAAAATCAAGCATGCGGTCCGATTTAACTTCACGGTCACAAATAATGCAGCAGAATACCACGCCGTTCTGTGTGGCATGAAATTGGCTTTGATTTGTGGAGTGTAGAGCATTAGAATCAAATCAGATTCGCAATTAGTGGTCAACCAGGAAGTGGGCGCCTATTATGCTAAGCAGGAAGGGATTCAAGACTACCTTCATATACTAAAAGAATATGAAATCAAGTTTGTTTGCGTCTCGTATGAACAGATTCCACGCTCGGCGAATTCTGTTGTCGACCTGTTAGATAAGACAGCGGCCTTGGCATAAAGTCCTCTGGTACTCCTTGAGAAGCTACCAACAACTGAGCTAGTCCCCAAAAAAGAAGCCATCCATACGATTGCTAACACTACCGACTTGAGGAAACGTTATCTGTAATATTTGACATCCGCACAACTGTCAGCCAATAAAAGTGAGGCTCCAGCGCTACAACTCAAGGCAGCAAAATACTGGGTGCTCGATAATGTTCTTTACAGGAAAAGCGACACTCGACCTCTACTGTGGTGCCTTGATCGTATATAGGAAAATTCAATCTTGCGCGACTCTACCGAACTCTAATCTGGAAATTTCTATTGGTAAGATACTATTTTCCAGAGTTAGCGGATGATGCGGAAAATTTAGTGCAGCAGTGCCATAAATTCCAGGAATATGCTAATACACAACATATCCTACCGAGCCGATGCAAACGGTTCCTATTCCATGTCTGTTAGATAAATGGAGGATAAACCTGGTTGGGCCCCTAACCGATGGTCACTAGAAAGAGATAGTTCTTGACCGTGGCGGTGGACTATTTCTCCAAATGGGTTGAGGCTAAATCTTTAATCCGAGCAAGAGCACGGGAGGTATGTGACTTCATTCATAATCAAATTCTGACTCGATATGGCATACCACGAATCCTGATGATTGACAATGGCCCAAAGTTCCATAACTCTGTACTCACCAACTTTTGTAAATGATATAGGATCCTCCAACATTTTTCAATGTCATATTACCCCTAGGCCAGTGAACAAGTGAAATTAACAAATGAAACATTACTTGAGGGAATTAAGAAGAAGCTTGAACAATCCAAGGCAAAATGGCTAGAAAAATTGGCTGAGGTCTTATGGGCATATAGAACTACTCCATAGACGACAACAGGGGATACACCTTTTGATCTGGTTTATGGTACTGAGGCAGTCATACTAGCATAAATCATTGTACCAAGTTATCGAATCAAAAACTACGAGGATGAAGCAAATTTTATAGCCAGAGTGACGAGCGTGGACTTTTTAAACGAGCGACGCGACCAAGCCCGCATTCGAGCAAAACATTACAAAAGTCTGATGAGGGGACAGTTCAATGCTTGGATGAAGCCCCGCAGTTTCAAGGTGGGTGATCTAGTGTTGAAAACGACATTCCAAGGATCCGACAGTGGAGCAAGTGCCTAGTTAGGACCCAATTGGGAGGGTTCATACACAATCATTTCTACCGGACATCGTGGGTCATATCGACTGGCAGATCAAGATGTTTGTGCACTCAAGCACCCCTGGAATATGAATCATCTTAAATTGTATCGCCAATCTAAAATTATACAATAGTTCATTCTAAGAGTTAATATCATTCATTAAGCATAATTTACTACAGCTAAACATTTGGGGGAGGAGGAAGCTTTGTGTGATTTGGTCGGGTTGGGTCGTTCACAACACCTACTGGGTCAACTGCAACCATAGCAACATCAGCAATGAGGTCTTTATCGTTCGAAGTAATGTTAGCCTCAGGCATAACTTGGGGAGGAACATCTTGAGGGTGCACATGCTCTTTAACCAAGCAACAGGGGAACCCAAGTTTTAGCCCAGGATTTAATGCCACCAGCTCAGCCGCAACATCTTTCTTACCTCTTGCTATCATATCCATCACAGTGCTCATCATTTGAGCCTCATGTTCCTCCGCCGGGACCTTTAAACTATCTTTCCATTATTTCCTCTCCAGTTCGAACTCCTTCTGCACCTTCTCTAATATTGACTTCAACTTGGTATTTTTTGCTGACATTCCTGCCAATCGGTTAGCTTGCTCTTCCACCATGTTGGCCTGAGCCAAGTTTCTATCTAGTGGATTGGAGCTTTGAGTAATAAGTTTCTCATTCCTTTGGATTAGAGTATTATTCTGTTCTAGCAATTTCGTATGACCTATGGACACCGCCTTGTACTTTTCATCACTACAAATTGAAGCTTCCTTCAATGTCTCCATCTTGGCTTGCAGTATTTCACAGGACCCAATTGCTTTATCCTTGGAAACTTTGGCTGACCTATAGGCATGCCTCAAGCGCACGACCTCTACAGTAGTTGTCTTCACTGATCCAAACAGCATCGGCTCTTGTTTCCACCTCTCCATTACTTCTAGATCTGTTGGGGACATACGTCGATAACACTTAATTGTGATGTAACTGAAGAACATAAACAATTAGTTGCAGTGCGTTGTTTAGTACTTATTTTATAATTACCGGTCTTACCTCAATGGCAAGCTCCACCTGCCGCTGTAGAATATCACTCACAGGCATCCCATCTTAGTAAGACAGCTCGGGAATACACTTGAGCTGCTCAAACATGAGCATCGACGGGCGGGGCATGATGATCATTTTGGGAAGCAGCTCATCTATGACCATATTCTGATGACTGGTCCTAACACCACTATTTCCAATTGTAGGCCTCACCGTATTTTCTGTTGGAGGTAGCGAGCCAATTCCTTGCATTACTGTTACTAAGAGACGAACAATTGACGCCCTGACAAAATTCTTCATCCTTTATGCTAGCTCTGGTGGGATCGCCTTCTTGGGCTGCACCTTTTCCCTCTCTAATTCACTATCTTCCACCAAATAATTTATTCATTTTCAGTCTCAGGCTCTCTACCCTATCCTTGCAATGATGAAGGAGGAGCTGGAGGATCTATAGAGCTTCCTCGTGCAACCTCGCCGTTGTCACTCTTCTCGTCTCTTAGCTGCAACTTCCTGGTAGTCGGTGGAATAACATCCAGGATCACTTTTTGTTTTTTCTTCCAAAATTTTACCAATGAGGTAGAATCATTGTCCTCTTCCTCCTCATCATGTTTATCTCGCACGTGACTGACATCACCGGTTCCTTGCCCTTTAGGAACGCTACCTCCACTTTGGTTCACCTCATGCCCCCTTGAATAGCAAGCTTCCCCTTGAATTACCCATTCGGTTGTCAATGGACTGAAGATAACCCCTCAGCCTCTTTACCCTTGCGGGTCATCTACAACACTGATAGCCAAATACAAGTAGTATTATTCTCCCGATATCTCTTCTCCATCAACGCTCGGATATGATCCATCATAGCATCTGCACCATCTGTCATTATCACCCGTGCATCTTTAGTATTAGTAACCGTCAACTCCGGTGCCATTCACAACTCTGACTTAAGATAATTAAACTGAGTAAATAGCAGCTTAGGTTCTTGTAACCCAGTGAAGTTGGCTAGATTGCGGACTTTGATCATGGGATTTACGTAATCCTTTGACCGTATTCCTTCCACTAGTCTTGGTTAGCTACTTTACGTGCATATACAGTCACCAAAGGGTTAACTATCAACATTTACTAACAGAATACTTCAAGACACAGCTAATGACATTGATGCTTACACGTCACTCTCCATTTTCTCTCTAATTGGAGGTTCATAATTGGTTTTTCATGTTCCCAATTGCCAGACACAAATATAAAGCAGTTCTTCCAGTGCTTATCTGATGATGGGAGCTCAATAATATTTTTCATTCCTTTTAGATGAGTGTAAAAGAAAGAGGATTTGGCTAGTTTGGTCGCATCGGTGAACAATAAAGAATCAACAAGACATACTTTAATCCCTAATAAAGGAGAGCTAAGAACTACACTGAGTAGCATCCTTCACCCATTAGCAGATAAATGTGTAGGACAGATGACTATCACACTAAAAAAAATGGATCAACATGGGCAAGGGAAGTTGCAGACCCCAATCGAACAAGGTTATAAATAAACAAGTTTATGTTTCCCGGGCATGATATGGATGCTCGCCGACCAAGGGCACTCTCACTGTAACGTCTTCTGGAATGGAATACCTAGCCTTAAAACTGAGCAACTCAGCATCGTCTAGATACACATATTTATGGGCTATAGGTGAGAAGTAGCTCTCCAAGACAACAAGGTCTTCAAATTCACATTCTCGATTTTCCTCTAAGTTCTTTCTTGTCGCCCTTTTTGGTGCTATGATTTCTACTAGGACTTGAAGGAGTTCATGTCACAAATAAGCATGATTATAGCAGGCGAAGGGTTCTTGGTTCAACATCCTGTAAATGCAAGTATCTGATGGTTGCCACATGCGCAGACCCCTGATTTCAGAATCTAGGGTTACAAACTCCTGTCAAATACAACATGTATGCACAAGTTAAGCGGAAGTGGCATACCTATTTTGCAGTTTAAAACTCAACGATGTGCTTACGGGAAGTAGACGAAATTATTAGCCTTAGCATATGAAAAACGCAAGAAAGAGTGTTTAAGAGAAACTGAGATTACGAATGAAGGTAATTTGATGGAAATAGTGTTTAAAAGAACTATAACTTCAAGGTAACTTGGTATTTTGCAAAGTAAATCATGCAATGTGTCATCAGCCACTTGCACTTCTACAAAACCCAAACGTCTGCGTTGTTCCCAAAATACGGCTGTGTCAGAATCGTCGTAGTTACACTCGAGACACGTGTCACATACATAGAATGTAATGATGGCAAATAAAACTGCAAATATATTTCTACTCAAACGGTAACTTTTAATTTATAGATTTATCAGTTCAATAAAATGCTAAATCTATAAACTAGGGGTGCCCTAATGACGGAGTATTCACCAGCCGAGCAGAGCGCAATACGACCGGGCATACGCAAAAACCCAAAAGAACAAAGGATGAGCTCGGGATAGACAGATAAGCCATGACGGGAGAAAAGTCAATAGTTAGAAGCGGCTAATTGGGACGAGCGAGTCGAATAGCCGAGCTGATTATGCAAGAGTCAAAAGATGAGCGAACTAATGTAGGACCGAGCGACCTCGAAGTATTAACGACTGAGCATGCTCGACCAATTGAGCTCAGCTCGGACTATGTCGTGCCTCAAGCCGAGGTGGTTACTTAAAAGAAGAAACGATTTATAAGTCAATATCTAATGATGTTATAAGTTTTAGTCAAACCATTATTTATTAATTATAGTCGTAATTATAGGCAATGTGGTGTACATGCAGTAGTGGGAAAATTAAGTGAGAATAAATATATATGTAACCACCCACTAACTAGGAGAACTATAAATAAGGGTATTCTCCAAGATAAATGTAATTTCTTCTCTTTTGAGACTAATCAAATGTTACTACTTTGGCAAAACTTTGTTCTTTCCCGTAAAAAGAGAGAAAGAGAGAGAGTTTGATTTTAGAGAGAGAAAGTAAAAGTAAAAAAAAACATTCACCATACGAAAATATTGTCCCCTTTATTCACAGCATCAACATTATTTATAGGTGTTCAGACTTAGTGTAACAGAATTGGTTACACAAATGAATTAATTACACTTCAATCCCCCATCTTTACAAATAGTCCAAAAACTATCTTACAACTATACAATTGGTCATATAAGACTTTAATTTATTATATTTAAGCCCCTAATATTATATATTTCTTATCAGCAATGAATGTGACTAATTGTAAAACCAAAGAAAATGTCACACACTATAACCAATAAGCAAAGTAATATCTTTTGCCACAATAATAACCGAAAGAGTATGAATTTAGACTCGGACATAACTGAACCGATAAGAAAAAGTTTATGAACATGAGAAAGAATAACGGAAACCTAATCTTTTAAGTAAGCTTAGTTTTTCAACAAGAGGTTGGGAGAAGAAAGAATATTGTATCTCAACCATGAAACAAACGGGAACCCCTGTAATCTATTGCGCAAATTCCAGTATTCATAGTCGTAAGACAAAGAAATTTTTCTTTCTTCTCATGAATGATGGATTTACTAAAAAATATAGAGATTTTTTCTATTATCAACCTTTTAATCGACTAACACCCCTTACATATCAAGAAACTGATTTACTTATTTTGCGCTAGAATATCCTTCATTGAGGAACAAAAAAAGATCATCTATATGGAAAATATAAGAACATATAAGAATTCACAAGACAACTTATTATAAGCTTTCTAAATATTCATATTAATATCATATTAACATTTGTGAATTGTATCTTTTTTTTGCTTTTTTTTATAAATTTAATTCATTTTTTCTAATGTGACATTCAATGAATCCCTAACATGTTGGCTTAATTCATTAGGTGGTAAGAGAGACAGATAAACTTAGAAAATAAATGATATATATATATATATATATATATGTGTGTGACTTGTGCAATCTCTAGTTAGGTTTTCTAATTAATCTATTTAATGAGCTTTAGATGAATGACATCCCTCCGAGTTCGTTAGGAGCATCAGGTGATGAAGCACCACAAAGGATTTATTGGCTCAAAATAATTAAACTAAAAAACTAGACAAAACTCATTTGAGAATTAACATAAATCTCTTCGCTTTTTACGCGAATCTCGACAAGATTAGGAAGAGACCGGGTCACTTACTAAAGAATTATGCTACCTCTTTATTCAGTAAAAAAAATATACGATTTTGTTTATAATTGTTTTTTACAATGACAACTATTCTTTTTTCAGAAAATATTTATTATATTAGTAAATTAATTTCTATGTAAGGAAAAAAATAATTTGAGTAAATTTGAAATATAATTAATTTTAATAATTTATAGACATAAAAATATATAAAGACCTAATCAAATAAAAATCTAAACATGCAATTATTAATTCTTTGAACTAAAAGTCACTTCACAAGTTTTAGTTAATTTATGATGTCTTAAAATATACAATAAACAATATTAAATGATCAACACATTAATTTTTTTGGTGATATTTTTATTCCACAATTTCCCACTACCCCACACTTAAAATCTAATATTGTCCCCAATATTAACAAAATAAAGAAATAGATTAAGGAACAATGGTATCTGATAAATATGTTTGGGGTTCAAATTTGCGAGATTGGAGTTTGAATTGTATAAGCTAGTCGGTTCCGTCAAATGACAATTAAAAGAAAAGAAAAGAAATAAAAAAATGACGGAAACACCAAAACAAAATCTCAAAACAGATGGTCAACACGTTTTTTTGTTGGTCGAAACAACAATACTAGAATGAAAAAAAGAAAAAAAAAGTACATTGAGTTGCCTCCCAATCAGTGCTTCGTTTTAAGTCAGTAGCCTGACTTTTTGGAGCATTAATTTGGAGCTTTGAGAGGTATCGAGATCCAATCTTTATCAATAATCACCTCAAAGTATAGTTTGAGACGGCGACCATTCACCTTAAAAGTCCTTTTTTCTAGATGTGATACTTCTATAGCTCCATGAGAAGAGAATTCAGTTATCTCAAAGGTTCTAGACTATCTGGATCGTGGTTTTCCATGAAAGAGTCTCAACTGTGAATTAGAGAGCAGTATTTTCTTTCCCAACGTTAAAATTTTGCAGAATAATTTTTTTATCGTGCCGCAGTTTCGTATTTTCTTTGTAGATCTTAGAATTCTCATATGGTTCATTACGAAACTAATATAGCTCATTTAGCTAGAACAAATGTTTCTTCCCAGCGGATTCTATATCAAAATTTTAACAGTTTTGTGGCCCAATATGATCGATGTTCCAACTCTACAGGGAGATGACAAGACCAATCTTTTCTAGAAGCATTTACTCTTTTCTCCAAGATTCTTTTTAACTCTCTATTTGAGACCTCCACTTGTCTGTTGGTCTGAGGATGATATGGTGTAGATACCTTGTGGGTAACTCCATATTTTACTAATAATCGCTCTTGGGGTTCCGAAACATGACAAAATGTTCTTCTTGACAAATATTATTACCACCCGCACATCACTTATTATCTAATGCAAAAACTATCGCTAGGAATTCTTTTTTAGTTGTTGCACAATTCAGTTGTGCACCTGTAAGTGTTCTGCTAGAATAATATACAGTATGATCGCTGCCCAAGTACAACCCCTATCGCATAATTTCTAGCATCACACATCAATTCAAATAGTAAAGTCCAATCATGAGATACAATAATAGGCGCATTGATCAACTTAGATTTTATCAAATTAAATACATCTAAACACTCGGTAGAAAATAAAAATTCAGTATCTTTCATCAATAGATCACAGAGAGGTTTAGAATTTCTTTTAAAATCCTTAATGAACCGCCTATGAAAACCTGTATGGCCGAGGAAGCTCCGGATTCCTTTCACCGAAACAAGAGGTGGTAATTTTTGGATGACTTCAACTTTAGCTTGATCAACCTCTATACCCTTTTCTAAAATGTAATGTCCTAATACAATTCCATCCTGTACCATAAAATGGCATTTCTCCTAATTGAGAACAAGATCAGTATACATCGTTGTAAAACAAGAGATAAATTAACTAAACAATTATCAAAACAATCACCAAAAACATAAAATTTTCCATAAATGTTTCCATGGATTTTTCAATCATGTTTGAAAAAATAGACATCATGCATCGCTGAAAAGTCGTATGAGCGTTACACAACCTGTAAGGCATCCTCCTATAGGCAAAATTCCCATACAGACATGTGAAAATAGTGTTCTCTTGATCCTCTGGTCGAATAGAGATTTGGTTGTACCCAGAGTATACATCGAGGAAACATTAGAAGGCATGTCCGGCTAATCGTTCCAAAATTTGATCGATGAATGGTATTGGAAAGTGATGATTACGTGTCGCATCATTTAATCGTCTATAGTCATTACATACTCTTCATTCGGTCACTGCTCTAGTAGGTATCAACTCATCTTTGTTATTTTGGATCACTGTCATCCCTCATTTCTTTGGGACTACATGTATCAGACTCATCCATGTGTAATCTGAGATAAAATATATGATGCATTCATCCAAAAGTTTTAGTACCTTTTTCATCACTTCCCCATATATTGCTGGATTTAATCTTCTTTAAGGTTGAATGATTGGCTTATAAACTTCCTCAATTAGTATTTTGTGTTGATATATAGAATGATTGATTCCCTTGATGTCTCCAATTGTCCATCCAATGGGTTCCTTGTATTCCATCAACACCCTTAACAATTTTTATGTATATGTGTCATTCAACAAGGCATTAATAATCACAGGAAATTTATCAGGTTCTGCTAAAAAAATATAACACAAATGTGAAGGTAAAGGTTTTAATTCTAATTTATGTGCATCAATTATTTTTAATTTCAGCTCTAAAATCCGAACATTTAAAGGTAGAACGGGTAGTTTATTTAAGTCCATCACACATTCTCTTACCTCTTCACTTTTAATTTCAGTTTCATCTAATCTAGCATGGACTAGAGAAGTTTCTAAAGCAGATTGAGGAAAACATGCATTGATAATATTATCAGCCAATTCATCTACCACATCATTCATATAAGCATTAGCATCATTAGAAAATTTTAAAGACTCTAATATGTTAAATTCCACTTTATCATCTCCTACACATATGATTAATTTACCAGCCTCAACATCAATAATCGTTCGAATAGTAGCTAGAAAAGCTCTACATAATATCAAGGAAACAAGTCTATCTTCCGTCATGTCTAAAATAATAAATATACCGAAAAGATAAACTTATTAACTTTTATTATGTCATTCGGGTATGCAAGAGATCTATCTACTAATTGAAGAGAAACAGTTGTAGACTTTATTTCTTTTATCCATAGTTTCTTATAGATAGATAGAGGCATCAAATTAATACTAGCACCTAAATCACACAAACATTTATCAAATGCTAAATTACTAATTTTACAAGGAATAATAAAACTTCCTAGATTGATTAATTTGGGTGGTAATTTATTCTGAATTAGCGCGCTGCATTCCTCTGTCAATGAAACTGTCTCGAAGTCTTTGAATTTTCTTTTGTGAGATAAGATATCCTTGAGGAATTTTTCATATTTCGGCATTTGCTCTACCAAATCTGAAAAAGGCATGTAAATTTCTAAGCTGCGAAATAATTCAAGAAATTGAGAATATTCATCATTAGAGTTTTGTTTCTTCTTCCTGTTTGGCTAAGGAATTCGTGGGACATGTTTTGAAATTTGAGGAGCATTTTGGGCTACAGTTTCGTCCATCAAGTTGTTGCTTCGAACAGCCCCAGAATCAGCCCCAAACCTGTAGTTTTTTCAAGCTTTATGCTGCTCCGATCAGCTCCAGAATCAGCCCTGAAACTTGCACTTTCTTTAAGTAAATTTTTGTTCCGATCAGCCCCGAAATCAGCCTCAAACCCTTCAATTTTTTCGAGCTTTCTAATTGGTCGATCAGCCCCAAAATCACCTCCAAAATCAGCCTCAGAATCAGCCCCAACACATGCAGTTTTGTCAAGATTGTTACTGCTCCGATTAGCTCCAGAATCAGCCCCAACACCTATTTGTCTCCCTCTTTGCAGTGTGATTGCATTAGCTTATTTCTAGTTATTCTTTGTGTTGTTGGGCCAAGTTCCTTGAACTCTCGATGTCATCATTGAGTGTAGTTATCCTAATTGAACTTCTAAGTTTTTTAAGATTGCATCGTGATTTTGAATTGAGACTTCAATATTTTTCATGCTCGACTCGTTTTTGTCAAAACGGTCATTAGACGATTTAACAAACTTGTTCACATTTTCTTCAAAAGTTTATTTTTTCTCCAACTTCTCCAGGTATTCATGTTTCCAAACTTTCTCGTTGTTCTTCCAGAAAAAAGTTTGGATTTTTCCTTCTACGTGCTTGATAATTATTAGAATAATAAGGTTTAGGCCCGTGTTGGTAGTTACTCACATACCTGATTTTTTTCGAATTCCGTGAATTGGTTTGATAGAGGATACACATTGATGTGTGATACTGCAGCCGAATTCATCATCAATTTGGTTTAGCTGCTGCTCCAACGCTGCTATCTTCGCTTGCATGAAAATTTCATTGTTGACTGCATACATTCCAGTTTTTTTTATTTTCGTGAGATGCATAGTTGTTTGTAGACAACAACTTCAATAATACATATGCTTCTTCTGGCGTATTGTTCATTAGAGACCCTCCACTTGCAGCATCATTCATCAATTTATTATTCCCTAATAGTCTATTGTAAAATGTTTGGACTATCATCCATGTAAGAATCCCATGGTGAGGACATATGCGCAACAATTCCTTATATCGTTCCCATGAGTCATACAATGACTCATCATTTTGTTAAAGCGTAATTGCTAATATAGTTTTGGAATTTCTTCGACTTCACTGACGGAAAGTACTTTGACATGAATAGTTGAACTAGTTGATCCCAAGTTGTGATCAACCTTGATGGTAGTGATTGAAGTCAAGCCTTTGTTTTTTCGTTAAGAGAAAATTGAAAAACTCTCAAACAAATTGCATTAGCTGGAACATTGGCATACTTACATGTATCGCAAAGCTCTTCGGAAACTGACTAGATGTATGTTTGGGGACTGTTTTGATTCTTCAGCGAACATATTACTCTGAATCATATTGATCAATGCCGGTTTGATCTTGAAATACGTTGCCTCCACTGTTGGTCTCACTATGCTTGGAATGAATCCAATAAGTGATGGATTAACATAGTCACTCATTTTTCTCATATCACCTAAATTGTTTATATTCTCTCATGCATTGGCCATTGTTTTTTATGTTTGCAACTCTCTTCTTTGCGATGAAAATTTCTTTCTATTTCTGGATCCAAAGGGAGAAAGATTTTTTCACCTATTATATAAAAAAAATAAAAAAATAGATCTAAACAAAATTAGATTGTATCTCCGACAACGACCCTAATAATCTACTTATTTAAAAAAATATAGTAAATAAAATTTAATTAAACAAAAACAAAATTAAATAAAAATTAAATTAAATTCAAAAGAAATAATAAAAATTTGATGAGAAGATCAAGAGTTTATCATTAAAATAAAACACTTAACTAAATTGAATTAGATTTATATTAAAATAATTCAAGAGTTAAATAAACTTGTATAAACAATTTTTATGGTTTATTTATCTAATTTATATAATTTAAATTAAACTTACATTATTTAAAAAGAGATTCTCTTTGAGGGTGTTGTGATTATCTCTCCACCTCACACCACCTCACACAACTAACCCTTTTGTATGGCTGGTTGTATCTCTAGTCTCTTACCTCCTACAATTGTGTCATAAAAACTAAGAATCCAGCTCAGATTTCCATAGGTCATGGTTGTAGTGTACTACTCAATCAACCTAGTGGCATTAATACAGTTCGGATATAGACTTTTTACGTCTCGGTCTCAGTCATAAATCTATTATCGCGCAATTGAACTCATAAGTAATTGCAAACGTTAATTTTGATATCAATGCTAAAAAATATAAATAAAATAAAAGTTTAAAATAGAACAAGAATCACATAGTTATTATATTTACAGAGGTTTTCTTACCCATGAACAAAAAAATATTAGCTCATGCTAATCTTGTTCATAATTTTAACAATAAAATAAAATTAAGAGAAGAAGAAAAAGAAAAATAGTCTCTTGTGTTGGCAGTCGTCATGATCTGTTTCATTTGATTTGTTAGGGTTTTATTTAGAGGAAAAGTTATTATAATTATAAAATATATTAAATAAAATAAAAGAATTAATTTATTCTTTTAAATTAGATAATTGAATATTATAACTTACATAAAAGACCAAATATTTTATTCTCCTAAAAATAAAATCATAATCTTTAACAAATAAAATAAAAGAATTATATTAATATTTTAACGTAAATAATAAAGATATTATAATTTATTTATTTAGAAAACTAATATATTAAGATTGTGATCTTCCATTAATTTCTTATATTTTTTTTGTCTTTCTTTCTTTTATTCTTTCTCTAATTATCATCAAGTCCTTGACTTTTATCTTCTTCTTTAATTATAGTTTCTATGTCCAATCTTAACTTCTTTTTGCTCCTTTTGCTCCAATTTTACTAATAAAAGAAAAATAACCAAATGAGAGTATTTTTATTCATAATTAATTAAAACTAACAATTAAATTATTATAACCCTAATATAAAATCGAAGATTAATATTCTTTGATCACATAGTAGTGAGACGGTTAGAATGCTCCCACCATACAAAGTCCATACTCACATCACGAGTGCTCTTTTATGTAAGAGCAAGTGGATAAGTCATATTTGTTTTAAGAGGGGACATCATGGGAAGCACAAGTTTTCTTTTTCGTATTACAATGAACATCATGGGAAGGATAAGTTTTCTTCTTTGTATTATAGGGGATATCGTGAAAAGCATAAGTTTTCTTCATCATATTACATAAAGTATCTTATAAGTAGATGTTCTATTCGAACGGGTTTCATCTGGTCTAGATTTTTTCTTCTTTACATTACCAGGGTTCACACCAGTGATTGTCAAACATTTTTTCCTAATACAGACTATGTTTTGCTTTGTGAGTATTTGTCCTTTTTTTCTTATGATGTTATTCATGTGGTGTAGGTTTGTTTTGAGCACTGTGTGGATTATTATTTTGAGAAATAACGAGTGAATTATCACTTTGACAGGAAACTTTTAACAGTTGTATTTCTGTTACTCCTTTGATTGGGGGTATCTATAGGATTATCAAGCTTTCCATCTTGTAAATAGGATTATGTGCTAAGACTAGTTTGAAAAGGACCTATATCAGGTTCGGGTAATTTTCTTGGTGAGTTAATACCAATTTAAACTACTGGAGCAGCGTCTTATCAATGGCTTAACCTAACCTTCGATGTTAACGTTGGCCGAAGGTGGTATAACGATGTTCATTATGGCCGCAAACCCACTGTTATCGCGATGACAATAGTGAAAGGTTGATGGTCGCTCAGTGACAGCAGTTGGTCTTGCTGGCTGGGCATATGCCCAACGACAACAACTACTATTGCAGGTTGGGCATTTCCTAATAAATACATCAACAACTTTTTGAAATTTAACAGCATGTCAAAATGTTATTTTTTAAAATTTCGATTTTTTAAATTAATTTTTGAAATTAATTCAAAATATACTAACTAATTTATTTCATAAATATGATGTGTTTGGTATGCTAATTGTTGTATGTTTGTTTGTTAATTAAATTGTATGTGCTTTAAAAAATTAAATGGTTGATACGTGTCTAAGGTTTGTATGCCGGTAGGTGAAACTAAGGGATTAATTTAATCAGACTTCTGGAAGTTTAAATCAATCTTCTTAAGAATCACAATGTTTCAAAAGATAGGAAATTAATTTAAATTTGAATATTACCGACCCTCCAAAAGGTTAACGTATGGGGTTAAATTAATTGTGAATGGGAGAAATCACTTAAAATGGTCATGGTGTTATTTTTAATTTTAATTAGGTAAAACCGGCTCGTTGGAAGGTTTCACCGGTATTTATGAAAAAATAATTTCATCCTTCCATAATATTTAATTTTAAGTAGGTAAAATTGGCCCTCTGGAAGGTTCCACGGGTTCTTATGAAAATTAAATTAAGGTTGTTTTAACTTAATTAAGTGAAATCATCGCACAAGAGGATTTCACTAGTACTTATAAAATTAAAATAATGGTCATTTTATTTCTCTCAAACTCATAAAAGGCATGTTAGTACAATTTTCTCTATGATATCTATTATCATGGTATTTTATGTTTTACATGTATCTATCATGTTCATGCATATTTTTTAATTATATGTTAAGTTGTTAAATGTGCTTTGTGTGTTGTTTATTCTATTTATAATGTTCAATAGTTACAGCCTATTAATAACCGTCCACCCATGTTGTATTGTTTAGAATTTCCATTATGAAAAAAAAGATATGCTACTGTAGTTATATGTACATGACTACGACTATCCATTGACACATCCCAAAGCATCTCCCCTTAGTCTGGAAAGTACACGAGAGGAATCTAAGGAAGATGAAAGGTGGGAGGAGTCTAACAAGTTGGACACTGGTCTATTATTACAGGGAAATCCAGTAGCACTATGGGGGGGGGGGGGGTGTTCTGATGAATGTTGCAGTCGTGGTCTTTTTCGCAGATGTCGAGAAAGCATTCGCAAAAAAGGTAGAGATGCGGTGTTTTATAAACGATCTCTCTACCAAGAAGTACATTGGCAAAAGTAAAATACATGGTCATATTCTTGAAATATCTATGATTAGCTAAAAGTTAAAGCAATCAAGGTAGCCTTCCTGAGGTACGCATAGTGGGCTTCACATTCCATTCATTTCCGGACCGGTTTAAGTATATTTAGTCCACCTATAATTGCATGCGGGAAAATGGATTATCAATGAGTTGATTTCTCACGCTAAACTAGAGGAGGAAAAACTTAAAAGGGCAGTGCGTGAAGTTAATGTGATAACATCTTCAAAGGGAGTGCGACCTAAATGGAAGGCAGTTGACAAAGAACCGGGTCAAGGCCTTGTAAAGAAAAATAAAGCATGAGGAATCGAATATTATTGATATTTTTTCGGCAAATAAAATTTTAAATTATATGTAATTTTGTAGAAGTTTAATCTGAATTCTTCTTTCACATCCTAAAAAATTTAATATTCTTGTAGATATCTTTGCAGCATATCAAATTTCATTGCTCAATTGTTTATTACATCATAAATAATCTTGATGTTCTATTAGAACTCTTTTAGAAATTTGAATTCATTTGTTGCACCGTAAGGAATCTTAATGTCTAATTAAAAATATTAATAACAATAGATTGCATAAATAATATTTCATATTTATTTATTTGTGAAGCTTTGTAAGAGACTATATTAAATTTAGTTTTCACACTTACTTGAGATTGTTGAGTTTGTCCTTCATAAACAACTAGAATTTTTTTATTTTTAATGGGAATTTGAACATTCATTTCCGTAGGGGAATACAAATTTGGCCGGTAATTAATAATTAAATCCTTATCGTTTGAATATAAACAAATTATTTATTATTCTTTTTCCAAAATTAAAATTGTTGCTCACTGATTACTCCCCTCCTCCCAAAATGAAAAATCCTCAAATATAAAGTCAAGATTGTCTCATATATAACTATTATTGTGGAACTCAATTCCTTTTTTAAATAGATTAAAATATTAAAATAAAACTTTAAAAATAAATTGAATTAAAAAGGTCATGTTTGCACATTATAACTAAAAAAATGGATCATGATATTATTCTTTGAATCGTAATATTACTACCATTATCAAATATAGCATACTTAATTATTTAATCGTAATGAGTCCTTAATTCATGGTAAAAATAATTGAACTTTTCTATAAACCTCATTCATGTTGAAACTTGAGCATAATAAGGTGAAAAGATATATATATATATATATATATATATATATATATATATATATATATATATATATGAATAAAAGGCGTTAGCTTAATTATCAAAGCATGGGAACATTTTCAAACTAACTTTCTAATTTTAACTTTTAAGACTTTAATTAGGATTTATTTACCTTGTTTCATATACTTGATATGTTTCACCTTGATATATCAAAGACATACATGAACACTTACAATATTCAATAAGGTCTATAGGTACTTGATCAACTTGCTTTCCCACCTCATTTTAACAGATATAACCTGAATGTTTGTGGTAATATTATACTCATGTGTCTACAGATTTCAATTTATTTAAGCTTGTGATATATAAATGTGGATATCATCATTGTAAATTTAATTTGAATCATTACCGGGGACGGTAAGCGCTAATGCGCTTATCAAGAAATTCAGTTTGTAACTTATTTATACATGAATCACCATTATTTGTAAAAATATTTTACCACCACATATTTTTGAAATTTAATGTATATTTTGAATAAAGAGAAATTATGATGGTTGTAATATATCATTCCATTGAAGATATCTAAGAACTACATATAAATTTAAATATGGACTAGATTAAATGGTGTGAAGGAGACTATATTGGCCAAACCAAGTTTCAAAACTTTCATATTCTATATGAACCAATTTTGTAGAAAAAAAATCAAATATGGTGCTAAATATTTACTAAACCTTCTTATGATATAAAATATTGTGAAACCTAATTATCATTCATATTTACTTGTATTATTTGTAGAGAATCAAAGCCATGAAAGTCTTCTTTTTATGGTTAAAAAACTGAATTAGTTTTCCTCGTTTATTATTCAACTTTTATATTGATAACATAGAAATCGTATCATAAATAAATGAGATCATAAGATCTTAAGTATGAAGTTAACAACTAGTCCCTTATGAAAGGACAATAAAAAATAAACTTTATAAGTGACTTTGTAATCGAATTTTGGTTTAGTTTCTTATAAATTTCACCATTGCTTATGTAAAGAATTTTTAAATATCCACCTTTTTTAGATTCAATCAACTTGGAAAATCTGAAAAATAAACTGCTAAAACAAAAAAAAACTCTTATACATAATAAAGTTTTAATCTCAACCATTCTTAGATACTAATTACTTGGAAAAATCTAGAAAATGAAAGTACTAAAAATCTGAAATTTGGAAATAAAGTCTTAATCTCCATTATTTCTAGATTTAGCTAATTTGGAAAATGAAACACTAGAAATTTGAATTTTAGCAATGAAAATAACAAGTGTCTTAATTATATATTTAAAAACCCGTTATTGATATGCTTAATGAATGTCCCATGAATGAATATTATTTTATGTGATTGGATATTACCCTCTTTAATGCAGTCTTTTAATATACAACTTAAATTTCAGAATAATATACCTTTTTATATCATTGATATCTCCGTAATCTTTAGATGGTAGGTGCCAGCATGCAATACCTTACTTATATAGACAATCTCTTTAAGGACGACAATTTTGGTTCACGAGCATATTTGAAAATAATCAAGCCTTCTGTGAGAGACATACTTAACTATATCATTACATACTTAACTAAAATAATTCAACAATAAAAACTAATTGAGTAATAGTGTGGTGCGTGTGAACGCAGTAACCACATCATGCAATGGGATCTTCGTCATTGGGACAAATATGGAATAGTCTTTTGTAGGGGCCGAACTAGTACTCACAACATCCAATCATTAGCTATGAGCCCCCAAACCTCTTGTATGGATGACTTTCATAGACAGAAATCACGCAAGTGGCATGGGAGCTATGTGTATACAGTTTTAAAGAATGGTGATATGAACTGTTCAATTTCTAAAGCACGCCAAAACAACTGAACTTCCTTTCTAAACATTTTGCATTACATTTCATTACGTTGTGAACATATGAAGAAATCAGTACAATGTGAAGTAACTTGTAAAAATTCTAAATATTTGAAAGTAGATTAATGGCATTGAAAACTTCAAAGCTGAAAAAAAAAACTTTGGGCATGCATGACATCACCTCGTACATCCCAAAGTCCAAGTATTTAATAATAATGGATAATAACTTCTTATCACAAAGGTCATACATTCTGAGCTCTACATGATTTCTTAAGGATCATATGGATGAGGCTACATAGTTTTATACCCGTAACCACCTAACAAACATACCTGAAAACACATGTAAACATGCCAACATATAAGTACTAGTTTAAACAAAGTTAATCATACTGAAAATATATAGAACTAATATTAAATTATACCAAAAGTAAACTGAATTGGTTTGCTGCATGTGTGAAGGACGGTCTGGGGCAACAAACTCATGTATAAGAAATAACAAATCCAAGTGAAGATCATCCAACATATATGGTTTAGTGACCATGACAAGAAACTTCATTATCGCGATAATATGTCTTGGTTGCTGCAGCAACTGGTTTTGTTTTTGTAGGAATATGACTGTTGTAGGCTGGTTTCCACATTAATGAACCATGTTACCATGAAAATTATGCAAAAACATAAAACTAACATTTTTTTTCTAAATTAGGTATTAGTCTAAAAGTTTTCGAATTTCAGACTTGAATTTTTTATCATGCATATCAACCGAACCTTATTTTTACCCTCCATTGCACCAAATAAGTCATAAACATGCATTCTAAATTCTCTAAACTCGAAAAAAACTTAATGGATCTAAACATCAAACTGAATTTAGAACTTTTCCCTATAAATATTGATAAAATTGATCAAGAAGATAGAATACATAGTCGATCTAGACTCTAATTTTTCATAGATTGGTTATGATATCAGTTTTAGATATTATAAGTCATAAACCCTACACGTGGATGAACCATTATCCTTGTAATTTGAAATTTCTAATATAAAGAATTAAGAATCAATACTTACCATATTTTCATGATCTTGAGATTGTTCTTCTTCTTCTCAAGCAAAAGATGTAGCCGCTAAGATGGTTGTGGATAATCTTTTAGTATACAAGTCGCTTTTATGTTGCATTGAAATAAATGAGCAACATCATATCGATAAATCTATCATTGTGAAGAACTAGAATTTATTTTTGAGAATAGAGAGAAAAGAGAACGGTGAAAAAATAAATTAACAAGACTATGTTATTACTGAATGTTTTCTTTACATTAAGAGTTTGTAATACTCTAAATTAAATATGAACCCCTATATATTACTGCTTATTTTATTAGAATCCATTAACTCTATTTTACTATACACGCTATTGTTGGTAGAGGCGTCAGTAATGTTCTTCAATACTTTCTAGAGGTCCCTCCTGTTATAATATTTGCACTTTGCATATACTATTGTTAGTAAAAAAAATTAAATTTTGATTAGGATCTGAAATTTCCGGATGAAGACATTGATTACGATCAATAATAACATTGACAGAGAAATCGTTTTTACACAAAACCAGTTTTTTATGAGTTTGTGAAAGATAATTCAAAACCAAGCTTATTTGAAATATAATTCATTTTTTTAGTTTGAGTAAAAGGTTCATGGATAGCGAGCAAACAAATATTTTCTGTAAAGATAATGGATTTGAGTTTTCTGACCGTATACTAGTTGTTGATTCCTCTAAGGTTCCAGTTCAAGATTTTAATCATCTTGAACATGACTTAGTCTTCTTTTTAGTCCCATAAAATCTCAGGGATTTTATAACAATGATATTAGCTTTCTTCACACCTCTGGCATCTTTAAGCTTTTTTGTTGAGGATCATGTGGAATTCAGTGTCACATTCAATATTTTTGTTTTTGTATATTGGAGTGACTTGCCATTCTTTATGCATATAGATATCAGAGCTTTTATTATCATAATCCATTGTATAACATCTTTCTAGAGATTGGATTGCTTCAATAATTTCACTCTCTTTTGGGGCATCCATCATTTCTTCTCTATGATTAGATAGGGAAAGTTGAGTATCAACATTCTTGTTGTTAGAAGATTTCAAGATTTATTTTTTCCAGGCGCAACAATGAGTGACTTTAGAGTCTGATTGTTTCTTTTGCTTCTACTTTTGTTACTTTCCTTTCGCGGACTGTCTTTTGTATTGTCTTTATCTTTATATTTTGTGGATAAATTTTCCTTTGTTATTTCTTTTCTTTTGAATCGATCTTGTGCTTTTTTGCATCCAGAGAACTCATGACCAACGTGGTAGAAAAAATCACAGTATTTTGGGGCATATTTGTAACTAGCCTTGATCGACCATCCCTGGTTTTCTTATGGAACTTCATTGTCAGATCAAATTCTATCCATGCGAGGTAGGAGTTGTGGTAAGATCTATATTTCTCTGGGATTTTGATTTACAGTGGGTTTCCAATATTTTTGGCTATAGAGTATATCAACTTTTTATTGTACATGAATTCAAGAATTATCTCAAATCTGACTCATACAGGACTGATAGGGCATTTATATTTCGTATTGAAATTTGGAGTCCATTTTAATAGACGCATGGCAACATTTTCTAGAACGAGATGTTTTTAACCCACACTTTACACATATCCTCTTTCATATTGAACTCAAGAAGTATATGGCGATAATCTCATATACTAACACTGCATTCACCTTTAAGTTTCATTCTTTACATAAATTCATTTATAATCTGCTTTTTTGGGATTCCCTGATTGAATTTTTCGATCAATGTGTATTTCCTTTGGTTTGTTAAAGAATTTTTTACCTTTTGTTGGAATTGTACTGATATATGATTAGATTCATGTTGGAATTCCATGGGACAGCCTTCCTCTGTTGCCTTTTCATTTCGTACAGTTTTTGCATAAGTTTTCCTTCGGACTTTGGTAGCGTTTTATAGATTCCGATTGAGTAGCGTTTACAATTTGTTGCAAGTCTGGAAATTCTTCCATTTCAGATCCGGAGAGCAATATAAAGGAAGCACAAGGATCATTAGCAAGGTCATGATACAGGAAGAACATTTAGACATAAAAGAATTAAAGATTCAAAGCTAGAATCGATGGAATCAAGAACTCTGTTCTTAGAGAAAAGAACATAGAATTTTTCAAATGTTTAGAATGATATAATGGTCTAACTTAAATTTTAGTAATGACTAATTTTTACTGACACTTTGGTTAGAATTAGAAAAAAACTCTATATATAAAAGTTTTTCCAAAATTAATTTGAATGCAAAAAACAGTTACTACATTTGCAATTATATGTGTTTTAAACATTTCTTCCGCGTGTATTCTGTCATTTTTATTAAATACAAACTAATAGTAAATTTTTACAAATTATTACCACATAGATTAAATCCATACTGAATTATGAGATATACGCAACTAAGTTTCCGTCTTCAAAACTACGTTGGAAAAAACGATAAGATCCTTCAATTTGGGGATATCTGCGGGCAACACAAATGACTGATGTGTCGTTATTTAGGATCTTTGAGGGCATATACAGCCCTTTGTGTTTTTTTCTCCATGCTAGCAGGCCTGTAGGCACCTGTAGTAAAATAATGTTTTATTATAGTTGAAAACATTTTACAATTATATAATTTTATTTTGATAGAAAAAAAAACTATATAACTTTTTAGAAATATAATAAATTATTGTTTTTTTAACATAGCACCTGTTTATTGAGATTTATAAGTTCTATTTTATTTTTTAGCGATTATTTATTTAATTTTTTTGAGTTATTATTATTATTACATAAAGCTTATTTATATGTCATTTTTCATCAATTAATATTCAGACAGTTTTTTTTTCTTAAAAAGCTAAAAGTGGTAGCATAGCCAGTTTTAAAAAAGAAAAAATAAACTTGATGACTTTCGACTGTTTTGTACAACTAGTCATTCCACGTTTTGATAGTCTTGAGGTCCCAATAATATTGGATGGTTGTTGTTTCTAAAGTAGCAGAACCAACAGAAGGTATTGTGGTGACGAATCTCCAAAAACAAAGTTGGAATGGATACAACTAAAAGATTTGAAGGAAAAAAATCATTTTTAGACAATTAATCGTCTCATCTTGGAAATAATTCTTAGCAAAAAACTTTCAAAGATATTCGAGATTCCACGAAGAAAACATATCAAGGCTCTGCTAGAGTGAAGCTTTCACAACTTCAAGCTTTGAGAAGAGATTTTGAGACTCTACAAATGTAGGATGGGAAATCTGTTACTAGCTACTATGCCAGGAGTATGGGGATCAAAAACAAAATTCGATCTCATGGTGAGAAGATGGAATATGTCCCCATTGTGGAGAAAATATTTTGTTCTCTGACACCATATATTGATTATATCATTTGTTCAACTGAATAATCGAAAGATATAAATGAATTCTTTTTTGATAAACTACAGAGCTCATTGTTGGTCCATGAACCGAAGATGGACCGAAGCTCAACTTTAGAAGAACAAACTTTGAAGGCTTCTACCTCTACTAATTTCTCAAACTCTAGAGGAAAAGGTAAAGGTAGAGGTAGAGGTAGAGGTAGATGAAGGAGACCATTTGTAGATTATTTAAACAAAATTTGTTACGGTAAATAACACCGCAGGTCCCCCATGTTTGTCACTTGTAACACATCAGTCCATATTCTTTGTCTTTGTAATAAACCGGTCCCCTACGTTTTAATAACGTAACAAAGAGATCATTTATGAAACTGTGAGGGACCTATTTATTACAAATTGAAAACATGAGGGACCTGTTTATTATAGACATGAGGGACCTGTTTATTACAGAAAAGGATATGTTTGTTACGTTTTTAAAACGTAGGGGACCGTTTTATTACAAAGACAAAGAATAGGAACTGATGTGTTACAATTGGCAAACATGGGGGACCTACCGTGTTTTTTACCCAACAAATGCTTATACAATTTCCAAAGCACACAAAGACAAAGCTGCTCAGGAAAATGAGGGGTTGCGGAAGGAGGTGGCTATGCTCAAGGGTGCTCGGGAAGCTTGTGAGTAAAAGAACAAAAAGCTGATCACCGAAGCTACAACCCTAATAGTACAGAACAATGGATTAGTTAAGAGGAACGACGACTTGATGTCTTAAAATAATGAATTGCTTTCTTGAAAGATGGCCCATGCTAAAAGGGTGGACGAGCAAGCAGAGCGCATTGCTAGCCTGGTGGTGGAGAATGGGAAGTTACTAGTCGTGGTGGACGACCTGAAGGTACAAATATAGCAAAATCGCCAACAGTTCTTGACGAAGACAAAGGCTGACTTGGAGGTGAGAAAGAAGGAGGTAATAGAAGTTTCCATGGAGATGATGGCTAAGAATAAAAAAAAGATTGTTGCTAAGCTGCTGGAATAGAATCCTGGCATGAAACTCGCATCATTGAGTGAATTTGCACAGATAATTATACTCTAAAAGTGGAGGTCTCATTGATCTTTGATCCCATGCATGTTGAGTAAGAGTTAGGTAAGGTGCCTATATTGGTGGCTAAGGATGTCGGAGTGCAACCAAGTGAAATAGAATCTGTAAGAGCGAGAGTGAAATATCCTCCCATTGTTCTTGAGGCTTGAAATGTTATGTTTTTTGTTGAAAAATAGTACATTTTGTTATCCTTGTTATATAACTTTGAAGAATTTTGGATGATGTGTGCTTTTTATTAATATCAGACTATACAAAGTATCAACTTATCTTTTAATTGTTATAATATTGGAGAACAACTTGTGATTTGGGAGATGTGTGTTTGTTGGTTTGTATTGCGTTAGAGATAAGTCCTTACAAGGTCGAGCTTAGTATCGCTCATTGTGTAGCATTGAGTGAGACTTTCTTATCAGGTTTGTTCGCAGTAAGGTCAATTAGACCCATTGTATGGCCTCATAAAGGTTTGATACTTGATCAGTTTGTTTAATTATAGCGTGTACAAGGTATGAGGCTCAGTATGTCCTTTACGTAGCCTGTAGGCGTGGCTAGTTAGCCCTTCCGATTTAGGTGACTCATTGGTCTAGGATCAATATGATCTCTTGTGTAGCCCGTAGGTCTGGTCATACACTTTTTTGCAATTGCAAAGAAAGAGAGAATTAAACAAACAAACAAACAAACATATATACTGATGCCTCATTTAAAAACCCTCCCACGCCATCAGAGGGGAAAATATTGCATCTTCTAAGTTACAGTGCTTGGCGATAAAACTTGAGGTGATTGATATTCCAAGGGTGCTTGAATGCATGGCCTTCTACATCGACAAAGCAATATGCTACCTTGTCACTGGATCCTTGAAAAATATTCTTCACAACCATATCCCCTACTTGGAAATTGCGGTGCTTAAGGCGATCATTGAAGCCCTCTTCCCCTTATTAGGCTTCTATAGAGCTCTGCTCGAACTCGCGCTTGGTCACGATGTTCCTCTACGAGGTCCATGTACACTGCTCGGTTGGTTGTATTATTGAATTCCTCATAGCTAGCTATCTCATGCCTTGGTATTATTATTTCTACTAGTATCACGGCTTCCCTACCATAAACGAGAGCATAAGGGGTGTCACTAGTTGTTGTCTGCGGAGTAGTCTGATACGCCCATAAGACCTCAGATTATATATCTGGCCATTTTCCCATAGCTCATTTGAGCTTCTTTTTAATACCTTCCAAGATAGTATAGTTGGTGATTTTGACTTGGACGCTTTCATGGGGGTAATAGGGTGACATTTTTCAACAAGTCTCTCTAAATCGGTGTCCAATTCGGGCGAGTAGTATCCTGCTAGCATAAAACGTCGAATAAGGCTTCGGTACCCGCAGTGTGCCCCAACTTCCTTAGTATGTAGATCACGCAATACTGAAGTAGCCTCTGCTTGATCAAGGAAGCAGTAAGGGTCTTGTTACACTCTTTTGGTATGGGAAATTATCCAAAATAAAATATTTAGCAGCTCATAGTTGAAGTACTCGAGTCGTTGTCTAATTAGACGAGAGAGCGACAAATTTAATATAAAAAAGATAAGGTTATCTCAAATCACTGGTGTTGTCGATTATGTTGATAGTGTCGCTCTAATTGAAAAGTTCTATACTTAGTAGTTACTTCGTGAGGATGAGAGGGTGCTCTCCTAATATGTCGGCCTTGGCTAGGGCATCAGTGGTGGAGTTTTCTATGTGGGGGACTTCGTCGTATATTACCATTACAAATTTGGACTCATAATCCTTGAGCACTACTAAGTAGCCCATGATTCTTTCTTTCTTCATATCATAGGTTCCCCTAGCTTGATTTATAACCAACTGAGAGTCTGAATGAATTCGTAGGAGACAAGCCCCACGTATTACTACCAACTTCATGCCGCAGTGTTATTAGTCACCGGAAAGTTGAAATGGATCTCTTGTCTGACTCTTCTCTCATGTAGGCAGTATGAGAACGACCCCTGCATCGCCTCCAGAAGTGCTTGAAGCCCAATCATCCTCGACGATCCATTCCTAACTCTGTTGCGAGTGATGTATCGCTTGACTTAGGTATCTCTCTAGGCGAGGAAAATCTGTCAGGAAGTGAGCTACAGTCTACCCCTTAATTACATTATGCGGTTCAAAATGAATATTTTATTCCCCGAGATCAATGCTTCACTTAGTCAACCTGCCTGAGGCATTAGGTTTTTGTACCACAGTTTTGAAGGTGAAAAATATTCTGATAGTGAGTGTGCATCCTTAGAAATACAGACCCAATGCGAGATTTTCTAAGTTTAGGTATCTAGTCTCGGTATCGACCAGAATTTCACTCGTATAGTAGATAGGTCGATGAATACCGGTTGGTTCCCTTACAAAAACTGCACTAACAGAAAAATATAAAACATATAAGTATAAGAATAGTGGCTCACCGGCGAGGGGGCAGACACAATTTTTGGCGATGTGAGGTACTTTTTTTTAACTCTATAAAGGCCTTATTTCATTCCTTTGTCCAAGCGAATTTATTAGCCCCTCGAAGAACCTCGAAAAAAGGGTGGTTTTTATCCAAGGCTATAGAAATAAAGCAAGAAAGTGTTGTGAGGCGTACTGTTAGACATCGGACCGCCTTGATATTCTTGAGCGGTGCCATTTGTATGACTGCTTGCAGCGATCCCCTTTTTACTGATTATATAGCCCAATAATTTCCCACCTCTTACCCTTGAAAGAACACTTTATCGGATTCAGCTTCAAATTAAACTGGTGGAAGGAGGTTAAACGTGGTTTGAAGCACCTCAAGTTGTTGTATGCATTTTGACAATCATATCATCGATATAAGCGTCCATATGCTTACCCAAGGGCTCGTTGAAAATATGGTTGACCAGGCGCTGATACGTGGAACCAACATTTTTTAAACCGAATGATATCACAGTGTAACAATATAAACCGCGCTCGGTTTGGAATGATGTATGCTCCTCATATAAAGGATTAAGTCGAATCTGATTATAATCGGAATATGCATCCATAAAACATAGGTATTCATAACCTGAGGCTGAATCCACCCGTTGATCGATGTGAGGTAGGAGGAATGCGTCTTTGTGGCATGCTTGGTTTTAATCAGTGAAGTCAACGCACATGCGCCATCTACCGCTCTTATTTTTTTGCTAATACTGGGTTTACCACCCATACTAGATATCGTGTGCGTCGAATATGAAAAATTTAAGACAACTTAGTCACCTCAACACTGATAAACTCTTTCTTTTCTGCGGAAAATGATCGTTGTCTCTGCCGACCGACTTTGCGTATGAGTCGATAACTAACTAATGTTGGATAATGAAAAAACATCCAAATCCTTCCCAATAGGTTAAGTAACAGTTTCTTAAAAAAGATAATCCAAGTTGTTACCTAATCGTAGAGTGCGTCCTTCTGCTACTAACTCCTTAACTGAATTAGGAGGATCCTCATCTCATTGATCCATCTCTCACGGGTCATCAACGCGATCAGGTGGAGAAGGTGCAATGATTGATCCCTCGTGCACACGATTTCCATTTAATTTCTATCGGAGAGGTTTGGTTGGGTCAACCGCGACTGCATAACACGTCATTGCAGTCCGTTGACTTCCTCTGATCATGTCGACCATATTTCCCATTGGGTACTTGATGCATTATCTGAAAGTACATGGGGTTGTCTCCATCCTATGTAGTCCAGGTCGCCCAATAATCGCATGGTAGAAACTAGAGGCATCTAAGATCATGAACAATGTCTTGAGTTTTTTCTTTATAGCTCCATAACCGACTTTAACCATTAGCTCAAGCTCTCACATGCACTAAGATCCCTTGCCTTCATATCCGACCAAAATTTGGTGGGTAGGATTGTAGGGTGGGACTTTGTGCACGCGATCGTAGTTGTCTTTAAAAATAATATTCGTCGAGCTACCTCCATTTACAAAAACTTAAGTTACCATTGCTCCCCCGATGTCCAGATTCATTGTCAATGCGTCCTCTTGTGACATGCTAAGCCCCTTCAGGTCGTCATCATTAAAAGTAAGGTTCGTTATAGGGTCTCTATAATTATGATACGACGAAGCTTCAACAGTTTGCACTTTGTGGTCGACCCTTGTTATTTTGTTCGACTTTGAGTCATGAACAATCTTGGAGTTTTCTCCTGTAATAGTGAAGAAAGATGGCGAGCTTCCGAGGATACTGGAGACTGTTTTACTGGTTACTTCGGATTGTCCTTCGTTAACAACGCACAGTGATAGCAGAGCGTCAGTCTTTAAGTCGTTGGTTATCTTAGAATTCCTCCAAGCAATGGTAAACAACCACTCTTGTTTTCCAGTATCTACCCGTTAATCTTTGTAGGGCTTGTCATCGGTAACCGAACTGAATGACCTCACTGCTCTTTATCAGTCTCTGAATTTCCTCTATGAGCTGTCAGCATTCGTCAGTTTTATGGTTATGATCATTTTAATAAAAGCAGAAATACCTACTCGATCGCTTAAACCATTGAGCACTCATTACTCACGAGGTCTGGTACTTTGTTCTCCCCTTTATTCTATCATAAATAAGCAAGATGGTATCGATTATCGGGGTGAATTGTCTGGATGGGTTTTCATAGTACGTCGTTCGACGAGTGCTATCTCGTCGAGGCCCTTCATCAGTCTTTTTGCGGTCGAATGTTCTTCCATTTGGATCAGAAGCCTGCCTATCTAGTGATTCCAATTTCCTGGCATCGTCCACTCTGATGAACGTATCTGCTCGGGCTAAAAGATCTCATATGTTTTCATCTGGATATGGGAAAACATTCATAGAGTGGACAAAACATTTAACATAAATTTTCAAAGACTCACCTCACCTTTGATATAAATTCATAATTGAATCTCGCTCATGTTGCAGTTCCTTATTGCCCACGAATCTTACTTTGAACGCTCTCCAGAGGCCGGTAAAATTGTATATGGATCCCTTGGGTAGACTACTAAACCAATCCATTGTGTTACCATTAATAGTCATATAAAGAGCTCGGCAGAGCATAGCATCGTCGGGGTTAAAGGTCATCATCATATTTATAAATTGCTCCAGATGTCTTATAGGTCCCCCGTTCTATCATAGGCTTTCATTATGAAAGATTCGAATTTCCTAGGTAGTTGGGCTTCAAGGATTATTTCCATGAACTGAGACTATTTGAGGACATATGCGGATAACTTCGACCGCACCTAGTTATACTGCACATCCTCGTTCTCCCAAGCCATTTTTGATGCACTGGGTCGTGTTTCATGGTGTGCTTCCTCCTATTTGGAGTGCTTTTTGCCTCTACTTTCGCCTTCTCTTTCTATCCTGTCCTCACGTGTTGAAGATCAATCCATCGGGTTAGCCCAACTAGCATCAGGTCCAGACTGGTGGTTCACCTTGCTAGCTCCCCGTATTTTCATCGTTAGCACGTATAAAGCATCATTCATTCCAAATATGGTCGTGTGCATGGCCTGCTCTCTCACATCTCGCTCATATGCTACCCTAAGTTGTTCCTGTTTCAAGTTCTGGAGTTGTTGTTCCAACCGTTGGGTTGTTCGTAAGGCCGCTGGATTGTCAGTTGTCGTATCATGGTCGCCAGGGACTGTAGCATTTTCTGGTGGCACGATTTTCGTTCCAATCGTGATGGTTGGTTGTCCTTCCTAGAGTGTGACGTCGACGTGAATTGCTTCAGCCATATCGGGGTTGGTGACCGTGATAGGAAGTTGCTGATCTTGCCTTACCGGCGGGTTCGTCGCTGCTTTCAGATGAACTGTTACTCCGCTTTACTCTGGAATATCTCTCTCAATCCTTGACCTAGTTACTACCATGGTTAATAAATCTTATTGCTAAGTGTTTTTCGTTCCCACATATGAAGCCAAATTTGTTATGGGAAATTATAACAAAGATAATTCCAAGTGGTCAATTTATTAAGCAGAGAAGATAAGTTACATGATGTTTAGGTTTGTCTCCTATTTATACCTCCCTTGGTAGTTACAAGTAGATATTAGATAGATAACTTTACTAATAATGCACGTAGTTTTACATTTATGATGTGGAACCTAAATCAATGGTCATTACTTTAGTGGGTTGACTGAGTAATCAAAGTTGCTAAACCGTTTTATTATATGTCCTTTTGAAAGTGGGCCTCGGTCGTTTTGATCCGCGCTATAAGCAGAGCAGTGCTCCATTTTCTATTCTTCTGCTAAGTTTTGAAATTTACTCAGCTCTATCTTGGGTTGGTAAAGGCCTGGTCAATTCTCTTCATTGTCCTTCTTCTACTCTGCTCGGTGAGTTGTCTGCTCAATCTGGCTTTTTCGTTTGCTCCGCTCAATGCGGTGTCTCATTTTCTCTAACTTGTCTTCCCCATCATACGTCGTTCAATGTCGTTGTTTATTTGATTATTCTTCTTTTGTCTTGCCTTTATGCATATGCCTCTCGGTTAGGCCTCGGTATCATTACCTATTTCCGTCATCTTTGTTCATAGCTTCAACATGCTCTGTTGTTTGTGATAGCTATCTCAGTTTGCTATTTTACCATGCCTCAGCCATCTCCACTTGTTCGTACATTATCTATTATACTAGTTTGTGATTATCCTTTATCAATGCGCATATCCCGGGTGAGAAAATGAAGAAACTTAATGATAAAGGGACAAATATTGTTATATTGGTGTTAGTGAAACATCCAACCTTATAAATTGTTAATCCATTAACTCAAAAAACTTGTGACAAGTCTAGACGTTGTCTTTGATGAGGAAAAGACTAAGAGTTGGAATGGGAATGAATATACTCAAGTTGTTTTTACAATGATTCTGAAAATGAACCAATTTCAACAACCTTTATGCTTGAAAAATTATAAACAACAACTCCAATAGCTACTAAAACTTTGCCAACAACATCAGAATCTAATAATGCAACAACTCGATCTTTTCCTCGTATTCAAAAAAGACCTGCATGGATGGAAGTCCACGAGGTAAATAAGATTGAAGGTCCAATCACTTATTTTACTTTATTTTCATATTGTGATCTTAAAACCTTTGAAAGTGTTGTCAAAGAATAAAAATGAAGAAAGACGATGGATGATGAAATTAATGTCATTGAAAGAAATGATACTTTGGTGTTAACTGATCTTCCAAAATGGCACAAAACCATTGGTATAAAGTGGGTCTTCAAAATAAAAACTAATAAAAATGGTGAAGTTGAAAAGTATAACTCGCATTTGGTAGCTAAGGAATATAAGCAAGAATATGGGATTGACTATACAAATTGTTTTTCTCCCATTTCAAGACATGATACAACCAAATTTGTTATCGCATTGGCGATGCAAAATTCTTGGCATATTTTTCAGCTAGATGTCAAGTATGCATTTTCTCATGGAAACTTGGAAACGTATATTTGTAAAGCAACCTCTTGGTCATATTAAGATTGGAAATGATAATAAAGTGTAAATATAAAAAACATCTACTTATGGCTCAAAACAAGCTCCACGAGCTTGTTATAGTCGTGTTTAGGCTTATTTTTTGAAATAAGGCTTTCGCAAATATCCAGATGTGTACACGTTTTTTAAGAATGAAGATAAAGGGATTGCTTATTGTTTGCTTATATCTAGACGATCTCATACTTACTGGTAATTATAGTGTCATGTTTAAAGAATTCAAGAAATCCATGATGATTGAATTTGAAATGTTTGATCTTGGTATGATGCATCATTTATTTGGCATAAAAGTAGTGCAATAATCTAATAGGACATTTATTTCTCAAAAGAAGTATGTGCATGATGTTGTAGACAGGTTTCAAGTGAAGGATTGCAATCTTGTAAGCACTCAACTAAGTTTGGCTTGAAGTTAAATAAATATCATGAAGGGAAGAAGGTAGACAACACATTTTTGGTAATCTAATATATTTAACTTCAACAAGACCATACATAATGTATTATGTGAGCTTAATAAGTAGATTCATAGAGAATCCAACATAAATGCATTTGTTAGCTGCCAAGAGATTCTTTCGTTACTTGCAAGAAGCTAGAAATTTTGGGTTCTTCTACAAGAAGGGTGAAAAATTAAACTGTTTGGTTTTAGTGACAGTGAGTATGCAAGAGATCAAGATAATAGAAGGAGTACTCCAGGCTATGTTTTTATGTTGAGCACAATGACTATTTCATGGTCTTCTAAGAAGCAACAAATTTTCACATTATCAAATACAGAAGATTAATTAATTGTTGCAACAATTTGTGTTTGTCAAGCTGCCTCTCTTAGAAGAATTCTTGAAGAACTTCAGTTCAAGCAAGTGGGAGCTACTACAATTTTTTTGTGATAGCAGTTCAACAATCAAACTCTCCAAAAATCCTGTGCTAACAGAAGAAGCAACCATATTGATGTGAAATATTATTTTTTAAGAGATATGAGTAATGATAGATCAAATTGTTTTATTGCCAGATTGAAGAGCAAGTTGCAGATATACAGACCAAGCCCTCTCAAGTTAGCTATATTTGTAAAATTGCATGGTCTACTTGGAGTTTATACACGTGTTGCTCTAAAAGAGGAATTCGTAAAGGATTAATTCTTTCTTTTAAAATTATATCTACATATTTCAGTTTAAGAAAAAATGTTAATGTTTAAATATTTTATTTTATATTTATCTCCATTGAAAACTCTTTAATGGATTAGACCAAGTTTTTAAAAATTTCATATTTGACTTGTAGAATTTAATAAGCATGTAAAGTTTATAGACTCTTTCTTTTTATCAATTGATATTGTCTAATATTCATACAGTTTTTCTCTCTTACCGAGCTAACATTGTTAACATTTTTTTACTAAAAAAATGTTTTAATTAAATATTCGTTGTCCCTTATTAATAATTTATTGTTCGATCATTTTCATCTTTTTTTAACTAATTTTTTCAATATAATTTTTTTTGAATATTTAAAATAGATGGAGAGAAACTAAAATGGTTGATATCTAAAGTATTGGATATAAATATTCAGATGAACTTTAATCTTTTTAGATAATTAATACTTTTTTAAATGAAATATAATAAAAAAAAATATGTTGACTTATTAATTTAGAAAAAAAGATACTCCTACAAAACTTATTCTGAAAGTCTGCCGATCCATTATGCACATTAGCAATGTTATCAAGTGCTGTAGTTGACTAAATGGCTATTCAAATGTCAAATCGATGACATATTTTGAGATCGACCAGACAATATAATGGCCATTTATGAAGTAGCTTGTGTTCGCGATGTAAATGGAACACGAATTTCGAACAACCATTGATTGACCAGACAATATAATGGCCATTTGAGATGTAGCTTGTTGTCTCGATGTAAATGGAACACGAATTTCGAACAACTTTTGATTAAGACTTTTGAAGATGATCCATTATAGTACCTTATCAGGTTTTTTATGTTTTGTCGTTTGTTTATTATTTCTCAATAGTGTTGTATATGTTTAATCGCTGTATATACGTTTTAGTGTTTAAGGACGGATATTTCATGGCACTATGAGTAAAATTTTCATTTAATCATTTAGTTTTTTTCAATTTTCGTCAATAATATTTATTTATATAAATTTAAATATTATTAACAAAAAATTAGAAATGTATTATTTAATATATATATATATATATATATATATATATATATATATATATATAATTTTATTGTTTAAATTATCACACAAATGAGATCGTGAATAATTGAATGCATAGACTAAACATTCAAAATTCTAAAATATAGAAATTACTTTCATTATATTATATTATATATATATATATATATATATATATATATATATATATATATATATATATAACAACCCTAATGTGATGCAATATATAAAAAGAGTAACGAAGTTTTTATCCAAAAGTTTAAATCCATTGATATTTAATTTTTATTTTTTTTGTTAAATAAAAATATTTTATTACTTCAGACTAAATTGAGAGTTACAGAATAGTTTGTTTGAAATTGCAAAAAGAATAAGAAATAGAGGGCTAAATACAAATAGCCCTAATCAAAATAACAGAAGACTAGAGGTCGTCTTCTTCGTCGAGCAAAACAAAACAATGCTTTCAAACTTAGAAGCTTGCAATTCTTCAAACCAAAGTCAATGAAAAGACTCAAAAATCGGGGCATTTAACCAGGATCGATTTACCCGACTCCAAGGCTTTCCAATGTTGTGATAGCCAGAAGAGAATTTGGGGCGTTATAGCCCGTGAAGCTTTGGTCTTTTCTGCATGTAAGAACCCACTTCGCTATCCAGTCAGAAGCCTGATTCTGGGTTCTGGAGATGTGATGAAGAGTCATATGAGGGTGGATAAGGCTTTTACAGCCGGTAATGGTTGAATCGAGAAATGAAGCAGCAATCCCAGAGGCCAGGATATTGATTAGAGTCATGCAGTCTCATTCTACATCAACATCCTTTCAGTTATTGTGCTTACAAAGGATTAGACCTTCAATAAGGGATTTGCATTCAGCTAAGAAAGGGTTCAATTTCCCGAGCAAGCAACCATTGCCAAGCACAATGTCGCCACTGTCATTTGGATTCTTCGGTCGAGCTACAAGCGTCATCAACATTAAACTTGAGTCTGCCAGGGTTGGGAGCCATCCACTTCAGGTAACTGGGTTTCTTCCTTCTGTTGTTTATACTTCTGCACCCCATATATTCTCATGCATTAGTGACATTATACCAGTGTTTAACAGAAAGTGAATATTCATGTCCATCCCCGTAATGATTCTAGTAACCTTATCAATGACACTCTTGACAGTGTCATGAATGTCTTTGAACTTCGAGCAGTTTCTATTATACCAGATTGTCCAACAAATGATTTGAGGGACAACCTATGTAACATGAAACTTGCTCTTAGAGAACCAGAATCAAGTGCGTAGGATGTGATTAAGAGACATGAAACGCTTCAAGTTAATTCTGAAAAGACAGCCAAAATAGTTCCATAAATTCCAGGCAAAGTTGCAGTTGACGAAGAGATGGTTTTTCTCTTCACAACTACAATAGAACTGACATTTGGAAACAATGATCATATGTATTTCTAAAAGAATATTGTCAATAGGAATGTAGTTATTAACAAGTTTCCAACATAGGAAAGAAAACTTTTTAGGAATGAGATGGTTCCAAATTTTTCTAAAAAAGTTAGATTTGTTGTTCTTAGTTCTGATAAAATCCCACGTTAGGTTAGTATTGAAACTATGATCATTAGAACTTCCAGACCAACTTGTCATCCTGGTCAGGGATGATCTTGAAGCAGTTAATTTGGTTAACTCTATCTTGAGAAAGAAAATACAGAAGAGTAGTGTTGTCCCATTTGTTGTCTTTCCAGAAAAACTTCACATTAGCATTAAGAAACCATCTATCAGGGCTAGCATCATTTAAGAGAGGAGGCATATTATGTCACTCATCAAACAAAAAATGCATAGAGCCATTGCATAGGATCCATTTAAGATCTATGTCAGCAAAATCTTTAATGTTATGAAGTCTCTTTCATACAATTGAGTCAGTGATTTTGTAGGAAGCTTTTAAGGGATTAATGTTAGGACAATATGTACTATACATTAACTCCGCCCAAAGGCAATTCTTCTTTCTAAATAAAAACCATAGTTTTTGGGAGAAGGTGTGTTGAATATCAACAAGTTTTTTGGTATTCAATCCACCTTCATCAAATGGTTTACAAAACTTATCCCAGGAAGTCCAGTGAATACATTTATCATTATAATTAGACCTCCAGAGAAATCTGTTGAAACATAACTCTATCTTGCTGATAATAGAGTTAGGAAGGAAACTATTGTGCATCCAATAGAAGATAATATGGAATAAGACTGAATTCATAAGAGATAGTATGCCTCCAAAGGATAGCTGATTCATATCCCATTCATTAATTTTATTATGAATTTACTCAAGAAGAGGCATAAAATTCTTCCCTTTGTTGTTTCCACAGATGGTTATGCCCAGATAATTGAATGGAGGGGAATCAACATTGAAGTAAGTAAGCATTTTCAGTCTGGCTTCTGGTTTGAGCAGCTTTGGTTGAGGTAATGATTTTTGTTTTTTCTTTATTAATAGCTTGCCCAGACACTTACTAATATTGTTCTAGCAGGTAGCTCAACTTATTAATGGAGGATGAAGCCTGTTTGTGAAGATGAGGATGTCATCAGCAAAGGACAAGCTTGACACCAGGTAATTTGCTTTCACATTAAATTTTAAGCTACTGTTAAATTTGAATTTTTTTAAAAATCCCTCTAATGAGTACTTCCTCAGCAAGAATGAAAAGGCTGGGAGACGGTGGATCTCCCTGCATTAGCCCTTTCTTCTGATGAAAGTAACCCCACTAGATCCATTAATAAGAATACAGACCATAACGTTAGAGATCATTCTTCTAATGAGACATATAAAATCATTAGAGCACCCAAAGCAGTCCAGGACTTTGAGAATAAAGGCATGAGACATTATGTCGAATGCTTTAGACATATCTAGCTGGATCATAATATTCCCTTTATTAGGTTTTCTATTAATGTTATGAACTAATTTCTTAGCAATGATAATGTTTTCATTAATAAGTCTTTTCTTCACAAAGGCCCCTTGAGTGTTTGATATAAGGTTAGGCAGAATATTAGACAGTATATTGTTGACTAAGTTAGACAGTACTCTATTAAATATAGAACAAAGACTTATGAGTCTTAAGTTGCTCCAACCAGTAAGGTTAGAGCCTTTAGGGATAAGACAAATCCCAGTGGCAAACACCCCTTTAGGAATATTACTTCTCTTAAGGTAGGAATTGAGAGCATTACAAAGATCAAAATGAATAATTTCCCAACAGGTTTTAAAGAAAAAAGTGTTAAACCCATCAGTGTCAGCTACACTCTCATTCTTCATTGAGTAGATAGTGCTCCAAACCTCATCTTTTGTAGTTGGCTTGAGAATAGTGTGAATAATTTTCAGTAACTATCTTGGGGATGTTAGAAAAAATGGGATCCTGCATTTTAAGGTTAAGATCATCATAGATCTTGTAAGAATCAGTAGAAAGAACATATTTAAAGAAAATTTCAGCAGACTTAGCTATATCTTCAGGATTCTGGATCCAAATTCCACAATCTTTGATTCCCTTAATAAGGTTTTTGCTTCTTTTCTAAGAGATATAGTTATAAAAAAGCTTGGTGTTGCCATCATTTTATTTTAACCAAGTATTATACAATTTGTGTGTTCAATAAGCCTAAATGTAAACACTGTTAGCTTTAGAAAGGTTGGATTTAGAAGGGTTGTTGTTCTATGTTTGATAAATAATCTCCATGTTGTTTACAGTCTCAGAAGCAGCTTGAGCCTTGTTGAAAATGTTGCCAAAATGCATGTAGTTCCAGTCTATTAGGAACTTCTTAAGTTTCTTCAACTTATAATATAAAATGTTTTTATGACCACCATTACAACCTAGGCTCCAAATCTGCTTAACAATGCTAAGAAAATTATTATCATTAGCCAAGGAATTCAAGAATTTAAAACTACATTTGTTATAGTTAGGAAGAATATTGGAATTCTTAGAGAGAGATGAGAAGAGGGCCATGGTCAGAACAAGTTCTGACCATGTGAAAAACCTGGAGATTGTTGAATGTAGGGATTATGTTGTTGTTGATTAGAGCTCTGTCTAATCTTTTTCAACGATGGTTTTTGTTACATGTATATATTGAGCCCACATATCCAGTGTATTCCAAATTACAGAGCCTGATGGCTTCAGTGAAGTTATCAGAGCTAGTTTCATCAAAGGTAGAACAACCAAGCTTGTCTTCGGAGCTAGTGATGGCGTTGAAATCACCAGCAGCAATCCAAGGGAGATCTTTACTAGCAATAGTTTGCATCTGATTCCAGAGATCCACTCCAAGGGACCTTTGGTTCTTAGCATAAACAGAGGTAAATTTAAAATTGACGTTAGGCTAGATAACATCCATGTGCAAAAACTGCTCGTGGTCCATGATGACACTGATATTAACCTCATCACTGCAAAAAAAAACCCAAACTTTATTAGAGCTATTGGTAGCATAATTTTTCAAACCAATCATCATAGAAATACTGTCAATCTTCTCAACCTTAGCCATAGGCTCTTGTATAGCTATAATCTTAATCTTATCAGATTTAATCATAGATATTAGCCTTAACAAGGTTGGCTTATTGTTGATCCCATAGGCATTCCATCTAGCTATCTTTATCATTGTTTGATAAAGACTTGTGTTGTTTTCTCCCTCTTTTTAATAGAGAGTTGATAGTAAATGTGTTGATATTTTTACCTCTGCTTGCAGATTTAAGTTTGTTGTTGATGATAACATTGAAGTCTTGACCCGTAGAGTTGTTTCGTGGAGTAACATTGCTACTACCAATATTTTCATATTGTGGAGACAAAGAGATATCTTCATGCTGATTCTGAAGGCTACATTGCGCATAGTCTTGATCCAGTCTCTGAAGAGCACCGATAATTTCAGGATATTCTTTTGAAAAGTTACCAGTTTTTTCGGAACCAAGATTAATATTGTCTTTATCAGTAGAGCTTCTAGCCTGAGAATCAGAAACTTGATCATTTGTTGTAATTATGGATTTTATCTTTCTTTTGTATACCTTACTGAATGTTTGATATTGTTTAATCTTGGATGTATGAACATTGGTTGATGTTTCTTTAATCGAATCAGTTAGATTATTAGCATTGTCATTTTGTTTAGCAACTTTTCCACATTCTTTATCTTCTTTAACCATTGAATCCATATTTTTGCATTCATGCATTTTGTGTCCTAAATGAAAACAGCCATTGGAGTAGCTTGGAGCGTTTTTGTAACTTATCCCAATCCAGCAACCGTAGTTATCCTCAAAGCCAACCCACATGCTTCGTTTTAAACTTTTCGAAACATCAATTTCCACTCGAGCGTAGCATGCATTGCTACTGGCTCTGTTGGAATCAGGGACAATCGTTACGTAAGTTATACCAAGAGAGGAAGCCAGATTATTAATAATAGAGGCGTTGTACATAAATTCTGGTAACGTTCCGAACCGGACCCAAAGAAGAACTAAAGGCTTATCAACGTTTTTGTTAAAGTTAGGGCACCATTTGATAATTCTCATTGTTTTGCAATCTACATTCCACAGGCATTTAGACCAAATGGAGCAGATGTATTCCTTCAAACAAAATTCCATCAGAATGTGTCTCGAGTCCAGAGTAATAAGGCTGTCAGAACTTTTGAATTTGAATGAATCAACGAAGCTGCTCGTAGAAGATCTATCCGGTATACCATTGTTGAACTTCCCGATTAGACTAATTCGAGATTGCTGCAACAGAAGATCTTTTGTTTCTTTAGAGTATTAGATCGTAATATGATCTTCTGTTTCTTTAACTAACTCATGTGTTGTTTCAGAAAACAGAGGTTTCGGTTTAACGATTTCAACAAACGATTTCTTGGATAGTTTTTCGATATTGATTTCGTTGTTGTTTTGAAGAGCTAAGAAATCTTCATTTCGTAATACCACTTTTTTTGTTTGATTCATGATGATAAATTCAATACAGAAGCGCTGCAAAGTTGAAACAGAGTCGCAAAAACAAAGATTGCCATGAGGCAATCAAGAATGAATCTAAACAACGATAAGACGGACGAGCAGCATCGGAAGAGAAGCAAGAGTCGTCTGGGCGGCGAGCAGCAGCTCTCGGAGGACACAAACGAATTATTCAAGCCCCTGACTTGGACCTTGATATTTAACTTTTAAATACTTATATTTATTTTATTTTAAAACTAAACCGGAATAATAATATATGTACAAATTAGATTAACTTGAATATAAATTTAAATAAAAATTATTCTGTAATAGTTAAAATGGATTTTATAAAATAATAAACTCTAATTTTATAAAAAATCTCGTTATGAAGTTCATGAAGCTAATAATTAAATATTAACTGCTAAACCGAAAGTTATTTATAAGACCAATAGTTGTATTTAGTCAATTTTTTATTAAATAAAATATATTTAAAAATTTAGACATAATGAAATTTTTTGCATTTGTTTATTCTTTAAAATGATTTAATTTTTTTAGAACAAAGTATATACTATATATTTTATTTTAAACTAGTAATTAATAATAATTTGTTTAAATAATATATTTATTTTTAAAAACAATACTACATTTATACCAATTTGTATTTAATTATAAATTAATATTTTAATAAAAATATGTTAAATAAATTATCAAAATAATAATTATTATATTCGATATAAAATGTACAAACATTATTTGTTCTCACATAATAATTAAAATGAAAAACGCCCGTCGCACGAATTTTTGCAATTTTTAAGTATTTTTTGGAAGCTACTTTATGCTACAAGGATGAATCGTTTATAAAAAATAAACATATTATAGTATATATGGAGGAAGACGTTAGTGATTCAATTTCAGATAATTTTTTTATAAGTTAGTTTGGTCATTCTCAATTCAACACATTCATGGAATGCGCTTTGAATTATCATAACAATATAGTAAAAAGCAAAAATTAGTACAAATGCAAGCAAATATAGTAGGGATATGAATTTGAAAGATATCGATGATAGTCCTATACTTAATTGTTTGCTTCAATCAAAGCTAGTCACATATTCTATATATATTTTGGTGAGGTTTATTTCTATCTGAGGGTAAGTTTGTAATTTTTGTTTAGAGTTTGTGGAAGTTTGCAAGTATTTAATATTTGAGTAGAGAGTAGAGGAGAATTAAGCAGCCTCGTTGTATTTAATTTTCATTTTACCCTCATTTAATGTTGGTGGTTGGGTATTTATACCCTTACGTTTGGGCTTTATGGGCTGTCGGGTCATGTTTAATGGACCCGAGTCAAGTTTAAGGAACCATGAGCTCTTAGTAGGAGAGCAGGCAGCTTAGTCAAGAAGTGATTAGGTTTTTAAATACTTTAGTCATTGTTCGAACAATCAAATGGATGAGGGTTCGAACTGCCCTGTCCGGTTAGATGGTCTCTGTCCGAACTGTCCCTGTCCGAAGAGGTAACAGAATCCGGACTCATCAGTAGCCCCTTTTTTAGGTGTTTGTTCAAATAACCTTTGTCAAAACCTGAAAAAGAGTCCGTTGTCAGTGGCAGTTTTATCCGGACAGATCTTCCGAATTATGTCATGGTTTTATCCGGAGTGAAAAAGTTCTTTGAATCTAAACGGTTTTTTGCCAAGGTTCGTGGGACATGTGTCACTCTTTGCTTGGTTGCTTTAGCCGTTTTTTCACCTTGGATTTCGCACCCACCTTCTCTGAAAAGCAACTTCTTCATTAATGAAGGTGACATCAGCGCCGTCTTTTAATCATTGCTAATCTTTTCGAATTCTCCTAGGAATCAAGGCTTCTTTTTTAGGTTTACTGTGTTTTACCATTACTTTCGTTTTTATTTTGATAATCTTCAGAGCTTTCTCTCTCAAACAAAAGTTCTTGTTTAGGTCGTTTATGTTCACGGCAAGGAATGCTCTGATCAAAGGTGGGTGACGCAATCTATCTGAACTAGAAAAAGCACAAAAAGTCGAGAGGGAAAGCCGCATTGCAGCGGGCTTACCCATTTCTCCCATCGACAAACCAGCATTCTCAGCCACAGAGTCTGACTAGGGTTCTTCCTCCACAAAGGGTGTCAAACTGAAGAGGTTGTTTCAAACCAATCTTTCCCATATCATCTCGGGTTCTTCGGTTCAAGAGTCAGAACCCACAGTTGAGCCAGGTTTAACAGTTACCAGTTTTAAAAAACCCTCCCCATTCTTAGCCATGGGGTCAGATGCTGAAACTTCTCCTCACAAGCTGGTTGATCGAAGAAAAGGCCGGCTGGTCAAAGGGCAGGCTTCCAAGAGCACTCCTTCGAAATTGGGGGCTAAGGACAGCAGTGCAGGGTCAGAGGTACCCATTAAAGCACCCAGGTATAGGCTGTCCGGTCCGGAGGCCACTGGCTCAAGTCCCCGAAGAGAAACGTCTACATCAGAACCCCGACCGGAGGCTAGGATCCAGGAGAGTACTGAAGCTCATCAGTCCAGAAGTCAGGCTGATCCAACTCCAAACCTCCCCCTCACAACAACAACCGAAAATCCTTCCTCAATCATGGAGGAAATAACGGAGGACTCCATCGAAGAGGCTCCATTCGAGTCCAAACCATCCAGAGAGACTAGTGGTGCTGCTGCTGCCCAAAAGGATAAAGGCAAGGAAAAGCTATGCTTAAGGCATCCGGATCTGCCAGAGTGTCTTGAAGGAAAAGTGGGACCTTGTTTCCACAAGGTCAATGTTAAATATCTTCTTGCCCTGCAAAAGATCAATTACGCTTTCATCCATACAGCTGAGTTGGGTCGGATGCGCACAAAGTGCGGGATTCCGGAGAATGTGAAGATAAGAATCCCTATAGATCCTGAAACCCCCCATGGATTGTAAACTCAGTGAAGTAGTCATCTTCACCGAGCTCTTTAACTGGGTTTAATATTCCTCTTGGATCCGAAAATAGTGCGGTATTTCCATCTCATCAAGCTCTGTCCCAGTCAATTAAGCCCCAATGCCTGGTACACACTTATGGCCTGCATCATGGCCTCCAGGCTCTCCGGGATTCCCCTACCAATGGAGGAGTTCGCAGCTGTGACCAGTCTCTGCAGGAACCACCACATTCCCTTCTATCACTTCAACATGGGTGATGATTATAAAGCAGTGGACGATCTGCTTGAGTCGGAGAGAAACTGGAGGACCCAATTCCTATATGTAAGTGGTGCTTGGGAGAACGGGAGGAAAATTAAAGCCAGAGTCAATCCAAGTCTTCTCACCAGCAGATGGAGGAGTGATCGTAAGGCTCCTACTTTATATTCTTTTTTTTTGCTTTTATCGAATTTGCTTAAACTGACTTTTCTTATCTTTTTTCTTAGCAGTGCTGCCCAAAGACTTTAGTGACTACCTAAAGGTCGGACAGGTTACTTGCACCAAGATCAACACTTGGGCTTCTGAGAAATGGGGAAACCGGTTTCACGATGCTTTCACAGGAGGCAACTTGGCAAGGTCTCACCTCTGGAATACTACTGGTCGGAGGGACCTGACCTGGGAGGAACTCACTACCCCACCCCCTCCGGATGTAATCCTGAAGAGAACACACAAACCGGACGGATCACTTTACTTTCCAGGCCGGGCGAAGGCCCCAAGTAAGATGAAGGGCAAGAAGAAGAAGGGCAAGAATGTGGTAGGTGAAGCTAATCCTGCCGAGGTGGAGGAGGCTATTCCAACAAATCCAGAGGGGCCAGCCCCAAGCCATATTGATGTTGCTCTTTTAGAAGTGGTAGATCACGAGAGTGTTAAGGAAGATGCTCGATCCCCAAAGCCCCCAAAAGCTCCCAAAAGAGACCGAAAACGGGGAGCGGAGAGCATGGATATGGAGGCTAAGAAGAAAAAGACCTCTAGAGGTGATGAACTTTCTCTCCGACCTCCAGAGCCTCTCCCCGCTGTAGATCCTACTGATCTAACACAGGAAGAGGAGATCCCTGGTGATTTTCAAACCGATGAGGTTGGAGGAGGAGGTCTGAGCATTTATGGGGTTGACATCACCGGTTTAGATGGGCTTGGTGACTACTTTGCCAACCTCCCCAGAGATGATTTTGTTTGGCCTTACCTCCCTCCGAGTACTTCGAACACTGTCACTTTTAATGGTAAGACTTTTACTGTTTCAAGTGAAAGGGATATTTTAGCTCACTCTATATTAAGTAGTGTTCAGCCGGTGCTTGTGTTGGAGAAGCAAGTTCGAAGTCAGGCAGATACTATCAAAGATCTCAAGTCTGACAAAGAGAGACTGTCCGATGATCTTCTTACTGCCACTCAACATGCTGACATTCTAAAAGGGGAGAACGAGGAGCTGAAAAAGAACCAAGAGGGGTGGACCACCAAAGTTGCTACTCTAGAAGATACTATCAAGGAGCTCCGGGAGAAGCTGTCCGGAGTAGAGAAAGATCTCACCTCTTCAAAAGAGGAGGCCAAGGCCAAGGATCAAGTCATTCACAACTTGACAAATGACAAGATTGCGCTTGAGAACACAGTGTCCAAGGCTGCAGAGGAGAAAGCTGATCTGCTAAGGGAGCAGGAGGCCAAAATCCAGGCCAAGATCGATGATTATGCCAACAACGTAATAGACACTCAAGATCAAATGTATGCCAAGGTGAAATCGGACATGGTCCTGCTCTTCCACGAGAAGTTCCCGAAGAGGAACCTGGGAGATTTGTGCCTTCACGTAGAGTACGAAGACCTTCCCTTCCACACCATGGCTGATGGAGACTTGCATGATTATTCCAGTGCTTCCTCTTCTGACGAAGCAGAAGAAAATGTCGGGGAGGACCCTCTCGAAGAGAAAGACGATCCCAAAGGGAAGAAGAAGATAAGTGAGGCTGAGCCATCTTCAAAGGCTCAGTCTTAAATTATGAATTATCTTTTTACTTTTATGTTAGCTAAACTAAAGTCCTTGGAAGGCCAAGGCATTTTTTGTTATTGTGTCCGGTATCTGACGGGATAGATCCTTTGCTCTGTTTGACAATTTAAAAGTCCTTGGAAGGCCAACACACTTAATTTATTTTAATGAACATCTTTTTTTTGCACAATTCTCGCATCCTTTCATAGTTTGTTTCAATTCTGGTGGCTAGTGTTTAAATAGCGCTTAGTTATTTCATAAGCATTCTAAAGTGAGAGTGTTTAAATTCTCCGATGTAAAATGTTTAAGTAGTCATCAATCCCTTAATTCAATCCGGATGGTGTGACAAAAAACAAAGTAAAAACACTTCGAATTTTTTAAGAAGGCATCAAATTTTATTAAAAAGCCCAGACACCTCATTAAAACCTCCCCGTGCCACCAGGGTAGGAAATAGTATGCCCCAAATATTTACATGGATTTTAAAACAAGTAAATATTTACACAACTTTTATTCCAAGTACATTCAGAGATGCTCAATATTCCAAGGGTGATTTAAAACCCTTCCATCCTTGTCTTCGAGCCAATATGTTCCAGGTTTAAGCCTTTCAATGACCATATAAGGTCCTTCCCAAGTTGGGGCCAGTTTGCCTAGTAGCTTCTCTTTAGTGTGTAAGAATACTTTTCTCAATACCTTGTCCCCCAGCTGGAAATCCCTTCTTTTAATTCTAGCAGCAAACCTGCTTCTCATCAAACCTTGATAGTGTGCAGCTCTAAGGTGAGCCTTAACTCGTCTTTCCTCTATTAGGTCGAGCTGACCTCTGATTGCCACTTTGTTAGCGTGTTCGGAGAAGTTGTGAACCCGAAATGATGGGAGAGTTGCTTCTATGGGAGCTATTGCATCCATCCCATAGACCAAGGCAAAGGGTGACTCCTGTGTTGCAGCCCCAAGTGTAGTCCGGTAGGCCCACAAGACCTCTTGCAAATAACTAGGCCACTTCCCACCAGCCCCTTCCAAATTCTTCTTTAAACCAGACAGTATAGTTCTGTTAGCCACTTCAACTTGTCCATTTGCTTGTGGGTGGAAAGGTGAAGAGAAACAATGTTGTATACCCCTAGAGGCACAGAAACTCTCCATTTCTCTATTGTCGAACTATGGCCCGTTGTCTGTCGTTATTTTTTGTGGAACACCAAATCTGCAACAGATGTTGGATAAAATGAATTTTATGACAGCTTTTGATGTTGTAGCTGCCAAGGGGGCTGCTTTAATCCACTTCGAAAAGTAATCTATAGCAACAATTATTGTTCTGCGCCCTCCGGACGCCATGGGAAGAGGTCCCACCAAATCCAACCCCCATCGAGCAAAAGGTATAGGCTCAGAAATTGAATCTAAAGGGATGGTCGGGACATGAATTTCATTGCTATATCTTTGGCATGGATCACACCTTCTCACCAGTTCCTTAGCATCCTGCATTATAGAGGGTCAATAATAGCCAGCCAGTAAAAATATCCGTGTTAGAGCCCTGAATCCACAGTGAGCTGATCCCTCACCATCATGCAATTCAGAGAGGACCACTTGAGACTTATCATCTCCCAAACATCGCAAAAGAGGTTTACTGTAAGACTTCTTATACAAAACGTCTCTTAGTATGATAAAACCATGAGCTTTGTGCTTCATTTTTCTTGCTAGTGCTTTATCCGGAGGCAGGATGCCATCGGAGAGATACTGCATGAGAGGAAATCTCTAGTCTTGTGGTTGTTTTATCTGTACTTCGAAAATTTCTTCCTCTTTACCGATGTTATGTTGAATGGAAGGGCTCTCCAGCACATGGATCCAAGGATATGACTCAGTGTAGGCTATGGTTGCCAATGAATCTGCTAGTTCTTTCTCTGCCCGGGGTATATGCTCCTCAACAACTCTTTTGAACTTAAGAGCCTCATTTTTAAGAAGAAGCAAGTACTTCACGAGTTCCTCCTTTTTTGCCTCAGATTGTCCTTGTGCATGGTGGATAAGAAGCTGAGAGTCACTCATCAGCTTGACCCTTTTGGCCCCATATATACAAGCTAACTTTAATCCAGCTATAGCTGCTTCGTATTCGGACTCATTGTTAGAAGCTTTGAAAGCAAAACATATAGCCTGGTACATTTTGTCACCATATGGAGAAGTCAAACACACCCCTGCACCACACCCCATAGTACTGGACCCACCATCCGTCCGGATGACCCAGACCTTTTTGTCTTTCATCTCAGTGGTCTGCTCCGAATCCCTATCAGAGTGGAATTCAACTAAAAAGTCAGCCACAGCTTGGGCTTTGACTGCTGTTCGAGGAGAAAAATCAATATCGAAGTCCCCCAATTCCACTGACCACTTAGTCATTCTACTTGAAATGTCTGCCTTTTGGAGAATATTCTTTAAGGGAAAATATGTTCGGACGACAATAGGATGAGCCTGGAAATAAGGCCTCATCTTCCTGGCAGTAATCACCAAGGCCAACGCTAACTTTTCGAGTTTCAAATAACGTTTTTCTGCATCTATCAAGCTCTTGGTGATGTAGTACACCGGATGGGGGTAATTATCTACCTCTCTTACCAATACAGCACTGATGGCACAACTTGAGACTGCCAAGTATATGAAGAGTGTTTCTCCATCAACAGGTTTAAATAAAGTCTTAGGGGAGGACAAATGTTTCTTAATTTCATTGAAGGCCTCATCGCACTGTGGAGTCCAGTCAAATCCCTTTGCACCCTTTAGAGTTTGGAAAAACGGGGCACATCTGTCCGAAGATCTTGAGATGAATCGATTTAAAGCAGCCAACCTCCCTGTCAACCGTTGTACTTCCTTAAAATTCCGAGGAGGCTCCATTTGGAACATAGCATTAAGTTGGTCCGGATCGGGCTGTATCCCTTGCTCACTTATTATGTAACCCAAGAACTTTCCGGACTGTACTCCGAACACACATTTTTCTGGATTTAGCTTCAAATTCACTTTTACCAAGTTGGCAAAAGTTTCTTGGAGGTCTGCCAAGTGCAGCTGCCCATCCACACTTTTCACCATCATGTCATCAATGTATACTTCCATGTTTCTTCCAATTTGACCAGCAAAGGCTTTGTTCACCAATCTCTGATAAGTAGCCCCAGCATTTTTCAATCCGAATGGCATCACCTTGTAGCAATGAAGACCCCTGTCAGTGACAAACATGGTATGCTCCTGATCGTTTGGGTCTACTTGAATTTGATTGTACCCGGAGAAAGCATCCATAAAAGAAAGTAGTTTATTCCCAGAAGTGGAGTCTACTAGCTGATCAATCCGGGGGACCGGATATAAATCTTTTGGGCAAGCCCTATTGAGATCTGTGAAGTCAATGCACATACGCCACTTGCCATTTTTCTTTTTCACCAAGACCGGTTTGGCAGTCCATAAAGGATATTGAGACTCCTTTATATGCCCCATTTTTTTGAGCCTGTCAACTTCTTGAACAATAACATCAGCCTTTTCCTTAGAAAAAGCCCTTCTCTTTTGTACCACAGGTGCTATGTCTCTCCAGATGGATAGGTGATGTGATATAATGTCTGGTGGAACCCCTGTTATATCAGCATTGCAACATGCTGATGGTCTTTTAAAAACTTCAACATTCTATTCTTCAGTTCGGACGACATTTTGGACCCTATCTTAAAACTTTTTCCTTCTTCTAAAGAATGTATTTCAACTTCTTCAACTGGTATCAACACTCCAGGGGTCTCTCTGGGGTCATCAATTTCACCCTCACCCCCAGAAAGCCCCTCAAATTGTTATTTTTCGTTGATACGAACTGCCCCCAACGTTCGTGGAGCCAGAGCTATAGCATAACACTCTCTTGTAACCTTTTGACTGCTTCGGACAACTCCCACTTGTCCTTGAACAACATATTTCAAACATTGGTGGACTGTAGAGGCCACTGCATGCATTCTAGAGAGCCAAGACCTCCCTAAAATAGCATTATAACAAGTGGGATAATCCACCAGAATAAAAAGTATCCTGACCATCTTCTTAAAAGGGACCTTGCCCAACAAAACTTCTTCTTCGAACTCCCCGATCTCTGCTGAGCTCCCAGTGAAGCCCACAATTGCTCTGTCCGAACGCTGAATTACGGCTGGATTTTTCGTCTTTTTTTAAGTGGTTAAGAAGAGGATATTGGCTGAGCTTCCAGTATCCACCAAGATTCCTCTTATGTCATTGCCCCCAATGGATGCTCCTATGACAACAGCATCTTCATGAGGGCCAGCTATATCTCTTAAGTCATCTTTATCAAAAACAATGAAGGGGAATAGAATTTTTGACTGATAGGAGGTCATGCCCCCTTCTAGCTGGGTGGCTAAAGTATGAACATGCCTCTTCCTCGAAGAAGCAGTAGGAGCTGTCATAGTATCCCCTCCGAAAATTGTAAGTGACCCAAAAAACTTAATGAGCCCGGAGACAGTTTTATAACGTTCTTCAATGGCACCTACTCTATTTCGAGTTGGATCGGGATCCAGGTATTCTGATTCAATATCAAATCTTTCGATTATTCCCATAGCCCCCTCCGGAGCAGCATTGCTCGGACCAACCCGGTGAGTATTGTCAGACCTATTTCCTCCTTTACTTTTGACATATGCCCCCAGCTTTCCTCTTTCAATCAAGTTCTGAACCTCTTGTTTCAAGGCTATACAATCGTCAGTGGTATGGCCAGTATCATTATGGTACTGGCAGAAAGAGTTGTTACGATGTTCCCTAGGGGATTGCAGTGCAGCCGGTTTTCTATAGTGCACTTCTTCCTTTGTTTTATCATAGATGGTGGCCACATTTTCTTTCAATTCTGCAAACCACTCTGGTTGGACCCAAGGCCCCCTCTTATTTCTAGATTGTTGACTCTGGGCAGGTGCAGCTGGCTGAGATTGAGCTTTGGCCCTGTTATGTGCATGTCCGGTTTCCCTTGCCTTGTTCCCGGACTGATTCTGGTTAGGGTTTGGTGCAACCGGGGCAGACCTCACCTGCCTGCGCACCCTAGTTTTCTTCGTTTCATCGACATTGATCTGCTTTCCAACTTGATTCAGCAAACCTCCCCAAGTCATGGCTTTCTTTTTGGTCACCGAATCAACCAAATTTCCAGGGTTCAAGCCCTGTCTCAAGGATGCTATTGCTACTTGCTCGAAACAATCAGCCAATCCATTTTTGGTGTTTACAAAATGACTTATGTATTCCTTTAATGACTTGTTTGGCTCTTGGGCACAATGGATTATTGTGTCCCCATTACCCTTCAACTCTTTACTCCCAACAAACTGCTTTCGAAAGGCCACCCAAAAGGTATCAAAATTCTTGATACAGCTCTGAGGTAGGCTGTTATACCATTTCAGAGCACTCCCCGTAAAGGATTGGGAGAATGCTCTACAGAGTAAATTGTCGTCATCATCAAAGTTCATCATGAAGTTTTTAAATTGCTCCAAATGGTTGTCCGGATCAGTATTGTCATCGTACTTTTCCATTTTAGTGCTATCAAACCTCTTAGGGAGGTTCCCGGACAGAATTTTGGAAGACAATGGAGATTGTCTCCAATTCCGGCCACGAATGAACACAGTATCCTCATTGGGAGTTGCAAAGATACCTAGTTCATCGTGGAAGGCAAAGGGATCCATCAGCATCCGGTCTACATGTCTCCGGCTGTGAGATGATCTTTTGCCTATATGCTTCTTTAATTTCCCATGTCTATCCCTTTTCCTTGAATATTTCTTAATCAACTTTTTCTTCTTTTTGGATCGGCCCTCATCACTGCTGAAGGACAAAGACTCTTCAACTCCTTCCTCATCCGAGGAGCTACCAGAAGACTCTGAGTCTGAGTCAGAACTCTCCACTGGCTTAGACCGATGAGACTTTTTGGAACTGACATGAGTCTTTTTGGAACTTATATGAGTCTTTGAAGGCTCATGTTCTCTAGGGTTATCGGTATGATGAGCAACTAATGCTTTTGACTTATCCTTCATGCCCATCTTAGCCTTTCCTGCCCTCAGAGCTTCTATCTCGCCCTTTAATCTGTCACGCTCCTCGATGATATACTCATCATTTTCACCCACCACTTCAAGCAAGGCTGGTGGTACTTCCAGGGCGTCCGGATTCATTCGGACTGATTTTTCCTGTTGGTTTCGAATGCTTGATTAAGACACCTTTCTCTCCCACTGTGGTCGCCAATTTGGTGAGGTTTATTTCTATCTGAGGGTAAGTTTGTAATTTTTGTTTAGAGTTTGTGGAAGTTTGCAAGTATTTAATATTTGAATAGAGAGTAGAGATAGAATTAAGCATCCTGGTTGTATTTAATTTTCATTACCCTCATTTAATGTTGGTGGTTGGGTATTTATACCCTTACGTTTGGGCTTTATGGGCTGTCGGGTCATGTTTAATGGACCCGGGTCAACTTTAAGGACCCATGAGCTCTTAGTAGGAGAGCAGGCAGCTTAGTCAAGAAGTGATTAGGTTTTTAAATACTTTAGTCCTTGTTCGAACAGTCAAATGGATGAGGGGTTCGAACTGCCCTGTCCGGTTAGATGGTCTCTGTCCAAACTGTCCCTGTCCGAAGAGGTAACAGAATCCGGACTCATCATATTTTACCAAGTTTCATATGATTAATTTGGTCATCTATTACTCTATGGGACAAATGTAAGAAGATCTATTATTAATAAATCATTGTGATTCTATAATATAAAGGTAAGTAGGGTGGATCTCTAAGACCGTTAGGTGGTTGAAATGGATTATTAATTCGATGTTTGAGTCATAAAATCTCACATAAATTGTATGTGATATTTTATGTGATAATTTCAGTTATAGCTTGTGATACATACTTTAATGCAACATATTACATATACCTTAATGCAACATGTTACCTGCTTAGTTGAGGTTGGAGGGAAAATCATTATTGGCTACTTTTGTTCACGCTAAATAAGATTACGATTTACAAGATAAGTGTGGAATAAATTATTATAACTTAGTAAAAATACTTTGATGCATTGGGTGATTTGAGATAACTTTAAATATGGTTAATAAATTCGAACAAAAGTATAGGAAGTATATTTTTTGGTTAGGTTAATTTTACTAAGTTGTTGGTTCAGGCCGATCTTATTGATGTAAATTTTATTAAGACAAGATTTATTTTGTGTAATAATCGTAAAAAATGGTGCTTTAAATTACTACAATAATGCTAGCTAAGTCTTTGTTGGAAACTTATTCACTTGTTGTTTAAAAAGAAGGTCAATAATAAAACATAATTAATATTTTTTGCAAATCCGTCTACTATTGGAATAAGGAAAATTTTATGACATCTACTCGTATGAAATAAGAGTTATTTTCAAATGAACACTTCAATGATCCTTTATTTGAATTAAGAGTTATGAATTAAAATATTTAAACTCTTGCTAAATAGATTAAAGTTAAATTTCAGAGTTGGGTTCCCCTTGATTATGTTTTATCCTCAATACATGTTCACACTTTTTTGGTGTTTTTAGTTCCTAAAACGTTTTTGAGAATGCTTAAGATTGTTATAAAATTTTTTTTCATGTTAGGTAAGAGTAGGTAAAACTAGGTTGTTCGGGACGCTATTATGATACCTATAAAAAATGATGTTGTTATTACTCATTTACTTGCCATTATATAAGCTGTCTTACAAAATGACTTGGAATGTTTTTTAAAATATTATCTTTATGGTAATTTAATGAGTAGAAAATTAGGAAAGTAGAATTTATCCTCATATTTACTATCTTTAAATATAGTAAAATAATTTTGAAGTACTGTTATGTGGTATTTGATTTCTCTTTTTGAAGTGTTAGTAAGAGGGTTTTTTTGAGATTATGATGGATTTCAAAATAACTTGAATGAGATGAGGACATTCTGTATATGAGGGATTTAGAGAACGATATTTTAGGCGATCCTTTGAAACTTATGGAATTTTTTATCATATTATGTCGCTTCTACATTAATAAAATTCTCAAATGTAAATCGCAGTTTATATCCGATATAGATAGTACTTTTATTTTGAATTTGGAATATTTGAATTATTTCTCAACAACTTCTATAAAAATCGAGATCCATATTCTTAGGAATATCTTCAATTTTGATAAGACATTGAGCAATCATCTCCGTCCAAAAGTTATTTATTTTGTTGGGAACTATTTTTTGTAAGAAATCCTAATGATTATTAATTTTATCTTTTTATATTTTTTGTCTCAAATTATTTATGCTAGAAACATTCTAGATGATAGACTATGGATTATTTGTTACATCGTAATAACTTTACTTAAATATTTTTGGGGGTAAGTTTGCATCTTGGTTTCTTCATTTGTTTTCTCCTCATTGTCACTTATATATTATGTTAATTAAGACTGGGTGAACACTCATCGTCATATTCATTGATACTCGTTCCCTTCATGGTGTCGTAGCTTGATATATATATATAGAGAAATATGAGAATCAATCAAGAAGTAGTAAGACTAGTACTTCGTAAGATTAACATGTTATTCATCTAATAAAGAGGATATTGATTGATATATGTAATAAAATTAAATTCAATATCCATCCTAAATTCATTCCACAATCTCTTGATCATCATCTGATTTAGTTGAAAAGTATGGCAGCCAGATATGTGAGATGTATAAAGCCATCTATCCTTCCTTCTCGATTTTGAGGTTATATACTAGATGTGAATTTATTGATAATTGTTCGTGATGAGAAAAATATCATTGTGTTTTCTTTTACTTCGTATATTGGGATTGAGGATCCTCTGTAGGCGGAATGTCACGTTCTGTTGGTTGGGTATAAAACTTGCATTTTCTCTATCTTTTATGGTTGACACTATTGAAGGATACTCTCCTATACATCACCCTCTAGTGCATATGATATTTAGAAAGAAATTTCGAACATTACATAAATTTTATCTTGGAACTAATTTTGACGAATATTTATACGATATGATTCGCTAGGATCGGATACTTTCAAAAAGGGTTGCACACTAAGTTTTTTTTTTCATATAACTATTTTATGGAGGTTCATTTTATTTAATTTGTTTGGATTCTTTCCTTTTTGTTTTGTTTTTACATTTGGTATTGTTTATGGTTCACGGATTTGGTATGCCTTCAATAGAGTGATTGAGTGTAACAATTTTCTTATGATTTTTTAATAGTTTTTTGGTTATTTTGAGGTTGATTTTTAGGTCTATAGTTTCAGTTTGTAAGCTGGATATACATGTTTATTGTCTATTGGATTCGTGATAGTTTTGGACAGTTATTAGGTTATCTAAGAATGTTTTAGGTTGTTTTTTGGGCTAATTTGCTAAAATTTTAGTGGCATGTACATCTTGTTTTTCGGTTATTTCTCTACCAATTTTTAGGTTGGTTTTGCAATACTTTAGAGTTGTCTTATGGTTTGTTCTAGTCTGTTTTGATACAAGTTTGATGAGTTATGCATGTTACTTTTGGGTGTGTTTACTATATTTTGAGATAATTTATTACAACTTTTATGAGCTGCGCATGCTATTATTAGGTTGTTTGATTACTAATTTGAGGTTGTATTTAACCTATAATTAGGTTATTTGGTTGTATTGTACATTGTGGGTTTAGTACATCGTAGCAAAAAGAAAAACGACTTTAAAAAAATAAAAAAAATGTTTGTCACACTCACGAGGGATTATAGGGTCATTTTTTTGTTGCATCTGGCCTAATTGGAAGCATGTTTAGTGGATTGTATATGTTATTTTTGGAAAATATTGGCTGCGTCTGGGTTGAGTTATTACTAGTTTTATTTTCAGGGTATTTTTTTAGTTTTACGGTCAGTTTTAGATGGTTATGTGTTGGCTTGTTGCAATATATTAAATTGTTTGTGGCTGATGCAATGTTCATTATATAGGCTGTTTATTGATTATTTAATTTTGTTACTGTGTGTTTTATACACTAGATAAATTTTATGCATGATGTTTATTTTGGAATGTATGGTACACTCTTATGCTTTTTACGAGTGTGGTTATATGGTTGATTTGTTGCATTTTATTAATCTTGAAGGTGCATGTTTTCATTGAGCATGAAAAATAAAACTTGACTGTAACCGCAGTAAAGAGACTTTTATTGCATTTTCTTGGAGTGACCAAAGAGATTTAGATTTATATGATTATTTATATTGCGTTTTTATTTGTTTTAATATACTTTTCTGTCATTTTTTTTAATATACTTAAGAATAAAATTTTAAGATGGACTATTCTATATATATATATATATATTATGTTTAGAAGATATTTTAGTTAGATACAAAAGCTCCTAAATTTGACGAATCCTACCTCAACCGAAAGAGCACATCATTGTCGGCCTCAACCATCACCTTTGTCTTCGGCATGATGAGAGGATGTAAACCCCATCCTTATCGTCCATCGTAACCACCTCCAAGATCATCTAAAATTGTCACTAGAAACAAAAATCCAACCAACCATAGTTTGATAGATTTACTAAGGAAATTTTAAGTGTTTTACTAAATAGATTCACTGATAAATAAATCACCAATAACTAGATTAACCACAACAAATCAAAATCTATCGTCACTAAGACCCAAAACCAACCTAAATCAAGTTACCAAAAATTTATTCCTGGAAAAAAGTTAAAATTGTGTTTCATACTCCAAAACATGTGCATAAGCCACTATAGAAAACATTAAAACAACATAAAACAACAAGGTTATTACCAATATAATATCAATATATTTTTCAATGAAATATAAAGTAATACTTCAATCAATATCGAAACATACTATGATTGCCAAATTTTCTCATGAGAGGCACAAAGTAGAATCGATTCAGAAGTTTATAACAAATTTAGGTTTTATTGGTGAATTCAGTATATCACTATGGGATCACAAACATGTTTTAATGGAGTTCGATAAAATTAAAGACTATAAAATAATTTAGAAAAAGAATATATGGTATTTGGATCAATTCTCTATGAAGATACTTAAATAGAATACACAATTTGATCCAAGTTTTGAATAACTAATAATGCATTTCTGGATTACTCATGCAAATATGTCAGAATTTATGTTTAGTTAGGAAGTCATATATGAAGTTTCTAAAGTGAAATTGTGGGTACCATAATAGAATAGGGGTAGGTTCAATGCCTGCAAAGCCTGGATTAAATTGGATGTTTTTAAGGATTTGATTCACAAGGTATGAGTTGATTTTGATGAATATGATGATTACTAGCATGAGTTGATTTTGATGAATATGATGGTTACTAGGAGGAGGTCCTATATGATATTATTCCAGAATAATTTCATGAATGCAATTGTATTGGTCATAACTTATCAGTCTTTAAGAAGTTGTTATTAATCAAGGCTAGTGAAACTACAGAAACTTGGTGCAAAGAGGGCTAAATTCAGATCTAACGTGGTTCAAATTATGAAAAAATATTTCATCCACATGCAACGAATATTATTTTATATAAAGGAAAAATTACAAAAAAAAACTTAAACATAACTAACAAAATCTCTCTTCTTCTTTTCTAAAGTTTCACGAGCTTAAAAAGTATCGTGGACACTTCGGTGTTTCTCTCAATTTTTTTCCTTTAAGAAATTTCCTAACCTTACTAATCTCTTTAAAACCTAGAAAACTTTATATTTTCTCCCTAGTTAGTTGTTACTTCGATCGCAAAAATCATCAGAGGTAATGATCGCAACCATCATGAACTCCGTACTGGCTTGTATTATTACATCAAACTACCAAACTCTGACATCTGCATCACTAAGGCTATTATGACTAATCCTTCAGATACAGTCACATCAAATGCATTTAATCAACAAATGCTGATATTCTATCAAGTCAGATTCTTTTGACATTAACGAAACCAATTTCATCTAGGAACAATGTAAGTATATTCAGAAATTTTGACAAGTAATCGGCATGTTACCTATACCTTAATGTAACATGTTACCTGCTTAGTTGAGGTTGGAGGAAAAATCATTATTGGCTACTTTTGTTCACGCTAAATAAGATTACGATTTGCAAGATAACTGTGGAATAAATTATTATAACTTAGTAAAAATACTTTGATGCATTGGCTGATTCGAGATGACTTTAAATATGGTTAATAAAGTCGAACAAAATTATTCAAAGTATATTTTTTTTGTTAGGTTAATTTTACTGAGTTGTTTGTTCAAGCCGATCTTATTGATGTGAATTTTATTAAGACGAGATTTATTTTGTGTAATAATCGTAAAAAATGGTGATTTAAATTACTAGAATAATGCTAGCTAAGTCTTTGTTGGAAACCTATTCGCTTGTTGTCTAAAAAAAGGTCAATAATAAAACATAATTAATATTTTTTGTAAAACCGTCTACTATTGGAATAAGGAAAATTTTATGACATCTACTCGTATGAAATAAGAGTTATTTTCAAATGAATACTTCGATGCTCCTTTATTTGACTTAAGAGTTATGATTTACAATATTTAAACTCTTGTTAAATAGATTAAAGCTAGATTTGAGAGTTGGGTTCCCCTCAATTATGTTTTATCCTCAATACATGTTCACACTTTTTTGGTGTTTCTAGTTCCTAAAAAGTTTTTGAGAATGCTTAAGATTGTTATGAATAAAAAAATTTCATGTTAAGTAAGAGTAGGTAAAACTAGGTTGTTCAGGACGCTTTTATGATACCTATAAAAAGGTGATGTTGTTATTACTCACTTACTTGCCATTATATAAGCTGTCTTACAAGATGACTTGGAAATTTATAAAAAAAAATTATCTTTATGGTAATTTAATGAGTAGAAAATTAGGAAAGTAGAATTTGTCCCCTTATTTAGTATCTTTAAACATAGTAAAATAATTTTGAAGTACTATGATGTGGTATTTGGTTTCTATGCTTGAAGTGTTAGTAAGAGGGGTTTTTTGAGATTATGATGGATTTCAAAATAACTTGAATGAGATGAGGACATTCTGTATATGGGAGATTTAGTAAACGATATTTTAAGCGATCCTTTGAAACTTATGGAATTTTTATATATATTATGTCGCTTCTACATCAATAAAATTCTCAAATTTAAATCGCAGTTTATAACCGATATAGATAGTACTTTTATTTTGAATTTGGAATATTTGAATTGTTTCTCAACAACTTCTATAAAAATCGCGATCCATATTCTTAGGAATGTCTTAAATTTTGATAAGACGTTGAGAAATCATCTTCGTCCAAAAGTAATTTATTTTGTTGGTAACTATTTTCTGTAAGAAATCCTAATGATTATTAATTTTATCTTTTTGTATTTTTTTGTCTCAAATTATTTATGCTAGAAACATTCTATATGAGAGACAATGGATTATTTGTTACATCGTAATAACTTTACTTAAATATTTTTGGGGGTAAGTTTTCATCTTGGTTTCTTTAATTTTTTTCTCCTCATTGTCACTTATATATTATGTTAATTAAGACTAGGTCAACACTCATTGTCATATTCATTGATACGCGTTCCCTTCATGATGTTGTAGCTTGATATATATATATATATATATATATAGTAATCAATCAAGAAGTAGTAAGACTAGTACTTAGTGAGATTAACATGTTATTAATCTAATAAAGAGGATATTGATTGATATATGTAATAAAATAAAATTCAATATCCAACCTAAATTCATTCCACAATCTCTTGATTATCATCTGATTTAGTTGAAAAGTATAGCGGCCAGATATGTGAGATGTATAAAGCCATCTATCCTTCCTCCTCGATTTTGAGGTTATATACTAGATGTGAATTTATTGGTAATTTTTCGTGATGAGAAGAAGATCATTGTGTTTTCTTTTACTTCGTATATTGAGATTGAGGATCATTTGTAGGTGGAATGTCACATTCTGTTGGTTGGGTATAAAACTTGCATTTTCTGTATCTTTTATGGTTGACACTATTGAAGGATACTCTCCTACACATCACCCTCTAGTGCATATGATGTTTAGAAAGAAATTTCGGACATTACAAAAATTTTATCTTGGAACTAATTTTGACCAATATTTTATACGATATGATTCGCTAGGATTGGATACTTTCAAAAAGGGTTGCACGCTAGGATTTTATGTCATATAACTATTTTTTATGAAGGTTCACTTTATTTACTTTGTTTGGATTCTTTTCTTTTTGTTTTGTTTTTAAATTTGGTATTGTTTATGGTTCACGGATTTGTTATGGCTTCAATAGAGTGATTGAGTGTAAAAATCTTCTTATGATTTTTTAATAGTTTTTTGGAATATTTTTTGGCTATTTTGAGGTTATTTTTTAGGTTGATTTTTAGGTCTATGGTTTCAGTTTGTAAGCTGGATATACATGTTTATTGTCTATTGGATTCGTGATAGTTTTGGACAGTTGTTAGGTTATCTAAGAATGATTTAGGTTGCTTTTTGGACTAATTTGCTAAACTTTTAGTGGTATGTACATCTTGTTTTTCGGTTCTTTCTCTACCAATTTTTAGTTTGGTTTTGCAATACTTCAGAGATACAAGTTTAATGAGCTATGCATGTTACTTTTGGGTGTGTTTACTGTTTTGAGATAACTTATTACAACTTTTATGAGTTGCGCATGCTATTATTAGGTTGTTTGATTACTAATTTGAGGTTGTATTTGACCTATATTTAGGTTATTTGGTTGTATTGTACATTGTGGGTTTAGTACATCGTGGCAAAAATAAAAACGACTTCAAAAAAAATTACCACACTCACGAGGGATTATAGGGTCGTTTTTTTGTTGCATCTGGCCTAATTGGAAGCATGTTTAGTGGATTGTGTATGCTGTTTTTGGATAATGTTGGTTGCGTCTGGGTTGAGTTATTAATAGTTTTATTTTCAAGGTATTGTTTTAGTTTTACGGTCAGTTTTAGATGGTTATGTGTCGGCTTGTTGCAATATATTAAATTGTTTGTGGCTGATGCAATGTTCATTATATAGGTTGTTTGTTGATTATTTAATTTTGTTACTGCGTGTTTTATACAATAGATGAATTTTATGCATGATGTTTATTTTGGAATGTCTGGTACACTCTTATACTTTCTACAAGTGTGGTTATATGGTTGATTTGATGCATTTTATTAGTCTTGAAGGTGCATGTATTCATTGAGCATGAAAACTAAAACTTGACTGTGACCGCAGTAAAAAGACTTTTATTGCATTTTCTTGGAGTGACCAGAGGTAATGGTCGCAGCCATCATGAACTCCGTACTGGCTTGTATTATTACATCAAACTACCAAACCCTGACATCTGCATCACTAACGCTATTATGACTAATCCTTCAAATACAGTCACATCAAATGCATCTAATCAACAAATGCTGATATTCCATCAAGTCAGATTCTTTTCACATTAACGAAACCAGTTTCATCTAGGAACAATGTAAGTATCTTCAGAAGTTTTGACAAGTAATCTTCATGTCATTAAGTTGCAACATGTAGTGTCACAACACCTAGGCTTCGCCATCTAAACCTCTCGAGAAAACTTCTTCCACTACTTTCTAACAAACATCTTTGCACCTAAGTTTTGATTGAGCTATTTTCTCACACACACTCTAATTTGTTATATGTTCGTGCACTTACGCAATTCATGCACTTAGTTTCAAGCTGTTCCACCTCAGGTTACTTTGAATCTATATCTAATAAAACCAATTTTTGTATTATTCATGTTTTTTTTTAATTTGTATTATTGTTACATTAAATTTTTAATCTTTTTATTATATTTAGACTATAAATCAATTTATAATTATTTATGTTAGAATAATATAAAAAAATTTAATTTTTTAAGTAAACCACTATAACATAAATTGAAATAAAAACAGTAAAAAAAACTATTTTTTTCATTTCAAATAATTCTTAAATTTTATTGCAAGTCAATCACATTAAAAGTAATTATATTTTTAGTTTTTCAAAATATTTTTTTGGAATATATATATATATATATATATATATATATATATATATATATATATATATAAAATTTATAAAAAATAATAATGTCATTCTTTGTTATAAATATGTGAAGGGCAAATAAAAAAACAACCATAAACGATATTCACACAAACAAAACTATTTAAAATAAAAATTATTAATAAAATATTTAAAATAAAAAGGTATGAATTATATAATAAAAAGTAAATCCAAAATAAAATAAAAATAAAAATTGTTTCAAATTATAAATTACAATACTTGATTTTTATGAGTGTGGTAGATGTTTACATCCTGAATCAGAGACTTTATTTAAACGGGAGAAAGACAATAACACTTGGTGTTGGTGACTTCGTTTCCAAGTGCACTCCCATTGACGTTATTATTGTAAAAATCGCGTTTAACCTTGTTGGTTTTTAAAAGCAATAAACATATTTCAGCACCTAAATATAATATAAATGCAACCGAAACCGATTCCGGCACCTAAAAATAACTGAAAAACTTCGATTACTAGTGTTATAATATTCAGTGTATTAAGTTTCTTTGTATAGGCTTCTAAGTTTTCTATATATTGAGAGCCTTACTTGGGTTTGCATTATAAAAAAACAGTTCAATACAAAAGGGAATATTTTCTAATAAACACAAAACCCTAGCCGCCTCCTACGGCTACTTCTCTCTTTGTTTTTTAACATGGTATCAGAGCACGTGTGATTCTGAGAATTCTGAACATCCTCAACAAAGATGGCTGGCAATGAAGTCCTGGTCAGTCAAATCTCTGATGAATTAACAATGCAGATTGCTGCCATTCTGAGAAATGGTCTCGGAACACAACAACAAACAACTATCTCGAGAATTTATCCCTAGGGATTAAACTCGGTGGTGACAACTATGCCCTATGGGAAAACCTGATGAAGAAAGCAATTGGGGGAAGGGGGAGAGACTCTCACATTATAGGGGAGCCAACACCTCAATCCAAAACTGACAACACATATACAAGGTGGGAACAAGATGATCAATGTGTTTTCACATGGATTATCCAGAATCTTGAATCCAGCTTGGTGAATAATGTCTCGCAATATCCCACTGCAAAAGCCCTCTGGGATGGGTTAGCCACCACATACGGTTCTGATACAGATTCGTTACAGGTGTTTGACCTTCATAAGAGGGCTAATTCATTAAGGCAAGGGTCTGATACACTAGAAAACTTGTGGAACAAACTGCAGAACATCTGGATGTCTATAGATAGGCGAGATCCGAACCCTATGAAAGACCCAGAAGACATTCAGATCTACAATAAGAAGACTCAAGAACAAAGACTCTAGCAATTGCTAATGGCGATTAATGACAAGCTGGAACCAGTCAAGAGAGATATCCTGAAAAAGGATCCTCTTCCTTCCGTGGAAACAACATATGCTACAATACGACGGGAAGTGGTCAGGCTTAATATACTAAAATCAAGTTCTTCTGATAGTGACTCGATTGAAATTGGAATGGGTTTGGCTGCTAAAGCTTTTGCACAGAGGTTTAAATTCCGATCCAAAGAGAAAGAAGATAAATCCAAGTTGTATTGCACTCATTGTGGGATGAAGAAACACACTAAAGAGACATGTTTCCAGTTGGTTGGCTATCTAGAATTGTGGGAGGACGGCCATAAGGAGAAAAATAACCAGCGTTTCAGATCTAATGTCAAATGGGCTTCGTCTACAAGTGGCGGTGAAGAACTGACTAAAAATTAGCAAGGAAGTGGCACTGGTTTTGGAGAAATGGCGGCGAACTCCTATGAAAAACTTGGAGGTAAAGGGTTTGAGAAATCAATGAATTGGATCTTTGATTGTGAGGCTACAGACACCATGTCTTATGATCCTAAAGACTTTTGTGACATGTCATCTCCAAAGAAGTCCCATATTGAGACTACTAGTGGAGAAATTTGTGAAGTCAAAGGGGGAGGTTCAATTATTTTTTCGGAAAAAATGGAAATTAAAACTGCACATACATTCCTTCACTATCCTTAAAGTTATTATCTATTAGTCAAGTGAAAAAACAACTCAACTGTGTGGTTCTTATATATCCATTTTTTCCATTTTACAGGACATTTGTACAAAGGAGATCATTGGGCGTGGTACTGAATAAGGAGGTCTCTATTATGTTGATGAGGTAGTTCATAAGGGGCATGCCATACTTGCTCACGGAACAACTGAAAGGCAACTTTGGTTATGGCACCGGCGACTTGGTCATCCTTCTTTTAGCTATCTTAAAAGTTTGTTTCCTAGTCTTTTTTCAATAATTCCATTCATGAGAAATGTGAAACCTGCATTCTTGCAAAAAATCGTAGGGTCTCATTTAATCAAAGTAATATTAGAGTTGATTATGCTTTTTCGCTAATCCATTCTGATGTTTGGGGTCCAGCACCAAATTCCACTAACAATCAAATTAGATACTTTGTTTTATTTGTGGATGATTTCTCAAGAATGACTTGGATATACTTCATGAAACATAAATCGGAAGTACCAGAAATATTTGTTTGTTTTTATAAAATGATTTTGACTCAATTTGAAAAAAAATACAGATTCTCCGTTCTGATAATGGAACAGATTTTGTCAACCAAACAATGCATAATTTTTTCAAAACAAATGGTCTTATCCATCAAACCACTTGTCCAAACACACCTCGACAAAACGGTACTTCCAGAACGAAAAAATCGTACTTTACTTGAAAAAACTCGTGCTATTATGATTGAATCTAGAGTTCCTCATTCTCTTTGGCCAGAAGCTCTTGCTACAGCCACGTATCTTGCAAATCGTCTACCAACCTGATGTCTAGGAAATAAAACTCCATTACAAGTGCTTGCCACCCAAGTTACAATTCCATCTGTTATGACCTTACCACCTCGTGTCTTTGGTTGTTCGGTGTTTGTTCATATCCCTAAAACTAGTCGAAAAAAACTTAATCCGTGTGCTGAAAAGTGTGTATACGTTGGGTATGGTGTCCATCAAATGGGCTATCGGTGTTACAAGCCGGTTACTCGTCGAATCCATGCCACCATGGACTGTGACTTCTTAGAATCCGATTTTTTTTTATCACCAATCTCGTGCTCAGGGGGAGAAAGTAAGTGAATCACTCGACAGGTTGCTATATGAAAGATACTTTGAGGATGTGCCGACAGAGTCGGTAAATGGTGCCACCGAACACGCCTCTTCCAACATAAAGGAGACTGACGAGGCAGTTCTTACCACCAATGATTCTCCCGAAGACAATGTCCAACAAGAAATAAATGCCATGGATACTACCACCAAATCAACCAAAGAAAATGTTCATCAAGAGGTAAACAATTTACAATGTCATAACTCACAAAATGCTACTGACCATGACATTTCATGAAGTTTATTTGTTGAACCTCAAACTCTGGTTCTTCCCCCAAGAAAAAATAGAGGGGTTCCTCCTGACCGGTATTCAGCGGAACACGTTCCTCGTGCTTCTACATATTTGGTAAATACGGACAGGAAAGGAATGACAAAGATTGCAAAGGCGTTTTCAGCTACTATTCTCTCTGAACAAAACCCTAAAACAGCTCAAAAAGCTAAGAAGATGACTGAATGGCATGAGGCAATGAATACCGAAATGGAAGCTCTAAAAATGAATGGTACATGGGAGAATTATGTGTTACCACAAAGGAAGAAAGCAGTCGGGTGTAGATGGGTGTTTAATATAAAATATAAATCCAATGGCACCATTGAGCGACACAAGGCAAGATTGGTATCCAAAGGATATACACAAACATATGGTATAGACTACTATGAAACTTTCTCTGCGGTTGCAAAGATTGACACTATCAGAGTTTTACTTTCAATAGCCGCGAATAAAGATTGGCCTCTTCATCAATTTGATGTAAAGAATGCTTTCTTACATGGAGACTTGGAAGAAGAGGTATATATGGAACCCCCACTAGGGTTCTCTCATGGTTTTCAAGAAAATAAGGTGTGTAAACTGAAAAAGGCATTATATGGGCTCAAACAGTCTCCTCGTGCTTGGTTTGGGAGATTTACAATGGCAATGAAGCAGTATAGCTACAAACATAGTAATGGGGATCATACCTTGTTTTACAAAAAGAGAGGAGAATTAGTCACTTGTCTTATAATATATGTAGACGATATGATTATAACGGGGAATGACGAAGAAGAAATTAGCTCTCTTATGAAAAAACCTCTTCAAGGAGTTCGAAATGAAAGACCTTGGGGGATTGAAGTATTTCCTAGCAATCGAGGTTCTTAGGTCAAGAGAAGGGATTTATATCTCCCAACGGAAATATATATTGGATTTATTAGCTGAAGTTGGCATGGTGGATTGAAAACCAAATGACACTCCTATGGTTGTGAATCACACACTAAAGATAATTGAAGGGGCCAGACCAGCGAGTAAAGAAAGGTACCAAAGGTTGGTGGGAAAATTGATTTACCTGGCTCACACTCGACCCGACATTGCATATGCGGTGGGAGTAGTTAGCCAGTTCATGCATCATCCTCAGGAACACCATATAGAGGCAGTAATAAGGATTATTCGATATCTCAAAGGCACACCAGGAATAGGCATAATTTTTAAGAAAAATAAGCACCTCGATGTTGAAGTATTCACAGATGCTGATTGGGGAGGGAATCCTAATGACAAGCGATCAACTGCTGGCTACTTTACTCTTCTTGGAGGTAACTTGGTGACTTGGAGGAGTAAGAAACAGAAAGTAGTTTCGTTGTCAAGTGCTGAATCAGAATTTAGAGGAATCGTTAAGGGGATTATTGAGATACGTTGGTTAAAGAAAATAATGAAAGAAATCGGATCCCCCCCTGAAGTGTACAACTCCGTTAATGTGCGATAATAAAGCTGTGATTAAGATTTCAGAGATCTCGACACAGCACGATAGAACAAAGCACGTTGAAATAGATAGGCACTTCATAAAAGAAAATATTGAAGATGGGACAGTCGATCTTCCGTTTGTTAGATCCGAAGACCAATTGGCAGACATCCTGACAAAAACGGTTGCTGCAAGAACATTCGAATCAGTTTTATCCAAGTTGGATCCCACTACACAACTTGAGGGGGAGTGTTAGAATATTCAGTGTATTAAGTTTCCTTGTATAGGCCTCTAAGTTCTCTATATATTGAGAGCTTTACTTGGGTTTGCATTATAAAAATACATTTCAATACAAAAGGGAATATTTTCTAATAAACACAAAACCCTAGCCACCTCCTACGGCTACTTCTCTCTTTGTTTTTTAACAACTAGGAAAATATATAAAAGATAGATTCAAACAAATCAAAACAAATTATGAGAAAATTAGAGCTAATCTTGCAGGCAGACACAAAACACAGCGTCGTACGAGCCAGATCTAATCGATGCGATCGTCACAGGCTCTAGATTTAAGATTATCACCTGAAAAATGTGCCTATTTGGCACAAACCACCAAACAGAACTTGGTTCCGAACTGGAAACCACACTTACTAACCAAAAAGAGAAGATATTGAATAACATATCCAGGAATCGCTGGAGTCGCCTATTTTACTAGTGTATCCACCTTCTCGACGAAATCACGGCCAACAAAGCCTCCAACAATTGTGATACTTATCGATCCCCGATCAGAGGAGTCACTGAACAACACAATACCTCGTATAGATTCGGTCAAGCAGCAGCCACCAACATTTCCTTATTTTTTTAGAAACCACCTTCATTAATTCTTTTCCCAAAAAAACTCAGTGGTGAAGACAACTATATATCGAAGGAGAAACCAAAGCTACGAAATCCAAAACTATGATAATAAAACAAAAAGGAACAAAAGGTCTACCAGGAAAATGACCATAACTCGGAAGAGATGACGAATGGATAAACTCTAGATTCAAAACTCCGAAAAGTATGATGAGTGGAGATTGAGTCACCCAAAAATAAATACTAACGGCTGGGGTTTCAAACACTAATTAGGATTTATAGAGAGAGAGAGAGTTTATCTCCATACAAATCCTCACGTTTTATTATTATCAAACAACAATAGAGTGTAAATGATATTGTTTTTGTTCCAATGATAGGTTTATTATGTTAATCTTTTTTATCCATTTATTATGGATCGAGAATAAATAATTTTTTTAAAAGTAAAATACAAAGAAAAAAACTAAAAAATATATTGTTCTAATTACTATGCGTATTGTTATTTATTTCAACTAAAGATCTATTAAGTTTTGTTAATTATTATTTATTATCATTTTTAATACTAAATAACCTAAAAGATTACATAACACTAATTTGTTTTTATCAAATTAGGTATTTTCATTAAATAGTTTTTTAATGTCAATCTCTCTACAAATTGAAGAAAATATTTCTTCCAGAGAGCAAGATTTGAACAAGAAAATGATGAAATCAGCATGATTTATAATTAGCAAGGATTTACCAAACCATTTCTTTGATACCCTGGCCTTGATGAGGTGACATTAATAATGGAGAATATTCACAATGGAGAATGAAATACCTATTGTGGATACAAGACGCTTCGCCAAACGATATGATTACAGGGATACTACTACTCTACTATGATGGATGACGCCAATAAAAAAGTTAAGTATTTTTATACATCTCAATGTTTACATAACTCAATCCAAGTCTTCTTTGTTTTAGTTGAAATGATATCTAAAGCAATTCAGTTTGATTGTTGTTTTTACTACCCTGATGGAAATTCTTATCGCTTCCTATTAACTATTTTTAAGATGGGAGTCACAATCGTTGGTGAAGATCATAGCTAGAGAGGTTGTAAAATTCCAAATCTTCAACATTAACTGCAGATAAGACATACCACACGTCATAACCACATAAGTCACTTAGTTCCAAAAATGTCAAGCTCACATGATCCTGAAGTAACAGAGACATTAAACAAAATTTATCATCACATTTCCATCCTAAAGATAATGACTAAGTGGAGATAACTGACATAACCATACCTAAAGAAATTAGGAGCATGTTGGAAGGTACCCTAGTAACTGGCAAGACGTTTTTGCAAGAAGTGCTTTAGACCTATCAAACTATCCCATGTTCGACCATATAATAACTACCATTTTCTTTGGTCTACGACATAAAAACAGTGGTTCTTCTTGAAACTGCCATGCTTACCTACCGAATATTAACATATGAGGAGTGTAACAACTCAGGTACAAAGAGCGCCGAACTGCATGTAATTGAAGAAAAAATGGTTAAATCCCACCTTCGGTATATGCATTACAAGACTCTGACGAGAAACAAATATAATTTTGATGTCCTCTTCGAGAGCTTTAATGTGGGTAATAAGGTCTTGAGAACGATCTTCATGCATACTAACGAGAAAAGACTCCACAAGTTGGCCTCAAATTGTAAGGGCCCATACACAATTGAAGCAAACGTAAAGTCGAGCATGTATAAACTATTGGATAAATAAGGCAAACCAATTTTGACACCCTTGTAATATCGAGCATTGAAATATCTATTACTGATAGAGAGGATAAACGAAATAGAAGGGACGACTGCAAGAAATCAAGAAAAGAAATGAAAAACAACAGATATAAATCCTAACCTTAGGTTAGAGTGAAAAGCGACTGAGAGACTCAAAAATAATAATCTCAAGTTTATATAGAAACTACCCAAAATCCTAACCTCGAAAAAAGGAAATTACATAAATGTCTTACAATAATATATATATATAACGCTTAAATATTCAAACTGGTTTTTGAAGGCTTTACATATTGAATTTGGGTGTCAAACTTTGTGACTTATCACAATTTTAAAAGCTGACGGGCTCATCAAAATATTTGATTTGAGTACCTATTTGACCCAATTCTGATACCTGAGTGAGAAAACAATTTATTTACGTTCTTATGTACATCATCATTTCATGGGTTTGAAGAATTCGACCTCAAATTTGGAATGTCGAAACATTGAAAGAACTGCACTACGACATTCTGATTTTCTGCCACAGATTACGGCCATGCACCTTAATTTCTGAGAGAGCATCGAGTATAGACTCTTTCCCCTTTCCACTGCAGTCGTAAGTCTGCACATGTCTGTTTATTTTATAGGAACATCATTTCTCTCAAATTCCCATAAGAATTTTGGTGTCATTACATTCATTGCCGACAAGAATTCCTCCAAATATTTCACTATGTAGACAAGAAGGTTCCGTACATAACCAACTAATGTTTGACTTATATGATTCAATCCCATGAGCTACAATGTGGCATCGGAAAAATGCAGTTCAACAACTGATTATTTCACAGGAAAGCAATCAGCATGAACTTTAACATCAAGGTGAGCATAAAGTTCTCGCATAACCTTCTCAATTTGTTGCGCAAGTTCCCTAGTGGGAGCCAAGAGAAAATCCAAACACTTCACAAAACCATAATCAAGCTGTTGCAAGATCCCAGAGCAAAAAATTGTTGTCTTTTTAGTTCCAGATTGGGTCTAGTGTATCACATGAAGACCCTTGCAGAAAGGAACAATTTCTCTTTGTTGAATAGCACACGACTTCTCAAGTTGATGTTCCTTGTTTTTTTTTTGAATTTTTTATGGCAACATGGATCGTAACAGAAAAAGGATATGCAAGGCATGTACTGCATTGACAAACTAGTGAATAAGTCTTATATGGCTCTCAATTCTGGGTTATCTTTCTATTCTAAGTCTTTGTTTTCTTTACCTCAAAAGTGGCATCTTATATTGGGCCATTACACTTCTAATGTTATGTCTAAGAGCCTTAATTCTTGTAATGTTTTCTTAATCATAAAGAAGTTCATTTTTGTGAATACTGTCATCTGGGAAAATTTCATAAATTACCTTTCCTTACTTCTATATTCTTATGCATAAAATGTTCTAGACCCACTATAATTTATGGGTGCCAACCTCTGTCAAACCAGAAATTGATTTAGATATTATATATTATTCCTAGATGACTACAACAGGTTTGCTTGGGTTTATCCGCTCAAACAGAAAAATGGCGTACTCACTATCTTTCTAAAGTTTAAAACATTGGTTCAAACCAGTTTGAAAGACAGTTTAAAGTCGTACAAACTGATGGTGGTGGTGAATACAAGCCATTTATACACTTTACCAAAGGGTCTGACATTGACCTAAAATGTCTTGTCCTTGCAATTTTTCCAAAAATGGTAGGACACAGAGAAGACACATACACATTACTGAGACTGGCCTTACTATTTTGGTTGAATCTCATTTTCCATTTTCCTATTAGATTGGTGCTTTCACCACAAGCTGCCTACACCCACCTTGAACAACAAAACACCATATCAACTAGTATATCTTAGGAAACGTGACTATTCTTCCCTAAAGGTTTTTAGATCAGCATGCTATCCATGAATTAGACAATACCACCATCATAAATTTAGTTTCACTCCCTAAATTGTGCTTTTGGGGTATTCTGGCACACATAAATGCTATAAATATATCACCTTTATTGGGAAATCCTCATTTCTAGACATGATATCTTTGATGAAGATGATTTCCCTTATTTTAAATCATTTTTCAACTCAAACATATATGAGTCATTGGTATCTATTTCCTTCACTGAGTGGTTTAATTATTTTCTTAAGATCTTCAATCCTCATAACTTTATGCACAATACAATGAAATATAGTCATATTGTTGACGTTTCTACTGAAAGGGTACTCGCACAAGTACAATATGCTCTAACAAATCATCATGCTTCATTTGTCTCCCTTTTCCCAACCAACCCTACACAAAACATTGATAACTTGTCAAATCCAAATCATCAATCCTTACTCTTTAAATATAGTACTACTCCTGGATCTACAGTCTCTGTTCCTATCTTGTTAGATACCGGTAACCTCCAAGTTCCTATAACAAACACTCATTCCATGTATACCAGTGACAAGACTAGTATTTCAGAACCCAAAAATATATATACAAGGTCTCTTAATACAACTGTAGATCTACCTAGATAACCAACCAATTTTAAACATGTTATTTTTAATCCTTACTAGCTTGAAGTTATATAGTCTAATATTTGAGTGTCTTAATACTAATGTTACTTGGTCTTTGATACCATGACTACCTAACATGAATGTTGTAGGCAACAAATGGGTCTATAAACTCAAATATATGGTTGATGGCTCTTTGTAGAGGTATAAGGCAGGACTAGTAGATTTCATTAGTCTTTATGAATTTATTTTGGGGAGACTTTCAGTCCAATTATCAAGTTTGCTATAATCAGATTAGTTTTAAGCATTATTATGTCTAAAAACTCAAATATATGCCAGTTAGACATCAACAATACTTTTCGAAATGGTAACCTACATGAAGTTGTCTGCATGTTCTAGTCACAAGACTTTGAGGAGCCCGCAAAATAAAAATATGTGTGCAGATAACATAAATCTTCCTATGGGTTAAAACAAGCCATCATATTCTAATCATATAGGGCTTTCAAAACTCCAAGTTTGATAATTTTATTTTCTCAATTATAACTAAACATGTTACTATAATCATCTTAATATATGTAGATTAAAGCTTCATTTATTAACCCATTCCCTTGTTCTCCCTAAAAGACATGGGAAACCTCCACATTTTCTTAGTTATGGAAGTTTTCAGAAACAATGCAAGTCTCTACATCACTCAAAGAAAATATATTGAAAACTTACTAGAATCAAATGACATGGAAAATTCCAATGTTTTTGACACACTAAAGGCCACAAGGTGCTCTTTACCTCTTCAAGATAGTATATGGCTTAACAAATTTGTATTTTCAACACATTTGGCTCCCATCTATTCTCCATGAACTCAAAACCCCTTTAACTCGGCCTCCGGTTGTTTAATGTGACAACAAAGATGACGCACCACTATATTTTAACATTGTTTTTCATCTACGAACAAAACATATTGAAATCTATATCCATTTTCTCCGTGATCAGGTTTAACGATGTGGTTTGGAAATACACTTTATCCTATCTTTTGAATAAAAGATAGACTATTTTATCAAACCATTATCTGAATGTCGCTTCTAATTATTAACCTCCAAACTAGGTGTTCGTGCCCCATTGCTCTATTTGAAAGAGAATAATAGATTAGAAACGAGTATGAACAGTTGTGTACTAGGCTAAGAATCTTGGTTAGTCACCAGACTTTGTTATGTATATCAAATATATCATTGATGTTTTTTTTTATCAAAACGGTCATTTTTGTTGGATTTTTGTTACACCCGTGGTCACTCACGGGTGACCACATATGCAAATCAAGACAAACAAAAGTGACCAGATATGCAAAATGAAACCAACAAAAATAACTGTTTTGATACAAAAAAAACATCAGTGACATTTTTAACACACATGACAAAGTCCGGTGACTAACCAAGTTTCTTAGCTCTAAATTTTTTTATATAATATTGAAATGGCGTTTAAAGGTCAAACTCAAAATATGGCTAAACTGAAACCTTCCGGGATTAGCTATTCATCTAAAACTATCGGGTCATACTTAAACCCAAATATTAACCAAAATCACATTTCCATATCCTTGTAACAATTCTGAAAAAGAAAACAAACCCACCCCGCGTGACTAATCTTTCTCTTCTAATGTTATAATAGATTGTACAATCATTAAGATAAGATTTAAAGAACAAATTTTTAAAATACTTGTTTTCTAAACGGTAAAGATAATAAAATACAAGTCCTGCTTTATTAAAAGAGAACAGTTTCCTTTTAACAAAGATGAAAAATAATAATAAAGACATTCTCTATAACTCCATTGACATACCTTTCCTCCTCACATTTGTTAACTCTACCCTTAGCCTTAGGACATAATATTGCGTTATTTGTCAGCTACATTATGCTATGAGTATTATTTCTTATGTTTATAGTATATATTATTAGAAAAAGCGGTAGTGTGGAAAACACCAGACAGCCTAACTTCTAATCTAAACGTATCATTTCCGACAACATTCCGTCACAACCGAAAAACAAAATTAGCAGTCAACTTATAATATGCTTTGCTGACTGAACTTCATAAATATTCTTTAAACGATAAAAGTTTATAAAAAGCAATGGCAGAGACATAGAAAGAACTATTCTAAATTCTAACACTTGGAATATTTTGGTACTATATAGATAGTACTTTGGTTATTCGTATGGATTATCATTTGGTTAGGTGCAGGTGGGGAGGAACCAGGAATCGACAAAGGGTGCTGAATTTTAATATTTTTTTTCGTTTTTTAATATATTAAAATTTACATTATTTTTTTTTAAATAAACTTTAAATTAATGTAAATAGTTCATACAAGTGATCTGGGGCATACCCGAGGAGATATAATCTACTGAAATTAACTGATAGGAGACAGATAATCAAAAGAGTACTTGAAGAAGAAATACAACATAGAACATAGGACGTCATAGAAATCTCTGACAGATAGCACACCATACTCAAAGCTCGGCCATCTGACTGGATCATATCGTCTGTGGGTCCTCTGATAGACATCGAGCATGGAAATCCTGCAAGAAAGAGAGAACAGTAAGAACATGTCGAAATATATTTACTAAGGCTAGCTAATCTTGGTGACCTGAAATCGAAATTGTAGATCTTCTACAATGCAATGGAAGGTTAAAGAACCCAGGGCTGGAGCGGAACCAAAAATTCTTGCATTCCGCTCTCTCCAGACATGATAAATGACCGCGCCAAAACAAGTGCGCCAGAGAAAATAGTCACGAGAGTTAGACCATTTTGACGCCTCGATAATCCAAGATTGCCAACATGAAGATGAAAAAGGAAAGCCTAGTTTTAAACTAGCTATGGACCAAATATTCTGAGTGAATCTACAATCATAGAGAATATGAGAGATAGATTCAAAATCAGAATTACATAGGACACATTCAGATGGGGTGTTAAGACCCCAGCCGAGAATTATGTCCCTGGTAGCAAGCTTGCCTAAGATAGCAAGCCAAAGTATAAAAGAGTGGCGTGGGATGTTATATTTATGCCATACTAACCCGGCCCAACCCACAATGGGATTAGGCAGCCGAATTGCGGTGTACGTGTCCTTGATAGTGAAGGTGGAAATTCCTGATCTTGCTGTCCAGAAAGGAACGTCGACTGAAGAGATGTTGGGGAGGGGGAGAGATAGGATAAGGTTATTAATTTCAAGTAGATTCCGACTACTTCGAGCTCTTGTCGGACGCAAATCAGCAGGCCAGTTCCACTTTCCATTATGAATGATATCCGAGACCTTTAGGTTAGGTCCCAGTCGAGAGTCATAGATGATGTTCTCCCCATAATGAGAAGCTAGAGCCTTTGAAAGAAGCCAAGGGTCATACCAGAAAGAAGTACTTTTACCATTGCCTATAGCCACCCTGTACAAATTACTTGCCAAAGGGCGCAGGCGAAGAATTTTCCTCCAAATCCACGATGGGTTGGATCTTGGATGAATGATCCAGAAGTTTTTGCATTTCAATTTTTCCACTTTAATCCATTCACTCCAGATGGAGTGTTTGTTATTACTAACAATAGACCAGAGATGTTTAAGGATGGCCGCCTGATTCCAAGTCTTAAGATTTAAAATCTCAAGGCCACCCTCTTTGATTGGAGAGGTTACAGAGGTCCAGGCAACTTTAGCCCCATGAATTTTTGTAGTCGTTCCCGACCAAAGGAATCTACTAAGGAACTGGTTTAGCTCTTTGATGATTCGAGAGGGAAGGATAAAAATAGAGGACCGCTATACCTGACCAGCAAATAAGACAGACTTAATCAACTGTAGCCTCCCAGCATAAGAGAGATGCTTGGAGGTCCAGGATTCAATGCGATTAGTGATCCCAAAATGGCCAGCAGGATAGACTTGAGGGGGTCCTCAATCCCCGAAAGGAAAAAAATGACTTTTTAAGGGGTTAACTTTTAGACCAGATAAATGATTGAATTCATCTAGAGCCTCTTTTATAAGAATAAGGGAATTTGAGTCCCCATTGCAAAAGATCATCAGGTCATCTGCGAAGCAGAGATTAATGATTTTAAGCTTTTGGCACTTCCAGTGAAATCTAAAGTTTTTATCGTGACTTTTCTCCTTGAGTAGCCCAGAAAGAACTTGCATGATAAGAACAAAAAAGAAAGGTGATAGTGGATCACCTTGTCTTAGCCCTTTTTTCCCTTTAAAGTTACCATAAGAGTCTCCATTAATATTAATGGAGTAAGAGGGAGAGGAAATACATTTTACTATCCAAGAGATCATTTGGTCAGGAAAGCGCATTGCAACCAGGATGTCAAGAACAAGGTGCCAATGAACATTATCAAAGGCTTTCATGATATCTATTTTAAGAGCTATCATTTTTCCCGCATCGTTGATATGATAACCTTTCAAGAGTTCTTGGGACAATAAAATGTTATCTGAGATGTTCCTTCCCGCCACGAAAGCCGATTGGGAATGGTCAATAAGGTAAGGGAAGGAGCCCTTAATTCTATTAGCTAGTATTTTGGAGATAATCTTGCAGACAACATTGCATAACGCAATAGGTCTAAAGTCCCCAGGGACAGAGGGAGAATTGATTTTAGGAATAAGGGCAATGGAAGTTGAGTTCCAAGATTTGTCCAAAGTTCTCGAATTAGAGAATTCAAGGACCCCATTACAAACATCAGGTCCTACCACTCCCCAAGAGGACTTAAAGAAGGAGGAATTGTACCCATCCGGTCCAGAAGACTTATTGCTGTCAATACTAAATAAAGCAGATTTAATTTCTTCACAAGTGATTTCACGAATCATGGATTCCATATCATTACTTTTAACAGAGGATGTAATCAGGGAAGAGACTCTATCCAGTCCCGGGTAGAAAGAATACTGTTTCGTACCCAGAGAATTCTCAAAGAAATTGACAATGACTTTAGAGATACCAGCTGGCGTAGAGATGGTAACTCCCGAGTCATTATTAATCGTTACGATTTTATTTTGGAAAAGACGGGATTTAATACTGTTATGGAAGAATTTAGTATTCTTGTCTCCGAGCTTGATCCAATTTTCTCTAGATTTTTGTTTTAGAAATGACTCATCGGCCCGACTATAAAATATATAGGCTTTGGAAGCCTCGATTTCATCGTAAATAAGTCTCGGATTGAGGGGGTCTAAGCCAAGGTTTGCTTGGGTCTCGAACAACTTGGATTAAGCGTTGCTAACTCTATTACTGATTTCGCTAAATTCTTTACGGTTAAGTTTTGAGAGCTCGAGTTGGAGCCTTTTTAGCTTATCAGTAACAAGCCTCATACCAGTGGAAGAAGAGGGCAATTCCAGCTATTGAGGACTATTTCCTTAAAAGAAGGATGAGATTGCCACATATTAAAAAACCGAAAGGGCTTTTTACGCCTTGGTCTAGGCAATCCAAGGTTGAGAGTTACAGTGGTATGGTCTGAGGATCTAAGGAAGCCATAGTGGGCATACGACATTGGGAATAGGTCGTCCCAATCGGGACTGACCATGACCCTGTCAATTTTTGAGAGAACTGGACGAGAGGGTAGCTTGTTAATCCAAGTGAAGTTAAACCCGGTAGACCGGAGATCACTAAGTTCACTTTGGTAACAGCACCTGTTAAACTCATCAATTGCAGAAGACCAGGTCTCAGAAGCTCCAATTCTCTCGCCAGGATGACGGATAACATTAAAATCTCCTAATGTGACCCAAGTTATATGATTCTCAAGTTTGGAAATAACTATTAAGTCATTCCAAAGGAGAGAGCGATCCACTACTTTGTTAAATGCATAGATAGCGGTAATTATGGCATTTGATTCTGTAGTGGACGAACTCGGGTGACTCCAAAAGTTTGGAGATTGAGATCACACTTGGGTTCCAGGTAACCCAAATGCGCCCAAGGGGATGGGAGTAATAATTATGAATTACATGCCAAAATGGGACCATTTTACTTATGATAGATTCCACCTTTTCTATTTTAACTTTAGTATCAACTAGAATAATCATTGAGATACTATTTCTAATTATAAAATCAGTTACGTCTTTTTGTCTTACAGGGTCATTGAGACCCCGGACATTCCAGGAAGCTATATTCATCAGGAGAAAGACTTACAGTGCGTCACACGATGGACCTGTCGGAGGTCATATCCAATTTACCCTTCCCTTTTGGGTGTACAGTGCGAATCCTTTTTGGAGGAGAGTCCGCCTCTTCTCCGCTTTCCACTTCTTTCCCTTCGTTGATGGATGAAAGATGGTGACTAAGATCCGCTTCAGGAATGTATTCGGATGGATCTTCCTCAGAGGATGAAGTAGGAACTGGGAATGGAGAAGGCTTAATTGGGCCCTTTTTGCAGATTCGAGTGGGATGACCAAAAATCTTACAGTTAGCGCACTCAGGAGGAAGGCCCTGGTACTCAAATGATACCGAGATTGATTTGCCCCTTATCTTAAAGGTGAGCTGAGAGCGGATAGGAGATCCTACCGAGATCATAATACATATGCGGGCGAACCAAAGTTTCTTTTTCCTCTCCGTTTGGTGATCTACGTATAAAGGAGTCCCTAAGACTGAGCCAATATTACTAAATCCCTCCGTCGTCCAGAGTTCCATGGGCAAATTGAATACCTTAACCCAGATAGGGATTTCCGTGTGAGGATCTTTGATAAGAGGGGAAAGAGGTTCCCAAACTTTTAGGATCATTAAATTACCTCCAAAATGCCAAGGGGCACCATCTAGAACCTTTTTAATCATATATTTAGAGCCGAATTGGAAAAGTAAGTAGCCTTCGGGAAGGGGCTTAAATTGAATAAGGCCAAACTTCCTCCAGAGGGTCTCGACGTTAGCTTTGAGAAAGCTAAGATTATTTGGCGGAGAAAGAAAATATCCTGAAAGACATCCTTTCCAGGAATCCGGAGGACCCATAGCGGATTCTTGCATGATGAGATCATTCCCCACCGTCTCCATATGGTTGATTCCAATCACCAATGGCGACCGGTTGTCACTATGCCTTGAAACAATGCTCGCATAAGAGGATGGTGTAGATGATTGGATATGAGAATTTGAGTTAGCAAATCCCAAAGAGCTTGATTTAAAGGATGGAGCTTTTGATAATTTTGATGGGATTTGGGCAAGTTTGTTTAAGAAACGCCTTCCTTTTGGGCATTTACCCGCGTTGCCAAAATTCCTGATTAAGGAATATGGAGCTAATGAGGACGGACCTCCAATTAAACCTTGACCCGCATTTCTTTTTGGCCTATCAATGGTGAGGATTTGGGTGGGCCCGATTGATTTAAAAGACCGGCTTTTATTAGAAGACTCGGACCGGTTATTTGGGTTAGCCCTTTTATTTAACCCAGAGGAGTGAGGGCCTAAGGACTCACTAGATATAAGCCCAACAGAGTCATCACCTCCTGGGCCCCCGGGTAGTACTGACATCAGAGGAGGAGTCGGGTTTCTCAATCCCTCCCAACTCCTCTGCCCAGACCTAGGTGATATCTCCGATCTTCCCTTACCTCTTCTAGCAGCCAGGTCAGACTTCCGACCGATCGATCCCTCTGCCAATCTCGACGGTGCATCGCTCGATCCCTCTTCAAACCTGCCTCCCTTCTTCTCGCCGCCAAATCCGACGCCCGACCAGTCGCTCCATCAATAAAACCCGATTGCGCCCTGCTCAGCCCCTCAAAACTCGATGGATCCAAGCTCGAACCCTCTGCAAAACTCGCCTGGAACTTACTCGATCCCTCTACAAAACCCGACGGAGCCATGGAAGCCTTCCCTGCAAAACCCGATGAATCCGGAGCCATAGCAGATGGATCCAAGCTCGAACCTTCTGCAAAACTCTCCTGGTACTTACTCGATCCCTCTGCAAAACCCGACGGAGCCTTGGAATCCTTCCTTGCAAAACCAGATGCATCCGGAGCCGTAGCAGATTCCTTATCCAAACCGGTCGCCCCATCTTCTCCGATCTGTCGATCGATTTCTGTTCTAGGAAGTACAGAGCGTAGCAGCGAATACGGGAGGCCCTTCGACGAGGAACTCGAGGCATGCTCTACTCGAGGGCTACTTTCCGTCTGGAGCAGTGGGATTCCATACTGGAATCGACCTCCTCTGGAGACCTGAGAAGCTACCGGATCTGACGGTGCGTTGGAAATCAGACCGCTGTTTTGGAGACGATGATGCGAGCCTTTCTCATCCTCACTGCACCGGCTATCGAAAGCTGATCCCTTATTTCTCGATTCGCGAAACGAATACAGAAGCCCTTTCGACGAAGAGCTTAAGGCATACCCTACTCGAGGGCTGCTTTCCAGGTCTAGATGAGGGTTACCATACCGGAATCTACTATCCCTGGAGACGTTTGCAGTAGCCAGGTCTGGAGGTGAGGTGGAGAGCAGGCCGGCAATATGGAGGCTAAGAGGAGAACCATTTCCAGGTGATTGAGGGCAAGATTTGGGAGAAGGGCCATTCTCATTTAAGGTAGCTACCAAGTTTTCAAAGGTTCCCTGATCAATACGGGGTGCTGTAGAGCTATCAAGTTGAAGGAAGCATGAGGGAGGAGGCGTTCCTACCTCCGAACCAGTGGAGAACAATACCTCAACGGGGAGCCGAGAAGTCACAGGTTCAAGTTGCAGACAAGGCCAACTGGACGACGAGTCAGAGAGGAAGAGAGAGTGTCCTGCTTCCATGTGACTCCTTGCCATAGCAAGAGCATCTCTGGCGAATGCTTCATGATGAGAGGAAATGGGAGAGGGGCTGGGACCCGACGGAATGGTGTGATGGCTGCTTGGAAATTCCGACAAGGTTAAGGGTTCAGTTGTATTGACCGGGATGGAGACAAGCATTGAGGAGAAAGCCAGAGATCGAACAGGGGAGAAGGAGTCCACAAATTCAGAGGCTAAAGCAGGGCGAGGAGATACCATTTGGTTCAGGGGGAGGTAAGAGATTCTACAATTACTTTTGAAATTTTGGCTTAGGATTTCTGATTGTCTTTGGATTTCTGTTGGTGTTGCTTTGCTTAGAGGGATGGTTTTTGGCTGAGATTTATGGATTATTTTTTGTGTGAGTTTTCTTAGTCTAGGCTGAAAAGGTTCCCTAGGTTTAGGACTGAAGCAGGGTAGAGGCTGATATGATGTACTTGTTTTTCGGTAGATTAAGGAGTATTTGATGATACTAGAAGGCTGGTTATTTAGGGCTGTCCATAGAGATGATGAGGAAAATAGGGGGCTCAGGGGGACAGGGCTGATGCTATCGATTAGGGGAGAGATAGGGCGGCAGAGAAGAGAGCCAGTAAAGCTCAAAAAGGCCTATTAACTTAGGCAAGGGTTGTACTTTTAGGAAAGCAATTAGAAGACTTACCCAAACGAAGAGGGATGAAGACCAGTGACCCTGGAACTCTTTTCGAGAAGCCAATCTGGTTATTCCAACAGGATTGGTTATGGTAACCACATTAGTTCGGTTTACTCTGAATTTTTGTTTGTAAACCTACCGAAAAGAAATGAGGGGAGATAGGATAAAACTTCCCTTTGAAAGATTAGACAGCTTAGAATTCATTTTCTCGATTGGATTTGACAACTTAGGATTCATTTTCTTGCAGATGATCTGATTGACTGAGGAAAGAAAATGGATCTCTTGAGCATCAAGGGGAATAGGTTCGTATGGTACTTGGATGAATTTGACTGATGGGACTCTATTGAAGAGGTTTGATTCATCATAATCAACTTCATCACTCTTGGTACTTATGCAGCTCACTCTGAGATATCCACCAGATACTTCATGAGAGGGAGGAGGATTTAAGGAAGAGCTTAGTACTGTAAGAACAAGCCATTGCTTTGAACAAGGGTGAGCTGTGCAGTACTTGGCAGACAAATACAAGGATAACCCACAGATTCCAAGCATTATACCATGGATTCCCTGGCTTAGGAGCCAGGGAAGCTTGGCAATCACCAGCGGCGACGAAGATTATTGGTTACCGTTGCTTTCTAGAGAGGAGGGAGAGTTTTTTGCTTTACTTTTTGTATTTGCATTATATATCAACACCACGTCTAAAATAGGATAAAAAAATATTTTCTAAAACGAAGAGATTATATTAAAAGAATGCTTTAATTTTTTTTTTATGAATGATTTTTTTTAATGAGAATACTAAAAAAATTATCATAATTTTTTTATCGATTAAAAACACACTAACTAATTTATTCACATTTATTGAAACTAAATATTGCATTGAGTTTATAAAATATGACTAAATAATCTATTTTTTTAAAATAAATTAGAACTAATCTAATAATAATAAATTCAAAAATGATAATTTTCTTTTTTCCATTTTAAAAATTCAAATAAAATAAAATTCAAATCAAAATAAAAGTAAAATAAAAAATGAATTTTACTACTTCCTCTATTCATATGAATAATCGTTTTACGAAATCTTCAAAATTTTATGTCGTTTCTCTCAAATCGAGGTTGGATTAACAAAATGTTTATTAAATTAACTTATCACTCTTTTTTATTTTTTGCTCTTCTTTTTAAAGAAATATTTTTTAGGTTTGAAAAATCAAATTCTGTATTTTCTTTTTATACAAAAAAAAAATCATAATTACATTAATTATTAATTAATATTTTTGCTAAACCTTGAATATCTGCTAAATAGTAACGGAGGGAGTACTAACTACTACTAGTATAGATATATATTAAAAAGTTTATAATAATATTTATTATAAATGTATGTTAAACAAAATAAGAAAACATTCTCACGTCTATTAGTTTCTCTCACTTTATTACTATATTATTACCAATGCCTATAGACAGTTCCCGATTATAATTCTATACTACTCTACTATAGGTAATATTATTTTACCTTCTATTAGTCGACTCTACCGTGGGTAATAATCGACTAATAGTATTCTACACTGGGGTAGGGGCGGCGGCCCACTTTGCCCTAATGTAGATCGGCCGCTGGTTAGGTGAGGGTGTCAGTTGCATTTTGGACCGCTGGGGTTATATTATTTTGTTTGAGTGGTGTTGAGGGCATTCCATTATCTATTATTCCTTAGCATTAACGGGCTCGGCTCGTGTGTCTATAAAAATATATAAACATTTTGAACTTTCTTCGTCACTAATAATTTTTCAAAATAATTGACTTCTTCAAGGAAGTAAAAGATGCTGGACTCCACTGTTTTATGTCACTATCGAATTCGCCCGTGGTGTCATCCACAAATAGCTGGATTAACTTTCAAGCATGAACTAATCATTTAAAACATTGTTCTATAATTTTTTATATTATAAAACAATATATATAATATGGTAAGAGAATAAATAAAGGGGAAGGGGAATCCGTAAGTATCTACCGTTTTAGTTAAAAATATCAATATATAAGATACGGTGCAAATCAAATAAAAAAATTTGTTTCTAATATATCTGAAGTCATATTCCTTTTTTCAAAAGACTAGATTATAAAATAAAAACTAAGACCAACTAATCGTGAATAAACTATTATTTATTGATTTATTATTATTTTATAACATTTATTAATTTTTATCTTTTATGGTGGCTTTTAATTTTGAATTAATTTATTAATTCATTTAATAAAAAAGAATTATAAAAAAAACGTTTGAGATCGACTAATGTTATATCCGTACATTGTTAATTCATTTAATAAAAAAACGGTTGAAATAAACCAATGCTATATTAGGAGGAAAAATAGTTTGAGATACAATAATGGTAAATCTTTAGTTGTTGTTTCCATCTTTCGCCGATGAAATTATTAAAGTATAAACTTTTTACGAAGAGCTTTTAGCCACCATGGTTTTTGAAATCTCTACCAATGATTTTGAGCGATTGTTTATGCATTAGAAGCATAAAATGATAATTTTAGAATATCGTATGGAAAATTGATCGTTCAAGCTCACAGGTTCAAGTTTGTTGCCCATGTAGGGAATTGACTTTCGATACGGTTGACAGAGAAAGTAGAGAAGCATCCGACATAAGACCTTCCAACTGGAGTATGAATAGATACGACATCACCGGAATATAAAAAGAAACCGAATATAAATTCTAAGCGCAATAGAGAGGAGGAAAGAATCTCGAAAACCTTTGGAGAGAAAAAAATAGATTATGAGATCTCACTAACTACACGAGACGACGTGTCACCTTTTCCAGTCTACCTTGATACTTCAGCAACTTTTCAACAAGCACCTACATATATCGAAACACAACCAGGTGACCCGTTAATACAGTTGGAAATTCACAACCAAAGATCATCGTTACCCTCATCAAGTCTTGGCTTCTCATTTGTGGAATTCACAAAAAAGGAAACACATACATGTTTCCAAAAAACTTATATCGAAGGAAACTAACGCATAATGGTGCACCCCCTTATCTAAATTGAAATCATGATTACACACAGGCATTGACAGGAGATTATACCAGCAACCTAACTTCTAAAGACAATACAAAGCGCAACAAAACAAGTACTTTCAAGGTTCTGAACCAGCTATGCAAAAGAATAACACTCATCACTCGGTTGAAAAACGATATGGACATGAGTATGAGCAATCATAACCTTTCATGAACAATAAACTGTACATAGACGAGGAAGATATGCCTGATAAAAAATCATCCTAACTCCAAAAAATTTATATGGACTCATGCCACCATTCTTCAACAACCATAAAAAGAATAAGTATTACGTCAAAGGAGATCATGATCATCACATTCAACAGTTTAATAATGAGATGTTGCAGTATGAAGTGAATGGCAAAATAAAATTCATGGATTTCTCCATGACATTCCGAGGAACTATCATATAGTGGTTTTTTAGTCTCCCAGTCGGAAGCAATAAGAGCTACAAGATGCTTTAAAAAACTTTTGGCAACCATTTTATAGGTTATATAGTGATAAAATGAGACAAAGGCTACATAATTCACTGCAAGAAAATACCTAACCAAATTTTAAGAGAGTGCAACCAGAAGTTCATATATATCAAGAAACAATTGCATGTGTACCATAATTTAGTGGCTTTAGCTGCGTACACGCAACATGTATTAAAGATGCACTCTCAAATCACATAATGAAGAAAATTGCTCTAAATTTTAGTGACCAATGGCTCAAGTTGAGCGTTATATTAAAGTAGAGTTGAGAGAGAGAGAGAGAGAGAGAGAGAGAGAGAGTAACTCTGACTGCCTATCTAAAGAACTGGGCACCACGAAATAAATAGTGGCGCAAATGTACTTGTAATATGTGAATAAAAATTAAACGTTGTCCTTGAATTTTTTATATATAATAATAACGTTCATAGTTTGTTCATGATGGTAGATGCGTATTTTTTGTATAATATCATATTCGGAAGCTCTTGAGTGGATTGAATGTATGTTTTAGTTTTATGACACATTAATGCCTAAGTTACCTAATTAATGGAGATATAGTTATCATAAAAGAAAATAAGAACATCTAGGAAATGTTATGCATCATTCCTGACACTTAGATTGTAGCAATAAAAATAATAATGGGTTATTCTATAAATAATGACGACCCAAGAGAAGGCCCAACCTACTACAGTTGGGGGAAGATTTATTGGACGCACAAATAAAATGAGATAAAACTATGAAGGTCGTCCAAGATATTCCAATCGATCTCAGGTATAAAATAATTTACAAAATAACTTGGATATGTTTGTATGAAGTACGTAGGATGTGATTGGAGTCCCACCTTAGTTTGGTTACCATAAATTATCAATTAACAACAACTTTCGCCCTGCCATACAAAAAGAGAGAGATCATACTCCTAAAAAAATCATAAGTCATTGTCGAAAAGGTAGATAAACCAACTGATGTGGGACATATACGAGAGTCTCATTACATCATATAGATAACCAGTATTTTCTTATTAAAGAAGAAGAAATACAAATAAAAGATGTCCGCACATAACTCAACAATGCATGCTTGAATGAGTTTTCTCCCATACCGAGGATTGACTATGTAGTGGATGCAACCTCTGAAAGTAAAATGTTATCCTTTATGGATGTATTTGTTTGATAAACCAAATTCAATTGTGTAAAGAAAACCAAGGGCGTCAGCGCAACCTATCAGTGACTAGTTAACAAGATCTTCATAGATCAATTAGGTTTAAATATACATGCCTACATTAACGACATGATGGTCACAAGCCTTCACGAGGAGGATTATGTAACAGATTTGACATAGACTTTGGCAAATATCAAAAAAGTTAATGTCAATCTAAACCCAAATAAATATATTTTCGGTATAAAGTACAAAAAAAACTTAGACTACATTGTCAACGAGAAAATAACCAAATCAGATCCCACGTAGCTTGTTAGTTTAGAAATAAAGGATCCACCAAGAAATACAAAAGAATCAAAAATTCGGATTGGAACACTGAGGAAACTTAACATGTTCATATCAAGGTCTTTGAACCAATATCAACCTTTCTTTCAAGTGTTGAGAGGGACATGGAGTTTTGAGTAGAATCTAACATGTGACAAAGCATTTAACAACATAAAAAAATTTATTGACCATTCGGAAGTATTAACAAAGACTCAATAAAAATATCTTTTTATTTATACCTTGCAGTCTCGGTCTACACTATCATCGCAATACTAATAAAGGAAGAATAAAAAGTATAAGTAAATATTTATCCAACATAAACTAGATACTTCCAATTAGAAAACCTTAGTTTGGTATTGGTAGTTGCAGCCAGAAAAATGAGTTCATACTTCCATGCTCATCTAATAATAGTTAGTCCTTTGTTCCCTTAAGAAATATACTACAAAATCTAAATGAATCTAGAATATCCACTTTAGGTTGAGAATGACAATCAAAACCCAGGATTTGAAAAATTTCTTGATAAAATTTCAATACAAAAGACCGTTACTTACAAAATACAAGTCCAACTTATGCCTCTAACATGGAAAATCCTTACTCAATCTATCAAGTTTGGCTTTCCAACCTCTAATAATGAAACATAATACGAAACATAAAATATCATACAATTCCTAAAAGAAATTTAGGGCCAACTTTACCAATTTGAGCAAGTTGAATTTGAGCAAGTACCACAAGCTAAAAATACAGTTGTTGACACCCTTGCATCTAATCCATGTGCATCTTCAACATATATAATATTTTAATGTAAATATTTATTAACTTACCTGATCGATTCATATCAAAATTCATATTCACATGAAAAAATTATAATAGAAGGAGAAGACGAAAAAGAGATTTGAAAACTCTAATAAAAATATATTACAGAAGGTAAATTCCCTGATGATAAAAGACACAAAAGAAAAATTAAGATGAATTCAACGAGTTTTGTATAGACTTCAGACACATTATACAAGAGAGATCTAACGAAACTACTACTTTGGTGTTTAGGCCGTATGAAGCAATTATTATCGTAGGAAGTGCTCACTGTGACTACAATGGATTTCAACAAACAATTCTCATCCAAAGCTATAACGAGCCCATAATAATGGAATATTTCAAACAATGTGATAAATGCCAAATGTTTCTCATTTAAAATATGTGGTTTAGGTATTGTATGACCGTTACCTAAAACTCCAAAAGGGAGAAAACATTTACTAATTATCGTAAATTACTTCTCAAAGAAGTGGAAGCACAACCTCTTGTAAGTATTATGACAAAATAAGTTATCACTTTTTATAAAAGTAAGAATATGCTACAAGACAACAACCAAGTGGAGCTAAACAACATGACAACTAAGTGGATGATAACAAGAAGATGTTGGATGGGCCTGCAAAAACTTGACCAAACTTCCTACAATAAGTCATATGGCATACAAAACTATATCGAGAACGACTACATAAGAAGATTCATTTGCCATGGTAGATGGAATTAAAGTAGTGGTACGAGCTGAGATTTATATGTTTTTCCTAAGAATAACAACCTTTGAGAAAAAAAAATACAAAAGATGTGAGAACTGAGTTATATGTAATTAAAGAAAGAAGGGTCAAATCACATATTTGGTAAAAACATTACAAGGCCTTGATGAGAAATAGATACAACTTCAAAGTACGCTTTAGAATTTGCAAACCAAAGACAAACTTTTACGAAAAAAATTCATTCACATGAAATATGTTCTTTATTAATTGAATACCTAATTCGACCTTATAAATTTTTATCTTATCATTACAAGTAAAAACATATTTTTAGTGGAAATAATATGCTTAAGAAATTGTCCAAACTTAAAATCAACAGAGATTTTCTCAGGCGCATGAATCAAAATGCACTACCTAATTAAGATAGCATGAATGACTTATTCAGAAGTTTGTTTGTTCAAACGAGCCTTGACCTTAGTCATGGACTGTAATTCAGATATAAAAATTCTTTCATTCTCCAGCGAGTTTTCAAGATCGGTTTTGAGGTGCATCTCAATATCAGTTTTAGTCTGAAGAGTAACCTTTCTCTTTGCGCTTTATTGAAAAGATTCATCAGTATCTTCAAAACGTTCTCGAATATCAGAAATATAATTGCATGATATATATTAGATGGATGAAATATGGTCATGAAACTAACATTACCCTGCAAACATCAAACAAACGTCCAACTTATAATCCTTTTTTGTATAAAAAATTAAAAAATAGGAGAACAAAGAGAGAAGTAAACAATATTTTACCTAAAATATTAAACTCAACTGTCTCTTAGCAAAGTGAAAGGAAGAAATGTGGGTTGGAAGTTTTCATTAGTTGGATAAATCTGCAAACTCTGTCGTTATATCAGAAGTTTTCTCCAAAGAAAAAATAGATGATATTGTGAAATCAAAAATCTCGGTTCGAGAAACATTCATGTTAGAAGAGACGTCACGTGGAACTTTCGTTATGGCTTCATTATGAGTTGTATTTCCAATAATGTATATCTTTAAAAACACTTCTGCATACTCTGCAACATTACCAATAATATCCACAACAGGGTCATAAGTTAATAAGGGTTTTAATAGAAACGTTGGTAGTGACGACAACATCATTTTCGAGTAATGGTTCGATGTTTCCTAAATGGACAACTTCAGTAATTAACTCGTCCAACGATTCATTTGCTACACCTCCAGTCTTCTCAAAAGTTCCAACAATAATTCCATCATCAATAAGAACAACCATGTTTATAAGTGAAGAATTTTTTGATTTAGGAGTACCTTCAGACTTAGTCTTTTAATGTCGATTGGATAAATATTTTGAGGATGTTGATGACCATTATGCTCTATTTTTGGGAATTCCATCAAATATTGTTCGTAAACATCTAAACAAGAAAGTAGTAGTTGTGTTTGGTCTGAAATGGATTTGTGGTGTCTTTATATGTGTTGTGTATCTGGATTTAAATTTGAATCAGACTAGAGATATAATAGTATATGTTACACATGTGTAGTTTATGTAATTATTCAGTTACATAATTTTCTCTGATACGAGTCAAAAGTCTGTAAAAGTAGGCATACTTACATCTTTGGAGGATATGGAACAAATTTTGGATATAGCGTGAAGGAAGTGAAAATTGGTATGGCTATATCGTGTTTTGGGAGAATCGTCAAATTGTCAAACGAAACTCTTGATGGTTTTGTTTATATGATAGATTATTGGATTTATGACTATTTTCCTTGTATTCTCCATCAACTGAAGGATATATATAACATATTGAATTTAAAGCTTGTTAGTTGGTTTCTGAAGAGGTTTAGAAGCGTGAATTTTCTATTAAAAAACTCATACAAATACAATTTTCTTTTTCTCACGGACAAGGATATGAGTATTCTATTTTTTTATCCAACCCGGAATGTGTGTTAGTTTCGTAGAAGAATGTTAAATTTAATTTTTGTTTGTTAAGTTTAACTTTGTTGGTTGGGTTTGAAAACATATTAAAGTTAGTTAATATTCGAGTCGTATACATATATGAGAGCTCAGTTCCTGCTACAAGAGGTTGGACTATATGACTATCGTATTTAGATTATATAGATCGTTGAAGAATATATGTTGGATTAAGCGATGCAATAATTTGGTATGGTCAATGATAAATTTGTATCTCTTTAAGAACCTACACCCAATATTAAGAAGGGGGAACACAACCGATACTTTTACATGACTACAAATTAGAATGAGTGGCGTAAATATTTTTTCCCGAGGAACGCATGTGGAAGCTTCCATTTATGAGTATATCATCACTTCTAAGGTTGTTAGTTATGGTGCTGAGATAGATGTGATTCATAAAATCAACAACATCAAACCTACTGACGACACCAATGTAGATCCATATCGCATGTGTCTCGGCCCAGTTTGTTTTAAACTAACCTCTTCTTTCTATTTTATCACAAGCACACCGGTGGTACGTGTGGAACCATACAAAGTTAGGCAATAGGTGCTCAACACGTTTCATTTAGAAATTAAGAATTTCATGAAGAAAGACATGATATTTTATGTGGAGGAGCAACTTGTTATACAAGCGAATGTAATGAAAATTTACACACCTGCTGAAGTATATGAATTTAACAAAGGATATGATTTTAACTAGAATTATGTGTGTTTTCACAATTCATCTTTAATGTTCGTTTTATTTTTTTTAAGTTATTGTATTTGTATTTTTTATTTCATGTTAAATGTATTTTCCTTAAGTTTGTTTCTCTTATATTGATGTTAAATGTATATATGAGCTTCAATTATTTGAGTTTGGTCCCAAATATTTGGGTTTTTAACATCCTGCACGATATCATGCAAAAGACGCTTATGGTGTTTGGTTTGCGCATTATTGATTCCATTATACAATAGATACTTGACGAAGTGGAATTGAACCTCATTTAAAAGATATTGTAACAAGTGCATAGGATGCTTACCTCCTAGAAACAGATATGGAAGGATATAACTCTTCCTAAAGTGTTGTGTTATTCGTATCACATATTTCTATTTAATTTATTATTTTATATGCCTTTTTATTTTATGTGAAATGTATTTACTTCTAATGTCTTTTCATTTTATGTTTCGTTTTATCAATTCAGGTTTGATGTTTTTAAATCGTTGGAACAATAACATAAAGCGAATACATTAAATAAATAAATTTTTAGCTCAAATAGTCATTTTGTGGTCAACAACCATGTTGTTATGAATTTGAAACTCTTAAAATATTATATACCAAGATATAATAGGTATTCCCATCCTGCAAATTCTACAGTACGCAATATGATGCAATAATGATGTACCATTGCATAGCATAATCTTTCATAACATAAAGCTATACAGAAAAACAAAGAAACTTTTCAATGCAAATATTAAATGGATATTGTGAATTAAATATAACAAAGACATGAAAAATTTACATTGACAAAATGGTTGTTCTTAACAAATCACAACTCCATTTTTTCTATTTGAGACATTGTAGGGAATGCACCTCATAATGGTAGAATAATGAAACTAACAACCTTGGATAACCAAATACATTAGTTTGATAGATGCTAAACCATGACATAACCAACTACATTTTTATCGTGATATATGTAAAACTTATCATAACTAAAAAGCATTGTTTTGATGGATGGGTGAAAAGAAATAAAAGAATAAATATATATATATACAAACAGATAAATAAAAGATAAACTTTATTATGAAAAAATAAAAATACATGAAAATCCCAATATAACACAGACAAGCTGAAAACAAACTGTAAAACAGAGTCTCCTTAGTCAGACTCAGATGCAGACTCGTCTTAGTCAGTAACATAAATAAACATTATCGACAGTAAAAAGCAAAATCATGGACATATAGAAACACACAAACAACAAAAAGTAAAAACATAGCATTTCTCATACCCTTAGTCAGACTCTTCTTCATCATATTCAGAGTCTTCTTCTTTTGAATATTCTTCCTCCTCTTCTAAGTCTATTTCTTTAGACTATTCTACCTCATCTCCCTATTCTTCAAGTTTCCTCTTTCTTTTTAATAGTACAACAATACGATCAGCATTTGGATCATCATCTTCTTCAAGTTTCCTCTTTTTGTTTAAGAGGACAACAATATGATCCTCATTTGGATCATCCTCATCTTCTGAAAGTTCAAAACTTTAAGGAGAATAGTGTCAGTTGTTAAAAGAAATGATATAATTATCAGAAGAATATGAAGGAAAATTCATTTGTTGTTGTTTGTTTCCAGTTTTCCTTTTTTTATGAGGAAAGACAAAATGGTGATAGATCGTGTAAATGGATTCATCATCTAATGGATAATTAAGTAGAGGTTTTTTTTAAATAACAATTTTTTTGTGTATGAGAGCATAAAATATGAACTAAACTTTATAGTTAGAAAGTTTAAAAGTTGAGAAGTTCAAAAGCATCCATAGTAATTGAAGCTTTCTTGCTATTGGCAAACGTTTGTAGTTATTGCACAATAATAATGAGTATATATACTTTTGTCAAATCATATAAGTAAATAACAAATCAAATGTTAGTCATTAGTTTAAATTTTGATTTGACACAATAGGTGGGAGGAGGGTAAACTACATTAATTTTAAAAAACAGAGAACTTTTCTAAATATTAACTGCATAAATAAAAAAATTAGACTAAAAGATGCGAAAACTACCCGATAAAAATAATGATTAGATAGATGCGAAACGATGCATACAAATTCACGATAGATGCAAAACCTAGCTTATAAAAGATATAATATATGCGAAACCTTTTTATTATATGTTTGATAGACACGAAACTTGGTCAACAAAAGTTACGATAGATGTGAAACCTTTGCATTAATATATATCATACATGTAAGACTGTATATAGATACACGGTGAGACTTGTGATACGCTTATAAAATTATCCAACGTAAAAAAGTATATTGATTGTTAACAAACTGTACGACAAACATTTATTACAAACATTACAAGAAACATTACAAATAATTTCTTCACAAAATTTGTTAGTGTTGTATTCATCAAGACACATGTAAAACATTTACGATCTTCTTAATGATGCAATTTTAGAAGGTTTTTTTAAGGTCAAGTTTTCTGTACATAACATAATATATGAAGTAAACCCATACCATTACTCCACAATTAAGTGATCAACATTTTTGCTTAGGAAGTTTTGTTGGACATATGATCTTTATTTTTGCTTCTGCTCGTAAAATACTTTTGCTTTAGATGTATTAAATTTGTAAGTTAATAGACATACAAATAAATTAGATTAGACACACATACACACACATACATACTCACACACACAAAGATATATATATATATATATAATATAAAAATACATTAGAAAAGAAACACTTACTAATATTTCAATAGTTTTTTCTCTACATGTTTTGGAAGTGGGTTTAATTTTACTGGTTGATTCATGTACGACATCTATTACCAATAATGTCTAATGAGAAATATTCCCTCATTTTTATTGTGTTAGATTGAAACAAAGATGTAACCTTTTGTGATGACTTATAGGTTATTGTCAGCATACAGTGTTACCTCCATATTTTGGTTTAGCATCGGCTACATTGAAGTAATAATATTTAGAAACATTTTTTGTTTATTAATTAATACATGTGTTGTAAAGGTATATTATTCTTACCATTACACTTCTAGATATATAAGTTACTGGAATAAATTTTACCGGATATTCAGGAACTAGTATTATATAATTGTGTTGTTTATGGTAAATATGCATATAACGGTCAGTTACATGTGTTGTCAAAAGTGGAAGTTAAAAGTTTTTTTATATGTATAATGGGAACCAAAATAAATAAATAAATGTAAATTCACTTCTATCTTAGAGTCGATTTCATCTTGACCTAATATATTTATCATATTAGTAACAAAAATATTAGATCGTGGTATATCTGGAACTAACCATACTGTTGGATCATCGTTGCTTTCTCTTTTTTAATCAGTTTTAATTTGTACTATTGATCTATTTCAATTTCTTTGGTTACTTTATTTGTAAATGAACGTTGTTTGGTAATTTCCATATTAAGGAGTTCTTCAGGGATTTTATATTGAAAAGGATCCAAATTTAGTTTAAATGAAGGCCCTTCATCTAACTCTTTCTGTAAAAATTCAAAATCACTGAAATTGTAAGATGTGATAGATGCAAAAACTTTAGAACTATGATAGATGAGAAATGTTGTATATATATGAAACCAATGAAACTATGATAGATGAGAAACCAGTGAAACTATGATAGATGCAAAACCTATAGAAATGTAATAGATGAGAAACGAGTGCAACTATGATAGATGAGAAACCAGTGCAACTATGGTAGATGCAAAACTAGTGAAAATATGATAGATTAAAAAATAGTGCAACTTTGATCGATGAGAAACCATGGAAACTAAAATAAATGCAAAACCAGTGCAACTATGATGTCTACCAATACAGTTCAACTTTGATAGATGAAAAAATAGTGCAAGATTAGAGAAGAGAGGAAATGTAATTCACTTACTTGTTTCTTGTGTATATCCTTTTAAATCCTTATAATTTCATTCTCAATAGCTGTGTCTAAGTCACTGACTTGTGGCGTTCTGATTCTTGGACTTGAACGACATGATCCTTTACAAACAAAATTGCACATTAGATGCGAAACAAGGGTAAAAAATATAGTTGCAAAACAAGAGTAAATATAATGTCATTAACAACTTAATAGATGCGAAAACAATGGAACTTTAATAGATGAGAAATGTTATATTATACAAAACCATGCAACTATAAGATATCAGACATTAAATAAATAAATATTATAATGTTATAATATTCAAGCAAAAAGTAAGATAATACACAACAATATACATGTCTGAATACATAGGTATTTTAAAACATGTTTTGTTATATTTGAGTTATCTATACAACCTCTTTGTCCACAACAACAAATATTGTACCAAAATTTTGGGTCACTTCAGATACTTTAGCAACACTAACTTCATCAACATCTAGAGGAACCTTAGGATCCTGATCTTTAAAAATAGTAGTATTAGGATCCTGTTCTTTGACAACACCAATAATATCAGGATCGCGTTCTTCCACAACAACAACATCAGCAGAGGAAACATCTTGATTTTCAACCCTAAAATCAACAAGAGTATGAACATCAACAACAATAGTAACCTTAGGTGTAACAAAAACAACATCAATGGGGGGAACATCTTGGTTTTCAACCCCAACATCAATAGAAGTAACATGCTCATCTTTTACAGCAACAACAGTAGGATTAATGTGCTCATCTTCCACATCACTGTAATTTTAGGATCCCGTTGTTCCACACCAACATCATTGTTCTCTTCTGGTGGAGGTGGATCATGGACTTCCATAACAATATTAGGTGTAGTGTGTGGGTTTTCGACACCAACAACAGGGTTTTCGATACCAATAACTGTATTCAGGTCCCTGTGCGTGGGAGACTTACTTATATTAGAAGAAGGTTGGTGCACCCCGATTTGTTGATGGTTCTGTCTTGTATTCGCAATACATGTTTTTTTATTCGGTGAGTGTTGGGCTTGATCATGTAATTGTTTTTTCTTTTCATAAGGTTTTTAGATGTTTTTTTTTTAACTTCATCCTCTGTGTTTGGGTTCAATATAGACAATTAAAATGTCTGTAATAGTTGGATCTCTATGTCAATCTCTACATCAGATTCATTTATCTTTTTTTCGTGTCTCAAATAAGCTTTTCTTTTTCAGTGAGATTCATTTCTAATTATTTAATTTTAAGTTAAAACTTTAGATATTCGAATTAATTTATCTATATTATATACACTATTGATAAGTTAATGCTCTCGCTAGAGACATTATCTACTGGTGCTAGGGCTGGGGATATTTTGTTAATCTTTTACAAAATAAAATCAATGTCAAAGAAGCGAAACATTTTATAAAGATGATGGATGATAGATTCACAACCTTAATAAATATGATAGATGTGAAACATACATAAATATGATAGATGCGAAACCTTTTATAAGATTATTCATGGTTGATGCGAAACCTTGATAAACGATAGATGCAAAAATTAAATAAAATGATAGATGCAGAGCCTTTAATGAGATGATATATAATGAAAGCATAACTTTAATAAATATGATAGATGTGAAACGTACATAAATATGATAGATTCTTAACCATAATAAATATGATAGATGTGAAACGTTCATGAATACGATAGATGCAAAATCCTTTATAAGATGATTCATGATAGATGCGCAAACTTTAATAAATATGATAGATGTGAAACTTACATGACTATGATAGATGCGAAATATTTTATAAGATGATTCATGATAGATGTGAAACTATGATGAAATTGAGATTTTTACCTTATGTTGGTACATTTATCTTTTGAGCCTTCTGTTTTCTACTCTCAGATGGTACATGCTGTCAGTATTTTTGTTTGGAGACTTCTTTTTTATTTTATTTTCAAGTCTTATTAGATTCCTAAGAATTTGCGATACTGAATTTTCCTTTCTTGAAATAGAAGCACGTCCTGTCTGTAACATCTTCTGTTTGTTAAGAGGACTGGTTTTTGTAGGTAAAGTATGCTCTACTATTTTATTTTGTTTTCTTCTTCATTTTGCAGTCGTTATAGTTCTTCTAACATCATCTTGAATTATTTCCAGCAAATTTTGGGTTCGTATCCCACTTCGGACCACCGTCTTCGTTGTTGAGATTAATTTGTTCAGAGTAACCATAATCTTGAACATCCTATCTAACATATTGTGGAACGTCATCATGTTCTTCATGTTGTGTAACATCCTATGGAACATCTCATAGAACATCATCATCCTGCTGTGGAACATCTTATGGAACATTATCATCCTGCTGAGGAACATCATCATTTCATTCTTTCTTCGATGAATTTTCTTCTGGTATTTAGAACTCTCCTTCAAATTTATCTTCTTCTTCTTTTGTTAGGTTCAACTCTTCTTCCAGAACCTACAAAATTGTTAAAATAGTATAGTAAAGACATATGTTTATGTAAAATACGAGACTGGACCAAATAAAATCTATAAATATACATATTCATTTGTGACCTCTGTTATAACGTCAATCAAATTCATTATTATTTTTCCCTCAGCACCCAGCCATAAAGCATCTCGATATCTTGTTTTAAATTTCTTATTTTTGACATATAGTTGCGTGTTCTATGATCAATGGATATATATTAACAATACTTTAGATATCATTTTTATACTAATCATATTTAAAATGGAACAAAGAAAAATATTAACCAGTAATAGAGCAACACAACCAACTACTTTTTCAAGTTTATTTTCATGAAAGAGTTTATTGAATTCATCAAGTTGTCCCGGATTGCTTCAACCTAATCGTAGTTTTTTATTTTGTCCAGGTCTTCTACGTAATAGACCATTGTAGAGGCTAATACATATCTAGATGTAGAGGAAAATAATTTTGAGTAGGCTAACATTATGAAGAGTATCACAACATCTTTTACTGTATGCTCTCCCAGTATTTATGTTACTTTATTTATATCATCCAATAAACATGCAAAGTATTAGTTAATATATAGATAATAGATGATAAATAATTAAAAACTATTATAGATGTTAAATCATGTAAACTATGATAGTTGTGGAATGATATATTCTGTGAAACCTATGCAAATATGAACCAAGAAAAATGATAGATACGAAACCCATGTAATGTGAAACCAGTACTAAAGTGATAGACGTTAAACCTATGCAAATTTGAAACCAAATTAAAAATGATAGATGAAAAATATATGCAAATTTTAAAATAAGGCAAAAGGGGTAAATGTGAAACCTATGCAAATGAGAAACAAGGGCAAAAATGGTAGACGTAAAACCTATGGCAATGAGAAACTAGTGCAAAAATGATAGACTTTAAACCTTTGCCAATCAGAAACTAGTACAATAATGTAAGAAAAGTTGGACCGAAATACCTTTATCATTTTATTTGTGATTGGTCTTTCTCGGCTTTTGTCAAGTTTTCTTTATGTGTCATTAAAAAACTATGCCTTGGTAATCCTGGATTATTCTTCTTATTATGTTTCTGAATATCTTGGTTCAAAATGTTTGACTTGTAGTGGAATATGATGGTTTTCATGTTTTAAACCAAAGATTATATTGACATCCTTGGTTGTAAGGCGTAAAAACTCTTGCTGCAATTTTAAAGCTTCATTTTCACCATCATACCTCTTTATTATCCCTTAAATCAATTCTCAATTATTTTTGTAAGGCGTTTTCTTTTTTCTAAGATCATATGCTGCCTTCAAGATGGAACAAAATGGTGTTTTTTTGGTTTCTTCTGTGTGTTATGGTCTTACTTTTGTCTCTTTTAACTGTTTTATCAATGCAAAGAGGCATGACCTGAAAAAAAAAGTTTTTGGAGCTATTTTTCTTGTAGAATAAATAAAATGAAAAAACCAGGTCAGTTATGAAATATGCAAAATTAGTGGAAGTATGATAAGTGATAGATGCAAACCTATGCAAATATCAAACCATTGCAACAGTGATAGATGCAAAACCTTTACAAATGTTACACGAGTAAAAAATTATTAGATGCGAAACCTTTGCAAATAAGAAACCAAGACAAAGTGATAGATGTGAAACCTATAAAAAGTGTAATCATAGCAAAAATGATAGCTGCGAAACCTATGAAAATGTAACAAAATTTTGGAATTGTATCTACCAAAAATAGGCTAACTATGATAGATGTTAAGTTATAAATGTTAAACTTCACGAACTATGATAGATGCAAAATAATAGATGTTAACCAGGCCAATATAGATGATGAGAAACAATAACATGATAGTTTTGATAGATGAGTAATTACGGACTCTGTTTTGTAAATAATTATGTAGGGTTGTTTTAGAGTAATTATGAGCAGCATAACTAACTTAAAAAACCACCCAAAATAAATATAAATAAAGAATATTATGACTACACTAACTGAAAACTAGAAAAAAAGCTTCCAATAAAACCCTAGGTTTCTAAAAAATATCGAACTGCATTTTCAAAACCAAAATGATCGGAAGTAGATTTTATTACTACTTTTCGCATAGATTTTGTTCTGAAGTAGTTTAAAGCTTTATCAGAAAGTGAACAGAGCTTCTACGACGTCGATTTCCTGATGATATGAGTCGATAACGAACCTTTGCCGAAAGTAGGCAGGTAGGAGAGGTATCATGGATAGGGAGAGAAACTGTTTTGTTGTTTTAAAATTTATATTTATATTATGGATAATTTTGGAAGAAATTTAGTCAAATATTCTGAGCATTTATTTGTAATATGTTTTGTTAATGGGCCTTATATAGTAACTCTCTCTTTAAATAACTATTTAAAATAAATCAATTATATATAATAAGAAATTTAAATTATTTTTACATATATATATATATATATATGACATTCAAACCATAATTTATAAAAAAACACAAACTATATTTTGGACTATTTTTGTTGATTCTCACACCGCTGGATTTCGTACTGTTTTATTAAAACTTTCACCAAATTTTGGACCATTTTATCCTTTTTTAAAAACAACCTATAAATGCTTACCGTTTATATGTCACAATTTTCTCCCTTTCTCTCAAAACATCTCTAGCAACCCAAATTCCAAACACCTAGTTTTTTAAATCCGACTTTATAACAACATTAGGTATATCATACAAGTTTATTAGTGTAGATTTTGTTTGATTTCATTGTTTGCTTTGGTAAATATTTACGTTCTAAATTCTATTTTTAAAAATTGATTTTTCCTAGGGTTTAAGTTGTTCTTTTGTTGATTGGGTAGGTTTTTTTTATTGTCTGTGAGTAGGATATCTACGTTAAGCATGTACTTTTGTGTTTCTTGGCGTATGAATTAAGGTTTTAGGGTTGCTAAATTTTAGGGTTTCTGGGTTGGTATTCATCACACAACACGCGCGGCCAGACCCGATAATTTCGCGCATATTGCGCGACGAAGGCCATGGTTAGTCGCAAACCTTAATGCGATAGACCATCCCAGCAACCCATGTCATATGCAAAAATTTGAAATTCTTGTTACTATCTATGCAAATTTCATGGTCTTTTATGATTTGTTGATTCGGTTGGTGGTTTAATCTATGTTTATTAGTTTATAAACTAATTATATTTTTTCTTTGCAAACATTGTTCGAACGAAGACTACGGCTAGTAGTAGATATGTAAACTAATTTAATTTCTAGTTTTTTTTAGGTTTTAGAAATCCTATCGCCGATGTATTACTTAACGTGTTTATGACTTATGATTTTTAGTTCAGATTTTTATTAGTAAGTTGATGTTTATAACTTTTGATGTTTGATTAAGAATTTTTTTCGTAAGTTAATGTTTATGACCTTGGATGTTTGAATAAGTATTTTATTAGTAAGTTAATGTTTTTTCTTACGATTTGTGGTAGAACATCATAGTGGAACAAAACAACACAACAAAAACTCATACATGAGTAAAACCACGCAACATTAAGATAGAAACACACAACAAAAGTCACAGTAATTAAAATAAACTATTTTAACATAATCGCATAAGATGGACAGTTGATTCTACAAAAGCATCCATTTCCGACTTGGTAAATAGTCTATCGGTTGTAAATTTTTTGATGTAATTGGCCATCATATACGATAGGTGACAAGATTCCTCATCTAACAATTAACAATATGCTAAGTAAAAATTGTAATGCATAAATTGTATACAATGTACAAAACTATCACACATGGTCCATAGTTTGTGCGATAAACAAGTTACATATCGCATGAAGATTTGTGATTGAACAATTAACATATCGCACGGACCACACAATGAACATCATTAATTTCGCGTGAGTCACGTGACATGGTATATGTTCATTGCATGCTTCGTGTGATTATTAATAAAATAGAAACAAAATTACAAGGAGTTTCCTCCACCGAATACAAATGCTCATCATCATTGAAGTCTTCCAAAGAGGAGTCAAGTTCCTTGTCTTCCATGTTATTTTGATGTTTATTAGGTTTGTTGTAAAGCAATTTTAGGGTTTAAGGTAAGATTTGGTTATGGTTTTATTGTTGTGGTAAAATTGTTAGTGGTAAAATGTTAGATTTATGTTACGTTTTAGATTAGGATTAGTTTTTTTTGTGATAATGACAATTGCGTAAATACTTGGTTAGGAAACGTAAGTTTTGGGTTCTCAAATTTTAGTTTCAAAAAACAGGGGGGTTGGGGTTAAGGTGAGACATCCAACAAAAAGTTGTTTTTTTTTCTTGTCTGGCCCTTAAACAATTAATAAAACTAAATAATACTAACCGTAATTAAAAATATGACATAACTAGATCTCGACCTGTTTTTGTTGGATCTCACATTATTGGATCTCGCAGCTTTTTGTTAGATCTCACACCTGATTTTGAATAATTTTATCATTTAAAAAATAATAAATATAAATTGTTAGATCCCACATCATTTTTTATTTTTTCTCTCATTTACATTCAAAATTTCTCGAAATACCCATTTACCAAACTACTCGTTTTACAAATTCGACTTCATAATTTGTATTTTCTTATTATCCATCAATACTCTAGTAAGAAATATTATATAATAGTTATTATATAATTATTACTTCTTAATTTTTAGAATAGTAATTTTTAGAATTATATATATATATATATATATATATATATATATATATATATATATATTGAGTTAAAGTGAGAATCTATATTCATACTTTAATTATGTATTACTAATAAAAGAGATTGTTTTATAATGAAATACATTGTGAAAACCATTAAATTCATTAATTTGTCATTTTTTACACATCATGGTATTGTCTTTATGTTTTTTCTTTTTTTACCTATTTATATATTTTATATTTGTTCTAATTTATTGTTTTTATTTTTACTTTGGTATATGTGAATTTTATATACTAGGTTAGGATCCGTTTCTAGATTTATAGAGAGAAATGCAGTAATTTTGTGAACAAGATTAAAATTTATTTCTATAGTCAAAAGACTATTATTTTAAATCAGTCAACATTTGTTTTTCTTTGATAAACTGTGAAAATAAATCAACCGCACAAGTTTGACGATAAAGTTCATCTTGATAAAGTTTTATTTTTTTTATTAAAAAATTTATGTTTATGGTTATTGTCGAAAAATCATAGATCAATGTGAATTTTATGAACTCCGGTTGTAATTTATCGTAAATGCATAATTGTTTTATCAATTTGTTTTGAGATGTAATATGAAAACAACCAAAAGCTTACATATGTGAATAGAACGATGGAAAGAGAAAAATGAAGGAGAGAGATAAGATGATGGAAGGAAAAAGAGAAGAGAGAAAAAATATATTATGGTAAGTAATAGTATTTTTTTAAAACTAATTTTGGAATTAAAAGGTAAAATTAGTTTTTAAATGACCAACAAAATTTTAAAACTTTTAGGCGAGAGACCTAATAAAAAGAGCCACAGATATAACATAGCCTTTGAGAATATTAATAAAATTAGATAATGTTGATTTTCAAAACATTTGTTAATAACATTTTTGTTATTATATTTTGAAACTAATCAAAATATTTGAAACTAATACTATTGGGGTGTTTAAATAATTGAAACTAGTACTCGAGCTTTGGAGAATTTTATTAATAGAAATTAATATAACATATGTTTGGACCAATAGATTAAAGGGAATACAAGTTTAGCATAATAAAAAAATAATTTAAATTTGACCAAAACAAAATCTAGAAGGTGCCTAAATTAGAATTGCCCAAAAGAAATATGAAATCTTGAGATTTGATTCAGATAAAAAGGTCTGAAGATTCAGAGAAAAAGGAGCTGAAAAACTCTTCATCGAGCGAGAGACTGATAAAATCTACCAAACAGATACGCCATGAACGCTTCAAACGACTTCGAATGGAGCTGATATAAAGCTTCAAGACCAAGTTGAGAAGAAGATAAACTTTGATGAAGACAAATTGAACTGGTGCAGAAGATACTCGAAGCTGATGAAAGCAAGTAAGTCCTCAACTTGAACCCGATATAGTTAACATAAATAAAGTAGAAATCACTAATAACCTAATATTTGAGGCTTAATTTTCTCTAAGGTAACCTATGCCAGATTTTTCTAATAGAGTAATGACTTTTAAGTCAGAGGGAGCTTGAAATTTATATGCTCTATTTTCATTTTGCATCGGAAAGTCCACCTAGCAAGCCAATCAGCTGCTCGATTTTGCTCTCTGTAAATATGTTTAATAATCATAGATGGAAATATATAGGGATCTGATTCTAGATAGAATAGAATCAAGAAATGTGGGATACTTCCTTGTAGTTAAAAGCTTAATAAGAATCTCAGAGTAAGATTCAATATCAATGTTTGACAGACTTTTCATTTTGCAGAGATGAAAGTTGTCGTGAAGTGCTCTGGTTTTTGCTTTAATTGGGATAGCTTGCCGTAAATATTAACATAGTATGGATAATACTGCTTGAACAATCACAAATGATAATGCCTCTATTTGATTCGCCGGAGACAAAATTACAGACATCAATATGTATTTAATTTGTATCGACCAGACTGAGATGGAGTCCAGAATCAAAGGGCAGCTTTTTTAAACTTCACCAAATAATTATAGCAATTTAATGTATGAGCAACCGATTCCATATTTTTCCATGGCTTACGCTTTAACGGATTAGAATTATCTATAACAAATAATATATATATATATATATATATATATATATATATATATTAAAAACAAACTAAATTACGTTATAATATAATTTTAAAATTTATTAGATAATAATATATAATATATTAATTTTCCAATACTAAAATAGTTAACCGATACGATGTAGCATGTTACTCTTTTCAAATAAAAATATATTTTAAAACATACGACCCTTCCAACACAAAATACTATAATCGAATACCCAAACCCCTATCCTGTACCACGAATTTATAAGAAATGTTATCCCCTACTATATATGTGTACTGCTTTTACACTTGTTTTCTAAAACAAAATATGTTATATTTAATTAGAATATATACGTATAATGCTTCTACACTTTTTTTTAATGAAGGACTATATTGAAAATTAAAAGAAAGCCAAGCCTAACAAGGCAATTGTACAAAAATTTGAATCCAAACCCTAACAAAAAACCGGGAAGTCATCTTCTTCCCCAAAAAACCCTAATTCACAACATTGAACCCTAATCAACCATTCTCAGGTAGCCCAAATTGAGGCTCTCTAAGAAGGCAATAGCCTTTAGCTTCGAAGGAGCCTCATTGTTGTTGAAATCAAGCTCAGAATGAGTCTTCAGAGTCTCCTTGGCCACCCAATCTGCTCCATGATTCTGCTCCCGGAAAACATACTTCACCACCATCTCCGATTTGATAAGTCTCCTACAGCAACTCAACAAAGAATCAAAATACCAAGGAGACTTACCAAAGGACAAAAGACGGACCAGAACCTGTGAATCAACTTCAACATCGACTTTCTCAAGCCCCATATCACTGCACAGCTTCAAACCATCTAACAAGGCTCGACACTCAGCAATCAATGGAGTCCCTTTGCCGTACAGCCTACCACAACCTCTGACGATGCCACTATTCCAGTCACAAATCAGAATACCACCAGCAGCTTCATGAGCAAAGGTACAGGCTCCATCCACGTTAACTTTATATCTACCATACTTAGGATTTTTCCATTTCAGAAATAAAGGCTTGTTTAAACCTTTAGATTGATTCACACAACCAATGCTGATACCATCCTTAGCATAGATTCCCCAGTGCTTTGCTTTTAGAACTTTCGAGTTGTCTAGACTGGTTAGAATAAAGATAATCTGCTTAATGATAGTACTAGCATTTATGTTTTCATTCCCTAACTTCCTTTTATTTCTTCCAGACCATATGGACCAAGCAATAATGGCAGGAATAATGGTAAAAATATCGCAGTTACTCTGAGCAGACCAGTACCATCTCATCAAGATATGCGAGAATGTCATGTGAGATTGCACCTGAACCTTTAGAATAGAGCTGAAGTGAAGCCAAACAGCCCATGCTTGAGGACACTGCACAAAGACATGGTTAGTAGTTTCTACCTCATTACAATGAATACATTTAGAAGCCATTTGTATATTTCTTGATTGCATAACATCATCTGTAGAAACCCACTTGTGAAGCACTCTCCATAACAAAAAAGAGCACTTTTTTGGAGTCACAGCATTCCAAGATTTGGTATAAATGCTAGTGACAGTGCCTTTATTTCTGATATGATTGTAGGTGTCCTTTGAATTAAACTTACCATCCTTTGACAAAGACCACAACATAGTATCCTGACTGTTAGATAGAGTTATTTCCCTGATCTTATCAATCTCAGTAGCAGTTACTCTAGTACTGAGCCTATCAAAGTTCCAAGAGCCATCAGACCAAAAGTCCTTAACCAGATCATTAGTAGAGTCCCATAGTAACCTTCTATCATTGTCACTAGTGACTTTGATAAATGGACTGTCTGAGCACCATCTGTCATACCAAAAACTCATACTCCCCTGACGAGGAAGCCAAAAAACAAATTCCTCAGCCTTCTCTCTTGCAGAGATAACACGATTCCAAGCCTTAGACTTGAGATAAGGAGAAACAGCCAAGACGGGATGAATATTAGCCCTGCAATAAATTGACAACAATTAAGTAGCCCAACCTTTCCCACCTAGCCCAACTAACAGCTCTTTTATCACTTTTACTTCCCCACATGAACATGTTCATCAGGATTTCAAGCCTATTGATAATGCTAGCAGGCAGAATAGAATGTTGAAGATGATAAAGTGGGAAAGCAGCCAGCACAGTTTGGATCAACAACAGCCTTCCAGCAAACGATAAGTGCAACTTATCCCAATCCATGATTCTACTTCTAACCTTGTGAATCAAGTCTTCAAAGTGAGCAACTCTTGTACTAATGGCAATAGTAGAGCCAAGATATGTAAAAGGGAGAAATGTATGATGAATACTCCGTAAATCTTCAATGATATTAATCTGATGATGAGGCATTTTGTTAGATACAATTAACTTTGATTTAGCAGTGTTTATTTCCTGACCAGAAACATTTTGATAATGCTCTAAAACACTCTTAACAGCTTCCATTGTGTCCAATCTACCATTAGCAAATACCATGAAATCGTCTGAAAAAGCAAGACATGCAATATTATGATCACTTCTGGTCTTGTACCTGAACAAGTTATTGCCATTAGAGATAAACTTTATAGCACGAATCAGGTATTCTTCACCCAGAATAAATAGACTTGGGGAAAGTGGATCCCCTTGTCTAAGGCCTTGAGTATTAGCAAAGTACCCCACAGGCTCACCATTCACCAAAATAGAAGAACAAACTCTGTTAATGCAGCTGCCAATAAGACCAGAAACATTAGTGTCAAAACCAAAAAGCCTCAAAACTTTAAAGAGGAACACATGATTCAGCTTATCAAAAGCTTTAGTGATGTCAGTTTTAACAATAACATTGCCAAACTTTCTATTTCTATAAATATCGAAGCTCAACCCCTGAGCCAAAAGAATAGATTCATGGATACACCTCCCCTTTACAAAGCCACCTTGCTCCACAGAAATAAGCTTAGGTAATATCTCAGCCATCCTGTTATTAATGATCTTTCCCACCACTCTAGAAAACATAGTAGTTAAACTAATAGGTCGAAAGTCTCTCCATCTATTAGGATTGTCAATCTTTGGTATTAAACAGATCAAAGTTGCCTCCACACCCTTAGGCATAGGAAAACCATTGAAGACACCCTTAACAGCATCACACAAGTCATTACCCACCACAGTCCAACATTTCTTATAGAACTCACCATTGTAGCCATCAGGACCAGCAGCAGAATCTGAGCTTAAAGACTTAATAACATCAAAGATCTCATCAGTTGTAGGGACTCTAGATATATTATAGTTATCATCAGCAGAAACCAAAGTAGGGATCACATCCATTAAGACAGAATCAGACACTTCATTATCAGATGGAGCTAGCAAAGACTTGAAATAATCAACAGCTGAGCTACCAATGTCTTCCTTAGAAGAAATCCACTGATCACCAACCTTTATTCTGTGAATTCTATTCCTTTTAATCCTCTTCCTCACAAAGCTATGATAAGCTTTAGTGTTCCTATCAGAATCCTTCAGCCAGGACACATGAGCCTTCTACTTCCAGAAACTCTCCTCCCTATCAAGAAGCACAAGATGATTCTCTCTAGCCTCATCCAAAGCAATTTTATTTTCATCATTAAAGACACTTTGAAGAAGAATTTCCTTTGTAATGATATTTTCTTCAGACCTCTTGAGAGCATAAAAAACATTCCCAAAAGTACTTCTATTCCAAGCCCTTAATACACCCTTTAACCTCTGCTGCTTAATCCAAAAAACCATGACAGGATTCCTCACATCACCATTAATGTTAATGGACCAGCTAGCTTTAACAGTCTTCATGAAATCAGGGTGAGAAACCCACATATTTAAAAACCTAAAAGAAGCTTTAGGCCTTTCAAAACTGGAGGCTACCTTAATAATCAAAGGACAGTGATCAGAACAGCTTCTAGCAAGGTGAGACACTGCAGTACAGTCAAAGAATTCCAACCAAGAAGAGCTATATAGAACTCGATCTAGCCTCTTCCACTTATGTCCATTAGACCAGGTATAAGGACTCCCAGAAAAACCAGCATCAATGAACCCACAATCCATAATCAAGCTGTTGAAATCATCCATCCCTCTCTGATTAATGGTAGAGCAAGACAACTGCTCCTGAATATTAGAGATAATATTGAAATCACCAAACATTATCCATTCACAACTACAAACATCAAGGCTTCTAATCGAATCCCAAAGCAACAACCTCTGATCCCTTCTACACTTTGCATATACCACAGAAACATAAAACTCTTTACTCATTGAAGCATGACTAACCTTTAAATGAAACAGTTGCTGACTATCCAAAACTACATCAACCTTATAATCCTGATGCCCAAAAACCCAAATCTTGTTATTCTCATTACTACTGAACCCAGTTAACTTCAACTTCCTGGCAACAATATTCATTTTATCAACCCTCACAAAAGGTTCCTGAACAGCAACAAAACTAGCTTTTTTCAGAAATAACCAAAGACTTTAATCTTTGCATTGTCTCCTTATTAGCAAGCCCTCTTGTGTTCCAGTTGATCATAGTGATGGTCATTGATCAGGAGGCAGCCTATGGGCTCTTTTGAGCTTCATAATTTTAGATGAAACCGGTCCCTTAGAACTCCAGATCTTGGACACTTTTTTGGGTTTCTGAATATCATGTCTTCTAACCTTTTCTTTATCAATCTTGTTCCTAACAGGAGAAGAAACAAGGCTACCATCATGCTTCGGGGAACTATGAACATCATCACTCAGAACTTCAAACATATTTTTTCTCTCTAAGGTCTTCAACGCATCAATCATATCTTCCTCATTAACAGGAGATCCAATGTTCTCTCCATTAACAACTTTTCTAAGAGTGAAATTATCAGACTCCATATCAAAAGAATCAACAGCCTTGTCTACAACTATGGACTTTAACATACGACTATTAATATTTTCATTACCAACCCCAGTGTAAACCACCTGATCCACATTAGAATCTTGAATATTCACACCATCCTTGTGAGAACAAGACACTTGATCAGAGGCCTTCCCCCTATCCTGAACATCCTTCACCAACTTATCAGCAGACACCAACTTCTTACAATTGTCATTCAAATGCCCAATGTGAGCACAATGGCTACAATACATTGGGATACTGTCATAAACCAGATTGATCCAGTAACCATCAGAAACTCCAAATTTTAATTGCATCTTTCGAATCAAAGGCTTTGAAATATCCACTTCAACCCACAGCCGACAACAATTTTGTCTTGCCCTATTTACAGAAGGAACCCAAACCTTTAATGGAGTTCCCAAAACATTCCCAACTTCATTAATCGTAGACTTATTAAACAAGAACTCAGGCAGACCAGGAAGAGAAATCCAAACCGGAGTGAATGGACATTCGAGGTTAGGATCAAACTCAGGAGTCCACTTTAACAATCTCATGGTCTTGTTTCCCAAGACCCACACGTTTCTTGACCATAGCCTCATGAAATCATCAAACTCATTAAACTCTACGAAGATGTGCCTGTAATCCCAGACCGAGACACTGTACCTTCCAACAAATTTAAACTTCGACAAAAATTTCCTAAAAGATTCCATTGGTGGCTTACCAGTTGCGAATTTAGCAACTAAAGTATGTTTAGAAATCCTTAGCAATCTTTCTTTGTCTTCAGCATCAAACGTAATCACAGGGAATTCCTCTTGGAGCGAAACAGAAACCTTCGAGTGTTCAAAATCAGTGTTCTTATCTTTCAAAGTATCCGCATAAGAACCCTTCTTGATTTCATGAATCCGATCTTTATCACCGTCTTTATCACCTTCTTCATGAACTGGATTCGAAATAATCTTACATTCATCAACCAAAACCTCTGTTTCTTTCACACTCTATTTACCATCTTGAGATCGATCAGCTTTCCTCAGCGAAGGAAATTCAACAGATGACTCAAACTCTAGATTAACAGCCATGAACAAAGCCCAGGAACGATCTTGATCAGAAATCAAAAACAAAGAAGGAATTTGATTAACGAGAAAAACTCTTTTCTTTGTTAAGAACAGAGCGTTTCCAAGAAGACGTTTTCATTTTCATATCTAATTCAATAATTTAAATCCAAGAAAAATAGATTTTATGTATAATGCTTCTACACTTGTTTTCTAAAGCAAAATATTTATATTTAATTAGAAAAATATTCCAAAGCGGGGGTCGAAAACCATCTAACAATAAAAGATAGCGAGTGTGCTTTCCGTCTCATTATATTTAATGAGTATTTTTATATATGGTAATGGAGCCATCACTTTTAACCATTCTTTTCAAATATGGGAATGCATTTTGCAGATTTTTCAAAGAATACTTATAAGTTTTGAAAACTCACTGATTGTTTCCCAAAAACATGTGTATATCAAATGATAATTTATACGTTTCTAATATGAAGTATTTAAAAATATTATATGTATAACTCTAGGCATATAAATGTTTTATATATTAAAATAAATTGCAAACTTGGAAAAATGAAATGTACTCCAGTAAAAAACGGGTCACGTGTCTAATAGTAAGCATGCCACGATAATCATCAAAAGATTTAAAGTCCAAAATTTGGTATTTGGACTTAGATATTTGTGTTCATATAATATGAGGAGCAAAATAAAAATAAAAATATATATATATATATATATTATTGTTAGTTCCAACTTCATAATACGATGGGTATAACTCTTATTATTCATCGATTATTATTTGTACCAATTTATTATAAATTTAAAGTTATCGGTAAATTTGAAATCTCTTGAACATATTAATTTCGTTATATTACATTATTATTGTAGGAGACATAATAGTTTAATAAACAATATAATATAATATTTTAAATTAAAAAATTTGGATTTTTGTTTTTAATATAATACAAATTAAAAGATGCTTAAACTAATGAAATAGCTTTGAATTTCGCTGAATTCTAGTTTAAGGTATATATTATCTGACAATATATAAATAACGATCATTAAGGTTTTTTTATCGTCTTCTAATCGTGAGAATTTTTAGTTTTAATAGAAGTCTATGTTCAATTCATACTCAAGAAGCAATAGTTAAAATTATACATAAGAACAAACTCAACTTCCTAAGAACTTTTAGGAGCTAAAATTTATATTGTACATTTAAATATTTCAGCATATAATAGAATATTGAGTTTAATTTTTTTCAGATTATACATAAAAATTCTAAAAACACGCGAATATTCTTATGATGTAAAGGAATAATTCAATTTGATTTCGTGTAATGTCATAAAGAATTATACAAAAAATTGATATTTTTTGTCGTGCAACAATATAATTCAATTGAAGGTTATGTAACGTAACAAAAATTTCTACAACAACAATATGATTCTCATGATGTAACATAAAAATTTAGTTTAAACTTCTTCTTTTTTTCCCAAGAAAGAGCATATTTTATTGATGTTGAAGATAAAATCTACAAATGTTAATACTACATTTTATGAGCTAGTAGCTCATTGTGAACAAATGAAATGATAATAGAGTACAAATTTTTCTACACCTCCCTATATTCAGTTTGGTGTCTTCATCTGCAAACATTTTTCTCCAACTTGAGTTTAAGCTTGTATTCACCTCTTGTGTCCTTCCATCATTAGCAATCTCTCCTCTTGTGTCCTTCCACCTCAGCAAGCCTCCTGGATTACTCTTGTGTGCCTGCATCCTTAGCAATCTCATTCTTTTATGTCCTTCCATCCTCAACAAGCTACCTGGATAACTAAACCTGCAATCATAGACATTTGTAGTCAAGTTTTTCAACTTGCTAACAGATTAGCATATAATAAGTTAACTTAAGAATACCTAATGTGTCCTAAGCCTATAGAATCTAACATTAAAATGGCAAAAAGATCGTTAAAAGTGTGACTTGCATGTATTGAAAAGTTATTCTTTATTTTGAAAGCATGTTTTGCTAACCAGTCCGCAACCAAATTTTGTTCTCTATATACATGCTTGACTGTCATTTGAGGTGTAATCAGTTGTCTACAGCATAGTAGACTCTTTTCTAAATACCAAGGATATTGACCAGATGCTAACATGCTAAATAAATCTAGACAGTCTATTTCAATATCTACAAACTTAAGATGAGCCTCTTTACAGATGGTTAAACCACTTAATAGACCAATTATTTCAGCACCTATAGGAGAACTTTTACCTATCACATTTCCTTTAGCCATTACTAAGTTTCCTAAGTCATTTTTTACTATAAAACCAAAACTAGATTCACCATTAACTAATGTAGAACCATCACAGTTTAATTTGAAATGATTACACACAGGCTTATTCCACTTAACATACATGAAAGGTTTAGATAACTTTACATGATTATAACAACCTAACTGCTTAGCTATATGAAAATCAGGGGACCAATGCTTTCTAGATAATGCAGATGCTAAGTATAATGATGTCAGCATAAGTAAGACTTGATTCACAATCTGTTTATGAGATGTAGAAATGTTGCTATGTTTATATTTATTTCTAGCCTTCCAAATGTTTCATACTATCATAGTTGGCAATATTGTCCTAATATGAACTCTTTTAGAAGTGGACAGAAACCAAATGTTAACAATATGATTAATGGTCATATGTTTACCTAGTCTAATGTTAAATTTATCAGCAAAAAAACACCATACAAACCAGGCAGTATCACAGGAAACAAACACATGCTGCAAAGATTCAATGTTATAATAGTGCACACATTTAGATGCTAACTGAAAACCTTTAGATTGAAGGACAATATCAACGCTAATTAGATTATTTAAGACTCTCCAAAGACTAAAAGAACATTTTTTAGGAGAAAGGTTATTCCAGATTTTATCCTTGATTATAGATGTTGGATGCTTCTGCCTTAACTCTATAACTGTATCTTTTATTTTGAAAGAACCATCAGAGGATAATTTCCAAATTATGGAATCCATTACATTATGATTTATCTGTGTCTTAATGATTGCATTAACATATTGTAAAGGTAAACTGCTTTGAAGTTTAGATATATTCCAAGTGTTATTAGAAATGTATTCTTTAACTTTTGTTTGCTGATAATATTGTGAATTAACATCTGTTAATAAAATTAAGGGTTTCAAATCATTCCATTGATCTAACCAAAAGTCTACATTACCCTGACCAATCTTCCACCTAAAATTTAGTTTAAACTTGAAATATAACACAATATTATAACTCTAAAACGATATTTAATGTGATAAAAGTGAAAATAGATGCAATACAATTAAACTTTAATATCGTACTATTAAATCAAATAAATAAAATCGAGTAGTTACAAATGCGTATTATAATTCAAAAACCTTTAGTTCCTTACCATTAAATAAAAAATACAAAGTTTCTAAAAGACCAGAGTGATATGCATGTTAAGATAGATTAATCTCTAATATTAATTGAAACATACTTCACCAGTCATGGGCCTAAATTGGACGTATATCCGATGAAAAGTGGGCCAATTAGACTTAAAACTCTTGTTTAATCATGAGAATTTTTTGTATATTATATAGTGTAACTATCCCACCATGTATCTTTGGTATCGTAAGATTTCTGATTCTAAGCTTATTATGATGTATTGGACTTTCTTGTTTGTATTTATATGTCACCCTAGTGTGTCTAAAGTTGTTATGTCACGGTGGCTTAATTTTTTCCACCTAACTTTAAGACTAGAATAAGTGAGCTATATGTTTATCATGTTCTAAGGGCAACTCTTATCTTTAAAGAAGTTTTCACCATGACTTGTATGTGTGCAATAGTTTCTTCAGTAATCACACTATCAACTAGAACTTAAATAAAATTTAACTTCTTATGAAGTGCGATATCGAAATGATACGACCATGTAATCATCACGTGTTAGTTTCCAACTGATCCTAATGTATTGATCTCATATCGCTAAGTTTTAAAACATCTACAAGAGATACAATATTAAAATAAGTTTTGTATTGTCATGACTTAATCATATACGAACTAAAAATGAATACAATACAATATAAAATTAAAGTATATGAATTATAAACAAACTCAAATTGACTTTGAATACTCTTTAGACTAAGACATACATAAATGTTGTATTAATGAGAGACTATCAGCGTTAAAATCTTAGAAGAGGAAGATGGAAAAGAGAAAGATGAATCTTTTCACTTTACTAGTAATCTTCACTGAACAATAAAGTTTTTCTTATTTTCTATATTTTAATTTTCGTAACTATATAAATAATAAACGACCAACCTATCAAGTTATAGTGATTAAATGATCCCTCAATTGCATAACTTTATTTATGTCAGCATATAATGTTTTCTTACTAAATTGAAGATGACTAATGTTCTACACTTACATCCTAAGAATAAAAGTATTAACTTAAGTACTTTATGATGAATGTTATACCTTGTTCTATAACAACCTGAGTATACATCAAAATTCAATTCCCAAAACATATGAAATATTTTTGTATCTTGTAATTTCCAAATTAATCTTGAGACATTGACTGAGAAAACCCATCTCAATTTACCTTAAGCATATTAGAGGCTTTCTATTTTCATTGTATAATGTTTAGACTGCTATAAATGTATATATTGTTATAGTCTCACTAAATTCATAAGGGTAATCTCGATGAATCTTGGTCTCGAACACGTAAGACACATTACTAAGAAATTTTAAACTTAATTTATTCATTAGAAATTTCATGGTGGCATGCAACAAGAAACTATAAATCTGAATCCACTCTTATGGAATTCATACAGTTCTTAATACTCTACTAAGTTAATATCAAAATCAAAATAGATTACAAATTTAATAGATTATAAAATCATGAATGGGACACTAAAATTTAAATATCATCAATAATTTTCTAAGTAATATAGACTGTTGACTCTATAAATGTTTTATATGATTATCATAAACTTGTTAATATTTATGATAGTCATTTAAATTTGATAATCTATTATATTTAATTAATAAATATACTCACATGTAATATATGTCAAGTTTTCTAGTAGTATCATTTAGAAAAACATGATCTTGACATTCATTTAATTGAAGCTTAATGATGGCATATAAAGATTGTATTGTGATTGTCTTGAAATAATCATTCGATTCACTAAAATAAAGGTTATCTCAAAAGATGAATCTTTTATTATATGAAACCTATTTGGTGTAAGACCTTCTGTATATCTTATCGTACTACTTTTGAATTGGGTATGATTCTAATATAATGCAGCATATTAGTCTGTTTTATAGATAACAAATAAAAACTAAACTCAATTATCTTCTATCAATATTCATTATAGTTAGAATAATTGATAAGTGATAACTAAAATTTTATATGATGTTGTGGAAGTTTAAATTATATTCTTCCTCTACATCATAAACATCTTAATATTTTTATATAACGTTTAATGGTGTTACAAGTCCTGAAACTTGATTCTTCTTTTATACCACACATGATCTTAATGTTTTTGTATAATTTTATGACATTGAATATGTTGAAACTAAATTATCATGCTGCATTATAAAGATGTAAATATTCTTTTTATATATATTTATATATATATATATATATATATATATATTATAGAAATACATAGCTTAAACGAAATACACAATATTTCATTTCCCTATGTTTGTGGATCCTTAAAAAATATATACTAACTTAATTGTACAATTTTTTAAGGGTGTTGAGTTTTTTTTCATGAACAAATGCAAATATGTATTCTTAAATGAAGTTCTGAACATTGATTTCTAAAAGAATTGTCTCACGATTCGAAGATAGTAGGATATGAAAGGTCAAATCACTATCATTTGAACCTGAATGAATTATTTATAAACCTTACATATAATCAAAAACATTTAATGGTTACTTCCTCTTAAACTTAATATCCTCAAAATTGATACATTGTCTTAAATTCTAATTTGGTAATGGGTTCCAAAAGTAAATGTTTGTAAAATGGAATGTCTGCTAAAATAAGATAATTATTACTGTATTAGACTTTAATTCCATATGTTGAGACTCATAAGACTTCACTGGCGTTGGAAATCTCCAAATATACAAATGTCTTAGCCAGAGCTTTCGTTGGGTTCAAGGTTACATACCATTTTTAATAACTACCTTTGAATGCATTGGTCCAATAATATAATTTTTTACATTTAATTAAAAAAAATTGATCGTACAATGTTTTATAGATCTACCATAACATCCTCTACTGGCAACCACCATGATCAAATATGCCAAAATTAATTCTTTTACCGAATCAGTACCATATTGTGGGTTAAAAAAAACTTGAACTTGTCAGTGACTTCCACTTATGATGATATTTGGGTATAATATAACTAATATATATATGAACAATATATATGTTGTCATTGTCCTCCATACAAAAGAACGATTTAAAGATAATTGTCTAATTTTTTCTAAGATTTCCATTGCCACGTATGCACCTAATTTTCTTTATTTGGTATGTTCCCCTCTTATGTATTCAACACATACATAAACATTCAAAATAGTAAAAAGGATTTGCGATACCTCAATAAACTAATTTTTCAACCACATTTTGAGAGATGTGATATGAATACTCGTGACAGAGGTATAATTAATTGTCCAAGAGTTCCAATTTATTTTATTGTATAATACATATGCACAATATGTTTTCATATAGTTACTATGTTGTATATATATATATATTTTATATTTTCTAACTTCTATATTCATGAACCACCGTTTTTATGTAAATATTTTAACATTACTAAGTTTTGGTAATTTAATGTATCATATAGAAAAGATAAACTACGATGGTTGGGTTTTTAGCAATTCATTAAGTATTCTTAAAAACTGAAAATAAATTGAAATAAAGACCATACCAAATGTGTGAAAAAACATTATTAGCTAAGCGAAGTCTCAAACCTCTTACAACATTTTTGGATTTGTCACAAGTCTTTGTAAAAGAAATTCAGCATTTACACTAAATTATACTTAACCTTTTTATACCCAGAAAAGAAATACAACTACATTATCATTCCTACTTATTTATATTTTCATTAGAGAATTTAAGTATGTAAGTCTTTTTAGTTATCAAGATTTAATTATTATTCCCCATTATTCAACATCAATATTGACGATAGATAATAATATCATCATAAGTGAATCAAGACGAAAAAGTATGAAGTGTATAGTTAATATTGTTGATCATACAAGAGTTTAAATAAAAATAAATAATGAAACTTGACCATGTAAATAGACTTATAATTTATTTCTTCGTAAATTTCACCATTGCCCATATCTTTTAATCTGTACCATTTTTAGATTCAACAAAGTTAGATACATCTGTAAAAGATAGTATTATAAATTATCATCAAACTTATAAGATTGGAATTCTCCTTCTTTGTTTAATTTTCTTATCCTCTTCTTAAATTTTAGAGTAAAGTCAAATTATTATTCAATTCTATATCTTATGAATGTCATGATATTCCTAATAAACAAAGATATCATAATTCCATTCTATCAAAATTATTTTGAATACGATTACCTAAATGTATACCTGCAACTTAAACATACAATATCTATTTAATCATGAGATAAATAACATAAATGGTTGAAGTTTCTCAAGTTCTGAGTTCTAATATTCATTCATTTGAACTGATTCATCGTAATCTTTAACAAAGACATGTGGTCGAGTGCATCATACATTACTTATAGAGAAAAATTATTTAAAGTAAGACATGTTGGTTTTTAGACCATTTGTGTAAACATCCAAGCCTCATGATTGTTTCTTGGTATACTTAACCAAAAAAAATCAAAGTTAAATTCCAGTTTTGTGTGAGTATGCAGCGTGTATATGAAGCAACGCCGCTATGGAATGTGTTCTTCACCCTGAGAAAAATGTTTGTATTTTCTTCATTTGAGGTAACTTACACACACAACTATTAGTCTAGGAAATAAGTGGAAAATATTTTTCTCTCCATGACTTACTAAGTAAGGATAATTTTGGCGATTATTTTAGATTTTCATATAGTTCGAAAAAACAAACTAATATAGTGCTCAACTGCAAAACAAGTTAAAAACCCAGTTTACCTAATTAAACAGACTTTTAGTACAACATTGTGTATCGATTTGAACATTTGAAGTCGTCTCTTAATTTGAAAATAAAAATAAACAATCGTCACGCTTACATAGAACAACATCCCAATGTCCAAATGCTCAACAATAATAGATTATCACTCCCATTCTAAAGGTCATATACAACACGACATGCTCACCTAATACACATAAAATATGGCAACATAAATATGCATCTCCTAAATACGTAACATAACAAACATACTAGTAATCATATATTGAACATGAAATTTTATACATATCTAAATTAAAATAAATAGTATTTTAATATTTGATGGTTTGTTTCAGGTCTGAAAGGGGTTCGGGGTAGCAAGTACACGTGCATAACTAAGTAAACAAACATATCACATGAAATTATGAGACCGAATCACTCAGTTATTTAACACCATAACTAAACCATCATGTAGATCTCTAAATTTCAGGCTAAATCAAAAAGTTTATTACATGATTCGGACAACTAAGAACATAGTTACGATCTTGCAATTTTAGGCTATTTTTTGGCACCGTCGTTGCGAGAACTCATGTGCTCATTGTAACGCTGCAACTAATGTACACGCATCACTAAGATAACTCAAATGAGTGTTATAACGATGTGGCTTTTAAAGTCTAATTTTCACGACACATTTGTTACTCCATTATAGTTGTTGTGGCAATGAATCCTTTACCGTAGAAATCCCTTGTATTTTAGAGCAAAAAACCTTTTTCTATTTAATTAATTTTTATTAGTTTCTAAAAAAATCAAGGTCTATAAGTTTACCCATGTTTGACAATACACAAAAATATATAACTGATTCTCAACGACAAAATGTAGTGCATTTTGATAACATTCAATACAAAATCCAAATATGAAGTTATAATGTGAATATATGTACATAATCAAAATATAAAATGAGTTTTTATTTCTTTCCAAAAATTGAATCAATAAACTAAGTTAATTTGGAAGAGATAAATATATACTTATAAAATTAGTAATCACTACAATGAGATTTTGATACCAATTATAAGCTTTAAGTTTTTATTTATAAACTTACATAAAAATACAACCAAGATCACTTATCGGTAGGAATGAAGAAGAATACAATAATGTTAAAATGGCTTATGAATGGTTGTCCTTAATGTGTTGATTGCAGTATTAAACAAAGTTTTTACTTCTACAACAAAATCTTTGAAGCCAATAATAGAATTGTTGGTGTTAGATTTACGTATATAAGCTTGATATTTGTGGATAATGTTTCTGTGCATGAGAAGCCTTGTATTCAGTAATTAAAGTAGATGAACTAATAACACTCAATGGATTGTTGTGGTTTAACTCTAAGAATTTATTTGTCTTAGATATATAAGAATATAGAGTATGTAAGAGAAGTGTAAGAAAAAAAAGAAGCAAATACTTTACCTTCTCTTTTATATTCTTAAGTATATATTGTACTTGTGAATGTATCTGAGGTTAATAGTCATTATTAAAGACTGAATATAATATCTTTTTCAATAACTTAACCCACATGGATCAATGCCACTTTAGTCTCGTGTCGACTAGAGATAATAACCATATTAGAGTTTTATGGGTCAATATCACATTGACGAGTCTTTCCTCTATATCACACATTTACTCAACTAGTATTTATACTATATATTTCACGAGTCTTCCTTAATACTCATCGGTCGAATAAGTGATTTTAAATAATATTAAATTATTTAAAATTTCAATTACAATTACGAGACATTCCAATTAAGAATATCCTTACATATTTAACTATATAATTATATCAAATTTAGTTTACTTCTTGCTGGTATCTTGTAATATTTTCAAATTATCATAATTACAGAAAATAAAAGAAAGATATTGAATGTGTGTTTACCAGATTAACCTATATATAAATAATATATATTATTAAGTATATGCTAAAAATGAGTGCATCAAGATCATTGTCGAAGGTTGTAAATTGGTGTTGAAGGCTGTAACTTGCTGCTTAATGTTGAAGTTATAACTTGGTATTATAAGATGAAACTTTGAGCTCAAGCTATACACAAAAAACGTGACTAAGTTCCAAAGGCTTTAACTAAGGTATGAAGTTGGAGCTAAATGTTAAAGCTAAAACTATGTGCCAAAGGCTACAACTAAGTATTGAAGCTGGAAAAAGATTATTGATGTAGTTCAGTCGAGACTTATATAAATATTATAACGTGTTAGTGTTTTGTAACAAAAGATGAATGATTGATTATTAGTATTTGAATAGTCTTATGACAACCTCCTATATAAATTATGTATGTTTCCCGTGGATGTAAAATTTAGCCACGATCCAAACTACATTACATATGTTGTTGTGTGCTTGATTTAATTTATGTTATCTCTTATTAAAATTATGCTTGAAAGGGTAAAAAGTTAAATATCTCATTACCTTATGCAGCCTCTAGAAAGTATTTCATCAACTACGGCCAGTGCTTCAAAATAAGCCTTACTTAAGGTAATATAAGGTAAGTTTCTGACAGCTAGAGCTAGCAATGTATTTAATGAATTATATGTGGGGGCGGGGTGGAATGATTGTAAACATGAGCTCATGAACTTTAATTTTCCATGTAGTAAGGTATAGACTGTCATGCTTAGATCCTAGCACTTCATAATCACTTCCGAAGGTGAAGTTGTAGTTGAGATGGAGTTTGGACATATAAGAGAATCTGAGGATGCTTCTGCCAAAGATGTTTTCAAGTTGTGTTTAGGTCCGACCTTTGAAAAGGAAGTTCAACCGATGCAAGGATTGGGTCTTGATTATAATTTGATGGATCAAAGGTTTTAGATGTTCAAACTGTAAAACAAAAAGGAAAGTTTGACAGTTGGTTGTCAAATGTTACTCGATCTGATCTTGAATTAGATTAGATGGATGTTACTACTACCTTCTTGGATGTATGAGGTCATGAGAGTGACATGCTTCGGAGGATTTTCTTAACAGAATATTGGGGGAACGGATGATGAGGCCACTATATTCCTAGGTGGAGAATTATTATGTATAGGCTCAAAGTTATTGCGGGAAGATCACTATCGAAGGTTTTGAATTGGTTCTAAAGGCTGTAACATGATGTTGGAGTTGTAACTTACAATTGAATCTGTAACTTAGAGTCGTAAGTGGAAACTTAGAGCCGAAGTTCTATAGCGCAGCTGGGACTAAATACCAAAGGTTGGAACTAAGTGCTGAAAAAACTAGGTGCCAAAGGCTAAAACTAAGTGTTGAAGCTGGACAATGTGATTGATGCAGTTTAGCATGACCTCAAGGGCCGAAGTTGAGTAAACTAAAGCTTAAGGAGCTTGAACTACTGACGTTGTGTGTGGTTGGATGCCCAGTCAGACATACTTGTAGAGAAGTCTACTAGAAGCAAATAGTTGAGCATAGCCGAAGATAAACGTATTTGTTACTGCTGGAACCAAATTTACACGTTAGACTCCTACTGGACCAAACGTGTAGCAACCGTTTGGCCGAGGACTTATGGATATAATTCTATGTTTATGAAAGGAATGTGATCACTTGTATGAGAAGATTCTAAATTGGATGAAACATCTATGTCATTGATTAAGATGATTAATCTAGACTGTGCATTTGAATGGGAGACATATGATATAAATGTTAGGGTGGCGACCAAAGCCCCACATCCCACATCGGTTAAACATGGGAAAGATCAGTGGTATATAAGTAAGAACATACCTCAACTAGTATGAGGCCTTTTGGTAGTGGACCAAATGCAAAGCCGTGAGGGCCTTCGGGTGCCAAAACGGACAATATCATACTAGTGTTGAGATCGGTTGTTCTTACTTATATACGGAGGAGGAATATGCGGAACCCCATATTCACAACACCCATATTCCCAACAATAAACGTGCTATACCCGACAACCGTACCTCATACACTGTTGCCACTACCCGACAGTCGTACTGCTATACCCGACAACCGTACCTCATACACTGTTGCCACTACCCGACAGTCGTACTTCTGTAAGTAAGGCATGCTACTTTTATTTATTTGGCTCGACAAAGTCTGTACCTTCCGAAGGGCTATTGTGAGTTCAGTGTGCTATGCTCCACATCATTGACACTATATAAAGTGAAAGAGAAGATTAAAGCTTTGTATCGGCATAAGTAAAACTTGAAGAATTTCTAGTGAGAGAAATTTCTTCGATTTTTCTTGAGAGCGTAGGTAGGTAGAAGATTAACATTTGAAGAGATACTCTACGATTCATAAGACATTTTATAAATTATGAGTAACAAAAGATGAATGGTTGAGTGGTTAGTGCTTAAAAAGTTTTGCTATAACCTTCCGTACATAAATTGTGTTTATTGCCCGTGGATATAAGATTTTTTTACAATCTGAACCACGTTAATTTTTTTTTATTATGTGTTTGATTTAATTTACATTTCTTTTTTAAACTTTTTACTTAAAAGAATAAAAAACGGAACTCCGAGGGCATTGCTTCCACTTAACTGAAAATATTGAAGTCCCAATTTAGACAACTGGTGTTAGGTTTGGGTAAAAGCTTATTCCGGTTGATTTGCCTACTATATATATTGTAATTAATTAATGAATATTTAAAAGTGAACCTAATCGTTGATTTTAAAACTAAGCATGGATAAAAAGTTGAAGTCCATCACGTCAAGGGCAACTTAATCATTGCATCCATATCACCGATATCGAATTCACAGAAGTGTCTAAGTTGTCGTATCTATACCTTGTTGTGCAATATGGGTAACACTAACCCGAATAAACACTAATTGGCAGAGAATATCACGTCTTTTTCATTTCCATCTTTTAATGTCTAAAAACAAAAGTTGCACAAAAGCCCAGAATTAATATTATACTAATAATATCTATATATATATAGAGAGGCTTACTGATTCTTTTGGATCACAATCAGGGTAGCTAAGCTTGATGAAAAACATTCGTCAAGTAGAGTAGATCATATTTCAAAAGTTTCTTTACTCGTTTTATTTCTTACTTATAGAAGTAGAAATATAGTTTTCTATTATTCTTATTACTATTAGCTGAGAGATGACTGAAATCAAGACCTATATGTTGGTGATTCTAGTTCAAGCTATAAGTTCTGGTATGATTTTGCTGTCTAAAGCTGCGTTCAATCATGGCATGAAAGTTTCGGTTTTCGTTTTCTACCGACAAGCTTTAGGAACATTAGTCTCAATCCCGTTCGCTATGTACTTGGAACGGTAACTGAGAAACATTATGATCATGTTTGATGTTTGTATAAATGTAAAGTGAATTGAATCCAAATTACCTAAATCCTTCGATAACTTAACTTGTATCTTCGTTACGTGGATTTCAGAGATCGCGAAGCGCTTTCTTTGAAGAACTTTTGCAAGATTTTCGCTATTTCTTTCATTGGGTAAGAGTATTAGTTTCATAAACATAACATCTCAGAGAATTGCATAATCTTTTTATCATCGGAAATAATAATGAAGTAATATTATTTTCAGGATTACTTTGGCTTTGAATGTGTATGGAATAGCACTTGTATTCACTTCAGCAAGTTTGGGTACTGCAGCAAGTAATGTTCTTCCTGTTACAACATTTGCCATTGCAGTTTTACTCAGGTTCATCTTTTGAGCTCTTTTAATTCATTTTTCTTCCAACCTTACTAAAATATTGTTTCCATTCTATTTTTGGATAACTTTTATTATCTACTACTTTTATTTCCAGTGCTGGATGACTAATGTTATCACCAATAATGTTTGAGTGGTGTTTTGATATAGTTATATCTTTGGCAACTACTATTATATTCCATGGATTCAATTGATATAAAGTGTATTGGACTACATCCTGGCCAATAATTTTCTTATTATAATATACGTTGAAGGATGGAGAGTGTGAAAATAAGAACAGTCCCTGGTATGGCGAAAGTTGGTGGACTAATAATATGCTTGACTGGAGTGACGACCTTTGCATTTTACAAAGGTCCAGAATTCAGACCTTTCTTCAATCTTCCGTGGCAAGTTCATGAACACCATCCTGCTCACGCTCATGTGGCGTCAAAATGGGTTTTGGGTTGTTTCTTGTTGCTTCTTGTCTCCTTTTGCTGGGCCCTTTGGCTAATCCTTCAGGTATAATTTAGACATTAAATTTGTCGTCGTAGATAGCGAGCTCCTTTAAAAACACGTTTTGTTATGATGTTTTATAGGTCCAGATGATGAAAATATATCCGTGGAAGCTTACGTTTACTACGCTTCAGTGCTTCTCGAGTGCGGTTCAATCATTTTTTGTGGCTATCGCCTTCGAAAGAGACATTAAGGGATGGAAGCTTGGCTGGAACGTTGATTTACTTGCCATTGCTTATTGCGTAAGCAAAATTTTCTATTGACCCTATAATAGTTGTATGCATTAGTTCAAGATATATACCAAACCACTTATTAAACATCTTTATATACTTATAGTTTAGTTTATATTAGTATGGGTAATGATACAGGGAATTTTGGTAAACGGTGTCCTATACTACTTCCAAGCATGGCTGATAGAGAAGAAAGGAGCAGTTTACTTTGCCATGACATCTCCATTGTGTGTGGCCATGACAACCCTTGGCTCTTTCTTTCTTTTAGGAGAGGTCCTCACCTTGGGCACTCTTCTTGGTTCGATCTTTTTGGTGATTAGTCTTTACACTGTGATTTGGGGAAAGACCAAAGAAGAGAAACAAAAAGAATTTGTTAAGACGACAGTTTATGATCAAGAAATGTGTCTGGACAAACCATAAGGCTTCAGTAGTCACCACGAGTTTATCATGTTGTACTATTAATAATAAGAACATCCGCTATAGATGTAATATATTTCATATTTGCCACATATGAGATCTATTTCTTTTTTATCCATGCACATGGGTGCTGATTTTATTGTAGTAAAAAACATTAAACTAATTGAAAAATATTGGATTTAATTCTACGAGCGCTTTTTCGATGACATTGAATGTAGTTCAAATATATAAGTTATGACAAATGAGTGTTTAGGCTCTAAGATTGCAAGTCACATAAAAATAATCATGATAATAAACCTTGGGGTGGTACTAGGACTGCGTTTTGAGATTAGGTAACTTTATATGTTGGTACTAGGTACTGCATTTTCAGATTATTGGTCCGCTTGCGAGTCGAGTCTTTGGCGAAAGAAAATGGGGCGTTGAATTATTTGGTGATAGATTAGCTAGGCCGAGATATTTTGTGATCAGAAATTTATAAAAAAAAAAAAGTGTGAGAGGATATTCAAGAGAAAGATGATGAGAGACTTTGGATACAAAAGAGGTGGGATTGTCAAAAAAAATTTCATTTTTCATAAGTGGTAGATCACAACATAGAAATAAAAACACAAAAAATGGCCAATATTGTGTTTACGATTTTATGAGCTCACAATGTGGAGCCATTATGAACAATCATAGATCGTTAAAGAGAAACCAAGCTTTTTGTCGAAGGCTATTCATATATTACTTCGCAATCCACGAGTGTATGATTGATAAATATAGGTTCTGATAAACAAAGAACATAGTCGAATGAAATGTTAAGTCTTCAGTTAAAAGTTTGTTCCGAGTGGATAATTTTTCATATAAAGCGTCTAAGAGATGCAAAAGTATCATGAATATTGTATTTATCCCAAACCAAGTTTGTCTATTCAACACTAGGTGATAGTTGGCGCAAGGCGGGTAAGTTTTCTTAATTGAAAAATGTTACTTTTTTTATTCGTGATCTATAAATACTCATATGTGTGATTTATTTTTGGTAGTGGAAGCGCATTGTATTATCAATTGTTTAATGATGCACATAGTTTCTAGCTTTACTCGGTCTCATTTAGTAAGACTAAGACCAATATACTTTAAGAATGATATCTGAGAGGTTTTACATACTTCTAAGATGTGAATCGTGTATAATATTTTGGTTATAGTAAGCGACTATCAATGTAGGCAAGAGCCAAGGATCGTGCTATAGGGAGGGTTTTTTCTCGCTTCCCAATAAAACCTTATACAAGCATATAATATGAGTCTAAATTGGAGGATCTTCCTATGGGCCTAACAGATGGATAAACCTAGTGGAATGGTCCATAAATTATATTGTTTTGTTATTTGTGTGTTTATTCATTCAAATTCTATACAGGAATTTACCCCACTTAATATATACCAAAGGTGTTTAAGGACAGTCGTCTCATTTAAATTTAAGATCTAGAATTCCAAAACCCTCAACTGTGGCAAGGTATCGTTTGCCTATGCAACATTAGCGTCATATATTTTCATCTCACGGCGAGACTAGAGATAGTGCAAAAGTTATTGCTCCAATTTTAAAAACTATGGCCAAAAGAATAAAGATTGATGACTAGTAGACTTGTCCGACAAAGAGAATATATAATTAATTATATCCTACCTCCATATGAGAGATATTGAACTTTCATGAGGTAATACGAGAAGAGACCGTGTCAATTAGGGTTCTGCATTCATTATATGAGAGTCGTTTCGTGATAATAAAAAAAACTCCAAAATCATGAATCAGGAGATAACCTATATCATAACCAAATATTATCACTAGCGATTCCCAGAGGGTAGTGTTAACGCTTAAGAGGAATATATATGACTTTTATGAGGATTTACTTAAAGTTCTGAAAGAGGTGAAATTCATCGATACATTCTTTAATTACCTTCAGGGAAGGGTATCAACATGAATAAAGATCATAAGATCGTCCGCAAATCTGAGATTGATGATCTTGATTTTGTGATATTTCTAATGGAACTTGACTTTTTTGTCCTTATTTTCTTTATCAATGATACTAATTAAGATTTACATTACACGGATTAAAGAAATATGTAGAAGGGTTCTCCTTTTCTTTAACTTATTTTTCCATCGAAAGAGACGTGTTTTCACCATTAATATGTACGCTATAAGAGGGGGGGTGGGCGATACATTGAATGATCAATGATATATTGTTTTCTAAGAGATCCATGACAACTAATATATCTAGAAGAATTTCATCAGATATTGTTTTAAAATATTATTAAATCAATTTTAAGGCTGCTCTAGGTTCTTTACGGTTAGTCTTATAAGCTTTAAGGATCTTCTGGAAGAGAAGGATATTATCAGAAATAATTCTACCGAGAAATAAAAATTGATTGGGAAGTGCCAATCTAAAGCAGGAAATAGTCCTTGATTATATTGTCAAGTATTTTGGAAATCACTTTATAGAGACAATTACAACAATTAGTGCGTCTGAAGTCAATGGGTGTCGATGAGGTATCAGATTTTGGGATGAAAATAATAAGATTTTTGTTCCATGATGGTTCAATAAGTTATGATTCAAATAATTGGTGGATCATGTTACGTAGGTTAGTACCAACTATGGATAAATTGGGTTTTAGAGAAGCTGAATTTTAAATCATCCAGTCACCTGGCATATCATGTTAACTTGGCATGAGGGATTTAGTTTACTAGTAATAAGAAATGAAATTCTGGACATGGTTGGGTAGTTAGGTGTGATTAGGTTACCAAGGAGGTTGGAAAATTAACTAAAAAGACTAGCTTACTTTAGAGCGGACATTTGAGAGAGAGCATTTACTATTGTTAATGGAAATTATTTTGTTACGAAAAAGTCGATTTTAAGTTTGTTAAAGAAGAATTTAGTGTTTATGTCTTCGATTTTTCGTTATGTTTCTCTAGGGTTTTATTTGAAGAAATATTCCTCAACTCAATTAAGGAAGATAAAAAAAATTTGAGATTTAATTCTCGGGGATACGAAGGATTGGTTTAGGGAGTCAAATGAGAGGTTAGTTTCGGGAATGCTTAAATCTTTTTTAGCTAATGAGACATAACTTCTTATGTCGTTATATATATATCATGAATAAGGTGTCAAAGTTTCTTTTGAAGGCTTGTTACCTTATTAATGACTATGGAAATACTTTTACTAGTAGCTAGATTTTTTAGCTATTGGTGATAATGGATTGGAAATCATGATGATTTTCCCACATATTAAGAATTTGAATGGCTTAATTATGCGAGGGCGGGTTTTTCCAAGGTTAATGATAATAGGTGTGTGATATGAGTCTCGTGGGTGCCAATAATACATGAAGAATATTGGGTTGTATATTCGACCATGTATATATGAACATAGTGGGCATAAGGTCATTAAGTTCACATTGATAAAAATAGTCAATGAAGTCATTTATTGAAGATTTCCTTACATCGGATGATCATGTATGATGATCCAGCGAGTGGATAACATTGTCCAAGGACTATCTAAAGAGACCTTCGATATGTGAGAAACAATGTTATAAAGTTTGAACAGAGTAGAATCACTTATATATATATATATATATCATTCAAAGCAAATATAACGGTGATGCAGATGTTAGATGGTGATGTAAGGTGTTTTAGATTGTAGTTTAGGAATTATGAAGATAGTGAAATAACATAGATAAAGAGGATATCGAGGTTCCAGGCTATCCAGATTTTACCTAGGAAGTGGGTAGAATTATTAGTAATGTAATTTTAGTAAATGACCATTGTTTTAATAATATATTCAACCTTAGTATCCCAAACTATGTCTTTACAAGGCATATGTCGGATAGTTGATGATTAAACACAAGTCGGTCACATGCATATGTGGGATACTTGATTTTACTAAACACACAGTCAGTCACATCTTTTAGTTGTATCAGGTCATTTAACCCACAAATATTTTATCTGGTAATAACATTTAAAAAGATAACTTAAAATGCGATCATGGTTTATCGAGTAACATTGCGTCCATTGAATGACAATTGTTTTTATATTTGTTTTCAACTTGTTAGCTAGGGAGAGGATGAATATTTATATTTTATATACGAGTTGCATACTATGTCTTCATGTTGGTGTCAGATTTAGCTAAGGTAGTATGATGTTGGGAATGGGCCAACATCGATGGGTTGTTGAATGTTCACTCACTCAGAGTTATAACTTATTCATTTTATTTTGAGACCTCCATTGCAGCAACCGAGAGTCAAATCTATCGGGTTTGAGGATTCTACCATAAAGTCTTTTCTAGGTCGGTGTAAAAAATGTTGGACATTAGATGACTCACTGGCAGGGTTAGCTAATCTATGTAGATGGATAGAATGGCCAAAGGTCTCGCACTTCAAGTAGATAGGTGGAAGCCCCTATATTCAAGGCTGAGAGTTGTCATATTTCTCATACATTTAATCAAGAACTTTGTGATGAATTATGTAGTGTATTTGATAACAATGTAGACTCTAGAAAAGCTCATATTTTTAGGTTTCTCACTATGTTTTCCACGAACTTCAGCATACCCATGACACTAGAGATATACCTTATACCTTTGAATATCTATGGTTTTTGTGAAAGATTTTAAAAATTGACCCAAATTAGGATTTTTTTAGTGGTTCTTTCACCAGGGTGGTCATGGGCTTCTATTTTTTTAGAAAGATTAAATGGATACTAAAGGTCCATTGGGTATATTCTAGGACAATGATTGCTTGCTCAAAAAATTAAAATGGATGAAAATATAACATATTGAATTGAGCTTAAATACTTCTAATCCACGGGGTCGTCATAGACTTTGCGCAGTTTATTTAACTAGGATGGTTGCCAACTTATTAGAGAGGAAATCACCAGTTACAAGTTTGTCACATGATTCGGGATTACCATCCACTGTGTCAGAGTACGAATAGAGCTTTTCCAAAGTACTTGACTTGTAGTATTTTCTTTATTATTATTACAGATTGGTTATCTTACATATTAGATACAACCATCACCCAGGTATGGTCGGGTTGCAGCGAGATGTAAATTTGTACATTATTTTAAGGATGAAGGTTGGTCAGAGCGTCATGGATAACAGAGGGGTAGAGAGGTAGTGATTGGTTCAATGGTGAGGGAGGTACTTGGATAAAAAAAATTAGCAAATGGTTTTGACAGTAGAAGTACCTTTAATGTATGGTTGAGCATTAATGCTGTATGGCCATGGTTTTATACGTACATGATCGACAATGTCTTCTACGAGGGCAAGTTTTTTTTTCTTTCCCGATATCTACAAGTTATTTAGTGAGGAAGAGGTAGGTGGGTTTTTGTGGGAGGGGAGGGGGGGGGGGAGAGAAAACCACTCTTTTATGTATATAATATATTTAGTATTAAGTAATAACAAATAGACTTTAGTCTAGTGGAAAACATCAAAGCCTGAAACCCATAAGTCACTTATATCAGATATAAATAAAATATCAAATATATCATTTATTCTTAATATATATATATATATATATAATATTAAGAAATATATTGATTTAAAAGACAATAATATAGATTCGATGTTAGTAACTAAGATATATATATTATTATTTTTTTGTATTCTGAGCCCACTCACAAAGTCCAGCCCGAGAATTACGATCTTTTACCCTGGAATGGAATGATTTTCTTATATCTGTAAAGAATTTCGAAGTTAATAGCAAGGAAGTTTAATCGGAATGAATCTATTAGAATAATATGAAATTATTATAGGAGACCGAAGATAATATATTAGGAGAGTAAATATAATAACATATTATTAGAGTAGACTGAATAAAATAATATATAATAATTATAATAAATTGAAATTATTAAATGTTTATATGTAATTATTACAGGAAGCTAAAACTCCTATGTATATCTACCTATGTATAATCACAAAATTTCTTCTATGATTGTCACCCTAGAACCAAATGTCTCTTGACAGTTTCATAACCATGAGGTTTAGGACACCATAATATTTTGGTCCCAAATATGCCACTATTTATTTATTCAGACATGGGTTGAGCAATTACAGAACTAGCAAGAAAAGGGGGTCAAGGCTTGGTTTTCTCGACAATACATCAACCGTACATGACGAATGACTGGCATGAGAGGAAATAATATTCAGGTTTGTTGCTAGTATCGAAAGTGGTTAAGGGTACTTATGTTAGGATGAAGTGTATTTAAAGGAAGGTTTAGGGTTTTTATTGTCTGTTTATTGAAGAAATAAGTTGTGTTAGATCTTAGTTTGGTTGAATGAGCCGAGAGAGAGATTTGTATAGTCTGAAGGGTCTTAAGCTTCATCGAAGGTTTTGTATAAGAACTTTAGAATGGTGGTGTCTAGTTGTGGTCAAAATTGAGGATGAGCATCAAGTTTTGGCCTTTGCACGTCATGATGATATATTCTAATTTATAATGTACTTACGAATGGTTTAGAAGCACTGCTTTTTCTCAATAACATAACCATGATACTCTTGATACAACATGGGATTTAGCGGAAAATGTCAACATTGCTGTTTTATTGTTGTACTGGATTTTTGAAGATTTTTACGAATTTTATTTCTAACAGCTAATCAAATCTATTTATGTTATCATTTTATTAAAGTATACTTAAATATATTTATTTATTTTCCTAATTTTGTTTAAGTTTTTCGTGTGATTTCTATTTAAGTCACTTTTAAACCTACTTTGGAACTCAATTTTTTGTATATAATCAAAAATTAGATGTTGTGTCTAAGAGAACTGAGCGTTCTTGGAGCCCTAGATCAGGATTCCATTTATCTTTTGTTGTTTTTCTATATTCTGCTGCATCAGTTTGGTATAAGAGCTCTAGTTCCTGCTACGTCGATACATAAATCATGTTTCCGGGACCTGATTATACTTTTTTTAGGACTATATTAGAGAATAATATCTTTCAGTCGACATACATCTTTGTGGGAAGGATTTTCAAGTTCTTAATTGATTATAATAGTTATGAGAATGTGATTTATGTATAGGTTGTTCAAAAGCTGGCCTCGAAGACTAAAGCTCTTCCAAACCTACTGTTAGGACGAATATGGCACAGCGAGATAACAATCGGTAGATATTGTCAAATTGAATTTTATGTTGGTAATTATAACATCACATCATTGTGTAACGTAGTTACTATGAATGCTTCTTATCTAGTGTTAAGGCGTCCATGTAATTTAAAAGTAATCCTACTTATGATATTACAACGAATCGATACAGTTTTGTAATAAATAAATGTAAGATTACATTGGTGCCATCTAAATGTAAGACACATCATACAGAACCAGCTAACGATCTTAGTTTTGACATTAAAGTTGTATATGAGCCCGTATTTGAATATGATGATGAGGTTGAAGAGAAGAGCGTCGATGTTAAAGAATTAAAAACATCATAATAATTAAATATTTCAAAACCAAATTTTTTATCAATAGTAGGTAGAAATCTTCCTCTTACAATTAAATTTATGGAAATAAGTCCTATTATTCATAATACCCATTACAATTTTAAAGTACGAAAAAACGATACTATGAAGGATGTTTAAAAAAATTTATAATATCATTGGAGACCATTGCAATCGTCTTTACCACCACCAAGACCTCTTGAACCTCCAAAGAGCATGTATAGTATTGAAAGGAAGAATAATAATATGGAATAGGCTAAAATGAGCCCCCATTTTGTTAGAACAAAATAGCAGTTGGATTAAGACCCGCTTTTGTTCGAACAAGATCCTATTATTTAAGTTTTAGTAAAATAAGTGTATTTTAAACAATTCAACTTTTTGGAAGCCGGTTTTGTTGATACAGTAACGAATATAATAAAAATATAAAGCTAAAGGATACAATCCTTATGGTCAACAAGAAGTTGACGAAAGTAAATAATAATGACATTATTAGAAGCTTGATTTATGAAAATTCAATCAATAAAAATGACGAAAACAAAACAAGTTATAAGTCGAATAAATCATGAATCTCCTAGAAAGTTTTTAGAAATTTATTGCTCCACCACGCACTGTACATGCTTCGGTTGGTTTGATTTGGTGATATTTGTTGAAGCGTTTGTCAAGAGGAATTTTCCAAGCGGTAACGTCATCGTCATTGCGGAAGGCAACCCTACTAGAGGTATATTTCCGGCAAGGTCCATCCAAGATAATCTGTAATATTCAATAAAATATGTAACCAAAAAACAAAATACTATAAATTAATTATATTGATTTACTTACTTTCACGCAATGGTTAACATGTACGAAACCTAAACCAACTTTTATGGAGGACACGATCGAGGGGGCATAAAACGTAAAGGTAGATACCTATAGGAAAGTTTGAGAGATATGTAGTATATGATACACTGATACCGAGTGGCTATCACTAAGCCAAAGTCGGGTAACGTCATCCAATGTCTATTACCATTTACATACACTTGAAAAAAATCCAACCTTTGTAATAGGTTATCTACACGTTATGCACAATCAAAGACTCTCTCCCATAGATCACATTGAACTTGAAATTTGGTGACCAAATCTCATCTAACTTATTTCCATGTATCAGATTTACCGTATATAGATAAAGCTACGGCCCAAAATCTGCAATTACCGTCAGGAGAAACGTCTTTGACGCTAGTAATATAGTCATGTAAGTAGTTTTGTAACCGTTAAAGTCTTTGCCCTTACTCGATTGTTTTGGTTGAGATTTGGATTTGGATTTGGATTTGGCTACTAAGAATTATTTAGCGACCAAGGCAGTCATGCTAGTTATCGTATCAGGAGTGCTAGTGTTATTGCATTGATTACTATTGTATTCGAACAAAGATGGCAACCAGATCGTTGATTTTTCAAGACCAAAGTTTTTCCTATCTTTAGTGATCCTTAGGTTCCAATACATGAAAATTTTCGCCGGATTTAGGATTTGCATCATCTTATTTATGATATGATCTTGTACGTTTGGACCGTAAGCGCGGATGGTACTATCTATTAACGAGAGTTTTTTTCGTAAGCTCATCTTTGTTACCAACTTTATTTATAGGTTTGATCTTTAAAGTACTTAAATAAACATCACATTCTTCAAAATTAATCGGCCTACCTTCTCGCTTGATCATAGCTAACTCGCATGAACATGGTAAATTGCGTGTTTTCCTAAGAATACAACCACGAGCTAAGAGACTGAAGCCAGTTCGCCTATCATCTTTTATAGTTTTCTCAATAATTTCTATGGTCGTACATAAAATTTTACCTTTTTAATTCCTTATAGATGGGAAATCTAGATGCGTTTTAGGACGATGCTCACTTCATTCGAATGATTTGTAAATGGTAGAGCGCTGACATGAAGCAAAATACCAACACTTTTCTAATAAAATTCAAATGTGCATAGACTTGTACTGATTACCCATTTTTGGCTCGAGTGAGTAATCTCTACCCTATAACATATAATTTAATTAACTAGAATTTTAAAAATTAATCTCGAAAACTAAAGTTTACAAATGATAATAGAACTCGCTGATTGCTTGTCTGATTGCCCAAATGTTTATGTTGGTTAATGTGGATATTAAAAAACAATTCTTAGTAAATGTTTATCCATTGTTTCATGATATAATCAGTAACCATGGGGAAAAAGAGTATATGTTGTGTAACTCGGCAAGATTTTTGGTATAATCTTAAAGCATCGACGATTGGGCAACCGCCTCGTAGAATTGGATAAACTCTTCAGCCATGTCCGCTTTGGGAAAAACTTTATTAACGTACGATATAATATTCTTGTTTATACCCGAAGTTCATGACACATGAGTGGCATCCGGAAACACGTCCTTAATACCTCTTATTAATGCAACTCCCTATTAGTGACGATAATATTAGGCAATGCGCAAATGTTATTCGTCATCACGCTCCTTAAACCACTTAATGTCCATGTGTAATTTGATTGCTTCTCGGAGCTAAGAAAACACAAGCGACACAAAATGTCTTCTTCGTCAATTTTTGACCAAGAATTTCTAACAAAGTCATCTTATACATTGTACTCTTGTACGTGCTATCCATTACAAGGACTTGAGGAAATATGCACAAAAACTCGATGTTTGTAGGATACGCAAAAAAACAAGTCGAGGATCTCGTCCGTTGCTTTGTTTGTTCGTTCCCAAACGAAGTACTCGTATTGTTTTAACTTACCGAACAAGTATTATATTTGGGTTTTGTCCGCTTTATCGACCAAATGGTGTTTCGATACATGTTTTAGATCATACGTATACTAGATACATTTTCCAGGTTTCTTATCTTCAAACCAAGGTATATCTTTTTTGGCCGTGAGCCGATTATCATGAATTTACGAAAAAATTCCTATTCATCCGCTTTTAGTCTGGAGGCTCGTGAATCACCATCCAAGTGTAAAAATGGTTGGTGGTTGTGTTTCCCGTTTACCACTAACAATCTTCAATAACAAGGTACTCTTAGAACCGGACTTCCCCTTAACGTGAAAGGACAACCACATTTTTTCGATGAACACTCTCTGGGCTTCTTTTGAACCCTCGTTTGGGGTTAAGTATGTAAACACCTTGCGTGTCGCACTTAAAATATATCATTGGAGTTTTTCCATATTTATTACCACCGTCATCTTTAACGATCAAAGTAATAAATCCTTGTTTGGTGCTTTCCGTATCAACCCATGCAACCATATGGATTTGGTGTAATAGCTATTAGTAGTAAAACTTTGAGTGTAATCGACGATAGAACACAGTGGTTGTTCCGGTTCCTACAAAATGCATGAAAACAAGGGGTAAAAATACCACTGGTCTCTCTTGTTTTCCACTTGTAACAAGTTAGTCATTTTCCTTTGTCGGTGTAATAAACTGGTCCCATGTGTTTCAAAAAGCGGAACAAATTAGTCTTTTTTGATCTCGACCCTTATTTTCTACCATAAATGCCCTTTGACCAACCACATCAGCGTCCCACGTCGATCGCTGATGTGACAGTAGTAAAAAAAAAATACTTTTATTTTTGGGAGACTTACCAAGACGCATTCAACAAACCTATTACCAATAAAAACCTAAACTTTTTGAGAGACTGTATACCTTAAATACCCTTCTATATAAAATACAGTAACCAACTTCTCTTTCTTTGTTTTTTTAAATTTTAATTTTTAATGGTCCATATCTTTTAAACCGTAACTCGGAAAAAGAGTCCAAAAATACCATTGGTTTTGTTTTTTTAAGACGAACAAAACTAGTACCATTTATGATATGTTTTGATTTTTTTTTAAAAAATATACATTTACACACGTTTCTCAGTTATATGGTTTCACATCTAGTGACTGGTTTCGCATTTATCAAAATAAAGAAGGTTTCGCATGTATCAAAACAAAAAAGTTTATCATCTAGAAAAATAAAGAAGGTTTCGCATCTATCAAAATAAAAAATATTTTGCATCTATCAAAATAAAGAAGGTTTCGCAACTATCAAAATAAAGTAGGTTTAACATCTATCAAAATAAAGAAGATTTCGCATCTAGCAAAACTAAAAAGGTTTCGCATCTAGCACACAACAAATCAGGTTTCACATCTATCATAACGAAGAAGTTTTCACATCTTTTTTCGCGAAACCCCTATAAATTTTAAAACTTTAAAAGTCTGTATCTTTTAAACCATAACTCGGAAAAAGAATCCAAAAATACCGTTGGTTTTGTTTTTTTAAGACGAAGAAACTAGTACCACTCATGATATGAATTAAAAAATAATTTTTTTAGAACAAATAACGTTTCGCATCTATAAAAACGTGTTTTCTTGCATCTATCATTCAAGAAGGATTACACGTTTTGCAACTATCTGTAGGTACATATACAAACGTTTCGCATTTATCCTTACTTATTGAAATCGTACGTTTCACATCTTCTTCACTGAAACATAAAATCTGTTACGCGACTAAAATTTCCAAAAACACAAAATAAAAGACTAAAATCAACGAAACACTAATACAATGCTACAAATAAACTACATTACCATAATTCGAACTCATAAACTAACTAAAAATTCGACAATAAACACTACGAAAACAAATCTTAAAAAATAGCAATTTCAAGCTCAAATTCGAGTTTCAAACACACAAAACATCGAGTATCTTCGCATAATCAAATAAAAACACAAATCAAAATCATACGAAAGCAAAAGAAAAACAAAAAATCGAGTAAAGAATTAGTCATCACGTATAATAGTAGAACATTGTTCTATTCATGTAGAGAGATAGAGAAAAAAATTGGAGAAAAAAGCGAAGTATGGGTTGTTAAAAGCTTTTATATTATAGGTAGGATATTTAGAGTATTAGTGAATCTTTAATGGTAAATATTTGACTAAAATAAATCTTTATCTGAGAATAATGAAAATATAGAATTTAGATGGATAAAAGTTAAAGTTCTCATTCTTAAATGATACTTTACCCTTTATTTTTACCTTTCACTATTAACCTTAATTCTACCGTAACCTGATCCAACCAACTAAATATTTAATAGGCTCTTCTAATTCATTTAATCCAATCCATTAAAACTAAACCCCTAACTTCTAACCTTATTTTTATTACCTGACCCAATAAGCCAGTTTTTTCCTCAATTCTGTTACCCTAAATCTCTCCCATAATATCCTCAGCGGCCCTCTTCCTAAAGTTACTAAACAATTTCTACTGACCTACTAGTACTATCCATCTTACTTTACAAAGAACTCTATCTTCAATCTTCATGACAATTTACCGATAAGTACGATCGAGCTCCCATCATCTTTTTTTACCGAATCTGTTACAGGACTCGTTTGGCACGATAAACCCAAACTAGAAACCCAACGAAAGGTTCGAAGAATGGTAGAATAAGGACTAGGAGATAATGCTGTAAGTAAGAAGATTACCTCTAAGAACACAAATTCTCTTCAATGATTATATGAATAGACAATAGAGAGAAAGATAAAATAACTTGAAATTAGGATTATGCCTTTTCGGAGTTCCTATCTCTCTTACATATAGATTTAGAGTCATAAATAAAGAGAACCAAACAGACATCAATTAGGGCTTAAATGAATGAAAAGTAATGGTAGTAAATGAATGAAAAGTAACGGTAGGAGTAGGAGACCAATAGGATCTCTGTAACATTGCCCCCTTCTTCGGAACATCCTTGTCCTCAAGGATTGAAATTTGGATACTTGGCGGCGAAGTTTTGGTAAAACTCCCAAGTAGCAGCCGATGGCGGATAACCCTTCCATTGAACGAGAACTTTGGTGACAGCGGCGTTGCGGTGCTTGACTGTTTTGCGTTCCAAGATTGCTTCGGGTTCTTTAGAATTTCCCAAGTCGACGAGGTATGGAGGCAGAGCAGAGATTGTTGACGGTGGGTTAGGGCAAAACTTCAGTTGGCTTACATGAAAAACGTCGTGAATGGCTGCGGTGGCTGGAAGCTCCAGCTTGTAGGCAACGCTCCCAATTTTATCTGTAACACGAAAAGGACCATAATATTTCGGAGCAAGCTTATTCGGTACCTTGTTTGTTTTCGAAATATTCTACCGGTATGGTTGGAGCTTGAGGTACACATAATCGCCTAGGTTGAATGCGCGGTGGGAGTGGTGTAAATATGCAGTTTGCTTCATTCGATGTTGGGCACGATTCAAATGAAACTTTAACATCCGGAGGATATCTTCCCGCTTTTGTAGAGTCTTATCGATAGTGGGTGACTTGCTTTCTCCGGGTAGGTAAGGCAGGTGGGTTGGAGGCGGGTATCCGTAGACGGCTTCGAACGGCGTCAGGCGTGTAGCGGTGTGGTAGGTCGTATTATACCACCACTCGGCTAAGGAAAGCCATTTGGACCATGTGGTTGGAGCTTCACCTGTCATACAGCGTAAATAAGTCTCAAGTGTTCGATTGGTGACCTCTGTTTGGCCATCGGTTTGTGGATGATAGGCGGAAGAATGGCGAAGATCCACTCCATGTACTCGAAAAAGTTCTTGCCAAATTTCGCTTAGAAAAGTAGGGTCGCGATCGCTAATAAGCTCCTTCGGCATACCATGATGTTTGAAGACATTATCGAGATAAATGTGAGCAATATCAAAAGCGGTATATGGATGCGAGATGGCGATGAAGTGCGCCTGTTTGCTTAACCGATCGATAACGACAAGTATACAATGCTTCCCGGCTGATTTTGGAAGTCCTTCGATAAAGTCAAGGCTAACTGATTCCCAAAGTCCGTCCGGTATAGGCAGTGGCTGTAACAAACCCTGTCGTTTTGTCTTGTCGTATTTGTTTCGTTGACATATCGCACAGTTCCGTACATAATTTTGTATTTCCGTACTCATTTTCGGCCAATAAAATAGAGTTTTAGCACAATGAAGAGTAGATTCACGACCCGAGTGACCTCCAACCACTGAATCATGTAACCACTGAAGAACTGATAATTTGGTGTGTTTGTGGTTTCCGATAACTAGCTTTCATTTCCTGCGCAGTTTGTTATTGGTGTACGTATAGTGCGGATGAACATTCGTACCAGCAACAATATCGTCGATGATTTGTTTGAGGGAAGGATCAGATTGCCAAAGAAGCCGGATGGAATCAAAAAAAACCCGAATGAACCGTAGACAACGTAAGACTAAGGAGTTGTGAACCGGAAACCCGTGATAGAGCATCGACATCATGGTTTTCTTTTCCGTGTTTGTACTCAATAACAAAATTGTAACCCATCAACTTAGAAAGCCACATGTGTTGAAAAGGAGTAGTGACTTTTTGCTCCATCATATATTTGATACTCTTTTGATCGGTTTTGATGATGAATAAGCCATGAGCAAGGTAAGCATGCCATTGTTGAACTTCATACACAACCGCAAGTAACTCCTTTTCATAAACCGAAAGTCGTTGGTGTCGAGGTCCCAAAGCTCGACTAATATAGCATATCGGATGATTCTCTTGCATAAGAACTGCTCCGATTCCGACGTTAGAAGCATCGGTTTCGACGATAAAAGTTCTGGCAAAATCCGGTAAGGCTAAAACAGGAGTAGACGATAAAGCTCTTTTTAAAGCTGTAAAAGCCGCGTTTGCTTCATCATTCCATTCGAAACCATCTTTTTTTAACAAGTTGGCCATGGGCCTAGTGATCACGCTATATCCTTTGATGAACCTCCGATAGTAATTAGCAAGTCCCAAAAAACTGCGTAACTGTTTTTGCGTGGTCGGTGTAGGCCATTGCGTAATATTGTCAACTTTACCCGGATCGGTTTCAACTCCCTTTGCCGAAATGAAGTGTCCCAAATACTCAATTATGGTTGCTCCAAAAATGCATTTGCTTTCTTTGAGGTAAAGTTGTTGTTGCCGGAGGATCTCAAAAACGGTTTGTAGGTGGGTGAGATGTGCTTCCCAAGTAGAGCTATACACCAAGATATCGTCGAAAAAAACAAGTACAAACTTTCGCATAACTTCACTAAAAATGTGATTCATGAGGCTCTGAAAAGTACAAGGGGCATTTGTGAGACCAAAAGGCATAACAATATAGCATATCGGATGATTCTCTTGCATAAGAACTGCTCCGATTTCGACGTTAGAAGCATCGGTTTCGACGATAAAAGTTTTGGCAAAATCCGGTAAGGCTAAAACATGAGTAGACGATAAAGCTCTTTTTAAAGCTGTAAAAGCCGCGTTTGCTTCATCATTCCATTCGAAACCATCTTTTTTTAACAAGTTGGCCATGGGCCTAGTGATCACGCTATATCCTTTGATGAACCTCCGATAGTAATTAGCAAGTCCCAAAAAACTGCGTAACTGTTTTTGCGTGGTCGGTGTAGGCCATTGCGTAATACTGTCAACTTTACCCGGATCGGTTTCAACTCCCTTTGCCGAAATGAAGTGTCCCAAATACTCAATTATGGTTGCTCCAAAAATGCATTTGCTTTCTTTGAGGTAAAGTTGTTGTTGCCGGAGGATCTCGAAAACGGTTTGTAGGTGGGTGAGATGTGCTTCCCAAGTAGAGCTATACACCAAGATATCGTCGAAAAAAACAAGTACAAACTTTCGCATAACTTCACTAAAAATGTGATTCATGAGGCTCTGAAAAGTACAAGGGGCATTTGTGAGACCAAACGGCATAACAACATATTCATAGTGTCTGGAGTGAGTCTTGAATGCTGTTTTATAGATATCTTCGGGTGACATTCGTAGTTGGTGAAAACCCGCACGGAGGTCCAATTTTGAAAAGTATACAGCCCCACCCAATTCATCTAACAGGTCTGCTAACAGTGGAATAGGATATTTGTCTTTGATGGTTTGTTTGTTTAACCCGCGATAATCAACGCACAACCTCCAAGTACCATCTTTCTTCTTTACTAAAACAATTGGGGAAGTATACGGACTAGAACTATGTTTGATTATTCCTTGGTTTAACATATCTTTTATCATCTTGTCTATTTCATCCTTTTGAAGGGATGAGTAGCGATAGGGCCGGAGATTAACGGGATTAGAACCGCTTACCACAAGAATTTTGTGATTAAACCCTTCACGAAAAGGGGGTAAAGTTGTGGGTTCGATGAAAATTCCAGAGTACGAACTGATCAACTCACGCAGCGTAGAGTCCGTAGAAAATTCTGTTTTGGTCGCCGAAATATGAGACAAAAGAGCGTTTGGGTTTAAGTCGTCTAAAACGTCATCTGTTATCTCATGGCCAAACAACAATGCGATCTGAGGTTCTTGAAGCATTAACTTGTTCAAACTTGCTCCGTTGATCGCCTTACAACCCTTGTTTACATTCCCACGCAGCACATGCTTCAAACCATTAAGGTTGAATTCCATTCGGAGGTTGAGAAAATCCCATAAAATTGGACCGAGGGTGTGCAACCATTGAATACCTAGCACAAAATCACAACAGTCAAGGTTTAAAGTTCTTACCTCGGTGGTGAGATCATAGCCTTGTACTTTCCAAGAAAAATTGCTACACTTGTATTTTGTAACAATTGTGCTTCCTAGGGCGGCGGAAACCACCATCGGTTTAGTCGCTTCGAGAGGGCAACCGATTTCATTGGCAACCTTTAGGTCCAAGAATTTGTGTGTACTCCCGGGATCAATCAAAATGTGGATCTTTCGCTTACCACTTTGTCCTGTCAAACGCATACAATTGAAGGTTGTGTTGCCCGTCAGTGCGTGTAGCGATATCATAGGCGGTTGTGTTTGCTCTGACTCAACAGCCGTCGTGTTGACGACGTCATGAACCTCATCTACATCGGAAAGTTCAGATTTTGCATCACCTTCCATGACATATATATGAGCCTTGCGATGGGTTTGTTGATGGCCGGGAGTGAAGATTTCATCGCAATACATGCACAGACCTTTTTGTTTGCGATCTTGCATCTCTTGCCAAGTAAATTTTCGGGGTGTTTGGTTGTTGTTTCTTGAGATAAAATTTGGCGTCTGATGTGTTTGTGTGTTGCTAGGGGCAGTGGGTAAAAGCGGTGGCTTGGTGTTTTGATTCGGATATTTCGGTGTTTGATAGGCGTTTGGAGAAGAATAGGTGTTGGGTTTGAATGAGGGTCGTTGTGGTTTGTGAGGGAGTAGGCGTAAATATGATTCATGCATCATAGCTATTTTTGCTGCTTCAACAACGGATTCCACATTCTGAAACTGTCTCACATGAAGCTGCAAATGTGGATTTAGATTAGTTAAGAAAATACTTAACGCATGGGCGCGTGGTAGGGATAACCGTGTGAGTTAACACTCAAATTTATCATGAAACAACTCGACCGAATCGGTCTCTTGTTGTAAGCTAACCAACTCCGATAATGGATCGACATACAAACCTCCAAAGCGAGTAGAAATTGCAAGAACATATTCTGTCCAGGGTGGGTATCGATTGAAACGTTCTGCAATATAGTTGTGGTGCCATTGCAATGCCTTTCCTGTCATATGGATAGTAGCGAGTCTTACCTTCGATTCATCTAGCGTTCCGTCAAGCGCAAAGAATTGTTCGCATTTAAAAACCCAATCGCGTAGGTCGGATCCATCAAAAATAGGAAACCCAACCTTAGTAAGGCGGGTGAGCAAACCGTTTGTTGGTGTCGTACGAGGCTCCTGATTAGTTCCACGATTCGAACCGGGGACAAGGTTCAGCGAATCAGGTGGTTCCGGAGAGAATGTTCGGGGAAGCGTCGTGAAAACGCCGGAATGTGAAGGATCGTCGTCAACCAGCGGACGCTTTTCAAGGTTCTGTGTAATATGGCGTAGCTCCGCAAACATGTTCTTAATATCGTTGAATCGAGCAGTCATCTCATTCCTCAATAGATCGTTTTGTTTGAGTTGAGCCACACAATTTTCTTCATTTTGCTTGGCTTGATCGGCCTGAACTTGCTTCATCTCCTCAAGTTGGTTGTTAACCTCGATCAAAGTTTGTGCCCTAGTTTCCATGACTGCTTATTTTGAAGTAGAAAAAAAATCCGGGTCCAGAAGATCGATGGCTCTGATACCAATGTTACAGGACTCGTTAGGCACGATAAACCCAAACTAGAAACCCAACGAAAGGTTCGAAGAATGGTAGAATAAGGACTAGGAGATAATGCTGTAAGTAAGAAGATTACTTCTAAGAACACAAATTCTCTTCAATGATTATATGAATAGACAATAGAGAGAAAGATAAAATATCTTGAAATTAGGATTATGCCTTTTCGGAGTTCCTATATCTCTTACATATAGATTTAGAGTGATAAATAAAGAGAACCAAACAGACATCAATTAGGGCTTAAATGAATGAAAAGTAACGCGAATAAATGAATGAAAAGTAAGTGGTAGGAGCTTAGTGGTGATTTTCTCACTCAGTTTGAGTCTGTTACCAAAATTCAAATCATCAAACTTGCAGTAAACAACCTCTCCGGTTCCTTACCAGCTTCAATGGCTAATTTGAGATCTCTGACTCTTTTAGACGTGTCTCAAAATCATTTAACAGGTCATTTACCTAACAATTTCACTACCACCCTCTTAAGCTTAAATGTTTCGTATAATGATCTATCCGGAGTTGTCCCAGAAAATTTAAGAAAGTTTCGTCAGGCTTCTTTCTATCCTGCAAACGATAAGCTTGATTTTTCAGCGACTTGAAGCAGTTTGAAAGATTCTTTCACAAGTTTAGTTTTTTTTCTGCCGATACTGAACTACCTAACAACAATTGTAACCAAGTCAGTGTTTGGTAAAACTATCTCTTTTACGTTTGCGGAAATCTGCAAGTTGGGTCAAGTTGTGAGTATGGTTTTTGGGATGCAAAATTAGGGATTAACTCTTAGTAATGTTACTTTGGACTGCATTGTTCGGGTTTGATATTGAAATATGTTTTTCTTGTTATGCACGAAATATGTTTTTCTTGTTATGCACGAAATATGTTTGATGAAATGCCTGTGGAGACAGTGCATGTTCTGTTATTGCTTTGTGTGACTCATTTGTCTCAGGATTATGAAACTGTTACTGCCATAGGGTCTAAACCATAAAACGCTAAGCGAGCTTGTAGCTCTAGAAACACAGAACCTTGTAGGTAAGATTTCAATTTCAGGCCTGTACAATATAATGGAGTCTTGTAGGTGAGATTTCAATTTCAGGTCTGTACAATATAATGGAGTCTTCTCAGAATCTCAGAAAATCTAAAATAATTAAGGCAGTGTTTGGCATATTTTTATTAGGAATATGGAGTTTTATACCAGCAGAGTGTAGACCAAACATAGGACTCTAAAGCATAGAGTACAAAGCAACAAGTTGCAGAAGTCATAGTGTTGTTTTGACGGGTTCCAAAAGTGCATCAGAATGGCTGGAGCTTCTTGTTTTGCCGTTGTATGGGGTCGGACGAGATGGTCCTGGTGGAAGGCTACTTATTTTGATTTTCGGAATCAATCTTACAGATATTATAGTTACTGGTAACAATAGAACTGTAGATGGTCAAGGTTTAGATTGGTGGATTCATGCAATGATATCTGATAAAACATATAAAGAATTGATCAACACTTTTGATTTCACAAGACAAAGTTACTCTAATGAATGTGAGTCATTGTATAGCTATGCAATGGACCAAGAATTTGGTAACATTGATCAGTACAATATTTACTCACCTCTTTGTAACAAGTGAGACGTTAGTAATTGTGTCCATCGTTGTGATATACGTATGCCTCACCTACCTCATCAAGTATTCAAGAAGTTATTGAGGTATGATTCGTGTACTGAAAAATATGCTGAAATTTACTATAATAGACCTGATGTCCAGAAGGCAATGCATGCCAATATTACTAGGTTTTCTTATCATTGGACTGCTTGCAGTGAAGTTTTGAACCAAAACTGGAACGACACGGATCAGTCTATTTTTCCGATAGACAAAAAAATGATGAGTGGGGGTCCTAGAATCTGGGTTTTCAGTGGTGATGTGGATTCAGTGGTGCCGGTGACAGTCACAAGGTATTCCTTTGCAAGGCGGAAATTAACTACTAAAATTCCATGGTACCCATGGTATGTCAAGAAACAGTTGAACCAGACCTCTGCAAAGGACATGGCAGTGCAAGAGATAGCACTTTGTGATTCAAAGTTGCAATCTTACACTTATGAGATGGTAGCCACATCGCCTGCTATTTTTAATAGCTGTCCGACATACAATTTCCCACAACTCCCATCATCTCCAATGCTTTCATTGTTGAACAGACACTTACTGGCTTATCAGAGAGCTTTTGTTGCTAGCATTAGTATTACACAGAACCATGGTGATAAATGTTCATCTCTGTTAACGAAGTCCTTGAGAAGCATGGAATGAGTCATCTTCAGATGGAGTCTATTCTTTACGTATCAGAATTTGATTCATATGTAGACAAAAGAGCTTCATGAATTTTATCGAAGGTATTTATGGAAGTTATGATGCATGGTTTTTCATCTAATCTTTTGGCCCCCAATGGGATCCTTGTTTCCTATGTTTTAGGCGTAATGGAGATTATTTTTACACTAAACGGGCTGCTCAAGCTCAAAAGGTTGGGAGATAATGGTGAAGACGTGATTCAGATTCATTAAACTACTGATGTCCAATATATTAATAATGCGGACTTCCACCTCTGGTTATTTCTTGTGCATATGCAACATTGTTAAGTGGTCTGGCTCCCGGTTCTAAAAGAAACCAAAATGGTAACAGTGTTGATAAAAATCGAGAAGTTTTCGGCGGGACTGAGTTAGAGATATCTGATGGAGCTGAAAATTAGTCTAGAAGGTGGGCAAGAGTACGTTTAAGATAGATGTATCTTATCATGGTGGTTCATTTGAAGGATGGCAGAAACACCCTGGCTTGAACACTGTCCAGAGTGTGGTAGAGAAACCAGTTGGGAAGCAACATAGTCGACCTGCTAGAAATGAGAAACCAACCAAAAGTTTAACAATTGAAGCCCCCACAAAGTACTGTCAAAAGACGGTAAGGACAAACAATTATCTGAAGCAACGTCAGTAGCTGATTTAGCCACATTTGACCAAGTGGAAGCTGTTTTACCATCTCTTGTTAGCAGCAGATTCTTTTTGAAGTTGCAGAAGTTCCTTAACAACTGCTTCGTATTCTTCCCGAACAGTTTGTGTTTCAACATCAAACTTCTTCGCATCAATCTTGAATTGTTTGGCATTTCTATCGAGAGTTTCCACAAGTCGAACCATATTGTGCAATATAATTGATAGTTCATCGGTATAATATATGAGGAAGGATTCGTCTAAGGCAGATGGCTGGGAATGACTTATCAAACGGCATGGAAATTGATTTTCTCGAAGAGGAGTTTGATTCTTAGTATGATGCCATCACTGTCATGAAATTGTGGTTCGGAATTGACCAACTGACTGTCTTGATTCTACTTCTCGGCTCCATCGGATTCCAGTTTTGGATAAGAGGAGGATATATCAATAGTTTGTTCATGAGAAAATTCTTTTAGAATTCGTCGAAGAGCATTGTTTTTTCTTCTTTGAAACGACCTTTTTATTTCTTTCGGGTGCTTCGGGAGAAAGGTTTCAAAGGCAGGGGTGATAACTTCATCAGATTTTTTTCTAGCCTTTGATTTTTTCTTTTGAAGAACTTACCCTTATGTTTCTTCTTTGCTTTGTGACTAGCCGCTCTATTTTTAGCCGGAAGAATAACCCGAGCATTACAAGTAGCTAATCTTTTTACAATGTCGATGGTAGGGATGTGTAGGGATGTGTTTTGGTAACGCTTCGTAATTTTTAGACAATAATAACTAAGTTGGTTGAAATTATAAGAAGAATAGATACGAAGAATTGGAAAGCTTACTTGTTCTTTCCCGTTTCCCGAACAACCACTTATAAAAAATAATTTTTGCTTCCATGTCTTGTATGTTTTGAAGAGGTCATCGATTATTTTCGAGGTGTTTCAAAAAATGATTGGATTATTTGACACACATGTTTTTTATACGAACGACTCTATTAGCAGTTCAGTTTTTGAGAGTCTTGAAGTTGTGATACAAGAAAGCAATGTAAATTATAAGTTAGGACTCGCCTGGCTTGAACATAGATCAATGAGTTCAAAATACTCGACGATGATCGAAACCAAGAGAACCAAAAACCCCAATTCAAGATCTCTGGGTAAACGACCAACTCATTTGCACCACATGATAGACGAGTTTCTCCTATAGAGGGTAGGCGAAAGGAAATAGTTTCAAGAGTTCCCATTGTTTACGAAGTGCATGTGCTTCTGATTGATCAAAGTATTCATATTGCACTTTGCTAAGTGCAATGAGATACTCGGAGAGCACGTCTTTGAAATTTTTACCAAGATTCGCAGCCAGCTCTACAGGCAGTGTAACAGCTTCCTTAGTTTTCTTCTTCTTTGCCTTAGAATTCATTTTCATATTTTTATCCTTGGAGTTGGGTGTTGGAGTATCGTCCACTATTTGTATGTCTGAATCACCAGTCGCTCCTGATTCAAAGTTGTTTAGATCTTCAGAGGGTTCATCTTGGAGTTGGGGAAGGGCCTTCAGAGCATTATTCATTTCTTTAACCGAAATAATCACATGTGAATTTTTATTTATCACAGTTACTCCCGTCCGGGGGAGAAGATTTTCGGTTGCTTTGTATATTTGTAGCGGTTGATTTTACTTTAGGATTTAACGAGTGATATTATTTTTTAAGGCGTTTTGTTCTTGGGATTTACCCATGGCAACAAATAAGGATTTTTGAGGAGGTATTTGAGAGCAGGTTGTGGGGGTTAAGGAAGAAGAATTGCTAGAAGAATATAGGAAGTTAGTAGATTGCGATTATTTCTTCGTAGGAGGCCAAGGATCGTAAGTGAAAGTCTGAACAACTTAAAGAGGCTTATTAGACGCTATTCTTGTTGTTTCTCTCTCAGCAGCCCTTTTTGCGATAGTACGCCAGTCCCAAATGTTTTTTATACCGAACATAAAAGAAAGAAAATCACCAGATTAAGAGCAAAAGTGGAATAGATAAGACCACATGGATGAACTACGGTGGTGGTTTATGGTGAAGAAGAGGTTGATGAGTGATTATTGCGGACAAAAGATTTGAATGGAAAACTCTCTCTATATCTCTAGATGTAGTTTAAGTCGGACGATAAATTATATGGAAAATTTATAAGAAAATGTTATGGGATGGTTAATGGGTTTTTTCAAGGAGAAGTTGAAGAGTTTATCAAAATACTCATTGCCCTACACTGATTTTTCAATAATGGATGCCTATTGATAGAGACTTGTGTGGTTTGACAATTGTAAGGTGTGTGAGAGCAAAATATACAACATTCTATTACCCTTTGTTACTTCTTATATGATTCCTAAAATTAACATTACCACTCCAACTCAATTATGAGGAGATGTTCGATTTCCAAAAGCTGTTAAAATATATTTTTAATCGAAAATGGTGTATGATTCCTAAAAATGTTGAAATCTGAGTTCGGGATGACTTCAATTTCAAGTTTAAGGAAATGTTATTCTTATTTTATTTATGAGGAGGTTTCTGTCTCAAGTATATCAGTTTTAGTCATTCATCATATTTATTCGCAAGGACTAGGGAGCTACTGATAAAGATATGTTAATATAAAATAAAAATAATTATTTTTTATAGGGAAAACAATTATGTAAAAGGTGGATTTTCAGTAAAAATATTAGTGTAAAGAACTAAAAATATAATATTTAGTGAATATGTCTACACTAAATACTTAAGTAGGGTGAGGTATCGAGTGTATAAATATTAGTTTGTTACTTGTACCGAATCACCTATACATATGTGCAATTTTTCTTGAAAAAAGGAATATGATCTTTTATTTTTTGATTTGATATTTGACAACTTTCTCTCTCTAAAAGATACTCTAGCTACTTTCTCTTTCTAGAAATTTATTAGTTAGTGTGAAAATCCTTTTAGACTGATTTATCAGTTATGTAAATATCTAAAGCAATCAATTGGGTCATTGTTATCTTCATTCATGTTAAGGAATTTAATGATTATAAGACATTCATTTTGTGTAAAATTTGATTATATTGTATAACGTAGAGTGATCCTTAATGAGATGTATCATCAAGATCCATATCCAAAAATAGTTATCTAGATTCTTAAAAATGGAAACGAAACATACATATTTTTAAGTTATGTAAACTTTCTTTTGAGGTTTCAAAATTAATTTGGTTCTTTAAAATATGTATGTTTATAAAAAAAATACATATGGTTTTAGAATTATAAATTTCAAAATTTCAGAATTATTTAATCTTTTCATAGCGTCAATGGAAAATTGTTGTAAAAAAGACCTTTTATGGATTCAATGGTTTAACTATCTGAGAGGCGCATCTAATTGGGATTGGGTGGTAATAAATGCGTCATTATACATACATATATATATATATACATATATATTCAATTAGGGATAAGTTCTATTGACATAATTTTGGATCAAATGAGAAAATGTATGATTTATTTATACCAAAGGCAGTCCATCAGTTGCGGAAAAATAAAATATGAAATATGTATATTATACCAACCATATTTTTATTTTATTACGTGGTATAAATGTAGGTTTCAAACAAGGAAACGAATAACATATATCAAGATTGACCAACATTTCCTCGTGTTCAACGACCATATTTAAACATGATAGTTCCAAAGATTTCTTAGTGTGGTTATCTATCACATCAATGTTCGTATGAGGTTATTTGTCATAACAATGTTCATATAAAAGTATTTTAGAGAGAGAAGTGAGACGAGAAGCGAGAGAAAGAAACAAATAGAGTAATGAGGTAATGATTGATTTTTGATTGGACAATTTTCTCAAAAAGGGATGGTGCTTTATATTGTACAAGTTGTAAATCCATAATTTACATAATTACCCATTCATATGTGTTACTTTACACCTCACCACTTTACTAATTTTAAACATAAGAGTTAGTTATTACACAAAGCACCCTTAATATTATATACTTGTTGGATTTATACCTCAATACTTTATTACATTAAGTTAACTCATTTATTTGTCCAATTTTTCTTATTCTTCATAATATTTCCTCATATTATCCAAACACTCCACCATTTATTCTACTTTGATTATTTATATAGAAATATAATTTGGGGTGCGATTCAGGACTAGATGGAAATTATGATATCAACAATAATTTTAGATAGCTAATTCAAGTGGCTAAAATATTATGTCAAAGGAACATCATGAAAGAACATAGTATGATGGAAGGATAAATCCGGATAAGAGAACCGGTATGAGAAGCCCCAATAAGCTACCTATCATAGTAAGTAAGATTCATGTGTTAATTGAGTTTATTATACCATATTTCTCATCTCAACTATTGTGATTATTTCTTACTTTTAATTTTTTACTCACACTAAATTGTGATTATAAAAATAATCATTAAAAATCACATCGGACCATTCGAGAGCTCTCGTATTAAAGGAAAATAAAATAAAACTCTTCACATATTCGGGGGTTGCCTCACATGTTCTCATGGTCAGACTCACCATCATCGACTGTGTAGTTGCGGCAGTCTCCTCATTGAGTAGTCTCCACAATATGAGGCTGGTGATTGTCAAATATATTAACCTACCAACAAATCTGTGATATCTAGTCGAATCATAAAGTAACTCACCGTCTCCATAGGTTAATTTCAAGTTATACTCTATTGGAAATTTTTCGGGTTTTACTCCTGACAATCTTGTGTCTTGCAAAATATCTACTTCATATTTGTTTGAGACATATAGATTTATTTCATCGATCAAGAAAATCCAATACCTAGAAAATATTTTAAATCGACAAGATCTTTAATGTGAAAATATTGGAATAGATGATTCTTTAACAATTTGATTACATGCAAGTCATTCCTAGTCAATAGGATATCATCAACATAGATGACAATAACAGTGAACTTTTTACCTTGAGATATAGTAAAAAGTGAGTAATCTGCTCTTAACTGTACAAATCTGCAATTTTGACAGTAACTGAAAAAGTGAAGAACCGATTTTGGGATGCTTGTTTTGATATGGAAATGAATTTTTAGGAATTAATTTGTAAACAATGTAAATTCAGGGACTTGATTGTAATTAATGTAAGTTTTGTCTTTAATTTGTAAATGATGTAAGTTTTAGGAAGCTATTGTGATTTTACATAATTTGTAAGGACTAAATAGCAATTAATCCATTTTTGTAACAGATTTAGTTATTCAACTAAGTCTTGGCTCCTCTATATAAAGGACCAGACATATCTAATAAAGGGGTTGAACAATTTTTACTTGAAACTCTTTTGTACTTGTGTTTTCTCTTTCTAAAAACTCTTAAGCACTTTCTCTCTCTAGAATTTCTCTCTAGCGATTTACCCAAGCAAATCAAAACCTTATCAAATTGGCGATTTCACTAGGGAACTGAGCAGAAAAATCAGTAGCTTATTCATTCGGTGATAATATTTAACTAAAATTCATAAGATGAATCCTGAAAATAATAATCCTACGCTTCAATCAGTGTTAGAAACAGTGAGAGATGATTTGCAAAAGAATGGGACTGATGGGAATAGAACTTATGGATCATCTCCGGTCCAAGTTCGATCTGATGTTGAGACACGAATGAATCAATTTCTTGATAAAATCAATGCTTTGAATGAAAAATATAAGCGAAGAGAGCAAGAAATACTCTCTGCTAGAATCAAATCTGAGGTTAGGCCGGAGTTGGAAAAGACCGATGTTGAAGGTCAGTCAGATCGATCTTTCGATGAGAGACATGCTAAGTCTAAGCATAAAAAAGAACGTATTGTGTCTCCTAAAGAGAGATATTCATCTCGAAAGGATAAAAAAGATAAATAAAAATTGATAACTTCCAGTGATAAGGAGGTAGAAAGCTCAGCTTCAGGATTTAAAAGGCATAAAGGTTCTTCGAATGGAGAATCGAAAAGAGATTATTCAAGGAGGTATAAAAAGGAGAGAAAGCCTAAGAATGCTCCTCGATCAACTTGGCATGAAGGAAATCCTTCGAATCAATATGATGAGATCGACAAGAATTTGTATGTTACAATGGGGACCGATGATCAATTTGTTCAAGGTGTTTATTGGAGGAACTCTCTATTAAAAGACGAAATTCGCTCTATGACGCTTCCAAAGAGTTTTGATATTTCGAAGGTTTAAAAGTTCGATGGGATGCAAGATCCCGATGATCACATCGAACAATTCAAAAATTATATGATGAATTTTGAGGACGACGACTGGCTTGTGTTTCGTGCTTTCTCTCAAACTTTTAAAGGAACAGCTCTCAAGTGGTACAATAGGATTCCGAGGGGGTCCATTTCAAATTTTAGGGATTTTTATACTGCTTTCCGAAGGCAATTTGTTAGAAGCAAGGAGATGAGAGCTAATGGTGATACAATTATCCAGTGCAAGCAAACACCATGAGAAAAATTGAAATATTATACTAAGAGGTTTGCGTTAACCAAAGCAAGTTTAGATAACTGTGAAGAAAATGTGGCAATGGCCGCTTTTCGTTAGGGTTTGTTGCCAGGGCATCTGGCTAATGAAACGACAAAGAGAAGGGCTCTGAATTTTGGAGCGTTGATGGCTCAAGTCGAGGATCAAATTAAGGTTGAAGAGTTTAGCAGAGTCCGAGGTGCACCAGTTAATACTTCGAAGAATTCGGGACATGCATCCAATAATCAGGGGCAGCCCTCAAATAGATATAATAATACCAATGGGAATAATCAACAATTGAGGCAGAAGAACAGTAATTTGCCTCCTCTGAGTGGTGGATATTTTAACCACACTTCATCCAAAAATTACAACAGGCCTAGGCCGAATACTTGGGTTAGGCCAGAGTACTATGCTGATTTGACAGAGTGTGTTTCTGTTATTTGGGATAAAACTAAGAATTCTGTGAACTTTAGGAAACCAGCTCCTATCAGCAGACCGAGGGAAGAAAGGAATAATAAATTTTGTAGGTATCATGATGATATTGGGCATGATACAAATGATTGTAATGCTTTGAAAAAAGAAATCCAATATTTGATTGAGAATGGGAAGCTCTTGACTTATGTGAAGTCACATGGAAGTGCATCGAAGAATAACGGTGCATCAACTTTGAAGGCTGCGCAGCCAGCTGAGAATTTGATGATTAGGGATTCACAGGTTGAGTCATTCGATACTTCTAATGAATATGTTGAGAAGGATCCGAACAGGTTGCTTCTGATGGCAGTCAAGGAGCATGTTGACGTTGTTTTTATAGAAAAGGGACATGTTCGGGAATTGTGCAAGTTTTTTGAATCGTTAGCAATTTTTGGGGGCGATTCAGTGATTGGAAATTCAGACAGCTCAAGGAAAAGGCATGTTGTCAACTTGACAACTCAAATTGAAGGGAGGATATCAACGCATTTTTATGGAAAGAAAGACATTCCGTTCATTCTGTTTGATGAAGATGATTTGAGAGGGACTGCAGGACCACATGAGGATGTTGTGGTAATTGGAGCTGAGGTGGCTGGCGTCAAAATTCGACGTGTGTTGATTGACACTGGCAGTTCTGTCAATGTTCTTTTTAAGTCCACCTAAGATAGGATGACAAATCCTCCTCAGATTACTCAATCAGATCGTATAATTATTGTATTTACGGGTGTAACAGCTCGTGTTGTTGGGGAATTCGAGGGAGAAGTTAGTTTGGGGAAAGGACAATTCAAGAAGAAGGTTCAAGTAATTTTGTGGTGGTGGACTGTCCGACAAGTTATAATGTTATTTTTGGAAGATCATGGCTTTTAAGAATGTATGGGGTGGTATCAATAGTCCATCAATGTTTTAAATACGTGGTTGGAGACAGAGTTGGAGTTTTTTCGGGGTGATCAAAAGGTTGCCAGAGAATGCTATGCCACTGCGCTTCAGGTCCGAGGACCCAACAGTGGAGATTTGATGCGAGAATAGCAGTTAGAAGGGGTTCCCTCGGAGTTGGAAGAAAGGGTTGACGATCCGAGGGAAACTTTGGGGTCTTTAACAGTGAGTGAAGAAATAGAGGAGTTTACTTTTTCAGAAGGAAAAGTGTTTCAGATTGGAACTTTATTGACCCTAATCTACGTCAACAACTGCTTAATTTTTTGTCTCAGAATTTGGACGTCTTCGCTTGGAAGACAGAAGATGTAACAGGAGTACCTATCGAAGTAATCCGGCATAGTTTGGCCATAGATCCGAAGGTTAAGAAAGTGATTCAAAAAAGAAGAGCATTTTCATCGGAAAAAACGGAAGCATTTGTTGCAGAAGTGGATCGGTTGTCTAAAGTGGGACACATAAGGGAATCTCAATATCCTTTGTGGACTGCGGATCCGGTAGTGGTTAAAAAGAAGAATGAGAAATAGAGGATGTGTGTGGATTTTACAGATTTAACAGAGATTGCCCCAAAGATCCGTTTCCAGTTCCTCGAATTGACCAGTTGATTGATTCCACTTCAGACAATAAAATTTTGACTTTTATGGATGTTTTCGGAGGGTATAATCAGATCCAGATGGATCCGAAGGATCAAGAATGCACGACTTTTATAACTGATAGAAGCCTCCATTGTTATAGGGTGATGCCCTTTAGATTGAAGAATGCTGGGGCTACTTATCAGAGATTAATGAACAAAGCTTTTGCTACACAGATCGGAAGAAATATGGAGGTATATATAGACGATATGGTAGTGAAAAGTTCAAGGGATGAAGTGTATCTTGATGATCTAGAAGAAGCTTTTTTGAATATAAGAGCAATCAGGTTAGAGCTAAATCGGGAGAAATGTACCTTTGGAGTTCGATCGAGGAAGTTTTTGGGTTTTATTATTAGCGAAAAAGGAATAGAAGCCGACCCAGAACAATTAAAGGCTTTGATAACGATGCATTCACCTCGACCAGTTAAAGAAGTGCAAATATTGACAGGAAGGTTAGCAACACTTAATCGATTTATTTCACAATTTTCTGATAAATGCTATCCTTTCTTTGTTGTGAGGACCTAACAGGTTCGAATGGACGTCGGAATGCGAAGCAGTGTTCACAAGTATTAAAAATTTGTTTTCATCACCAGAAATATTAACAAAGGCTCGAAATGGGGATAAATTATTTTTGTACATTGCCGTATCGGATTTTGCACTCAGTGCAGTGCTAGTTAATGAAGATTCAGGTATTCCGAAGCCGGTGTATTACGTTAGTAAAAGTCTGGTGGTAGCAGAAAAAAGGTATATGATGTTGGAGAAGTTGGCTTTAGCATTGGTGATTGCTGCTAGGAAGATACGTCCATATTTTCAAGCTTATACTATAAAAGTCTGAACTTCATTCCCTTTAAAAAAAATGTATTGCAACGACCATATATTTCAGGGAGGATGACTAAATGGTCAGTGGATTTGGGAGACTATAATATTTTATTTGCACCTCGAACAACAATCAAGGCACAGGCATTGGCTGACTTTTTTGTTGAGTTCCACTCAAGTCGATTGGATGAGAAAGAAAGCACAAATTTTTTTCCTACTGATTCGAGGTGGGTTGTTCGAACAGATGGAGGGTCCAGTATTTCAGGGTGCAGTGCTGGAATTCAATTGATATCTCGGACGGGGGAAACAATGGTCCAATCAATTAAATTCGGTTTTCATGCTTCAAACAATGAAGCTGAGTACGAAGCTGCTTTGGCAGGTTTGAGATAGACAAAGATTTGTGGGGCAACTTCAGTACGTCTGGAAACGGATTCTTAGTTATTGGCGAATCAAGTATCGGGGTTTTCCGAAGCAAGGAAGGATCGTTTGATTTTATATCTTCGGGAGCATCAGAATTTAATGCTTCTGTTTGACAATGTGGTTGTGGAATATATCAGGCGAGGAACTAACATGGTGGCTGATTATTTAGCAAATGTTTCTTACAAGGAAGAATATCCTTAGATTTTGCTACAAGAGAATCGTTCAATTGTTGCTCAACCTGGCCAATATGAAATTATAGAGAAAGGTTTTTGCCACTGATGAAAGCCGACGCGATTGGCGATCAGATATTCTTAATTTTTTGACCCAAGGATTACTACCAAATGATTCTCAACTAGCTAAAAATTTAAGGGGTAAGACTTTGGATATATAGTTATGGATGGAATTTTATATAAAGAGGCATTAAGCAGATCATTGCTACGATGCTTAGGCAAACAAGAATCACAAGAAGTATTATCAGAGTTGCATGATGGAGAAGGGTCAGCTCATTGTGGATTTAAAGCTTTATTTCGTAGAGTTTTACTTGTAGGGTTTTACTGGCCTACAATCATGAACGATGCTAAAACTTTATTCCGAGATTGTGATACTTGTCAAAGATTTGCTAATGCTATTCACAGACCAGCAGTGGCGCTTATGTCTATATCTGAGGCGATACCATTTGATAGATGTGGAATTGATCTGGTGGGACCTTTGTCGATGACCTCTGGGGGAAGGCAAAAGATAATATTGGTGGTGGATTATTTTACGAAGTGGGCATAAGCATAACCGCTATCAGGTACAAAACCAAAGGATGTTATCAAATTCATTGTGAATAATATCTGTTGTCGCTTTTTGGGTTCCTTGGAGAATTACAACAGATAATGGCCCTCAATTTAACAATAGGGAAATGGCTGGATTCTGTACTTCTAAAGGGATTCAGCAATTTGTTTCGATGCCCTTTCATCCTCAAGCTAATGGACAAGTGGAAGTGACAAATAGAACAATCTTAGATGACTTGAAGAAGAATCTATCGGGGGTAGCAGGACAATGGCCAAATTATTTGCAAGAGGTGTTTTGGGCTTATCGAACAACTCCAAGAGAGGCTACAAAAGAGGCTCATTTTGCTTTGGCATCTGGTATGGATGCGGTTAGCCCTATTGAATCTACGATGTCATTATCTCAATATTCTGAAATATTTAATGATGAAATTCGAAGGGCAAATGTGGATTTGATTGAGGAAAAAAGGGTTCGAGCTTATTTGAATACCATACATTATCAAACTCTCATGAGAAGTAGATATGATTCGAAGCTAAAAAAAAAGAATTTAAAGAAAGCGATAAAGTGTTGCGAAAAGTTTTTCTACATACAAAGGACAAGAGCTTCGGAAAAATGGCTCCGAACTGGGAAGGGCCTTAAAGAGTTAAGCCAGGGTCTTATCGTCTTTGTGATTTTGAGGGGAGGATGCTACATCATCCATGGAATATTCAACATTTGAAGCTTTATTGAGAGTAGACATGTGTTTATACTTTGGAATCTTTGTTTTTAATGGCGCACTCTTTTCTACCCTGTTGGCCCAGGAAGGTTTTAATGAGGCGTCATGTAATTGTACATATTCAACTTTATCACTAAAGTTCGTTTTGGCCAATGGTTATTTTACGTTTATTTGGATACTATCTTAACAAATCATCAAAGATTGATCACCTTTGAGATTAGTTAAAGGAAGTATATTCCGAAGTGTTTATAATACTTTTGAAAGAAATAACCATGTTTTACAACAATTTTACATTTGGAATTTCGAGTTGAATGTTTTAAAACTCACTGAGAATTTTGATGAGCTAATCAAGCTTAACAATACATTGATATATTTTCAAAGAAGAGAATATTTGTTATTTTTATTAAGAATTTGTATTTATTGGTATTTAGCATCGAATAGTGTAGGAAACAACGATATAAAAAGGAAGAACACTTTGTCATTCAGATTGAGTTGTTACAAGTACAAAAAAGACTAAATTAAAAGAGTAGTTAGTAAGAAGATTCTTCTTCAGATGATTCGTCCTCTGAAGATGATGAGCTGAGAACAGGGTCGAATGCCTCACTTGGACGTTTTTCTTCCGGAATGTCGTTCCAAAAATTTGTGAGGTTAATTTTTGGATAGGCAGCATAGAGTTCTCGAAAGAGAAGGATAGTTGTATCTTCTTTTCCGACTTGAATAGTTGTCTGCATATTTTTTGAGAGTTCAGCTTCGGCAGTGGTTACAGCAACAACTTTTTATGCTTCGAAATTCTTCTTCAATTTCTCTATCTAATCGGACAACTCTTTATTTTTTGCTTTAGAAAGAGTTAGAGAATTTTGAAGTGTGGTAGAGTTGGACTTTTCAATGTTCAGTTCAGCGACGTGCTCGGTTTTGAGTTCCTTTATTTTGTCTTCATGAGACTTTGTCAACAGTTCTGTGTCGACCATATGCTTGATTCAAAGATGATCCTTTATACAAAGAGCGCCTTTTATCAGCTTGGATCTAGCTATCTCATAGGCATAAAACTACTCGGATACTTTGTTATGCAAGGTCTCTCTGAATTTATTTTAAGACTCATAAGCTTCCTTATAGTAAACGATATCATTGGCCAGCTGTTTGAGATGGTCTTGAGAGGCTTCAATTTGAGAGGCAAGAGTTTTTGCAGCAGCATCAAGACCGGAAAATGGTTGAAGAGCGATAGCTATAGCAGGATTTGGAAGAGGGATGCGATATTCTGAGGTACTAGGCTTATCGATCATATTTAGAGATGTAATAGGTTCGAAGGTACAATTGATTTTCGAATATATTTCTCTAGAGTAGGCCTCGCAAAATCAAGCATGTGATTCTGAATGACTTGAAGGGTAGGATCCTCTTCGCCAACAAGTGCTTCTGTGTTTCCAAAATCAATGAACATATCTGGGTTGAAGCTTGTGGGATGATGGTAAACAGTAGGAGAAAAGTCATAGATGACAATCGAAGGATTTTCTTGCGAGGAATGATCTTCGGTTGGAGGATTTGGATGGTGTTGTTGTTGTTGTTGGTTTTCAACAGCATCGTCTTCATGCTCATCAATCAATTTGTACGAAGTGATTTTTCTTTGTTTTTTCTTCTTTCCGAAGGAATCAGAAGATTTTTTCTTCTTTTTTGATGAGTTCTCTTGATTTTCTCCCTCTTTGATGGGTGAAAGAGGATGTTCAGCAACTTTTTATTTTCGACGCTTCGGTTTAGAGGGTGTGGAAGTGTTAGCACCAGATGTGCTAACTGCCGTTTTTCCTTTCTTCTCTTTGGTGATTTTTCCCTTTTTCTTTTTAGGCAGATGGTTGTCTGATCTGTTCCGGATTGGGAGGAAGACTTTACAATCGGCTTGTGGAATTCGTTGGCATACGAGCTTCGAATCTGGGTCAGAAGATAAATCTATGGGAGGCAGCCCACCTTCTGTGATCAGAAACATGTGGCATTTAAGGAAGTTAATGGGCTGGAAGGCGGTATGGAAGGCGTTATTCCACTCTTTTTCAGCCTAGGCAACCAATTTTTGGAATATCACCTTAGCTGCTTCTCGACGAGTGGAGTAGCACGTTGAAATTTCTGGTATAAACAATAAAAATAAAATATTAAGTAAAGAAAATAAAATATGTATTAAAAAATTAAGGTAGAAAGGAAATTTTTAGAGAACTTACAACTGCTTCTCCAGACTATAGTTGCCTTCGAGGGATTGTCTTTGGAAATCGACTTGCCATTCTCCCAAGCTCTAGAGATGAAAACAAATCTTTGTTTCCAGAACTTATTAGCTTCCAAAAGATCGTTGATGATTTTAAGATCATCTATCAATGTAAGATAATAGAGTGGGAGCTTCAGACCTTTTGAGAGCTGAGTCAGTGAAATGAAGTCCTTGATGCTGATCGGTATTTTGGAGAGGCGAGATGCCATGATCACTGACATTAGGGTGAACCACTGGTTTGGAGTTACTTAGATAGGGCACAAGATGAGAACTTCGAAGTACTCCACAATCATCAGATCTAGTAGAAATCGAAGACCCTAGTTGATGATTTCTGGGTAAACCACCAATTCATGATCCTTGCAGTCAAGGGTGGTTTCTCCTTCCTTTGGTAGTCGAAGGGTGATGTTCTCTCCCATTCCCCATTGCTTTTTGAGGAAAAAGTCTTGGCTTTCTTTGTAATATATGTATCGAACCTTTTTCAAGGCGATAATATATTTGCTTTCGAGGTTTCTCAGATTCCTCGCCATCTTTGCTCTTTCCTCCTCGGAAATTGAACAGACATCGGTTTCCTCTTGAGATTCAGCTTTAGCATCGGATTTGGTAGCCTTTGCATCAACTTAATTGGCCTTCGAGGTACCTTCTTGAGGATCTTGAGAAGTGGGAATGTTTGCTTCTGATAGAGAAATTGCAGTTCGAATTGCTTCTTCTATCATTTCCCTTTGAGGAGGATCATTGGTGGTGATTTTCGAAGGAGATGGAGTTCGAACTATTTTTGATTCATCTCCCATTGAGATGAAGGTATTTTTAGGTTTGGACGAAGAAGTTTTATGTGAGGAAAGCTTATTTGTTTTCAGTTTTAGAGGAGAAACTTTTCTCTGAGTTGAAGATGTTCGAGGGGTTTTAGGGCCAAAGATTTTAGATGATGATTTTTCTTCGATATTGGGAGTATGAGAAAGTTTTGGAACTTTTGTAGGATCGAAGTTACCGTAGTAAAATGTCTCAGTTGTAGTTCCAATTGGGCCACAAAAATTTAACCCTACTCTTCGATACTCTTTGGCTCTTTGTGTTATGCAAAAATAGTCGTAAGAACCGAACACCGGGTTGCTATCAGTATCAGAAGATTCCACTGTTTTGGGTAAAATGGCCTTCGACTTTTTGGTTACCGGTTTATTTCTCATAAACCAGGAATGGATTGATCGGAGAAGATGAAGATTGATCGAAAGATTTGAGTTTTGCAGTGAGAATTCTGGGAACATGGGAGGAGCAGTTGAAGGTAACCAAAAAAGCTTCGACTTCTCTATAGAATGGTTGTGTGTAAAGAGAGTTGAAATGAGAAATGAATGGTATTTATACTAAAGTAGGTAGAGACGTGTGAAGATGGACAGACCCATTTGGTGATAGGTTGGAATACGAATCGCTGGGTGAATTAGATGTTCGACACTTGTCAGATCTACATCACCGATTGAATTCACCGATTAGATGGTGGAGCTGAAGGTGATGACGGACTGCTGAGTGATGGTGCTGAATTCATAGCTAATTCTAGGGATGTAGGAGATTTGGAGGTTGAAGGTGTGATATTTTTGGGATTGGATAGAGATAAAAGAGATAATGGTTGAGGTTCTGAGTTATATGGTGTAGGATTGGGAACTGGAACTAACGAGTTAGGTGCTTGATTAATAGATGACGAGGATGATTGGGTTGGAAAAGAAAAGTTGGAGGCGGGATGGAATGGAAATATAGTTTCATAAAAGTGGACATCTCGGCTTATGGAAACTTTATATAAGACCTAGTAATATGGATGTCATATTCTATGGATAAGTATCAATCACACGTTTTGGTTTGATGATATGAAATTAAACTAAGTTTGAGAGATCAACCACTTGGATCTTCTGTTGGTTATTCATGATGGTTTCGATACAAATGAGTAATATAAATTAGGGTATAAGGTACCTCTTTTTTATAAAAAAAAATATGAATTTACCTCAAATTTTAACTTCACTTGTTGGGTAACATACTCCATTGAAAATTGCCTCTTGACTATTGTCTTGTCCGTTCCGAATGAAAGGAACCAAGAAACTATTTCTCTTAAATTGTAAAAAAAACGAGCCTCATAGTTGATTGTTCGTCCAGTATGGGTCGACTAATAGACCGCCTTTATATAATACTCCAAGCATGTTTTTTACTTACTCTTTTGGAATACAATCGGTTCTTATGTCGATAATAGGTGCAGACCGACCAAAGAGACCACACTAGGTGTTGCAGCACATATGGGTGCTTCCTCTTTAGTTGTAAAAATTGTTTCATACCGGTCACCCGATGTATTTAAAACCCGTTTTGGTTAAGAAAAAACCCATTGGGATCGCTCCCTCTTGCTTGGGCTCTTAGTCCGGGCAAGCATGTTTAGGGTTTTTGTCTACATATTTATTGTTGCAAAAAATTTGGAATCAAGTTTTACTTCTTCTTTTTCATGGCTTGATCCGGTTGGGTTAAAATCCTCGTAATCTACACCAAGATATATACTGAATATATAATATACACAATAATGTTAGACTATAATCTGTGTTTTAGAGATGCAAATACTTTTTACAGACAAATATATACACTGGAGATAAACTAATATATTATGAAAATGTTTCTTTCATTTCATTTAAAACATCAATACACATCATAATAACTAATTTAATAACGGATACATAACACGTGTTCAATGCTTATCTCACATTATCCCCCTTCAGCTTGAACAAGATTGTCATCTTTCTATCGTTTGTATCCATCTGCACAATTAATTCATTCGGTGGTGGTTTGTTAGGACGTATTCTATTCATATGTGGACCATTACATGTGTTAAATTCTTTTTTTTACCTCTTCATGATCTTCCTCTTTTCCTGAAGAGTTCATGAAGATCTTGTTTGCTCATCTTCTCTTGGATGAGCTCTTGGACAATCTGCACTCAAAGTCATCTTCATTGTCCTCAACATGGAGGAAAAAATCTTTGTTCTCAACATGAAAGAAAAAATCCTTGTTCTCAAGATGGATGAAACAATATGCATATATCTTTTGGAAATGAGAAACTTCCTTATGGAGATATCCTTAATCCTTTTTTCATAAACAAACAGACAACATCAATTTCCTTGATTAGATTGTTGTAGAAGGTTAATTAAGCCACAAATGACACTAAAACACATCGATCGTAAGCAGAATCTTGCTGCAGATTGGATCTCAAAATAGCTTACCCAATCCAAAAACATCTATGACAAAATTAACGGCAATCATATACCTGGAAAGTGTAAATATGGGATACTTAACGATGACTAAATTATTACCGTATTAGATGATTCAATTCATTTCATTATTTATTATGCAATCTCTAATACTTTTGACATGAATACTTATGATCAACTTTATGTTCTTGGTGAAGGTAATACATAAGGAAAGTTGTGTCCATGGAAGCTAGACCAATCTGTTACAACTTAAGAGAAGAAAAAGTTGGACCAATCTATTGCAACTCAAGAGAAAAAGAATTTTTTTATTATTAGAGCTTACTTATTGCTCCTAAATGTAATACAAATAAAGAAAATTTATTTTTTGTATATGATGTAAATTGTTTTACTATTAATGAAATTTATTATTCTTGGAAAAACAATATCACCACGCTCTCAAATACTTAGACGAATACTGACGAGGAAAAATTAACTTTGATACAAGAACCCAGCCCGAAAAAATCCAATAAAATAACTAGCCTAATAAGCTATATATAACTGCCAGACTCCTAGTTTATGTGATATTCTCATGTTCACTTGATTTATTATATCATAAACTAGTCCGAACTATGATAAATAAAAGTTTATTTTAATATATATATATATATATATATATATATTTTGTTCTCAATTTTTTTTACCTCTGCGTTAGTCACAGATCTCGATCCAATTTTATGTTTTGGTCTAACAGATAGGGTGAGATATATCAAATTGCATTTATTTGCACAGTTTATCACCTACAATTTTTGGATAACTGATTGATCTTTTATAAAATTAATCTTCCAAAAAATATTATACACAATTGTATATTTTGTATAATAATTGTATTTATATCCGATTGTATTTTTAAATACATAATTTTTTTAAAAAATAGATTTTGTATAATATTTTATTTTATTATTTTTGTTATGTTTAGATCAAATATGAAATTTGTATTATAGTTTTACATCAAAAATAGTTAAAACCTAAACTGATAGTTTAAAAAATTGAATTTATTGCTTAAAAAATTTATTGAAAGTTTTTCTTCTAATAAGAACTTTTCACATGTTTGATGAAATAATAAAACTAAACGTAAAGTAAATCAAGAACATAAAATCATATTTATGTTGTTTGGATTGTAATTTTTTTTTAAGTCCATAGACAACATATGGTCCGTTTTATTATCAATGAGGTTACAATGAAGACTCTATCAAAGGCAACAAAACTCAATCTTTCTCTCCATACAAATCTCTCACCAATTACAAATATGAATCGAGACTTTTTTCTTAGTGTTTATCTTTTCAATCTCACATCTATATATAAGAATCATAAATTCTGCTCTAGAGAATACAGAGACTTGCAAATTCATCAACACTCAACTCCACATGAGACGCATTTCTCGCTTCTTCTATTTCTAAATTACAAAGAAGAATTTTAGCTTTTCCTTTAAATCATAAAATATTCTTTAATCAACGGTTATCACGAAACCCTAGGCCTTCAATAGATATTCCATATGTCTTTAAAATAAAAGACCTCATAAATAGAAAATTTATTTCAACTAAGAACAAAACAAAAGTTTAAGTTGAAATGGGAAAGAAAATTAATCATGAAATCCATTTAACTAGGAAACTCAAATATATAGAAAACCTAGTTAAAAAAGAGAGACTCTCATATAAGTCTCAATATCATCAATATTTGATACTTAATAAGACTATAATCAAAATTTGGTAGCAAACATCTACCAAAATACTATAATATCCTTCTTTGTAATATTATCCAATAACTTCTAACAAAAAAAAGTTTTTTTTCTTGTTTTTAGTAAAGTTCGTATCTTTTGATTTATAATTCCAAAAATAAAGCCAAAAAACCGTCGTGTTTATATTTACGAGACGAATCAAACAAGTGGTCTATATGATATGTATCAGAATAAAATTAAAACTGCTAAAAAAATTAAGTTAAAACTGCTAATTATAAGTTGTAATTATCCTTAAATATCAGTGGTCATGTATCAATTTCTTTGTTTCTTTTGGAGAGCTTCAGGTCATTATTCTTCAAAATAAGTGTCATATAGTTGCTGAATAGCAAGACAATAAACTCAAGAAAGATTTTGTACATTTTTCTGTACCAGATACCCATATGAGTCCTGAATATGGTAAAAGAGACATAGAGTACAATTTTATCTCCTCTAGAGCATGGGTTTTGTTCGAATGATGCAGAATGTGGTAACTAGAATACTTTGCGAAATGAGCACATAACTTTACTCTAAAAATAGAAACTACTGAGGAAAGACAAGGCAAGAATATAATGACTTCAAGAGGTGCAAACATATAAGGTCTAAAATTTTAAGGCTCATGAGGTTCACGTTGGCTATTTTTTTTTATCAATTTACACTCTAAAAGATTTGAACGTTTCTACTAAGATTTTCGAAAGGTTTATGCCTGTAGGATATTATTCATCTCATAACTATGCTTAAATTATACAACTACTCAGAACCTGCCCCTTAGGTGGGTAGGTACCTAAAAGACTTTCCTCTTTTATTTAATTTTACTATATTGCTTGGCATTCCGAGACAATTTTGCACGGTCGATCTGGTGGAGCGCCACATTTCTTACCTGCTTCAAAAGCCATATCCATAGGTCAATCTGGAGGAGAAACACAACTCCAACTAGTTTAAAAGCAGCTTCCAATATTGATAAGGTGTTTTTTGCACTTACTAGCGAGCTGCTGCAGTCGGTGATGTAAGTTTAGAGGTCGCTCTCTCCGTCATAACGCCACATCGTTAACTTCCAGTTCTTGATGCGATTCCGCTTGCAATGATCAGTCACCAGAGATTTTCCGCGGAAGGTATCTCACTGCCTTCATCTAATCTTTTAACAGGTGAAGGCGATGTAAACCATGATGCAGGTGGAGGCACATGTGGTGGAAGCAAAAAAATACTAAAGTATATGAGCTTCAGCGAAATAGGCAAAGAAGAAGAAATACATGGTATTTTAGGGCTTTTAAAAATAATCTGTATCAAAAAGTAATAATTAATATAATTTGGTCTTTATGTGGAATTAGCTTCCACGGTTGGATCAAATTTGGATTACTATCTCATTTTGGTACTTATAAGGAAATAACCCTAAAAAAGACATCCAAAAATAATAATTTAAAACCCATTTAAATAGGATATCCAACAAAATAAGAAACCTAGTAAAATAGGAAACCCATTTGTATCAAGAACCCATGATTTTGACAATATAGTTTGGTTCAGTTTCTACACCTTTCGCTTAGTCGAGCCAAGTTACACATTTGGTTCTAACAAAAACAACCAACATGATATTCGGCAAAGTTTTCCTTTAGGTTCGAGCAGAATTCTTTGCACCTAAGGCTTGACCACAACCCTGTCTTGAGATAAACCATTAATTCCTTCAAATACATGTCTTTAGCTGATCCATCTTTTTTTATTTAATCCTTCGGCAGAACCTCTATTGACGAGTTAGTTCTAGCCTACACCTAAAGATTCTCCACCTAGGCTTACCAACATTCATTACACCTTAATTCTCTAAATTTTACTTAGTTAATTCAAATATTAACTCACCACATAGCATAGATAATGCTACCAATAACATTGAGATAAGGTATCTCTAGTATATATTTCTTATCTACAAATTTGGTTGATACTTGAGTGGTACTAAGTTTGTACCAGGACCCAATGGGAGTTCGAACCTCTTTGGTTCCAGAGATTCCGTATATATTCTTATTGAGATAATAATATATACCCCTTTGATATGTTCCACATGATATCAATGCCAAGTATCCTCCTAGTCTCTCTCATATTCTTCATCTCAAACTCTCATTTCAGCTGAGTCTTCACCGTTTGAATCTTCTTCATATCTCTTCAAGTTGTTATGATGTCATCTAAATTAAATAGTAATACAACTTGTCTTTCCATGTGTTTTTCCCATTATAATAGACACAATTATCATAGTAGCTATTTATATACTTGATGGATCTCGTAAAAGAATCAAATCTTGTATTCCACTACCTTGGCAAGTGTTTTAGCACATAAAAAGTCTGTTGAGCAAATGCACATCACTTTCATTCTCTTTTTAACCCATTTCGGTTTATATATATATATATATTATCTCTTCCCATTCTTAATGCAAGAAACAAATAGTAAACCTAGATAAATTAACAATATAAACCTTGCTGAGATTTACTTCACAACTGGTGCAAAATCTCATTAAAATAAATATCCCCATTTTGCATAAAACCCTCAGCCATCATCCTAGCCTTTTATTTCGATAACTCAACACCATGAATCTTTTTTCCTATTGAATATCCATTTACTCCTAACAAGGTTCTACCCCTTCGGTTGCTTCACAAAATTCTAAGTGCCCATCTTCTTGAGAGATCTTAGTTCTTCCTCTATGGTCGTAAGACAATATTTTTCACCACTTCTCTTCATGGTATTATGATAAATTTCTAGTTTAACAACATCTATTTGTGCTTCAATTATTAAATTGAAACCAATAACAATAGTAAAATCATACCTCTACGACAACCTCCTTGATAATCTTACTTTATCTTTTCCCAATTGATAACTATCAAGCTCATGTTCCACTTTAATCTGATCATTTTAAGGCTCTAGAATACGAGACCTAAGGTCAGCTTTCGCTATAAACATGGTTGAACTTTCTAATATAACCCAAATGATCTTCGGTAAAATCATATTCACCTTCACTCTCTAAACCAGACTCATCAACTTCACATATTTTTTTAGAAGTACTATTATGGGTTTAAACCGGCTTCCTCAATCACATGTCCTCCTTAGTGAGAACCACGTCTCTGCTTATCAAAACCTTCTTACGAAAATTTTCAATGTACCACAAATGATACCATTTTACATATTATGGATAGCCAAGGAAGAAATAATTTTATGTCCATGGTTAAAGCTTATCTTGCGTCACCTGTGTGTAAGCATCATATTCAAACACTCTCAAATGTTCCAGCTTAGCTTTATATCCACTCTATACCTCTTGAGGACGAAATCACATCAGGGATGTAGATGCAATCATAGTCATAGATTATCTCTAAAAACTTCGGAGTATTCCAAATATTTGTAGCATACGCCTAACCCTTCCCCACAAGGTTTGGTTCATTATTTCAGTAAACCCATTCTATTGGGGATTCTTACTCACGGTTTGGCATCTAACAATGCCAAACGTTTCATAATGTTTAAACAATTTCCTTATCTGATTCCTTACCAAAGTCTTGAGGGTCTGGAAGCATCAAATACTTCATTTTTGGTCTTCAAAAATACAACTCATAATTTTATAAAATAGTTATCTATCATCTACATGATTTACCTTGCACCACCTATAGTAGGTTCCTATATCAAACCCTGGTGATCAAAATAAACTCAGTCAAGCAAAATATTGATTATATGGTTGTTAGGCAGAATCTTGACCATTTTTATTTTACCAAACTCATAACTTCCACAAAAGTATAACTTTTTAACAATGTTGTCATCCAATAACCCATGTTTGTTAAGGTCATTTACGCCTTTTTTCACTCAAATTCCCTAGCCGAAGATGCCACACCCTGTTACTCTTCAATTTCTCTAAAATGTTCCTACTGATATAATCTTTCTTCTTGCATGTCCAGCATATTACCTTAGATCAAACCTAGAACCAATTTAAAATATAAACATCTTTGAGATTTGCTTCAGAACGGGTACACAAATCTCATTAAAATTATCATCCTCATTTTATGTAAAACCTTTAGCCACTTGCCTAGCCTTATGTAACTCAACACTAGGAAAACTTGGCATCATGTTGACTATTCGTTTACTCCTAACAAGCTTCTAACCCTATGGTTGCTTCAGAAAAATCCAAGTTCCCATCTTATTGAGAGATCTCATTTCTTTCTTTATGATCATAAGCCAATATTTCTTTATAAATTCTCTTCATAACATCGTGATAACTTTCTGGTTTAAGAACAATCATTTGTGTTTTAATAGACAAAGTTAAACCAATAAAAACATCAAACCATATCTCTACTTTACATGTCCGTAGACAGCATATTCAAACACTCTCAAATGTTCTAGCTGAGGTTTTTATCGAGTTCATGCCTCTTGAGCACAAAAAAACCTTTAGCGCTATAAATGGGCTTCTATTGATGACAAACACAACCGTAGTCACAACTTCTCCCTAGAAGCTTCAGACCATTCCAACCTTTTGTAGCATACGCCTAACCCTTTCCAACAACGTTTAATTCATTCTTTTAGAAATCTTGTTCTGTTGAGGAGTCCCACTAATGGTTTAATATCTAGCAATGCCGGTTTTACACATTTTTTCAACAATTTCCTCATTTTGTTCTCTATCGAATTCTTCGAGTTCGTAAAAGTAATTCATCTTTGGCTTTCAAACGTACAACTCCTAAATTTATAGAATAATCATCTATCGGCGACATGAAATATCTTGCACTACCTATAGTATTTTCTCATGTTGGACCCTAGAGATTCGAATGAACATACTCAAGCAGACCATTGGTTATACAGCTGTTATGCATAAACTTGATTGTCTTTCTTTTACCAAATGCATTACTTTCACAAAAGCCTAACTTCTGAAAAATACTTCCATCTAATAACCCATGTTTTCTAAGTTAACCTATGAGATTTTTTACTCAAATACCTTACTCGAATATTCCACTACAGATCCTTCAAGCACGTTGACTTTTAAGGTTTTTACTCAAATACCTTATCACTACAGATCCTTCAAAAATTAGAACTTCATTAGTCCTAAAGACTTTTATAACAATTAATAAGCCTTACAAGATCCTAAGTATGTCGTGTCCACCCCTATATGTAAACCTTTCCTCATAAAATAACTGAATAGAAATAATGTTTTGTTTAACTTCGGTTATGCACCTCACATTGTTAATAACTCTCTCAAAGTCTTGTAGACAACTTGATCCGAACAATTCCTGCCATTTTGACAACACAAGATTTACCACTCCCTAGGATGAACTTTCAACCATCAAATAATTGTAGGTTTTCAAACCAATGTATATTGGAAATTACGTGGAATGATATGCCCCATTCCAACACCCACTTATTGTTGTACCTCTATTAGGAAACAAATATTAAAGCATCAGTGTACTTACACTCATCTCAAAACATTTTACCACCTATGAATTTGATCTTTAGATTATTGTTGTCTTTTCTTTTATATAGGTAGTTCATACTAATATACTATTTCTTCTTTCATATCCAACATCTGACTTTAGAACCAGTCGCAAGCCTATCTGGACTTTGACTCAAATTTTCCTCGTATTTGCTTGAATTGTTTTTCTTGGTATTTCCTTCACACTCTGACCATGACCATCAAAATTACATTTCTGAATGGACTTCCTTTGAAGATCATATAAGTTTAAGGAATTATTTACTTCGACCATCGCAAGGAAATATTTTCCCTAGATCATAGTGTCCACAAATTGCTTGTACACCTTCAACAAATAACTTAGGAGGATGATTGTCAGGTCCTCATTTTCGACCTTGAAGTTAAGTTCATTCAACTCAAGTATTATTTTATTATAGTTATATAGATGCATTCGGATCTCTTTGCTGCTATCCATAGATACCATGTACAACCTTTTTTCGTGAGATATAATCTGTTTGCTAATGTTTTTTTTATGTAATCAGCAGAGTTGATTCTAAATCCCGAGTGTAGTAGGTTCTTCGGATATCAAATGCAACCTTTCATCTCACAAGCTCAATATGAGGACACTATGAGATTTAGATATTATTAATGTATTAAACTTTCTAGATTTCTCATCAATGGCATCAACAATTTATATTGTCTTACGTAAGCTTTAATCTTAATTATCCATCAGAGGTTAAAGTCATTGAATTTCCCTAGATTAAACTTCATGAAACTCATCTTTTGTGGTTTTTGGATTTCAATGAGAGATATTTCTCTCCAGACTTAATTTCATTAATCGATCTACGTCTATTTTGTGTTGCTCCACACTCACCGCGCCACTTGAAGAGAAAGCGCTCCTCTAAGAAGAAATTTCAACCTGTTTGATAGAAACAATAAAAGCAAACAACGTTAAGTAAAATAAGCACAAAAGATAGAATTTAGCACGATTCAAATTATGAAGAAATCTTAGGTCCACGAGCAACATATACTTTATATTATTAACAAGGAGGTTACAATGAAGAATATATTAAACACAACAAAACCCAATAACTCTTTGTTACAAATCTTTCACGGATTACAAAAGAATATGGATCGAGAGTTTGTTCTCATGGATTTTCTCCCCTAACTTAATTCTCTCTCGAAGAACCGGGCGCTCTACTCTAGGAAATACACAGGCCTACAAATTGTTCTACGCAGAGCTTCACCTGAAACTTTTGTCTTACTTCTTCTATTTACAAATTCTAGAGACAATCCTCAACTTTCGCTTTTATCATAAGTTATCATTTTATTAAACGATATCAGAAATCCTATTTTATTCAATAGATGTTGTAGATTAAATTTTCAAAATATGAAATCTTATAAATAGAAAATGCAGCTTAATTAAGAACAAAATGCAGTGTTTCCGTCAAAATAATAAACGCAGCAAAATAAAAAGCTAAATTTCATTGGAAACTGAAACTCAGTTTCATTAAAAACAAAATATAACGTTTAAGTAGTTTCGGCCCAAGTTTTTGGCAACATGCTTTGCTCAGTTTCTATATATTTGGTTCAGTAACACGAAACTACGCTTTCGGTTCCATAAAAATTAACTAATAAGATCTTCTTCCAAGCTTGCATTATGGTTCCAACAAAAAATTACAACTAAATATTGACCACAATTGTGTCTTAAAAAACCATCATTCATATTTATACATGTTTTCGGTTGAGTGCTGGAAATGCAATTGTCCACGCCAAGAAATATATATTGTTTCACGATGGTTGAGCACTTTATATTACGTTTTTAAATGGCAGCCGTCAGATTTGAATAAAACTTAAAAATATAGTATTAGTATGTAGAGCAATTTGTTCAGAATTAGTAATAACATTGTTGACACTGAACTAGTCGTCTCAGCATGTGAAATAGATGACTTTGATAGAGTCCAAATGATTATAAACGAAACTAGTAGTCCAAAATAAATAAGTTACTTAAAAAGCTTTCAAAGTGATGCTTTCAAAAGATTATGAGTTTCTAGAGTTTAGTAAGCTGCGCTCGAGCTTAATTTTTTTTCTCATGGTTGGGTTTAATATTTTTTTCGATTTAAAAAGTTATTTGAATGGTATCAATAAATCAATTTAAAAAGGTTAACTCCGGGGTATGAAACCAAATTCAGAAAGCTTACTATTATACCTAATATAATAAGATCGGTTTTATTTATCAGAATCTCAATTTATGTAAGAAATACTTTTAATCAATTATTAACTTAAATTTTATTTCACTTATAATAAATAAAATATTTATTTTTAATTTTATTTATTTACCAATAAACATCTAAAATTAAATTTATTATCGTGAAAAAAAACTACATTATTGAAAGGTATATGTGGTACATATGTTAGGACACACATGTCAATAGCTGATTATTTTTTATCAAAATCTTTTTCATGTTTGGAGTAATATTGATTAATATAAATACAAAAAATTTAATGATTTTACCAATTTTTTTATAGTGGATTAATATGGCTCATGTTATATTTGTTGTTAATTTTATGGGTTTTTTTTAGGTTTTTTTTTATTTTTTAGTTTTTGTCCTTTTTATTTTTTTTATTTTTCTTCATTTTGTTAATTTGATATTTATTTTGCCAATACTACAAAAAAATTGTTTTGAATTTTCAATTTTTTTTATTCAATTAGTATCTCATATTTCAGATTTCTTCATTACATTTTGATACTCGAAATGACTTTATAGAAATTTAGTCAATATTTTCTTTTAATTTACTGTATGGAGTATTTATTCAAAATCCTAATTTAAATAATGAAAAATCTTCTAATATAAAAACACAAAACAATCTAGATATACCTTATTAACAACATAATCATAGCAAAACAAATTCTTCAACATCCAATAAGAGAACTAGAGAATCATAATCAAATGACAAAAATTTAAAATATTTCAAAAGGTGGTAACTAAAGGTATTTAGGATATTTAAAAAATATTTGGTCTTAAGTGGTAAATGGTGAACTTGATGGATTGTATGTGATATTATCTAAGTGTAAAAGTGTTACAGTGGTAAAAAGGTTATGAAATTATTTTATTCATGATTTTTCATTCTTATATAAAAACACATATAAAAAATTAAATTTACTACAAGATACTGATTATTATCACAAGTACAGAATACTGTAATAAGATAATATATTTGTTTACGTATGCTTAATACAGTCAAAACGTAACTTCTGAGGTCGTTAATATTGTTATGACTGAATCGCTTCCAATGTCTTTAATACTGTTATGACGATTTATGCTGAATTTTTTATTGTTATATAGAAAAACGTGTAACAAATTAAATTTACTATAAGTTACCGATTATTATCACAAGTACAGAATATTATAACAGCATAATATATTTGTTTATGTATGCTTAATACAGTCAAAACGTAACTTCCGAGGTCGTTAACATTGTTATAACTGGATTGCTTCCAAGGTCTTTAATACTGTTATGACAATTTAGGTTGATGGTGGCAACAACCCAGATTATCCGTGTATGGCATCGACTTCCTAGTGTGATTGTTAAATATCAAGTTGCCGCAACTTGGGTGAAACCCATCCTTATTAGTAAACCCCACAGTTCTTGCGAAAAAAAAATAAAGGGTGACTATCTTAGTAAAAGTAGGCTATCATACTTGTCTTGTTTGTTGGAAATCTGTTACGAAAGTATACCAAATGGTATTGCAACCTTCTCGATCGAATTCTAAGAAGTCTTTAATGTACATTTTTTTGGTCTACATTCAAATAAAAACCCATACCAGTGGAAAACCTTCATTGAGGACAACAAACTTTATTTTGCCAAGAGAAAAAAGTACTGGATCAAGTATTGACCTGTTAAATTTTTTGGATGTTTTCTTTTGTTGATTCACTTATTTCTTGTTGATGTTTTTGCTTAAACAAATATAGCCCAACTTGTTGATATGAATTTAAGAAGGGAGTTTCTTCATGTTGCCGACAAGTGGTGTATAATAGCCCCCTTAGGGATTATCGAAGAATGAGCGAATGACTATTATGCTTTCATTAGGGGAATTTATGCATGTAAATGCTAGAATTGAGTAGATTTCTAGTTCCTATTGAAGCTTGAACTCGTGATGGTTGTTTACTAAGCCCTTCTTTATTTCCTAATACAACACGTTATGTTAAGAGTAATATCACTACATGTCCAGTTTTTTCTCGATGCATAAGAGTGATAATGTACGACCAACTTGAGGAAAGATTGTGACCACCCGTTATGAAACACTCGTATGAGTATGTTGGTGACGCCAAACAAGCGCAGAAAGTAAATAATTAGTGCAATTTTTCAAATATTATTGTACATTTCTCAAATAAAAGAGAGACTCATTTAACTATCTATAAAAATAAGATGGTGTTTTTCACGTACATGCTTAATCACGGGATTTGGTTCCCCCTAAGATCAAACCTAGTGCAGTTTTTTTATAGATTTACATTTTCTAATTATGATTTCAAGGTGTTATTGAGGGAAAAAAGGTGTTTTAAAACATGTTAAGGGCTAAGGCCAATAAGTTTATGAAAGCTTAACTAGGTCGTTGGTACCGGTCATATTTTCAATTGTTGGGATATGGCAACACGTTAGATGCGTAGGTTCGTAACAATAATGGGGCGTACATGTTTTTGATTTGTTTGCATTTGACAAGGTTGAATTAATGGATGAGCCGAGAATGGTGATAATGGCGAGCCTGAACTCCTTATAACTACATAGCAAACCCTACTTTATTTCCTAGTAAAACACATCATGTTGAGAGTAATGTCACTACCTTTCTAGATGTTTTTGGAATGATAAAGATGACAAGTTACGACCAACTCAAGGATATATTATGCCCACCTATTATGAAACACTCGAATGAGTATTTTGGTGAAGTCAAGGAAATGCATAAACTAGTGAACTTGTTTATTCCTCCAAATTTTATAGTATACTTTTCAAAATAAGAGGGGACTTCTTTTACTGTTTATAAGAATAAGTTGTATTTTTCACTTATATGCTTGATCATGGGATTCAGTTCCCCTTCACCTTAGACTTGCTGCAGCGTTTTGGATATACTCATTTGTAGTTGCTAATTAAGATGTCTAATTATTTTTTTGGGATAACGAAGATGGTGTACAAAACGTTGAGGGTTAAGACCAACGAGTTTAGGAGCAGTTTCAGTAGATCGTTGGTATTGCTCATATTTAAAATTCATAGACTGTGGCAACACGTCGGATCATAGGTTCATATTAATCCAAGGATATGGATATTCTAGATTTGGATACATATGACAATGTTGGTTTTACGGATGAACCAACGATGGTGATAACAAAACAACGCGTTATAATCAAAATGGGGAAGATGCAAGTGCCACAAAAGAAATTATTCATGTGATATTCGATTGATAAGGGCTGAGTCGGTAGTGCATGATCATAAGAAGTTAAAGAGAATCGCTTCCTGTGACTGTGAAGAACATTTTTATGTTAAAAGCATTTTCATTTGCCAAGAGGAAACCTCAGTTGGGCCTATTTTTGAAAAGAGCGTGCTCAAAAGGTTCATTGAAATTAAAGATGAAACAGGTCTAAGTGGTTTGGAATGTGGATGTGTTGCTGAATGTGGATGTGTTGATGAAACAAGATGAAACAAGTCTAAGTAGTTTGAAAAGATTAATGATTTGTCAAAGGATTTCACCGAGCCTATAGACCCAGAGGTCAAAGGAGGTGAAGATTTTAGTCCCAAGTAAATATGGATTATGTGGGGGATGATCTTTAACTCTTTATGATTTCTTGCAAAACCTTATTTTTTCCGTAGTACAATACGTCATGTTGAGAGTAATATCACTGCATTTCCAATCGTTTCCTAACGCATAAATGTGACAGTATACGACTAAATCGAGGACATGTTATAATTGACTGTTATGAAACACCCATATGAGTATGTTGGTGCAACCAAACAAGCAGATACATTAAATGACTCGTGCATTCTTCCAAATGTTATTATACGCTTCCAAAATGAAGAGGATACTCATTTTAAAATTTATAATATTCAGGTAGTATTTTTAACATACATGCTTAATCATGGGATTTGGTTTCCATTAAGCTCATACCTAATGTAGTATTGTGGATTTTATCATTTTTAGTTTCCAATTATGGTGGAAAGTCATTATTGGTAGCGGCAAAGGTGGTGCAAACATTTTGAGGGCTAAGGCAAGCGTGTTTATGAGAAGTATCACTAGGTCGTTGGTATTGATCATATTTATAATGGATGAGCTCTTGGAGTACACTTGTATGCGTAGGTTTGTATCAATATTAGGACACTAACATTATTGATTTCAATACATATGAAAAAGATGCATTACAGATGAGCCGACGAAAGTGATAATGGAGAGCTTGAATTACTGCTGATTTCTTACCAACCATGCTTTATTTCCTAGTACAACATATTATGTTGAGAGTAATATAACTATATTTTCAGCTGTTTTTCGATGTATAACGGGACAATGTACGATCAATTAAAGGATAAGTTATGGCCAGCCATTATGAAACACTCGTATGAGTATCTTGGTGAAGTCAAACAAGCGCATAAGTAAAAAGAATGGTGAATTCCTACGCATATTATCATACGCTTTCTAAATGAAAAATAAAACTCATTTTACAATCTAATAATAAGGTGGTTTTATCACGTACATGTTTGATCATAGTTTTCAGTTCCTCTTGAACTCAAGCCTACTGCACTTTTATAGATTTTCTCATTTGATGTTCCCCATTAGGATGTCAAGTCGTTGTTGGAGGTAACGAAGGTGATGTACAAAATGTTGAGGGTTAAGGTCAACGAGTTTATGAGAAGTTTTACTAAGCCCTTGGTATCGGTCATAATTGTAATGGTTGGGTTATGGCTAAATGTCGGATTGTATATTTGTATCCCTACCAAAACGTGGACATTGTTAATTTGGCTACAGATGACAATGTTAATTTAGAGTTGTTGATTATGATGTCAATTCGTTGTTCGGGACAACACGAGTGGAGTACAAAATGTTGATGGATGAGGCTAACGAGTTTATGAGAAGTTTCAATATGCCATTAGTCCCGAAATTATTTTTAATGGTAGGTTTCTGGCAACCCGTCAGATGTGTAGGTTCATATCTGGTGAGTAGGGGTGGCAAACGGTCTGAACCGCGAACCATCGGAACCGTTTAAATCAGAACCACAGGTTGCGGTCCTGGCGGGTTGCGGTCCTTGCGGGTTGCGGTCCTGCCAGTTTGCGGTCCTGCCAGTTTGCTCCTTATACGGTCCTAGCGGGTTGCGGTCCTGCCAGTTTGCAGTCCTAATGGGCCGAACTGCAGTTAAACCGCCAGTTCAAACCACCAGACAAACCATTTAAGAACCATTTATCAGTTCAAACCATCAGCCAAACCATTTAAGAACCGTTTATCAGAATATTTTATAATGTTATTTAAAATTAATTTGTAAGTGTTAATTGAACCTAATTTCAATAATTGAGATATGTACCATATACACGAGTTAATTATGCTATTTCATGTATTTTAATTTAAATATGTTATCATTTTAATCGAAATTTTATAATCAATCAATTACATTCTAAAAAAATAATTGTAATTTGATTTTGATATGTTTGATTATTTGTTTATATTTATGTATTTAAGATATTTTATTTAATATTATGTAGATATTAAATAAAATATATACATCTACTTGTATTTTGATTACAGCTTTCAATAATTTTAAAAATATAAAAATAAAAATTTGATTGTCTTAAACAAGATATCGTAAACAATATAATTGTAAAATGATTTGTATATTGTTTGAACATACTAGATATTTAAGATGTTATATTTAATATTATGTACATATTAAATAATATATACCTATTAGACATATAATTGTATTCTAATTTTAAATTATTAGGTGATTCTTTAGATTATTTCAAGCTTGAAGTATTTATGGTTAGATGAATTATATAGTTTATTGTATTTTCGAACTATTCAATATTAGAAGTTTAAATTTAAAATTTTTAGAATTTTATAATTATATGCATAAACTTAAATTACTTGTAAATAATAAAATAAAAATTGAAAGTGAAAGTGATTTAAATAACATTTAATAAAAAAAAGTAAAACGAACACTTCTTGAAACATAGTTGTTAAAAAAAATTAAATTTTTTTCTAAAACAAATTCTAAAAAAAAAAAATCAAAAGTCCGGACCCTCCGGACAGATCTCCGGATGGCCCGAATTTCCGGACCCTCCAGACAGATCTCTGGATGGCCCGAATTTCCGGTCCGGGCGTCCGGAGATCTGTCCGGATGGTCCGGAATTTTTTTTTTCGTTTTCTTAAAAAAAATATTGGGTCTCCTCTATAAATAGAGGAGACCCAAAATCCAAACTCATAAATTCATATACTCCTCTCTATGTCTCTCTAAATCTCTCTACTTGTTCTAAATATTCTAGAAAACTCAAATTTCTTATTTTACATATTGTAGTCCTACTTTCGGAATTGTTTGATTTTTTTTCCGCAAATTGTTTCTATTTGATAAAGACACTTAAATAACGTTGGGATAACATTATAATAGCTCAATTAAGAGCTTCGTATAATTTATCAAGTTATTTAATTTTTATAGTAATTTAAATTAGTTCTTTTAATTCTAATTTTATTAGTTGTTGTTAGTTGTTATTGCTTGTTATTAGTTGTATTAGTTGGTATTAGTCTAAATTTAGTTTTTATTATTTGCGATATTAATTAGTTTCGATTAGTATTTTATTGCATATTTAAAAAAAAACGTTGTTTTAAGTTTTAAAATGCCTATAAATCGTAGACTTACTAATACTCACCAATCCGCTAATTTTCACTTGTTATGAATAATGTTTGTGATAACCAAAACAAATTAATACTAACCAAAATGTAATAATAATTTTATAATCATTATTAAAATTACAATAATAAAATTCAAAAGTTAATATTAAAATTATAACAATATAACTTGTAATCTTTTACCATGATAAAATATGATTTTGGTTTAAAAAATAATAAATAACATTTGTAATATTTAAAACCAAATCACAATAATAATATTCGAAATGTAATATTAAAATTATAACAATATAACTTAAAAATAATAAATAATACTTGTAATATTTAAAACCAAATCACAATAATAAAATTCAAAATGTAATATTAAAATTATAACAATATAACTTAAAAATAACAAATAACACTTGTAACATTTAAAACCAAATCACAATAATAAAATTCAAAATGTAATATTAAAATTATAACAATATAACTTAAAAATAACAAATAACACTTGTAATATTTAAAACCTAATCACAATAATAAAATTCAAAATGTTATATTAAAATTATAACAATATAACTTAAAAATAGTAAATAACACTTATAATATTTAAAACCAAATCACAATAATAAAATTCAAAATGTAATATTAAAATTATAACAATATAACTTGTAATATTTTTGCATGATAAAATATGATTTTGGTTTAAAAAATAATAACAAACACTTGTAATATTTAAAACCAAATCACAATAGTAATCAAAATGTAATATTAAAATTATAACCATAGAATTTGTAATATTTTAACATGATAAGATATAGTTTTGGTTTGTAATATTAAAATCAACACTACTAATATTAGATCTAAAAACATAATAATAATATTCAAAATGTGATAATAACATAAGTAATATTTAAAATTTTGGACTATATAATAATTACAACACTTAAAATATTAATAACCAAAACAAATTAATATTAACCAAAATGTAATAATAATTCTATAATAATATGCAATATCTCAATATTTTTTAAATATAACATTTTGGTTATAAAATAAATAAAACATTTATAATATTAACCAATAAACCGCGGTTTTTTACAAATAAACCGTGGTTTCGCAGTCCTGGTGGGGTGGTCCTGCCAGTTTGCGGTCCTGCCAGTTTACTCCTTATGCGGTCCTGGCGGTCTGGCGGTCCTAATGGTTTGCGGTCCTGGCGGGTTGCGGTCCTGCCAGTTTGCAGTCCTAATGGGCCATTTTTGCAGTTAAACCGCAAGTTCATAAACAGATTGTCAGCTTTGAACCGCGGTTCCAGAACCATTTGCCACCCCTACTGGTGAGTCTGATTACATGAATCACTTTAGTAAATGAGAAAAGTAAAGTTTTAAAGAGAGAAATAGATTATAGAGAGAGAAAGTAATAGTACTCAAGTGTTTTAACTCAAAAATCCAACCCTTTTATTAGATCAACCTTGCGTTTATATAGAGGTAAGCTTTGAACAGTGAGTCGTCCCTCGACTATCGCATTTGGTGGCAGATAGTCCCTAAATTTTCAAATGTCCGTTGGCAGTCCCTGGACTATCGCGTTTCGATAAATTTAGTCCAGAGGATCCTCTGATCCACCAGATGCTGCCACCTGTCCCCATACTCCCTAGTTTTTTGTGTCACCAGTAGTCCCTTGACTTTAGGTCAAACCCTAAAATTATTCGGCGACATTAAATGACCCACCTAACCCTTCAATTTCCACCTTGTCATTTAAAATTAAATCAGTTTGTCCATGTGGCATTATTATGCCTACGTGTAATATTTTTCCCCAAAATCATTTATAACAATATCAATCGGTGCGTTACATTGTTACATTTTATGTTTTAATTAATTTAATTTAATTTAATTTATTATAATAATTAAACCAATTTTTTTTTTAATTTGCTCGATTATATGACACTACCAAGCACATAACCTTAGCACTACTATTGTTTGTCACAACAAAGTCAGGTCAGAGACATCATATACAAAACAGCTAGTAATAATCCACATAACCTATACACGAACACAACACACATATATATAGCAACTAATGTTCTCTTTTTCCAAACAAAACTATAACTTTAAGCAACGACATATAAACACAAACAGGCAGAAAAATATCAATCTGAATCTGATTCGGAGTCAGACTTCTTTCCGGATTTCTTTTTCTTAGCAACCTTTCCTTTCTTCTCCGTTTCACTCTTCTTAAAAGCATTTGCAATTTCTTCAACAGGGACTAGCGGGAGGTATCCAAAAATAGGATAACCCTTCTGGATCATGTCATTAACCGTCTCGTTATACTTGTGCGACACTTTTGCAGCTGCATGTTCAGCATTCTTTGCAAGACCGTGGATAGTTGGGTACTCGTTTAATTTGATCCATGCATACATCAAATACGTCAAAACGAATTGTTTGTACTCAGACGCTGCATAGTGTAGTGCACTTCGTGGACCTCCAGTTTGTGCCTCACTCATAAACTTCTGAGCTTTCTCTGATGCTGTGTTGAAGAATGCCTGTACTTTGCTTGCCACTTGCTTCGCAAGATGAGGCGCTTGTTTGTCAAATTTGTGTCCAACTTAAATCTGCCTTTCTGTCAAAGAAAACAAGAACATCGTTAGGTAAATCTTTAAATCTCTCACACACAGGGCTAACAACAGCGGTAACAGCGTTCTCAAGAGTCCCCACCGCCGATTTCAACGGCCCAGAGTTTTGCTTCGCGTACTCGTACAGATTCGAAGCGCAAACTAAAGTTCGAATCGCAGAGACCCTAATGAGGCCTAAATATTTCATTTCATGATTCTTTCTCTCAATCTCCACCTTAGCCATGGCGAGAATAAATTCTAATTAAAAAAAATTAAACCAAATCTAAACCCTAGATTTTATGCATCCCTGAACTAAACAGACTATCTCTTTTCAAATTCCAATCCCTCGAATTTCTCATCTCCCCTTTCCCTTGTTCTACAAAAAATCCCCAAATCAAACCCTAATCTAAACCCTAAACTATACCTAAATCTATACCCAAATCGAAACACAAACCCTAAATCATCTTCCTTAATCTCAGTCTCCACACCCTGTTTGCTAGCCCAAACAAAGAAAAATACTAATAAAATTACTTCTAATAAAATTACTTAATTAAAAGAATAGAAGGAGAAGGAAAAAAGAATAAGAAGAAAGCAAAAACAAGAGAGAGAAGAAGTCATTCGAGTTCGAGGAAGATGAAATTAAGAATACATGTAATGGTGTTCAATTATTAATTTAACTTAATTAAATAAAAAAATGACATATAGGATTCATTTAATAGGTGCCAGGTAGGAAAAATTTTCCATCTCACCAACAGCTATGCCAACAAGGATTCTAGTCAAAGGAAAAAATCGTACCTAAAGTCAAGGGACTACTGGTGACACAAAAAAAATGGAGAGTATGGGGACATGTGGCAGCATCTGGTAGATCAGAGGATCCTTTGGACTAACTTTATCCAAACGCGATAGTACAGAGACTGCCAACGGACATTTGAAAGTCCAGGGACTATTTGCCACCAAACGCGATAGTCGAGGGATGACTCACTGTTCAAAGCCTATAGAGCTACAAGGACTTAGTGTATAACTGAAAACAGTTACATAAATGGACTTATTATACGTTAGTCCCTAACCTAAATACATAATTCTCCATTCCTCCTCTAACTTTGTAATCTGCTATATAAAATTTTATTACTTACATTTTAGTCCTCAAAATTCCACTTCTTTATCAATATCCATATCAAGACTTGGTCACTGTTGATTTGGCTACAAATGATAATTATGGTTTTACGGATGAGTTGACGATGATGATAATAAATCACCATGCGATCAAAAGGGTAGAGAAACAGGTGCGACATAAAAAATTGTATTCATGTGATATTCGACTGATATGAGCTGCACCGATAGTGTGTGAGTAAAACACGTTAAAGGGAAGCGGCTCATGTGGCTATAAAGAAGGTCATTATGTTCGAAAGATCACCACCTCCCGAGAGGAAACGTCGATTGGGCATGTTAGGGAAAAAAGCATACCCAAAATGTTTCATCGCAGTTGAGATGAATCAGGTCCGAATGGTTTGAAAGGTGAATATATTATTGAGGGCATGTACATGCGAGACGAGGATCTAAATCAGCAGACAAGTGCCTTTGCCTTGATGAAGCAACAAAATGGTAGTGATTTGGCAAGGATTCCACCAATCTTGTACACCCAAAGATCGTACCTTAAGATATTAATTCCCAAGTAAATAGGGTTGTTACGAAGGGACGAACTCGAACCCTTGATGATTTTTTACCAAACTATTTTTTATTTCTTTGTAACTCAAACCCTTTATGATTAGTTACCAAACCATTCTTTATTTCTTCGTACAACATGTCATGTTAAGAGTCATATCAGTGCCTTACCAACCATTTCGGGATGCATAAGGGTGATAGTATACGACTAACTCGAGGACAGTTTATGGCGAACCCTTATTAAACACTCACATGAGTATGTGTTGGTAAATCTTGAATTTTTTATGTAGGTCTATGTTAGTTAGGAAGGTTCTCATGTTAGTTGGACATGTAGTTGTAGCTACTCTTATAAAATAATGTTTCCTAAAAAAACAGTTCCTAAGGATAATAAAGAATAAGAATAGTTTTACAAAGAAAACATTTCTCAGTTCTTATACCCACAAAATTCCCACTGAGTTCCCACTATTTTCACAGATTTCCTACTATGTTTTTCACTTGTTCTTGAATAATAACCTTTAGTATAGGGATGCCAATGGGCCGGGTTCGGACGGGGTTCAGGCCGACCAGCTTAGGCCCGTTTTTTTTACTCGGGCTGAACCCGGCCCGACCCGCAGCAGGTTTAATATTTTCAAACCCGAGCCCGTCCTGTTTATGTCTGTGGGTCAGCCCGACCCGGTCCGTAAATATCAGTCTCGACGTTATATTTGTATTTTCAAACACAAACTATATCTTTAAGTATATTTTAAATTCATATAAATTATTAAATCTTATAGATTTATTAGTATCTAAAATCTAAATATCAATTATTAACATAATAAAATATATATCACAATAAAAATAATAAAATATTTATCAAATGTTGACTATACAGTTGTAGTTAAATTTATTAAAATAATAAAATATTTAATAAATATATGCATACTATGCAGTCCTAGTTAAATTTATTAAAATAGTAAAATATATATCAAATGATCTAAGGATTTTATTTTTATATATGTAAAAAAAATCATTTAATCAAATTATTAAAAGAAATTAAAAAAAAAACTAAATATCTAAAAGATCAAAGTATTATAAAAATGTTTATATAAAAACTAAATATTTAGATGAATAACAAATCAATGTACCTAAAACACAATAGAATAAGAGAAAAATATCCAAAGAACTTCAAAAGTTAGAAATTAGGATTGAGAGTATATGTAGGCAAATATCGGAAGAAATATATTTATAATTTATGGGATTAAGTTTATGGAAAAAAATATAATTAATAATTATATTATTGACTCTAAATTCTAAAAGTAAAAAAATAATTACTCGTATATTATTGGAAATTATATAAAAGTCAGTATTTTTTAGTAATTAATAAATATATAGTTTAGTTATATTTTAAAAATTTACAATTACTTTTTAATATATTAAAACGGGCTGGACAAAACCCGACCGGATTAGATTGGGTCGGGCCGGGCCGGTTTGGGCCGGCTCGGACCAACATTTCCACCCCTACTTTAATATGTTGGTGAAGCCAAATAAACGCATACGCTAAGAGATTGGTGCATTCCTCCAAATGTTATCATACACTTCCCTAAAGAAGATGATACTCATTTTTACTATCTATGACAATAATGTGGTTTTTTTATGTACATGTTTGATCACGGGATTCAGTCTCCCCTAAGTTCAAACATGCTAATCCCTAAGTTCAAACATGCTGCAATTTTCATAGGCAGTTGCCAAGTTGTTGTTTGGGTCAACGTAAGTGGTGTATAATATTTTGATAGCTAAGACCAACGCGTTTATGAGAAGTTTGACTAAGTCGTTGATACCGATCATATTTGCAATGGCTGGGCTATGGAAACACGTCAGATGAGTATATCCATTTTGGGACGTGGACACTATTGATTGGTATGCAAATTACAAGACTGCTTTCAAGGATGAGCCGATGGTGGTGATATTATTGTTTTGAATAGAGATATAATTTATGTTGTTTGTTATTGTCTTAGTATGATTGTTTTTCATCAAGTTATATTAATTTTTTTTCTCAGTGGTTATCCCATTGATCAAAACATCATCCAGCCACCGGTTAAGGTGTTGTTAAGAAGAATTTCTAATTGTTATCGTAGGTCAGTGTAGACTACCAAGTTTAATCGTACGAGGCGATTAAATAGTTTTATAAAGAGATAGTTGTTAGAGCCCGAGACTGTAAAAATGTAGCTGGTGAGATGTCTAGAAAAATAGCTGGTATACTATATTATATTTGGGGGAATGTAAAAGGCTTATTTGGAGTGGATGATTTTCAGAAGTCTGAGATGGAGGGATTGAAGATAAAATGGAACGATTCTAGACATTGCTATCTACTGAGAAAACTGGTTGTTTGAAGGATAAATGTAGAGGAAGAGTCAACTTAATGGTTTTAACATCGAAACAACTGATATTTATAAATGTTCGAAATAAAATTAAATTTTATATAATATTGTTAAATATTAACGTACACAAGAGAATAACATCAAAGGAAAAACTACTTCATTCATGCTATTTATTATTTTCTCATTTGAAATTTTCTACAAATACATCATCATATATTTTTATTATTGAATTCTTCATTTAACTTTAAATTTATATCTTTTTGCTAATCTCTTCTCTTCATCCTTATTCCCTACAAACACCTAATATTCCTTTCAAATTATATTCATAGACATCTAAAATTAAAATCCAAAATAATTAAAACGTAAATAAAACATTATTTAGTTAATGGAAGAATAATCAACACCGGAAAATGTCACCCGGATCACTAACAAGACCTATTAATCTTGAGTTGAAGTATTAGATTCATTAAACTTCAAATACTCGTTTTCAAAAATATTTTAAAGAAATACACGAAATTGCAGTTAGATTCCAATAGAAATCTTTAGAATTAGATGTATAAAAAAAGCAAAATTAAATATTATTTAAACAAAAACATCTAATTTTGAAACAATGAATATTTTTTTTGAAGATTATATTTATATAAATATATATCTCAATTTAATTTTAATAAAAAAACAAAAAAAAAAACTCTGAGACCAAAAATAAATAAAAAATAATCTCTCCCTACCATCGATCAAGGTGCTTATGAAAATATATTCCTGATATTTTGAGAATTTCCAAATCAAAGTTTGCATTATGTACCAAAAGATGGCTAGGACTTTTAGCTGCCACCGCCCACAACCGTCCAGCCTAAACAAACGTATTTGGTACCAAAACACAACCCCACATTTGGTGCTTTATTGAATGAGAAAAAGACATTTCTTTTTCAAGATTTTGGATATTCACCAAAAGGTAAAAAAAAGTTACAAGCCTCGTAAACATGAAGACATAACAGTTGATTTAGTCACTTGAAAAGGATGTTCTTCTTTAATACTTATTTACTCCTAATTTTTTCTTTCAATAAATTGACTCGGTCACCATATGACAACATTTATTATTAAAACCAAGCGTGACTATGATTTCTTTAAAGACTTGGCAACCTCGAATTTATTTATGTATAAACCCTACCATCAATCCGAAATTTTTACAAATCTTTAAATACTTGTTAATTTATTTCCATTTTGAATTTTATAGATTGACACAATCCGACCCCCAAAGGGGTAGCCGAGTTGGTTGAGTATGACATTTTTATAACCAAAAGATCATGAGTTCGAGTCCTTCTACATACGCTTTCTCGGCTGAGCCTGTCACCTTGTGTGGTTTACCTTCTGGCGTTGGTTTGCAGTCTATCGCGTCAGACTGAGGGTTTACCCTGTGCGCACTCATTGCACTTTGAGTAGCGGCTGCGGATTCCCTCCGAAAAAAAAAAAATCGACACAATCCGATTTTTTTTCCTAGCAGTATCGATTCTAACTTTACTAGTAAATTCGCATTAGAATCGTTCTAGTGAACAATGAGAATACTGAATCAAACCGGTAGATCGATCAAAAATCAAATTTTATTAGTTTAGTTTGCGTTTCATTTTAGAAATGAAAATCGATGATAAAACGGTTCGAAACCAAATTTATAAAATCGATAAATTGACAAACCGATTTAGAACTAAATTGATACAATCGATAAACTAATAAAACCGATGTTAAACCAAATCAATATAATCGGTGAGGATTAAACCGATTCAAAATCGAATCGATAAAGTTGTTTGAGCTTTTTTCTTGTATTTTATATGGCTGAAAAAATAAACAAGGGTCTATAAAAGAAATAAAAGTTTAATTTCAAATTTAAATTTTAATATCTAAGATTTTTTTTTAAAACTATTTTGTAACTAAATCGGATAAAAAATGATAAAAACACGACCAAAACGGATGGAACCGGAATTGGACCACTAACTGAAACGGATATAAATAAAATCCGAGATCGAATCAGAACAAAAACTAACCGATTCGGACCGAACAAAAAACATAACAATCTGATCCGATTTCAAAAAGCAAAACTAACTATCAATCTAAGCTGATAAATTTAACAATAGGATCCGATTTTGATCGATCCGAAAAACTTTTTATTTTTATTATCAATTTATTTTATTTTTATTACGGAAAGGATAGCCGAATTAGTGAAATAAAACATGTCATAATAAAAATCATGTTTTTAATCCCTTCTCCCAAAAAGAAGTTTATAAAAAAATTATATGATTCCAAAACTAAAGGTTACGATTATAAATTCATGTATAGTTAAGGAACCAAAAGGAAATTATATTCTACTTAATAATATTTTATAAACATAAGACAATATACGAGTCTCAATACATATAATACATGTAAGATATATCTATAAACTTCTCTCTAAGCCACCTCTGCCTTTCGTGACTCACTAGTTTCGTATTCGGACAAACTTTTGAAAGACATACCGCTAGTGAGAAAAACAATTATAGTCGTCGATCCTCTGTTTCCTCTCTATCTCTCTCGTTAGTTCAATCGAAAAGGTAGAATTCTCGATCCCTCAATTTCAGATATAATTTTTAAGGATTTAGTTCGATCAAAATCGTTTGAGTTAAGTTTTTGCTTGTACTTGTACTGACGGTTTATTGACCGTAGCTCGTACTCTGGGCACGCTTGTGTTCTCTGCTCTTGTTGCTTGAGAAATAGACTTATAAGCCTATGGTTCAGGTCCACTAGTTTTATAGTGGTAACCTGTGAGTTTATATTGTATATATAGCTTTTTGCATGTCTATATGTTCAATTTGCTGGTCTTGTTTGGGTGATGTTTGGATCTGATATTATTTTTGTTCTTTTTGTGATTGCTTAACTTGAAATTGATTTCTGATTTATGCTAAATAGTTCATGGTAATATAGATATTTGTAGTCAACTTATGTTGAAATCTGATCATAGTTAATATGATTATTGGTTTTAATATAACGAGACCTGGAATTTCTCTTATTATGATGGTTTTTGCTTTGACTTAGTATTGATGACTGAAAGGAAATAAATTGGAAGGTGTAGGTAGTGGTTGAGTTTTGATTGTCCGTATGTATATTATAATTAAATAAACTATTTCTGTATATTATGAATGTTTTGACCAATGGTGCCATCTTTTTTCTTGCAGGTAGTTCAAGATGGCTGATGCTGAGGATATTCAACCAATTGTCTGTGACAATGGGACTGGAATGGTTAAGGTTTGTAGATTCTCGATATTTGTCCGATTATGATGAATCTAGAATGAATAGGCGAGTGTGTATTCTGGGTACTTATTAATCTATCCAATTAAACTTTTCAGGCTGGGTTTGCCGGTGACGATGCTCCAAGGGCCGTCTTCCCTAGTATCATAGGTCGTCCCAGACATACTGGTGTTATGGTTGGGATGGGTCAAAAGGATGCATACGTGGGTGAGGAAGCACAAGCTAAAAGAGGTATTCTTACATTGAAGTACCCTATCGAACACGGTATTGTCAGCAATTGGGATGACATGGAAAAGATTTGGCATCACACTTTCTACAATGAACTCCGTGTTGCTCCTGAAGAGCACCCAGTACTTCTTACTGAGGCTCCTCTCAACCCTAAGGCCAACAGAGAGAAGATGACTCAAATCATGTTTGAGACGTTTAATGTGCCTGCCATGTATGTTGCCATCCAAGCGGTGCTGTCACTCTATGCCAGTGGTCGTACCACGGGTTCGTGCTTGATATGAAGTTTACTTCCTAATCTCAATCTAAATATCATATTTTCGACTTTTTTGTTAAGTTGGTTGTCTTTTGAGCAGGTATTGTGATGGATTCTGGTGATGGTGTGTCTCACACTGTCCCAATCTATGAAGGCTTTTCTCTTCCACACGCCATCCTTCGTCTCGACCTTGCTGGTCGTGATCTCACCGATTCTATGATGAAGATACTTACTGAGAGAGGATACATGTTTACCACAACAGCTGAACGGGAAATTGTCCGTGATATAAAGGAGAAGCTTGCTTATGTCGCTCTTGACTATGAACAGGAACTTGAGACCGCCAAGTCCAGCTCGTCTCTTGAGAAGAACTATGAGCTTCCAGATGGCCAAGTCATTACTATTGGAGCTGAGAGATTCCGTTGCCCAGAGGTCCTCTTTCAGCCATCACTTATCGGAATGGAGTCTTCCGGAATCCATGAGACTACTTTTAACTCAATCTCGAAGTGTGATGTGGATATCAAAAGGGATCTTTACGGTAATATTGTGCTCAGTGGTGGGTCCACTATGTTCCCCGGTATTGCAGACCGTATGAGCAAGGAGATCACGGCTCTTGCTCCAAGCAGCATGAAGATAAAGGTTGTTGCCCCACCAGAGAGAAAGTACAGTGTCTGGATCGGGGGATCTATCCTTGCTTCCCTTAGCACATTCCAGCAGGTAAAATGTCGTCACGCATTTTTATACATGTTTATTTGGTTCCAAGTAATGTTTAGTCCTTATAAATTTTCATTTTTATAAATCAATGCAGATGTGGATTTCGAAGGATGAATACGATGAATCCGGTCCAGCTATTGTTCATAGAAAGTGCTTCTAAGTTACTTGCAAGTTGTTTGTGATAGAGATATAAGGCCTAGCCCATTAGCCGATATAGGCCTTATATCTCTAACAGTTTGGTGGTGAGTTCCTTATTTTATTTAGTTGGCTTCTCATGTCATGTTTACCTGGAGGAGGGCATACATAGCTTCTTTGACGGCAAAGTAGCTTGTGTTGTATGGCAATTGAACGCTTGCTATCGTTTGCTCGAAGTCATTTGGTGGGCAGATGTTTTGTGCTCAGAAGTTAAATGTCGCTCTTTCATTGTATCAAATCATGTGTGTAGGTAGACAGTGATTGGGATGATGTGTTTCTGTTATTTTCAATAATCTCTTTATTATGGCTAAAGGTTTTATTTTTCTATAGAATGGAACATTGTGTTACTCTTTGGCTTGTATAAGTTTAATTATGTGTCGATTTGCAGTTATGAACGATTTATAGGCAATTATATATTTCATGAGAAAAGTCTAGTTTTGCTTATGGCGTTGAAGAATCAACTGCGGGATGCATTATGATTGGTTTGCTATCTTATTAAGTTTATTAATTTTGCAATTTTGCAATTCTAGGATATAGTTATTTTCTCCATTATTATTGTTATTTTATCAGTATTGCATACCATCTTCTATTTTCTTATGTGAATATAAGAGTTTTAATCTGATTTAAGAATGCCGTTAGAAAGGATCTTTATTATCGGTAGTTTTTCTCTTCCATTTCCTCTTTTTATGTCTTCACTAGGGCTGTTAAACGGATATTTCGGATACGAATCTGCCTATATCCGAATCCGAATCCGAAATCCGAAATCACTATCCGAATTTGAATCCGAAGTTTTATAAAAGACAACATCCGAATCCGTATCCGACGGATATTATCCGGATACGGATAATATCCGAATCCGAATTTCCACTAAAGTTTTTAACTAATTGCACTATTGGATGGACAACTTTTAGAAGCTCCTTAGTAGAAATTCATACTCCCATTTTGGATGTGGGATAAGACTAAAAAAAATACTTATTTTAAAAAGCTACCATGTCTTTTATAGAAAATTTGGTAGCATTTCTTTTCCACAATTTAAATGTGGGATAACAGTCACAAGACTAAAAAAAATATACTTGTTATAAAAAGCAACCATGTGTTTTATAAACAGTTCGGTAGCAACTCTTTTTTCCAGCTTTAGATGTGGAATAAGATACATTTTTCAAAGAAGCAACTCTATATATTTATAGCCAACTTTGTTAGTAATTCGTTTTGCTTTTTACAGTGTGGGATAGCTAAAAAATATGCTTAAATATAAAAAATATTATATATATTTATTTATAAAATTCGAATATCGGATATTTCGAATACGGATATGACTATATCCATATCCGCTATTTTCGAATACGAATTCAGATTCGAATATTATCCGTTTTCTTTCGAATACGGATATTATCCGTTTTATTCGGATTCGATATCGAATATTTCGGTCGGATATCGGATTTTTTGGATTTTTTTGACAGCCCTAGTCTTCACACTATTTTTCTCTTTTCTGTGCTAAGTTACTTCCTTCCCTTTCCATAGTCTTTATTCTCGTTACAGGGACTTAACAGTTCACCAAATGGCATCAAGTAGCCACGGATTACTGAGATGCCCTTAACTGTTGAATCGACTTCCATATATAATATTACTGAGATGCTATTAACTGTTGAATCGACTTCCATATATAATACAATAGTCGAAACTAATAAACATACAAAGTAACTTTGTTTGATTGAGAACACTAACATCCAGTTGATTCCGAAATCTCGTCTCGGAATTAATTGCTCTCTTTATCAAAATTGATAGTTAGATTACGAGACCCAGTCTCGGAATCAACTCCATTTTCAAAAAAATCTATAGTCTGCCATCTTTTTTCTAAAAAATCTCTAGTCTGATTCTGAGATCCCATCTTGTAATAAACTGTATTTTTTTCTTAAAATCGTGGATTGGTTCACGGATTGGATTTTGGAATACATTGCATCCTTTTTTCCAAAATAATGTAGTTTTTATTTTCTAATTTTCGTCTCGGAATCAACAACGATTTAAAAAAATGTAGTTGAAAAAAACTAAACCCATTCATCAAATACAAAAGACAAATCTTGAAAAATAAAGTCAAAGCTTTCCGTGTCCTTTGAAGATGTTATCTATGGCGGTTCATTACCTAATTACAAAAATAATAAATGAAAATTGAATATTTACTAAGAGGTAATAAGGTAAAATGCACTCTTATAATTTTTGCTTAAAATTCTATATGGAGGAACTAGGAGATCGGATGGAGATAATAGTTAAACCCTTAAAAATATAAAAAAATAACAATTTAGTCTCATTCTGTAATTTTGTAAGATTTTAAAAATATCAATTTCTTGATAAACAATAACTATAATATGTAATCTTTTGAGCTACAATAGCCATGATTGAATCACCTATTAGTTACAACATCCATGAACAAATCGCAAAATGGGTACAAAGAAAAAAAAGTACTGCATGGCTATAATCTGAGGTGTTAATGATTTTTTTGACCAACTTTTGATTCGTTTTATTCTAAAAAGTGGGATCTCCCAAACGAGTAAAATTGATTTAGAATTTAACTAATAAATGATATGAAACAAACAAGAGGTACCAAAAACAATTAGAAGAGTTTGAATTCATCTCTCTAATTCAAGATGACTCCTCTGTCAAGAAACAAGAACAGAGTAACTAATTCTGATTCAAGCCTTAATCTTGTTTAGATTATGCTTATAGCCATGGAATACAGTGAATTTGTGCATTCATCTTCATCTTCAACACCAAGATCAACAAGTTACATGCATGTTATTGGCCATGTTCTTGAGACAGAGTTTCCTTCTCTACAACCCTTGAAACAGAGTATAGATAATGTGAGGATTACGTCTAATCCGGTGTATGAAAATACTTCTCAAAGGAAGAATGAAATCAGCAATCAAGATCCTATGAAAAAGAATTTTGTAGAGCTGTTAAAACCAAGTAAACGTGACGTTCTTCACAAAAATGTAACTGTCATTCACAACGAGAAGAGTACAGTGGTTCGTTTCGAAAAAACTGACAAAGATCTGCTTCTGAAAGCTTCAAAACACAAAATTGTAGGAAAGTTTTCCTTAGGGAAACCAAAATACGAAATCATCAAATCACTTGTAACAAAATTCAACTTCACCAGCCCATTTAATGTTGCAATTTGCAATTATCGACATGTGTTCATCGACTTCGATAAATTTGAAGACCTGAAGAAATTATGGTCTCGTAATGTGTGGAAGGTAGGAGATAAAATCATGCAGTTACTTAAATGGAGTCCATCATTTGACCCTAATGAAGAGAGTCCCCTAACTCCTATCTAGATTACATTAGCTAATCTACCGGAATACATGTATAATGAAGCAACAATCTTGGAAATTGCTAAATCCTTTGGTGTTCCGTTACAGATTTGGATCCGTCAGTTCAATCGAGCTAGAATCAATTGCGTTAAAATTTGGGCTGAAATGGATGTTTCGAAAACAATGGTGAGCGATGTTAAGATAATGTTCGGTGAAGATGATGAGTTTGTGCTGAAAGTTGTTTATGGATCATACCGCAGTATTGCAACTATTGTAAGCACATTGGCCATAGTGGGAACGAATGCAATAAGAGATCGGAATATATACAGCTCAAACAGGAAAAGATTCATCAAAACAAGGTAAAAAAGATGTAGTGGAACTAACAAATCCTCTATTGAAATCTTTGATTGTGGACATAGACAAAACCATGGAAACTATTTATCAAGAGTTAAATCATGATACTACAATTGTTTATAATGAAGGCAACGAGGGAAATAAAGATAACAATGAATCTACTGCTAGTGCTAGTGCTGATACTGTCATAGAATCTTCGTCAAGAATAGAAAGGAATACAAAGAATCAAGAAATAGAATCGGAAATGATTGAAGCTCTGCAGATCTTGGAAACTAGAGCTTTGTTTGAGGTTGGAAAAGAGGAAGATCCTGAATCATATTTGCCTTCGAAAGATAATTCTGGAAGCCTGCCTTGTTATCCTACAAAAGATAAAAGTGGATTATGTATGAATCAAAGTAGAAAAACAAAGAAAACTAAGGTATGGAACAGCAAAGTCCCTTCTACATCTAAACTTCTACAGCTGAAAAAAGCTATTAAAACCAAATCAAGCAAATGACGTTAAAGATCATCAACTGGAATGCAAGAGGGCTGGGTAATAAAAGTTCAATGAGGAGACTTCAATCGCTAAGGAAATATGAAAACCCCATATTAATGGCTATTCAGGAGCCTATGATAGATTCGAGTAGAATTAAGAGTGTGGCTGATAAGCTGGGCTCAAACAATTATATGCTAACAGGAACAATAAAGTATGGCTGATGTGGAAAGATGATTTTACGTTGGAGATTTCATTCAATGGGGACCAGATTGTTCATGCTGATGTAAGGCATATGATGTTAGACAAAACCTCCAGATTCTCTGTGGTCTATGCTAAATGTAATAGAACACAAAGGCTAGATCTTTGGGACTCTTTGAGGAAAAGGAATCAGGATGATAGTGAATGGATAGTGTTTGAGGACTTCAACACAACTTTAAATTCTGATGAGCGGCTTTCGTGCACCAGGACATGCTTGGGAAGTATAGACGATTTTAGTAATGCTATTCTTAACTGTAACCTGATGGATGGAGGCTTCACGGGGACGAAATTTACCTGGTCAAACGATAGTAAATAGAAAATGCTGGATCGGTTTCTGTACAATAGTTCATGGACTAGATATTTTGACAACACCAGAGTGGATCATTTAGCAAGAACATGTTCCGATCACTCTGTGATTCGTATCACCATCTCAACCAATCTCAACAATGTTAAGCCTACTTTTAAGTTCTTAAACATGTGGGTGAAACATGATGGGTTCTATGGTCTTGTGGAAGCTAGTTGGTCAAAGTATATGCCTGGGAACGCTATCCAAATATTCTGGCGTAAGTTAAAGAGACTAAAAGGTGACTTAAAAGTTTGGAATCACAATATTTTTGGCAATGATTTCGATGCCATCAAACAAGCTGAGGAAGACATCAGTTTTAAGGAGGCAAAGTATCTTTCTACAATGGATGGTGCTGACAAAATCATACTTGAAAGGGCTAAGGAAAATCATCAAAACCTTCTTGAAAGAGAGGAATGTTACTGGGAACAGAAGGCTCACATTGATTGGTTGAAAGATAGTGATAAGAACACTAAGTTCTATCATAACCTGGTGAAGAAAAGAGCTAGAAAGAGCAGAATTCATAGAATCAAAGAAGGGGATCAGTGGTTCGAAGACCAGGATGCTATAGCTAACTCTGCTATAAATTATTTTCAGAATATTCTTACTATGCCTTTTATTCCTACTGATGTTTATAGTTCATTTGATTTTATTCCTAAAGCTGTTACTGATCAAGAGAATGAAATGTTAACAGATATACCTAACGAAGATGAAATTCACAGGATTATCTGCAATCTTAATTCAAATAAAGTTGCTGGGCCGGACGGGTTTAATGGTATGTTCTATAAGGAATGTTGGGCTACTATTTCATTTGACTTATGTGCTGCTATCAAGGAGATGTTTAAAGGAGCTTCTATTCCGGATGGTATCAATGCCTCTGTTATCTACCCAATCCCTAAGACAAGCTCACCTAATAGTTGGAAGAAGTTTCGCCCCATAAGTTTGACTACTGTCTTCTACAGAATTTATTCAAAAATAATAAACAACAGGTTAGCAGTCATTCTCCCAAACTTGATTTCAGAAGAGCAGACACCTTTTGTTAAGGACATGAGTATTCAAGAGAGTGTTCTTATTGCTAAGGAGCTATGTTACGACATTAATCACAAAACTAAAGGGGGAAATTCTATTGTAAAGATCGATATGGAGAAAGCTTTTGATAAGCTATCTCACAAGTTCATCCTGGATATTTTAGTGGCTTTTGGTTTCTGCACTACTTTTGTCAATTTGATAAAAAACAATATCAGCAATAACTACTCTTCTTTAATTATAAATGATGTCACTAAGGAGTTCTTTAAATCTACACAAGGTTTGAGACAAGGGGATCCCTTATCCCCAAGTCTCTTTATTCTAGCAGAGGAGTTCTTCATCAGAGGTTTAAAGAATCTCAATCAATCCAACAAGAAAATTCGGTACAAGAATATAGGAAATCAGCTAATTCCATGTTTGGCGTTTGCTGATGATATAACGATTTTCTACAATGTTTCATCTGAATCCATTTCAAACATTTCTGATTTCCTTTCCTACTATCAGACAATATTCGGGCAATTGATAAACAAAGAGAAGTCAAAGTTTATCACATCAAGCAAGATGAACACCCACAACATAAGTACAGTAGAAAACATTCTGGGTATTAAACACAGTTCTAAACCATTCAGATACTTGGGAGTTACAATGAGTAATATTGACAGAGTTAGTCATTATGATGAGCTGGTTTCAAAGATTAAAAATCGTATCTTGGATTGGGATGGTAACAGCCTTTCCTTTGGTGGAAGGTTGGTTCTTATACAGTATGTCTTATCTATCTTTCCTAACTACCATATTCAAAACACTCTCCTTCTTAAAGAAGTTATTAAGAGAGTTGAAAATCTCTATAACAAGTTTCTCTGGGGAAACAAGAATGAAGTGAATACAATTAATTGGGCTTCACGAAGTAAACTATGCAAACCTTATGCTGAAGGGGGCATTAACGTTAAGAAGCTGAATTCCATTCAAGAGACCTATTCCTATAAACTGTGGTATAATTTTAGAAAAGGGAAGTCTCTATGGGCTAGGTTAATGATTGCTACATACTGTAAAGGGCTGCACCCTACAATTGCTTCTAATCCTAGGAGAAAGTATAAGGTTTTGACTAGACTGTATGATATAAGAGATAAAGCAGAAGAATATATCTTCTGGATTCCTGGTGATGGTGAGATTGATTTCTGGAGGGATAAATGGTGCACAGATATACCATTAATTCAATCTGACAGTATAGGTGACAGGGCTATTAATCATTATACTAAACTTAAAGATTACTGGATTAACGGTGCTTGTGACTTCAACAAGCTTCACAGTACAGTTAATAGTTCTGTCATTCCTAAAATCCTTACAATCAAGTTAAGAAATGATCCAGATAGAATCAACTGGGCAATATCTCCTGATGGTTATTTTAATACTAAGTCTACTTGGGACATCACAAGAAAGAAATGTAATGTGTCAAACCTTTTTACCAAGAGTTGGAACCCGGTGACTCCAAAAAAATGTTCCTTCTTCCTGTGGAGGGCTCTCATGAATTGGTTTCCTGCTGAAATCAATCTAAAGCTGAGGAAGTTACATCTTGCTTCCAAATGCCAATATTGCTGCACTGAAGAGAGTTCAAATCATGTTTTGATTCAATGTAAGAATTTATGGAATGTGTGGAACTATTTTAGTTCAACTTTGAGCATTAAAGTTACCAGGAACATGACTCTTCCACATATGGTACGTACCCGGTATTGGTCCTCTACATCAGCATATAGTATAAGAACTATTCTTCCTGCTATTATTGTTTGGACCATATGGAGAGCGAGGAACATATAAAAGCATCAGGATGTTATCTCCACAACTGATTCCTTAATTAACCATGTAATCCGTATCATCTATCGTCTTTCTCATGCTAACCTGTTAAATAGAAAACATTAGGGAAAAGACGTTAACAAAGCTACTCAACAGGGCAGCTACAATCATCACACCAAACGACTAATCCCTCTTTCGTTAAAATAGACTACCCCAAAGCTTAACAGATATAAATTGAATACTGATGGTGCCTCATTACCATCTGGTGAGGCCAGTGGAGGAGCTATATTAAGAGATCATAAAGGTTCCACAGTCCAGGGCTTGGGCAGAATCTATGGGAAATTCTCACCTATTGTTGCTGAGGCTAGAGCACTCATGGACGGATTATGTATCTGTTATGCTCTCAAGATCAACGACGTTGATATTGAGGTTGACTCTAGCATTCTGGTGGAGCTTATTGGCAGTGGAAAGTGTTTATGGTTGTTGGATTCCATTCTTCGCTTTTGCAGAAGATTAATCACGTCTTCAATGAATTTAAAGCTGATCTATAGAGAGCAAAACAACATTGATGATTGGATAGCTAAGTACACAATCCAGATGAAGAGGAATGTAGACTTCGACCTTGTTTCTGCTCCAAATCGTCTTCGAGCAATGGTTTTTCTGGAAAGCATCAAAATTGGATATCTAAGAGTTGTGGAATAAGCTGTTGGTTTGTATTCTTTGTTGAAGGCTTTGTAGAAGAAGATAGCCCAGTAGTTCTGCAAAAAGAAATGGAGTTTTTTGTCGATTTGTTGAAGGAGCTTCTTTCTTTAGCTCAATTATACTGCAATGGAGTTTGGATGTTTGAATATGGTGGAATGAATTTTTCATTTTCGTTTTTGTTTTGGCGCACTAAGATGGTGGGTCCCATGTAAACAATAATAATACATTTAGTACAAATTCAAATTTCATAAAAAATAACTAATAAATGATATAATCGATAAAACTGAACGGATTTTGAGTCAATTGTGTATTTTTGTTTAATTTATTTATGCTACGTTATATTGCTAAAATTATTGGGTAAAGATCAGGATTAACTTCTAAGTTCTATAAAATTTAAAAATCAAACTATATTTGGATTTTTTTTAAATGGATCAAAACGGTCCAGTTTTGAAAACTAAAACCGAAAATTTAGTGTCCGTTCAATTCCAAAAACTAGAACCCAAAACCGAATTGTCCAGTCCGTCCAAATCGATAAGTTTAGTTGTGCTATCGAAACCCAATAACAACCACAATTTTGATAAATTTATTTGGAAAAAGAAAAGAAAATAAATTAACAAATAAAATAAAATTAATTAACAAATAAAATATTTGATTATTTTTATATTTCTTATACTTAGATTACTATATTGTTATGTTTTAGTCACAAAATAATTGAATCATATGATATTTTATCTCGTTGAATAATATTTACATAATAAATATATTATTTATTATTTATTAATTAGTTAATATTTTTTAAAATATATTATTCAAATTAAGATCAACTAATTAATCAATTCATTTAAAATTTATACTTTTTAAATTAAATTAAATCTTGTTCCAATAATATATCTTTTAAATTCAATTTACTCGAAATTCTAATCTTCCGTCTTGAAGAACTCAACTTGAACATCGTCATTATACACAAGTCCCGTTAAAAGTGATATCGAATGTGAATGTGTTTTGTTATTCTATGAAGATCTGAATCTTGTATGCCTTAAATAGTAGAACTATTGTCCTAACACAAAATAAAATGTTGGACTTGTGTTGTTTTCTTTTTTACTCTCCAAAATTTCAAGCAACAAAATCAATTGACATTTTGCATAAGATACACCAATATTATCATCTTCTATATTCGAAAGCACTACAACGATTGTTTCTTTGAGCTCCATAAAACTACATCGCCACCAAGTTCAAAGACATTTCAGAAGTGCTTCTACCATCATCAATGCTTCCTGCTAAATTATTGTCCATGAAACCAGTTAAATCAAATTATGTATTAGTGTTATAAAAAAAACTCATAGTCCATTGTTTCATTCACATATAGCAATATTCTTTTTTCAGCCTCCGAGTGATTGGAATAAGGTTTTTCTATGAATCTACTTATTAAACTAATAACATAAAAAATGTCAACCGTTGTCGAAGTCAGATACATTAGATTTCCAACCAAACTTCTCAACATGGACGAATTGACAAGTTTTCTTTCACGTTCTTTAGATAACTTTAGAAATTTAATGCATGGAGTAGTAACTGGATTAACAATTTCTATCTTAATTTTTTTAAACTTATTTTTGATAGATGTTTTCCGAAATAAAATTTTATTTTTCGGATTGACGAACTTCAATAAGAAAATGTTGAAGCTATCCTAAATTAGTCATCTAAAATTATGCCATCATTTGACTTCTTAAATTCTTCCAACATTCTATTATAATTTCTCGACATTAAGACTAACCATGATAAATCTTCCTTGAGAATCACATTTGATGTATTGAATATGGTCGTACGGATATTTTTAGCATCCATACTTTTAAAAATAATAATTTATGTGGTTGTACTAAACTCATGGTGATTGCTTCACGCATACAAAATTTTCTTTAACTTGTAAACTTTATCTTTTTCTCATTTCTTAATAAAGTGAGGTGGTTACTCAACATAGACTTATTTTTTGAGAACATCATTCAATAACATAGACTTTAGGTCCCTTTGAAATATCTTTCAATTAATTTAAGTAGCAAGAGATATGAGTGACCGAACTGTTTATGATCGCTCCAGAATTATCGTGATGATTTTACTACCAAATTATGTTGGAACAGATTTTAGAGAGAGAAACACGGGGAATACAGAGAGAAATTGCTAACAAGTGGTTGTAATGTATTAACTATTCACCCTTCCCTCAAAAGGGAATCTTGCTTTATATAATAAAAGTGGTGGCCCAAACCTACATGGTAACCCACTTTATATATATTCCATCCATTTATTACACTAAATCTACTAATATACAAATTATTACAAGACAAGCACTCAACATTATATACCCATTATAACAAGACAAATACTCAACATTATTTACTTTGTCATTTCAAGTCTTGAAATGAGAGAAAATACCTATGTAAATTCTTGTCCTCCTTTTTGTTTGTATTCTTTTGCAACTAGGATTACCTTGTAATTATTAATAGAGTGAGTACACTCATTTAACTCCAATATAATTCTTGTGCGGCGGTAAATCAGTAAGCTCTCATGTATTATTATTTTCATTTAAGAAAATATCTTCTTTAATGGCTTTCCTCCATCTCTCATATTTTTTCCTACAAAAAACGAACACAAATAATACAGAAACATGTTGCACAATTTCAGCATTTAGATCATATAGTTATTTACTATTTCTAATTGTTCTAATCGGACTAGATGAATAACTTGATAAAAAAATAGGGAAATACAAGGGCTTCGTGATGGAGTATTATTTCAACATTCTTAAAGTTTGTCTTTTTTTTTCTTCAAGTTCAAATAGAAAAATGGTTTTTTATTTTATTTTTAAGCTTTTATCTCTTAAAAAAAATAGTTTTCATTAAATCGAACATCTTGACTTATCATAATCTTTTTTGTCACCAAATTGTATAGCTTGCATGACTTACTTTTTTCACTATCACCAATGAAGATACATTTTTCCGCCTTGTCATCCAACTTGCTTTTCATTTCATCCAAAATATGAGAGTAAATAACTCCCAAATATTCTTAGATGATGAACATTAGGCTTTGTATCATATTACATCTCGTGTGGACTTCAATTATCTATGCTTCTTGTTGGTGAATAGTTATAAAATAAGCTATAGAGAAAACAACTTCAGCCCATTTTTTTATAATCTCTTATTCTTAAGAAGACATCTAACCATCTATATTATTGTTCTGTTATTTCTTTTGGGTAAACCGTTTTGCTAAGGTGTATAACAGATTTTTATTTCAATTATTTTAAAAAAAATTCACCTCCACAATTTGTTCGAAATATGTTGGTTTGTATTTCAGTAAACTTCTTCATTTTTTTTAAGAATAATAATATATTTTTAATATTTTTACACAATGCATCCAAACATTTCGTGAGTAATCGTCAATAAAATACATAAGATAACTATTACCTCCGAAAGATGGACTATCATGACCAAAAAGATATGAATGAATAAGTTACAATGGTCTTCTTGGCAAAAAAAAGACAATAAAAAACTGTTTTATTTCTAATTGTTCTTTCTTATGTCTCCTATATTTATAGAATATATTATTCAGTTTTAATATAAAATAATATTTTTTACATCATAAATATATTATTAATTGATTCACTAAATTAATTAATTGATTTATATATATATATATATATATATTATTAAAATATTATTTTTAAAAAGATATATTATTTAAATATTTGTATATTTTAATTAATTCATTTATTTAATTATTTAATCGATATATTTGAAACTTAAATTAATTTGTTTCAATAATTTTTTTGTTTTTTAATCAATTGTAGAAAAATCCAAAACTATAATTATAAAGAGAAACGAGTGTTGTCATAAAAAGTAGTTGGTGAGATGTGAGAGGGTCTTTGGATATTTTTTGGAATCAATTGTAAAAAAAACAATTTTAGACTGGATTTCGACGCACAATTTCGTGTTTGGAAATACCAGATGCACGCAAGAACATGCGTGCATCTGGTATTTCCTGGCAGGAAATCATGCGTGGAAATACCAGATGCATAATCCCAGAATTTTCCAAATCTACGCATGATTTTGTGACAGATTTGGCACAATCCCATGTGCGTGGATTGGTCTGATGCATAGGTCAAGATTGTGCCAAAACCACGCACAAGTTCGTGCAAGTTCTGGCACAATCCATGCATGTGCATGCATGGATTTACATGATTTAAATTTTCACCCGGTTATTGATATCTGTTTGAATTTTTGCATGTTATAATGCATTTGTTATCTTCCATTGTCGAATTTAGATTTGTTTTTAGTTATTTAGAATCCGTTTACATAATTTGAGATTCTTTTATGAAAATTTTGATTAACATTTTGTGCGTGATTGTAGGATGCCTCATCGTCACCACTCTCCTGATAGGTTGAACGTGGAAACAACCGATGAGACCGATGAGATATTAATAAGAGAGTCTTCATGAAGCGCACGAGTCCGTACCTTACGAGACTTCGATGTTGCCCCCGTTCCTCGCCGGGGAACTATGGAGCAACAATTTCGTAGGTTTAATCGGCACATTATTGACCTTTACTTTTATTATTTCACTATTATAAGGACCACGAGGCTTATAGCGTGTTCAAAAATGACGTAAGTTTTTTAGTGTTTTAGTTTTTAAGGTTATAATTATGTGCTATAATGTGGTCTTTGTTATAGATATTAGTTTATATTGAATACATTGTTTGAATTATTGGCTAATGATTTATCTTATATTGGATAATAGTGTATATTTTGCTTTTGGTTATTGAATTTATTAGTTTATGTTGAACCTATTGGTTTCGGTTTGAATGGATTGGTTTAGGTTATAATCAAAGTTATTGTTTATTAGTTTATGTTGAGTGCATTGGTTTTAGTTTATATTGTATATTTGTTTATATTGTATTATTTATATGCATGCGAGGTTACATATGTGGTGCTACGCTATATACCATACTCATCGTGGTTGGGATCTTACTGATCGACAGACACACAATCTTGAAGAAGTGATGGGCACTTGTTTCAGACCCATCGTTGACGCTCTTGCAGGTTGGGCTACCAACGTTCATCTCATAAAGCTGTTCTTTGAGAGATGACATCTTGAGACCAACACATTCCATATCTCTTTTGGGGAGTTGAATGTGAAACTCGATGAGCACATTATCTCGTGTCTTCCAGTTGTTGGGGTAAACGGCTAGACCTATGAGTATCCAACCGTGGATGCGAGGAATGCAGCACACACGTGCCTTCTTGGATGCATTATTCAGGAGTTGGTTGCAGAATTAGACGAAAACAAATGGGATGGCAGGAGGCACGTTAGGCTCGCATGACTGAAGAGAAAATTTTGTTCACGACAATATTTTGATGATGTCATTACTGATGGTGATGTTCGCCGAGCTACTCAGGGTTATTTGTTGCACTTGTTTGGTTATACCATACTAGCCAACAAGTCGGGCAACAACATAAACATCGAATACTTACTGTTCATCGATGATTATAGTAGTTCGGGCATGTACAACTGGGAACAGATGATACTAGCTCCGTTATATTTCCAACTAGGCAAGGGTTACCTACACACGACTTCCACGTATGTCTGGATTCCTTTACCTTTTAGAAGCTTGGATTTATGATTATTTCCCTATATTTGATCCTGCGCAAAACCTCAGATTTAGTATCACACAACCTACGATGGGCAAGTATGCGCCTCCAACGTTTCGACAAAGCCAACAGGCTCAAAACAGTTTCCGTGATTACCTATCTACCTTCATCGAGCATGATGTAAGTTATATTTATGTTTGTTTTTCATTTCCGTAATAATTTAATTTACTCTCGTTCGATACTGTTAACACCTTTGTTCATATTTTATAGGTATCAACCATGCCGTATTTGTATATACGCGATGTTCGAGGTTATTCAAACGTAGCTTGGAGAGATGCGACATTGAAGTCTTATGACATTGTCGAAGCATATTATCCACTACGAGTGGCTAGACAGATTAGTCACATTCACCATGTAAGAATTTGCGTTACTCGATTAAATATATTTGTTGTTTTATGTATAACGTTAGGGACTAATAGTTTCAATACATGTACCTGGTTCGCTACGTTATATTCTTTACAGGTTCTAGTAGGGTTCGCCATGCGAACACTATTTACAATTGAGACGCGTTCACTTGGGATAACTGGGAGTCCCACATTATTGACTCTAGTCTACGAGGTGGGGAGTATATTGCAGGTCAGAAGGATGGTACCAAATTGATCTACTCTGCATGGGTGCCAAAACACCTGTGGTTCGTACATACAAATCTTGATTTGTACCGTGACGATGCACATGTAGGGTTGAACCCTTCCACACCCACCGATTCCACCATACCTCTCGCACATAATAATATAAACTTGGAGTTTTTTCATTTTTACTACCGTCGTCATCTTTATGGACCAAATTAATGAATCATATACTTTTTCTTTCACTATCAACCCATGCAATCAATTCAGATTTAGTGTAAACGCTATCCGTTGTAAAAACAATTAGTGTAATTGTCCATGTTACATGGTGCTTGTTTCGGTTCCTACACAATGCATTGGAAAAAAATAAGTAACTTATTCAATTGTTTTTTATACAAAATAACAACTAAGTAACTTATTCAATTGTCAACAAGTTCATACGTGTATTTAAAAACATAAACGCCAAATTCGACATGAAATATTACCTTCATTTGGCGAAATTCGGCTTGCAATGCATTGGTGTTTTTGACCAAAATTAGATGCATCTAGATGATATTTAATCAAATATCATCTATGTTTGGTGTTTTTTACCAAAATTAGATGCATCTAGATGATATTTAACAGTATCCAATTTTGAATCTATTAATAAAAATCACATGTCATAATACATCATCTAATCTCAACCAATTGATCAGAACTAGTTGCTATTTTGGAGCATATAATTTCGATCCCTAAACCGAAACTAGATGTAAGCTAGATATTGGTTGAATACATCATTTTTTTATTTGACTGAATGGTCAAAATACGTCATTTTGTTAAGTTTTTGGATAATTGGTTTGGAGTTGCAATAAGAAATTGTGATTATAGAAGATCACACGCACACATTCACAACTCATGCACAATATAATAAACCAGAGTTTCAAGAATAGATAGCACGCACTAGTTGAGAATTGAGATACATTGTAGATAAAAGTTTTTATGGCAAAAAAATACAAGAGATCTCGAAGATTATTTATTTCTTGCGAGAAGTCTTGCAAATATAGTGCAAAACATACGATAGAAAATACATAGGCACAAATAATAAATAATTGCCCGCTTAAACGGAGGTTCCATTCACAAAGACTTGAATTATGGTCGTTCAAAGTTTTATCTAGAAATTATAATCTGGCCTCTACTACCTTATTTGAAAGATGACATGGAGGGAGAATGAGGAGAGAAGTAGAAGAAAATATTGTTGAAGAAATTTCCTTGGTTAGTGCTCAGTATCGGAAAATTTTAGTCTCATTCAAAAATATAAAGTATACAACGTACATAATATTTATAATATGAGGCATAAATATTGTACATTGAAGATATACGCTAAATAAAAAAATGAAGTATTTGTTGGAAAAAACATCGAATGACATAGAATAATATTAAACTGGTCTGAAGCTATCATAAATCTATTTTCCGCACACAGAACACCCATTGACCTGTTAAAGATAATTTCCAGTGTTATAATTATAGCTAATACCTACAAGACTACTATGCGTAAAATATCATTATTTGAAATTGTTGAGGTTAAACAAACAAATATTATATTTTGCATCTCATTCGTTTTATGTATGTAAAAACGTTCGCTAACTACACTTGAATGTCGGATCGACTTATGTTTCTCGTGATAGAAAATTGGTACGCATGACCAAATATTATGCTATAGAAAATTTCCTTTGATGGGCGCAATTGAAAATTTATTTCCCGACACGGGATAAATGTTATGTAAGTTTCATATAAATAAAAATATTATAGCCAATACAAAAACGTTATTCGTTGAAAGAAACGTATATGAGGAGTATATTGGTTATTGAAATCCGGACGTGTATTCATCAACTAATTCCGAGTTATTATCAAACTTAGCGACCACTGTGAGACATATATATGCAATCTGAAAGCCTTGGAGTATGCTACTACATCTTGTCTCAAATTTTACAGAACAAATTCTAAACACAATAATTAATTGGTAGGCTCATTCATCTTTACATATTAAATTTAGAGTAATTGACATAAAAAAAATCAAACTAATAATTTTTTTTCATATAGCAGTTGTAGCAGACACTCATCATTTAAAAAAAATATTGCGATAATTCAACTAAATTATAAATATTTTACAGGGAAGATTTGATACTTTTCTTGATATTCAATACATGAAAATAAAAACCTAGTTCGAGGAGTATAAAATAACATAAAAACAATTATACGATTGCTGGATGTTCAATGAGGTGAGTGATGGAGTCACCGATGTATCCGTTGATATTATATTAAAATAATTGGAATTGGTTATAAAGATAGGTGTCAAGAAATTAGAGTATGTATATGTGGTTAGAATGATGCATGGTTTACCATGTGCATTCCGGATATGATAAATGGTTAGAATAAACCAATGTATGACTTGTATATGATCGATAAGAGGTGCAAAATATTAAACTTTGTTATGAAAGGCTAATGAGATGATGATAGAGAAAAATCTTAAAGATATGAGGTTTTGGTTTGTGATTATTATCCGGAGGGGATACTTTATATCATAATGAAGGTTCTTGAAGAACTTGGGTCCAAATTGGACTAAATTTGATCAACCAAAAGAGTTAATGAAGGGAAAATGATGTAAAAATCGATTAAAACTAGTTCGACCAAACGATATGAATTTTATTTTGGTTATGTAATCCAACAAACCGGAAGTGTGACTATACATCTAACCCCCATTAAACTTACAAGCACACAAAAAAATATTCATTAAACACAAGTAGTGATCTTGCATATACTAACAAACCCTCAACGATACTAAAACGCTAAAAAGTAACAAATAATTAGACTTTTCAACCAAACAAATTAGTATATATTAGTCATCTTCCCCAATACATATATTCATACATTTTTAAGTTAACAGATGGATTATCATTGCATTTTTAGAGGTACAACTCACTCTATTTCGGAAACCAAGAAACATGGTCATATGCGATGATATACTCAATGAGGAAATTTTGCAACGACTTTCTTTTGTATGATCGACTTTATAGTACATATGAAATATTAAATGTTGAACTATGTAGGATAGATTACTTTTCTCAAGCTTCTTTCATTACAAAAATAGATGTGAGTGTCCGAATTTATTTAATTGGTGTGACTTATTTGAACACATTATTTCTACATTTTCTCTACAAAGTAGCTCGAGTAATTTACCTTAAAGGTCTTTCGTCGTAGTCTCTATCAGAATTAAAAATAGTTATATTACCCACACAAACAAGAATTATTTTGTTAATGTAAGTAAAAAATGTTTATTTTACTTATTTTATATGTTTAATTAACAAATATGTTTTGTAATAATATCTTATTTTGTTTGACACATCCTCATCCAACTGAACGTGATAATGATACACATTATTATGGACGTAATACAATTAGAGAAAAGTTGTAATGAGTAGTTTTATAAAGTTATTAGAGGAGATTTATAGTAACTGTAAATATAAGGGACTAGAATGCAATTTGTCTATTTGTATAACTTCTTCAGTTAATCTCTTAGCGTTCCTTTAAATAAGGCTAGAGACTATGAATAAAAAGATCTGACTTTTGCTTCTTGAATTGAACCTTATCTTTTTCTTCTCTCACTAAAATTTAATCATTTTCATTCTCTCACTAAAATTTAATCATTTTCATTCTCTCTCTAGAATTACAAATATAAGTCAACTCTCATATTAGAAATATATTACACTTAACATCGGCGACCACAACGGGAGCAAGAAATGTACCTAGATTGCAAATCTAAAACCAGAAAATACAAAATTTATAGGAAATAATAGTGATCATAATGGAATCAAACAAAACAAGGACTGGGGAAATAGTGATCATGATGAATAGGTTCAAAGAGAGAAGCAAATTCAAAGTACATTTGGTTGAGGAAAAAGATGAATTAGAAAACCAATCTGATAAGTTTTACACAACTCACCAAATTCAAAGTGATTGTAAGAAAGTGCATTTTCAATCAGATAGAGAACACTATTCTTCAAGGAAAGACAAGCAGGATAAACATCGATATATTTTATCCAGTGATAGCGAATTTTCTAGCTCGAATTCTGAGGACAATTTGTTTAAATAAGCGAGGTACCCAAATTATTCGAAGGGAGAAGTAAGTCAGCTTAGAAAATCACGCAAATCATATAAATCAAAGAAGAAAAGTTGACCTCGAAATGTGAGGGACAATTTATGTCATGAGAAGAATACATCCAACCAATACGTTAACACCGTAGATCAAAACTTGTATGCAGTAATGGGAACCAAATAAGATGATCATATGCAAGTAGCATATTGGAGGAATTTTGCTTTGTCTGCTAACATTAGGTCAATACCACTTTCGAGGCGCTTTGATTTCTCAAATATAGAAAAGTGTGATGGAACACAAGATCTTGATGACCAAATCAAACAATTTAAAAACTATATGATGAATTTTGAGGACGATGATAGGCTGGTTTGCAGATAAGTTTTTTAATCTTTTAAGGGTAATTATTTGAATAGGTATAATTGGATTCCGTGAGGATATATTACCAACTTTAGATTTGTTTATACTGCTTTCTAAAGACAATTTGTAGGAAGCAAGGAAATGCGAGCCAATAACGATAGAATTATACAATTTAAACAGGGAGTGGGGGAAAGTTAAAAGATTATTCTAAACGATTCATATTAACGAAGATATAATTGGAATATTTTGAAGAACTTGTTGCTATGGAGGCTTTCACCGAAGGATTTCTTCAAGGAGATTTGGCAAATGATACTACTACATGAAGAGCTTTGACATTTGGAGCTTTGATGGATCAGTCGAAGAACATATTAAAGTAGAGGATTCAACTAGAGTTTGAGAAGGGTCTAGCTTCATTCAAAGAAGTTCGGGACATGCATTTGCTAGAAATATTCAAAGAAGTTCAAGGCAACACATCATATTTCTAAGAAACATCTCGTCAAATGATGAAGAATAATTTACCTCCTTGAACAGGAGGGGCTCCTACTCAAGTTGCTAGCTATCAACCTTATAGACTGAGCCAAATCACTGGATTATAATATAATATTTCGCGGACTTAACTGAGAATGTTGCTGCGATTTTTGAGAAATCTATAGGTTTAGTGAACACTATAAAGCCAACTGCTATAAACAGGCCAAAGAAAGAACACGATAATAGGTTTTGCAAGTATCACAATGACATTGGGCATGATACTGCAGATTGTATACCGTTAAAGATAGATACATGTTTTAATAGAAAATGACAAGTTAAAAACTTTTGTTAAAATCCTAAGCAGTGAGCACAACGGATTTTTAATACAAATTCCAAGCAAGAGAATACAGTGATGATTATGGATTCAAAGTTTGACAAGTTTGATTCATAAACATAATATTTGGATTTGGACCCAGGTCGTTTGGTTTTGTTATCAGTGCATGTGCCAATTGTTTATCGACGAGTTTGAATATTTTTTGAATATTTTGAATCTATAATGATTTTTGGGGGAGAAAGTATGGCTAGAAATACAAACAGTTCTAGGAAAAGACATGTAGTGAGTTTAGCTACTCAATTGGAAGGTAGAATGTCTACTTATTTTTATGGAAAGATGGAAACACCTTTTATCTTGGTCGACGAGGATGATTTAAAGGGAATAGCAGGACCCCATGAAGATGTAGTGGTTATCGGGCATACATTGATCGGATTGAAATTCTAAGTATTCTAATAGATACACGAAGTTTTGTAAATGACTGTTCAAGTCCATGTATAATAGGATGCATAATCCACCTAAGATTCTTCAATCTGATCGTACTATGATTAGCTTTACAGGAGTGATACCTCAAGTGATCAGAGAGTTCAAAGGGGAAGTATGTTTGGGAACATGCCCTTTTAAAAAGAGGGTCCATATCTTGTTTATGGTGTTCAAATGTCCAACCATCTATAATGCTATTTTTGGGAGATCTTGGTTATCAAGAATATATTTTTTTGTATCCACTGTCCATCAGTGTTTGAAATATGTTATTGGGGATCGTGTCAAGGTGGTTCGTAACGACCAACAAATCAGGGAGTGTTATGCAACAACTCTTCATGCTCGAAGACCTTCTTCTAACTACCCAATGACTGAATAGAAATCAGGGGGGTTACCCTCCGATGAAGATGAAGTTGATAATCCGAGAGAAACCTTATGTCCTTTAACAATTTGCAAGAATGCCGAAGAATATACATTTACTAATGAAAAATCTCTACGGATAGGGATATTACTGTCACCTACTTTGCATTATCATTTGTTACAAATGTGTTTAGATAATTTGGATATTTTTATTAGAAAATAGAGGGCGTATTAAGGGTTCCACCCGAGGTGATATGTCATAACTTAGCTTTAAATTCGAAGGTCAAACCTATTATTCAGAATATGCGAGATTTTCTTATGGAAAAATATGAGGCCATTGTGGCAGAGGTGGATCGTTTATCCATGGTTGGACATATTCTGGAGGCACAATATCTACTTTAGACTGCCAACCCAATATTAGTTACAAAGAAGAACGGAAAATGATGAATGTATTTTGCCTTTACAGATTTGAATTGTGCATGTCCCGAAGACCTAAATCATGTTCCTCGAATATATCAACTGATTGATTCCACTTCAGGATATAAAATTCTTTATTTTATGGATGCATTTGTAGGTTATAACGATATTCAGATGGATCGAAATGATTATGAGAGTACCACATATGTAACTAATCTAGGATTACATTGTTATATAGTTATGTCATTTGGCCTAAAGAATGCAGGGGTGACATACCAAAGATTTTAAATAAAGTATTTGGTTCTCAGATTGAGATAAACATGGAAGTTTAAAATTAATGATATGCTTTTTAAAATTCCAATAGATGGTGAACACTTAAATGATTTGGATAAGTCTTTTTTAAATTTAAAGGCCATTCAACTAAAGTTAAATCCAGAAAAAATGTATTTTTGGTGTAAGGTCAGGTAAGTTTTTAGGATATATCATAAGTGAAAAGGGGATACAGGCTGATCCTGATCAATTAAAGTTGTTATAATGACACCACCTCGAACAATCAAAGAGGTGTAAATTTTGACATGTTGGTTAGTTGCTCTTAATCGATTTTTTTTTCCTAATTTTTTTAAAAGTGTATTCTTTTTTTCGAAGTTTTACAAAGAACGAAAGATTTTATGAGGATAACAGAGTGTGAAATGGATTTTCTACAAATTAAAGAACATTTGTTGATGACTGAAATGTTTTCCAAATCTCGAATAGGAGAAAAACTGTTTTTGTATATAGCGGTATCAGATTTTGTTGTTAGCGCTGTTTTGATATGAGAGGAAATTGGAACTTCTAAGCCAGTTTATTATGTGCAAAAACGTTTTTTGGCATCAGAGAAAAGATATTTAAGGCTTGAAAAATTGGATATGGATTTAGTGGTGGTTCTTAGAAAGATGCGTCCATATTTTCAAGCTCACACAATTATTGTTAGAACTTCTTTTCCATTAAGGCCCAAGCCTTAGCATATTTTTTGATTGAGTTTCATTCAAGCCGATCATATGAAGGGACAATCAAAGAATTATTGCCAGAAGTTTCAACATGGGTGTTTCGAACAAATGGTGATTCTACTATGTTAGGATCAAACGCGGGGGTTCAATTGATTCAAAAGCTATGCACCAGGTTATTCGATTTGGGTTTCATGCATTGAATAACAAGGTTGAATACAAGGTTTCATTAGTTGGTTTAAGGCTTGCAAGTATTTATGGGGCGAAATCAGTTCGATTAGAGACAAATTTACAACTGTTGGAAAATCACATGACAGGAATATCTGAGGCTAAGCAAGACCAGTTAGTTTTGTTTCTTCGTGAACTTTGAGGGTTAACTCTTTTGTTTGGTAAAGTGATTGTTGAGCATATCAATCTTGAAGATAATATAGTTTATGATTCATTAGCAACCATTGCATACACAGAAGAATAGCCATATGTATTGTTATAGGAAAGTCCTTCAAATTTAACAAGATCAGAACAATGTAAGTACGTCGAGGAAGTATTTGTCACTTAAGAGGTAGTTCAAGACGACAAGATTTCTGAAATAGTAGAGTTTTTTCTTTGGGGTACGTTGCCTCGAGATTTTAAATCAGCTCAGAGATTGGTTTACAAGGCTCATGGTTATACAGTGTTAGATGCGGTGTTGTATATCTACAAGTAGACCGATATTACGATGTTTGGGAAAGTATGAATCTCAAGAAATTTTATATGAATTACATGATGAGGAAAGTTCAATTCATTGTGGATTCAAAGATTTGGCGTGAAAATTTTTGTTGGTAGGTTATTATTAGCCATCGATCATGAGTGATATTAAGAATTTGGTACGAGACTGTGATACTTGTCAATGTTTCGTTAATTCTATTAATAAACCAATAGTACCACTTACTTTCATATCCAAAGAAGTTTCCTTTGATAGATGAGGAATATATCTAGTATGACCATTACATATGGCTGCAAGATGACGACAAATGATTATTGTAGCAGTAGACTATTTTTCGAGCTGGGCTGAAGCTGAACCACTGTATGGTACAAGAGCCAAATATGTTATGAAGTTTATTGTGAATAATATTTGCTGCCATTTTGGAGTTCCTCGAAAGAATACTTCAGATAATGGTCCTCGCTTTAACAATAGAAATATGGCTTCTTTTTCAGTTCGAGGGGTATAGTACAATGTTGTTCGACACCTTTTTATCCTCAAGAAAATGGTCAAGTGGAAGTAATTAATACGTCTATTTTAGAAGGGTTAAAGAAATATTTGACAGCTACTACTGGAAATGACCAAATTATTTGTAAGACGTGTTGTGGGCTTATCAAAAGACTCCTAGGAAAGGTATCCATGAAACTTATTTTCCTTATTGTATGTAATGGATATTATGAGCCCTTCAGAACCAAATTTACCTTCTTATAGAATACTTCATTATTCTTAGGAGTCAAATGATGAAGCAAAAAGGACATACCTTGACTTGATCGAAGAGAAGAGGGTTAGAGTGCATATGAATTCGACTCATTACTAAACTTTGCTGAGGAGTCTTTATAATTCGAAGGTAAAACAGGGAGATTTTAAGGTGGGTGCTAAAGTCTTAAGAAAAATATTTATGCATACAAAAGATAAGCAACTTGGGAAGATGGCTCGAAATTGGGAAGGTCCCTATGTCGTGGTAGAACGAGTCAAGCAATGTACATACTGCCTCCATAATGGAGAGAGGAGACTTCTATAACACCCATGGAACATTGAGCACTCAGATTCGAACTTAGAATTTGAGGCAGATTGGATGCGGTAATTTGTTGCATATTTGTGAAATTTGCTTTTGGATTTTTTTAACTTCAGGATCTATGTCCTTGTAAAGATCTTGAATTTTGTCTTCACCAATTTCCTCATTGTTGATTAAGTTATCCTCTCTTTGGTAGTATACTTCGAAAAATTCTTACCATTCCTTTATCTTTTCGGCATCTATAGTGGGATTTAGGGGATGTACTTCAATGTTGTTTTCCACCCTTTCTGTTGGAGGAGTTTTCGAAGAAATTTTATTTTTCTTCGAAGCAATAATCGTTTTTCTTCTCTTTGAAGGATCAGACTCACTTCGTTCTTCAATGATTGGAATAATAGTTTTGCTCGCCTTCCTTTTGGGCTTCTTTTGTGTGTTCTTTGGGTTCGGGTTTGTGGAAGAGTTGGCGTATACTTTTTTTTCCTTTCTTCTTCTCAAGTAAGTGTTTTTGCGATCTATTTTGAACTAGAAGTATGACTCGTGCGCCAGGTTCCACCATTTTTTTTCACAACATCATCTGAGTTCGGGGGCTCTAATAATTTTTCTTCTAGAATGATAGAATTCGGAGAGATCCTCCATAGATCTTGTTTAATAAAGTTCACATGTTGGAAGGCAGTGTAAAATTCATTACCCCATGCATTTTCCACCCATGTAGATAGTTTGAAAAAAAAGCTATGGCAGTTTTTCGACGGGATTTATACCGCCTCAGAATTTCTACATACAACAACAGTAAATAATTTTTTTTGAAATATAAAATAAGAAACGCAAAGGAGAATTGACTAACTTATTAGTACTCTTCCATTCAAGATCTATTCTCGACGAATTTTCTTCAGAAATTTCGTTCACATTTTTTTAAGCTCTAGAGATAAAAAAAAACCTTTGTTTCCAAAAATTGTCAACTTCGAGGAGGTCGTCAATTATCTTGAAGAAACCTCTGAGGGTGAGCTAGTAGAATGATGATACCAAATGTTTGGAAAGGCCAGTCATTGCAATAAAATCTTTGATAGAGAGTGGAATTTTGCCAAGTCTGGAAGCCATAATGGTGGATAAGAAGGTGAAACATGGGTTTGGGATGGCTTGCATCAGACATAAGTCGATGAGTTGAAAATATTCAACAATCATTGGGCCTAATGGGAATCAAAGTCCCCAGTTGACGATTTCAGGGTAGACCACAAGTTCATTTGCTCCACGATAGAGTGAAGTCATTCCTACTTCTGGTAAACGAAGTACAACATTAACTGGAAGTCCCCATTGCATTTTTAAATGTCCTGTATGTGATTGACTTTATTATTCATATTGTATATTTTTCAATGCAATAAGGAATTTGAGGAGGACTTTTTTAGGTTCATGCTTAAGGTTGCAACGGTTTCCTCGGGTAATTCGACTGGCTCTTTCTTTTTCCTTGTTTTTTGGAGCTGATTTCTTCAAAACATTGTCCTCGGATTCTGAAACATCAACAGTTTATGTGTTTTCAATATTAGATTCAGTTTTTGTCCTCAGTTCTGATTCAACATCTTCTTCAGAGGCTTCATCTCCCAATTTAGGTGGGTCTCTATTGTTAGTGGTACCTTGTGAGTTGGAGAGTACAATTGTTGTTTTTTATTGCTGGGTCTCCAAATGAGTTACTTTTTACTTTTATTAGTCACAACCATCTCCTTCCGGGGAGGAAAATATGCAGGCTTCTGTGAAGTATTAATGTCCTCAAAATCTCTAATGGCTACAAATGCGATTCTACGAGGAGGTTGTTTTTAGAAAAAATGATTTTTTAATTGAATTCGAGGCGTTTCTTTGTGAGTAATTTAAGGAGGTTTAGTGGTATCTACATGAGATGTTTATGAAGTTCTTTGAGAATATTTTCTTTGTGTTTCTTTGTGATTGACTCGAGAAGGAGTTGAAACGTTCCTAAAAGATGCCTATAAAGGATTTCGATGTGGTTTGATTTCTTATTGTTGAGGGGATTGTGGAGAGAAAGTGTTAAGAAATAGGTTGAAAGGGTTTTAATACCCAGAAGAACTTTGGTCATGGATAAAATTTTCATATACTATGGTATAAGTTGAAAGCTTTGGGGTGTTATCTATTACTCCTAGCGCACGATACTCAGCAACCCTCTCACTGATACATAAGTAATCATAAATTCCAAAAATTGGTTTTTTAGAAGATTATAATTTTTTTATCAAATAAAATGAAGAGAAATCTTCAAAGTAGTCTACAGAAAGTTAAAGGTAAATCAGAGAAGATGAGTTTTCAGATGAAGGTGACGATGGAATGAAGTTTTCAGACTATTTTCTCTTTCTCTCACTAAGAGTTGTGCGTGAAGGGAAAATGACTAATGGAAGAATATTTATAGAATAGTAATAAAGGAGAAAGCGGTCAGAGAAGGTGAAAGGTTGACAATGACTATTGGTTGAAATGTGAGCCGACAAACGGTTTCCTACTCTGAAATAGTGTGTTGCACGCGCCCTAGGGCAATTCGTGCGTTTCTAGATGTCATTACAAAAATGATTGAAAAATAACGTGTACATGGAAAGCAAACTTGAAAATATTGCATAAAAATTGAGGCAACTCTAAGTATAATAATGAGTAGTCTTGATTCGAGGAAATCTTAAATATAGTTTGATTTGAGGCTGATAAGTATCGGAATAAGTAGTATTGGTGTAATGTTTTTTAAGAAGTTATGATGGGTGGCTTGTATTCGAGGCAACTTAGAGTATGGAAATTGGTGTTGTTGGTCTGAATTGGCTTCGAAAATTTCTAGTCCTTGTTCATCATTCTTTATATTAATTAGGGTTACTCATAATGATACAAATTATTAAGACTTAATACAATTAAAGAAAAATTGTAATAAGTAATTTTATAAAATTATTAGATGGAATTTATAAAAAATGTAAATGTAAGGGACTAGAATGCAATTTTCCATTTGTATAAATGATTTAGTTAATCTCCCAGCCTTTCTTTTAAATAGGGTTGTAGACTATGAATAAAAAAATCCGAATTTTTCTTATTGAATTGAACGTTATCTTTTTCTTATCTCACTGCAATTTATAATTTTCATTCTCTAGAATTTCCAATATAATTCAACTCTCATATTAGAAATATATTACACTTTATAGACAACTACAAACCATTAATCTAATATGACTTTTAATTATTGCTTGAGGAAGTCATTGTTGGATAAATGTTTTTATTTGAATGTATTGCGATATAAACTCAAGTCTAACCTCATATCCAACGAGATTACAAAGTTAGTTACAGATTTTAGTCAAGATTGACCATTATATTTGTTTTTACACAAATATTGCTATACTTTTTTTTAATTCAAACTATTTATATTATAAACATGTTTATTAATTATTACTAATTTTATTAATGGAATTGTTTCGAACAATAATATTAAAGAACATAATAATGTTGATAATATCATTGCGTTGCATTAATCGTATGGGTTGAAATGAGTTGCATTAAGCTAAAATAAAGATATTTAAGTTCGACGCACTCGATCACAGATAGACCCAGAATATATAATCAAATACAACTTATTTTGACCTCAAGGTTCCAAATTAGTTGCACTAATGTTGAAAAAAAATACACGTGAGTTTAAATTAGTTACATTAACGTGCGGGTTTATATCAATTGCATTAAGGTAAAATAAAAATATTATAGATCGACACATTCGTTCAAAATTAAATCCATAAAAAACTTAACCAAATGAATCTTAGTTTAGCCTCGTTGCTCAAAATTAGTTGCATTCATGTAAAACAAATACACATAATTTTGATCCATCGGATCGAAATCGTATTTCGATCAACATGGTCGAAATATAAAAAGTGTATCATCATATTTTAATCCACCTAGTCGAAATATAAATAAAAATTCATCATATTTCAACCTATATCTTAAATCAATAATAACATTCATAACCCAATTCAAAGTTATATATATATATATATATATATATATATATATATATATAAATCTTAGAATACATTTACTTATTTTTTTAGTTTGCAAATTTATATAATTACTTCATATCTTTTAAATTATTTTTTAAAATATATTTCAAATAAGTAATTTTTATTTTATTCCTTTATATTTTTAAAATATTTTTTAATTAGCAATATATTATGATTTGAATTTATTTTACATGTTTGTTAAGTAATGTATATTGAAATATTTTTTAATTTTTTTTCAATAACATAATTTATTTATTATGTTTGATACAATTTGATTTTATTTCCATATATTCTTTATATAATTTTTTTTATTTACATATGTTTTTAAAAATATCTTTTACATAAAAAATTTGATTTTATTTCATCTATTTTCAAAAATATCTTTTATATAATAAATTTGATTTTGTTATATATTATTTTTATATATCTTTTATAATAATATATTAAGATATATTAAGATCTATTGTTAAATATTATTTTTATATGTAATGTGATATATTAAGATATATTAAAAATACTTTAAAATAATTATATATAGTGAGATAAATATTATTTTTTAAAAAAAGAAAATGAAACCATTTTATAACGAAGTAATCGTGTAAAATAAATTCTATAAAATTTTGTTTAACCTCTTTTATTCTGATTGCTAGATCCGTAGTCACATTTCCAAATAGTCAGTTAAATTAAACATAACGCATAATTGGAGAATTTTCTCTTGCAGTTAAAGAGTGTTTGAAAGCATAGTGATGAATTTAAACATCCTATAGCCATTTCAAGCCGTAACCAAGCTTTATCTTTGAATCGTGTCTTGTGGCAACTTGAGTTTTTTTAGAAGAGACCTAAGGCTCAATTTCAGCTTCACGTTCGTTTTACCGTCCCACATGGCAATGGATTTGGACATGCTATAAATTGTGTTCGTTCATGTCGACATCTTTAGCAACTTTAGAAGAATTTTTTTAGATACAACTAAATTTTTTTAAAGAAAGAACTTTGTATCGTATACAACTGAAAATTTTGAAAGAAGAATTTGTATTGTAAAATTATTTAGGCATGTTTGCACTGTAACATTTAGTATTTAGTTTTGTATGAATTTTATTCTTCGGCTATTTTCTAGAGAGAATTCTTAGTCGCCCCCAAGGGGTAGCCCAGTTGGTTGAGTATGGCATTCTTATGACCAGAAGGTCATGAGTTCGAGTCCCACTACATACGCTTTCTCGGCTGAGCCTGTCACCTTGTGTGGTTTACCTTCTGGCGTTGGTTTGCAGGCTATCGCGTTAGAGAATTCTTAGTATAATTCAAGAGAAAAGTATCAGTAAATATCCTTTCAACTATTTAATTACCATTCGTACTTGCTTTTTGGATAGTGTCATTTGGTACCTCGAATTGAAATTTGGACAAAAATACCCCGATCATATATATCCGCCGGTACCTCGGCAACTCAGGATTTCGTGAGAATTTTTACTAGTGAAATTTTATTTTTAAAAAAAATCAAAAAATATCATCAATGGATCTAGTTTTGTTCATTTTAAAAAAACAAAAGCGATGATACTTTAATTTATTTTTTTCGAGCTCCGGTTTGAAAGATCTGAATCTTTTAAAAAAAATAAAAATAAATAAAAAAGATAAATTTTGGTTACTTGTTGTTTATGAAAGAGGATATTAAAATAAAATATTAAAATAATGTTAGGTACTAGATAATAATTAGAAGTTGAAATGGATATTAAAAAATAATAGATCAAATCTCGAATACTAAATAATAATAAAATAGTTGAATAGATACCTTAAACGTAATTATTCATAATTCATTCTAGGTGTTATTTCTTTCATGGCATCAGTGGATGCCGTTGGTCGAAACCAAAAGTCTTGCTAACATGGATATGTTCATATTGAACTTTTATAAAAGACGACATTAGCATCGTTTCGTCTTCGGCCTTGGCATCTGCTACAAATTTGTGCCTTTGGATTATGCAACAGTCAACCTAAGCTTTATTTTTATTTCATTTAGCCGTTTTGATATGTTGGAGGGGAAATAAAATTACGAGATTGGCAGGGTCTGAACCAAAGGTATTTATCATCTTAACTAAATCTTCTACAGATTTTTCTCACCCTTTTTCTCCTTACCTGCTCCAAAGTATCCCATTTCCATGGTTTTGGTTGACGTGACAATTTATAGGCGGAGCTGGGTGGGTGTCTGTGGGTCCCAGGAACCCACCCAATTCCTAAAGTACATGTTTTCGTACCGCTAAAAAATCAAATTCACTTTTTTCTCAGTGGTGAAACTTAATTAGGATCCCACGACCTGAGTGGAGGTCATGGGTTCGATACCTAGGTAGAGTAATCTCTTTTTTTTTATCCTATATATTATATTTTCTTTTTAAAGATCTTATCTTACCCGTTTATTCTTATTCTATATATTATCAATTTTTTTTTAAAGATTTTATCTTATACCTAATATATCCTATATATTAGTTTAATATAGATAATATTTCCTATATTTTCTGATTTTTATATCCGATTATTCTTATCCTATATATTATTAATATATTTTCTTTTTAAACATCTTATAGTTTATTCTTATCCTATATATTATATTTTCTTTTTAAAGATCTTATCCTACCCGTTTATTCTTATTCTATATATTATCAATTTTTTTTAAAGATTTTATCCTATACCTAATATATCATATATATTAGTTTAATATAGATAATATTTTTTAAATATATATAATATCAATTTATACTTATATATATATATATTAAACTCTAACTACAAAATACAGTATTTTCTTTCTAGTTTCTACTATAATTTTAAAAAACTCTAACTACAGGTTGCAAATTGTTTTCTTGCTTTCTTGTGATTTTCAGCTTCAAACACTAAGGTATTTATTATGTTTTATGTTATTAATTATCAAAATTGAAGTTTTGCTACATGTCTTATGTTATTATTCACTCGTTACAAAGATTGAGTTTAAATTTTGTTGTTGATTGAGTTTTTTTATGATTGCCATTATAGGATGCATAGATATTTTAAACGAACTCCTAAATATAACGAAGCAAATACAAATGTCTCTAATTCAATTACTGAAGTTAACCGCGAAGAAACACAAGATGAAGTTGTTGTTATTCCAGAAGCTCATATTCCGGTGGACAATAATTCACAACCCGAAGTCGAAGATCAGTCTACAAATTGGGAACATTTGGAGGCTGATCCAGGGAAAAGAGACCCAATCTCTAGCTTTCATCCAGATATTCAAGACTCGGTAAGAAGAGCTTATCTTTTAAGGGGTCCAACTCAACCCCATAAGGAGAAATATCCTCCTATAAATTTTAACGGAAAACCACGTGCATTTGTTCAATCTGGTTTGATTTATATCCAAGTTGGTTAGAATATAGTGAACATAATAACTCTGCCCATTGTTTGCCTTCTTATTTATTCAAGAGTGAGTGTGTCACTAGCAGTCAAGAGAGTTTTGCTGGAAAGAAAGGGTTTCAAAGTTGGAATAAGAAAAGTAGACTAAAAATCCATGTTGGTAATCAACATATCTTTGCAGTGATAAAATGTGAATCCCTTATGATGCCTCAACAAAGTATTGAAGCTTCTTTAAAGAAGCAAAGTGACAAAGAGAAAGCTGATTATCTTGTGAGATTGAATACATCACTTATAGCTGCTAAATATCTTTTACTAGGTGGTTTGGCATTTCGTGGACATGATGAATCTAAAAATTCTTCATACAAAGGAAACTTTCTTGAGTTATTAGACGTTTTTGGCTTGATCAATGAAGAATTAGGAGTTGTGTTAAAAAATGCTCCGAAAAATCATAAAATGACTTCTCCTGATATTCAAAAGGAGCTTGTGAATGCTTGTGCACTCGAAACAGTTAATAAAATTGTCAAAGAAATTGGAGATGGTAATTTTTCTGTATTAGTTGATGAATCTGGAGATTGCTCTGGTAAAGAACAAATGGCGGTTGTTTTGCGTTTTGTTGATGAGAAAGGGTTTGTTATGGAAAGGTTTATTGGAATCGTTCACGTCCAAGACACTAGTGCAATGTCACTAAAAAGTGCTTTTGAAAGTTTGTTGTGTGGATATAGATTATCTATGTCTAAAATTAGAGGACAAGGATATGATGGGGCAAGCAACATGCGTGGTAGATTTGGAGGTTTGAAAATTTTGATCCAAAAGGACAATCCTAATGCTTATTATGTGAATTGTTTTGCTCACCAATTGCAATTGGCACTTATTGCAGTTGTAAGAGAACACGTTGGTGTGAAATGGTTTTTTGGAGTTGTTACACGTGTTGTTAATGTCATTAGGTCATCTAACAAACGTCAAGATTTACTTCGAGAATATCAAGCAAATCAAGTTACAAATTTGATAGAAGGGGGCTTTGTTGAAACTGGTCGCGGATTGAATCAAGAGACGTCTCTTGTAAGAGCTGGTGACACGAGGTAGGGTTCTCACTATAGGACACTTATTATTTTGATGAAATTGTTTTCTCCAGTGATTGAAGTTCTTGAAGAGTTGGAAGTTGATGGATTAAGTGATAAAAATGGAGAAGCGAAGACCTTGTTAACTGTGATGCAAACATTTGATTTTATTTTCATGTTGTATTTGATGAATGATGTATTAGGTGTGACAAATGAATTGTCTTTGACGTTGCTAAGGGCTGATCAAGATATTTTGAACGCTTTGAACCTTGTTTCAGTAAGTAAAGATCGATTACAGGACATGAGAAATAACGGTTGGGAAATATTTCTGGATAAAGTTGTGTCATCTTGTAGCAACTTGAGTGTTGACATTCCTGACATGGAGGCACAATATGTGAAAGGTATGAAATCTAGGCGTTTAGCTCATGATGTTTCTAACTTGCATCACTACAAGTTCGATTGCTTCATGGATATTTGAGATATGCAATTAAAAGAGTTGAATGAGAGGTTTAATATGGAAAACACTGAGTTGTTGAAATACGTTGCATGCTTGAGTCCTTGCTCTTCATTTGAAGCTTTCGATAGTAAATTATTATTGAGAATGGCGAGAATGTACCCAGTTGAGTTTTCTGATGTTGATGATGAAGTTTTGACAAACCAATTTGAGTGTTATATTAGGAGTGTCAGGAAAGATGCTAGATTTTCCAATTTGAAAGGACTTGCAGAACTTTCTAGGATTATTGTGAATACAAAAAAGCATAGAATCTTCAATTTGGTTTATGAGCTTTTGAAGTTGGCTTTGCTTTTACCCGTAACAACGGCGAGTGTTGAGCGAGTTTTCTCAGGAATGAATTATGTGAAGAATGAGTTGAGAAATAGAATGAGTGATCCATGGATTAATGATTGTCTGGTAACATTTGTGGGAAAAGATGTATTTACCACGATTGGTAACACAACTATCCTTCAACATTTTCAAACTATAAGTAAGAGGAAAGTAGAAGTAGAATTAACTTAGATTTATGTTTTTATTTTAGTTTTGCCTAATTACATTTTAGTTATTTATGTAACATATATTATGTCATGACACCGACAATTCAATATTTGAAATTTGAATATAAACCATTTGTAACTATAATTTTTTTTGATATATATATATATATATATATATACTTCTTCAATAATAAAATCCAGGACACCACGGTGTTCCGATCCTGACTACGCCACTGATGACAAATACTATAAAATTACAAATATTATATATACGGAAGAAGAAAAAAAACTCAATTGCTTCCATTTAGTGATTTACCTCAGTAGTGTCTATGTGGCATTGAGAACTTATCATCGTAGTGTAGTTTCCGATTTATGTAATATAAACATAGATAAGTAAAAGATGGAAAATAGCTATTGTAAATGAACTTAGAGATTTTGGATATGAATAGAAAAAATTGATGAGGGGAACAATAGGAAAAAGATCAAAAATCAATTGATCTTTTTGTATTATTGATTATTTTTTATTTATATAGATGATATTATAACTAATATATATTAGTGATTTATATTTATATTATGATATTATAACTAATGTATATTAGTGATTTATATTTATATTAATTGTTATTTACTACACTATCTTTTCAAGACCGTAACCGTTATCGTATGTAACTTATTTGTTAGTATTTATTTGCTATTATGTCTATTGCATTATACTAATTTGCTTATTTGTTATTTGGGATTTTATTGTTTAATAGCTTATTAGTCAACATACACATTATATATCATGATTGATTTCCATAATACGGCAAGCCCTTTTCCCAAATGCCATGCTTGTAAATCATATCTTGTATTTAGTGAAGACATTCCTATACAACGCACACAAACTAGTTTCGTGCGTGTGTAACGGTTTAACCAACCGCTTTTTTTTATCCGAAATTGATGTTAAAGCATATCAAAAAATTTGATGAATTCAATTATTGTAGTCTCATTCCATAATAAGCCGGTCGAAACCTTATATCTTCCGTAAGGGTTAAAGGCGGGATTTCAAAATTAATAAAATTGATCCATGTCGACTCGTAAAATGTCGTCCAAACTTAATCTTGTCAAATGTGAATCATGTTGAAAATTCTCCCTCTCCTACCAACGTTTTTAGGAGTACAATACACTACACTACGCCTTGAATGTTTTCATATTGTCAAAGTATGCAGCCAATTGATACAACTCTGATCTTGTTACTACACCTAATAATATAGTCAAACCATGATATATATTCAAACGATTTGATCATCTGATATTAAAATAATAATCAAATTATTAAATAAGCATATTGTGTCAACCGTTAAACATTCTAGAGTAATTTGTTTTGTGTGAAGATGGGAAACATAATATTCAGCTTGATCCCAAGTGATTTTTTATCCTATGTAAAGATATGCGACATAAGTACTTGGCAACCAAGGTAATGCTCTGGTTATAAATTTTTGAAATGGTTGGATATCCAACATTCAACTAAGGTCTTAAAACTATTCATCTTCATTGTATTACGTTTTGAACTGAAACATTACATACTATACAATTTCACAATGTAAGTGCCTCCTCGAATTTTTTATGCCTCCTCGAATTTTTGATTGTGACTGGTCTTAATATTGGCTATTTGTTGCAGCTATGACTGGGATATCCAAGCCATACTCTGACTACGTTGAGGGTGCCACAAATGTGTTCACCAAACTTCGCTTGTGGGCAAAGGAACACAAAGACAACCGATTTCGTCTCTGCTTCACATATAGCAATCTCGCCAGGAGTCGATTGTGGAGGCTCAATCCCCTCGACCGTATTAGCATGAGAGGATTGATGACTCCTCCCTCGGAGCAAGAAGTGATGGAGCGCTGTAGCCAAAAAGACATAGTGGTATATCTGCCCAAGCGCTCCCGTTCGCAGAGTCATCTTGGGGATTCTCCAGTAGATGATGTTTCAACAACTCAACAGCTAAACCCTGAAGGACCGGTCAACACCCAAGGGCCTCCTCCCCCGAACAATGATGGGTCGTCGAACTCCATTCATCCTTCACCAAACAATGCTGGGTCGTCGGACTCCATTCCTCCTCCCCCTCCTCCCGTCCTGCCATAAAAAAAGAATGCCAAGACAAGAGATAAGAAGGGTAAGGGTATCCTCGAACCCATCCAAGAATTATCCGAGGGAGGTGAGACGCCTGAAGACAATCAGGAGGTTGTTCTAGAGGAAAATGTCCAGGAAATCTCAAGTGAACCTGAGGACAGAGGTGGCCATTCTCCCCAGGAAAGTTTTAATCAGTATCCACATTCGCCTCTTACTGAGGCTTCTCACCCTCTCCTCCTCGAAAATAGTCCAAGATTAGCGCCTCTCCCCATCCCTCGGAGCAACCCTCCTTAGCACATTGACCCAGATACTCTTGAAGGCGGGTTTTCTGAGTTTGACTCTGCAGCATTAGGGTCTCCCTCGAGCTCCTTCGAAGTTCCTCTGGATGATGAATTCTCACTATCCCTTCGAAAATTGCTGCACACCTCAGTTAATAGGGGAAAAAAGATGCGTCATCTTGAGAAACACAAAAATCACTACAAGTTTAAATCGTTGTTGGCTGCCTCTCAGCTCGAAGAGGCCAAGAAGCAACACGCAGTGATTGAGGGCCAAGCCGATGCCTTGTACGAGCGCCTATCTGCCTCCGAAAATTATGTGATAATGCTGGAGAGGTGTTGTCAAGAAGAGAGGGACTTATATAAAAAGAAGACTGATGCTCAAGAGCTATTGATAGCTGAGTACAAAAAAAGACATCGTTTGGCTTGCGATGGATTCGCAGGGTGTACCGAGGCCCTTAGAAAGGTGACAGTAGACCGAGATCAGTTACTGAAACGGGTTGAGAACTTTCCTGGACGAGTCAAGGAAGAGAAGGAGAAAGCTGTGGATGCTTATGCGGTGACGTGCACAAGTAAGTTGTAAGCCCGGGATGCCACTACTCGAGCTGGTTTACTTACCCAAATCCATGCTGAGCATCCTGAATATAACTTGGGGAGCTTTTGGAAACTTGTCCCCTCGGAACTTCATCATCCCCATATAGTGGTAAGTGATAGCGAAGATTCAGAGGCTGAGGGGAGTATCTCCTCGAAAAAATCAGACTGAGGGAAGACGTATAAGGTGTTACTGTTTTGTGTATGGCCCAATAGGGCCTCTTTTTGTAATGTTACTGGGGCATGTTGTACTGCACTAATTTTATGAGACATGGTTCGATTTTGTAAGGTCAGTAATCAATTATTATTTTTATGCATAAGTTCAATCCACAGCACCAAATGTTATGTTCTCATCAATAATCCGAAGAGACAAATCCTTCAAACCATTATTATGACCTACCTGACAATTTGAAGAGACGATATCTTGAGTCACATTATTGTGACCCAAATGCTAATAAAGGCAAATTGGATCCGAGGCACACATAAATGTGACTCAACTATTAATAAAGTCATATAAAATTCGAGGCACATATTAGTGCGACCCAAATATTAATAAAGTTAAATAAAATTTGAGGCACACATTAGTGTGACCCAAATACTAATAGTCAGAGAAAACTCGAGGCACACATTGGTGTGACCCAAATATTAATAGTCAAAGAAAATTCGAGGCACACGTTAGTGTGACCCAAATATTAACAAGGTTAAATAAAATTCGAGGCACACATTAGTGTGACCCAAATAATAGTTCGAAGAGGCAAGAATTCGAGGCACATGTTACTGTGACCCAAAAAATAGTTCAAAGAGGCAAGAATTCGAGGCACATGTTACTGTGACCCACAAAATAGTTCGAAGAGACAAAAATTCGAGGCACATGTTACTGTGACCTAAAAAATAGTTAAGCTAAAGAAATCTTTGTATTTACGCAGCTCATCGAAACACCTCATTAAAACCTTCCTGTGCCTAACGGGGTAGGAAAGAGTGTGCCCTCGCCAAATTTTGTTTTTGGGGATACAAAGAAGAGGAAAAGAAATACAATTTTAGCTAGCTCTTTCAATCAAGATACAATTTTAAGTGCTTAATATTCCAAGGGAGACGGAGGTATCGCCCTTCCTTATCTTTTAACCGATATGTGCCTGGTTTTATCTTTTCGGTGACCTCATAGGGGCCTTCCCAATTCGGTCCCAACTTCCCCAAACTCTTGTCTTTAGTGTGCAAGAAAACTTTGCGTAAGACCTTGTCTCCCACCTTAAAATCTCTGTGCTTTACCTTAGACGCGTATCGACTCCTTATGAGAGTTTGATAATGGAGGGATGTCAACTGTGCTTGCTATCTCTTTTCTTCAACCAAGTCTAAAGCCAGTGCTCTATTCCAGTCATTCGCGTCGAAGGCATATGTTGCTACACGATGTGAGGGAAAAAGAATCTCTGGAGGGACAACAACATCCATTCCATAGACTAAGGCAAATGGGGACACAACAGTGGCCGTTCGCGGAGTCGTTCGGTATGCCCACAACACTTTCTGTAGATTGTCGGGCCATTTCCCCGCTTTTCCTTCCAAGTTCTTCTTCAAACCATCGAGAATCGTGCGATTAGTCACCTCCGCTTGCCCATTAGCCTGAGGGTGAAATGGTGCTGAAAAACATTGTCGTGTACCCCTCGATACACAGAAACTTTGGAACTCCTTGTTATCGAACTGAGGTCCGTTGTCCGTGGTGATCTGCAATGGTACACCGAAACGACAACAAATGTTAGATATGACAAACTTGATCACATCTTTGGCCTTTGTCCCTGCCAGCGGCTCAGCTTCTACCCACTTGGAAAAATAATCGACTACTATGATTATAGTCTGTCGGCCCCCAGACACCATTGGCAGGGGCCCAACTAGATCAATGCCCCATCTGTCAAACGGGACTACCTCTGAAATGCTTTCCAGTAACACCCCAGGTTTGTGAATCACATTAGCGTATCGTTGACACGTGTCACACCGTTTGACTAAATCTTTTGCGTCGGCCGCGATAGTAGGCCAATAATAGCCGGCCAGAAACACTCTCCGAATTAATGCCTTATACCCACAATGGGCAGATCCTTCACCATCGTACAATTCGGACAGGATAATTTGCGACTCGGGCCCACTCAGACACCTCAATAATGGTCGACTCAGAGATCTTTTATACAGCACTCCTCCCAACAGGATATAGCCATGAGACTTGAATCTGACTTTCCTAGCTTCGTACTTTTTGACAGGTAAAGTATCATGGGCCAAAAAATCGATGATGGCCGTCCTCCAATCATTCGTAATCACGTTATGTTCATTGTGTGCTCCTCACTAATCGAGATCGAAGGGCACTCCTGAACCAAAACCCATGGGTAACCTTCCGTCCGTGAAGCGGAGGCAAGAGAATCTGGGACAATATTTAACTCTCTTCGAACATGCTCATACTTGACTTCCTCAAATTCGGATGCCAAATATTTCAATATCTTCAAATACTGTATCAGCTTATCTTTCCTCGCCTCAGACTCTCCCGAAGCTTGATTTATCACCAACTGTGAGTCACTGATCAATTTAATCTTTCGAGCCCCACATATATGAGCCAAACGCAAGCCTGCTAGAGCAGCTTCATATTCAGCTTCATTGTTAGTAGCCTTAAAACCGAAACGAATGGCTTGGAACATAGCTACCCCTTTTGGGGAAATCAATTGGACACCTGCCCCACTTCCTGAGATGTTCGACCCCTCATCCGTCCGCATCACCCATTCCTCTTTATCAACAAAGTCGTGCACTTCCTTTTCCTCTCTATCCGAATGGAACTCGACCAGGAAATCGGCTAAAACTTGGGCTTTTATCGTCGTTCGAGGCTCAAATGTTATGTCGAAGTCTCCCAGTTCCACTGACCATTTAGTCATCCTGCCAGAGATGTCAGGCCTTTGTAATAAACTCTTCAGGGGAAAAGTCGTCCGAACAATGATAGGATGGGCCTGGAAGTAAGGTCTCATCTTTCGAGCCGCCGTTACCAACGCTAAAGCTACCGTCTCCAATGTGAGATATCGCTTCTCCGTATCCAGCAAACTCTTACTGACATAATAGATAGGCTTCAGGAGAGAGTCATCTTCGCGGAGAAGAACGGCACTGACCGCACATCGTGATACTGCTACATAGATAATTAATATCTCTCCCACCAATGGTTTAGACAAGACCTCAGGAGACGTCAAATATTATTGGATTTGACGAAAAGCGGTCGAACATTCCTCGGTCAAACAAAACTGTTTCGCATTCCGCAACACCTTGAAAAATGGAGCACATTTATCTGAAGACCTAGAAATGAATCTATTCAGAGCGGTCAATCTCCCTGTCAGAACTTGTACCTCCTTAATATTTCGGGGGGGGGGGGGTCATCGTGATCAGAGCTTTTAGCTGTTCGGGATCTGCCTCAATGCCTTTTTCCCTGATCATGTAACCGAGAAATTTGCCTGACCTCACCCCAAATATGCACTTCTCCGGATTGAGTTTTAGATTGACTCTACTTAAATTTTGAAATGTTTCTGCTAAGTCGGCGAAATGGTCTTCGTCCCGCGCACTTTTGACTAGCATATCATCGATATAGGCTTCTATATTCCGCCCAATCTTCCCCTTAAAGGTTTTATTGACTAGGCGTTGATAGGTTGCCCCCGTGTTTTTTAATCCGAACGGCATGACCCTGTAGCAATATAAACCTCGCCCGATGATAAAAGAAGTGTTTTCCTCATCGTTAGCGGCTAGTCGGATTTGGTTGTATCCTGAATAAGCGTCCATAAATGACAATAGTCGATTTCCGGAGGTCGAATCCACTAACTGATCGATGCGAGGCACGAGGAACGGATCTTTAGGACAAGCTCTGTTTAAATCCGTGAAATCAACACACATTCTCCACTTGCCATTCTTCTTTTGTACTAACACTGGATTCGACGCCCATATGGGATAATGCGACTCGCGAATATGGCCTATGCTTAGTAGCGTCTCGACCTCCAACAGAATTGCCGAGGCCTTTTCCGGGGAGACAGGTCTTCTTTTCTGGACTATGGGTCAGACATCTAGTCGTACCGCGAGTTTATGACACATGATTTCCGACGGCACTCCAGTGACATCCTGTGCACACCAAGCAAACATATCAAGTTTATCAGATAAAAAAGCAATTAACTTTTCCTTAAATTCTGGAGAGAGGTGGACTCCAATCTTCAGAACTTTACCACTCGCAAATTCGTGTGTCGCAGAATATTCTTATGGGACCTGAAACCCAGGGGCCTCCCTCGGATCATCGCATGCGATGATTTCTGGGGGAGGCCCCTTTAATTGCTATGCTCGGTCTGGAGTTTCCCCCCGAACCTCCTTAGAGGACAGGGCTATCTGGTAACCAAGAGCGACCCAGGATGGCGTTATACGGTGTCGGTGCATTAACGACAATAAAAAGTACCTCCACCTCTTTCTTGAATAGTCCACGGCCCAACTCGACCACACACTGAAATTCTCCAACCACCATTACTGTAGCGCTAGTAAAGCCCACTATAGTCCTGTCGGATCTTAAGATAACAGGTGGGTCAGAAATTCTTCGGTAGGTACTCATAAAAAATATATTCGCGAAGCTCCCCGTGTCGATGAGTATATTCTGAATTTTATCACTAGCGATGCATGCCGCAATCACTACCGCATCCTCATGAGGGCCTGCAATTTAGCGCATATCATCATCATCGAAACAAATAATGCGGGATGGCGATCGGTGCATTTATGCTGCCACTCCCGCTTCGATCTGGGTGGTCAGGTTGACCATGTGCCTTTTTCGGGAGCTGTTGGAATTTCCCGCAATAGTGTCTCCCCCAAAAATTTCCAAGGAATCGAAGAACGCACAAAGGCTATCCACTCTCCCCTTCAGAATTTCTTCTTCCACCAAATTTGCATTGTTCCTTCCCTCCTTTGGATCTAAATACTCTTGCTCAATGTCAAAGTCGTCGACCCCTTCGGAAATCACCATGGCTGTATCAGTGTTCTTCGAGACAGCTTTTACCACGACATTTTTCTGGGAGTATTTTTTGACGAACTCCAATAACATTCCATTCTCAATCAGGGCTTGCACTTATTTTTTCAAGGCTATGCAATCTTTGGTGTCGTGCCCAATATCCTCATGATATTTTCAATATTTATTGACGCTTCTGCTTTCCCTCGGAGTCTGTATGGGAAAAGGCTTCCTGAACGGTACCGTAGATTTTGCCTTGTCGAATATTGCAGCAACATTTTCTGTAAACTCCGCGAAATAATCGGGTCGAACCCACTTATTTAACATGAGTCTCGCTCCTTGATTGTAGTTTTGCTGGTTTCCATAATACTGCGGGTTCGACTTCTGCCTCGGTGGATATTGACCCGTACTTTTAGTCTGAACATTCGAACGAGGGCCCTGGTTACTCGACTCAGACCTTTGAAATTGATTCTGGTCTAACTGATCCCCCGACCCTTTCTCCAAGGCCTGGGTCTCTTCCACCAGGATCCTCTTCTCAACCTGATCTAACAACGCTCCAAAAGTTATCGCCTGGCTCTCCGCCACCGTGTCCTTCAACAACACGGGGAGCCGGCCCATACTGAAGGCTGCAAGCGCCACTGAATCCTTACAATATTCCATATCTATTTTCGTTTTAACAAAACGATTAGTGTAGTTTTTGAGGCTCTCCCCCACCTTTTGTCGACAATAGATGATTGTGTCTCCATTAGCTCTGAACTTCTTGCTCCCCACAAAGTGTTGTCTGAAGATGTTCCAGAACATATCAAAATTCTTTATCGAGCCCTGAGGTAGCCTGTTAAACCACTTAGAAGCTACTCCCTTGAAGGTATGAGAAAATGCTCTACATAGCAGCTTATCATCGTCGTCAAAAGTGATCATAAAATTCTTAAATTGCTCAATGTGATTATCCGGATCTTGTGTCCCATCGAATTTCTATAGCTTCGAAATATCAAAGTGCTTCGGAAGATTTCCCACCAAAATGTTCGGGGATAGGGGGGAGGTTCTCCAATTGTGACCCGCACGATAAACTCCAGATCTTAAGTTGTTATTATTTGGAAAGTACAAACCCTCCTCGGATGCCAAAGTGTAATGGTGCTGCCATTTCGAAGTTCGAGGGTCCATGTCCTCTTTCCTCTCAGCGTACTTCACCTGTTCATAATATCGTTCGCCACCTCGAGCATGGTGACCCTTTTCCCTCGGAGATTTCCTCTCAGAGCTTCTCCCTCTTTGGAAATCGGTGTCTCTGCGATCATACTTTTTCTTTCTGTGGTATTTTCGTGGGGACGAATCCGAGGAGCTGTATCGAGAGTAATCACTCAGGTAAGCTAAATCCACATGTCGCCTCTCTCTTCTCCTCGGCGATTGCCGCTCGCCTCTCCGGTATCGGTCGTCTCTCTTCTTGGGACGAAATTCAGTTTCGTGATCTTCCTTTTCACTAACCGGCTCCCTCCTTATCTCGGATCGAAGATTCTCCTGTACGAGGTTCTTCTCTGCTTTCAATCTTTCGATTTCTAATAGCAACTCATTTCTCTAAGCCAACAAACTTGAGTCGTCAAAGGCATTTCCGACTCGCTGGCCCCCTAGTCCCTCGTACTCCATATCTTTCCGGTAGTCATCTCCCACCAGGTTCTCCACGCAATTATTAACCAAGTCGTCCCCTTGTTCCTCCATGGTTCTTCTCGGAATAGGAATTATTTCCAGGAAGCGATTGTCGTCAGAGCGATTTTCGCTTCCCATAGACGGCGCCAATGAAGAGTTTTAAGAAAGTCCAGGGATGATTATGCGATACGAGGATTATCTTAGTGACAATTTGGTGATACAGAAATCTCTTAGTGTCAATTTTAGAGAGAGAAAGTAAAGGTTATTAGGTTAAGTAGAGAGAGAAAGTCTCATATTATTCATCTCGGGATTTGTGAAGCGTGTGTGGTCCTTTTATAGTACAATTGCGGACCCCACACGCTTTAACTCCTGTTAATTACATCTTTTAGTCCCTATATTTTACTTTCTTCCTATTCTGGCTATTTCTTTATATAACTTTTACAATTCAGTCCTCACACAGTTTTCTCTATGCGTTTTCCTCCTATCATACTTTTCCTTTGCTATTTTCTCCTGTCATGTTTCTTCTTCACACTTTTCTCCTTGTCTTTTATTCTTCCTTATCACACGAAAATATGTATCTCCTTTGAATGTTGATGGAATGCATCTAAGTCCTTAAGAAAATATTACCAATCACTTTTTATTGTCATCCCGATCTAACAACGCAGCTGTATAAGAAAAAATATATATACGTGATATGCTTTAAATTCGTTTTCATGGTATTTAAGTAATTGTATTGTAGTATATTAAGTATTAGATATAAAGTAGAAATATAATTGAGTTGTTATATTAAATACTTAGAGAGGTAAAGTCCAGCCCCTTAAATGTTGTCCTTAAGAGTATTTATAGGCTGATTTTGGATTAATGGCCCAAACGGGTCGAGTCATGGACATGGACAAAGTCCAAAGACTAAAAAACCACATTATCCATTATTTAGTCATACATTTTTCATAAAATAATAAGCGAGAAAGTATTAAATACATTTGGTCATGGAGATCTAAGTTAAAAGTTAAAAGTATAGTGTTTGCCTTAGGTCTAAATTTACCCTCGAAGAAATCTAACGCTCTCAAAGTAATCACCGTCGAATATTTCCGACCACATCTTATAGCCCCCTTGGTTCTCTCAAATGTATTTTTTGATGGCTAATGGACATATATCCGAATTGCACTTGTTCGTTTCTCAAACTCTGATTTTCCAATACTTTTTATCGTTGGTGGTGAACATATCAGAACCGCATCTAATGGCACAATATGACGATAGATATTGCGCAATGGTTATACTTTTTAACCAGTTGTATCTCACACGTGTCATTTCTTGATTAGAGCCACAAACTTGTTTCACTGTAGGTGAGCCAAGCCAATCAATTGAAGATGTTAAAATTTTTCTAGGGGTTATAGATGTGAGCAACGTTTCTACTTCTCTAGTAGGGTACTCAAAAGTTTTTTTTACACCTTCTTTATATGATCTTCTTTTCATTTTCCCATTGTAGATATTTTTAGAAAGAAACTTTGTTTCCTAGAGAGAGAGATTGTTCTTTGCTATCTGATATCCAGTTTACTGCCCTCAACTGTTCTTTTCCTCCATCACGTTTACCACATTGAGTCTTCTTTACGGTAGCATTCTACCTTTTGTATGTTCATTGCCAAAAATGCATTAACCGAAGACAGTTGGTTGAACTTTTCTAAACTAGATGAAGAGAATAAAAAGGAAAGGGCTGCGGCTAGGTTACCTGTCTCCACATGCACAGTTGTAGTAACTCAGTCAATCGACTAAGGCGGTGTTTACCCTTACAATAGACGTAATATTCTATATGAGACTTCTTCGACACCAAGTTATTCACCTCACACAACTTCTCACCAAAGATATCTCATTCTCAAGGGGTCGGTAGCCGTTGGATTTCTTCAACCTTTAAGTTCATGAGTTCGGATTCCAAAGAGAACACTCCACGCAGACTAATAAGATAATAAAAAACAAAACAAATACATATGAGAGGATGAGGCCATTATTGCAACATAAAACTTCCAACAATCCCTCCCCACAAAATATAATTAGAGAATAAAACCCTGCACCTGAACCAGTTGAGTTCCCACAAAATAAGAATAAGGGAGAAAACCTTGAATCTCAACCGGCTAAGTCCTTAAAAAATCCGAACGTGGAAGAAAACCCTCAATCTCAACTAGTTGAGTCCTCCCAACCTGACTAAGTTCTTCCTCAACTATCAAACAAAGAAAAGTACGTTAGCATTCATCATACTGAGCCTTCATAATCTTGTCCAAGGATAATGAAAGAAAATATCGAAAAATTCAATGAAGACTCTCCCGTTGAGACAGTTGGTAAAACTGGGGATACTTTGAGGCCAGCAAAAAAGAAAACTTCGAAGAACAAAAATATTAAAGGTGAAAACGGCAAAGGTAAATCCCTCAAAATAGTATTTAAAGCACTTCCACCCTCTTTGGTCGGACACATTGGGCCTAACTTTGCAAAGGCAAACGTCAAATATCTTTTGGCTATTGAACAAATTCCATATGTTTATTTCTATTAAAAAGAGAGAGTACCATGAATTGTGGTCTTAAGGAGCTAGTGGTTTATATAGATGTGATCAACTGGTGCATCTGGTTCTCTTTGGACTCTAAAATTGTATCCTATTTTAGCTTAGTAAGGTTGTGTCCAATCCAATTCTAGTCTGAATACATGGTTCACATTAATGGCATGCATCGTAATATCTAGGCTATCTAAAATCTAGATGTGAAACAACTAGTTGTTATTGCAGGGCTGTCCCGCAACGGCCAAATCCCCTTTTACTACTTCAACATGAGAAATAACTACAAGGTGGTGGATGATCTACTGAAGGTAGATAATATATGGAAAACGAAATTTATTTTCATCAGTGGCTGGTGGGAGGATGGTAAGAAAACTTCCTCATATGGAAATTCGAGCCGACTTACCAGATCTGGAAGAATACAAGTAGATCTTTTCGAAATTGTTTTTGACATTCTATTTTTCCTTTAAATATTTTATTACTTATTTCAAACTTTGTTCCTTTATTATCCATTTCAAAGCCCTATATGCACCACTTGATCGATGTGAATGTCACTTTTAGGAGGTTGAATCAGGTGGTATAAGTGAAGTGATTTAATTGCTTCTGCTAGTGCTTCACTCACGCTAACTTCGTTTGAAGTCATCTTTGGAAGACTAATCCCGAACGTGAATTTAACATGAAAGCAGTTTTCCACTTCTTCCCAGCATTTTATTATTATAAAGAGAACCAAGGATGATGTTGACAAATTATACGTTCAGATCATGAATAGATCCCCCGAGCATCGAAACAAAAACGACAAAAAAAAAGTAAGACACCTGAAAATGCAATGTTAAATCTGGAATTGATGAATTGGTGTCAAAATGGGAAAAAAAAATGGGAGCCTTCTCTTTCAAGAAAGCTTCAAGAACACGAATTATTTCTTAATCTTTAAGAAACAATCTTCTTCTTCTCTAGCTGGTTTGCTAACCAGTTTTCTGATTCTATAGCCTAGAGATTGTGGAGTATTACTGTGTGGTGATGGAACGGCAAGACATGGATGCTTTTCCACCTTTGAAAAATACACAATCCAAGCCTCAAGAAGTTGCAACAAAGACACTATATGCTGATGTAGTAAGATCGAAGGTAGGGATGCCTGAATTTAAGCCTGAAAAGGTCATCTTGAATACGGATCATAATGTGATTAAGTTCTCAAAGCATGTAAAGGAAGATCTTTGTAATATGTCAAGAACAACTCTTGTTGTTAAATTCAATGACGGTATTCCAAAGAGGCAGCCATTTCAAGAGTTTCTTGAATCCTTTAAATTCAAAGGAGTCTATACCTATGTCACAATAGATTCTAGGCAGATTCTGGTGGAGTTCTCTATTCTAGAAGATGCAGGTAGGCTGTGGGTTGGTAGATTTTGGAAGGTAGATGGAAAGCTGATGCGTGTAATTAAATGGTGCCCAAAAAGCTCAAGAAATTATGAGTCTCCAGTAGCTCTGTTGTGGGTTCGCTTTGAGAAGTTGCCAGAATTCATGTATAACAGTTCTGTTATCCATGGATTGGCTTCTTCTCTTGGTTTAGTCCATCATGTAGTGATCCCTGAGGTGAACAGAGCAAACTGGAACGCGTGTTTTGCTCTTATTGAAATTGATGTTTCTGGTGTACTTAAAAGGAAGATGACTGTGTGCTTTGGTGATGGGAAGGATTGTTCTATTAATGTTAGCTACAAGAATGTTCCAGGATATTGCAAGCTGTGTCATCATATTGGGCATGAAGAAGTTAAATGTAAAAAGAACACTACACAGGAGACTAAGAATGAAGAAACAGTAGGTATTATTGAAAGATCTGTGGAAAAGAACGAGTCTTTACAAGATATGAATAAGCCTAATGCAGAACCAAAGACTGCAAAGGTTGAATCTTTTACACATGTTTACAAAAGAAAACTAAAATCAATTGTTACAAAAAAGGATAGGCCACATGTATCTTGTCCTACTACCAGTGTGGGTAGCCCAATAAAAGAAGGATCTGTCTCTATTAACGACCCAGATATCATAAGTGCACTTCAGAATCTTGAAGAGGAGGAGAATCGTATGGAAAAAAACTTATCTCAGGCATCTCCTCGATGTACAAGGGGTGGAAGCTACAATCCATCTCCAAGGACTAGCACTAATGGTGTGGAGAATGACTTTGAGACTGTAATTTCTAGGAAAATCAGATCTGCAAACAAGAATGGTAATTCAAAATCTTTAACTGTTAACTCTCTTAAGAAGAGAGAAAATGCATCTAAAAACTATGCATCTGATAATGATTAAATGCATTAGTTGGAATGCACGAGGGGTAAATAATAATCCTACAATAGCTAGGCTTAAGTTTATAATTAAGAAAGAAAATGTTAAAGTAGTTACTATACAGGAACCAATGGCAAGAAGTGATAAGTTAGAACTTGTAGCTAGGCAAATTGGTTTTGAGAATTTTGCAGCTAACACTTCTAACAAAATATGGTTATTCTGGCCTAATGATGTTAGTATTACAATTATCGATGACCAGGATCAGTTTATACATGTTAAGATTAATCATGCTTCTTTAGATTGCTATTTCACATCTGTATATGCAAAAAATTTGAAAGTACAGAGAAGGATGTTATGGAGTCAGCTCAACAATCTTACCTGTGACATGCCTTGGATATTATCTGGAGATTTTAACACTACGAGGTGCCCTGATGATCAATTACACTGCTTGAACTTTGATGGGGCCAGTGCGGAGGACTTCAATGAGTTTATTCGTCATTGTGACTTGGAGGTACCTGCATACAGTGGATCACGTTACACATGGAGTAATAACAGCAATTGGAAGAGATTGGACTGGGTTTTGCACAATCAAAATATGCTTAACTACTTAAGCATACAGGTTTGTCACATGGTCAGAACTTGTTCTGACCATGCACCTCTTCTAATTTCTATTTCTAAAGTTGCTAACATGGCATCTAATATAAAGAAAGGCTCATTTAAATTTCTCAATGCATGGGTAAATCACCCAGACTTTATGTCTAGTGTAAGTCAAAACTGGTCTCTACATTGTAATGGTGAGGACAGTACAATATTTTGGTATAAGCTAAAAAGACTGAAAAAGTTCTTAAAAGGATGGAATTTTACAGTATTTGGATATATTTTTAATAGGGTCAAAGCTGCTATTGTTGAAGTTGAAAACTGTGAACTTGTTCACCAAGCTATTAATGATAATCTTTCAAAATCAAATCTGTCTAAGGCCAATAGCATTCTCATTCTTGCTTTGAAAGATGAGGAATGCTATTGGAAGCAGAAATGTTTTAACTCATGGTTAAGTGATTCTGATGGAAACACTAAACTCTATCACAGATATGTAAATAAAAAGAGAAAGAAAAACTTTATAGTAGGTATAAAAGACAATGAAGTTTGGCTTACTGACCAGAATGACATAGCTGTTTCTGCTGTATCACATTTCAAAAAGATCCTCTCTAATGTACCTGTTAATAGTTATAATGTTAGTGATCAAGAGTCTATACTGAATAATATACCAAAAATTGTAAAACACAGTGACAATGCTGAGATTACTAAGCTTATATCTATTGATGAAGTTAGAACCATTATATATGATATGAAAAATGATAGTTCACCAGGAACAGATGGCTTTAACACATTTTTCCTAAAGCATTGTTGGGATATAATAAAACATGATTTGTGTAAAGCTTTAAATGCTTACATTTCTGGTGAAGATATCCCAAAGGGAGTGTTTGCAACCGGGATAGTGTTGGTCCCAAAAATCGCAAACCCCATTACCTGGAATAACTACAGACCTTTGAGCATGTGTACCATTATGAATAGACTTATCTCTGCCCTCATTAATAGGCGAATTTCAGGTATTCTTCCTAGAATTGTATCTAGAGGGCAGAGTGCATTTGTTATAAACAGATTAATACATGAGAATATCTTAGTTATAAAAGAAATGTTACATAACATAAGTAGGAAGCCTTCTAAAGGCAACATTATATTGCAACTAGACATGAGAAAGGCATTTGACAGGTTGTCACACACCTTTGTCATAAAAACTCTAGAATGCTTTGGGTTTTCTGAAAGAATTGTTTCTTTGATCTATAAACTAATTTCCAATGTAATGTTGTCTGTCCTAATTAATGGGACATGTTCAGGGTATTTTCCACAGAAAACTGGCTTAAGACAAGGAGATCCTTTATCTCCTTGTCTATTTATATTGGCAGAAGAAGCCCTCTTGAGGGGGTTGGAAAATCTTTACGATTCAAATAAGTCAATGCAATTCTATATTAAGTCTGGATATATCTTACCTTCACTAGCCTTTGCAGATGATGTAGTTGTCTTCACTAACAGCTCTCCAATGTCCATCAAAAGCTTGAGTAACCTGCTCACAAAATATCAACAAGAGTCTGGTCAGACGATTAACATTGAAAAGACAAAAATAATTACCTCAAAAAGCTGTTCCAAGGAAAATGCTGCAAGGATTCATGCTACAATGGGATTCAAGACAGAACACGCTCCATTCTGTTATCTGGGGATTACTATAGCTGCAAACAACAAAGGAAAGCACTATTACCCACTCTTATCTAAGATTCTGAATAAAATAAGTGAATGGGATTTAAAGAACTTGTCCTATAGTGGTAGATTATCACTTATAAGACATGTTCTTTACCCTATGGTATTCTTTTGGATGCAAAACAGTAGAATACCAAATAATATCTTAAACAAGATTGAACTTCATTTAAATAAATTTCTCTAGAGGTCAAAGGTTAATGAGAAGGCAATCCACTGGACTGTCTGGAAAAACATTTGCAAGCCATTTGGGGAGAGTGGTTTAAACATTAAACTGCTGTCTGATATGCAGATTTCATTTGCATATAAACTATGGTATCGTTTTAGAAAAGGCAACTCCCTATGGTCTGAGCTTCTCTCTAAAACATATTGTGTTGAGAGGCATCCCCTCAATGCAAAATGTGGTGTAAACGACTCCATTGTATGGAAGAGCTTATGCTCAATTAGAGAGAAAGCAGAGCAATGTATTCAATGGAACGTGGGTTGTGGGAATGTTGACTTCTGGAGAGATTCATGGCATATGTTGCCTCCTATAATAACTGACCAAAACATGTGGTACTTACCTGCTAAGGTTAAAACATTCTGGGTAAATGGTACATGGGACTACAGTCTGTTATCATCTCTGTCTTACGAAAGACAGCAACATATTATGAGGGTCAAAATCATTCCTGATAAGGAGGATACCATACAGTGGAGTTTATCTAAAGACAAAAAATTTTGCACAAAAAACACTTGGGAAAACATTAGGAGTAAAACTAATAGTCTGTTCTTTTTTAATAGACTTTGGCATAGTTATATACCTACTAAATTTTCTTTCCTAAGTTGGAGAATTCTCAAAAACTTTCTACCTATTGATAGCATTCTTTTAAAAAAACACTTTATTATAGTTTCAAAATGCCAGTTTTGCTGCAATTGTGAAGACTTAACTCATCTCTTCATCAATTGCAGCAATGCCTGGCACTTATGGAACTACTATGGTTTTCTGTTTAAAGTCCCAGTAAGAAGGCACATGAGTATCAGGCATATGTTCTTGGTGTGGTTTAAATTGACAAACATTAAGTTTCATGTTACCCATATTGTCCCACAACTGATAGTGTGGACAATATGGCGTAACAGAAACAATAGTAAGTTTGACAAGGCTACTGATTGTTTCAGTAGTGCTGTGACTAGAATTAACAGACTCATATTGTGTATCGATTTGAAACTTAGAACTAAACATTGGTTTAATGTTGAAGATGTAGGACTAAAGCTAGGGGCACTGTCTATCAGTAAAATAAAGGTGGCTTACCGAATTTGGAGAGCTCCATTACAGGGCAGATTGAAAATCAACGCTGATGGTGCTGTGGACTTTACTGGAGAAGCTTCTGGAGGTCTCATTGTTCGGGATTACAGAGGAAGCTGTATTGAAGGCGCTGGATTTGTTTTTGGCAAACTGAGGCCGTTTCAAGCAGAGCGACGTGCTCTAATTGAAGCACTACTGCTATGTCACAAGAAGGGTTGGAGACATGTCGACGTAGAGATCGACTGTCTGTCCCTGGTTGTAAACATCTCATCAGGCCAGTCTCATTGTAAAGGGGTTGAGTTGTGTAGAGAGCTGCTCCTCCCAACCATGAAGCTGACCCATGTTTCCAGATCGGAAAACATGACAGCGGATTGGATCTCGAAGCATTCATTAGTGGTGAGAAAGAATTGGGGGTTTACTCACGAAATCCCTAACTCTCTTCTAGCTATATTGGTTCTCGAAGGCTTGGGTATAGGATACATAGATCCTGGTTAGGGTTTATGTTGATTATACTGTGTTATTTGGATTTGAAAGAGAAAGAGAGAAGGCTGCTAGGTTTCAGATGGAATTAGGGTTCCAAATTAGGTTTCGACTGATACAATGGGTCATTAGGGTTTATTTGATCCGATTGTTCTAAAGCCTATTTCGATTGGGCCTTTATTCTGTTTATGTGCTCCTCTTTGTGGGGGTCTATTGTAGACTTTTTTGGTTTATTAATTCATAATTACCTTAAAAAAAATCTGGAATTGATGATCAACCAGACGAAATTGATAAGGCCTCATTAGTTGATTTTGCTTCCATTATCAAAGGATATGATTTGCCTATAAAGCTTCATGTTTCCAACAAGGAAAAGACACACAAATGAAGCAAACATGAAAGTAACAAAAAAAGCAAAAATAGAAAGAAGACTTTCACTCGTTCGTAAATTATATTGTGTTCGGAGATCATTCCTCCTACAATTCCTGCAGTTGATCCTCATCCAGTTTATCTATCCGACCCTAACTCTCCATTTCTCTATACATTTGAAGGACACTCTAATGGATATGACAACCCAATGGAGGATATTGAAGGGTTTGACTTTGAGAAATTCAAAAAGTACTTTCCAGAATCAACAAGCAATGCCACCAACATCGTGTTTGATGGTGTAATTTTTAAGATCTCAAAGGAAAACAATGTAATAGGATATTCAATGTTGAGTTATTTGAAGCCCATCGTTGAGCTGGAAAGAGAAGCGATGGCTCATATAGAAACCATTGTTTTTCTTCAACAGGAGAACCAAAATCAGAAGGCCTCCCTTGAAGAGGAAAAAGCAAGGGTTTATCATGCATCTGAAGCGGTCAAATGGATCAAGGAGAAATTGGAAAGGAAAAGGTATATTATGAGAATCAGTAATTATCTATCTCTGGGATAAATCACTTCCCCGAAGAATCAGCAAATTGCTTATAAAAGAACCATCGAACATTTGTTGGGTGAGAAACATATTAAAGAGACTCTTGTAAAAAAGTATGAAGATGTGTTGGATTCTCTCAAGGATATATCTAAACAGGAGGACGATGATTTTATAGATGCATATATTGACGCAGTTATAGATTCCTTACACAAGCGAAATACTTCAATCAAATCAGACATGATGTTGGAATTTGTTGCCCCAGGACATGCCCATAGCTGATCAGCTTGGTATCTTTGAGGATTCACCCAAAAATGGTTCTGATGATAGCGAAGAAGAAGATTCTGGAATTGGGATCTCAGAAGAAGATGAGGAATAACAAACCAATGGGAACGAGCCCAAAGGTTAATATATTCAAATTTTATTGTACTCTGCAAGTCTCTGTTGTATACAAGGCATTTTGTGATATTGGATTTGAAGTTTTTGTGTAAGTCTTTGGTAATGTCAAAGCATTTTGTTCTTGTTTAATTTGGATCTTATCAAGTCCTTGGGTTTACCGAGGCATTTTGTAGTAGCTATTATCTCAATGACTTTATTTTATTTTATTCTCTTTTTATTTCCATTTTTGGTCCACTTTATTCGAAAGTAATCAAACTTTAAACATAAACCATTCATATGTATTCAATTCGAAGGAATTCATAGTTAATATCCAAGTCATTCTAGGTTAATCCATTTGAAGGAACATAAATTTAATACACAAGCCATTCGAAGGTAATGCATTTGGAGGTAAACAAGATTAATACACAATCCATTCGAAGGTAATCCATAAGACATTCGAAGGAAATCCATTCTAAGGATATATTTTTTAATACACAAGTCATTCAAAGGTAATAGATTTGAAGTCAAACAAATTTAATACACAAATCATTCGAAGGTAGGCAAACAAAATTAATATACAAAATTAAAAAGAAAATATGGTATATTGATAATGATTTGGATACCTCATTAAAAACTCCCCAAGACACCATGGTATGAATAGTATACCACCAAATATTTACATTGATAAAAAATCAAGTAAATATTTACAATACATATTTACTCGAGATACAACCTTAAGTGTTCAATGTTCCATGGGTGTCTCAAAGGACTGCATTTTCTTTCAGTTAATTTATATTTTCCCTCCTTAATATTTTCACACATTGTATGGTTCTTCCTAATTTTCTGCTAGCTTTCCAATTTTTTTGTATTTTGTGTGTAAAAGTACATTTCTTAAAACCTTATCCCCCACTTGGAATTATCTTTTTTATATTTTAGACGCATACTTACTTCTCATTAAATTTTGAGAATGCATCATTCTTAAATGAGATTTGATTTTCTTTTATTCAATCAAGTCTAGCTGAGCTCTTACTGCAGTCTCATTATCCTCTTCGGAATAATTTTGGATTCTAATAGAAGGAAGAGTAGATTCTATCGGTGTTATTGCATCCATCCTAGAAACCAAGGCAAATGGAGACTCTTTTGTAGTGGTATGTAGAGTAGTTTGATAGGCCCAAAATAATTCTTGTAAATATCTGGCCATTTACCTCTTACCCCTTATAAATTCTTCTTGGGACCCATTAAACATTTTTGTTTACATCCTCTAGTTGTCTGTTATCTTGGGGATGAAAAGGTGAAGAAAAACAATGACAAATTCCCCTTGATGTACTAGAAAATTTACATGTCCCTGTCGTCAAGCTGATGACCATTATCTGTTGTAATACTTCTAGAAATTTTAAACCTATAACACGTGTTAGAAAGAATAAACTTGATTACTGTTATGAAAGTAGTCCTATAAAGAGGTGGAACTTCTACCTACACGGAGATATAATGAACTGCCAGTATAATGGTCAACCACCCTCCAGAAACCATTGGTAGGGGTCCAACCAAATCAAGTACCCATCTATCAAAGGGTACCACTTAAAATATTCATTCCATTGGAACTGCTGGTAAAACTATCACATTTCCAAATCTTTGGCATGTATAACATCTTTTAACTAACTTTTAGCATCCGTCATGATGGACAACCAATAATATTCTGGTAACAAGACCCTTTTAATCAAAGCTTTGTAGCCACAATGGGAATAACCTTCCCCATCATGTAACTTCTAGAATTACTTGGGCCTCATCGTATCTGAGGTAACAAAATAGAGGCTTACTAACATATTTATTGTAAAGGATCACTCTCAAAACTAAAAACCTATATGCTTTAAACTTCAACTTATTAGCTAGGATTTTATCTTCATGAGAGCTTCATTGAATAATAAAATTTTGGATATCATGCCTCCAGTCTTGGATTGTTATTGTATATACTTGAAAAATATCCTCAGTTACAACTCCATTTTGAGGATTATTGTTATGGAAGGAAATTCTTATACAAAAATCCAGAGATATGCCTCGATATATGCCACAATGGCTAAAGAGTCGACGATTGAATTTTCATCTCTTGGCACATGCTCATACTTCACGCATTTAAAATAGACAACAATTTCTCTTAATACTTGCAAATATATTATTAATCTTTTTTTATTGTTTCATACTATCCCTGAACTTGATGTATGAGAAGTTGTTAATCACTTACCAATCAGATTCTTTTGGCACCGGGTATTAAAGCGAAGTACAAACCAGCTATTGCTGCTTTGTACTTAGCTCTAATTTTTTGAAGTCCTGAAACCAAAACGCATGGCTTGGTACATTGACTCTCCAAATGCAGAGAGTAAAAAAATTCCTGCCCCACAACCCATCATACTAGATCGTCCATCTGTTCGGAGTACCCATTCCTTCCCTTGCTTATTGATAGAAGATTCTACATTAAATTGTCCCGAATGGAACTCAACCAAGAAGTCTGTAACAACTTGTGTCTTGATTGCTGTTCGAGGTGCAAAATAAATATCATAATCTCCCGATTCTACAGACCACTTGTTCATTCGACCCTCTCTCATTTTTTTGGTTACTATTACCAAAGCTAAAGTTAACTTTTCCAAATTCATATATCTTTTCTCATCATCCAACAAAATATTACTAACATAATCAACTGAGCGAGGGTAATTGATCACTTCCTGGATTAATACTGCACTTACAGCATGATCGAATATTGCCAAGTATACATGGAGTATTTCTCTGATGATCAGTTTAAAAAGAGTTTTAAGAAAAGATAAATACTTCTTGATTTTGAGAAATGCTTTATCATAGTTTGGTGACCAATTGAATTCTTTTGCATTTCTCAACACTTATAAGCATTGTACACATTTATATGATGACCTCAAAATGATCTTATTCAAAGCTGCCTGAAGAGTTTTGAGAATGTCCGGGGGTGATTTTGCGATACAAGTATATCTTAGTGTCAATATTATTTAAACCACTTTGTTTAGGATCCTTTTTTAGAGAGAGAAAGTGAGAGCTTAGCTTAAGTAGAGAGAGAAAGTAATATATTATTCATCTTGGGATATGTGAAGCGTGTGTGGTCCTTTTATAGTACAATTGGGGGTCCCACACGCTTTAATTCCCGATTATTACACTTTTGGTCCCTATATCTTTTCTTCTTCTCATTTTAACTATTTCTTAAATAGTCTATACACTTTTCCCCTAACATAATTTCCTATTTACATTTTTCTCCTCCCATACTTATTCTTTACAATTTTCTCTTGTCAGACTTCTTTTTTACAATTTTCTCCATGTGTTTTATTCTTCCTTATCAGTAGCCCCCCAGTCCTAGTAAAAATAGTTTTACTGGGTCTGTAAAGAAGTCTCTATTGCCTCCTTGAAAGTCTCTTCTTTGAAGAACTTTTCCTCAACCGCAAAATTTCATCCTCGAAAATGCTTTAGACCAATACTTCAAATGCTACACACTCCTTCGAAAAAGCATATCTTCGAAAAAACATCCCTTGGACTATAAACTTCTTTTACCTCATATTAACCAGTGTAGCCCCCCAATAATTGCAATGTCTTAGTAAGAACAAGCCTAGTACGTGAAAACTTGGCCCATCGGAATTTGTTCTGTGAGTATATCGCAGCCACTATAATTCGACGATGAGACATTGCAATGATTGGCTGAAAAGGGCATGACATCAACAGTCATGCTTTTGTGTCAGAGTATCTTTAGAGAGATCATGGCTCTACAACTTCTCCCACGCCTCTGTCAGCAATCTTTGACCTAGGGTACCCATAATGCCCCTAGGCAAACAATAGGAAATGTCCCCAAGCCTTTTTTTCCCTAGAAGCCCATTTGGCTTCTATAAATACTCACCTCCTTCATTAATAACTCAAACTTTCCACCCAAAATTTCTAGAGAGAGAAAGCTGGCTTACAAACCTTGTCGGATTCCAGAGTGGCTCATTATTAGCAAAAAATTCGAAGAACGAGTCGCTGTTGGTGAATACACAGAGCCTCAGCCTCCACCTGCTGTGACTACCTTCTACGGTTTGTGGCCCCCTCCTGCAAATTCGACGGCCATCATCTGCAACCAGACCACCCCCGAAGAAATGGGGAAAGAGAAGCACCACAAAAAATCTTTCAAAAAAAAGAAAGAGACACCACAAAGACAAACATTCGTAGGAGCGCAAGCATTTAAAAGACGTACCACCAACCACCCCTGAGGCTCTTCGAATTGTGGCAGTTGACCCTCCTCTTCCAAGGACCGGAGATCCTGTGTCAAGCCTTCCAGCTACTCCATCCATAACAGGAAATGAGACTCCCCGGTTTTCTCCAGGACAGACCTAGCTGCTAAAGGAAAACCTATCGCCTCGGATAATCCTGAGTCGTCTATTCAAGGCACTCACGTTGCAGATAGGAATAATGTCGTTAAAATTCCTGCTGAGTCGTCTGGTGAACATCCGACCGCCCCGAATAATCCTGATCCAAACACTCAAGCCATTTAGACCACAAGTCCAGACAAACACATTGAAGTCCCAACAGAGTCCTCTAGCCAAACGCATACTCCTTTTCCAACGATATCCGAAGAGCAAGCGAAACGTATTGCCCCTAAATCAAAAGGTGATGTAACACTTCCCTAAGAACTCGATGCCATCATGGGAAACAATATTCGAAGGATTGAGAATAAGCATGTTGTTGCTCTTTACAATATATCGTACAAGTATTTCTCTCCCTCAGAAGAAATGTTACTTCGTACTCGTTGGTGCATTCCTTCGTATATCGACATCATATTCCCTTTCGAATGAGAGACTCCACTATCCGTTAGGGATCATGAGCTTGTTGTTTACACTGAAATCATGAATTGGGGACTAAGATTTCCTTTAGACCCCTTCTTCATCGAGTATTTTGCTAAGATTGATCTTTGCCCTTCTCAAGATGGACCCAACATGTGGTTCACATTAATAGCATGCATCATGGCCTCGAGAATTTCAGGCGAAGAGTTTTCCTTGGAGCAGTTCATCGGATTATCCGGGTTGGCTAGGAACCCATTCTTCCCATTCTACTCATTGACTTTTAACCGAAGGCAGAAAGTGCTAAAAGATTTGTTAGAGGCTAACAAGAAATGGAGACAACAATTTATCTTCTTCTCAAGACACTGGGAGACAGGCTCTAAAGCGACCATTTCGAGCCCCCAAAAATTATCTCTTCTGTGGACCAGTAAATGTAAGTCTTCGAACAACTTTACTTATGATAGTCCTTCGAATAGTGAGAATCTAACTTAACATTTTTGTAGCTATGACTGGCATTTCCAATCCATATGCTGATCATGTGGAAAGTGCCACTACTATTTTTACCAAGCTTAGTGAATGGGCCAAAGAGAAATGGGAGAACTGATTTCGCTTGTGCTTCAGGGACAACAATATGGCTCTGAGCACATTATGGAGGTTAAATCCCCTTGATCGACTGTCTTTGAAAGAGTTGATGACCCCTCCTTCCCAAGATGAGGTGTTTGAGCGAGTAACAAAGAAGGATATAATGATATATCTTCCGAAGCGTGCTCGTGCACAGAGTCATCGAGATGGATCCGATGAGGAACTTCCTGCTTAGGAACAACAACCACTGCTAGAAGTGGCAATCGTCCCGGTTTCAGCCTCCTAGGACAACGGAGTGACTCCCAATCCTGACCCTTCCCCAAAAAAGGCCATTCACCCTCGGAAGAAGAAAAGCTTGAAAGCCAAAGGGAAAGAAAAGGCTGCCTTAGAGCCTATCCAAGAGCTGTCCGAGGACAGCAGATTTCAAAATGATGCCCCCGAACCGGCCGAGGAGATTGGAGATCAAAGGGCACTGGGTGAGTCTGAACATGAAATGGGAGATAACTCTCCCAAACAGAACTCCAACTTAACACCGAGCACTCCTCGTACCCAAGCTTCACATCCAGATCCCCCGGAGGAGCCCCCAATACTTGCTCCACTGCCCATGCCTCGAAGTAAATCTCTCCAACATGTTGATCTTGAAATTCTCGAGGGGGAGTCATCAGATTTTGACGTTGTTGGCCTTGGCTCTCCCAGCAGCTCCTTCGAAATTCCCCATGATGACGAATTCTCAATAAGTATCCGTAGCCTGCTGCACACCTCTGTTATTAGGGGAAAGAAGATGGCACACTTGGAGAACAGAAAAAATCACTACAAGTTCAAGGCTTTCTTGTTAGCTGCACAACTTGAAGAAGCCAAAAAGCAACATGCGATTGTGGAAAGCCAAGCAGATGCACTATATGAGAAATTATCTACCTCAGAGAACTATGTCATCATGTTGGAGAGGTGCTGCCAGGAGGAGAGGGACCTCTATCAGAAAAAGACCGAGGGCCAAGAGAAACTCATTATGGAGTATCAAAAGGCCGAAGAAATATCGCGCAAGGGTTTCAATAACTATTGCAATGACTATGAAACAGTCTAAAAAATAGGGAGCACTTGGTAAAGCGCATCGAAGATTTTCCTCAACAGGTAGAGGAAGATAAACAAAAGGTTGTGAATGCTTATGTGGCCAAGTGTACAAGCAACCTTGCTGATCGAGATGCAACAGTTCGAGCAGGTCTGATAACTCAACTTCATGCAGAGCACCCCGAATATGACCTTGGCAATTTTTAGAAACTCGTGTCCCCGGATCTCCGTCCTCCTCATATCGTTGTCAGTGAGAGTGAATCATCAGATTCCGAGAAAAGTGATTCCTCGGTAAAATCTCAACAATAGGTAATCATGGTGGCATAGTTTTTTTTTGTGTATAAGACCTTATAAGGTGATTTTTGTTTTCCCTCGAATTTGATGCGAGGAGATGTATTCCTCGGAATTTTGTGTATGTCCCAACCTATAACATGTAACCCTGCAATTTTCTAGTGTGGAAATTTATATCGTTGTATCAACCCTCGATAAACATTGGATCTTAAATTTCCGTTGCTCGAAAAATGCAATCCTTCCTCGGATGGTAGAGTATACTGATGCTGCCACTCCGAATTTCGCGGACCCATGTCTTCTTTTCTAACAGGAAACTTCGCTTGGCCATAAGTCTGCTCATCAACCTGAGCACGGTAACTCTTCTCCCTCAGAGACTTCCTCTCCGAACTTCTTCCCCTTCGGTAATCAGCGTGTCCTCGACCGAGTTTTTTCTTTCTGTGATTTTTCCTAGTAGATGACTCCGACGAACTATATCGAGAATAATCGCTCAAGTCAGACGAATCCAAATGTCGCTTTTCTCTCCTCCTCGACGATCGCCGTTCGTATCCCCTATATCTATCATCCTTGTTTTTAGGACGAAAATCAGGTTCGCGCTCCTCTTTTCCAATAGCTGGCTCCCTCCTTATCTCGGAACGAAGATTTGCCTGTATAGTTTCCTTTTCTGCCTTCAATCTTTCGATCTCTAGCAACAGTTCATTCCTTCGAGCCAACAGGTCTGAGTCATCTAAAACGTCACCGACTCGCTGGCCCCCATGCGCCTCGTACTCCATGTCATTCCGATATTCATCGCCCACTAGGTTCTCCTCGCAATTGTTGAAAAAATCGTCCCCTTGTTCTTCCATAGTTTTCCTCGGAATAGGTTCTATTTCCAAGAAGCGATTGTCGTCAGAACGATCTTCGCTTCCCAAAGACGGCGCCACTGAAGAGTTTTGAGAATGTCCGGGGGTGATTTTGCGATACGAGTATATCTTAGTGCCAATATTATCTGAACCACTTTGTTTAGGAGCTTTTTTAGAGAGAGAAAGTGAGAGCTTAGCTTAAGTAGAGAGAGAAAGTAATATTCTATTCATCTTGGGATATGTGAAGCGTGTGTGGTCCTTTTATAGTACAATTGCGGGTCCCACACGCTTTAATTCCCGATTATTACACTTTTGGTCCCTATATCTTTTCTTCTTCTCATTTTAACTATTTCTTAAATAGTCTATACATTTTTCCCCTAACATAATTTTCTCTTTACATTTTTCTCCTACCATACTTCTTCTTTACAATTTTCTCCTGTCAGACTTCTTCTTTACAATTTTCTCCATGGCTTTTATTCTTCCTTATCACTGCCAGCCTTCTAATTTACACTTGAACTTATTATGAAGACTGAGGAAGGTCAATGGAGAACAAAACATCTAATTATCTTGAGTGAGATTTACTTCCTTTCTCATTAATGACATACCCTAAAACAATTCAAGATTATACTCTAAAAGTCCAATTATATGGATTTAGGTTTAAATTGATGGCTTCGAGGTTAGACAAAGTTTCTTTGAGATCAAGCAAATGATTATCCTCCCTTGGATTTTTTACCATGATGTCATCAATATAGACCTTAATTTATTTCAATCTTACTCACGAACGCTTTATTAACTAAGCGTTGGTAAGTAGCCCCAACATTCTTTAAACCGAAATACATTATTTTATAACAATACAACCTTTTGTGAGTAATAAATATGGTATAATCCCGATCATGCAGACATATTTGTATCTGATTGCACCCATCAAATACATCCACGAAAGATAAGAGTTTATTTCCAGAAGTGGAGTCTACCAACTAATCTATCTGAGGGACAGGAAAATGATCTTTGGGACATGCCTTGTTAAAAATCTGTAAAATCAATACACATTCCACATTTTCCATTTTTATTTTTTAAAAGCACATGATTTGCTGTCCACAATGGGTACTGAGATTCCTGAATATTGGTCCACCTTTGTTAACCTATCTACCTCTTTAACAATAACTTCATATTTTTGTTCACATAAAGACATTCTTCCTTCTATCATCGAGCCTGCATCGAATTACATGAATAACTTATGGCAAATGATGCTAGCTGGTGCGCATTTTATATCTTCATTACACCAAGAAAACACATGCAAATTATTGAATAAAAAAGACATCAATTTTACTTTCAATTCATGTGATAATTTGGTTCAAATTCTGATATTTTTCCCATCAGCCAGATCGTGTACTTCTACCTCTTCAATAAATGACTGCACTAGGAGTCTCTCTTCGACATGGATCTTATTTGGATTCCAAGAGGGCTCTAGTAATTTTTATTCCTTTTAAGTTGTCACATTTTCCAAAGACTTTGGAGCAAGAGAAGTGACATAACATTATCTGGTCATCTTCTAACTGCTTCGAACCAACCCTTTGGCCTCCACCAGTATAACTCAAGCACTGGTGAACTTTCGATGCAACAACCTGCATTCTTGATAGCACACCAATTATGACATTATAAGGGGCCGAACAATCCACCACTACAAACAAAACCCTTACCATTTTCTTAAATGGACCTTTCTCAAGAATTTCTTCTCCTTCGAACTCCTCAATAATATCAGCAAAGTTGCCTGTAAACCTCTCTATAGTTATGTTTGATCAGAGAATAATAGATGGATTGTTCATTAACTTATAGGTGGAAAACAATAAGATGTTAGATGAACTACCAATGTCCATCATGATTCGTCAGATTCTTGTTCCCTCAACAGATACCCTATTACGACAGCATCCTCATGTAGCCCAACAACATTCCTTAATTCGTCTTCATCAAAAACTATGAAGGTATCACGATTCTTATACAAATAAGAAGATATTTTCCCTTCTAATTGTGTGGTAAAGCTAACCACGTGCCTTTTATTGAAACAACTTGAAGGAGTTATCATTGTATCTCCTCCAAAACTAGTTAATAACTCAAATAATTAACACAACTTAGAGACCCTCCCACCATTTTCAGATACCATATTAACTCGGCCCCGATCCGGGTCAGGATCCAATTATTAGGTATCCACATCGAATTGCTCAATTATCACCACTGGATGGATGACGGCCTTTGGAATTGCCCAAAATTATTCGACCTATCATAAATGGTCACAACATTTTCGATCAGTTATGCAGAAGAACTAGGCTAAACCCACTGAGTGGACTAGTTAAATCTAGGTCGACGAGAACCATGTCCAGAGTCCTTCTGATGATACTAATCGGAGCTTGTGATTGGATACTTGCTTGTGGAAGAGGGGTTCAAGAGGCAGTTCTATATTGATATGAGTGCCTTAATATTTTAGTTTCCTCCACCATGATATGCTTTCCAACTTGATTGAACAAACCACTCTAAGTCATTATTTTCTTTCGGGATACTGCATCAGCCAACTCAGCAGCTAACAGGTTTTACCTGAGTACAGCTATAACGACATGTTCAAAGGAATATGCCAATATATCTTTTGTGTTGACAAAACGTTGGGTATAATCCTTTAAAGATTCATTATAGTGATACTAACAATGAATTATAGTATCATCGTTCCCTTAAAGCTCTTTTCTTCCTACGAATTATCTTTGGGAGGCCATCCAAAATATGTCAAAGTTCTTGATCAACCCCTACTATAATCTATTATACCACTTCAAGAAGCTATCCTTGAAAGTTTGAGAAAAAGCTCTCCACAATAGCTCTCATCATCATCAAAGCTCAGCATAAAATTCTTGAATTTCTCCAATATATTGTACCACTTCAGATGATTATCAGGATCTTTGATCTCATCATATTTTTCTATTTTTTAGAGATCACAACGTTAGTTAGATGTCTGGACATGATTTTTGAAAACAAAAGTGATTGCCTCCAATTGTGTCCATGAATGAACATGTAATCCTCATTAGAAGTGGTAAAATCCTAGGCTCGGATTGAACAACGAATTGATCACTCAACAAACGATCGATGTTATGGTCAGACCCTTTTACCTTTCCGTGATACTCTTTTTTCTTCCCTTACCCTTTGGAATCATTTTTCTGCCCAAATAATCTTGCTTACTAGTCTTATGGTTTTATTCTAATGTTTTTTAGACTGGATATTTCCTTTCTTTTTCTTACGATCACTGCTCGAAGATGAGATTTCTGATTCTATTGCAAAGCCCTCACTAGACTCCAAAACGCTAAAATAATGTTTACCTTGATGCTCTTTTTTAGAATCTAGGTGAGCTTTAAGCGACTTCAGATCATGTTGAGGATTATCTTATGGCTCATCAAATTTTGGATACTCCAATGAAATCTTATCCTCTAGATTCTTCTCAGTTTATTTTTGAGCTCTCAAAGCCTCAATTTCTATGCACAACTAATCTCACTCCTCTTGCATGAGAAGCATTTTTCGGTCTTATTATTTACATGAGAAGTTCGTACATGCTCCTCTTTGATTCAAACCTTTTCATTTTCAAGGTGAGGGTCTGTTTGGATTTCATGATCTATGTTCTAAATATATTTAAAGGAAACTTTTGTACGTCATGTTTTGGATTTCACTGTCCAAGCACCCCTCTCCCACTGTGGTCGCCAATCTAATATGGTTTAAATTGGTTAGGAGGGTATCTAAGTGACTTTGTGGTAGTGTATTAAGTGTTAAATACTTAGAAAGATAAAGTCCAACCCTCTTAAATGTTCTCCCTCAGAGAATTTATAGGCTGTTTTTGGAAACGGGTTGGGTGATGGAGAGGGACCAACTCCAAAGACCGAAAAAGCTAACCATTATTTATTCATACATTTTTCATAAAATAATATGTGCGAAAGTATTAAATATATTTGGTCATGGATAGCTAAGTCAAAAGGTAAAAGTGTAGTGTCTGCCATAGGTATAAATTGACCCTCAAAGAAATCTGGACCCTCTCATCGCAACCACCCCTGAATATTTCTAACCCCATCAATGCTCATGTTTAAAAACATAGCTTATCTATAGTCAATCTGAAAAACAAATGATGGGTGGTGAAAGTGTCCTTCCGTCATGACATCCTTAACCCACTACATTACCAAAATTTAATCTTCACGATGAGTACTACAAGCGGGATAGCAAGTCCGCCCATGTTGAAAAGTCGTTCCCTTACCGGTAGACTTGTCATGTTGGCCACATCTTCCAACATGATTTTCATTTCTCCAATTGAGAAATGGCTGTTGTTGGTCTATCGATGATATTTTTTTACAAACACGCTTTCTAGTGGACTATCCGGGTGTCAATAACACAATGCCTCCAACATTTGTTCGGAAAACAATGTTGTTGACTACTTCTTTGACAACTAATTGGAAGCTCAAGTCACAACTCAATAGTAAACTATGCGCATTGTCAAACCAAACATGTTTACCTCTAGGTCTCTCTTACAAACAACATGTAATATAAGATAATTTACTACGTATTCATTAAAGAACCCGTTCGGACATTTATAGGTACTTACTCTCCCGCGATAGACGTGGTATATTGTGTGATTCAAATATTTTTTATATGGTTTCACAATATGAGGAAATTTTTCTATAAACTGTTGTACTTCCTCTTTGTTTTGTGTTTGGTTGAGCCTCAACCTTTGGCGATTCCTCTTCCGAAGTTTAAGGCTCTGACTTTGGCATTAGATGTGACACAAAATCCAAAATTAGACATAAATTTGAAAGTCGAATTCATAAATTTGATCAATGAAATAGATGAAAGTAAATACATATGTAACTTGATGATGATGTAATGAACGAATTCTTACTTTTATATGATAATAAAAAACTAAAATCAAAATTTGATTTAAATTTGTTTACAAATGTTACTTTTTTATGATCTAAGTTTTGAAAAAATAAAATAAATATAGATGTTTAAAAAATTATATTTTTTTTACTATTCTCTTCGGTTATAAAACCTTTTGTAAAAAATGATATTTGTAATACAAGTATTACAATTGTTATCAAAATTAGGTTTTGAATAATAATTAGTCTTGTGAATATCAACTTTTGTGATAGATAGTCCCGTGACTAAATAATCGTCTCAGTTAGTCTATGAACTATCTACTTTCGTGACTGTTAGTGTTTTGATTATCCATTTTCGGAATATACAACTTTTGACTAAAAATCGTTGATTTTAGTTTTTTCACTATCGAGTTCAAATAAAATTAATTTCTGCCGATGTTTATTTAAGATTTTTTATTAAAAATGAATAGTCAAAACTAACTCTATAAAAAATTAATAATTAATACGCATTAAAATCAATTCTGTCCAACATAGATAAACAACCGTTAGTCAATTTTTCTATCAATAAACTATCTATGATAAAACCCAAAACTTGTATACATACGGCAGCTGATTTAATCCGTTGGGATGGATGTTCTTCTTTATTATGTTGCACGAAGTATTCTTAATTACTTCTTCAGTTCTTCTTCTGATTCTGTTCTTTAATGAATTTGTGACTTCGGCACCATTTACTATCAAAACCATAATTAAATTAATTTTGTATTGATTTTGTACCACCAAGGATTTATATTAAGACCTGGCAAGTGCAATAACGCGTAAGGATGTCGTGTCGTCAGTTTACATTTAAGAGAATCATCAAACGTATGCACAATTTTATATATTAATTAATAATTGGTCAACTGGTATCACTGTCCCTGACCGTCACCCAAGTTTAATCTGAACTTTATTTTTGCTTAAATTGTGTTTTCAGCCTTTCAGGCGATTATGTTTCTATTTTTTTACAATACAAGGCTAAAATAAATTCAGAATAATTCCAAAAAAAGACATGTTAAGGAAAAAAAAAGTACAATGAATAACTAAGTATTTGTTTAGTTAGTATTTTTTTAAGTAATTAAATTATTAAATAAACAAAAGTCAGGTCTAATAGAACGGCTTACAAATGGAGCCTAAAATGAAAATTTGAAAAATAGAGAATCATACACGGTGCCAATTAATTGGATCAAATTCAAACTCCTTCAAATTTTGAGACCAACTGAAGTAGTAGACGACATGAAGCAATTAATCAGCTTCAATGGATAAATCCATGGTAGAAATAGTAGAAGAGCAAATTCTACCTTGGGCTTCAAGTGACAGTTCCAGTTGAACTATTAAAACGACAATGAAAATAGCAGAAAATTCTATAGATTGATGCAAGAGACCGAACAATCTTAATCACCAGCTTATCAAAGAGATTTATAAGAGAATCGAGGAAGAATAAGAATATTCCACTTCATGATTAACATTTGAAGCTGATTGAGGAAGAATTTTATCATCTAAGTAAAGAGAAGCAGAGCAGACTGCAAATTGAAGACGGAGACGCGATAGCCAGAGATGCATGATAAATGTTCGACAAAATGCAGAATGAATCTCTCTTGAATGCTAAACTGAGTTGAAGGAAAGAAGGGTCAACATGAAGCATCTTGCTAAACTAGCTTCAATGAGATAATGTTAAACTGGCTTGAAGGAGAGAAGGATCACGTAAAGCTAAATTAATATGAACTCATCAGGGTTAGAGGGCAGAAACTCAAAACTAGATAGATAGTTGATACTTGATGAGCTCGTACGCTCTTGTTGATGAGCCAATAGATTGCTTTAGAAGAAATTCTGAGAATATAACCTGAAATAAGAATTTATTTATGGATATGCTTTTCAGGGGAGCTGCAACTGCATTGATAAAGACTAATAAAACATTGAAGAAGATTAACAGTAATTTCATATGGAAATAGAAAATACTTATTCAATTCTTATGTAGCTCATGCCAATACTCTCTAATAGGATAATGGATTTTAATTTACGAGGAGCTTGGAAGTTAAAATGATATATTTTCATCTTACATTTCAGAGTCCACATAGCGAGCCAATCAACCGCTTTGTTTTGTTATCTGAAAATATGACAAAGGATCATAGAAAGAGATATTAAGATTCTGATAAAATTAAGAATAGACTCCAAAAATGAGTGAGTTTGACAAGAAGATAGAAGTGATACTAACTTTTTTGAGTGAGTTTCCATATCTATATTTCTTAAACCTTTGATTTTACAGATCTGAAGACCATCATGAAGGGCTATAGATTCAATTTTAACGGGAGAAAACTTGTCGTAAAGATTACTATAGCCATGAAGAATTGTGTCATTGCAATCACGAATAATAACACCTTCACTGGATTCTTAAGAAGCAAGACAACAAATATCAGTGTTTAGTTTGCATCTGCCTGACATGGGAGGAGTTCATAGAAGGTGAGTTTCTTTCTTAATCTTCTTTAGATGGTTAAAACAACCCATGACACTAGCTACATTTTAAATATTTTTCCAATGCTTATGATTAAAAAGGTTAGAATGATCAAGATTAGAAATAATATTCTTTATATAATGTATAGATAAGATATGAGAGAAAAAGTTGTCTTTGAATTTTACTTTGTTCCTTGTCTGTCATATAACCCAGTTGATAATAGCAAGAAGGATTGAGTTGATGTGAACCTTTTTTTAGATGACCAAAACCAACATCTGGTCATATGGGTTATAGACATAAATTTGCTGATTTTAATATTCAATACATTTGCAAAGTAAGACCATATATTCCAAGAAAAATTACTCAGAGACGAATATTGATTAGGAGTTTCTAAATTGTTACAAAACTCACACTTGGAAACTAAAATTATATGTTTAGTTTGCATAATTGAGTTAATAGGAAACATCTTATGTAATAGTCTGCATAGTAAAAAAAGAACACCTCATGGGAGTAATTTGATTCCAATTCTTGTCAAACAGAGTATATTTGTTGTAATTGACTCTAATATTGTGAATAGTTTTCTTGATATCAAATACTCAATCTTTAGATAACTGCTAGTGTATAGAATCATCGACCCGATGATCAATAAATTCCTTAGAAATTAAGCTAATGTTAGAGCAAGTAAATAAAATACTTGATCTTATTCATATTCAAAGTATTTTTATCCCCAGAAGACTTGACTTTATCCCCATGAACCAATTTTTATCAGTATCAACAACTAATTTGATTAGAGGAGGCCATCTAAACTAATTATCGAGCCAGAAGTCCATGTTGCCTTTACCCAATTTCCATCTGATTTTTCCTTCAACAAAGGTCTTGATGTTAGATAGTCTCTTCCATGGTTTTTAGCCTTGCTTACTATAGTTAAGATAGAGAGGATGGTTGTATTTGCAGTAGATAATATGAAGAAATTTAGTCCATGGAGAGTTGTTCTCTCTGAATCTGATATATAGCTTACAAAAGAAAGCAATTTTAATGTCATTTAGGTTTCTCAAGTTGAGACCACCTTCCCTGAAAGTTTTATAATTAGTAGACCAATTAGACCAGTGCATTTGTTAATATCATTATAAGAACCCCACATGAGCTTGTTTAACATTTTTGCAATCTTGGTGGTGATTGTCTTATAAATCCATGAACTCCGCATCCAATATATATGGATAAACATTAAAAATGAATTGATGAGTGTAAGTCTACCACCATACGATAATTTCTTACCCTCCCAATAAGTGATTTTGTTTTTAATTTTGTCGAGAAGAGGGGCAATGTTACTGCTTTTGTTGTTGAAGTTTAGATTTATGCCTAGGTAAGTTGTCAAAATGAAGCTAGTGCTGAAACTAGTTTGAATAGCAAAAGCATTGATTTTATCCTGAGATAAGTTAGTAGTAGTACTTATCTTTGTTTTTTCCTTGTTTATTGATTAACCAGAAATATCTTGGTAAGTCTGTAAAAGTTTACCTAGAGTATGCATAGAAGAAGCAAGACCATTTTAAAAGATTAATAAGTCGTCAACAAAAGTAAGGTATGGAATATTAATCTTACTTCTGTAAGAAAAATTCAAGGTTTCATTGCATTCATATAGAATACTAAGATCTTTTATAAGAACTTCTTCTGCAATGATAAAAGGACTATGGGACAAAGAGTCACCTTGTCTTATATCTCTTTTAGTTTTAAAGAAACCAATGGCTTCTGATTGATAATAACAGAGACATGAACGAATTTGATCAAGATACTAATTAAGTTGATAAATCTATTGTTAAAACCAAAATATTTAAGAACTTTAATGATGAAGCTATGAGATATGTTATCAAATGCTTTAGTCATATCTACTTTGATAACAATGTTACCATCCTTTGTTTTCCTTCCCAAGTCATGAATAAGCTCATTATCAAGAAGGATGTTAACTTGAACAGACCTATATTTAACATAAGCTCTTTGCACTTCAGAAATAATCTTAGGAAGAAGGTTAGTTTGTCTATTATTCAAAATCTTAGACATGATTCTGTTCATAATGGTACATAAGCTAATTGGTCTAAAGTCTTTCCAATTTTTTGGATTGCAGGATTTAGGAATAATGCAAATACAGTGGCCATGATAACTTTAGGGATATCTTAAACAAGAATGAATGATGATATTGCTTTACAGAAGTCCCACTTGATGATTTTCCAGCAAGTAAAGAAGAAACATTTGTTGAATCCATAGACTCTTGATGTGTTAGATGGTTTGAGGCTTTGAATGATGCTAAGTACTTTTTCAGTATGAGTAACTAACAGTAATTTGTTGCATCATTGAAAATTTTAAGAATAATATTAAATAATTTTTCATTCATATAAGCAAATTCTTCATCTGAATTATGATAAGGAGAATATCTAAGAATGTCTTTAAAATAGGATTTTAAAGATGAGCTTAGAAGGTTCTAATCTGTGATCCAATGACTGTTGTCTTTAATGTGAGAGATTATAACATTTCTTCTCTTTTTCTTGACATAGTTATGATAAACCGAATTATTCCTATCTCCATCTTTGATCTAATTATAGTAACACTCTTGATACCAATAGTCTTCTTCCATAGCAAGAGTGAAAATGTGACAAACAATATCTTTGAAAAGATTATTTTTATCAACAATGCCATTAGAAGACTGAAGTTTAGCTTCACAATCTTTAAAAATTTCTTCTGTAGCTAGAACTTTGTCAAAAATGTTACCAAAGTGGCTTATGTTCCAGTATTTAAGGGCTATCTTAAGTCTTTTGATTTTATTCCAAAAGACAAACATAAAATAACCTTCCAAGTCTCGATTCAAGTTAGTTTCCACCAAGTCGATTGAGTCCTTATCCATTATCCACATATTTAGAAGCTTGAAACTACTTTTGTACTTGACCTTGTCAATAATAATATAGATGCATAAAGGGGTGTGATCAGAGTAAGTGCAAGCCATATGAATCACCTTAGTATCATAGAAGTATTCAAACGAATCTTGGTTAAACAAAACTCTATCAAGGAGTTTCAATTTAGCTTTGCTAGACCAGGAGATTTTAGTGCCAGCAAAGCCAGCGTCTTCCAGATAACAGTCATGAATCATATCATTAAAATCATCTAAACTTTTTTTCAGTAGGTAAAACATCCTAGTTGCTCACTAAGAGAACAAATCGTGTTAAAATCTCCAACCACTAACCATTTTTTAAATGTTGTACAACTGTTTCTACGATTACCCCATAGCTCAAATATGTTAATCATCAGACATTTAGCATAAACAGAAGTAACATAGAAGGTTTTGTCTATTATAATGTGCTTAATTTCAGCGTGAATACATTAAACATGATCAATTAGAACATTAACCATCAAATCGTCTTTCTAGAAAAGCCATATTTTGTTAGAAGTGTTAGATATGTGATGACTAAAACGAAGAATAGTAGCAATACACTCCATGATGGTTGTAAAGTGACATCAAAATATGTTTTCCATATGTTCTTCAGACTACGGGTCTAAAATTATGTCAAAATATATTTTCTATATGTTCTTCGTAGGATGGTTGAAAATAGACGTCAAAATATATTTTTCGTATGTTCTTCACACGATGGTTGTAAAGTGATGTAAAAATATGTAGTCCATATTTTCTTTAGATGATGGTTGTAAAGAAGAGTGAAAATATGTTCTCTATATGTTCTAAAGACGATGGTTGTAGATTGGTATCAAAATATGTTCTCTATATGTTTTTCAAATGATGGTAGTAAAGCAACGTCTAAGTATGTCCTTTAAACGATGATATCTATATGTTCTTCAGAAGATGAATATAAATTGATGTCCAGATAAAATGACTTCAATGAATTACCATATTGTGAAGGACGAAGGAAACAATTTGACGAATGTTTGATATTCAACTTGATAAGTTGGATCATAATTAAATTAATATTTCGACAAGTTCTAAGCTAAGTGGTTAAAATAAAATTAATATATTTATCATTTGTTAGATTAAGCTTTTGCATATTCTTCTATACATGAAAAACAACGTGAAGAACAATGCGAGTAAATATTATGACAATTCCAATTGACATTGAGCATGAAGAAGAAATGACTTGAAAACTCGACTATACTTAAAGACCTATAGTCCTTAAGTTTCATTTGATATATGTTAGTACAATTAGTATATTAGTCTTTTATACTTGTACACTTGATATATATACATAAGAAGTAAAACAGAAAAGTAACATGAGATGAAGATTTATTTCATTTTTCAAAAAATAATGTTTTTAAACTATTTTTTAATCTTTTAATTTTTTTTTCTTAAATCTAAAACATTTTTGTTAAATTTGATGGAGGTTTCGAGTCTATAATAGTCTTAATTCACTCGACTAATAAAGCTAATGTCAAGTGTATGAATTGAACTAATTCATCTATTATGGTTTAAACACCATATATACTACTCTATAAGATTAGATTTTATAATCCAATACACACTATGTTAAAAACGTAATCCAAAAAATAAGAGAATAAATATTTATATTCAATAAATTTTGAATTACTCTCTCTTCATTTATCTTTTCCATAATTTACTCAAAAATGCATTTTGTTCTCTACACCTTTATCCAATTCTACATTAACGATCCAAAATACCTTATTCTTTTATTAACATATAACGTTTTGTGTTAAAAATGACATTTTCAGAATGGATATCTATGATGACACAAAAATACACAGATTGTTAACGGAATTCAACAAACTATTCCTACGTTTTCAGACCTATTGCATATCGATTTTATTAGACTTAATGACTTTTCATTTTTCGATACATTCACAAAGCCTAGATTTTTGGTTTTTCAAGAGAGTTTTAACACAAAGAAGAAGAAATAATACAATCCTTAATGAGTAATTTATGACTCAATAAATTACCATATTTTCAATTTAAACCCCTTTTCAACTCTCTTTATTGAGTCTAACAATCTCCCACTTGAAGATTGGTCTCAACTTATCTTCACACCTCGATCTATGCAGTAGATTTTTCTGGTTTTGTTACTCTTGCAGACCGATTGAAGCTGAACATAACTTTAGTGTTTTAATAGCTACTGGATTTTTCAACATATCAACTTGATTCTTACTTTATTGCATCTTTTCCAATATGAGCACCTCATCTTCCAATATATATCTAATGAAATGATAACGAAGGCTGATATGCTTGGTTCTTGAATGAAATGTTGAATTATTTGCTAACTGAATTGCACTCTGACTATCCCTATGCAGATCGATCTTCTTTTATTTGAATCCCAACTTGGTTAACAAACTTTGAAGCCATATCATCTCTTTACTAACTTCGGTCACTTCTACATACTCAGCCTCTTTAGTCGATAGAGTAACAATTTTCTGTAACTTTGACTTCCAACTAACAACTATATTTCCAATAGTAAATATATAACAGGTGGTGCTTTTCCGGTGATCAGCTTCACTTCTAAAATTTTCATCTACATAGCCTTGTACCTTTAACTCACCATTACCAAAGTACAAACACATTCTTGTGGTTTATCGTAGGTACCTCAAAAACCACTATACAGCCTCCTAATAAAGTTTCCATAGATTTGACATAAACCTGCTCACAACTCCCACTGCAGGACTAATGTATGATCTCGTACAAACCATTGCATACATCAAACTCCCAATAGCTGAGGTGTAAGGAACCTTAACTATAAAGTCTTTATATTTCTCCGTCTGAGGGGATTGATCCTTGGATAAACGAAAGTGACCTGCTAATGGTGTATTAACTGCTTGCCATTACCCATGTTAAATCTCTACAAAACACGATTGATGTACTCTGACTCAGATAACTGTAAAACTTTTTTATGCTTATCTTTTATGATTTACATTCCAAGTATCTTCTTCACCGGACTCAAGTCTTTCATGTCAAATTCTTTTGACAATTAATGCTTCAATCTTCCAATATCATTTATATCTGAACCTGCTACTAACATATAATCAACATAAAGTAGCAAAATTATATTATTGGACTACATATTTTGAAATAGTAAAAATGGTCAGCATTACACTTATGGAACCTCTCTTTGTGCATTAAAACGTCAAAATTCTTGTACCAATATCTTGGAGCTTGTCTTAGACCAAATATTTCTCGAGTCTGCATACCGTATTTTCTTTTCCTTTTTAAGAAACCTTCTAGTTGATACATGTATATATCCTCATCTAAGTCCTCATGAAGAAATTTAATCTTCACGTCTAATTTTTCAAGGTAAAGGTGCTCAAGGGAAACAATACTCAACACTGATATAATAGTATTGAACCTCACATGTGGAGCAAAATGTTAGTATAATCGATTCTTTCCTTTTGCTATAACCCTTTGGAAACTAGTCGTGCTTTATATCTCTTAGGGCAATTATGCTAATCTTTTACATGGTACACCCATTTGTTATGAAGTGCCTTCTTACCCATGGCTAACTCAGCTAATTCCCATGTATCACTTGAGATTAAAGACTCAATATTATTTTCCATGGCAAACTCTTACTTGGTAGCATTAATTGTCTGATAAGCTTCATCATAGCATTCAGGCTTCTCTCCAACGATTAGTAACAAATATTTCAAGTACTTCCGGTTGGGAATATGCGGTCGGGAAGATCTTCTCAAAACATTAACTGCCTCGGTCGACTGTAGGGTGTCAGACTTTTTCGGTCGGCTATAGGGTGTCGGATTGTGTCGGTCAGTTGTACGGTGTCGGACTGCGGTCAAATTGGTCTATCCAACTGACTCTCCTTGCTGAGGGGTTAATCCGATCGGCTCTATTTCTTAACTATCTAGGACTCCCTCGATATCTGCACATACTGATCCGTATAACTTTATGTCAGTTGCTTCAGTTTTATATCTGTCCTTGTACATCATTGTTTCATTAATGATCACACCTCTGCTTTGTATCATCTTCATATTTTTCTCATCCCAAACACGATAACCAAACTCATCTTTACCAAAGCCAATCAGGAAACAGTTCTTCGATTTAGGATCACGTTTGTTCCTACCTTGATCACTTATATGAACATATACTGCACATCCAATAACTATTAGATGTGATAATGTTATATCCTTACCACTCCATACCTCATGTGATATTCTATGTTCTAAAAGAACCGATGGGCCTCGATTAACTAGGTAAACCGATGTGTTGATTACTTATGCCTAAAACTGCTTCGGTAAACCAGACTGTATACGAATGCTTCTGACTCTTTTTGTCAATGTTCTGTTCATATGTTCGACAATACTATTGTGTTGACGCGTACCCGACATAATTTTCTTCATCATAATCTCGTGCTCATAGCAAAACTTCTTGAATCTGTGTCCTCATATTCACGACCATTATCAGTTTTGAGCTTTTTATTCTTCAGACCTGTCTCATTCTAAACTATACATTTTTATCTCCTAAAAACATCAAACACTTCATATTTATGCTTTAGAAAATTAACACATACCTTTCGAAAATGATCATCGATAAATTTCACGAAATAGTGTTTCCCTCGCATTAAATAAAACAATTGTTGGCCCCCAAACGTCAGAGTGAACAAGCTCCGGCCTTTATTTCTTTGAAGTTTTGCCACTTGTCTGCAAACTGACCCTTTTCTGTTTTCCAAGTATGTAATTCGCACATGTCAATATCGATTGACTTAAGACCTCGAAGATTCCCCTTCGAGTACATAATTTTTATACCCTTCTCACTCAAGTGGCCAAGCCTCTGGTGCCACACATTTGGATTGTTGTTTCCTGTTTCTATCATTGCTCCCTTTGAAATATTCCAATTGTCACCATGGAATATTTCCATTGTAGCCTTCTCTAGCCAAGTATCCTACTGAGTTTAAGTTATTTATCAGATCGAGGATATGCCTGAAATCTTTCAGTTTCCAAACGGACCCATTAAAATTAACCTTCAGATTACCTTTACCAATAATATCACAAGGTTAATCATCACATTTCCAAAGTTACTAGGGACATACCTCTCGAATAATTCTTACTTCGAAGTAGCGTGAAACGATGCTCCTGAGTCTAACACCCTAGACTCTTCCCTGCATTCTAATGAGCATATTAACACATCGTCTCCTTCTGAAGTGACATTTTCCTATATTTTCTTCTCCTAGTCCTTTGGTTCTCTCTTTTAATGAAATTCATAATATCCGGTCTTCCCACAATTCCAATACTCGATGTTTCTCATCCCATGAAATTTTTTAGGATTCCTGGACTTGGACCTCCAATATTTTGATCTGCTTGGGTATTTCGATTTACCGTATCTATATCCTATGGTTGAATTTATTCCTCTCGACTCTGTAAATAAAATTGAAGAGATTAATGACTTACACGATTCTCTCCTTCGAATCTCTTCACTGAGAACTAGGGCAGGAACATCATCAAATTTCAACTTATTGCTTCGTGATGAGCTACTCACCGCCATGACAGTAACATTTAGACTATTCAGTAGTGAAGACAAGAGTATTAATGCTCGTACTTCTTCATCAAATTCAATTTAATCAGAAATTAACTGGGTTATGATTCTATTGAGTTCATTGAGGTGTTGAGCTACCGACACACCTTCTGTCATTCCCAACTTGAATAAACGTCTCAGCAAGTGAACTTTGTTAGACGATGATGACTTCTCATACATACTGGAGAGAGCCTTCATAAGACCCGCCGTTGTTGTTTTTTTATGATGTTGAAAGCAACATTGCGGGATAACATCAACCAGATGACTCCAAGAGCTTGTCTGTCAAGAAGGGCCCATCCTTCATTATTCATACTCTTTTGCTTCTTTTCGGAAATGGCTTGATAGAGCTTTTTCTGGTACAGATAATCTTTAATCTGCATCTTCAAGAACCCAAAATCTACACCGTCAGATTTTTTGAGTCTCACATTTCTTTCATATGTAGTCATTGCTCCCACTCAAATCTGACCTTCTTTGGATCGCTACCAAACCTGGTGCTCTAATATCAATTGTTGGAAAAATACACAATTTTCCTGGCAAATCGCTTCTAAACTGATTTGAGGTAAAACAATGTTTTGGAAAAATACATAATTTTCTTTCAATCAGATAAAAAAAAACATAAAAATGAAATAAAACCCAAATTGTTAACGGAGCTCAGCAAAATATGCCTACGTCTCCGAACCTGCTGCATATCGTTTTTATTAGAAAAACTCAATGACATGTCCTTTTTGATACATTTACAAAACACGATTTTTTTAACTTTTTTTAGAAAATTTTAACATAAAAGAAACGATGCCCTTTTTTAATGGATAATTTATAATTTACTAAATTAGTGTTTTTTGAAATTCAAAATCCTTTTCAGCGTCTAACCTTCAAAAGTAGGGGATTCTGATACAAATCCTTTATAGGTAAGGAACCACAAAAGTGAATACCAGTGAATATCTTTTAAAAAACAATTCATATATATATATATACCTCTCTTTATGTTCCGTTTGTGTTTCTTAACGGGCCATGCTTGTTTTCAGACCAGCTTTGGAAAGGTACACGTTAATAGTGAGCAAATCATCTTATTCGTTCAATAAAAAAGGTGAAAGTCTTAAATATCTCAATTTCAAATATCATATATGTGTATCAATTTTACTGATTTAGTTTCGAACAAAATCGTTAGAATTTGTGTGATTTTCTTGTTATTGATTTGCTTTCTACTGGCAACCTGTACTTATAAGAAAGATAATTTTTGCACATGATGTATATATAGCTTTCTGCACTTGATTTTGTATATATATCAAGATGGCTGATGATGAGGATATTCAACCTATTGTCTTTGACAATGGAAGTTCGATGGTTAAGGTTTGTAGATTTTGGATATTTTTCTGATTTTGATCAATTTATATGGATTTTGTTAGACTACTCTGGGCTACTTATTGATCGCTCTATTTAAATATTTAGGCTGGTTTTGCCGGTGATGATGCCCCAAAGGCCGTCTTCCCTAGTATCGTAGGTCGTTATAGAAATCCCCGTGTTGGGGATACAACAGGTAAAAAAGATGCATACGTGGGTGATGAAGCCGAAGCTAAAAGACGAATCCTTACATTAAAATACCCTGTCGAAAATGGTCTAGTCAGCAATTGGGATGACATGGAAAAACTTTGGCATCACACTTTCTACGATGAACTCCGTGTTGATCCTAAAGAGCACCCAGTGCTTCTTACCGAGGCTCCCCTAAACCCTAAGGCCAATAGAGAGAAGACGACTCAAATCATGTTTGAGACGTTTTATGTGCCTGCCATGTATGTTGCAATCCAACCCGTGCTCTCCCTCTATTCCAGTGGTCGTACAACGGGTTCGTGCTTAACAAAAAATTTGCTTCCTACTCTCAATTTAAGTATAATACTTTTTGTTAACTTGGTGGTCTTTTGAACAGGTATCGTGATCGATTCTGGTGATGGTGTGTCTCACACTGTCCCAAGGTTTTGCTCTTCCACACGCCATCCTCCATCTCGACATTGCTGGTCGTGATCTCACAGATTACATGAGGAAGATTTTTAATGAAAGAGCATACGTTGTTGGAATTTCTCCATTAAGTTGGACCGTCACATGTTTTATCGATGTATCGGACTATCGTTAATATTAGTCCAATAAAAGTAATCATAAATAAAAGAACGGACTAGTAGATAAAATATGTATCATGGAGGTAATTGTATAGATACCAGGTTTAATTCCGAATACTGTGAAGGATTGGATTCGGAAATAAACAACTTAAGCAAAACATAAAGTTTTGGGGTTATTTTGTAAAACAAAATAATACCGGGTTATGGTCCCTAAGGGTGGCAATTTAATAAGGACTGGTCTTCATTAAGTAACCGTCTGGAAGTTACAAACGGTTAAAAGAGAAGAACCGTTTTCTCACTTCAGTTCTATATAAGAATGAGTTCCTCATTCTTTAAAGACACGAGATAAAATACAGAGAGAAAATTCCTTTAAAAAAAAAAACTAATTGATTCTTCCTTCGAATCAATTACAAAAGGTGTTTTGGTTGCCATCTCTTAGAAGAATCAATAACCGAGTAAAGGATCGACGATCATCTGCTCTAAGTCAGGAATCTGAAGATCTAAGAATGTCTACATCCTGTAAGTATTTATTCCGCATTATTACATGATGATTTAATTTCATGGTTCAATAAGTTAAGTAAGAAATCCATAAAGTATTTCTTTCAAGTGGTATCAGAGCCACCATGAAATTAAATTCTTAATTTTTCAGATTATAAAATTAGATCATATATATTAGATCTATATATTAAATGTGATGTCGGTTATCGGACATTATACAAACAGTTAAACAATTACGGTGGTATAATTATATAAACCGTTAAGAGATGCCGTATGCGATTACTATAATTAATATAATTAAATGAAAATCTAAAGTTATTAATAAAATTATATATTATATAATTTTTTAGTAACTGTAAGTGTAAGAACTGACATTCGCCTAAAGAATAGGCATGAGTTATAACAACTGAAATATAAGTGTTCCTTTATTTTCGTAAGTTGTGTGGTTTCTTTACTTTCAGAAGTCATGTACGTGACAGTTAAATATGTAAAAGAAAGACTATAAGTCTATACTTAAATAATAAGTTAAAGTAGAGAGCAGGTTCATATTATAACTAAAGAATTATATAAATCAGAATTATATTATATAATTAAAAATTATTATATATATAAATATTTAAAGACATATTTATATATATATATATATAAGTGTTATATATTATAAAGAGACGTGCCTTAACTGTTAGCCTAAAAAGTAGGCTTAAAGTAACTGTTAGCCTAAAAAGTAGGTGTGTTGTAACTGTTAGCCTAAAAAGTAGGCTTAAAGTAACTGTTAGCCTAAAAAGTAGGTGTGTCGTAACTGTTAGCCTAAAAAGTAGGCGTGCATAATCTAAAAAGATATTATAGTATATATATAAATAATTATTATATATATAAAGTATTATATTATAATATATATTAAAAAATTATATCTTAATATAATTACATATATATTATAATATAATAAATTTAAGGTATAAATTTAATTTTATTAAATTTATATATAGACTACGAAATAGTTTGGACATTAAGTGAATAGGTAGTCGTATAGTATTTTTCAAAATAATTAGCATATTTTAAGTTGTCCGAACTTGGATAAATAATTAATAATTCAATATATCACCAAAGTGATCCCTATTGCTCAATTAATTATTTTAGAGTTTTGACAAGTTTTTGATTGACAAGTATGTAAACTTTAATCGGCCCAAAGGAAGTTTAAAGTTTGACATAGTTAATCTTAGACACGAGATAATTATTTGTGAATTGGTCATTAAGAAAATTGAACTAGGAAAATCGGCCCAAAGGAAGATTTTCTTACTTAAGTCAATTGGTAGGATCAACATTAATTATGCTCAAACTCATACATATACAAATTAATATGCTTGCCCAAAGGTATCTTATTGATGTTGTAAGAGTATGTTTTATTGTGCTATGTTTATTTGTTAAATACTATGGAGATTATATGTTAAGTGATGTTTTTGGCTATTTATTGTTTGTTGTTTGTTATGTTAGCAAATTCGTATTTCTATAACCCGGAAGGCAAAAAGGCACCCATACTTAATGGGAGCAATTTTGAGCTGTGGAAAGAGGATATGCTGCTGCACTTGATGTGCCATGATTACGACTTAGCATTAAGGGTCGATGAACCCAAACCTCTGACTGATGACAGTTCTCCCACAGAGAAGAAAGAGTCAGAGGCATGGGAAAAGTCGAACAGGATAAGTCTAGGGATCATGAAGCAAGCAATTCCATTAGCATTCCGTGGTGCAGTTCCACCTGAGATCACTAATGCGAAAATATTTCTCGAAGAGGTAGAGAAATGTTTTGCCAAGAACGATAAAGTAGAGATTAAGACGCTGCTTATTAAGCTAGCCTCTATGAAATATCGTGGCAAAGGGACTGTTCGTGAGCACATCTTGGAAATATCAAACATCGCTTCCAAACTGAAAGCACTTAAGATTGACCTTTCCGAAGATGTTGTGGTAAGCTTTGCTTTTCACTCTTTCCCTCCTCAGTATAAGAACTTCGAAACTTCTTATAACTGTCAGCGCGAGAAATGGACTCTCAACGAGCTCATTTCTCAGGCAGCGCAAGAGGAGGAAAAGATGAAGCAAGAACATCCAGAAGTGCAAATGGTGAAAGCTCAGGTGGATAAGGGAATTAAGAGAAAGTATGAAGGTTCAGATGCACATGCATCCGGTTCGGGACAAAAGAAGCATAAGGGTACGTCTGGTAAAGGGCGTTGCTTCCATTGTAAGAAACCGGGGCACTTTAAGAAAGAATGTGAAAAATGGAGGGCTATGATGAAAGCCAAAGGTATTTTCACTTCTATGGTCTGTTCTCAGATCAATTTAGTTTCAGTGCCGAGAAATACTTGGTGGGTTGATACAGCAGCAACAACTCATGTTTGTATTTCTTTGCAGGGTATGATAAGAAACCGAAGCCTGAGTGATGGTGAAACATCCATCTATACAGCTGATGGCAGTTCGTGTTTAGTTCATTCTATTTGTGATTTTCGTTTGTTGCTTACCAGTGGACATTTTTTGTATTTAAAAGACGTATTGTATGTACCTTCTTTTCGAAGGAACCTAATTTCTTTTCCGTTGTTGGACAAATTAAGTTATTCTTGTCTATTTGGAAATGAAAGTTTATGTCTTTATTTACGTGGTAATGTTGTTGGTTCTGGAAAGTTAATAGCAAATGATAACTTGTATTTATTGGATACTATAAAGGATCACAAAGAGATAATGAATGTAGATGTACCTGGAAAACTAAATTGTAAAATGGAAAAATCAGCAAAACTTTGGCACAAGCGATTAGGTCACATTTCTAGAAATAGAATTGAAAAGCTTGTTTCAGAAGGTTTATTAAGTGAACTGGATTTTTCGGACTTCAACGTTTGCGTTGAATGTATAAAAGGAAAACAGACCAAAGTGAAACGATTAGATGCATACAGAGCGAAAGGGGTCTTGGATTTGATACATACAGACATTTGCGGTCCGTTCCCTACAGCATCATGGAACGGCCAACGATATTTTGTATCTTTCATTGACGACTTTTCACGATATGGGTATCTATATCTCATTCACGAAAAATCAGAGGCCATTGACAAGTTCAAAGTCTTTAAGACCGAAGTTGAAAAACAACTTGGTAAAGACATTAAGTGTGCCAGATCGGACCGTGGTGGTGAATACTACGGGAGATATGATGGTTCAGGTGAACAACGTCATGGACCGTTTGCAAAGTTCCTAGAAGAGTGTGGCATAGTCCCTCAGTATACAATGCCGGGTTCGCCCAACATGAATGGAGTATCTGAGAGACGAAACCGTACATTGAAGGATATGGTAAGAAGTATGATTAGTCATTCAACATTACCTATATCACTCTGGGGAGAAGCAATAAAATGTGCGACCTACCTACTTAATAGAGTTCCGACGAAAGCAACTACTAAGACACCGTATGAACTTTGGACTGGGCGTAAACCTAGTTTAAAACATTTACATGTTTGGGGATGTCCAGCTGAAGCGAAGCCTTATAGGCCGAATGAAAAGAAATTGGACTCCAAAACGGTTAGTAGTTATTTCATCGGATATCCCGAGCACAGTAGGGGTTTTAAATTTTATGATCCTTCCACAAAGAATATATTTGAGACGGGTACAGCGAAATTCTTTGAGGATATAGAGTTTGGGGGGAAGAATTTAGTAACAAACATTCATTTTGAGGAAGAATCAATAGAGATTCATGAAGGTTCTAACAATGATACTATAGTGTCAGATGATGATATGGTAATTAGAAGGCCAATCATCACTTCAGATTCGTTAGAACATATAGATACTCAAGATGATGTTAATCTTCCTCCTATGGATGTTGTTCCAATGGAGCAAAATGAAGTTGTTCAAGAAGAACAAACTCTAGCTCCTCAAGAAGTTCAAGTGCAAAATGAAGAAATTATGCCTTTGCGTAGATCTACTAGAGAAAGAAAGAGCGCTATATCTTCAGACTATATAGTGTATCTTCAAGAACATGAAGAATTTTATGGTTCAACAGAAAACGATCCTTTAAGTGTTCGTGAAGCCATGAAAAGTTCTGATTCTCACTTATGGATTAAAGCAATGAACGAAGAGTTTAAATCAATGCAAGATAACGCGGTATGGGAGCTTGTTCCATTACCTGAGAGAAAGAAACCGATTGGTTGTAAATGGATTTTTAAAACCAAACGGGATTCTAAGGGTAATGTGGAGAGGCATAAAGCGCGACTTGTAGCTAAGGGTTTTACTCAACGTGAAGGGATTGACTTTAAAGAAACCTTCTCTCCAGTTTCTTCGAAGGATTCTTTTCGGACAATCATGGCATTAGTTGCACACTTCGACCTTGAGCTCCATCAAATGGATGTAAAGACCGCTTTTCTTAATGGAGACATTGAGGAAACGATCTATATGTTACAACCTGAAAACTTTGTCTCTGGTGATCCAAAGTCGACGGTATGTAAACTGAAGAAATCTATTTATGGTCTCAAGCAAGCGTCTCGACAGTGGTATCACAAATTCCTTGAAGTTATTGTCTCATTTGGTTTCGAGATAAATTCAGTGGAGGATTGTGTGTATCAAAAGTTCAGTGGGAGTAAATTCATATTTCTAGTGCTGTATGTTGATGACATTTTATTGGCCACTAACGATAAGGAATTGTTACATACGACCAAGAAATTTCTTTCGGACAAATTCGATATGAAAGATCTTGGTGATGCATCATTTGTGTTAGGAATTCAAATTCATAGGAATCGATCCCATGGAATTTTGAGTTTATCACAAAAGGCGTATATTGAGAGTATGTTACAACGTTACGGGATGGCTAACAGCAAAGGAAAGGAAACCCCTATATCAAAAGGTGAAAAGTTTAGCCTTAAGCAATGCCCAAAGACAAAACTTGAGATTGAGGAAATGCAAAAGGTTCCATATGCTTCGGCAGTTGGAAGTCTGATGTATGCTCAAGTTTGTACACGGCCAGATATTGCTTTTGTGGTGGGTGTGTTAGGGAGATACGTAAGTAATCCGGGGATGGAACACTGGAAAGCAGTCAAAAGAGTTCTCCGGTATTTGTAACAAACAAAACATCACAGGTTAACATATAAGAAGTCGGATAAACTGGAGGTCATAGGGTATTCCGACTCGGATTTCGCTGGATGTGAGGATTCTCGTCGTTCAACCTCAGGCATTATATTCCTTTTAGCGGGAGGTGCAATATCATGGAAAAGTGTTAAACAAACACTCATTGCATCTTCCACTATGGCTGCGGAATTTGTTGCTTGTTTCGAGGCATCCAATCAGGCGCTTTGGCTGCGAAATTTTGTCACGGGACTGCGAATCGTAGAGGGGATAGAAAGACCCCTTAGATTATATTGTGACAATAACTCGGCAGTTCAGTATTCAAACAGTAACAGGAGCTCGGTTAAGTCCAAACATGTAGATATCAAGTTCCTGTCTGTTAAAGAGAGAGTACAGAGTGGTCAAATCAGTGTGGAGCACATAGGGACAAACTCGATGTTAGCAGATCCTCTTACGAAGGCATTAGTGCCTAAAGCTTTTATTGAACACACCATTAACATGGGTGTTGTGTACTTAGAGGATTGTTAGTTTCAGTGGGAGTTTGTATTAAGCTATTAAATTTGTTTGTATTATGATATTCGCGAACTTAAGATCATTAATGCAAACATATTTATATATAAGTTTTCAGTGTGCTCTTATCTTTGATTATTCGTACTCTGCTGTAAGTAGACCTCCAATTAAGTGGGACTAGTTAAGAATAGATATGTAAGATTACATTTCATATTATTCTTATGCTATGCACCATGATAGATCCATGTAGTTGATTGTTGCGATATCGTGATTACTGATGCATCTATTTGCGGCTTGAAATGCATTGATGATGACTTTAGTCCTATGTCGTTAATGGTCATTTACGGGATTGTTAAGGTTATCTATGTGACGATAGAAATTAAGAACGTTCATTAAGTGGATACATCCTATAGTAGCATATGATGATCCAAGTGGGAGATTGTTGGAATTTCTCCATTAAGTTGGACCGTCACATGTTTTATCGATGTATCGGACTATCGTTAATATTAGTCCAATAAAAGTAATCATAAATAAAAGAACGGACTAGTAGATAAAATATGTATCATGGAGGTAATTGTATAGATACCAGGTTTAATTCCGAATACTGTGAAGGATTGGATTCGGAAATAAACAACTTAAGCAAAACATAAAGTTTTGGGGTTATTTTGTAAAACAAAATAATACCGGGTTATGGTCCCTAAGGGTGACAATTTAATAAGGACTGGTCTTCATTAAGTAACCGTCTGGAAGTTACAAACGGTTAAAAGAGAAGAACCGTTTTCTCACTTCAGTTCTATATAAGAATGAGTTCCTCATTCTTTAAAGACACGAGATAAAATACAGAGAGAAAATTCCTTTAAAAAAAAAAACTAATTGATTCTTCCTTCGAATCAATTACAAAAGGTGTTTTGGTTGCCATCTCTTAGAAGAATCAATAACCGAGTAAAGGATCGACGATCATCTGCTCTAAGTCAGGAATCTGAAGATCTAAGAATGTCTACATCCTGTAAGTATTTATTCCGCATTATTACATGATGATTTAATTTCATGGTTCAATAAGTTAAGTAAGAAATCCATAAAGTATTTCTTTCATACGTGACCTATTCACACCCACGCTGGAGAATTATGTGCGATATAAAAGAGAAGCTTGCTTATGTCGCTTTTGACTATGAACAGGAACTCGATACCGCAAAGTCTAGCTCGTCTATCAAGAAGAACTATAAGCTTCCAGATGGCGAAGTCATCACCCTTGGAGCTGAGAGATTCCGTTGCCCAGAGGTCCTCTTCCAGCCGTCGTTTGTCGGATTGGACTCTCCCGGAATCCATGTGACTACTTTTAACTCACTCTCTAAGTGTGATGTGGATATTAAAAAGGCTCTTTATGGTAATGTTGTGCTGAGTGGTGGGTCTACTATGTTCCCTGGTATTGCAAACCGTATCACCAAGGAGATTACGGCTCTTGCTCCAAGAAACATGAGGATAAAGGTTGTTGCGCCACCGGAGAGAAAGTACAGTGTCTGGATCGGGGGATCTATCTTTACTTCCCTTACCACCTTCCGGCAGGTAAAATATGGTCATGCGTTTTTACACGTCTCTTTGGTTCAATTGTAATGTTCAGTCCTTAATTTTCTTTTTTTATAAATCAATGCAGATGTGGATTTCGAAGAATGAATACGATGAATATGGCCCAGCAATTGTTCACAAAAAGTGTTTCTAAATGCCCTGCAAGTTGTTTGATGCTGGGTTTTTTTTTTATCTCATTTAATTGGCTTACCATGTCATGTTTACTCTGCCTGTTTCCCTGAAGAAGGGCATGCATATCTTCTTTGACTGTATCGTAGCTTATGAAGTCAATAATCTTACATCCTCAGTTTTAAAGGTATATGTACCTTTATACATAGAGACACATACGTTTTTTTTACGAGTGTATGGCCTTCGCTGGAGTGAAAAAAAATCGATTTACCTTGACTCGTAAGTAACAATACCTGAGGGCGATTAGACCCATCCTGTCATGATCAGGTGGCACACATGAATGGCGTGATTCGGCCAGATACAGTCCTACCACCCCGAAACTGGATTTTATAGTCCTTTTGAGTCGGGATCTTTTATTTACTAAATACGATCTATTTTAGTTAGAACTTTCAAATAGAACAAAACAAAATCCACAAATTTTACACATAATTATTTTTTCTTTGGTCATTCCAAATTATAAAATTTTGATGGATTTTAATTACGAAATACAAAATATGAATAATTGTGAAATATGATATATGACCAATTACGAGGTACAAAACATATGCAAGATTATAAATCTGCGAATTGTACAATTGAACTACTAAACATGTATCGTTTTATAATGTGGAAACATGGTCATTAAATAGAGTTTGCGAATTGTACAATTGAACTACTATTCAGGTATCGTTTTATAATGTCGAAACATGGTCATTAAATAGAGTTCGCGGAGTATTTAATTCGAAAAGACCAATGAAGTAATTTAGGGAGTCATAAATAGCTCACTAAGGAGAGTTAATTTCATTAAGGAGAATTGAAGACATTTTGAATTTAAAACGACCATTGAAGTAATTTAATGAGTCAAAAATGGCTCATTAAGGAAAGTTAGTTACCATTCTATTCGTTTCTTCTTTTAGGTATTAAAATTTATATAAAGCCAATACCTAGGTTTGTGAATGTATAAGGAAAAAAAAGTCACAGAGTCTTTCGAATAAAATCGATTTGTAGTAGGTCCGGAGATGTAGGGACAGTGTGCGAACTCCGTTAACAATTTGTGCGTTTGATCTTGCTGTTGGTTTATATTGTGTTTGATCTTATTGTTGGGTTTATTGTGCCGGAGACGTAGGCACAATGTTTGGTTTTACTCTTGGTTTATATTTTGTTTGATCTTACTCTTGGTTTATATTTTATTTGATCTTGCTGTTGGTTTATTGTGCTGGAGATATAGACACAGTGTTTGATCTGACTCTTAGTTTATTGTGTTTCCCAATAAGATATTTTTCTTATTTGTTTTTCACTAATTTGATTACAAGATTTTTTAAGTAAGATCCCCTACAACTGGTATCAAAGCATCAGATTTAGTAGCGATCCAAAGGAGGTCAGATTGAGTGGGAGCAATGGCTATAGATGAAGGAAAAGTGAGACTCGAAAAGTTTGATGGTGTAGATTTTGTGTTCTAGAAGATGCAGATTGAAGATTATCTGTACCACAAAAAACTTTATTATCCCCTCTCAAAAAAGACGCCACAGAGTATGAAAGATGAATAATAAACCCTTCTTGATACACAAGCACTTGGAGTTATCTGATTGACGTTATCCCGCAATGTTGCTTTCAATATCGTAAAAAAACAACCACGATGGGTCTTATGAAGGCTCTCTCCCGTATGTATGAGAAGCCATCGTAGTAAAAAAATGGTTCACTTGATGAGGCATTTATTCAATTTGTGAATGACAAAAGGCAGATTTGTAGCTTAACACCTCAATGAACTCAATACAATCACAACTCAGTTGAATTCGGTTGAAATTGATTTTGATGAAAAAATACGACCACTAATATTATTGTCTTCTGTACCAGATAGTTTGAATGCTACAGTCACAACTGTTAGTAGCTCGTGAGGAAGAAATAAGTTAAAATTTGATGATGTTCGTGACCTAGTTCTCAGTGAACAAAATACGAAGGATAGAATCATGTGAGTCATCAATTTCATCAGTCTTAAATACAGAGTGAAGAGGAAGAAATTCAACCAGAGGGTATGGACGCAGAAAAATCGAACAACCGAGGTAGATCAAGAGACGGGAGGTCCAAGTCCAGGAATCCTAAAAATTTCCAATGGTCAAGAAATATCGAGTGTTGGAACTATGGGACCACCGGGCACTATAAAAGTCAGTTCAAGAGAGAACCAAAGGACCAGGACAAGAAGACATAGGAAAATATCACTTCAGAATGAGACGATGCGTTAGTATGTTCCTTAGAAATTAGGAAAAAATCTTAGGTTTTAGACTGTGGAGCATCGTTCTACTTCGAAGAAAGAATTATTAGAGAGATATGCCCCTGGTAACCTTGGAAATGTATATCTTGGTGATGATCAACCTTGTGATATTATTTGTTAATATACTATGAAGATTAAATTGAATGGGTTTTTCTGGGAACTGAAAGATGTCAGACATATCCCCGATATGAGAAATAAATTAATCTCAGTAGGTCAGTTGGCTAGCGAAGGCTACACTACTATCTTCAATGGTGACAATTGGAAGATTTCAAACGGAGCAATGATGGTTGCTCCCAGAAAGAAGAGTGGTACTCTTTACAAGACAGCAGAGGCGAGCTATTCAATTGCAATAGCAACACAAAATAAAAATCCAAATGTGTGGTACCAGAGGGTTGGTCACATGAGTGAGAAATGTATAAATATTATGTACTCGAAGGGGAAACTTCCAGGTCTTCAGTAAACGAATATAGACATGTGCGAAGATTGCATACTTGTAAAACAGAAAAGGGTCAGTTTTCCGACAAGTGAAAGAACCCAAAAGCAAAAAAGGCTAGAGCTTGTTCACTCATACGTTTGGAAGCCAACAAATGTTTCATCTATAGAAGGAAAACACTACTTCATAACTTGTATCGATGATCATTCTTGAAAGGTGTGAGTCGATTTTCTAAAGCATAAATCTGAAATATTTGATATTTTTTAAAAGATGGAAATCTATGATTAAGAATAAGACACGTCTCAAGAATAAAAAGCTCAGAGTCGATAATGGTGGTGAATATGAGGATACCAGATTCAAGAGATTTTTCTATAAGCACAACATCAGGATGAAGACAACCGTGCTGGGTACACCTCAACAAAATGGTATTGTCGAACGTATGAAGAAAACGTTGACAAAAACAGCCATAAGCATTCATATACAAACCGGTCTACCGAAGATGTTTTGGGCAAAACCACCCAACACATCGGCGTACCTAGTTAATCGAGATCTATCGGCTCAATTAGAGCATTGAATACCCAATGAGGTATAGCGTGGTAAAGAGATAAAATTATCACATTTAAGAGTTTTTGTTGTACGACGTATGTTCACATTAGCGATCAAGGCATGAATAAGCTTGATCCCAAATCGAAGAAATGTTTCTTGATCGGCTATGGTGAAGATGAGTTTGGTTATCGTGTTTGGGATGAGGAAAATAAGAAGATGATCTGAAGTAGAGATGTGATGTTCAATGAAACACTATGTACAAGGACATGCATAAAACTAGAGCAAATGATGCAAAATCCATACCTGTGAGTATTTGCAGATATCGAGGGCGTCCTATATAATCAAGGAATATAACAGATCAGATTAAACCCTCATCAATGAGAGTCGGTTGGACATACCGATCGGTAGCAGTCCGACACTCTGTCGCCGACCGAGGTAGTTCATATTATGAGAAGATCTTCCCGATCTCTTGTGCCAAATATGAGATACTTGAACAATTTGTTACTAGCTCATAGAGGGGAACTTGAATTCTATGATGAAGCTTGTTATACTAGTGATGCTAGCAAGTGGGAGCTTTTCATGAAAGATGAGATGGAGTTTTTAATATGAAATGAGGCATGGAACTAGCAGAGTTACCCATGGGTAAGAAGGCACTTTATAAAAAAATGGGTGTACCCATGGCTTTAATATCAAAGCCCGACTAGTTGTCAAAGGATCCCAACAAAAAGAAGGAACTGATTACACCAACATTTTTGTTCCAGTTTGAAGCTCAATACGATTAGATCGGTGTTGAGTATTATTACCATTGAAGACCTTTTTTTTAACAGTTAGACGTGAAACTCCATTTCTTCACGCGAACTTGGCTGAGGAGATATTCATGTATCAACCATAAGTGTTTCCAAAAGAAGGGAAAAACATGGTATGTCGACTCAAAAAAAGTTTGTATGGTCTAAAAAAAGCCCCAAGACAGCGGTATAAGAAATTTGACAATTTTATGCACAAATAGAGCTTTCAGAAGTGTAATGTGGACCATTGTTGCTATTTTAAGAGATGTAAGTCCAGTTATATCGTTTTGATACTCTATGTGGATGATATGTTAGTAGCAGGTTCATATATGGATGATATTAGAAAATTGAAACAACAATTGTCAAAATAATTTGACATGAAGGATTTGGGTCCGACAAAGAAGATTCTTGGAATGTAAATCACAAAAGATATGCATAGAAAAGTTTTGTAGTTATGTCAGTCAAAGTACATCAATGATGTTTTGAAGAGATTTAACATGGGTAATACCAAACCAGTTAGTACACCATTGGTAGGTCACTTTCGTTTATCCAAGGATCAATCCTCTCAAACAGAGGAAGAAAAAGACTTCATGGCTAAGGTTCCTTATGCCTCAGCTATTGGGAGTTTGATGTATGCAATTATTTGTACGAGACCATATATTAGTGATCCAGCGGGAGTTATGAGTATGTTTATATCAAACTGAGGGAAAATTCATTTAGAAGTTGTCAAATGGATTTTTAGGTACCTACTAGGCACCATATAAAAGTGTTTGTACTTTGGTAAGGTTGAGTTAAATGTACAAGGCTAGATGCATATTTCAGAGGTGAAGTTGATCACCGGAAAAGCACCATCGGTTATATATTTACTGTTGGAACCACATATTTTAGTTGGATGTCCAACTTATAGAAAATTGTTACTCTATCAACTACAGAGGATGACTATGTAGCAGTGACTGAAGCCAATAAGGAGATGATATGGCTTTAAGGTTTGTTAACCGAGCTGGGATTCAAACAAAAGAACGCTGTGCATAATGATAGCCAGAGTGCAATTGAGTTGGATAAAAATTCAACATTTCATTTAAACAAAGCATATCAGTTTCCGTTATCATTTCATCGGATATTTATTGGAAGCAAGAATCCAACAGAAATGTTGACTGGAGAAGATATTTTATTATTTCATTAGATATTTCATCATATATTTAGTGGAAAATATCCAAGGAAGAAAGAATCAAGCGGACATGTTGACAAAGACAGTAGTCATTGAAAAACTCAAGTTATGTTCAACTTCAGTTGGTCTGCATGTGTAACAAGACCAGAAAGATCTACTAGTCTCTGATCAGTTTAATTTCGCTAACAATTTATGTATTTGATTTTACTGTTGCTTTATATTGTGCCGAAGACGTAGGCATAGTGTCTGATCTTACTATTGGTTTATATTGTGTTTGATCTAACTGTAGGTTTATTATACCGGAGATATATGCACAGTGTATAATCTTACTGCTAGTTTATTGTGTTTCTAAACAACATATTGTTATTATTTGTTTGTTACTAATTATATTACAAGATTTTTGAGTAAAATCCCTTACATACATAGACATATTGTAAATCAAAAACATAAATAACACTTGTTTTAAAATTGTGTATGCCCTTTGGAAAATTGCAAAATTTATGTTTCATAAACGGTGGTCTCTTTCGCTATTTCTTTCTCTACCTATATACAGATATTAAAAAATAGAATTAGTCTGCATTTCAGGTTTTAACTTTATGTTACCGTATAGAGTACGAACAAATCAAAAAGAATTAGTCACTTAACAAAATCCTGTATGATTACTAATATTCAGTTTTGTCTGATTTTAGTGGGTAGGTCTCACTGGATCAACTTCAAACTCCATGTCTTAAGTGGAATTACGATTGTAAAAAAAATCCAAAAAAACTGATATCCAACCGAAATATTCGATATGGAATCCGAATAAAATGGATAAGATCTGTATTCAAAAGAAAATAGATAATATTCGTATCCGAATTTGTATCCGAAAATAGCGGATATGGATATAGTAATATCTGTATTCAAAATATCCGATATCCAAAATTTTATAAATAAATAAATATTTTTTTATATTTAAGCATTTTTTTAGTTATCCCACATTGTAAAAAGCAAAACAAATTACTAACAAAGTTGGCCATAAATATGAAGGGTTGCTTCTTAAAAAAAATATCTTATCCCACATCTAAAGTTGGAAAAAGAGTTTCCACCAAGCTGATTATAAAACACATGGTGAATTTTCTTAACAAGTATATCTTTTTTAGTCTTATGACTCTTATCCCACATCTAAAATGTGGATAACAATTGCTACCAAACTTTCTATTAAAGACATGGTGGCTTTTCAAAATAAGTATATTTTTCTTAGTCTTATCCCACATCTAATATGATAATTTGAATTTCTACTAAGGTGCCTATAAAAGTAGCTCAACCAAGTGCAATTAGTTAAATATATTAGGGGAAATTCAGATATTTTGATTTGGATATTATCCGGGATAATATCCGTCGGACACGGATTCAGATATTATTTTTAAAAACAAATCGGATTCGAATCTGTATTTGGATAGTGATTTCGGATTTTAGATTTGGATTTAGATATAAGAAGATTCGTATCCGAAATATCCGTTTGACAGGAATCGATAACTCATGAAGGGATAAAAACAAAAGGCTAAAAAAATAAAGAAAATATACGAGTTTTGAAAGTCTATAAATTGATTTTAAAGTAAAAAGGAAAGAAAATAGTTAAAATACAGTTTGAAAAAATGTTTATATAAAACAAATATTTTATTTAAAAATTTATAATATAAGATAAAATATTTATAATGTATGTATGTTGTTCCATTTGAGATAAAAACTGTCAAAATTTTAAAGATTTATGTTTCATAATATATTCTGTAAGTAATTTCTAAATGGTTTCATGCCGATAAGCGACACAAGATATGAAATTGTGGTAGTTCGCCAAATCACTTTTGATTGAGATGAACCCTTTTGTACTCCTTAAGGATTTCTCCGGTCTTCTACTTACAATGGATTATATTTTCTATTATGCAAAGATATAAAAATTATGACAAGAAGAGAGTTTAGTTGTATTATGTCCAAAAAGATACAATTATTTGGGTTTATCACCCCTTTTATATACTCTCCCTCATTCCTTTTATTTAAAGAGCTAACTAATATTTATAAAGAAAGCCCTAAATTTTGCGATCATAAATTCGGTTTACTATCATTAATGCTTGCTGACTTATTAATACCTTGGAGTTTTTATTGGCCTCCTTGATTGCCTCTTCTGTTACTACTACCTCAACTCGGTTTGGGCTGCTTTGTTCGTCTTATACGTGGCTCTAACCTAGTGATAATTTCATGCACACTCTTTTCCTTCCTGTTTTGACACGGCGATGGAGCTCTGCTCGACCAGACAGCTCCGAGTCTTTTAGCCAGTCCTCAGAGATGGAGCTCTGCTCTGTTTGGATCTCTTAAGGAAACCTTGTTGTCCTGATCCTCGGGAGCATTTAAGCCTCTTATTTATCCTGGGTATCTTGATCATCTTGGCCGACCATCGGTTATGGGGCTCTGCTCTGCCATGTACCTCTGCGTCTTTTAGTTGGATCTCAGAGCTAGAGCTCTGCTTGGCCTAGAACCTTCAAGATAATTTAACGTATTCTTTATCTTGTCACTTTCCTAGTTTGGGTTTATACCTATATTCTTTCATTTCCCCTCTGTTAGACCAGGTGCACCGATGAGGATTCCCCCATCAAAGTACCCCCTAATTCATGGATTATGTGTAAAACTACACAGAATGCATGAATTAAAATAAAAGGTTGCTAATTGAAAAATATTGTAACAGATAGGTTTGTAAAAATAAATAATAGGGTGATGTAAGATGCGTAATTATGATTACTCTGACGAATCAATTGTTGTTGGACACGTGTCCGTTACGTAGTAGTTTATTATGGCAACGAAGTCGTTTGATCTTTTGAAATGGCGCTTGGTGAACAGAGAATCATGTTGATTTGTATACTAAATATTGACAACTAATATTCCATCACGCGTGGAGCATATTTAACTTTGAAAAGTGAAACTAAATTTCCAAACAAGAGTTTAAACAAAGAAAAGTCAATAAAAAGAGAATACCATACCATTTGGCTTGGAGAAGTATCCGTGTGTGAAGGAATTAGGCTTTCACTCCATTATTAAATCTGCATCTTGTATCTAAAAGGTAATTTGTGTTTCCCTTATATATTCTTGTTTCCCCTTTACATACCTTCATAACACTGGTCGATGATAACCATAGTTTCGTAGTTTTTGCCTTGGAGATACACTACTGGGTTATCTATCGTGTTTGTACCTGAAGTATCTACCCAAATTCTTTAATCTTACCCCTCCATTTGGCTCATTGCACTCAAAATGGCCTGGGAAATCAGTGAAAGCTGTGGAAAACGAGTTTGAAGATTCTTTGGTTTTAAAAGGTTATTTTGATCGACTAGCACCCAAATATGGTCCTTGGATAAAACAGGGTTGTTGAGCTTTAGGGTTAGGTATGGTATTCCTAGTGACGTAGCGATTATGATTCCACAGTTTGGGGAACATTCATATCAGGCAAAGGAAAACAAGACTTGCCTATATACGACATTGTTTAATTGGGGTTTACGACTACCCTTACCACTACTGATACAAGATTTATTTAGCTTTATAGGTTTATAACCTACTCAATTTTCCGCCAATGGGTGGGGAGTATTGCTCAGCGTTGTGTTGAGCGCGAAACTCCTATGCATCTCGATTTGTTTAGCCGATTTACTAGCTGTAGTGGACGTGACAAAGTTGGCGAAATCCCATTTCTTCTACATGCAGTTGAACAGGTGTAGGAAGATAGTGGAGCTTCTCAACTCAAATAAAAAATTGGAAGAAATCCTTCATATTTGTATCGGGGAACTGGGAAATAAAAATGCATTGATGAATCTACAGCTGGAACGTCGCTGGAAGACTAAGTGTAAGAATGATGTTTTTGAGCTTAGTCCGTGATAACTTTGTGAGCCTATATTAACCAATTAATTTTTCTTGATACAGGTGAAGGGAGACACTAGAAGTATTGTAAGAAGGGTTTAACTGAGGATTCAAAGAATCCTCTGATCCAATTTGCTAACCTAGCGATCAGGACTTGGCTCCAAGATCCGACTCGACTATTCACATATATCAACTTCTTGAGAGCAGGGTTGTAGCCTATTCGTGAGCTTTTTATCTCGAAGGACGGAAAAGTCACAATAGCGGGAAGTGGAGTAAAGGCGACTACTTAACCTCTACGAGCTTTGATGAAGTAGAGGTACAAAGATTGAAATAGTGTAGGGGTATGTCTAGCAGTTCCCTAGAGTCGCAAACAAGGGAGACCAAGAGCTCATCATATGTGTCCTGCTAAAATGAGAATGAGAGCGAAACGGGAACGACACAAGATGCGGGGGAAGTTAATCAAGGGGTTAGAGATAATGGAGACAAATATCAGACTCAGTCATTTTGAGAAGATGAGGAGGATATGGAGGACCAGGTGAATGTGTTTCCACAAACAGTGAGGAAGCTTCAATTAATAGATAATAACAAGATTCATGAAGCTCAAGGTAAGGAGAGTGAGCAGGAGATGGTCGTAGCGCCAAATGCTGATAAGGAGCTTGGTAAAGCTCCTGACGTGATATTCTTGGATGAGACTCGTGCAGATGCTCAAACAAACAATGATGCTGAGAGAGAAGATGGGAGGCCAAAGAAGTACATCCCAGATGATATAGAAAAAAGGATGGAGAATTGGGTCAAAACGCGATTGTTTGTCATTCAAAATCATTAGTACAAGAGGTCCAGCTCGGCCACCGTATATGTGGTGATCCCGAAGTTGCAATATTTGAAGGGGAAAGAGGAGGTAGCGCAGAGAGGGGGAGCCTTGGCTGAAGATTTTTTGCTTCCTAGTGTGGTGATGCCACTGTCGCCGATGTTTATGTTTGAACAACTGAAACACATCACAGAGCTGTCATTCTACGACCACTTACCTATGAGTGAAATTCTCCGGAGGCAAGTAGATCTGGCTATTCGGGTATATTTTGTTTAGATAAGTCTGTCCTTGTATAAATTGGGTAAGATAATTAACCCATCTCTTACTCTTTGTGCTTGGCAACATAGATGCATCATAATTGAGTGGTGTTATCTTATTGAAGGATACCAAAAACAGATTATCTGGTGATGGAAAAGTGTTGATTGGTGGCGAAAGGTATACATAACTTAGTCATCACTCTATTCTAGAACTGCGGCCCATTATCGGTCATGAGGATGCGAGGGATGTCAAATCGAGATAATATTTGTTGAAAAAGGAAATCACACAAGTCTGCCGCTTTAGTTCTCGAGAGAGCTTTAGCTTCAATCAATTTAGTAAAATAATCTACAGCCACTACCAAGAATTGTTGTTCACCTGTCGCCATTGGGAGCGGTCTCACAAGGTCGATGCCCCATTTTTCAAAAGGGCAAAGGACGTGAACGACCTGCATCGGTTCACTTGGTAAGTGGTTAGAGTTGGGAAATTGTTGACATTTTCTATACCGTTGAACTAATTTTTTCAGTGTCGGCCGCCAGATATGGCCAATAGTAGTCGATTAGTACGAAACGACGAATGAGGCTACAATATCCGCAATGTGCTTCGACCTCACCTGAATGTAGATCTTCTAAAATCGAGGTTACCTCGTATGAATCCATGCAATTGAGTAGAGATTTTTATGTATAGAATGTCATCAAGAAAACAATATTTCGTAGCTTTCAATTGGAGAGCTCGGGTGGTGGTTTTGTCGTTCTGTAAAACACATGACTAAAGATAAAGAAAATATGGTTTTTGTTAGTGTGTTGTGGGGGTGATGACGCAAACCTCGTCGCTCTGATGTCGAATTTCAGTTGTGGGTAATTGTTGCAGCAAGGTAAGGGGATGTTCACCCATAACTCCTACTTTGGCAAGGGTGTCAGCATCAGAATTGTTTACCCGAAACACCTGCTCATAAATGACTTTATCAAACTTGGATTCAAATTCTTACAAAGCGGCCAAATAATCGTGGATATCTGCTTTCTTAACATCGTATAAACCGTTGGCCTAGTTAATGATTAATTGAGAATCTGAGCGGATCCACAGATTCCGAGCACCGCATATTAGTGCCAATTTCATCTCGCAAATGACAGCCTCATAATCAGCGATGTTATTTGCCAATGGAAAGTTGAATCAGATCGGTTGTCTGATCTCCTCTCCTTTTGGTGGGTTTAGAATAATACTTTTCCCGCCCCCAGACGCTCTGGAGGCTCCATCTCATTCGGTGATCCATTCCAACCGCTCGGTTTCACCCTTGACATTGGTAGGCAAAGGTCCGCTACGAGGTGTCGAAAACTTGGTGATGAAATCAGCTACGGTTTTCCCTTTTATAGCGGTGCGAGGTTCAAATTTGATATCGTGTTCTCCCAACTCGATGCTCCATTTAGTCAGGCGCCCCAAAGCATCTAGTTTTTGTAATATAACTTTAAGCGGGAAAGAAGTTCGAACAACTACCGTGTGTCCTTGAAAATAGGGCTGTATTTTTCGTTCTGATAGCTACTAGAGCAGGTGTGAGTTTCTCTAGATTGAGATAGAGGGTCTTGGCGTCGACCAAATTTTTATTTGTGTAATATATTGGGCATTACACACCCATCAGGTTCCCTAATTAAAACTACACTGATGACACAAAATAAAACGGACAAGTATATAAAAAGAGTTTCACCCGCTGTAGGTGTAGAAAAGTATCTCAGGCGAGCTGAGGTATTGTTTTAAAGCCTCAAAAGCTTTGTCATACTCCTTTGTCTATGCTAATTTCTTAGCACCTCGGAGAATTTTGAAAGAGGGTGACTCATATCCGATGCACGAGAAATAAAACGTGATAACGCTATTAAATATCCTGTTAGAACATTGAACCTCTTTCACGTTTGAATGTGTTGCCGTCTTGATGACGACTTTTAATTGAGCTGGATCAGCCTCGAGCCCCTTCTGCTGACCACATAACCGGAGAACTTACCATTCTGAACGTCAAAGGAAAACTTGACCGGGTTAAGCTTCAAATTATATTATCGTAACGCGCCAAACACTAATTAGAGCACCTCAAATTGGGTTTCGGGATAATGTGTTCTAACTAACATGTCGTCAATGTATGCTTCCATATTTTTACCCAAGTGATCTTTAAAAATATGATTGACTAATCTTTTTTACGTAGAGCCGGTATTTTTGAGACCGAACGACATGACGTTGTAGAAATAAAGACCATGCTCGGTTTGAAACGTCGTATGCTCCTCATCGGATGGGCTGAGACGAATTTGATTGTAACCGGAATAGGCGTCCATGAAGGAGAGGTATTTACAGCCAGAGGCGGAATCCACTAGCTGGTCGATACGAGGTAGAAGAAATACATCCTTCGTGAAAGCCTAATTCAAGTTGGTGAAATCTACACACATCCGCTATTGGCCTTCCTTCGTTTTTTACAAGTACAGGGTTAGCTTTCCACACTGGGTATCGAGCTCTCCGTATGTGACCTAGGCCTAACAACTTATCCACCTCTATGCCAATAACCTATTTTTTCTCAAAGGAAAATGAGTGACGCTTCTGTTGCATCAGCTTGGCGCGCGGATCAATTGCTAATTCGTTGTATATGATAGAAGGGTCGACCCCAGACACATACCGAGCATCCCATGAAAAAATATATAAGCTTTTGCGCATTAATTTAAGTAGTGATTGTTTGAAAAAGAGTCCAAATTGTTACCGATTCGTAGACTATGGCCCTCAGCCACTGTTTCTTCAGTGGAGTCAACTTGGTCTGCATCAGTCGGCTCTGGCTCCCGTGGATCGTTAACGGGGTTCGCTTGGGGAGGTGGGGGATGCCTGTTTAGGATTCTCTTGCACTCCCCCCCCCCCCCCCCCCCCCGCTCAGTAATTTCTATTTGAGAGGGTTGTTGGAGATGGCGTAACACGTTCTGGTCGTCCGCTGACTACCTCGGATAACCCCGACTGCATTGTTGACCAAATATTTGATGCATTATCTAAACGTGCAAGAGGTGGCCTCCAGTTTGTGAAGCCAAGGGCGGCCGATGATTTCATGACAATGGCTTGAGGCACTTGAAATTATGAATAATATTTTCATTTCTTTCTTGGTAGCGCTGTATCCAACCGTAACCAGCAGCTTAACTTCGCCCATACATTATGAGGCCTTCCTTTCATATCCTACGAAGTTCCACTGGGTCAGCTTGTAGGGTGGGACCTCATTCATGTGGTCATAGTTGGACTTGAATATAATGTTTGCGGAACTGCCTCTATCGACTAGGACCCATGTAACCATTACTCCTCCAATATCTAGGTTTACTGTTATTGCATCCTCGTGCGGCGTGTTGACCCCTCTCAGATCATCATTATTGAAGACGAGATCTGTAACATGATCACGGTAGTTATAGTAGTGCGATCCCTCGACTTCTTGAACCTCGTGGTCAATTCTAGCCCGGTTTCTGGAGTTTATGTCAGGGTATAACCTTGAATCTCCCACGGCGATGGTTAACAACGTTGGTATTCGCAGTTCATCTCGTATTATCGAAATGCTGGTACCTCAGACCGTGCTTAGGCTGTTGTCGGGGATAACTCTTCGTTGTTGCCGCTTTATTTTGCTCAGTTATCTGCATGTCCCCCTATAATGGTGAATAACCATTGATGCTTTCCCTTATCAACGTTCTTGTCTTCATTGGGTTTGTCTTCCTGCATCTTGCGATTTTCCTCCCTATGCTCAGGTCTACAATGATGATCCCGTCGCTTTATCAATCTCTGAATTTCTTTCTTTAATTGTCAGCATTCATCTGTAAGGTGACTGTGGTCGTTGTGATAAGCATAGAAATATTTGTTGGACCACTTGTAACTCGACATACTCATCGTTTTAGAAGGTTGATACCTCGTTCTTCTCTTGATTCGGTCGTAGATCAGATAAATAGACTCAGTCAGCGGAGTGAAACGTCGATAAGGATTGTCTGAATGTGTGGTGCGCTGATAATGATCTCTTCGAGGCCCTTCCTTGGTCCTCTTGCGGTTAGATTGTCCCTATCTTAGGTCATAAACTCTCTGTGGAGAATCGTCCTTCCTAAATACTTTAGATACAATTTCTTACTTTTAAAAGGTATTTTGTTAATTAAAATTCAACTAAATTGTATTTTTAACCTGTAAAGTTCATTTAGTCAATTGAGAATGTCCTTATCTTTTCCTTAATTATTTCTTCTTCTAATCATTTTTAACTTTTTTTAAGTCAAAAAGAAATTTTATTAATTGGGTGAAACTAAAAATTTTACATTATATTGGACCTAAATTAAACAAATATAGGACCAAATCATAAATTTGAAATTGAAAATAAAACGAGAAGCCCACCAAACGATTTTCCTTCTTTTCGAATCTGGAAGCATAATTCATCTATTTTCTTTCGTTTGGTGAGGAACAAACTCTCCATTATTGTTTTTACGAAGAAATTTCAACTGATTTTCTTCTGAAGATTCGGTTTACCAATTTTTTTTAAAAACTTGGCGAGTTTTTTATATTCTTAATTATGCTGTATATTCTTTTAATTTTCTTTTTTCAATAAATGTGACTTTATCGCTATCTATTTTTAAAACAATTATTTGGTTAAATATTTATGGATTTTATATTACCATGGATTTCTAGTACGCAGAAGCTATTTATAGTGCAACGAGTGCGCATAGAGTAAACCCTCGGTCTGACGCGATAGCGTGCAAACCTACGTCAGAAGGTAAACCACACAAGATGACAGACTCAGCCGAGAAAGTGTATGTAGAAGGACTCGAACTCATAACCTTTAGTCACAAGCACACAATACACAACCAACTTGGCTACCCCTTGAAAGCCACAAATACAATCTTGATTATATTTACACCCAATAACTTGTAAGGATGTCGGGTCTTTTTTCTCGGTTTTTAGAATAATCTTGAATGGTATAGGTGTAGATGGCCTTTGCTCAAAATTGAAATAGTTTATGAATTAATATTTGTTAAATTATATTTTTAGCAAATTAATATTTATTTTCTGAATATAGGAGGGTAAAAATAAGTTTGAATATCTTTCCAAAAAAGTTCTCATAATAGGATTTTGAATTGAAGTAAAATAAATAAACTACGAATGATTAAATAACTTATTTGATGAGAATAAGAATTATACAAATTTGGTCCGAATCGAGTAAAAAAGGACGTTTAGACATGCAAGCTTAATTACAATTAAGCTCTATCTATACCCTATAAGATTTATCTTAATAATAAAAAATGATTTTTTCTTATTATATACTAATTTGTATTTTTTCCAATAAACATATTTTAGTTTTAATCCGTTAGTCAATTTCAAATTGGAATTCAAGGGATTAGATCTTAATCATTCAAATGAATTATTTATTTATAAATAAATAATCCATTATATATTTTTCAAACACCTTTACTTGACATTATATGTTTTGTATTTTATGTATGGTTGTCGATCTATAAACCTCGTAAATTTTTTTAAGTTACGTTTTAAAAAATGAAATGCAAATGGATACAATGAGATTCTAAAAGGTGACGATGTGATAGATTCTTTCATGTCGTAACAGCATCGATAATCCAAAACCAGATTTTATCGACGAGATCACCAAACCTACCGTATTCGAACTAACAGCTATAAATGGAGGTAATTGAAAAGCAATTAGACTACGAGTCAAACAATAATTTTCCACAATGATTCGTTCGTGCTTAATCTGTATACCGACCACAATATCGGATCATAAAACTAGCCGCATGAACCGTGGTTCGACGTGTCATTTCTGACATTGAGTATCGTTCGAATCGTCATTCATAATATAAGTTCGTAAAATTTGTGTTATAAAGTACTATTTCAGATTATCCAATCTCAAGACTAACTATCTAGCCCAAGCCCAGGAGAACCTCCTTACCTACAACTCGAACCATACTTTCATCTTTCTCGAAACATCGGCTTCCGACTCCTACATTTTCTTCAGTCGAGCAGAGGAATCCTTCCTTAAGCAAAAATCTAGAGAAACCTGGCTTAAGCTAGGGGACAAGAATTCTAAGTTTTTCCATAACAGCATCCGAGCCCATAGAGCAAGGAATAAGATTCTCTCTATTCAAAATGAGGATGGCACTTTAAGCTCTGACCCCCGCTCTATTGCCACCACCTTCATCAATTTCTTTCGAAACCAATTAGGTTCTCCTAGTTCGAAAGACTACCATGGACCAGATCGAATAAGAAATATTATTAAATCCTCGGTCCCCCTGAACCTTATCCCGGACATGACTAAACCCATCTCAAATGAAGAAATCAAGCAAGCCCTCTTTTCGATCAACAGTGACAAGGCTCCGGGCCCTGATGGTTACAGCGCAGATTTTTTCAAGACCTGCTGGACAACAGTAGGTCATGATGTCTGTGAAGGGGTTAAATCCTTCTTCACCAAGGGGAAAATGAACCCCAACTGGAACAAAACCCTAATATCTCTCATTCCCAAAATAGACACGCCATCCCACCCGTCTGACTTCAGACCCATAGCCTGCTGTAATGTCATTTACAAAACAATCTCTAAGATCATTGCTAATCGTATAAAGCCAGCCCTTCCATCCCTTATTGACCCCTCCCAATCCGCCTTTGTCCCGGGAAGATCAATTGTGGACAACATTCTTCTCTCTCAAAACCGCCTGCCTGGGTATCATTCTAACCGCAAAGGCCCCAGATGTGCTCTCAAAATAGACCTTAAAAAATATTTTGACAATGTCAGATGGGAACTCGTCCTTGACATCTTACTTGCCATGAACTTCCCCATTGGCATGATAAACTGGATCATCCAATGCATAACCACCCGCTCCTACGCCGTTAGCATAAATGGTAAGTCTTCGGAATTCTTCCCGGGTGCTAAAGGTCTCAGGCAAGGAAACCCGCTTTCCCCGTATATCTTTGTTATTGTAATGCAGGTACTCTCCAGCATTCTCCAGGAAAAAAGCCTACATCCATCGTTCAGATTTCATTGGAAATGTCAAAAGCTTCGTATCATCAACTTGTGCTTCGCAGACGACCTCTTAATCCTATGCAGAGCCAACCTCCCCTCCATTAAGCTCATCCTTGAAGGACTGAAAGAATTCGCAACCCTATATGGTCTCCAACTCAACCCCTCCAAAAGCCACATTTTCTTCTCTGGTACCTCTCCCGGCATCAAACAAGAAATCCTCTCCCACCTCAACTTTATCGAAGGTTCCCTCCCTGTCCGTTATCTTGGAGTTCCCCTCGTTACCTCTCACCTAGCATAGAACGACTGCAGACCCCTCTTCCTCAAAATCACCAGCAGAATCAACTCTTGTACCACAAAGCATCTTTCTTAAGCCGGACGCCTTCAGCTCATCAAGTCTGTTCTTTTCGCTAGCCAAGTTTATTGGTCCTCAATTTTCATTCTCCCCGTCAGAGTCCTCAAAGAGCTAACCTAGCTCTTACGCAGATTTCTCTGGTCTGGTTCAGAAATGAAGATAGCAGGAGCAAAGATAGCTTGGGAAAGGGTAGTAGTGTCCAAAGAGGAGGGTGGTCTTGGGATCCCAGACCTAAAAACCTGGAATCAGGCGGCCGCCCTAAAACTCCTCTGGTCCATTCTCACAAAAAGCGAGAACTCCATATGGACCCAATGGACACTGCTGGAAAAAATAAAGAACAACTGCTTTTGGACCATCCCCACTCCACCAAATGATAGCTGGAGCTGGAGGAAAATCCTCAACCTTCGGAAAGTAGCAGCAAATCTCTACAAAGTCATAATTGGCAATGGAGCAGACACATCCATCTGGAATGACCCCTGGTTATTCCCCACCTCCCTGACCAACCGTTACGGGCCCTCCATTCAAAACCTATCCCACCTTCGGAACCTACAAATGGTAAAAGACCTCATTCAGAACGGCAGCTGGACGTGGCCTCCCCAAGCCAGAGCCCCCAACCGAAATCTCAATCCTCTCATCACAGAAATAATATATGCCATCCAAAACCTCACCCCCCTCCCTATCTTCAAAGGACTCATTCATTTGGCTCCCCAACAAACCTCATCATACATTCACCATCAGCAGCACCTACAAAACCCTTAAGCCCACCAGAATTAAGGTCGCTTGGTCTGCGCTAGTCTGGCACAAATTTTCGATCCCCAGACACTCTTTCATCACGTGGCTTGCAATCCATAACAAACTCACCACCAGAGACAAACTCATTTCTTGGTGTCTGGACTACCCCCCGACCTGCGTTCTATGTGAAACATCGGCTGAAAATCTGGAGCACCTCCTAACCAAGTGCCATTACTCTACCGCCATTTGGGAATCCCTCGCCCAAAAACTACTTTTCCCCTCCCCCCTTTCCCCATGCCCGCAATGGTTAGAGCAGGCAAGTACATGGAATGCCTTGAAGGATAACCGAAAGCACCACTTGAAAACAGCCTTCTGTGCCACCATCTACTTCATCTGGAAGGAAAGGAATGATAGAAACTACAACAACAAGCAATCCCCCTTCTCTAGTATAGCACTCCATGTGCTCTCGGACCTCAGATACAGATTCAAAGGAACCAAAGCCAACTTCACAGGATAGTCCGGCTACTCCTACTGTCCTTCAAATTAATACAAGTGTAATTTGAATTCTGTAACAACCTCCTCTAGACCATTTCGTATTTCCTCCTTGTAACGAGGCACCCGCCTCCTGAAACCCATGTACATTTTTTCATTACTTTAAGCGTTTTTTATACAAAAAAAAAGACTAACTATGTTTATGTAACACTTATGATAAACCGTTTTACGTGCATTGTTCGACAAGCGAGTTGTGCTTTTGCCAACCTCTTACGGCGTCCACCCATGGAGCTGGTTCAACAATCACAGTTGAACGAAAATAAAAATTGAATCAATCACCGTCTGACTTCGACTATATTTTAAGGGGAATTTATCTCCAAAATTTAATCAATACAACATGGATAACTATAATGGTAGTGGTTATCCTGAACATCATATTGAGCACTTCCAGAGTTGATATACTTGATTTTAAAGGGATGACTTAGTGTTGTGTTTAGCATTTGCTAAAATATTTTATAGATGTAATCATATTTTGTTTACCTTATTACCTATAATTTTTATTCTCAAATTTCAGAATATACCCTTTGGAGCCTATAACAAATTGTAACCGAGAGACGAACTAAGTTTTAAAATATTAAATATTTATGCACCAAAAATGGTTTGATGAATTGTTTAACGTTGCTGTATTCCATTTCTTGACAAGTAATTATTATGCGTTACCCAATGATATAATGAAAAATAATAATTTAAATTTTGATGCTCTATTGGCTCAAATAGATATTGAAAGGAAAGTTAGTGAGATACTATCCAAGAGATTTCATATAGTTCAAATTTATGTTTGTCTTACCAACCACAATACCGCAACAACCTATATCATATTCCTTCTGTCTCTTTATATATGACGTTCTAGGTTTAGGCACATAAATTAAATAACATTATTATTTGTTTTGAAATTGTAAAAAGTAATTTTAATTTCCATAAATAATATTTTCAATTAATATGTGTTTGGAACCGGACAAGAGTAAATAGTAATTATGAGAAAGGGTTATAAATGGAAAACAACCAGTAATGCCACATTAGAATTTGAAAGCGTCAATTAATTTGGGACAAAAGAAAATCTCTATAACGGCTTATAATAAGGGACAGAGAGAGTACCATTTACAAAAACACCAATCTGTCTCAATACACATGCAACTCCACCAAAAACAATATAAAAATTAAATCATAATGAGAAAAAAATAAAATAAATGTGGAAATGACAATAAGTGACACAAATATCGTCATAGAAACTATTTCACCTACTTACCGACAATGTGAGGTTGTTCACAATAAATTTAAAGATTTTATTAGTGTTTGTAAGCTAGTAAAAAATATACATATCAAAGGATCGATGTAATGCAGAAAAATACTCCACGTATCACAACTATATGAGATACTATATACGAGATTAGAGCGTTAAAATATGAGATTCAAATTGATACAAAAAATTGGTCAATTTTATCAAAGGTACGAGAACATTTTGAGCCGAAGTAGAAAACCATAGATTCTAGGCCTCCCGATAGGATCAAAGAACTAAAACTCGACACATCACCATAAGCATCACAATCCGTAGAGGTATTGGTAATATTGGATAAATTTGATGAGTATCTCGACTCCAATCCAAACTGATATGTCGTAACGATAATTATAAGGGTGATTCATTGGTACAAAAAATGACTTATCTATTAAACAGTATGCGGTTGATCTTGAAATCCAATAAAAAAAGTCAGACCCTTGTACATCTTTACCTCAAGTATTACTCGGTTATCAGCTTCACTATGGATGATTAATGGGGGTTGATTGGACCACATGAAGATGAAATTATCATCATTGTTGAAATAACTAAATTGAAATACGCTGGATTATGATTAATATAAATAGTTTGATCAACATCTTTTTAAGGAAAGTTATAATATAATGCAAGCTATAACTCTTATGAACAATGAAATATGTGTTGACTAAATTTTTGGGGGAAAATACACCGATATTTAGAATTGAGTTTGGATGCGATATTGAATGAATATATTTACTTGAAATAGTGGAAGGTCTCGATGGATCAGGAGAAAACTCGTCTAAAGTAAGAGAAAATCAAGGTTCAGACGCTTTTGTAAGTTATGCATGATGTGTGAACGCTTATAATACAACCTCTACTGTACCTCCTCCGGCGATTTAGTTAACTACTTCTGTTACTAATAAGCCGATGATTTTTCTTCATCAGTCGAATACTCATAGTGGATCTTCTATAGGTACCAAACCCTAATTGTTTGTTGGTACACGTTTTATGTTTACTATCACTTTAGGATTTAGAGTTCTTGTCATAAATATTTTTAGAACTGTAGGTAGCGGATGCTAGATTAGTTTTAAAACATCGCTAGATAAGATTATAGATGATGATGCTAGATTGGTTTTGTTATGCTAGATTGTGAGTAATGCTAGATTAGTTTTAAAACATTGCTAGATAAGACGATAGATGATAATGCTAGATTGGTTTTGTCATGCTATATTTCTAGTAAATGCCAAATTAGTTTTAAAACATTTCTAGATAAGACTATATATGATAATGCTAGATTGGTTTTGTCATGCTAGATTGTGAGTAAAATAGGTCAGGATAGACTGTATCTTGTATGTTGGTAGGATTTTTAAAGTGAAAAATGCATTGGATGGATGTAGTAGTCCTTTATTTTTAACAAGAATTTGTGATACTCTTACCTGTATCATCTATTAATAATTACATATAATTGCTTCATCATTTTTCAGGTTGGGGACTTCCCTGAACGAGACCCATTTGAAGACGATAAAATACAAGGTGTTTATAAAATATTATTGAAGTTTGTTTGTTTCCAATTTTTCTTGAATACTACAATCTATTTTATAATTACAAGTTTCAATGTATTTAACCTTAGTACTACAATTTAATTTTTTTAACAATCGATGCCAATGGGTTATAATGTCAAGAAAACAATTATGTTGCTACAAAAAGGAACAACAATACATGTCATAGGTAGTGTCTGGTAGTACTAAATTGCAACCAAGATTCACATAATAATACACTACTCAAAGTAAAGTTTTTTCCTAAGTTCCAATATCAATCCATAGATTTTCTCTTGATAAGGTCGAAAGACATTACTCATAAATCGCAAGACCAATCTAACATCACCTATTTTACTCACAGATCTCAAATGCAAGACCAGTCTAGCATGACCTACTTCACTCACAAATCGCAAGATAAATCTAGCATGGTATAGCTTACTCACAAATCTCAAATGCAAGACCAATCTAGCATGACCTATTTTACTCACAAATCGCAAGACCAATCCAGCATCACCTATTTTACTCACAAATCTTAAATGCAAGACCAATCTAGCATTAAGTATTTTACTCATAAATCGCAAGATCAATCTAGCATGGTATAGTTTACTCACAAATCTCAAATGCGAGACCAATCTAGTATTGATGAGTCCGAATTCTGCTTACTCACCGGACAGGGACAAATCGGACCAAGGCCTCCGGACCGGACATACCACTTCGAACACTTAGCCCATTGAACTGTTCGGACTATAAAAAAAGTACTAAAAAACCTAAACACTTTTTGACTAAGCTACTTGCTCTCCTACTTAGAGCTCATGGATCTTTAAACATGACCCGGGTCCATTAAACATGACCCGAAAACCCATAAGGCTCAAATGTAAGGGTATAAATACCGAACCACCTGCATTAAATGTGGGTAATGAAAATTAAATACAACCATGCTGCTTAATTCTCTCTCTACTTTCTACTCTAAATATAAAACACCCATACACTTCCACAAACCTCCGGAAAAATTATAAATTTAGACTCAAACGATAATTAACCTCACCAAATTGGCGACCACAGTGGGAGAAGAAGGTGCCTGAATCAAGCATTCGAAACCAGCAAGAAAAGTCAGTCCGAATGAATCCGGACGTCCCGGAAGTACCACCAGCTTTGCTCGAAGTGGTGGGTGAAAACGATGAGTACACTATCGAAGAGCGCGATAGGTTAAAGGGTGAAATAGAAGCTCTGAGGGCAGAAAAGGCTAAGATGGGCATGAAAGAAAAGTCAAAAGCATCAGTTGCTCATCACACCGATAACCCCAGAGAGCATGAGCCTTCAAAGACTCATGTGAGTACCAAAAAGACTCATGTGAGTACCAAAAAGACTCATGACAGCTCCAAAAAGTCTCACCGGTCTAGGCCAGTGGAGAGTTCTGACTCAGGCTCAGAATCTTCTAATAACTCTTCGGATGATAAGGGAGTTGAAGAATCCTTATCCTCTAGCAGCGATGAGGGTCGAACTAAAAAGAAGCAAAAGCAGATCAAAAAATATTCGAGGAAAAGGGATAAACGTGGAAAGACGAAGAAGAATATTGGCAAAAGGTCATCTCACAGCCGGAGGCACGTAGACCGGATGCTGATGCATCCTTTTTCTTTCCATGATGAACCAGGTATCTTTGCAACTCCCAATGAAGATACTGTGTTCAGTCGTGGTCGAAATTGGAGGCAATCTCCATTGTCTTCTAAAATTATGTCCGGAAACTTCCCTAAGAGGTTTGATAGTACCAAAACGGAAAAGTAAGATGGCACTACTGATCCGGACAACCATTTGGAGCAATTTAAGAACTTTATGATGAACTTTGATGACGATGATAAGCTACTTTGCAGAGCATTCTCCCAATCATTTACGGAGAGTGCTCTGAAATGGTATAACAGTCTACCACAAGGCTGTATCAAGAATTTCGATACTTTTTGGGTGGCCTTTCGAAGGCAATTCGTTGGGAGTAAAGAGCTAAAGGGAAATGGAGACACAATAATCCATTGTGCTCAGGAACCGAACGAGTTCTTAAAAGAATATATAAGTTGTTTTGTGAACACCAAGAATGGGTTGGCTGACTGCTTCGAGCAGGTTGCGATAGCATCTCTAAGGCAGGACTCGAACCCTGGAAATTTGGCTGATTCGGTGACCAGAAAGAAGGCAATGACTTGGGGAGGGTTACTGAATCAAGTTGGAAAACAAATTAACGTTGATGAAACAAAGAAAACAAGGGGGCACAAGCAGGTGAGGTTTGCCCCGGTGGCACCAAATCCAATCAGAATCAGTCCGGGAACAAGGCAAAGGAGACCGGACAGGGGCATGGTAGAGCTAAAGCTCAGTCTCAGCCAGCTGCTCCTGCTCAGAGTCAGCAATCCAAAAACAAGAGAGGGCCTTGGGTTCAACCGGAGTGGTTCGCAGAATTAAAGGAAAGTGTGGCCACCATTTATGATAAAACAAAGGAGGAGGTGCACTATAGAAGGCCGGCCACGCTACAATCCCCTAGAGAACACCGTAATAACTCTTTCTGCCAGTATCACAATGACACTGGCCATACCACTGATGATTGTATAGCTATAAAGCAAGAAGTTCAGAACCTGATCGAAAGGGGAAAGTTTGGGGCTTATGTCAAAAGAAGAGGAGGTAACAGGCCTGACAATACTCATCGGGTTGGTCCAAGAAATGCTGCCCCGGAGGGAGCCATGGTTATAATCGAGAGGTTTGATGTAGAATCTGAATACTTGGATCCTGATCCAACTCGAAACAGAGTGGGTACAATTGAAGAATATTCTAGAACTGTCTCCGGGCTCATCAAGTTTTTTGAGTCACTAACGATTTTCGGAGGAGATACCATGACAGCTCATACTGCTTCTTCGAGGAAGAGGCGCGTTCATACTTTGGCCACCCAGTTAGAAGGAGGCATGACTTCCTATCAATCACAAATTCCTTTCCCCTTTATTGTTTTTGATGAAGATGATTTAAGAGATATAGCTGGCCCTCATGAAGATGCTGTTGTCATAGGAGCATCTATTGGGGGCAATGACATAAGACGAATTCTGGTGGATACTGGAAGCTCAGCCAATATCCTTTTCTTAACCACATACTAGAGAATGAAAAATCCAGCTGTAATTCAGAGTTCGGACATATCAATTGTGGGCTTTACTGGCAGCTCGGCAGATGTGATCGGAGAGTTCGAAGAAGAAGTTTTGTTGGGCAAGGGCCCGTTCAAGAAGATGGTCAGGATACTTTTTAGTGTGGTGGATTGTCCCACTTGCTATAATGCTATTTTAGGGAGGTCTTGACTCTCTAGGATGCATGCAGTGGCTGCAACAGTCCACCAATGTTTGAAATATGCTGTTCAGGGACAGGTGGGAGTTGTCCGGAGAAGTCAAAAGGTTGCAAGAGAATGTTATGCTACAGCCCTGGCTCCCCGGACGTTGGGGGCAGTTCGTATCAACGAGCAATAGCAGTTTGAGGGCTTTCTGGGGGTGAGGGTGAAATTGATGACCCCAGAGAGACCCCTGGAGTGTTAATACCGGTCGAAGAGGTAGAGACACATTGTTTAGAAGAAGGAAAAAGCGTCAAGATAGGGTCTAAAATGTCACCTGGTCTGAAAAGTGAGGTGCTAAAGTTTTTGAAAAGTCATCAGCACGTTTTTTCTTGGTGCAATGCTGATGTTACTGGGGTTCCAGCAGATGTGATATGGCATCACTTTGTCCGGAAAGACATAGCACAAGTGGTTCAAAAGAGAAGGGCTTTTTCCAAAGAAAAGGCTGATGTTATTGTACAAGAGGTTGAAATGCTCACCAAGATGGGGCATATCAAGGAGTCTCAATATCCTTTGTGGACTGCCAATCCGGTCCTGGTAAAAAAGAAAAATGGCAAGTGGCGCATGTGCATTGACTTCACAGATCTCAATAGAGCTTGCCCAAAATATTTGTATCCAGTTCCCCGGATTGACCAACTAGTAGATTCTACCTCTGGGAACAAACTACTATCCTTTATGGATGCTTTCTCCGGATACAATCAGATCCAAGTAGATCCAAAGGATCAAGAGCATACCACATTTGTCACTGACAGAGGTCTTCATTGCTATAAGGTAATTCCATTTGGGTTGAAAAATGCTGGGGCTACTTATCAGAGATTGGTAAACAAAGCCTTTGCTGATCAGATTGGAAGGAATATGGAAGTATACATCGATGACATGATGGTGAAGAGTGTGGATGAGAAATTTCACTTGGCTGACCTGCAAGAAACTTTTACCAATCTAATGAAAGTGAATTTAAAGTTAAATCCAGAAAAATGTGTGTTCGGAGTACAATCCGGGAAGTTTCTAGGCTATATTATAAGTGAGCATGGGATACAGCCCGATTCGGACCAGTTTAATGCTCTATTCCAAATAGAGCCTCCTCGAAATATTAAAGAAGTACAATGGCTAACGGGGAGGTTAGCTGCTTTAAACAGATTTATCTCAAGGTCTTCGGACATGTGTGCCCCATTTTTTCAAACCTTGAAGGGTGCAAAGGGATTCGATTGGACCTCACAGTGTGATGAGGCTTTCAATGAGATAAACAAGCACTTGTCTTCCTCCAAAACCTTGTTTAAACCCGTTGATGGGGAGACACTCTTCGTATACTTGGCAGTTTCAAGTTGTGCCATAGGGGGGTGTTGGTGAGAGAGGTGGATAATTACCCCCATCCAGCGTACTACATCAGCAAAAGTTTGATAGATTCTGAAAGGCGTTATTTGAAACTCGAAAAGTTGGCGTTAGCTCTGGTAATAGCTGCAAGAAAAATGAGGCCTTATTTCCAAGCTCATCCTATCATCGTCCGGAGTTCTTTTCCCTTGAAGAATGTCCTCCAAAAGGCAGACATTTCAAGTAGGATGACTAAGTGGTCCTCCAGTATGGGGGATTTCGACATTGATTTCGCTCCTCGAACAGCAGTCCGGACATTGATTTCGCTCCTCGAACAGCAGTTAAGGCCCAAGCTGTGGCTGATTTTTTGGTTGAATTTCACTCCGACAGAGATTCAGAGCAGGCTACTGACATGAAAGATAAAAATTTCTGGATCGTCCGGACGGATGGTGGATCCAGCACTATGGGATGTGGTGCAGGGGTGTGTTTGACTTCCCCATATGGTGACAAAATGTACCAAGCTATATGTTTTGCTTTCAGGGCTTCCAATAATGAGTCTGAGTACGAAGCGACTATAGTTGGTTTAAAGTTAGCCTATATTTATGGGGCTAAGAGGGTCAAGCTACTGAGTGACTCCCAGCTTCTTATCCACCATGCCCAAGGTCAATCTGAGGCTAAAAAGGAGCAGCTAGTGAAGTATTTACTTCTTCTTAAAAATGAAGCACTCAAGTTTAAAAGCATTATTTATGAGCATATACCCCGGACAGAAAACGAGTTGGCAGATTCATTGGCAACTATAGCATACACGGAGTCGTATCCATGGATCCATGTCCTAGAGAGCCCCTCCATTCAACTTAGTATGGGTAAAGAAGAAGAAATTTTTGAAGTACAGGTGAAACAACCTTAGGATTGTGTTAGTTTTTTCTGAACTTATCTGTATTTCCAATGAAGCCAGTGCTTGCCATCACTTGAGTAAAATGCATCATAACCTTCAAGTAGAATGTGTTATTTTGACATAATAATCCAGCATTATTCAACATGTTATTATTGGATAGAAGAGATGCTAGATGAAAAGACAGTGGAAATGAGGCAAGTGCTAAACACATTAAAGAGAACTGGAGTCAATTGAAAAGACAGTGTAATTTTAGGGGGTCATAAATTACACATTAAGGGCTGTAATATTTTTCCTTTTTTAAGTGTTACCGTCTCTACAAAACAAGGTTAGGGTTTTTTGTGTATTCACTGGAAACGGCAGAGTCACTGTGTTCTTCCTAATAAAATCGATCTGCAGCAGGTCCGGAGACGTAGTCATAATTTGCTGAAGTCCGTTAACAATTGTGTCTTTGATTTCACTTTTGTTTTTGTGCATTTTTTTTCTTTTGATCTGATTTGACAGGAAATTAGCATATTTCCCTTAGAACTGGTATCAGAGCCAAGTTGGTAGCGATCCAAAGGAAATCAGATTTGAGTGGGAGCAATGGCTACAGACGAAGGAAAGGTGAGACTCGAAAAATTTGATGGTGTAGATTTTGGGTTCTGGAAGATGCAGATTGAAGATTATCTGTACCAGAAAAAGCTTTATCAACCCCTCTCAGAAAAGAAACCAGAATGTATGAAAGATGAAGAATGGACCCTTCTTGATAAAGAAGCTCTTGGAGTCATCCGATTGATGTTATCCCGCAACGTTGCTTTTAACATCATAAAGGAAACAACCACGGCAGGTCTTATGAAGGCTCTCTCCAGTATGTATGAGAAGCCATCAGCGTCTAACAAAGTTCACTTGATGAGGCATTTATTCAATTTTTCAATGATGGAAGGCGCTTCGGTAGCTCAACACCTCAATGAACTTAATACAATCACAAGCCAGTTGAGTTCAGTTGAAATTGATTTTGATGAAGAAATGCGAGCATTGATACTGTTGTCTTCACTACCAGATAGTTGGAATGCTACTGTCACTACGGTGAGTAGCTCATCAGGAAGCAATAAGTTGAAATTTGATGATATTCGTGACCTAGTTCTCAGTGAAGATATTCGAAGGAGAGACTCAGGTGAGTCATCAATCTCCTTAGTCTTACATACAGAATCGAGAGGAAGAAATTCAACCAGAGTATATGGACGCGATAAATCGAACTACCGAGGCAAATCAAGAGACAGGAGGTCCAAGTCTAGGAATCCTAAAAATTCCCAGGGGTTAAGAAACATCGAGTGTTGGAATTGTGGGAAGACCGGGCACTTTAAATTTCAGTCCAAGAGAGAACCAAAGGAACAAGAGAAGAAGACAGAGGCAAATATCACTTCAGAAGGAGACGATGCGTTAATATGCTGCTTAGAAAGTAGGGAAGATTCTTGGGTATTAGACTCCAGAGCATCGTTTCACGCGACTTCGAAGAAAGAATTCTTCGAGAGGTATGTCCCTGGTAACCTTGGAAAAGTATATCTTGGTGATGATCAACCTTGTGATATTATTGGTAAAGGTACTGTGAAGATTAAGTTGAATGGGTCTGTATGGGAACTGAAAGATGTCAGACATATCCCCAGTCTGAGAAAGAACTTAATCTCAGTAGGGCAGGTGGCTAGCGAAGGCTATCAGTACGATCTTCTATGGTGACAATTGGAAAATTTCAAAGGGAGTAATGACGATTGCTCGCGGAAAGAAGAGTGGTACTCTTTACAAGACAGCAGAGACGAGCTGTTCAATTGCAATAGCAGCAGGAAACGAAAATCCAAATGTTTGGCACCAGAGGCTTGGCCATATGAGTGTGAAGGGTATGCAAATTATGTACTCGAATGGGAAGCTTCCAGGTCTAAAGTCAGTCGATATAGACATGTGTGAAGATTGTATACTTGGAAAACAGAAAAGGGTCAGTTTTCAGACGAGTGGTAGAACCCTAAAGAAAGAAAGGTTGGAGCTTATTCACTCTGACGTTTGGGGCCAATAACTGTTTCGTCTATAGGAGGGAAACACTATTTCGTGACCTTTATCGATGATCATTCTCGAAAGGTATGGTTTATTTTTTGAAGCATAAATCTGAAGTGTTTGATGTTTTTAGAAGATGGAAATCTATGGTTGAGAATGAGACAGGTCTGAAGATTAAAAAGCTGAGAACTGATAATGGTGGTGAATATGAGGACACCAAATTCAAGAACTTTTGCTATGAGCATGGTATCAGGATGGAGAGAACCGTTCCAGGTACGCCTCAACACAATGGTATTGCCGAACGTATGAACAGAACGTTGACAGAAAGAGCCAGAAGCATTCGAATACAGTCTGGTTTACCGAAGCAATTCTGGGCTGAAGCAATCAACACATCGGCTTACCTGGTTAACCGAGGCCCGTTGGTTCCCTTAGAACATCGAATACCCGAGGAGGTATGGAGTGGTAAGGATATAAAATTATCACATCTAAGAGTTTTTGGTTGTACAGCATATGTTCATATAAGTTACCAAGGCAGGAACAAGCTTGATCCGAAATCGAAAAAATGTTTCTTGATTGGCTATGGCAAAGATGAGTTCGGTTATCGTGTTTGGGATGAGGAGAACAAGAAGATGATACGAAGCAGAGATGTGATCTTCAATAAAACAGTGATGTACAAGGACAGGCATAAAACTAAAGCAAATGACTCAAAGCTGTGTGAATCAGTATTTGCAGATATCGAGGGAGTCCCAGATAGTCAAGAAATAGAGTCGATCAGATTAACCCCTCAAGAAGGAGAGTCTGTTGGACAGACCGATCGACAGCAATCTGATACCCTACAGCCGACCGAGGCAGTTCCTGTTTGCAAAGATCTTCCCGACCCCATGTACCCAACAGGAGATACTTGAACTATCTGTTACTTACCGATGGAGGAGAACCTGAATGCTATGATGAAGCTTGCGAGACCAGTGATGCTAGTAAGTGGGAGTTTGCCATGAAAAATGATATGAAGTCTTTAATCTCAAATGATACATGGGACCTAACTGAGTTACAAATGGGTAAGAAGGCACTTCATAACAAATGGGTGTATCGGGTGAAAGATGAGCATGATGGCTCTAAGAGATACAAAGCACGACTAGTTGTCAAAGGATTCCAGCAAAAGAAAGGAATTGATTACACCGATATTTTTGCTCCAGTTGTGAAGCTCAATACTATTAGATCAGTGTTGAGTATTGTTGCCATTGACGACCTTTATCTTGAACAGTTAGATGTGAAGACTGTATTTCTTCACGGGGATTTGGATGAGGAGATATACATGTATCAACCAGAAGGTTTCTTAAAAGAAGGGAAAGAAAACATGGCATGCAGACGTAAGAAAAGTTTGTATGGTTTAAAATAAGCTCCAAGACAGTGGTACAAGAAATTTGACGGTTTTATGCACAAAGAGAGTTTTCAGAAGTGTAATGCGAACCACTGTTGTTATTTTAAAAGATGTAAGTCCAGTTATATCATTTTGCTACTCTATGTTGATGATATGTTAGTAGCAGGTTCAGATATGGATGATATTAGAAGATTGAAGCTACAATTGTCAAAAGAATTTGACATGAAGGACTTGGGTCCGGCGAAGAAGATTCTTGGAATGCAAATCAGAAGAGATAAGCATAGAAAAGTTTTGCAGTTATCTGAGTCAGAGTACATCGATCGCGTTTTGAAGAGATTTAACATGTGTGATGCAAAGCCGATTAGTACACCATTGGCAGGTCACTTTTGTTTATCCAAGGATCAATCCCTTAAGACGGATGAAGAAAAAGACTTCATAGCTAAGGTTCCTTACGCCTGAGCCATTGGAAGTTTGATGTATGCAATGGTCTGTACGAGACCAGACATTAGTTATGCAGTGGGAGTTGTGAGTAGGTTTATGTCAAACCCAAGAAAAATTCATTGGGAAGCTGTCAAATGGATTTTGAGGTACCTACTAGGTACCATAGAAAAGTGTTTGTACTTTGGTAAGGGTGAGTTAAAGGTACAAGGCTACGTAGATGCAGATTTTGGAGGTGAAGTTGATCACCGGAAAAGCACTACCGGTTATATATTTACTGTTGGAACTACAGCTGCTAGTTTGATGTCAAAATTACAGAAAATTGTCACTTTATCAACTACAGAGGCTGAGTATGTAGCAGTGACCGAAGCCAGTAAAGAGATGATATGGCTTCAAGGTTTGTTAACCGAGTTGGGATTCAAACAGAAGAACAAAGTTTTGCATAGTGATAGTCAAAGTGCAATTCAATTGGCAAAGAATTCAACATTTCATTCAAGAACCAAGCACATCAGCCTTTGTTATCATTTCATTAGATCTTTATTGGAAGATGAGGTGCTAATACTGGAAAAGATCCAAGGAAGCAAGAATCCAGCTGATATGTTGACAAAAACAGGAACCATTGAAAAACTGAAGTTGTGTTCAGCTTCAGTTGGTCTACAAGAGTAATAAGACCAGAAAGATCTGCTGCATAGATCAAGGTGTGAAGACAGGTTGAAAGCAGTCTTCAAGTGGGAGATTGTTAGTTTTTTCTGAACTTATCTGGATTTCCAATGAAGCCAGTGCTTGCCATCACTTGAGTAAAATGCATCATAACCTTCAAGTAGAATGTGTTATTTTGACATAATAATCCAGCATTATTCAACATGTTATTATTGGATAGAAGAGATGCTAGATGAAAAGACAGTGGAGATGAGGCAAGTGCTAAACACATTAAAGAGAACTGGAGTCAATTGAAAAAACAATGTAATTTTAGAGGGTCATAAATTACACATTAAGGACTGTAATATTTTTCCTTTTTTAAGTGTTACCGTCTCTACAAAACAGGGTTAGGGTTTTTTGTGTATTCACTAGAAACGGCAGAGTCACTGTGTTCTTCCTAATAAAATCGACCTGCAGCAGGTTCGGAGACGTAGTCATAATTTGCTGAAGTCCGTTAACAATTGTGTCGTTGATTTCACTTTTATTTTTGTGCTTTCTTTTTTTTCTTTTGATCTGATTTGACAGGAAATTAGCACATTTCCCTTAGATATTGGAGATTTCCTCTCCTGCAATACCTCTCTGACGGCATCGTGCCTCCGGACAAATCGCTGGCAAGAAAACTTAAACACAAGGCCCGTGGTTTTATCATACTGAGAGACATTATGTATAAAAAGTCTTACAGTAAACCTCTTCTGCGCTGTTTGGGGGATGATGAATCTCAGGTAGTCCTCTCCGAATTACATGATGGTGAGGGATCAGCTCATTGTGGATTCAGGGCTTTAACGAGGAGAGTTTTACTGGCCGGCTACTAGTGGCCATCTATCATGAAAGATGCTAAGGAGATGGTAAGAAAATGTGACCCATGCCAAAGGTACAACAATGAAATTCGTGTCCCAACCATTCCTTTAGAGTCAATTTCTGAGCCTGTACCTTTTGCTTGATGGGGGTTGGATTTAGCGGGACCTCTCCCTATGGCATCCAGAGGGCGCAGAACTATAATTGTTGCTATAGACTACTTTTCGAAATGGATTGAAGTAGCCCCTCTAGCAGGAACAACATCAAAAGCTGTCATAAAATTCATTCCATCCAACATCTGTTGCAGATTTGGTATCCCACAAAAGATAACAACAGACAATGGGCCACAGTTCGACAATAGGGAAATGGAGAGTTTCTGTGCCTCAAGGGGTATACAACATTGTTCCTCTTCACCTTTCCACCCACAAGAAAATGGCCAGGTTGAAGTGGCTAACAGAACTATTCTGTCCGGTTTAAAGAAGAATTTGGAAGGGGCTGCTGGGAAGTGGCCTTGTTATTTACAAGAGGTCTTGTGGGCCTACCGGACGACACCTGGGACCGCAACTCAGGAGACACCCTTTGCTTTGGTCTATGGAATGGATGCAGTAGCTCCCATAGAAGCAACTCTTCCATCATTTCGTGTTCACCACTTCTCCGAATGTGCTAACGAAGTGTCAATCAGAGGTGAGCTCGATCTAGTGGAAGAAAGACGAGTTAAAGCTCACCTTAGAGTTGCACACTATTAGGGTTTGATGAGGAGCAGATTTGCTTCTAAAGTTAAAAGAAGAGATTTTGAGCCGAGGGACAAAGTATTGAGGAAAGTCTTCTTACACACCAAGAAAAGCTGCTCGGAAAATTAGCCCCAACTTGGGAAGGACCTTATGTGGTTGTTGAAAGGCTCAAACCTAGAACATATTGGCTGGAGGACAAGGATGGAAGAGTCCTGACCCACCCTTGGAATATCGAACATCTCTGGATGTACTTTGAGTAACATTTGTGTAAATATTTACTTGTTTAAACATCCATGTAAATATTTGAGGGCATACTCTTTCCTACCCTGGTGGCGCGAGGAGGTTTTAATGAGCTGTCCGGGTTTTAAATAAAATTTGATGCCTTCTTAAAAAAAAATTCGAAGTGTTCTTACTTTATTTTTTATCACACCATCTGGACTGAAATAAAAGAGTGACGACCACTTAAACATTCGTCATCAGAGAATTTAAACACTCTCACTATGAAATAAGTAAGGGCTATTTAAACACTAGCCATTAAAATTGGAACAGACTATGAAAGAAGGTGAAAATTGTGCAAAACAAGGATATTCGTTAAAATAACTTAAGTGTCTTGGCCTTCCAAGGACTTTCAAATTGTCAAAACAGAATAAAGGATCCATCTGGTCAGATACCGGACACACTTACAAAAAGAATGCCTTGGCCTTCCAAGGACTTTGGTTCAGATAACGTGAAAAATAAAAAGTAATTCGTAAATTAAGGCTGAACCTTGGAAGATGGCTCAGCTTCATCTACCTTCTTCTTCCCCTTAGGATCATCTTTTTCTTCGTTTGGGCTCTCCCCTGTGTTTTCTTCATCATCGAATGAAGATGCACTAGAGAAGCCAATCCGGTCGCCTTCGGCCATTGTGTGATATGGGAGGTCTTCAACCTCTACATGAAGCCATAAATCCCCTAGGTTCCTCTTCGGAAATTTCTCATGGAAGAGCAAGACCATGTCTGATCTTACCTTGGCATACATTTGCTCTTGAGTGTCGATCACGTTGTTGGCATAAGCATCGATCTTGGCTTGGATTTTGGCCTTCTGCTCCCTTAGCAAACTAGCTTTCTCCTCGACAGCTTTGGACACTGTATTCTCAAGTGCAATTTTGTCATTGGTTAAGTTGGTGATGATTTGATCTTTGGCCTTGGTCTCCCCTTTTGAGGTGGCAAGATCTTTCTCCAGTCCGGACAGCTTCTCTCGGAGCTCTGTGATAGTGTTCTCTAGTGTGGTGACTTTTGTGGTACTCACTTCTTGGTTCCTCTTCAACTCTTCGTTTTCTTCCTTTAGAGTGGCAGTATTCGAAGTGGCAGTAAGAAGGTCGTCGGACAGCCTCTCTTTGTCAGACTTAAAGTCTTTGATAATGTCTGCCTGATTTCGAACTTGTTTCTCCAACGCAAGCACAGGCTGAACATTGCTTAATAAAGAGTGGGCTATGACATCCCTTTCACTTGAAACAATAAAGGTCTTACCATGGAAAGTGACTGTGTTTGAGGTGCTCGGAGGGAGGTAAGGCCCAGCAAAATCGTCTCTGGGGAGATTGATGAAGTACTCACCAAGCCCACCAAGACTAGTGATGTCTACCCCATCAATGTTAAGATCTCCCCCTTCGACCTCATCAGTTTGGAAGTCACCAGGTATCTCCTCTGCTTGTGTTGGGTTAGTGGGATCAGCTTGGGAGGGAGGCTCTGGAGCCCGGAGAGAAAGCTCGTCACCCTTAGAGGTCTTTTTTTTCTTGACCTCCCTGTCTTTGCTTTCACCTCCCCGTTTACGATTTCTTTTGGAAGCCCTTGGAGGTTTTGGAGAGTGCACTTCTTGCCTTTCAGTCTCCTGCTCCACCACTTCCAAGAGAGCAGCATCAATTTGGCTGGGGATTGGCCCCTCTGGATTTATTGGAGCATCCTCCTCCACCTCAGCAGGGTTAGCTCCACCCACCACCTTTTTGCCTTTCTTTTTACCTTTCATCTTGCTCGGGGCCTTGGCCCGGCCTGGAAAGTAGAGTGTCCCATCTGGTTCATGCGTTATGTTGAGCACTACGTCCTGAGGAGGCTGGGTGGTGAGCTCTTCCCAAGTTAGGTCTCTCCGACCTGTGGTGTTCCAAAGGTGAGACCTTGCTAAGTTGCCCCCTGTGAAGGAAGCATGGAACCGATTCCCCCACTTCTCAGCGGCCCTAGCATTGATCTTGGTGCAGGTGATCTGCCCGGTTTTCAAATGATCACTGAAGTCCTTGGGCAGTTCTGCTAAAGCAAAAATAAGACCAATTAGTTTAAACTAACTAAAAAAATGTAAAGTAGAAGACTTACGGTCGCTCCTCCATCTGCTTGTGAGAAGACTTGGGTTGACTCCAGCCTTGATTCTCTTCCCATTCTCCCAAGCACCACTGACGAACATGAATTGAGTCCTCCAATTCATCTCCGCCTCCAACAAGTCATCAACAGCTTTAAAATTATCCCCCATATTGAAGTGATAGAAGGGGATGTGGTGGTTTTTGCAAAGATTGGCCACAACATCAAACTCCTCCATTGGCAGAGGAATCCCGGAGAGCCTCGAAGCCATGATGCAGGACATGAGGGTGTACCAGGCATTGGGGCTCAACTGGCTCGGACAGAGCTTTATCTGATGAAAGTATCTCACAATTTCTGGGTCTAATGGGAGTCTGAGCCCCCAATTGAACAGCTCTGTGAAGATGACAATTTCGCTCAATTTGCAGTCCGTGGGAGTCTCTAGGTTTATAGGGATCCTTATCTTTACATTCTCCGGAATTCCCCACTTCGTACGCATCCGGCCCAGTTCAGCTGTGTGGATGAGTGCGTAGTTAATCTTTTGCAGGACGAGGAGGTACTTGACACTGGCCTTGTGGAAACAAGGCCCCACCCTTCCTTCAAGACTCTCCGCAGATCCGGATGCCTCAAGCACAACTTCTCTTTGCCTTTGTATTTTTTTTGCAACGACGGCATTACTGGTATGACCGGAGGGCTCAGACTCAAATGAAGCCTCTTCGACAGAGTCCTCCATAATTGATGAAGGATTTTCAGTAGCAGTAGCAAGGGGAGGATTCAGATCTGGCTCAGCCTGGTCTCCGGACTGCTGGGCTTCAGTGTTCCCTTGGTTTCTGGCCTCCGACTGGGGCTCTAATGCAGAGGTTTCTCTTCGAAGACCTGGGCTACTACCCTCCGGACCAGACAGTCTGTCCTTGGGAGCTCTGATGGGCAATTCTGACCCAGTGTCGCTGTCTTTGGCACCCGATTTTGAAGGAGTGCTCTTAGAGGCCTGACCCTTGACCAGCCGGCCTTTTCTCCGGTCGACTAACTTTTGAGGGGAGGTTTCAGTGTCTGACCCCATAGCTAAGAAGGGGGGGGGGGGCCTTTTTGAAGCTGGTAGCTGTTACCCCTTGCTCAACAACAGGTTCCGATTCTTGAACCGAGGAACCAGAGATAATGGGGGAGAGATTAGTTTGAAATAGATTTTTCGGCTTGTTGCCTTTTGAGGAAGAAGAACCTTGATCTAATTCTGTGGCTGAAGTCACTGGCTTGTCGATGGGCGAAACATGTAATCCTACTGCAATGCGTCTTTCCCTTTCGACCTTTTGCGCCTTTTCTAATTCAGAGAGGTTGAGCCACCCACCTTTGATCAGAGCGTTCCTCGCTGTAAACATAAACAATCTGGGTAAAGATTTGCTTTGGAGAGAAAAAGCTTTAAGAAGTTGCAGAGTAAATATGAGAGTGATGGTGAAACAGTAGAAAGTGTTTTAATTTATAGTAAATCTGAAAAAGGAGTTTGATTCCTAGGAGAATTCGAAAAGATTGGTAATGATTAAGTAGGGCGCCGATGTCACCATCGTTAATTAAGAGGTTGCTTTTCGAAGAAGGTGGGTTCGAAATTCAAGATGAAAAAACGGCTAAAGCAACCAACCAGAAAGCGACACGTGTCCCATAAACTCTGGCAAAAAAATGTTTGGATTCACAAAGCTTTATCAGTCCGGATAAAACCGCAAGATACGCAAGCCTGTCCGGATTGAAACTACCCTTGACATCGGACTGTTTTTTAGGTTTTTGACAAAGGTATTTGAACAAACACCTAAAAAAGGGGCTCCTGATGAGTCCGAATTCTGCTTACTCACCGGACAGGGACAGATCGGACCAAGGCCTCCGGACCGAACAGACCACTTCGAACACTTAGCCCATTGAACTGTCGGACTATGACAAAAGTATTAAAAAACCTAAACACTTCTTGACTAAGCTACTTGCTCTCCAGCTTAGAGCTCGTGGATCTTTAAACATGACCCGGGTCCATTAAACATGACCCGAAAACCCATAAGGCCCAAATGTAAGGGTATAAATACCCAACCATCTGCATTAAATATGGGTAATGAAAATTAAATACAACCAGACTGCTTAATTCTTCCTCTACTTTCTACTCTAAATATAAAACACCCATACACTTCCACAAACCTCCGGACAAATTACAAATTTACCCTCAAACGATAATTAACCTGACCAAGCATGACCTATTTTACTCACAAATTGCGAGACCAATCTAGCATGACCTAGTTTACTCACAAATCGCGAGACCAATCTAGCATGACCTATTTTATTCACAAATCGCAAGACCAATCTAGTCTAACATATTTTATTCACAAATCTCAAATGCTAAACCAATCTATTATATCATGTCTTACCTCTCCTGATTGTTGAGTAAACCAATTACATTTCGATTTTGATAGGCTATATGCTGAAAACAGACTAAGAAAAATTGAGTTTTGTGAATTTTGACAAAGCCTTACTCCATACATACATTGACAGAATTATTAAAAATTTGAGGCTCGAAAGGTTTGCTTGTTGTATATAAAAAGGTAAAATTGAGTATACAAAAGAGTCAGAAATGAAGAGATAACATTCCTTAATGTATATAATATAATGGCAGTACAGAGAATTTCAATCAAATGCAAATAGCTCATCCGATTGTTCAACTGTCCACTCAAGAAATGAGGTTGTTGCTGCCCTCGGTTGATCAAAACCATAGCTTTCTCCTGACAAAATAAAATAACACAAATCCCAAAGACTTGGACTTCGGCTGAAGTAAATTTACATACACTTCTTTAATGTAAATAACAAACCGCAGCTAAGGCAAAATCTCTTTAGAATAATGTCAAATGCAAGGAATAAGTAACATGAACTCTTTCGGCGATGGTGAAATACCTGCCATTACGGATATCAAACGTTCGAACAGTTCCGTCTACGCTTCCAGCAATGATTTCTATATTAGTTAAAACAACAGACATGACAACCTCTGAAAATGTGTCAATGATCTGATCATCAAGCAAAAACTTATTTAAACAGGTCAACTAAGCCAGCATGATAACATACGAAAATTTGTCAAAGAAATTTTTTTACCTGGATAGGTTCCGTGTTATGAGATCTGCAGTCCCAAAAGCGTAGTGATTGATCATAGCCGGCTGATACAACCACAGATGCATATTCATTAAATTTCACTGCATTTACCTGGAGGGATGGGTAGAAAAGAAAAGTTAGACGAAGAAATGACAGCCTGCAAAGAAGTTATAGTCCTTAAGTCTCAGTCCAAGTCTGTTGTATTGGAGTTGGATTCAAATCAAGCAGAGTGGAACCAAACATCTGGTTACTCGAGCTCGGCTGGTGAGAAGAAAGAGGTACACAGTGCTTGATTTCAAAGTTTTTATGTAACGCTATATTTAAAATTTTACAACTATGTAAATCCCCGAAATGATCATATATAGATATTTTCTAACCGAATTTGAGCCAATCTTATACGAGCTAGAGCTAGAATTCGAGCTACTCGTCAGTAGCTTGTGAGACATGGATACTCAGCTCGGCTTGATAATTTTTTATAGCTATATAGAAGTCCAGCACTAAGCTCTTAGAACATGTCCAGTATCAAATTGCTATGATTTTGCATTAGTAATCAGCATACGGCCATGAACGTAATTCCTAGAGATTCGTTAAGAACATAACATAACCTCTCCATTGTGGCCGCGGAACTTCCTTATGACACGCCCGGTTGCTACATCCCAGTAAAAGACTTGTCTATCACCGCTGCAGGAACATAGTTTCGAGTTATCACTGCAATTCATTAACACTGAATTTTTTTAGGATTGCAGTATAACACTGTAAGGTTATTCCACTTCAGACAACTAGCCAAAATCAGAAGAAATCAGGACATTGCGGACTTCGCGGCCGTGAGATTTGTAGTTTGTTGCTATTATCCAAGCAATTTGACCTGACAAGGGCAATTGATATATACAGCAAGAAGCATAAATACAACTAATATAATGTTGCTATTATCCAAATAATTTGACCTGACAAGCGCATATTCTGTACGAAAAAAATTTGGACTCAATGGATCTAGCGATGAAAACTCAGAAGATGGTAGAGGGTAACATTGTGTACGGTTATGGAAATGATAAACCTAAATGCACAGTGAGATGTGAAGGGAGAAGACACTAACCAATAAGTCGAGCTTAATGGAGTGACGAGATGAGGATTTTTTTTTTGGTGAAATGAAAACTTAAATTAATTAGAAAAATTCATACATAGTTTAGGATATATCCTTCAGATTTACCACAACTAAAATGCTAGAGCAAAATTAAAGGTGTTCAAAATTCGATTTCCGAATAGTAAAAAGCTTGTAGCATGCAAATGACTAGGTGAATGAGTGGTGACTCCATGATCGTCTCTATCGAACTCTCCGCTCCAGTCCAGACAGCAAGTACCCGTATCACCAGAAGGAGTAAGTTAGAGATAATTACGAGAACCTTACTAGTTAATCTTGGTACCATGAAATCTAAATCGGAGATCCGATAAGATATGATAAGTAATAGAAGAGGCCAAAGATGGGGGGATCCAAAAATTCTTGAATTCCGTTCTTTCCAAATGTGGTAGATAACCGCATTGAAACAAGTACGCCAAATACTCTCCTGTCGAGTATTAGGTCATCTTGATGCCTCGATAATCCAAGATTGCCAGCACGAAGAGTGAAAAGAAAAACCAAGTTTGACACTGGTGAAAGACCATATACTCTGGGAGTAACTACATTCAAAGAGGATATGAGATGTAGTTTCTGAATCAGAGTGACAGAGGGGACAAGTATCTGGGGTATTATAACCCCAGCTACGAAGCTTGTCTTTGGTGGCAAGCTTGTCCTTGATAGTCAGCTAAGAAATAAAGGAGTGATGAGGGATATTGTATTTATTCCAGATTAACCCTGCCCATTCCTTTTCAGAGGTAGGCGCACGAAGGCAATTGTATGTATCCTTAATGGTAAATATGATACTTCCTGCCTTAGCCGTCCAGTAGGGAACATCCCTTGATAGGATGTTCGGTTGGGGAAGGGAGAGAATTAGGTTGTGAATTTCATCCAGGTGGCCTCGGCTGCGCGCTCGTGCCGATCTCAGATTTTCAGGCCAATTCCATTCACCATTGCTGATAATTTCCGAAACTTTTAAGCTGCTTCCTAATCGTGAGTCGCAGACGACATCAGTCCCGTAGTGGGATGCAAGAGACGACGAGAGGAGCCATGGGTCATGCCAGAATGAAGTGTTCTGACTGTTTCCGATAGCCACCCTGTACAATTTACGAGCCAAAGGATGGAGACGAAGAATTTTCCTCCAAATCCAAGTGGACGAGGAACTCAAAGAAACTTCCCAGAAGTTTTTATTTTTTATCTTTTCAGCTTTAATTCACTCGCACCAGATGGATTGAGACTTATTACTAACGATAGGCCAAAGGTGCTTAAGGACGGCCGCCTGATTCCAGATTTTTAAGTCTAGAATCCCAAGGCCGCCCTCTTTATAGGGAGTGGTGACGGTCGACCAGGCTACTTTGGCCCCATAAATTTTCATAGTCGATCCAGACCAAAGAAAGCGATGGAGATATTGGGTTAAATCTTTAGTTATCCTAGCCGGTAGGATAAAAATCGAGGACCAATAGACATGACCTGCTAATAAAACCGATTTGATAAGTTGGAGTCTACCAGCATAGGAGAGGTGATTGGTAGTTCAAGAATCAATTCGGGAAGTTATTTTATGCAGGAGGGGGCGACAATCGGCATGGGTAAGTCTTCCAGTGATGAGAGGAACTCCCATGTACTTTACCGGGAGAGAACCTTCAGGGAAATTCAAAATAGTTAAAAGATTCAACCTAAGGTGGTGGTTAATTCCCGAGAAGAAAATATGACTTTTCGAGGGATTTACTTTGAGACCAGAGAGATAGTAGAAATCATCCAGGGCATCCTTGATAAGACTGAGGGATCGAGTGTCACCATGGCAGAAAATCATTAGATCATCTGCAAAACAGAGATTGATGATTTTCTGTTTATAACATTTCCAATGAAAACGAAAAGTTCGATCCAGACTTTTCTCTTTAAGGATGCTCGAAAGTACTTGCATAACAAGCACAAAGAGAAGGGGGGATAGAGGGTCACCGTGGCGAAGTCCTTTTTTACCTTTGAAATTTTCATGAAGATCTCCATTAATGATTATAGAGTAGGAGGGGGAAGAGATGCACTTGATTATTCAAGTGATTATTTGGTCAAGAAATTGCATTGCAACTAAAATGTCAAGAATGAGGTGTCATCGAACATTATCAAAGGCTTTCATTATATCTATTTTTAGGGTAACCCGTTTTCCTTTATCACTCTGGTTGTAACCCCTCAGGAGTTCCTGAGACAGAAGGATGTTATCAGAAATATTCCTTCCCGCGACGAAAGCCGATTGGGAAGAGTCAATTAGATAAGGAAAGACAATTTTAATTCTATTAGCTAGAATTTTAGAAATGATTTTATAGACGACATTGCAAAGAGCAATTGGTCTATAGTCCGCGGATCCTGGTCTATTAGCGAGATCAGGATTTTGTTAAAAAAATAAAGGCTCATACACTTCGTTGAGGGTGGTTACGATATCAAATAAAATAAATGACACCGATATTAAATTAACATAAATCTAATTTTAATACTAAATAGGGTATATTAGTGAATAGGCCATATCCTTGACATTAAAAGTTATTGTCATGGAATTTTATCTTATCGATCATGAATTTATGACAATGATAGTTTTATAATGCTTATATACTGGTTAAAAAATTAAAATATTATATTAAAAGGGTCTTGCTAACCGGTGCCTTTGGGCACCAGTTAATGAGAAGTTTAATTATTCTTTTCGAAAATATTCCATCGGCTAATGTGTAAATCTATTTTATTTAATTTAATTCAATTTAAAAATATTTCGAAAGAGGCAATAAAAACTTCCATATTTAAAAATCTGAACTTCATTTAAAAATAATCATCCTAAAAACAATCATCGGCTAATGTGCCTTTGTCTTTTAATGCTTAAATAAAAAACAATCGTCCTAAAAACAAACAAAAAGTCTGAACTTCATTTAAAATTATTTAAAATTATTTATAACCAATTACTAATTATATCTTCCTTCTTCTATTTTTTTTTATATATAAAAAAGTAATTATTACAATTTTTTATATAAATGCATAATCTTGAAACGACCTATATTTTAGAACTGACAAGGGAGTAAAAAAAAATTAACATATTACATTTAAAAATACTATTAGTCCAGGGTTGCAAACATTGATTGTCTTTTAATGCTTAAATGAAAAACAATCATCCTAAAAACAAACAAAAAGTCTGAACTTCATTTAAAACCAAATAACAAAAGCACAATGTCAATAACAGCGTTCGAATTAAAATGTATTAGCTCTAAATAAAAGCAACTAAATAAATATCTAAAACAGGAAAAAAAAAGTTATAGGTAATATTGGTCGTGCAGACGTTACTTGTAAAATTTATCGTTTTAACGTGTTCCATTTAACCTTTGCACTGTTCACCATTTTCAAACTGTTTAGCAATTGGAGTGTATTAAGCTCTTTTCGTTGGCCACTATTCAAAAATAAATATTTCACATTTAAATTTAAAATAAAAATATTATGTGTATTTTATCATTTTAAAAACAATATATAATATAGATTTTTTTTTTTTGTGAAATTTTTTGTTTACCTCCCTTCTTTTTATAGATTTTATAGTGTAATTATTAATACAGTCGAATTTGAATGTTGAATTTTACAAAATAAAACTATAAAATTTAATAAAATATTTAAAAATTATTAACTTTAAATATTTAGTAGTTGATTACAAGGATTACCAAAACAATCATCTAATGAAATTGTATAAATCTGAAGAGCTCGGTTTGATATTGTTCTTATTACCTGTCTCACTAGAAATTATATACCGATAAAAATCTCCGTTGACGATAAAAAAAACTAAATTTTCTCGACCAGAAGATAGTATAAGAGTGTGTAGTAGGTTGCTAGAGTGACTGCTATGATTTTTCCGAAAGGGAAAAAATATATTTGTTGATTTTATCCATATAAATAGCTCTCGTAGTATTTTTTAAGTGATGCAAAAAAGGTACTATTAGTGAAAAAATAAAATCAATAAAAAACGGTCGTATCTGTAATTTTCTGGAAACCGAAACTGGGTAAATTTCAAGACCCTTAAAAATGAAGAAAATATAACTAGAAATTCGGTAATTCGAAAGGTAAATTACTACATATGAAAAAATAAAGTGTGTGAGGTGTGTAAGTGCTAAAATGCTCATATTTTAACATGTGTCCCACTATATAGAGTAACCACTATGTTTACTTGGTTGTGGCGCTTAGAGCATCCGCAACAGATACTCTATTTTTTAGCTAAATATAGATTATATTTGAGTAATGTAAATATAAGTATTATCTTTTTGTTCCAACAGCTACTCTATATTCAAGGTAGTTACTAATCCCTAAAATAATGGGAGAAAATTAAAAGAAATAACAAATAAAACTTTACCTATTACGTAACTGCTACTCTAAATATACCTAGCATAATTTACGCTAATAAATATAGATAGCCTTTTACCGTATCTGTTGGAAATATAAAAATCATATATAATAGTTAAATTTATTTTCAACTGCCAAATAGAGTATCTGTTGGGGATGCTCTTAGGCTTCATAATAAATCACCACATCTTTCAAAACGTGCAGGGCGGCTGAGATGAAATTTATTTTTAACAATAAATTCAACCCTTGTTTGTGGTTCTCTTTTTATCTTTTCTTCCATTTTGGTTGTCATGTTTCTAAATTATTAGTCTCGTATAACCTTTATTAAGTATATTATATACTGTTTTCTCAATGAAAATATCTCAAATCCATATATTTGTTTATGGATTTCTAGTTTTAATATTGCGGGGTTAATATATATGCTTTATCTTGTCAATTCTAAATCCATCGATGTGCTACCATTTTTAATATTCCTGGGAAGCTCTACCTTTCTCAATTCATGGTGTTGATGGGTCTATTCCTACACTAGAAACTGGTGTGATAGGTGAATAAAAAATAAAAATCTCATTCATTATAAAACGTGAGATGGAGAATAAAAATTTAGAAGAACATTATACTTATCGCGGAGATAATGACATATGTGTGTTGCAAGATAATGGAATTTTCATACAGGGTGAGCAGATTTTAAAGAAAATATGAGGCTTTTAATGATTATTTAGCCTATACGACGTGTTTTCAACTATATGCTAGATGCATGGGTTTGTCTACCACTGCATCCATCATTATGAGACGTTTTTTAACTATCACAAATGTGTTATAATCATTTATAAATAAATGTCTAGAGATTGTTAATTGTCACAATAATTGTTCCAATTTTGATTCAAAAAGTCAGGACGCCGGCCCTAATTTTTCATTCCGAAGGAAATTTTATTATTTTCTCTCACTACAAAACAAGTATAAAATGATGATGGATTTGACAAACTCATACAAAACTTGGAAAAGTATATTTATTTTTATTAAAGGTGATTAGGATATCAACCAACATTTTCGATTTACTTTTTTAATAGGAATTGAGAGTTAAATAGTAAGAAGTTTTATTTTTTGATCTTATCATATATTATGCATACTCTTGTAATGCATATTAGACAATATAATTTTTTTATTTTCATTAGTAAGTCATAAAGGTTTCTACAAGGAAATGAGAGTTCGATACCGTTAGGAGGGAGCTAACTTAGAGTGATGTTGGCCCACGCTAGATAGTCAGAGATAAAGGGGCCGAATGGAAGTATGAGGCTGAAAACGAAAGGTTGATAATAAAATATGGTCTCATCGAGAAGGACGTTAAATGAGTCTTGTCTAAACCATGACACTAAATTTCGATAGCAAATTTCGATATCTTAAGGGATGTTTTTCTTAAACCAAATCATATGTCTCTTCATAGGGGTTAACGAACAAAAAGTTAGCATTTACCGCCCAACCTTTGTTGAAAGCCCAAATATCGAAACTTAGAGTAATGCATAAACATCCTACCAGCAAGTTAGCTAAATCCGTTGGCGGGGTAGCCCTAATAAGGTTTTGAAACCGGGTTAGGCGTTAAAGTAGGACCTATATCTTCATCGGTCAAACACTTAATTATACAAAATTGCGCGTTAGAGCACGAGTAATAGCTCGTCCGTGATGGCTGAGAAAATGATTATTCATGGTCGCACGCTAAGGCACGACTAAAAGTTAGGCCACAATGGCCAAGTAAGTGATCATACCTGGTTGCGTACTACGACTCAGCCAGAAGCTTGTCCATGATGGTTAAACAAATAATTGTGTTTGGTTGCTCGTTAGGAAGCAACAAACAACTTAGCCATAGTGACGAAGCTTGTAATTATGTTCGTGCATTAGGGCATGCCCAAAAGCTTAGCCATAATGGCCAAGCAAGTAATTATGCTCGGTCGCACGCTAAGACGGTAGTAGACATTTGACCATAATGGTGAAGTAAGTATACGGGCATGGTTCATACAAGAGCGCAACCAGAAGGTTGGCCATAATGGCCAAACAAGTAATTATACATGATTGTACGCTATGACACGGTCAAAAGCTTGATCATAATGAGTAAACAACTGCCAATATTGGGTCTTGTGATAGCTTTGCCATCATGTCCAAGTCCTTGATTACACATGGGCGCGCTCTCGAGCACCACTGGACCTTGGTCATGATATTCAAACAACTAACAATATTGGCTCGCTGGCTAGTGCATGACCCGTAGCTTGGCCATGCTATCACACGACCCGTAACTTGGCCGCCATGGCCAAGCACTTGATTATATTTTATCGCGCGCTAGAGCGCCACCAAGAGCTTGGTCATGATGACCAAACATGTATCAACAATGTTGTGGACTAGTGCATGACCTGTATCTTGACCATCATTGCAAAAAACTGGTTTATACTTTGTCGCGCCAACGAGAAATCAAGAGCTTGGTCATGATTTCTAAGCACGCCTTTATACCATGGCAAAATATATTTCTACGTTGGGCCAAAAACAGCTTAGCACGCCAGGGAAACCCGAGGCCCCTGAGTGGTTCTCCCTGTCTTTCTCGCACCACACTTGACCCATTGTGGAGACTGTGTCTGAAATTGTACGATGCAACCAATATGACGTACCTAATTCATATAAAGAAACCAAAGAAAGATACTTTTGAGTCAATGGTAAGGCATCTACCTAAGAAATCCCCAAATCGAGGCTACTACATAAAAAATTATGGAATCATTTTGAAGTGAGATAAAAGTTAGAATATATAGTAGAAATAAATAATCACAATAGTTGTAGTCTTCATTACAAAATAAATATAAATATTTTTCAAAAAATATCATTAGATTTTTTCTTGTATATCTTTTCGATTTTGTTTACGTACAGTTTTTAAAATTCAATAGGTTAGATGAGTTTTTATCTCACCATGATTAATTTATATACGGGCTAGGCTATATCTCCATCTATTTTTATTGGATCTCCCACCGCTAGATCTTGAACCATTTTGTTAGATCTCTCACAAAATTTCGGACCATTTTACCTTTTTCCAGAAAAACTATTTATAAATAATTTTTGATAGATCTCTCGCAATTTTTTCTCATTTCTCTCAAAAAATTTCTACAAACCTATCTTCCAAACTGTTTATTTTTTAATTTAATCTCGCAATAATATTAAGGTATATCATACAAGATTAATCGTATAGTTTATATTCGATTTTGTTATTCAATTTGATAGATATTTGGATTTGAAATTAGATTTTTTTAACCTTAATTTTTTGAGGGTTTAAGTTATTGTTTTACAGACTTGGTAGGTGATTATTATTTTTAGTAAAAGATTTACATTCATCGTGTTTTTTGTGTTGAATAGAGCATAAGTTGGGACTTAGGATTTTTAGGTTTGAAATTCTAGGTTTTTATGTTCGTCGCACTAATCACGCGACCACGATGCAGGTTCTCGCGTGGGTCGTGCGACAACGGAGATAGTCTATCCCAAATATTCATGCGATATACCAACCCAGAAACATACAAACTATGTGAAATTTTGATGCGTATCCATACAGCTTACGCGATTAACATACTATGTTACGTTCGTATCCTTACATGTTGTGTTGATTCGATTGGTACGCCATGCTACGCTCATATTATGCGTATATATTTTATACTTTATGGTTTGTGTACTAATTCGAAAATATGTATTTATCCTATTTTATTTGTTCGTAAGCTGATTTTATCTTTTATTTGTAGACATAATAAGAAATAAGATAACCATGGAAAAGCAATGAGGTCATGATTCATCCCCAGTAGCACCTGAGATATGACAAGTGGTTTCTACGGGTTCAGTTGACGTATTAGATGACGTATTTGTCGTGAATAAAATGATAGTACTAGGCATCATACACGGAGGGTTGTTGCTAAAAGTAGTGTTGATGCATCATTTTTAGTAGCACGCTCTCAAAAACAAGTTTGTGGGCGCCAATCCCCATGTCAAAATATTGTATCTCGATTAGGCCCTACACGAGGTGTATAACGTGTTCAACAATGATGTAAGTTTGTTTACAAGTTAGGTAATTAAAATTGTATTGTTTTAATTTAGTGTCAGCTTTATTTTAATTTATAACTTTAGTATTTACTTTAGTGTTTCATTTTTTTAAAAACATTTTGTAGGCTAAAGTTAGTCTACGGTGCTACTTGATCTACGATAGTCTACAGAAGTAGGACTTAAGTCGTAATCAAAGTAAAGTATGCGATAGGGTCGTGGGTACTATTATCGGACCGTTAATAAACGATGTCTCCTATTGGCATACCAACATCCACTTGATTGTGGTGTTTCTCGAGCATTAGAATGATGGGACATCGTCATTCTATTTCTCCTTCAGTGATATGACTGTCATAGTAGACGATATCCATGTCATCATTGGTTTTCCTTTTGTAGGTTATGCTTTTGACGTTATTTTCTAATAGACGATATGATAAAGTAAGGCCACTGATGTACTATACGGTCCTACTAGTTGAGCTTATATATTGTACGTCTCAGGAGCTATTATACGCGCCAACAAAACTGGCAGTGGTATTTTGCTTCATTACCTATATTCTCTAAACCATTACCAGATGAGTGATAGTTTTAACTATGGGCAGTTGGTTTTGTCATAGCTTTATCATGATTTTGGCCAGCGTTCTATACACGGAATAATTGGTATATGTGGGTTTCTAAGATTTCTTGAGGCATGGAGTTTTGATCATTTTAGGTCTTTTAATGCTCCATTGTACAACACTTTTCATATAGCCTCAATATACATCTAATGCTATGCTTCGCAAAAATTTAGCGCCTTTGAGATTGTTCGAGTTGATACGAGACTCACCCTAGCTATGTCCTGCATACTCGATGTAAGTTTCATTATCTTTTATTAATTTATACTAATTTTCATTTACATATATTAACTTCAATATATACTAACTTTTCAATATCTTTCAGGTCATATTTCTTTTGTATGTTTTTATACAAGGTGTGCAGCCGTTTCAATCGATCAGTGGGATTGAGAATACTTTAAAGTCATTTTGCATAATTATCTAGTATTATCTTGAGCATATAACCCGTCAGATGGGCCATATTCAGATGATACTGTGTCTGATGTGTATGAGTAAGACCAAGAAAGCAGGTACAACATATAACCAGTATCTTCCATGGGATCGTAGGATATGGGAAAATTTTCATCACCATCTATTTACGATATTAGGTGATCCATTCGAAGGTGGTCCAAATGGTACGGACCTGCTGTACCATGTTTGGTTTAGGACTAACCTATGGTATATAGTGGCTAACCCGACCTTGGTAAGTGTTGGTACATATGTTAGAGGAAACCCTCTGGTAGACACTCACAATAATGCGGACGAGGCATTAGATCGTATATGTGTGTTTTGGATACTTATTTAGACGATGACGACGGACGAAGGACTTGATGCGTTAGAGCAGTGTGTTTGTATCGTCGAGTGATATCAAGATATTTCTTAGGTTTTGGTAAGAATTAAAGCTGAAATGATAAAATCAAGAACACAAATCTACTTAGAGAATTTTAGGAAGTGAAAAGTGCTTCTGATTATTTCATAGGCCTAACTAACTTCTTCAGCCTCTTTAAATAGACTGAGTGAGTTAGTTAGAGAAACGGTTACATAATGGTATATTTGCAGTTCAACCCTTTACATTTCCCCTCAAGCCTAATTTGACCCTATATTTACAGAACTTATCAGTTTAGTCCCTATCAATTGTATTTAGGCCCTTGAGGAATATCTTTCCTTATCAGTAGCCCCCCTAGTTCTTATACAGACATTTATAAGAACTATTAGCTCCTCGAATTTCACCTCGAATCAATACAATTTTCTTCACTTTATCTCTTTATTATGATTGAACTCATTGATCTGTGACTCCTCATCGAATTTGTGACTAAGTGCAAACTGATTTCCCAATCGCTTCAAACTTGCCACCTTGAAATATAGCTTCGTTTCTTCTTCGAACGCTATTGCTAGAAACACCGTTTTGCTAATACTTCGAAATCCCTGATCCCTACTTGATAGATTGATTATACCTTTAATAGTAGACCTATGACACTATACGTTTTCTTTTCGTTTCACATTCCACCCAATGATAGCAACTCACTGATTTTGCCTCTCCATATTCTCAACGTCACTCCTTTATCCTATAAATACCCAAACCTTCATTCACTAATAACTTTTTAGAGAGATCACTTCTTGAACCATCTTCAATCTGTTCTTCATCTTCAACCTGTGCTTCATCTTCAACCTGTTCTTCAAGCCACCTTCAATCTGTTCTTCATAAATCTTGAGATTACTTCATCTTTTTCATCCACCAAAGCAACTTCTCAGATCGATACCCATTGTATGAGAAGATATCCCAAATACAAAAGATCTAAACCCAGAAAACCAGTAAAATCAAAGAAACCTCATTTCCCTGGTTCTAGCAATCAAGTATTCGGGGCCTACGATTATCTTTGCATTTCTCGAAGAGCCAAAGAATACAAAGCTGCTGGGTTGATCTACAACGGTCCTCACTCTTCCTGTACCACTTTTAAATACGGTAATTTTGACCCTAACCTTGCCACTTCGTCTTCACCCTTAGCTTCAAACCCAGAGACTAACCCAACAACCTCTCCTCCTCGAAATCCAGCTAATTCTTCATTGCTAAGACCTCATCGGAAATCTAAAGTCGTTACTTTAGACAAGCCACCAACTGATAATAAATCACAACCCAAATCACCTGTCCTTCAAGTCGAAGCGACAAAAGACCTTTAATCCAACACACTCCCTCCTTAATTCGAAGCTATCAAAGTCAAACGTGCCAAAAAATCACATTTCTTAGCAATGGGTGAAGAAGCAGAAAACTCTTCTCCTCCCCCACACTCTTCTCCTCCCCCACAAGAAGTGGATGACATTACACCAGAGTGTAGTCAGCCAATTCCTGTGACTCAACAGGAGACTCAAATCCGAAGTCGCTCTAATGAAGTCACTGATGAAGATAACAAAAAAGACGATTCTGAAGCTACTGAATCTGATGCCGAAGAGGAATCCGAGGCTGATGGTGTAGCTCCCCCAAAGAAGATTCGAGGGAAAAAAGCTCTTATTACACTTCCCGAGAGCGTTGTTGCCTTAGTTCAAGAAAATCTTAAACCTCTTTCTGCTTGGTATATTCTTGCCTTAAAGAATGTACCCTACAGCTACTACCTCGAATCAGAGAAAGAGCAGCTCAGAAAGTTATGGGGATTAACCGATAACATGATTCTTCGATTACCAGTAGAAGGAGAGACACCTCTAAACTGTCAGAAAGATGAGCTAGTAGTGTACCATGAGCTCTTCAACTGGGGACTTCGGTTTCCCCTTGATCCGATGATAGTGAGGTACTTCGAAATCCACAGATTGTGTCCAACACAAGTCACTCCCAACTTGCTCTTTACTTTATTCTCAGCAATCATGGTATCGAGGCTTGGAGGCATTCCCCTCGAAATCGAGGACTTCATCTCAGTAACGAAAGTTTCGAATGGCCCAGTTCTGCCGTTTTATTACCTAACTCTTGAAGATGATTTAAAAATTGTCGACGACCTCCTCGAAGCTGATAAGTTCTGGAAGCAAAGATTCATCTTCCTATCAGGAGCCTGGGAAAATGGCAAAGAAATTTCCGATGCCAATCCTTCCAAACTCACCCTTACTTGGAGAGATAGCAGTAAGTGATACCTTCCTTTATTTATCTAATGCTTTTAAATCGCTTTATTTAACCAACTATTTGTCTCTCCTTAGAAATTCCGAGGCGGTTCAAGAGTCGTCGAAAAGAAGCCAAGCTCATCTTCCAACAAATGGCTGAGTGGGCAGAAAAGTCTTGGGAAAATGGCTTTCACTCAGCCTTTGAGCCTATCAACTTCGTCAACAGCCATCTCTGGCGTATATCGTTAGGGGCTGACTTCCCTCAAGATCCGATGGTGCCCCTAGATCCCATCCTAGCAGTTCAGAGGATACTTGCTCCAGATGGGAAATGCTATCTTCCGACCCGGAATCGAAGTGACAGCCACTTACCTTTAAAAAAGAAAGGGAAGCAAACCCTCAAGAAACCCAAAGCAATCAAGGCTCAATCTTCCAACACCTCGAAGACTAAAAGAAAGCGAAAAGCATCTGCACCCCAGCTTCCCCCCATTTCCGAAGAAGATGAACCTGTTCTAAAAAAGAAAAAAGACAATTCTTCAAAGAAGAAAAAGAGCAAGTCTGGTACACCCAAGAAGAAGAACGAGGCTGATATGCTAGAGGAAGTACTTGCTTCCGAGGTGCATGGGAAAACCTTTATCGAAGAGAACCCTGATGGAGGACTAACACTAGGAGATAGTCAAGTGGATGATTACCTCAACCTTGAAAACTTTAATTCAAGCGGGGATTTTGCATTTACTGGCAATGATTCTCAACCTACCAATTTTGCTCCATCAACTTCTACTGGGGCTGCTATGGCTTCGACATCTAACGCCATCGTTCCTGTCTGTCAACGACCAACAATCTTTCCCAATTCAAACAAATCTGATGAGGTAACTTCGATCCTTCATCCTTTTGAAAACTTAAGTGCTGCAGCCAACAAATTATGTGAAGAAGTAAAAAATTCACATGCACAATTGGAGCTTCTTGCACAAAAATTGATCAAGAGTAAAAAGGAATTAGAGTTCGAAAAGACTTCGAAAACAGAGGCACTTCAAAAATTCGAAGCTGAAAAAGACAAACTTGCTAAAGAGCACAAAGAAAAAGTCGAAGCTCTGGAGGCTTCTCATCGACAAGCTCTTGAAAACTTAAATTCTCAACATTCCACCGCAATTACCGAGGCAAAGCAAAAATCTTCCGATGCTGAGAAACTTGTTAAAGAAACTCAGGAGAAGCTGGGGAATTGCCAAACTGAGTTGACTACGCTTCGAACAAAATTCGAGGAAGAAAAGAATGCTGCCGTTAAAAAGGCCGAGGCCGCTGTTGGCTCTTTAATGCTTGAAGGTATCAAGAAAGCTCAAATTGATACCGCTATTCAAATTCTTCGAGAGGTTCATGCTGCCTGTCCAAGGTTGGATTTAACGAACCTTTGGAAACAAGTTCCTGAAGAAAGTCGCCCAAGGGAAGCATTCGAAGTGCCACCAAGTTCCTCCGAAGAAGAAGATGCTTCAGAGGAGTCATCGGAAGAAGAAGATGATGCCTAATAGTCTAGGCATATTATGTTTGTTTTTTGTGTATCTGGCTAAGTAATTTTCACCTTTTTGTAGACTTCGTGTTTAATCCGATGACCAAGCAACTTTTCTTCCTCTTAAAATTTTATCTTAAACTTCTGATGTACTTATTTAAATTTATTACTTCGAAAATTAAACGTATTTATTAATGGATGTACCTCGAAAATTAGATGCAGTCATAAGACGTGGCACCTCGAAAATTAGATGCACTCATAAGACGTGGCACCTCGAAAATTAGATGCACTCATAAGACGTGGCACCTCGAAAATTAGATGCACTCATAAGACGTGGCACCTCGAAAAATAGATGCACTCATAAGACGTGGCACCTCGAAAATTTGGTTGTTTCTTCAAAGCTATTGCTTCGGAAAATTATTCTTGGTCAACTTTCAAAGATGATCAATCTTTGCCAAGTTACCAAAATAATAAATCACTCATCATAGTAAACAACCAATGGCCAAAAGAAATTCTATTAAAAAATTCAATATTAAACAGACACCTCATTAAAACCTTTATGGGCCAACAGATAAGGAAAGAGTATGTCTGTTTTACAAAAATTCGAAATTTGAATTTACTCACAGTACAATTTCAAATGCTCTATATTCCAAGGATGTTTGAGCATCCTCCCTTCTCGATCTGACAACCTGTAGGAACCTGGCTTGACCCTCATTTTGACTTCGTAAGGACCTTCCCAGTTTGGGGCCAATTTTCCGAGGTGTTTATCCCTAGTGTGAAGAAATACTTTTCGTAATACTCGATCGCCAATTTTGAATTCTCTCCTCTTAACTTTAGCATCGTACCTGCTCCTCATTAATGTTTGATAATGGATCACATTCAAATGTGCTTTGACCCTTTTTTCTTCCAACAAATCAAGCTCCACCCTTCTAGCTTCATCGTTATCCGCATCGGAATATTGTAGTAGTCTATAAGAAGGCAATGTAGATTCAGCAGGGCACACAACATCCATTCCATATACTAAAGAGAAAGGAGTCTCTTTTGTAGCCTCTCTAGGGGTTGTTCTATATGCCCATAGCACCTCTTGAAGATAATTTGGCCATTTCCCTGCTGCTCCTGCCAAATTTTTCTTCAAACCATCCAAAATAGATCTGTTTGTAACTTCCACCTGTCCATTTGCCTGGGGGTGGAAAGGAGTGGAAAAGCATTGCTGTATCCCTTTCGAAGAGCAAAAAGAGTCCATTTCCTTGTTATTAAATTGAGGATCGTTGTCCGTCGTTATTTTTCGAGGTACTCCAAAACGGTAGCAAATATTACTTTGAATAAACTTGATTACATCCTTAGCTTTTGTCCCAGCTAAGGGTTCTGCTTCTGCCCACTTCGAAAAATAATCAACCGCAACAATAATCATCTGTCTTCCACCAGAAGCCATAGGTAATGGTCCCACTAAATCAATCCCCCACCTAGCGAAAGGAACCGCCTCTGAAATTGTCATTAGGGGTACTCCTGGTTTGTGTATTGAATTTGCATACCTTTGGCAAGTATCACAGCTTCGAACTAACAACTTGGCATCTTGCATAATAGTAGGCCAATAATATCCTGCCAACAATACCCGACGCGTTAAGGCTTTGAATCCACAATGAGCTGATCCATCCCCATTATGCAGTTCGGATAAAATGTCCTGAGACTCTTGTTTGCTTAAACATCGTAGCAAAGGTTTCGACGCAGACCTTTTGTACAGTACCCCATCCAATACCACATAGCCAAGAGCTTTGTACTTTATTTTCTTAAGCAAGTGTTTATCAAGAGGTAAAATTCCCTTCGAAATAAAGTTTAACAAGTCAAACCTCCAATCTCCTCTAGCGCACATCGGATCTTTCACTATCTCATTAACAACTTCACACTGCTCAGAATTCGGTATGATCGAAGGCGATGGTTGTGTAATGATCCACGGATATTCTTCAGAGTAAGCCATTGTTGCCAAAGAATCAGCCATTGTGTTGCTACCTCTTCGAATATGTTCCACTTCGACATTTTCAAACTGTGTCATCATTCCCCGAAGCTCTTGTAAGTACAAAACCAAACGTTCCTTTTTAGCTTCCGATACTCCTTTAACATGGTTAACTACCAACTGTGAATCTGTTTCCAAGCGCACAAATGTCGCTCCACAAATCTTTGCTAACCGTAATCCTGCTAACACAGCTTCATATTCAGCTTCGTTATTCGAAGCATGAAAGCCAAATTTTATAGCTTGAAACATAAATTCCCCTGTTGGTGCCACCAACTCAACTCCTGCACTCGACCCTTTATTACTGGATCCCCCATCAGTTCGTATCGTCCACGTCGGATTCTCGTTCACCTTTTCACCATCTTTCTCTTCGGATCTGCTTGAGTGGAATTCCACCAAAAAATCTGCTAAAGCTTGAGCTTTGATAGCTGTTCGAGGAGAGAATAACACATCGAAATCTCCTAATTCCACAGACCACTTGGTCATCCTTCCTGAGATATCTGGCTTCTGCAAAACATTTTTTAATGGATATGAAGTTCGAACCACAATCGTATGTGCCTGGAAGTAAGGACGCATTTTTCTTGCTGCCACTACTATGCACAGTGCCAATTTTTCGAGCTTCAAATAGCGTTTTTCAGCATCAACCAAACTTTTGCTGACATAGTAGACAGGTTTCGAAATTCTCGTATCTTCACTGACCAGAACCGCACTCACCGCATAATCCGATACTGCTATATACAAAAATAGTTGCTCACCCTTTCGAGGCTTCGACAATATTTCAGGAGAGGACAAAATATTTTTAATCTTCATAAAAGCTTCTTCACAATCCGAGGTCCACTCAAAGTTATTAGGTCTATGCAGCACCTGGAAAAAAGGGAAGCACTTATCTGAAAAACGAGAAATGAATCTGTTCAAAGCTGCTAACCTGCCCGTTAACATTTGCACTTCTTTGATATTCCGAGGTGAAGACATAGATATCAGAGCCTTCAATTGATCTGGATCCACTTCGATTCCTCTTTCATTAATCATGTACCCCAGAAATTTGCCAGATCGAACTCCAAATGTACATTTTTCTGGGTTCAACTTCAATTGTATTGCTCTAAGATTCAAAAACGTCTCTTCCAAATCATCAATGTGTTCATCATCACTTTTGCTTTTAACAAGCATGTCATCGATGTACACTTCGATATTTCTCCCTATTTGTGAAGCAAACGCCTTATTCATCAGCCTCTGATATGTTGACCCAGCATTTTTCAATCCGAACGGCATCACTCTGTAGCAGTGCAATCCTCTGTCAGTGATAAAAGTCGTGTTTTCTTCATCATTTGGATTCATTCGAATCTGATTATACCCCGAAAACGCATCCATAAACGTCAAGATTTTATTTCCCGAAGTGGAATCCACTAACTGATCGATTCGAGGCACCGGAAAAGGATCTTTCGGACAGGCTCTATTCAAATCTGTGAAGTCCACACACATTCGCCATTTTCCATTCTTCTTTTTCACTACTACCGGATTAGCCGTCCACCTCGGATAATTGGCTTCCCTGATATGACCCATCTTGTATAGTCGATCCACCTCGGCAACTATTGCCTCGAATTTTTCCAATGAAAAGGCCCTTCTTTTTTGAATTATCGGTTTGACCTTCGGATCAACCGCCAAACTATGACATATTATGTCACTTGGGACCCCCACTACGTCTTCAGACCTCCACGCAAAAACATCCAAATTTTCAGACAAAAAAGTCAACAACTTTTCTCGCATCGATAAAGATAATATGGTCCCAATTCGAAGTACCCTGCCATTATTGAAAATATATTCTTCTATTTCCTCATTGACCACCACAGAACTCGGGGTTGACCTCGGATCATCAATTCCCTCATCTGCTCCATCAGAAGACAACCCCCCAAACTGCTAATTCTCCATCGGATCATCAGAACTTTTGCCCCGTAGCCTAAATGCAGCAGCATAACATTCTCTTGCCACCTTTTGATCACTTCGAACTACGCCGACTCGGTCCTCGATCACATACTTCAAACATTGATGAACTGTAGAAACTACAGCGTACATTTTAGCCAACTACGACCTCCCAAAAATAGCGTTGTAACTTGATGGACAATCTACCACCACAAAAAGTACTTGTACTTTCTTCTTGAAAGGCCCCTTTCCCAAAGAAACTTCACCCTCGAACTCTCCTATCACATTTGATGTTGCGCCAGTAAACCCTATGATAGTCCTTTCTGATCTTTCTATTCGAGGCGGAGCAGTTAATCTCTCATATGTTGACTTGAAAAGCACATTAGCAGAGCTCCCTGTATCAATCAGCACTCGTCGAATCTCCACCCCGCATACTTCTGCTCCTATGACCACCGCATCTTCATGTGGCCCAGTAATCCCCCTTAAATCATCCCCATCGAAAATTATAAAGGGCACATCCTTTTTGTTGCTTAGGTGTGCCGATGCGCCTCCTTCAATTTGTCGTGTTAAGTTCACTATATGCCTCTTCCTCAAATTATTAGTGTTGTTGGTCATCGAATCTCCCCCAAATATTGTAAGTGATTCGAAGAAGGCACACAAATCTCGAACACGTCCCTGACGTATCGGCTCATCTATTGACATTAACAAAAGTCGACTGGGGTCTGGTTCGACATATTCCGAGGCCACATCGAAACCATCCCCCTCACCTGCAACATCCAAAATCATTAGTGCAGTTTCCTGCTTAGAATTAGGATTACCAATTTTCGGAGCTGCCGCTTTAGCATTCTTCCTGACATATTCCAGCAACTTTCCATTCTCGATCAAAATTTGCATCTCCTTCTTTAGAGCGATGCAATCATTTGTATCATGGCCGACATCATCATGATACCTGCAGAACTTATTATTGCGCTCCTCTCTTGGCCTGTTAATCGCTGGTGGCTTTCTAAAATTTATTGTTCCCCTTGTTTTTTCATATATCGAAGCCACGCTTTCAGTCAGATCTGCATAATAATCTGGCCTCACCCACACATTCGATCTGGATCTAAACTGTTGCTGATTATTAGAGTTGTGTTGATTATATCCCCCTTGATACGAGTTCGAAGCTCCTCGGTTAGATGCATTTTGATTGTTCTTCGGACGCGAGGGATTATTGTTCGATGTGTTAGATTGTCCACTCCCCTTCTGAACAGTACTAGCACCTCCTCGAACCCGCGTCGATTCTTCGACCTTAATCTGATCCTCAAACTGAGCCATAAGAGCTCCAAATGTTAACGCCCTGCGCCTCGTAGTCTCATCGGCTAAATCCCCAGGCAACAGTCCTTGCCTAAACGCCGCCATAGCCACACTTTCTTCACAATCATCCAATTCAGCCTTTGTTGACACAAACCTCTTAGTATAATCCTTTAACTTCTCTCCCACAGCCTGCTTGCATTGTATTATTGTGTCTCCATTGGCTCTCATTTCCTTGCTTCCCACAAACTGTCTTCGGAAAGCGGTATAGAAGCCTCTAAAATTTGCAATTGACTCCTTAGGAATCTTGTTGAACCATTTCAGCGCAGTTCCCTTAAACGTCTGAGAGAAAGCTCTACACACCAATTTATCATCATCTTCGAAATTAGTCATGTAGTTTTTAAATTGTTCTATGTGGTCATCGGGATCTTGAGTCCCATCAAACTTATCAACTTTGGAAATATCAAACCGCCTCGAAAGCGGCACAGATCTGATCTCCCTGATCAATGGTGAGTCCCTCCAGTCGACTCCCTGAACATACTGGTCCTCATTTCTCATCCCCACAGTTGCATATAAGCTGGACTCACCTTCATATTTTCGAGGCGAATATCTCCGAGGCGAATATTTTCGAGGTGAATATACTCGCCTCTCTTTCTTTTTCCTTCCTTCCTTATACACCCTAGCCGGTCGGAGCTCACACTCTGCTCCTCTTGAATAGCCTTGAGAACGTTCGTACTTCGGTGTTTCATCAGACTCAGAATCTTCAAAATCCTCTTCATCACTAGAGTTCACGTACAATCGCTTTTGTAATTTTTCTTTCCTCTTTATCCCATTATACTCTTTCTTTTGCTCAAAACGTGCTTTACGCTGTTCATATCGATCGTCGCCATCGTCCATCGACCGATCCGATTAATCATTCTGATCGCCCTCTGCTATCTTAGACCTAAGCCTAGCACCATCATTATTTCCCTTCTTTTTTACCAATTCGTCAAGCTCTGCCACCTTCCTTATCATCTTATTCATTTTCCCTTCAAAATCAAATTGGATTGATTGAGTTGGAATCGACTTACCTGCCTCTTGCAGATCGGATTTCAATGTTTCCATAGCCTTGCGAACTGATGATTGTCACATTCCTCAGAATTCATCCTCAATCAGCGAAAAATCAAACAAAATATGAAAATTCGAACGAAAAACTTTGCAAAACGAAAACTCGAATGTCGATTTCTGATCTGTTGATCAAGGTATCCTCGCCCCCTCCTTCTAGCGCCAATTTGGTAAGAATTAAAGCTGAAATGATAAAATCAAGAACACAAATCTACTTAGAGAATTTTAGGAAGTGAAAAGTGCTTCTCATTATTTCATAGGCCTAACTAACTTCTTCAGCCTCTTTAAATAGACTGAGTGAGTTAGTTAGAGAAACGGTTACATAATGGTATATTTGCAGTTCAACCCTTTACATTTCCCCTCAAGCCTAATTTGACCCTATATTTACAGAACTTATCACTTTAGTCCCTATCAATTGTATTTAGGCCCTTGAGGAATATCTTTCCTTATCAGGTTTCACTTTAAATTTTGTATTACTTGATTGATGTTTGTGTATAGGATCATTATATGATATATGTTATGAATTGACGACCTTTTATTTTTAGTCTTATGATGTTTTTTTATTATGATGTTTGATTATGAATACTATTTTAAATTTAGTAGTTTATCTTATATTTTGGTGGTAGTACATATTAGCGTGAGATTGAAAAATTTGACATATAATGTATTCACATTAAATCATAACAGAACAAAATAAAAGTTTAAATCATATTTAAAAAAACAAGACAACATTTTGACCCAAACGCAAAACACACGTTAAAATATGATGGAAATGTTTTTGCTTCGGCTTACATAACATGTGTGAAAGTGTTACAACTTATCGCACATCTGTCGTGTAAACCATGCTCCTATTGTTTTTGTTAGAGAAAAAAAAACATACGATTGCACACACGACTTTGTTATCCATTTCCTCATATGTTGTGCGTAAACAATGCTCATGTTTGTTTTTCAATGCCATAATGTTTTCTACGGTCTTACAGAGTGTGCGATAGGTTTCCTAGGTTTCGCAATGTTTGTGAAAAAAGTGGTATTATATGTTTCTCGGCTAAAAACCGTGACGGGTCAGCGGTGTTTGGCTCTTATTACATTCTTGCCACTAAGGTTCTTTTGTCCTCAAAACAGGTCATCATTGTTTAAAAATATTGCATATATAGTCACTCTCGCGTGTTAATTAACCATACGGACACATTTAGAACCCAAAGTTATAATGTTTTTGTTACAAATACATTTATTAGACATTTCACACCCAAAATACCCCTAAACCGATTTGTATCTTTGAATTTAAAATGTTCAATAACCATATTTGTAGTCACGCTAGTGTTGATCTACACTCCGTTAATTATAACAAATGGGTATTTTGAGTGTGAAATGTCCAATGGCCATATTTGTAACAAAAACATTATAACTTTGGGTTTTATATGTCTTTATAGTTAGTTAGAACGCGACAGTGACCATATATACCATATTTTAAAACAAAAATGATCCGTTCTGGGGACGAAGAAACCTTAGTGGCACGAATGCAACAAGTGTCAAACACCGGTGACCAGCCATGGTTTTTAGCCTATGTTTCTCACACTAAATTAACCATTGAGTAATCATGAATAAAGATAACTTTAGAATTTCAAACAAAATAAAATAAAAAAACCTCAAAACAAGATGAGACTAATAATAAAAGTTATATATGAGGTTAAAACAATCAGTTGAGCAATTAGCTATCGCATTCGCTTTATCAGAAATGGTATCATTCAAATAAGCTATCATATTTATTGTAATAAAATCAATAATTTTCAACTACCACACGTCGAAGGCCTCTTATTTTACTTCGTACGACAAGTCGAACACACAAAGCATCGGCTCAAATTTTAGAATATTATACATGGCAGAGACTTCTGCACGAATGTTCGTAGTTGGATATTGAGCTCCTAGATGTCTGTAGTTGTTAATACATCCTATACAATAGTTTATAAAAAAACAGTGGTCTCATTGGGCCTTTCTCTATGAACACACTTGACGACTTGAAACAAGGGGTTGTCTTCATCCATGGTCTATTCCATGCCTAAGATACTTTAATTTTTTATAACTCAAAATATTTGGTGGATGATTTAATACAAAATTATTTAGTGGTTATATAAAAAGAAATTCAACATGGGCGAGAATCCTAAATTTACGGGAAATCTAACTTAGTAAGAATTACAAGTTGGCAGAAAATATAAATAGATGAGAAGTAATATGAAACTTAATAAATATTACACTGAAGTTCAGTTATAACATAATTAATTACTAACATAATAAGTTGAAGCGAGATAAAATTAAAAAATCACATGATATAATCTTACAAAATAAAGTTTGAAAACATAAAGTAAGATGATTAAACATCATATATGGTGAGATCGGTAAACATTGGCTCTTCGTTAAGCTTTACATTTGTGGCAGGTATAACTTGGGTATATTTGTTGAATCTAGTATGGATGCGTCCATTAACTTGCTTGGTAGATGACGTGGGTAGGCCATGCAGAGTATAATAGTGACAACGATCCATCAGAAGGAGTCGTAATTTATAAAATTAAACGTGTGCATTGTAGAGAATAAAAACCTACAAAAATCATAAAATCATAAAGTAATGAAATTGATATACTTACATTTATGAAGTGGTAACCATGTACGAAAGAAATTCCAATCTCTATAATTGACGAACTAACAAGTGGACTCCACATATTGGTAGGTAAGTTAAAGATCATATTTGAGAGATATGGTATACTAGACATTGATATCGATGGCTAGCACTACTCGGATATTGGGAAATGTCATCCAATAATGGCTTGAAGGATAACTTTTGAATCAATCCAACCTACGTACTATATCATTCAAAGAATCAGACGAACTATAAACATCCAACTATAAAGAATGATGGGCCTCTAATCTGGAAATAAATCACGTCTAACAAGCTCTTAACTGTCCTCATTACCGTATATCGATATCGATACAGTTCGATAACCATATTATCAATCAGGAATAACATTTACCAAGCCATTAATATAAGGATATAAAAATGTTGGGATGCACTACAGGTATTTTGTTAACTTTCCTTCCTTAATAATAGTTTATGGCCGACCTACTTCTTTTTTACAGTTGGAGGTTTAATATTACAAATGAAGGAACTTTTGAGGAAGTTGTGCTACCTAACGTGCTCATGAGTGTGCTAACTAACGTGTTTATGGGCCTACTAGCACTCGCATTTTGTTTAATTCTATATTCCCACGCATTACAGTTCCGTTTAGTTGATCATTCCATATTGGCTTTTGACCTACCTTTATCTCTAACCGGTTCTTTAGGCTTTTAAGCGTAACTGGAGTCTAGCTTTAAGAGCTGGATAACCCCATTGATAATATGATCTTATTGTTCAGATCCTTATGTATGTATGAAACTATCCATGATATATATTTTTTTAGTAGAGCACTTTCACGCGTAGATACATTCGAGGGTCCGTGGATGCTATTTCTTTAGGAGCTTGTGAACTAATTTCCCAAAAAAGTTAAAAATGGCATTGATTAGTACCAAGGTATTTTTAATGTCCGTATTAGCACTCTCGTACGTATGAAGGATTAATAATAATTACGACATTCATTTTTTATGATAAAAAAAGAAACATTGTTAAAAATACGGGTTTGCGTATTGATTGTTTTATTTCCATAGTTCTTGATCTTCCTGGTTCCATGATTAATAAATTTGTCTCCGTATTTTGTTATCTATGCCGACATAAAATATTCTATATATTTAGGATAAGTGGCGCACAATAATGCTAGATTTTATTCGTAAGCTTGTATCGTGTCCGCTTCGACAAAGAAATAATAACTATATAAATTTCTTCAAAACTACATCGGGCATAAACATTTTAATCGTCTTAAGAATGTTCTTGTTTATATAAAACTTGCATATGAAGTTAGTTAAACCCATTAATATATCTTTGCTAGCTCGTATGAAAGCTAACTCATGGTCGGTCAAAATGACCGTAGGAAATAAACACATATTATCCATCATCAAACCACGTTAAATACTTAAAATCCATGTATAATTTTGTATCTTCTCCCCACTCATAAACACATAGGCAACCGTAAATGTAAGTGAAATTAGATTTACTCCAACAATCTCAAGAAATGACATCTTATACGTCTTTTTTTTGTACGTACAATCCATGACAATGACATGGGAGAATGTATGCAACAAATCAATACTTGTATGATTCACAAAAATAAAATTGGTGATCACATCCAATTTATCACATTTTCGCTCTCACATGTAGTAACCATGTTCCCTTAATTTGGCCAACAAATATTACATTTAACTTTGTCCACCTTGATCAACACCAATATGTTTTTTGTGACAATGTAGATCGTATGCATATTCAAAACATTCTCTAGTTTTTTCATCTTCAAACCAATATTTATCTCCCTAGGACGCGGCCCAAGGTAAGACGAATTACTCACTAGTTTCTCTTCATCCGTCTTGAGTCCAGAAGCGCAGGAATGATCATCTATGAGAACAAAATTTTCGTGATTGTGTTTCCAGTTTATAAACGACAAATGCCATTGCATAGCTAGTACGTTAAACGTATGCCCTCTTACTTCAAACAGACAATTGAATTTATTGGTTGTACATTTTTTCTTTTTCAAAGTTTTGACTTAGCTTTTTATTTGTAGACACCGTACATCTCACATTGGTACTTTATCATAAGAGTTCTTCCCCATCTCCCATCGTCATATAGGAAAATAATGTTGACGAATTTCATCTTACCCCTTTCATCTTTTACAAAAACATCCATTTTCCGGCTTAGTAAAAAGTCAGCTAAAAGCACTGGTAGTCCCCCATGTTTACCACTTGTATCAAGATAGTCCATTTCTTTCACTTCTGCATAAAACTCATCTCCTTCGTTTTAAACATTTGCACGATTAGTCCCTCCGTATATTCTGGGGGACCAAAACTGATACAAAAATGGGACTTGGGGACCAAAAGTGATACAAAACTTAGAATTTAAGTGTCACATGTCAGTTTTTAAATGGTTTATATGTGCGGGGAGGGGGCTATATTTACAAAAATTTTAAACGAAGGGGATGAGTTTTATACAGAAGTGAACGAAAGAGACTATGTTGATACAAGTGGTAAGGACTAACTGTGTTTTTACCCTAAAAAGCCTATTGGTTATAAAAATTTATGTGTAATCACCATTATAAATGGTAGGTGGCTAGGTTCCTCCTATAACAATTAACTATATGTTAAGTAAACACAATAATGCATAAATCGCACTCTTTATACGTAAACATTCCACACAATCGCATAATTTTATGATGAACACAACACAAATCGCATGAGCATTTATGATTACAGAACTACGGATCGTACCAACTACGCGAATAATACCAGACAAATCACATGGCTAATGCGACGAGGTAAATGTTAGTCGCGTAAGTCGTGCGACCGAAAATCTCTATCAAATAAAAGTACTCTTCATACATGGAATTTTTCAAAGAGCAACATAATTTCTCGTCTTCAATATTATTTTGATATTTGAATATTTTGTGGTAGAGAAATTAAAATTTAAAATTATAATAGTTAGGGTTTTCAAATTGTGGTAGGGAAATTAGAGTTTTAAATAGAGAGATTTTGATCCTTCTCCTTAATTGTATGTTGGTAGTTTACTTTATTTTTAATTTTTTAAATTTGAAAAAATATTGGAATAAAGCTAGAGATCCGATAACTAAAAGAATGTCTAATTTTTTTGGCTAACTTTTTGTCTATTTTAATGTATTTAATTTTATTAATTTAGGGTATTGAAAAAAATATTCTTAATTACTTTGTATGACTTATTCTTAATTACTTTTTCTTTTAACTATTTTTTAATAAATTTGACCTGATCACCATTTATTTTAAAATCGACAACTAAATTAATTCTTTATTGATTTTATACTACTAAAGATTTATCCCAAGACGTGGCTAGTGCCATTTCTATTATCTGTGATACTTTTTTATTATGCTGCATGATTTCTTCTCGATTACTTCTCCAAATTCCGATATGATTACCATTTATTTTAAGAAAGAATAATTAAATTACATTTTTATTGGTTTTAAACCACTATGGATTTATTTTAAGACTTCGCAAGTGCAATCTTGATTATCTTTTCACGCAATAACTTGTAAGGGTGTTGGTGTCGGTGTCGTTGCTTTCCGTTTACATTTAGAAGAATCCTCAACTGGTATCGGTGGTCTTCGCCCAAATTTGAAATAGTCTTTGAATTTGTATTTGTTAGTGTTTTCTAGCCAATTGTATTTTTTACTTTCTTAAAATCCAAGCGTAAAATAAGTTTGAAGATCTTTCTAAAAAGATCGGAATTTAATATATATATATATATATATATTAATTATAAAAAATATTTTATTATAATGTACGAATTTTATTTGACAAAACAATAGGTAGGAAATTAGTTTTCAATACTCACATTATATTTTGTTCAGGGAAGTCAATGTTGATAGTATAATGCGTTTAATGTTTTTAGATTGATATTTCAAAATCAACTATATATCCATTTTTAGGTATAATTTATATTGTTTGGAATTTAAGCCTCCAAAATCGAATATGTAACCTAATTCTTTGATTTTTCGGATTAGATTTTCTCTTAAAAAAGCGACATCATGAAGCAATATAGTCGTTCACTACAAAAGTTTTCTCATAAACGTAAAAATAGATCGAGACAGGATAAATGACTTCAACATTCCTCAAAACTTATTCTTTTCTCCTTTGACCGACTGGTTTATCATTTTTCTGGCGACTCTCGTTAAATATCGAGCAGAGTCCGAGTCTACAATGAAAACGTTTTAAGAGCAGGTAAGCTCAGAGCGGTAGTATTATCATCTTCTTCTTCTTGAAGAATGCCCTTATTTTTAGCAGTATATCTTTGTGGTGACTTCTTGGAACTACCCTTTCCAACAGGGTTAACTTCCTTAGGTTCAACATCAACCTTATTTCTCTCCTAGACCACAACCCCAAAATCAACATCAACGTCCTCTTCTTCTATGACATCTTTTTTTAGGTTTCGTTGACTTGGAGCCTTAGCCCGCATAGGAAGAAAGATACGGTTGTCCAAGCCTTCGAGACACTTGAGTACTTTCTCTTGCATGTGGGGTACAATGAGTTCTTCTATATATTTTTCTTTAGTCATGACGGCCCTCCAAATATGGCTCATGGCCATATTTAATAAGGTGAAACACCTGTGGAATCAATTGGACCAAGTATTGTTAGCCCAGTAACTCAGTTGTGCAACGATCCCACTAGCTGCTTTAATGTGATCCTCGAACAATTTGGCGAGCCCTTTCATTGTTGCCCCCCATAGAAATCTTTAGTAAAACATATAAAAAATGAATAAAATTAAAGTAAAAGTGAAAATTAATACCTCGACTTGTCCATTTCAAGGTGAGCCGATGGCGCATCTCAACACAGTTCTCGAAGCTCGTCTTCCATAGTCCAAAGATGAAAAAGAATCTCTATTTCAACTTGTTTTTAACCTCTAAGAGATCATATACTATCTCGAATTTTCTTCCAAGAGTCAATGGGAAGAAAGGAAAATGAGAGTTTTAAGCAACGTCAATCATCCCAACAAATTGCTCATTTGAAAAACCAATATGAGATATCTGAGAAGCCATAATGTATGCCATTAGTGTGAATCACATATTGGGTCCGGCTGGGTCGAACATGGTTTTATCAAGTCAAAGTACTTCACCAAACTAGGGTCTAGTGGGAAGCAAATACCTCAAATACCTCCAAGTAGAAGATCAATTTGTTGTCTAGAATCGACAAAGCAGTCTCCCTAACCTCAAGAAATCGAATTTCGATTGGAGTCCAGAATTTCCCATCGGTCTCTGAGTTTGATTTATTTGAATGGTTGGTAAAATTTGTATCTAATCTTGTGCGATGCTAAGAGATTCTTGGCTTCAACCTCCCAAACATTGTTTCCTAGATGACCTCAAGGTTTGAAGGCAGTTCAAGATCACCTTTTTTCTTTTTCTTCTTTGGTATATCCTCCTGGTGGACATGAGAACCTGTTTCAACTTCAAAGGGAGTGAACATTGGATTAGGAATAGAAGGTCCGACTTGGGAAACCAACGCAGGGACAACTCGGATAGGTCGAGTAGCAACACCAATCATATATTCTCCTTGATCATCATTTGATTTGTCAAATCAAACATTTTTCTTGTACCTCCAAGATAGCTCCATGTGGGGGGGGGGGGGGGGTAATAGTCTTCTCTGCCCGCAAAGATTTTGACGAATTATTTTGAGGAGTGATCTCGATATTTGTTTGTTGAGTACCCTCAAGGGTATTTTGAGGGGTAGGAATGTTTGAAGCAAGTTTAATCTTGGTAAGTCTTTTCGCCAAAAGCTTTAGAGATTTGTTTTTTTAGGACGTTTGTCTTTGGATTTTTCCGTTTCTTGGCATGAATCACCCATTAAAATAAAATATGAGGTATTGCGTTGGTTTTGTGAGAGATTAAGGTCACCTTTGTCGATCCCAAGAATAATCTGGCCGGGGGCTAGACAATAGGAGGATTGGATGGATTGTTAGTGTATAAGATCCATGTCGCATTGGAATATCTTCTAATAGGAGGCCACTGGCCGTAATACGTTGTTTGAAGAATTTTCGGGCATCTAGGTTCCTCTTCAATGCCAATGGTTTGTCTCTTTAGCCGTTTTTCTGATGTTGAACTAATCCCAAATCTTATATCTCTCAAGACCCTTAGGTTATTTTAGGCATGCAAGGTGGAAGAAAATGGTTAGTGAAACAAGTTATTTCTCTCTCTAAGCAGATGTTCTTCTTATCTCTCTACAAATGGTGTAAAATAAATAATTTTGAAATGGTGAATGGGTTGAAGTATTTATGGGAGAAAATGTGAGCTTCTAACTTCCACGAAGGTCCACGTAAGTGAAAGGTTTTTCTTAAAGTACAAAACACGCGTATCGAGAAGTGTAAAATATTTTTGACACACCTCTTCACCTACAAATCATTTTGGAAGGCACGCATGATTGTGTCAGAAAGAAATCAACACGTGGATAAAAAAACATCACTAGTTTAAAATTATTCTGACACGTGGATAGGACGAAACATGCGGCCCACCTATCATAAATTTCCCATAATACGTGGCCTAAAACAAATGATGCATGAACATGAAGTCATCACTACCTCTAGTAAGGTCACGAGTCAGAATAGATATTTTTGGAATAATAATCCGAGGGAACAGTGTGGAAGAATAGTCTGAGAATACACACAACAAAATAAAAATCTGCTCCCGTGAACTAGTCCTTATTTAGATACCTTTATGAGGACTGGGGGGAGGTATTCATAAGGGAGGACATATTGGGAAGAATAAGAAAAACTAAATAAATGAAAAGTTGATTTAATGTAATAAAATATTAAGTATAAATCCGACACATATGTAATATTGAGGGGGTTTATGGAACAATAAATACGTATGGTTAAGATTAGTAAATTGATGGGGTGTGAAGTATTACATAAGATGGGGTAATTATATAATTTGTGGATCTACTACTTGTACTATATAAAGTACCATTTTTTTTGGAAAAATGCCAATCATTAGTCAATCATTATCTAATTATTCTATTTGTCGTTTTTTTCTCTCTATTTATCTCATCTCTCTCTCTAAAATACTCTAGTCAATATTGTTGTGACATAAAACACTCCTACAAAAATTGATGTGACAGATAACGTCACTAAGAAATATATTGAACTATCATTAACGATAATTGAAAATGGTGATTCTGTTGTAGAACAATCTCACTTTTCGCTGAAGCATTATGCTATTGACTTTGAAATCTAATAAAAAGATCACATATTAGTACATTTTTACATGAATCTTTACATGATCATCAGCTTCACTAGAGAAGTTTTACGGGAGGTGACTGCACGACTTGAATACACAATTATCATCAATATTAAAATAGCCAAAGTCAAGGTACGCCAAATGAAAAATGATACATATAGTTTGGTCAACATTATTTTTAAAGGAATATAAAATAAAATGCAGGGTATAAGTCTCATTTGACCAACAAAGCATGTGTTGACCGGTAAATACCCCGATAACTGGAGAATTGGAATTGAAAATGGTGCTTGTGCATCTTCACATATGTAAATAATTGTGTAGCATTTTCATCGTGATAGATGTGTTTTCCACTTACAACATAATATTCGGCATACCTGGATATATCAAATACATATTTTTACCAAAGTGCATCAATATATTTAAGATACGATGAACACATGTATATGAATAGTATGTCATAACTAACTTGTTATTAAGGAGTGCTACTGTACCTCTTTAGGGTTTAATAATAACAACCTCGTTCATAGTGGAGGAATGGATGAATCCCGATTGGATCACACTTGGTATAATTAAGTTAAAATATTTAAAATTTAGACGTTAAGGGTAATTGAACCATTCAGATTGTTGAGATGTACAAGATATTTTACATCTTCGTACGGTAGTATTTCTAATTCAAATTTTGTTTTTTTCTTAAGGTGGAAAAATGTAAGACGAGTCCCTAGCAATATCATATATTATCATCTTTTGTTAGATAATCGATATAAACATGTTACACATAACTTCTTTACATTATCCAAAAAGAAATCAAAAGTAATTATAGTAGAAGTTGATTGTTTATAGAATGTGGGTCATATAAATGAGGCTTTACATCCAGTTTGGACACAATATCTAATTCTTTTCTACAAGACAAGTGCAAGTGTATAAAGTTTACCCACTTCAATAAAACATGTCAAAAAAAGTATTTTCCCCTGTCTATGAGATCGTCAGTTAGTCGACGAAGTAAAAAATAATTGTCCAAAAGAAATTCATGAATGCTTACTTTGAATATAACCAAATTTCTATGTATGAGAACGAATAAGAGTATAACTCCTCCATGGCCGAATATGATCAACATTCTTACAAGTTAATATTATTCAGTATAAAATGTGCATGAGTGATTTAGTACCGGTTTGTGAATAAAATATTTTCCCAAAAGCTTGGCCCAGATATACACCCGTATATTTATGATATGCTAGTCACAAGTTTCCAAAATACTAAACATGAAGACAATATGAAGGAAACGCGCGACAACGTCTGAATATAAAATTAGAAATTAAATCCTAAAAATGTACGTTTGATGTTTAGTCTGGAAAATGTTTAGTCTACTTAGTCGACATCAAATTCGACCCCGTTCAGCTTACTAGTTTGTATTCTAGTGAGCATCTCCACTTTATTAAAAAAATTCACTTCTAGAAGGAAGACTAACCACTTAACCATTGTTTTACGAGTGTTAAACAAGTATTTCAAAAAAAATTAGATACTCAATATCGTCGCTCGTTTTGATTGGACCGACAAATGTGACGTGACGTTAAATATAATCAAAGATCATTTGGATCATCCTGAAGTTCTTTTTTATGAGAGATTTTGGTTCTTATTTTGGTGGCATGTAAAATTGAAAACCGTATTTTTAATAGCACATTATCATTGTTTAATTATTCTCACTATTAAAAATGTGATGCAGGATCCTGGCATTGATTGGTCGAATTGGGATTCCTTAAAAGATTTTATAAAAGAATTCAAAATAAATTGTTACTAATAAGTATAGATATTCAGTTCTTCGATTCTTTGGTTTGGTTTGGTTTGGTTCGGTTATTTCGGTTCTAAGTATTTTCAGTTCTTAAAAAATGGTATCCATTTAGAAACTGATTAAAAATCAGTTTCTTCAGTTCAGCTCAGTACGGTATGGAAATTTTATCTAAGAAGCGAAAAGAACCGAAATAAACCGGTTACAATCGGTATAAGTTCTAAATGGTTACTTTGTACTCAAAGTACCCAATTGGAACCGAAAAACCAGAAACTCAAATTAATTTATATAAAATAAACTGATTAAAATTTTAAAATCAAAACATAACTCAAATAAATATATTCATGTAATTTATAAAATAATTTTCTTCATACAATAATTATTGTCATGTTTGTGATATTATACTTGCATTCATTTTATCATTCCTAACTAGATCATTGTTTTCCTTTTCAGGTTTAAGAAACCTTGAGGCAATCTACCAAGACAAAAGATATAATAGCATTAAAATATTATTAAATCATTACAAATAACCAAGTTTGAAAGTCCATTTTAGATAGGATAATGAGATAAAAAAAATAAAAATATCAATTTTCACCGAGCTTGGAAATACGACACTAATGATAAGTTTTTAGATTTTGCTTACATTCCAAGTATAATTCTACGACATTTCTTTGTCCACACTCTATATGAAATCCAACATACCTAACATTAACAAAAAATCTCATTCTAAGAATTTCATCTGACTCATCAAGAACCCAGAATTATACATAACTTAAATCAAGGTTGTTCGTCTAAAGAGGTTTCTATATATATGAAGCCAAAACGTTACACACACTTTAGGAGGAAATTCACATTCTAAGAATTTCATATTATGCATACCCAAGTAAACATACTTAGTGCTTACTAATTCATTTCAGAGTACATCAGATCAATAAGCATCTTATGATAAAAAAAAATCAACCTGGCCAATATGACCCATTTTAAGTATGTCCTGAAATTTCTCATACATGGTTCTCAATGTAAAGTGACCATCAGAGAGCTTTTGCAAAAGTTCAGGTTGTTCATCTGTTAAAACAACCTTCTGTATCTTATCCATAAATCCAGAACAATCACATATGACTGATTCAAACAAGATTCCACCAAGCTAGAAGCATGGCAAACATAAAACATTTATATTATTATCATATCACCCGAGAAAAAGAACGAACATACATACCTAAGAGACTACCGAAAAAATGGTTAACATTGAAACATCAAACTCATACATGTGTTCTCATATACCAATGAATGTAACATGACCTTTTGTACCTACAACATTGTAGAAGTAAGATGTATATTAGTTATCATATATAAATAATCTAACATGTTTCATACATAAGAACATTCATTATGTATTTTATTTTTTAAAATTCTGAAATAGAACTAAAAAGACATTATCTTTCTTGTCCTAATGCGCCACCAAGGATTGCGAAATCAAACTTAACTTCCTATTAGTTTAGTGTTTCAAACCAAATTCCCAGGAATAGAAAAAGTTACATAAGCCTTAATGAAATATTACACGATTCAAAGAAAATGATAATGCTTAGAATATTCAAGCCTCTAAACTGAGACCCTGGAACTGAATATCTGGAAGCAGAAAAATGTCAATAGGTAGTCATTGTTATACCGTTGCAAAATTATAAACAAAATCTTGTCATACATCTTCTCTATATTAAAATATTTATATTTAAAAGTATTATTTGTTCATATGTGACACATACAACATATAACAATGTTTCTAGAATTTTCTGAACGTGTGTATATCTAGTAGAAAATTCATGTAAAGCATGAAAAAATCAAAAGTAATGAGTCCGAAAATATTCACCACTTACTGTAGAAACCGGACAGGGGTAATCCAAACAATAATCACCCACTGAATCATCCGGACATGACAAAAGTACTAAAACACAAAACACCTTTTGACTAAGCTAATTGCTAATGTGCTTAATAAACTAATGGGTTTTTGAACTTGACCCGATTCCATAAGTTTGACCTGAAAGCCCATATGGCCCATAATTAAGGGTATAAATACCCAACCACTTTCATTAATGAAGGGAATAAACATTTAATACAACCACGCAGCTTAAATCTCTCACTACAAAACACTTAAACATTTAATACCCTTGAAAGACCACAAAACATTTGACAAAATTACCATCAGTCGAAAATAATCCACACCAAATTGGAGACCATACTGGGAGGAGAAGGTGCCTGAATCTAGCATTCAAAACCAGTAAGAAAAATCAGTTTGGATGAATCCGGACGAGCATGCAGTGCCACCAACTTTGACAGAAGTGGTGGCAAAAAATGATGAATACACGATCAAAGAGCGAGACAAGTTGAAAGCTGAGATAGAAGCCTTGAGGGCTGCTAAAAAGATGGAGCTAGGCTTGAAAGAAAAATCAAAATTGTCAGCTATTCACCACAATGACAATCCAAGGGAACATGACCCATCAGCAAAGACCCATTTGAGTACTAAAAATACTCATGCCAGCTCAAAGAAGTCTCATCGGTCTAAACCGGTGAAGAGCTCGGAGTCAGAATCCTCCAGTAGCTCCTCGAATGAAGATGGAGTTGAGGAGTCCCTATCATCCAGCAGTGATGAAGGCAGGTCTAAGAAGAAGCAAAAATTGGTAAAAAAATATTCAAGAAAGAGGGACATGCATGGAAGGTTGAAAATGGATCTAGGTAAAGGGTCATCTCATAGCGACAATCATGGCCGGAGGCTTATAGACCAGCTGTTGATGAATCCTTTCTCTTTCCATGATGAACGAGGTATCTTTGCAACTCCCAATGAAGATATTGTGTTTAGTCGTGGCCGTAATTGGAGACAATCTCCATTGTCTTCCAAGATACTGTCTGGAAACCTTCTAAAGAGGTTTTACAGTACTAAGATGGAAAAATATGATGGGAGCAAAGATCCAGATAATCATCTGGAGCAATTTAAAAACTTTATGATGAATTTTGACGATGATGATAAGTTGATTTGTAGAGCACTCTCTCAATCTTTTACGGGGAGTGCTCTCAAGTGGTATAATAGCCTGGCACAGGGCTGCATCAGAAATTTTGATACCTTTTGGGTGGCCTTCCGGAGGCAGTTTGTTGGAAGTAATGAGGTGAAGGGCAATGGAGACATTATTATCCATTGTGCCCAAGAGCCAAACAAATCATTAAAAGAATATATAAGTCGGTTTGTGAACACAAAGAATGGATTAGCTGATTGCTTTGAACAAGTAGCAATAGCTTCTCTAAGACAGGGTTTGAACCCTAGCAATCTGGCCGATTCGATAACCAGGAAGAAGGCCATGGCGTGGGCGGTTTACTAAATCAGATGGAAAAGCAAATCAATGTGGATGAAACAAAGAAGACTAGGGTGCACATGCAAGTGAGATCTTCCCCAGCTGTACCAAACCAGAACCAGAATCAGTCCGGGTACAAGGCTAAGGAAGCCGGACAGGGTCCCAACAGGGCCAAGGCTCAATCTCACCCAGCACCAGCTCAGAGCCAGCAATCTAGAAATAAGTGAGGGCCTTGGGTCCAACCGGAGTGGTTTGCTAAAATGAAAGAAAATGTGGCAACAATCTATGATAAAAAAAAAACGAAGTACATTTTAGGAAGCCAGTTGTGCTTCAATCTTTCAGGGAAAGTCGTAATACTTGTTTCTGCCAATATCAACATGATATTGTCCATAACACAGAAGATTACATCGCTTTGAGACAAGAGGTGAAAAATCTGATTGAAAGAGGAAAATTGGGTTCTTATGTTAAAAGAAGAAGTGGGAATAGGCCTGATAATGCTCATCGGACCGGCCCAACAAACAATGCAGGGACATCCGCTCCGGAGGGGGCCATGTAATTATTGAAAGATTCGATGTGGAGTCAGAGTATTTGGATCCTTATCCAGCCCGGAATAAGGTGGGCGTTATCACAGAACACACAAAGACGGTGTCCGGGCTCATAAGCTTTTTTGAGTCACTTACCATATTTGGGGACACACCATGACTGCACCAACTCATTCTTCAAGGAAAAGGCATGTTCACACCATGGCTACTCAGTTGGACCGAGACATATCCTCCTATCAATCGAAAATCCCTTTTCCCTTCATTGTTTTCGATGAAGATAATTTGAGGGACATAGATGGTCCCTATGAAGATATTGTGGTGATAGGAGCATCCATTGGGGGCAATGGAATTAGACAAATTTTGGTAGACACTGGCAGCTCAGCCAATATCCTCTTTTTGACTTCCTATAAACAAATGAAGAATCTAGTAGTAATTCAACGTTCAAACAGGTCTATTATGGGTTTCAGTGGAAGCTCTACGGACGTAGTCGGAGAGTTTGAGGAAGAGGTTTTTTTGGGCAAGGGCCCTTTCAAGAAAATGGTCAGAGTATTTTTTGTTGTTGTAGATTGTCCCACATGCTACAATGTCATTTTGGGAAGATCTTGGCTCTCCGGGATGCATGATGTGGCTTCGACAGTTCACTAGTGTTTAAAATACGCTGTGCAAGGACAAGTGAGAGTTGTCCGGAGTTGTTAGAATATAGCAAGGAAATGTTATGCAACAGTACTGCCCCCCTAGAACTTTGGGGGCAGTTTGAATCAGTGAAAATTAACAATTGGGGGGTCCCTCTGGGGGAGAGGGTGAAATTGCTGACCCTAGAGAGACCCCTGGTGTTTTAATACCAATTGAAGAGGTTGAAACTAACTCTCTGGCTGAAGGAAGAAGTGTCAATATTGGATCTAAGATGACATAAGAACTAAAAAGCAAAGTGTTATCGTTTTTAACAAACCATCAACACTTTTTTTCTTGGTGAAATGCTGATGTAACCGGAGTGCCTGCAGATGTTATATCACACCAGTTATCCATCCGAAGAGATGTAGTACTCGTTGTGCAGAAGAGAAGAGCTTTTTCTAAGGAGAAAGTTGATGTCATAGTTCAAGACGTTGACCGACTTACTAATATGGGGCACATAAAGGAATCTCGGTACCCTTTATGGACAACTAATCCAGTGTTAGTAAAAAAGAAAAACGGGAAGTGGCGTATGTGCATCGACTTTACTGACCTTATTAGGCCTTTCCCAAAATACCTATATCCAGTCCCCCAGATCGATCAGCTAGTAGACTCCACATCTGGGAACAAGTTGTTGTCCTTCATGGATGCTTTCTCCGGTTATAATCAGATTCAAGTGGATCTGAAGGACCAGGAACATATCACTTTTGTTACTGACATGGGCCTTCATTGTTACAAGGTGATGCCTTTTGGATTAAGTAATGTTGGGGCTACTTATCAGAGGTTGGTGAATAAAGTATTCACTGATCAGATTGGAAGAAATATGGATGATTACATTGATGATATGATGGTAAAGAGTGTGGAAGAAGAATTACACTTGGCAGATCTGCAAGAGACTTTTACCAACATGATAAAAGTTAATTTAAAATTAAATCCAGAAAAATACATTTTCGGAATGCAGTCCGGGAAGTTTTTAGGGTATGTGATAAGTGAGAAAGGGATACAGCCTGATCCGGACCAACTTAATGCTTTACTGCAAATGGATCATCCTCGGAATATTAAAGAAGTACAAAGATTGACAGGGAGGTTAGCTGCTCTAAACCGTTTTATCTCAAGGTCTTCGGATAGGTGTCCCCGTTATTCCAAACTTTAGAAGGTGCCAAAGAATTCAACTGGTCTCCACAGTGCGACCAGGCGTTTGATGAAATAAAGAAGCATTTATCTTCCCCCAAAACCCTATTTAAAACTATTGATGGAGAAACATAGTATATATATATTTAATAGTCTCCGAATGTGCCATAAGTTCGGTGCTAGTTAGAGATGTGGAAAATTATCCTTGTCCGGTGTACTACATCAACAAAAGCCTGATGGATGCTGAAAAAAGATATTTAAAACTCGAAAAACTAGCGCTAGCTTTGGTAATTGCTACCAGGAAAATGAGGCCCTACTTTAAGTCTCATTATATTGTCGTCCGGGCGTCTTTCCCTTGAAAAGTGTTCTTCAAAAGGCAGACATATCAAGCAGAATGACCAAGTGGTTAGTGGAATTAGGAGACTATAACATCGATTTTTCCCCTCGAACTACAATCAAGGCTCAGTTTGTTGCTGATTTCCTAGTTGAGTTCCATTCAGACATGAGTACTAAGCAAGCTACAGGTGGAAAAACGAAGAAGGTATGGGTTGTCCGGACCGATAGTGGATAAAGTACCATGGGTTGTGGTGCTAGGATATGTTTAACCTCTCTGTATGGCGACAAGCTATACCAGGCTATATGTTTTGCTTTCCGGGCTTCTAACAATGAATCCGAATACGAAGCTGCTATAGTTGGTTTGAAGTTAGCCTTGCTTTGTGGAGCCAAAAGAGTTAGGTTAATGAGTGATTCTCAGCTTCTTATCCATCATGCCCAAGGTCAATCTGAGGCTAAAAAGGAGCAGGTGATTAAATATTTATTTCTTCTTAAAGAGGTGGCAGTTAACTTTAAGGAGATCAGCTATGAGCACATACCCAGAACAGGGAACACGCTAGCAGACTCCTTGGCAACCATAACATACTCTGAGTCCTACCCATTGTTTCATGTGTAGGAATGCCCATCCATTCAACTTAATCAGAGCAAGGAAGAAGATGAAAGTTTTAAATATACAAGTCGTTCAACCCAAAGACTGGAGGTATCCTCTTATTCAATACATTTCAGATGGCATTTTGCCTCCAGAAAAAGGAGTAGCAAGACAAATGAAGTATATGGCTCGTGGTTTTTTAATCATAAGAGACATCCTTTACAAGAAATCTTTTAGTAGATCTCTCTTACGATGTTTGGGGATTGAAGAGTCCCAAATAGTGTTGTTCAAACTGCATGATGGTGAAGGGTCAGCACACTGTGGTTATAGATCTTTAACTCGAAGAGTTTTGTTGGCCGGATACTACTGGCCATCCATAATGGAATATGCCAAGGAATTGGTAAAGAAGTGTGATCCATGCCAAAGATATGGTAATGAAATTCATATCTCATCTGTCCTTTCAGAGTCAATTTCTGAGCCAATAACTTTTGCTCGTTGGGGGCTGGATCTGGTGGGACCTCTACCAATGGCGTCCGGAGGGTACATAACTATTATTGTAGCCATTGATTATTTTTCAAAAATGGATAGAAGCTGCCCCATGGCAGGAACTACTTCAAAAGCTGTTATAAAATTTATTTTATCTAATATATGCTGCAGATTTGGGGTTCCAAAAAAGATAACCACAGACAATGGGCCACAATTCGATAACAAGGATATAGAGAGTTTCTGTGCCTCTAAAGGCATTCAACATTGATTCTCTTCTCCTTTCAACCACAGGCCAATGGTCAGGTTGATGTGGCAAACATGAACATTATATCCAGTCTTAAAAAGAATTTAGAAGGGATTGCTGGAAAGTGGCCAAGCTATCTACAAGAAGTACTATGGGCCTACCGGACTACTCCCGGAGTTGCTACACAGGAATCCCCATTTGCCTTGATATATGGTATGGATGCGATTGGTCCTATATAGGTAACTCTTCCATCATACAGAGTCCATAATTTTTCCGAACAGGCTAATGAAATGGCAATCAGAAGTCAATTGGACTTGATAGAAGAGAAAAGGGTTTAGGCTCATCTTAGAGCCACCCATTATCAAGGATTGGTGAGAAGAAGGTTTGCTTCCAGATTCAGAAGAAAGGATTTTCAATGAGGGGATAAAGTATTGAGGAAAGTCTTTATACATACTAAAGAGAAGCAGTTCGGCAAGCTAGCTCCAAATTGGGAAGGACCCTATATGGTCATTGAAAAGCTTAAGCCTGGGACATACAGGCTTTAAGATAAAAATGGAAGAATCTTAAACCACCCCTGGAACATTGAACACCTCCGGTTGTATCTAGAATGAAAGTTATGTAAATATTTAATTGTTTCAAGTCCATGTAAATATTAGAGGGCATACTTTTTCCTATCCTGGTGGCACGAGGAGGTTTTAATGAGGTGTCCGGGATTTTTAATAAAATTTGATGCCTTCTTGAAAAATTCGAAGTGGTTTGATTTATAGTTTCTTTAAAGCCTTCTAAGTATCGTTGACAGATTGGATTGATCTGGTGGAATGATGACCATTTAAACATTTATCATCGGAGAATTTAAACACTCTCACCTTAAAATACTTGTAAAATAACTAGGGGTTATTTAAACATCAGCCAACAAGATTGGGCAAACATAAAACAAGGAAAGAATTTTGCAAAGTAAAAATGCCCGGCTAACATTAGGGGATGATATTAAAACATATAGAATTCCTTGGCCATCTAAGGACTTTGAAGTTTAAAAAGAAAAGGCTTGTCCGGGCATGAGCCAGACACAATGACGAAAATTCCTTGACCATCCAAGGACTTTAGTCTGACATAAAGATAAAAGAAAATCTGAAGATAGTTAAAACTTTAAGGTTGGACTCCCTTAGATGTTCCTGCTTCATCTTGTTTCTTCTTTGGATCTTTGGGTTCATCATTGGAGCTCTCTCTGGTCCCTTCTTCCTCATCAGTGGTATCATCTTCACCACTGGAATAGTTGTGCTTATCACCATATTCCATAGTGTGGAATGGGAGGTCTTCGTATTCCACATGTTGCCATAAAGTGCCAAGTTTCCTCTTTAGGAACGTTCGATGAAAAAGCAAGACCATGTCGGATTTAACTTCGGCATACCTATCTTCTAAGGAATCTATCACCTTGTTGGTCTATGCATCGACCCTGGCCTGGATTGTCTTCTCCTGCTCTTTTATCAAATCTTCATTTTCCTTGGTAATTTTGGACACAACACCTTCCAAGGAAGTTTTGTCACTGTACAGGGCTTGGATAACATTATCCTTGGCCTTCACCTCCTCGTTCGAAGCGGAGAGATCCTTCTCCGAACCAGAACACTTGGTTTGAAGTACTGTGTTAACCATCTCCAAAGCGGCCAGCCTGGTGGCCAAGTCTTCTTTCCCCTTCTTCAACTCCTCGAGCTCTTTCCTCAATGCTTCAACACACTGATTGGCATTAAAGAGGTCATTAGATTAGCTCTATTTGTCTACATTGGGTGTGTTGATAAGGGTAGATTGACTTCGCACCTGCCTCTCCAGGTTGAGCATCGGCTGAATATTGCTTAGCAAGGAGTGAGTCACTGTGTCATTCTCCCCTGAAACAGAGAAAGACTTACCATTGAAGGTAACCATGTTTGAGGAGTTTGGGGGAAGGTAGGGGCCAACAAAGTCATATTTTTCAAGATCATCAAAGTAGAGACCAATATTTTGGAAGCCACTGATGTCCACTCCGTCAATATTGATATCGCCTCCGGTACCATTTCCGGTATGTAGACCACTTGGGATTTGCTCTGCCAAAGTGGGGTCAACCGGAGGAAGAGACTCCGAAGGTTGGAGGGCGACTTCATCCCCCGATGAGATTTTCTTCTTCTTGGCTGCCCTATCTTCACCATCTGCTTCCCTCTTTCGGTCCTTCTTAGGAGCCTTTAGAATATCTGGAGGTCTACCTGCCTCTCTAATATTCTCATCTTCAACCACTTGAAGAAGAGTGGCACTGATTCCCCCTTGGGCTTGCACTTTCTGACTCGTTGGGGCGATCTCCTCAACACCACCTTGAGCAACCTCTGTTGCAAATTGTTTCGTCTTGCCTTCTTTCCCTTCATCTTACTTGGGGATTTTGATCTGGCAGGAAAAGCCAGCTTGCCACCATTCTCATCTGTTCTCTGGAGGATGACAACCGGAGGAGGTAGAGTGGTCAGTTCCTCCCAAGTAAGGTCTCTCCGGCGTGTTGTATTCCAGAGGTGGGACCTCAATAAATTGTCGGAGGTGAAGCAGTTGTGGAAATGATTTCCCCATTTATCAGCAGCCCAAGCATTCAGCTTGGCACATGTAGTTTTCCCCTCCTCTAAATAGTCGGAGAACTTCTTCGGAAACACTACCCAAAGAAAAAGAAGAGCAGTTCAGAAACAGATTTTTTATAAAGAAAGAAAGACAAATATGATAAAATATTTACCTGAGCTTTTCCATCTGTTGGTGAGCATGCTAGTGTTGGCACCAACCTTGATTTACCTCCCGTTTTCCCAAGCCCCACTATAAACAGAAATTGGGTCTTCCAATTCTTCTCTGACTCGAGCAAGTCATTTACCACCTTAAAGTTATCTCTCATGTTGTAGTGGTAGAAATGGATGATATGATTCTTGCAGAGGCTGGCCACAACAACAAACTTCTCCATTGAAAGTGGAATTCCGGAGAGCCTAGAAGCCATAATACAGGCCATAAGAGTGTACCAAACATTGGGACTTAGCTGGCTTGGACAAAGTTTTATCAGATAAAAGTATCTGACAATCTCTGGATCCAAGGAAAATATGAGCCCCCAGTTAAACAGCTCCGTATAAATGACTATCTCGTTAAGCTTGCAGTCCATTGGGGACTCCGGAGTAACCAGTATCCTCACCTTAACAGACTCAGGGATCCCCCACTTCGTCCGAATCCGGCCTAACTCGACAGTATGAGTGTAGACATAGTTGATATTCTGCATGGCCAACAGATACTTCACATTCACCTTGTGGAAGCATGGTCCCATTTTGCCTTCTAGGCACTCCGGCAGGTCCAGATGTTTCAGACAGAGTTTCTCTTTACCCTTGCCTTTTTTATCAGTGGTAGCATCCACTGTCTGCCCGGACACGTCGGTTTCAAATGTAGCATCTTCTATACTGTCCTCAATCACCTCTTCCAACACCATGGAAGGTTTATCAGCCGTTGTTGGTGGGGGAGTGCTGGTGGCTGGCTTAGTAAGTTGTCCGGACGGTTGAGTATCACCCTCTCTTAGGGGTCTGGTGTCCGGCAGGGGCTAGTTCCGGAGGGCTCATTATGAGAGCTAATTCTAGTAGCCTCCGGACCAGAGGATTTATCTTTTGGGGCTCTGATAGATGCCTCTGATCCAGTAGCTTTGTCCTTGGTCCCAGACTTAGAGGGCCCTGATTTTCGGGACTTAAATTGAGAGACAGCTGCCTGACCCTTTATTAAACGGCCTGTCCGGCGAAGAGTAACCTTTTCTGGGGATTTCTCAGTATCTGACCACATAGCAATGAACGAAGAGGGTCTCCTTGTGCTTGATACTTCTTTTTCCCGTACAACAGAGGGATGTGACTCCTGAACCGAAGAGCCTGATGGAAAGGGCGAAAGGCTTGGTTGAAACAAACGCATGGGTTTAGAACTTTTGGCAGATGATGAACCTCGATCAGCTTCTGAAGACGGTGTTTCAGGCTTATCGTTTGGAGAAACTGGAAGACCCGCAGCGATATGTCTCTCTCGCTCAACCCTTGAACATAAACCTACACAAGAAGAATTTTGAGAATAGAAGTAAAAGCTCTGAAATGGAGAAATGACAAAATGATGAAGATGGTAAAACAGTGAAAAGAAGTAATTTATGCTAGTAAGGAAAAAACGTTACCAAATACCTATGAGGAAACGAAAAGGCAAAAGTAATGATTGAAGGCGGCGCTGACGTCACAAGTATTAAAAAAGAGGTTGATATTTTAGATTTGTGAGAGTGTCTTTCTAGGAGGAAAACGGCTGGTGAGGCGAATCAAAATGTGACATATGTCCCACGATCCATAGCAAAACTGTTGAATTTCTGAGAAGTATTCAATCCGGATAAATCCTGAGCTGAATACATAAACAGTCCGGAGAATGCTGCTAGTGCCTAAAAGGATTTTTTGGTCTTACCAAAGGCCTTCGACAAAACCTAAAAAAGGGGCTACTGATGAGTCTGATAATATCCACCACTCACTGTAGAAACCGGACAGGGGTAATCCGGACAATAATCACCCACTGAATCATCCAGACAGGAAAAAATTACTAAAACACTAAACACTTTTTGACTAAGCTAATTGCTAATCTGCTTAATAAACTAATGGGTTTTTGAACTCGACCTGATTCCATAAGTTTGACCTGAAAGCCCATATGGCCCATAATTAAGGGTATAAATACCCAACCATTTTCATTAATGAAGGGGATGAACATTTAATACAACCAGGGAGCTTAAATCTCTCACTACAAAACACTTAAACATTTAATACCCTTGAAACACCACAAAACACTTGAAAAATTACCCTCAGTCGAAAATAATCCACACCAAACGTATTAGCACAATTATCCAAACAGTATCATACATAGAGACAATTTGGTGTGGATTATTTTTGATTGAGGGTAATTTGGTCAGGTGTTTTGTGGTCTATCAAAGGTATTTAATGTTTAAGTGTTTTGTAGTGAGAGATTTGAGCTGTCTAGTTATATAAAATGTTCATTACCCTCTTTAATGAAAGTGGTTGGGTATTTATACCCTTAATTATGGGCCACATGGGCTTTCGAGTCAAACTTATTAAACCGAATCGAGTTCAAAAACCCATTAGTTTATTAAGCAGATTAGAAATTACCTTAGTAAAAAAGTGATTAGTTTTTAGTACTTTTGTCCAGTTCGGATGGTTCAGTGGGTGACTTTTGTCGGAATTTCCCCTGCCCGGTGTCTACAGTGAGTGCTGAAAATTTATGGACTCATTAGTAGCCCCTTTTTTAAGTTTTGTTCGAAGGCCTTTGACAAGACCTAAAAAATCATTTTTGGGCACTTGTAACATTTTCCGGACGGATTGAGTGTTTAGTGAAGGATCTATCCGGACTGAAAAACTTCTCAGAACTTCAAAGGTTTTGCCATGGATTGTGGGACACGTGTCATCTTCTGATTTGCCTCACTAGCCGTTTTTCTCCTAGAATGGCGGTTTCATTAATCCCAAAAAGTAACCTCTTCATTTAACGCCCATGACGTCATCGCCGCCTTTAATCATTACTTTTGTCTTTTCATATTCTTCTAGGTTTTTGGCATTTTTTTATCTCATTAGTATAAATTACTTCATTTTCACCGTTTTACCATCTTCATTACTCTCTCTTTCCTTTATTTCAAAGCTGTCACCTCTCTTCTCAAAATCCTTTTGGTGTGAGTTTATGTTTACAGCAAGAAACGCACTGGTAAAATGTGGGTGGCTTAGTCTCTCGGAGTTAGAAAAAGCACAAAGAGTTGAGCGAGAAAGGCGCATTGCTGCAGGTCTTCCAGTTTCTCCAATCGACAAATCTGAAACACCATCTTCAGAGCCTGATCGAGGTGCATCTTCTGCCAGAAACTCCAAACACAGAAGGTTATTTCAACCAAGTCTTTCACCCATCGTATCAGGCTCATTGGTTCAGGAGTCACAGCCCACAGTCGAACGGGAAAAATTTGTTACAAGCACAAAGAGACCTTCTCCATTCATAGCTATGGGATCAGATGCTGAAAAATCCCTAGAAAAAATGACACTTCGCCGAAGAGGCCGCTTAGTAAACGGCCAAACTGTTATTCCACAGTCTAAGTCTCCAAAATCAGGCCCCCCTAAGTCTGGGGCCAAGGACAAAGCTAGAGGGTCTGAGGCATCCATCAAAGTCTCTAAGGATAAATCATCTGGTCCGGAGGCTACTGGAACAAGCCTTCGAAATGAACTCTCCGGATCTGAGCCCTAACCGAACACCAGACCACTCAGATAAAGTGATGCTCAACAATTCTGAAAGCTTACTGAGCCAGCGACCAGCACTCCTCCACCAATAACAACTGATAAATTTTCCATGGTAATGGAAGAGGTGATGGAGGACAGCGTTGAAGAAGCCCATTTTGAGACTGACGTCTCCGGGCAGATGGGGGAAGCTGCCACTGACAAGAAGGGCAAGGGTAAAGAGAATCTATGTTTGAAACATCCGGACCTACTGGAGTCCCTTGAAGGCAGAGTGGGACCTTGCTTCCATAAGATGAGCGTAAAGTATCTACTAGTCATGCAGAACATTAACTACGTCTTCATTCATACTGCTGAATTAGGCCGGATCCGGATGAAGTGAGGGATCTCAGAATCTGTCAAAGTGAGGATACTGGTCAATTCGGAGACGCCAATGGACTGCAAGCTGAGTGAGATAGTTATCTACAAAGATTTCCATTGGACCCAGAGATCGTCAGATATTTTCATCTGATAAAGCTCTGTCCAAGAAAACTGAGTCCCAACGCTTGGTACACCCTCATGGCTTGCATTATGGCCTCTAGGCTCTGCGGAATACTGTTTCCGATGGAGCAATTTGTTGCTGTGGCAAGCCTCTGCAAAAACCACATCATCCCATTTTTCTATTACAACATGGGTGACAATTTTAAGGAGGTGGATGATCTGCTCGAATCAGAGAAGAATTGGAAGACCCAATTCTTGTTCATTAGTGGATCTTGGGAAAATGGTAGGAAGATTAAAGCTGGTGTCAACCCAAACATGCTCACCAACAGATGGAAAAGCACAGGTAAATATTTCATCATGTTTGTTTTTCTTTTCTTACAAAAAGTCGGTTTATTTAAATGCTCTTCTTTTTCATTGGGTAGTGTTGCCGAAGGAGTTCTACAACTACTTGGAGGAGGGGCAGACAACCTGTGCCAAGCTGAACACCTGGGATTCTCACAAATGAGGAAATCGCTTCCACAATTGTTTTATTATCGGAAATTTAGTGAGGTCCCACCTCTGGAACACAACCGGCCGGAGATACCTGACTTGGGAAGAATTTACCACACCACCTCCTCCGGATGTCATCCTTCAGAGGACAGAGGCGAAGGATGGGAAGTTGACCTTGCCTTCCAGGGCCAAAGCTCCAAGTAAGATGAAGGGCAAGAAAGGCAAGAAGAAGCAAGATACAACTGAGGTTGCTCAAGGTAGTGCTGAGGAAATCATCCCAGCAAATCATATGGGGCAGGACCAAGGGGGAATAGATGCTGCTTTTCTTCAAGTGGTTGAAGCTGAAAGTACCAAATAGGCAGGTGGACCTCCAACACCCTCAAAGGCTACCAAGAAGGATCGCAAACGGGGGGCAGATGGTGGAGACAGGGAAGCTGATAAGAAGAAAATCTCCAAGGGGGACGAAGTAGCTCTCCGGCCTCCAAAGTCACTTCCTCCGGTTGACCCAACAGACCCCACACAAGCAGAGAAAATCCCAAGTGATCTCCACACCGGAGAGGGTACCGGAGGGGATATCAAGATTGATGGAGTAGACATTAGTGGCCTTCAAAGGATTGGGCTTTACTTTTGAGACCTCGAGAAAGACGACTTTGATGGCCCTTACCTCCCTCCAAGCTCCTCGAATATGGTACTTTCAATGGTAAGTCTTTTCTGTTTCAGGGGAGAATGACATGGTGACTCACTCCTTGCTGGGTAACATTCAACCGATGCTCAACCTAGAGAGACAAGTGCGAAGTCAATCTACCCTTATCGACACACTCAATGCAGACAAAGAGACTTTATCTAACAACCTCCTTAACGCCAATCAGAATGTTGATGCATTAAGGAGAGAGATCGAGGAGTTGAAGAAGGGGAAAAGGACTTGGCCACCAGGCTGGCCACTTCTGAGGGGGTTAACAAAAAACTTCAGTCTAAGTGTTCTGGCTTGGATTAGGATCTCTCCACTTTGAACGAGGAGGTGAAGGCCAAAGACAATGCCATCCGAACCCTAACCAATGACTAAATTTCACTCAAAGATGTTGTGTCTAGAGTTAACCAGGAGAAAGACGATTTGATAAAGGAGCATGAGAAGACAATCCAAGCCAAGATTGACGCATATACCAACAAAGTGATAGATTCCCAAGAGGAAAGGTATGCTGAAGTCAAATCTGACATGGTCTTAATCTTCCACCGAACATTCCCGAAGAGGACGCTCGGTAAATTGTGGCAGTACGTTGAATACAAAGATATCCCATTCCACACGATGGTGGATGGTGATAAGAAAAATACTCCAGTGGTTATGATGATACCACTGATGAAGAAGAGGAGACTGGAGAGAGCCTTAGTGAGGATCCCAAAGACCCTAAGAAGAAACCAGATGAGGCTGGAACATCTAAGGAAGCCCAGCCTTAAAGTCTTAACTATTTTTTTATTTTCCTTTAATTTTTGTGTCAGACTAAAGTCCTTGGATGGCCAAGACATTTTTGTAACCGTGTCCGGCTCTTGTCCGGATAAACTTTTTCTTTTAAAACTTCAAAGTCCTTGGACGACTAAGGCATTTTACATGTTTTAATATTATTCCCCGGTGTTAGCCGGGCAGTTTTACCTTACACAATTCTTGCATTGTTTTATGGTTACCCAATTTTGACTGCTAATGTTTAAATAGCCCTTAGTTATTTTACAAGTATTTTAAGGTGACAGTGTTTAAATTCTCCGATGACAAATGTTTAAATGGTTATAACTCTATCGAATCAATCCGGTTTGTCAGTGATACTTAAAAAGTTTCAAAGAAGTTATCAATCAAACCACTGCAAATTTTCAAGAAGGTATCGAATTTCATTAAAAAGCCCGGACACCTCATTAAAACCTCCCCGCGCCACCAGAGTAGGAAAGAGTATGCCCCCTAATATTTACATGGACTTTAAACAAGTAAATATGTACATAAGTTTCATCCTAGATACAACCGGAGGTGTTCAATATTCCAGGGGTGATTCAAGATCCTCCCATCTTTATCTTGAAGCCTGCATGTCCCAGGCTTAAGCTTTCCAATGACCACATAGGGTCCTTCCCAATTTGGAGCTACCTTGCCAAACTGCTTCTCCTTAGTATGTAAGAAGACGTTTCTCAATAATTTATCCCCTGGTTAAAAATCCCTCCTTCTAATTCTAGAAGCAAACCTGCTTCTCATAAATCCCTGATAGTGTGTTGCTCTGAGATGAGCCTTAACTCTTTTTTCTTCTATCAAGTCGAGTTGACTTATGATTGCCACTTCATTAGCCTGTTTGGAAAAATTGTGAACTCTAAATGAAGGAAGAGTTTCCTCTATAGGAGCTATTGCATCCATACCGTATACCAAAGTAAATGAGGATTCCTATGTAGCAGCCCCAGGAGTAGTCCGGTAGGCCTATAGTACTTCTTGTAGATAGCTTGGCCAATTTCCAGCAGTCCCTTCTAAATTCTTTTTAAGACCGGAGAGGATGGTCCTGTTTGCTACTTCAACCTGAACATTCTCCTGTGGGTGAAAAAGGGAAGAGAAGCAATGCTGAATGCCTATAGAGGCACAGAAACTCTCCATATCCTTGTTATCGAATTGTGGCCCATTGTCTGTGGTTATCTTTTGTGGAACCCTAAATATGCAGCAAATATTAGATAAGATAAATTTTATAACAACTTTTGAAGTAGTTCCTGGCAGTGGGGCTGCTTCTATCCACATTGAGAAATAATTGATGGCAACAATAATAGTTCTGCACCCTCCGGACGTCATAGGTAGAGGTCCCACCAGATCCAGCCCCCAACGAGCAAAAGGTATTGGCTCAGAAATTGACTCTAAAGGGACAACTGGCATATGAATTTCATTACCGTATATTTGGCATGGATCACAGTTCTTCACCAATTCCTTGGCATCTTTTATTATGGAGGGCTGGTAGTATCCGGCCAACAAGACTCTTCTGGTTAAAGCTCTATAACCATAGTGCGCTGATCCCTCACCATCATGTAGTTCAGACAGTACTATTTGGGACTCATCAATCCCCAAACATCGCAAGAGATGTCTACTAAAATATTTCTTGTAAAGAACGTCTCTTAGGATTACAAATCCACGAGCCTTATACTTCACTTTTCTTGCTACCACTTTTTCCAAAGGCAAGATGCCATCAGAGATGTATTGAAAAAGAGGATACCTCCAGTCTTGAGGTTGACTCACTTATATATTTAAACTTTCCTCCTCCTCCTTGCTCTGACTGAGTTGAATGGATGCGCACTCTTGCACGTGAATCCATGGGTAGGACTCAGAATATGTTATGGTTGCCAAGGAGTCTGCTAGCGTATTTTCCATTCGGGGTATGTGCTCATAGGTGATGTCTTTAAAGGTAAGTGCCACTTCTTTTAGAATAAATAAATATTTAATCAGCTGCTCCTTTTTTGCCTCAGATTGACCTTGTGCATGATGGATAAGAAGCTGAGAATCACTCATTAACCCGACCCTTTTGGCTACACAAATTAGGGATAACTTTAAACCAGCTATAACCGCTTCATATTCGGACTCATTATTAGAGGCCCTGAAAGAAAAACATATAGCCTGGTATATTTTGTCTTCGTACGGAGAGGTTAATCATATCCCAGCACCACAACCCATGGTACTTGATCCACCATCAGTCCGAACAACCCATACTTTCTTAGTCTTTTCCCTTGTTGCTTGCTTAATCTCCCTATCTGAATGCAATTCAACTAGGAAATCAGCAACAGACTGAGGCTTGACTGCAGTTCGAGGGGAAAAGTCAGTATTATTGTCCCCCAACTCCACTGACCATTTGGTCATTCTGCTTGATACGTCCGCCTTCCGAAGAACGTTTTTCAAGGGAAAAGACGTTCGGACAATGATCGAATGAGACTGAAAGTAGGGTCTTATTTTCCTAGCAGCAATTACTAAAGCCATTGCTAGTTTTTCAAGTTTTAAATACCTCTTTTCAGCATCTATCATGCTTTTGCAGATGTAGTACACCGGACGAGGATAATTATCCACCTTCCTTACTAGAACTGCCTTATAGCACAATCAGAGACTGCTAAATATATGTACAGTGTCTCTCCATCAACAGGCTTAAACAAGGTTTTGGGGGAGGATAAGTGTCTTTTAATTTCATCGAAAGCCTGATCGCACTATGGAGACCAGTTGAACTCTTTTGCACCCTTTAAAGTTTGGAAAAACAGGGCACACCTGTCCGAAGACCTTAAGATAAAACGGTTTAGAGCAGCGAACCTCCCTGTCAATCTTTGTACTTCTTTAATATTCCGAGGAGGATCCATCTGTAATAAAGCACTAAGTTGGTCTGGATCAGGCTGTATCCCTTTCTTACTTATCACGTACCCCAAAAACTTCCCGGACTTCACTCCAAAAACACACTTTTCTGGGTTCAACTTTAAATTAATTTTTACCAAGTTGGCAAAAGTTTCGTGCAGATCTGCCAAGTGTAGTTATTCTTTCACACTCTTTACCATCATGTCATCAATTTAGACTTCCATGTTTATTCCAATATGATTAGCGAAAGCTTTGTTCACCGACCTCTGATAAGTAGCCCCATCATTCTTTAACCCAAAAGGCATCACCTTATAACGATGAAGGGAAAATGAATTTGCGATTGATAAGAAGTCATGCCTCCTTCCAGTTGAGTAGCCAGGGTATGAACATTCCTCTTCCTCGAAGAAGCAGTTGGTGCAGTCATGGTGTCCCCCCCAAATATGATAAGTGACTCAAAAAAATTGATGAGCCTGGAAACCGTCTTGCTATATCTAGTGATAACGCCCACCTTATTCCGGGTTGGATCAGGATCCAAATACTCTGACTCCATATCGAATCTTTCAATTATCACCATAGCCCCATCTGGAGCCGATTTCCCTGCGTTGTTTGTTGGGCTAGTCCGATGAGCATTATCAGGCATATTTCCACTTCTTCTTTTAACATAAGCACCCAACTTTCCTCTTTCAATCAAAATTTTCACCTCTTGTTTCAAAGCAATGCAATCTTCTGTATTATGACAAATATCATCATGATATTGGCAGAAACAATTATTATGACTTTCCCTTGGAGATTGAAGCGCGGCTGGCATCCTAAAATGTACTTCGTCTTTTGTTTTGTCATAGATGGTTGCCACATTCTCTTTCAACTCGGCGAACCACTCCGGTTGAACCCAAGGCCCTCGCTTATTTCTGGATTGTTGGCTCTGAGCTAGTGCTGGGTGGGATTGAGCCTTGGCCCTGTTGGGACCCTGTCCGACTTCCTTAGCCTTGTACCCGGACTGATTCTGGTTCTGGTTTGGTGCAGCTAGGGCCGATCTCACTTGTCTATGCACCCTGGTTTTCTTTGTTTCATCTACATTGATTTGTTTCCCCACTTGATTCAGTAAACCACCCCACGTCATGGCCTTCTTTCTGGTTACTGAATCAGCCAAATTACCAGGGTCCAATCCTTGCCTTAAAGAAGCTATTGCTACTTGTTCAAAGCAATCAACTAATCCATTCTCGGTGTTCACAAAGCGACTGATATATTCTTTCAAGGATTCATTTGGTTCTTGGGCACAATGGATAATAGTATCTCCATTTCCTTTCACTTCCTTACTTACAACGAACTGCCTCCAGAAAGCCACCCAAAAAGTATCAAAATTTCTGATGCAGCCATGTGGCAGACTATTATACCACTTCTGAGCACTCCCCGTAAAAGACTAGGATAACGCTCTACAAATCAACTTATCATCATCGTCAAAATTCATCATAAAGTTTTTGAATTGCTCCAAATGATTATCTGGATCTTTACTCCCATTGTATTTTTCAATCTTTGACTGTCAAACCTCTTAGGAAGGTTTCCAGACAGTATCTTGGAAGAAAATGGAGATTGTCTCCAATTCCGGCCACGACTAAACACAGTATCTTCATTGGGAGTTGCAAAGATACCTGGTTCATCATGAAAGGCGAAATGATCCATCAACAGTCGGTCTACATGTCTCCGGCCATGGCTGTAACCATGTGATGACCCTTTTCCTAGATGCCTTTTCAACCTTCCATGCCTGTCCCTCTTTGTTGAATAATTTTTGACCAAATTCTGCTTCTTTTTAGAACGGCCTTCATCACTGCTGGATGAGAGGGACTCCTCAACTCCATCTTCGTTCGAGGAGCTACTAGAAGATTCTGAATCTGAATCTGAGCTCTCCACCGGTTTAGACCGGTGAGACTTCTTTGAGCTAGCATGAGTCTTTTTAGTACTTACATGGGTCTTTGATGATGGGTCATGCTCCTTTGGATTTTCAGTGTGGTGAACGGCTGACACTTTAGATTTTTCTTTTAAGCCCATCTCCACCCTTTTAGCAGCCCTCAAGGCTTCTATCTCAGCTTTCAATCTATCTCTCTCTTCAATTGTATATTCATCACCACTTCTGCCAAAGTTGGTGGCACTTTCTGCTCGTCCGGATTCATCCAAACTGGTTTTTCTTGATGGGTTCGAATGCTAAATTCAGGCACCTTCTCCTCCCACTGTGGTCGCCAATTTGATGTGGATTATTTTCAATTGAGGGTAATTTGGTTAGGTGTTTTGTGGTGTATCAAAGGTATTTAATGTTTAAGTGTTTTGTAGTGAGAGATTTTAGCTGTCTGGTTGTATTAAATGTTCATTACTCTCATTAATGAAAGTGGTTGGGTATTTATACCCTTAATTATGGGTCACATGGGCTTTTGGGTCAAACTTATGAAACCGGGTCGAGTTCAAAAACTCATCAGTTTATTAAGCAGATTAACAATTAGCTTAGTCAAAAGGTGATTAGTGTTTAGTACTTTTGTCCAGTTCGGATGGTTTAGTGGGTGGATTTTGTCCGAATTTTCCATGTCCGGTTTCTACAGTGAGTGGTGAAAATTTCCGGACTCATCAGCAACAACAAACATACCCATAAGTTATATACAGTTTGTTGATGAGAAAAGTAAATAAGTTCAAACCAAACTGGTGCGAACAATGAATCAATTAAGAGAAAACAACCTTTCTAGATAGACAAAATAAACAATACACCAAACATACTAAAGCAACAGAATAATTGAAGAACACAAATTCAAGATATAGTTTCATCTCTAGAAAATCAAACTACTAACAAATGTGTAGTTTCAAGTGTTTTTAACTTCTATGATTTCACCAGAACTTTTCTTCACTCAAATTATATATAAAGTATAATTTAATACTAATTTTAACATTCACAAGTAAAAGGCAAGAAACTAACTTAGTTTTGTAGCTCTCGTCTTAGATACATGTTGAACTTGATTAGAATTAACACAAACAAATCTGCTAGAATTCGAATCCGATCATAAAAAAAATAAAAAATCAAAATTCAAATCAAATAAGAATAACCTATTTCCTCAACTTACTTGATACCAAGATCGAAATGCTCATGATTACCAAAATCAAAGCAGTTAGTGTCACTGAAGTTCTTCATGAGTAGCTTGTACTCCTTCACTTTCGAACCGCTGTCGAAAAGCTTTGTTACATCTTACCCCTGATTATAACTAGCAAGCAGAGATAACTAAATGGAGGCAATAGGTTAAAGACTTCATACATTGGTGTTGGATCGAAGAGAAGAAGATGTAGACGAGATATCAAAAAATAAGAGACATTCAAAGAGTAACTAGAGAGATGCGATTTATAGTTAAAGACTTTAAATCTTTTTATATAAATTTTTTTATAAGTTGGGCCTTTTTTATTTTACTTAGTATTTGGATCCCGAACGGAATTTATCGGTTTTTATTTCCGGATTGAATCGAACCGAAAAATGTGGATATTTTGATTTTTGAACCATCTAAATATTATTAAATACATGAGATTGAACAAAAAGAACTTGGTTCGGTTAGTTCTTCGATTTTGTATTGAAATATCCATACTTTACAAACTATGGATAGCTCGATCCAAAGTGATTTATTAAAAATTATAATGGTTTTAATAATCAAAGGTCGGGAGGTGGTATTCAACTTATCATGTTTTAAATAATAAAAAGGAGAATGCAAGAACCGTAGTCGTTGGCTGGCCTACACCTGTACTTACCAGATGGGAAGGATAGCATTTTCCAATGATTCCTAACTTATCATTAACCATTGATTTAGTTAGGTCCAAAGAACAAAAACAATCTAATTAAATATTTAAAAAAAGCTAAATACACCATTTATTTTATCAGGTGTAATATAAATATGGTAGACTGTAAGTGAGACAGCAGATGCCCTTGCTTCTCTCGACTGTTACCGGTCACCCTAAGTCATCTTCCGCAAAAAGTCCATTACGGATCAAACTTCCAAACAAATCTATCAATTGAGATATTCATAGTTGCCTTGAAAATCACAGGATACAGTGAGGGTTACAACATCAAAATTCAATTAGTTCGATATGTGTTTTAGGTTCCATATGTCTAGTTGGTATAGGATTTATAAACAAAGTTTATATGATCTCTTTCAAAATACTTCGTACCAGCCGAAAATGAATTGATTATAAAAAAATTACATTAAGGAGAGGATGTTGTTTTTTAAAAGCTCCATATATATATATATATAGTCTATTTTGGACCTATTGGGTGGCACGACTTAGCTTTCAGACTAATTCCAAGGCCTCACACTAATAGAGATATATTCTTAATTTATATAGTGATATTGTTTCACATGTATTACCGATGTGGGATATGAGAGTTTGGTCGCACCTAACAATCCTCCTCTCGAACAAAGTACCACTCTAGCCTCCTCTTAAGTGACTTCCATCCGCATAATCTAGTCAGGTGGAGAGATCTCTAACCTCTGGAGTTAGGGCGGATCTATCTGATAACTATCAGGTGACATTGTACCCCTCATTGGTCAAGCCACCTACTTGATGAGCTATCAGGCACTCCATTTATAGATGATACTATGTCGCTCCTTGATCAAGCCACCTGTTTGATGAGCCATCAGGAGCTCCATCTATACATCAGATTATTAACCTTAAGTATGCCTCGTGGTTTATGGTAACATGTTCGATATCTGAGAATTTCACACACATCACACCCACAACATTGGGTTTCATCTGGGCCTGGAGCTCATATACCATTTGTAGGCAAAATACACCATTTTCCTGGCAAATCACTTCTAAAATAGTTTGATGTAAAAATGAAGTTTTAGGAAAATACACAATATTCCTGCAATCAGATCAAAAGAAAAAGGAAACAAAAAAAAAAGTGAAATAAAACACACAATTGTTAACGGAGTTTAACAAACTATGCCTACGTCTCAGGACCTGCTGCAGATCGATTTTATTAATAAGACACAATGACTCTGCCATTTTCGGTGCATTCACTAAAAACCTAGCTATTGGTTTTGTAGAGACTTTAACACAAAGAAGAAGAAAAAAAAACTTTACTGCCCTTAATGTGTAATTTATTACTCACTAGATTACACGATCTTGTCAAATTCACTCCAGCTCTCTTTAATGAGTCTAACACTTGCATCGTCTTCACTGTCATATCATCATCGACATCTTCACTATCTTTTCAAATTAACTTTAAAAATATCCCACTTGAAGACTGGTTTTAACCTGTCTTCACCTTGATCTATGCACCATATCTTTTTGGTCTTCTTACTGTTGTTGACTAACTGAAGTTGAACACAACTTCAATTTTTTAATGGCTATTATCTTTGTCAACATATCAGCTGGCGTCTTGGTTCCTTGGACCTTTTCCAGTATTAGTACCTCATCTTCCAATAGGATATAATGAAATGATAACGAAGACTGATATGCTTGGTTCTCGAATGAAATATTGAATTCTTTACCAACTGAATTGCACTTTGACTATCACTGTGCAGAACGTTCTTCTTCTGTTTGAATCCCAACTCGGTTAAAAAATCTTGAAGCCGTATCATCTCTTTTCTAGCTTCGGCCACTGGTACGTACTCAGCCTCTATAGTCGATAAAGTGACAATTTTCTTTAACTTTGATATCCAAATAGCACCTGTAGTTCCAACAGTAACTATATAATCGGTGGCGCTTCTCCAGTGATCAACTTCACCTCCAAAATCTGCGTCTACATAGCCTTGTTTTTTTTAACTCACCGCTACCAAAGTACAAACACTTTCCTGTGGTGCCTAGTAGGTACCTCAAAATCCATTTTACAACTTCCCAATGAAGTTTCCCTGGATTTGACATAAACTTGCTCACAAATCTCACTGCATAACTAATGTCTGGTCTCGCAAAGATAATCGCATACATATAACTCCCTATAGCTGAGGTGTAAGGAACCTTGGACATAAAGTATTTCTCTTCTTCTGTCTGAGGGGATTGATCCTTGGATAAACGAAAGTTACCTGCCAGTGGTGTATTAACTCGCTTGGCATCACCCATGTTAAATCTCTGCAAAACACGATCGATGTACTCTTGAATGAGATAATGTTAAACGTTTCTATGCTTATCTCTAGTGATTTGCATTCCAAGGGTCTTCTTTTTCCAGACCCAAGTCCTTCGTGTGAAATTATTTTGACAATTGATGCTTCAGTCTTCCAATATCATCTATATCTGAACCTGCTACTAACATATCGTTAGCATAAAGTAGGAAAATGATATAACTAAACTTACATCTTTTGAAATAGCAACAATCGTCAGCATTACACATCTGGAAACTCTCTTCGTGCATAAAACCGTCAAATCGCTTGTACCACTGTCTTGGACCTTGTTCTAGACCATACAAACTTTTCTTGAGTGTGGATACCATGTTTTCTTTCCATTCTCTTAAGAAGTGTTCTGGTTGATACATGTAAATCTCCTCATCCAAGACCCGTGAAGAAATGCACTCTTCACGTCTAACTGTTCAAGATAAAGGTCTTCAATGACAACAATACTCAATACTGATCTAATAGTATTGAGCTTCACAACTAGACAAAAAATATTGGTGTAATAAATTCATTTCTTTTGCTGGAACCCTTTGACAACTAGTCGGATTTTGTATCTCTTATAGTCATCATGCTCATCTTTCACCCGATACACCCATTTGTTATGAAGTGCCTTCTTACCTATGGGTAACTCAACTAGTTCCCATGTATCATATGAGATTAAAAACTCCATCTCATTTTTCATGGCAACCTCCCACTTGCTAGCATCACTAGTCTGACAAGATTCATCATAGCATCCAAGCTCCCCTTCATCGGTAAGTAAAAAATAGTTCAAGGATCTCATATTGGGAACATGGTGTCGGGAAGATCTTCTCAAACGGGAACTGCCTCGGCCGACTATAGGGTGTCGAACTTGTGCAAATCGGTTTGTACAACTGACTCTCATTGCTGAGGGGTTAATCTGATCGACTCTATTTATTGACTATATGAGACTACCTCGATATCTGCAAATACTGATCTCGTCGGCTTTAAGTCATTTGCTTCGGTTTTATGTTTTTTGTACATCATTGTTTCATTGAAGATCATATCTCTTCTTCAATCATCTTGTTGTTTTCCTCATCCCAAATACGATAACCGAACTCATCTTCGCCATAACAGATAATGAAATATTTCTTCGATTTAGGTGAAGCTTGTTTCTGCCTTGATCACTTATATGAACATATACTATACAACAAAAAAATCGTAGATGTGATAATTTTTATATCCTTACCACTCCATACCTCCTCGAGTATTCTATGTTTTAAGGGAACCAATGGGTTTGGTTAACTAGGTAAGCCGATGTGTTGACTGTTTATGCGCAGAACTTATTCGGTAAACCAGACTGTATACGAATGCTTCTGGCTCTTTCTTTCAACGTTCTGCTCATACGTTAGACAATACTACTGTGCTGAGGGATACCTGGAATGGTTCTCTCCATCCCGATCTCATGCTCATAACAAACTTCTTGAATTTGGTGTCCTCATATTCACCACCATTATCGGTTCTTAGTTTTTTAATCTTCAGACGTGTCTCATTCTCAACAATAGATTTCCATCTCCTAAAAACATCAAACACTTCAGATTTATGCTTTAGGAAATAAACCCATACCTTTCGAGTATGATCATCGATATAAGTCACGAAGTAGTGTTTCTCTCTTATAGATGAAACAATTGTCGTACCCCCAAACATCATAGTGAACAAGCTCCAGCCTTTCTTTCTTTGGGGTTCTGCCACTCATCTTAAAACTGACCAATTTTATGTTTTCCAAGTGGGCAATCTTCGCACATATCTATATAGATTGACTTAAGACCTGGAAGCTTCTATTTCCAGTACATAATTTTCATATTTTTTTCACTCATTTGTCAAGCATCTGGTGCCACACATTTGGATATTCGTTACCTGCTGCTATTGCAATTGAACAAATCAGCTCTGCTATCTTTTAAAGACTACCACTTTTTTTACCGCGAGAAACCGTCATTGCTCATTTTGAAATCTTCTAATTGTCAACATGGAAGATTGTAGTGTAGCCTTCGCTAGCCAACTGCCCTACTGAGATTAAGATCGGGGATATGTCTGACATCTTTCAGTTCCCAGACAGACCCATTCAACTTAATCTTCACAGTACCTTTACCAATAATATCACAAGGTTCATTATCACCAAGATATACATTTCCAAGGATACCAAAGACATACCCTTAAAAGAATTCTTTATTCGAAGTAGCGTGAAACGATGGCTCCAGAGTCTACAACCCAATACTTCGTCGTGCTTTCTAAGGAGCATATTAACGCATCATCTCTTTCTGAAGTGATATTTGCCTCTATCTTCTTCTTGTCCTATTCTTTGATTCACTCTAGCTCTGAAATCTATAGTGCCCCATCTTCCCTAAGTTCCAACCTTCGATGTTTCTCAACTCATGAGAATTTTTAGAATTTCTAAACTTAGAAGTGGGATATAGGACTTCGATCGCACCTAAGTCTGATATCAACTCCGCCATAATAAAATAGGCAACGTGAATGCTAATCCAAAATATTCATTTGTTTAACTTACTGCATTTGATGACTTTAAATTATATAATTTCAAAACTAGTGGATTCCGGATAGAAAGTCAATGTATAAGTAAGGAACCAAAAGTGGATATTACTGAAAATATTTGTAAAACATAAGACTAGTTTGTCTCAATATATATATATACCTTCCCCTTTTATTTATATCTGTCTTTCTTAACGCGCCATTTTTATTTTCAGAAGAGCTTTCGAAAGACATACCTTAATAGTGAGAAAATAATTTGTATATATATATATATATATATATATATATATATATATATATATATATATTGCTTTTCGAATGTTTATTTAGATAAATTATTAATATTGTTTCTTGTATTTATTGCCTGTCTAACTTGCAATCAATCTTCAGATTTCTGCCAAATAGTATTCATACAATGATATCTGAAATGTTTCATCTAGCAGTATAGTGCTTTTGCGTTGACTTAGTATGGATGATTGAGAGTTAAATGATTGGAAGTTTTTATTGACCGTCTGCCGATAGTAGATGCATATTTGTATTGTGTTATGGTGTTTGGAATTGGACTGGAAAGAAAATAAAGAGATGAGTTTCTTCACGGGTTCTAAATTTCACGTTTCGGCAAATACTCGACCTGACGAATCACCCAACAAGAAGCTCCCGAAATTTATAATTAAAATAAAATGTCTCTGGAGATTATGAATGTTTTGACTAATCGTGTCATACTTTTCTTGCAGGTAATTCAAGATGGCTGACTATGAGGATATTCAAGCCATTGTCTGTGACAATGGAACTGGAATGGTTAAGGTTTGTAGATTCTAGATACTTCTCTAATATTCGTCAATCAATTATGAAAAGGCTAAACTAATCCATTTACTTATTAACCGATCTACTTAAAAATTTCAGGCTGGGTTTGCCGGTGAAGACGACCCAAGGGCCGTGTTCTCTAGTATCATAGGTCGTCCTAAATATTCTCGTGTCATGGTTGGGATGGGTCAAAATGATACATACGTGGGTGAGGTAGCACAAGCTAAAAGAGGTGTCCTTGCATTGGAATACCCTATCGAACACGGTATTGTCAACAATTGGGATGACATGGAAAGGATTTGGCATCACACTTTCTACAATCAACTCCGTATTGCTCCTGAAGAACACCCCGTGCTTCTTACTGAGGCTCCTCTCAACCCTAAGGCCAACAGAGAGAAGATGACTCAAATCATGTTTGAAACTTTCAATGTGCCTGCCATGTATGTTTCCATCCAGGCAGTGCTCTCCCTCTATTCCAGTTGTAGTCCAACGGGTTCGTGCTTAATATAAAATTCAGTTCGTAATTCAAACTAAATAGTACATTGTCAATTTTTTTGTTAAGTTGGTCGTCTTTTGAACAGGTATTGTGATGGAATCAGGTGATGGTGTGTCTCACATTGTCCCAATCTATGAAGGTTATTGTCTTCCACATGCCATCCACCGTGTCGACCTTGCTGGTGGTGAACTTACCGATTACATGATGAAGATTCTTACTGAGAGAGGATACATGTTCACTACAACAGCTGAACGGGAAATTGTCCGTGATATAAAGGAAAAGCTTGCTTATGTCGCTCTTGACTATGAACAGGAACTTGAGACCGCCAAGTCCAGCGGGTCTATTGAGAAGAACTACGAGCTTCCAGATGGTCAAGTCATCAGAATTGGAGCTGAGAGATTCCGTTGCCCAGAGGTTCTCTTTGAGCCATCGCTTATAGGAAGGGAGTCTCCCGGAATCCATGAGACTACTTTTAACTCAATCTCAAAGTGTGATAGGGATATCAAAAGAAGTCTTTACGGTAATATTGTGCTCAGTGGTGGGTCCACTATGTTCCCTGGTATTGCAGACCGTATGAGTAAGGAGATCACGGCTCTTGCTCCAAGCAGCATGAAGATAAAGGTTGTTGCCCCACCAGAGAGAAAGTACAGTGTCTGGATCGGGGGATCTATCCTTGCTTCCCTTAGCAACTTCAAGCAGGTAAAAAATATCTTCACTCATTTTTAAACGTGTGTATTTGGTTCCATACACACGTGATATTTAGTCCTTGTAAATTTTGATTTTATAAATCAATGCAGATGTGGATTTCGAAGGCAGAATACGATGAATCCGGTCCAACTATTGTTCATAGGAAGTGTTTCTAAGTCCCTTGCAAGTTGTTTGATGGTAACTTTCTTATGTTATTTTGTTGGCTTGACATGTCATGTCATGTTTACTGGTGGGGTGTTCAGAAGGTTCGCTGGCTTCAAAGTAGATTGTGAAGTCAATAACCTCACATCCTTAGTTTTAAAGTTATTTGTACCTTTATAGACGCACCTTGTTTGGAGAAGGGAGGCCTTCTCTGGAGTACAAAATATTGATTTGCCTACGCTCGAAGACTTACAACAGCTGTGAGGATGTTCAGACCCATCATGTCATGATCAGGTGGCACACATGAATTGGTGATCCGAGCAGATGTCTGTCCTACCATTGAGAACCTGGATTTCTATTTGTAGTCATCCATTTCGTTTTGAGTTGTCCTTTGATCTTTCGTTTGCTAAATTCAATAAATTTTGGAATCAACCAAACTTACTTTTTAAGTTAAATTTTGGACTTTTGACCTCAGTACTCTATTAGTTATTTTAACTTTTTTTTTTATTTTTATGATAAAAAAATATTTTAATTTTTCTTTTAAGAAATTAATAAATGAAATGGATATTGTGAAACAAACATTCAATCTTGATTAAAGTTATCGAACACAATAAAGTTTAACCAACTTTTTTTTCAAAATTATATTTTTTTTATAAGAAAAAATAACTATGATCAATCCTTATAAAAGTCTTAAAATTGAAAATAACAAGCTTCTTATTGATGGAATTAATACTAGAAACAAAATAACTATGAAAGTGAATAAGTTAGCTCACCATCTAACAACCCTTGTATGAGTGCAACTATAGCCACTTGTTCGAAGCAATCTGCCAACCGATCTTTAGTGTTCACAAGTCGTTTGGTATAATCTTGTAAATATTCATTAAGGTGTTGCCAACAATGGATTATTGTATCTTCATTCCTCTTAAGTTCTTTACTTCCCACAAATTACCTCTAGAAGGAAATAATATCGCATCTCAAGTGGGTGTATATATTTCTCTACTTTCATAGTTTGGGTATGTATACTCATAATGATATTATGAGTAATTTAAGGCGTCTACAAGATATGTTTTCAGATACCGCTAGAAAATTGGATTCATTAATATCAATTTTTAATACATTTTTTCATATTTTTTAGAACTTGTTTTGTATGGCACACCGCAGCACAGAACACTATCATCAGGAGTGTTAGTCTTTGTCACTGGTGATATAAACTAGTGACACCGACGATGTGGAGCTCTAGTACTAACAGTGTTCGTATTTGTCACAGACAGTAAAGAGTATTAAAAATAAATTACCATAGTCGATTTTATATAATTATTTAATTAATCATAAAATAACATAATTAATAAATGGAGAGTTATTATATAAGGCTCGTTACACAAACCTATTTCGGATAGAGGTCCAAAATATTTGATTAACTTCTTCCAAAATTACCTAACGTATAAATTGAAATTTAAAAATAGAAAGTAAATTAACAAACCACGAGAAACTAAACACAAACCTTTATCTCTCTCCTGCAATAGACTCTACATTTTTCAATTTTCCAACCACCAGAACTCCAGAAATCGAAATCATTCGAACTCTGATTTACTCTCCAAAATTTATATTAAAAACAATAAGAAATGATAGTTCCAATCATCTTCTTCTTCAAAAATACAGTTTTATTTTATTTTTTGTGATAAAATTAGGATTTCATTTTAAGGTTTTTTCGAGCAAAACTGAGCAAAACCAGTCACAAATAAAATGAAAAAGGTATGCAATTCCTAGTTTTGTTACATTATTGTCCTGGTTTAGCATCTACTTGAACATGTTTATCATCATATATATTTCTACATCTATCATAGTTTCACTACTTACACATCTATCATAGATTCCCAATGGTATAACATCTATCATTTTTTCCTTGTTTTCACATTTGCATAGTTTAGTATAATATGTCATTCTGCAACTATCATAGTCACACTAGTTATGCATCTACCATAATTTCCCCATGACATCACGTCTATCACATTTGCCATGGTTTCACATTTGCAAAGCTTGCGCATAATATATCGTTCCGCAATTATCATAGTTGCACTAGTTATGCATCTATCATAGTTTTCCCAATGATATCGTTTCTATCACATTTGCCTTGGTTTCATATTTGGCAAGGTTTTGCAGAATATATCGTTTTCCAACTATCACAAATATCGTGGTTTAGCATCCATCATAGTTTCTAATTGTTTCTTATCTATTATCTGTACATTAACTATTACTTTTGTATGTTTATAGGATGTTATAAATAAAGCAATAAAAACACTTAAAGAGCAAGCAGTAAAATATGTTATAATATTGTCCTTAATGTTAACTTGCTCAATATTGTTTTTCTCTGCATCCGAAGATGTACTAGCGTCTAAAATGGTATATTACATAGAAGAATTGGACAAAATAAACAACTATGACTGGGCTGATGCAATTCGGGAGAACCTGATGAGTTCAATAAACCTTTGTCATGGAAATAAACCTCATAAAATAGTAAACCATGTTGCTATATTACTAGTTAGTATTTTTGTTATATTTTAAATATCATTAAAAATAATAAAAGGATAGTATATAAAGTATTGTTAAAATATAGTCATTCATCATGGAACATGAAACTATATATATATATATAAAATGAAATGGAAGACAATATACCAAGATGCTTCAAATGGATTGGTATTGAGGGAAAAACAAAATTAAATTTGGCTAACGCCATAAGGGAGGTCACAGATGAACAACTATATACATATTGTTTTGGTATGGTTTCTCATTTTACTTCGAAGCCACAGATGAACATGTATATTTACACGATGAGTGAAATGTTCTTTTCCAAAAAGAACAAAGTAATGATGTTCCTTTGGAGGAAAACCATAATAATGTTTTAGAGGGCGTTACAAAAGATGTTCAAGAGGATATTGATTATGAACAAGTTAATCTCAATGACGACGAAGGTGATACAATTTGGGATGCGAACCAATCCTCTCATAGAAATGGTTTCACTGATGTAGATACAACAATAAATCAATACATTGTTCAACAATGTCCATAAGCTACAAGGACTAAAACGAATGTAGCCCGAAGAAGAAAATCACTAAATAACATTGCATAACATACTTTATCGACAAAAACTGGTCCTTTAAAAAAACAGAAGCGGGTACAGACAGAACGTGCTCCTACTTTAAAAAACGAAATTTCAGAGTCGCATATTCATAAGAATCTAATAGTACAAACAGATGACTGTAGAGATTATTGTACCAACAAAAGGTATAAATTTTTTTTATCAAAGTTTGGCACCTATCATGGTTTATAGTATTGCGCATATATCATATTTATGAAGGTTTCACATATATTACATGGTTTCTCATATGGAAAGGTTTCTCACTTACAATGTTTTGCATCTATCATATTTATGACGTTGCACGTCTATCAACTATATGGACATTTTACATTTATCAACTTTATGTACGTTTTACATCTACCATATTTATTAAGGTTTCGTATTTATCATCTATCATTTGTATAAAGGTTTCGCATATATTGATAAGCAAATAAGATATTGAGAATCAAAATGGAAATGAAAAAAAACCTTGTATGATAAATTGTAAAGTTGTAAGAGAGATTCAAAGCTTTGTATATAGATAAATGACTAATATGCAATTAGTCTATTTGTGTAACCACTTCTGTTATATCTGGTTTGCACCTATATATAAAGGCCAAGGATGAATTCAAAGGAATATAAAGACTTTTATGATAAAGCTACTTTTACTTCTTGACTTTCTCTTACTAGAAACTACTTCTCTCTACATCTTTTACTTCACCCTCATTTTACCTTACAAACCGGATAAAAATATTTATCAAATTAGCGACTTCACTGAGGACAATCACGATTAGTGCCTAGATTGTTCCCGTTAGATTATTTTTTTTTCTTGTTCAAAGAACTGTTTCGATCCAACAATGAATCCAAGAAACGGAAGTTAACCATTAGTTCGAGCAGCTATTGAAACATTAAAACATGATTTGCAAGGAGGGGATGATAAGCAAGAGGAATCTATTCCAGTTTGACAAACTAATTCCGACATTGAAATGCGAATAAATCAACTATTAGACAAAATTACAGCTCTGAATGCGAAGTATGAGAGGAGAGAACAAGAAATTCAATCAATTTGGCTGAAATCAGATGTGAGATAGTTGGATGACAAAAATGATGTTTGCACAACTCGCCAGGTTCGAAGTGAGCAGAAAAATGCATTTTGAAGCTTTTAAAGAGCGTCACACTTCACGAAAAGAGAAAAAAAGACAAATAGAGGTATAATACGTCCAATAACGAGGAAATAGAAAGTTTAGGATCTGATTTTAAAAGTTATCTAGGATCTTCGAAAGAATAAAAAGATCAACCTCGAAAATCATAAAAGGAATACAAAGTTAGCAATGTGAGTATACCACGATGCTTGAGGGAAGCTGAACGGTGTGAAAGGAACACGTTGAATCAAGACAATGTCGTGGACGATCGGAATTTATATGATGTGATGGGAGCTGGGAATGAGAATTAATATGCTTAGAGAATTTACTGGAGAAATTCTGCTTTGAAAATTGAGATAAGATCTATCTCTCTTCTGAAGCGGTTTGATATTTGAAAGATTGAAAATTTCGATGAGATGCAAGACCATGACGACCACATCGAACAGTTTAAAAATTATATGATGAATCTCGAGGACGGTGATAGGTTAGTATTTATGGATTTCTCTCAAAGGTTCAAAGGAACAGTGGTAAAGTGGTACAACAGAATTCCGAAGAGGTCTATTTCCAATTTTATAGATTTTTATAGTTTTCCATAAACAGTTTGTGGGAAGAAAAGAGATGCGGGGAAATGGAGATACGATAATTCAATGTAAACAAGTAGTAGGAGAAAATTGAAGGAATATACTAAGGGGTTTGTGTTAACCAAGGCTGGTTTGGATATTTATGAGGAGTTGGTAGGAATTGCACCATTTCGACAATGATTGTTACCAGAAGATCTAGCGAATGAAACAACAAAGCGAAGAACTTTGACTTTTGGGGCATTTATAGCTCAGGTGGAGGATCAGATTAAGGTGAATTAATCGACTAGAGTTCAAGGAATGGTTGGAACTAGTCAAAAGAGCTATGGACACGTGCCAAACAATCAAGGGAAATCTTCGATAAGAATCTGCTCCCAAAAGTTGGAGAGGTCAGCCTTAGGAAATGTGGCATGAATTTTGCAAAGACGATTAACAGATCTTTGTTCTTTGACATTTTTTATGGCTGCTAACACATCGTTTCCACATTAGTTTTCAGCAACAGTGACAACAAGCCATTTCTCTTCGTTGAATTGAGCTTTGAGAGTATCTATATCGTATATCAATGTTTCTTCTCATCATCACTCTTGTTGAGTGAAATTTGAAGATCAACATATTTTTAACTCTCTGTACCTAATTCTTCAGACTGCTTAGATTGGAGTTGTTTTATTTTCATTATGGTGAGAAGTATTGAGCTCTTTTGTTTCATTTCGGTGCACAAATCTGAGGTAATTCTTGAGATAGATGAGTCATTTGATAAATTCCGATCTGGCCAGTTGAAATCCATGGAATTTCTTTTCTAGGAGGCCATCAAATATTTCCCTCATTGTTTTTTCAACAAACAACAATTTTCTTATGACAACCATCTCATTTTTCATATGTTCTAACTGACTTCGAGCAACTTCAATTTCTTGGGTTAATTTTTCTGCCCAAGCACCAAGAGTGGAAAATTGTGGAAGAGCAAGTGCAACTTCTTCGGATGGATCTTGGGCAGTAGATGAGCCTGTGAAACAAGGGTGAGTTCTAAGTCTATGTGAGTATTTTGAGTCCTCGATAATTTTCGGAGGAGACACAATAACTGGAAATACAGACAGTTCTAGAAAAAAACCATGTAGTAAGCTTAGCTATCAAGATAGAATGAGGGATGTCTACTCATTTGTATGGTAAGAGAGATGTTCTCTTTATTCTTTTCGATAAAGATGATCTGAGAGGCACTGTAAGTCCTCATAAAGATGTAGTGGTTATTGGAGCAGAGATAACTAGAGTTGAAATACGACGTGTACTGATGGATATAGGGAACTCTGGAAATGTTCTTTTTAAGTCAACTTATAATAGAATGCATTATTATCCTTGGATTTCTCGATCAGAACGTACAACCATTGGTTTTATAGGAATAATGGCACAAGTAATTGGGGTTTGGGAAAGGAACCTTTCAGAAAGAAAGTTCATGTGTTGTTCATGGTGGTGGATTTTCCAACAAGTTATTATGTCATTTTTGGGAGATCTTGGCTGTCACGGATGTATGGAGTTATGTCAACAGTCCACCAAAGATTTAAGTATGTATCAGAGATCACGTGAGGGTCGTGTGAAGTGATCATAAGGTTTCTAAAGAGTATTATGCCACAACTCTTCGAATTCGAGGGTCAAGAAGTGGTAATAGGATGGTTGAATATCAACAAGGGGGTCGACCACGGATCTTGAGAAGGGGGTTGACGATCCGAGGGAAACTTGAGGTTCTTTAACAGTAAGTGAAAATATAGAGGAATATGATTTTTGTGATGGAAAAGTACTTCGAGTAGGAACCTTACTGACCCGAGTTTTACGTCAGCAGCTACTACAGTTTGTATTTCACAATTTGGATGTTTTCGCTTGGAAAACAGAAGATGTGGTAGGAGTTCGAGTCGAAGTGATATGTCATAGCCTATCAAATAATTTGAAGGTCAAACCTGTCATACAAAAAAGACGTGCTTTTTCTTTTGAGAAAGTAGAAGCAATCATTTCCGATTTGGGTCATTTATCAAAGGTCGGACATAGAAGGGAGTTATAATATCCTTTATGGGCAACAAACCCAGTGGTGGTTAAAAATAAAAATGGGAAATGGAGAACAGAGAATGTGCGTCGACTTCACAGATATGAATCGAGCTTGTCCTAAAGATCCATTCCCCGTTCCTCGATTGATTCTACTTCGGGAAATAAAATTTTGAACTTCATGGATGCATTTGCAAGGTATAATCAAATTCGATCCAAAGGATCAATATAGTACCACCTTCATCATGGATCGAGGCTTGCATTGTTATAGGGCTATGCCTTTTGGGTTAAAGAATGCTAGAGTAACACATTAGAGATTACTGAATAAAACCTTCGCTTCTTAGATTAGAAGAAATATAGAGGTGTATATTTATGAGATGGTAATTAAAAGCTTAACAGATTCTGCGCACTTGGAAGATTTGGAGGAGACTTTTATGAATTTAAGGGCAATTAGGCTAAAGTTAAATCCTGAGAAGTGTACCTTTGGAGTACGATCATGAAAGTTTTTGGGTTATGTTATAAGTGAAAAAAGAATAGAAACTGACCCAGAACAACTAAAAGCTTTGGTATCAATGACATCCCCTCAAAGTATCAAAGAAGTACAAATTTTAACACCAAGGTTAGCTACTCTTAACAGATTCATTTCTAGATTTTATGATAAATATTTCCCTTTCTTTCAAGTGTTATGAAGACCAAAATAATTTGAGTGTGCCTCGGAATGTGAAGTAGCGTTTTCAAGCATTAAATAATTATTGTTATCACCAGAAATACTGTCCAAGCCTCAAATAGGAGAACAACTCTCTTTGTATTTTGCAGTATCAGAATTTGCAGGAAGTGCTGTGTTGATAAGTGAAGATTTGTGAATTTTGAAGCCCGTGTATTAGGTCCGTAAGAGTCTGGTAGCAGTAGAATAAAGGTACTTGAAGCTAAAAAAATTGGCTTTGGCTTTAGTAGTGGCTGTCAGGATGATGTGCCCCTATTTTCCATCTCACACTATTGGATTTCGAACTTCGGTCCCACTGTAAAATATTTTACAATGCCCCAATATTTTTGGGAGGATGACTAAGTGGTCAGCCGATTTGGGAGATTTTGACATCATATTTTCACCTTGAACGACTATCAAGGCCCAAACCTTGACAAATTTTCTTATATTCCATTCAAGCACATGAGACGAAGCGATGAACAAGGAGGTTTTTCCAAGGAGTTCGATGTGGATAGTTCAAAGTGATGGGGGTTCTAGCATTTTAGGATGCAGTCTATCTGGGGAAACAATGTTTTAATCCATTAAGTTTGGATTTCATGTGTCAAATAATGAAGCTGAATATGAATCTGCATTGGCTGGTTTAAGGCTTGCAAACATTTGTGGGACAACTTCAGTCTGTTTAGAAACATATTCCCACTTAGTAGAAAATCAACTAGCAGGAATTTCCGAAGCAAAAAAGGACCATTTAATTTGATATCTTCGAGAGCTTCGAAATTTGAATCTTCTGTTTGATCACGTTACCGTAGAGCATATTAGCCGAGGAGACAATACAATTTCCATTTTCTTTAGCAACCATGGCTTACACAAAAAAGAATTCCCTTGGATTTTATTACAAGAGAGTCCTTCAATTTTAACCCGCTTACAGCAGCACAAATTTGCAAAAGAAATTTTCGTCACTCCAGATGTAATTCGAATGATATTCTAAATTTCTTGTTAAGAGGAACGCTTCCTCAAGATATGCAGCTAGGTAAGAAACTGAAAGGTAAAACACGTCGTTATATGGTGCTAGATGAGGTGTTATACAAAACATCGTTGAGTATGCCATTATTGTGATGCTTGAGCAAACAGGAATCACAGGAAATTCTGTCAAAATTACATGATAGAGAGGGTTCAACACATTGTGGGTTCAAGGAGTTGACATGTCAAATTTTGCTGACATGGTATTATTGGCCCTCGATTATGAACGATGCAAAGAGTTTAGTTCGAGGTGGTGATACTGGTCAAAGGTTTGCCAACTCTAATCATACACCTGCAGCTCCACACATGTCCATTACCAAAACTATCCCTTTTGACGGATACAGAATAAACTTAAAGGGACCATTGCCAATGGCCTCCAGAGGACGTCAAATGATTATTGTGGCAGTGAATTATTTTATGAAGTGGGCAGAAGCTAAACCATTGTCTGGAACAAAGTCCAATGATATAATTAAGTTTATTATAAATATTATTTTTTGCCACTTTGGGCTACCTCAAAAAATTACCACGGATAACGATCCTTAATTTAATAACAAAAAAATTGATTCTTTTTTTCTTTGATGAGGATAACACAATGTTTTTTTCACACCTTTTCATCCCTAAAAAAATAACCATGTAGAGGTGACAAACAAATCTATTTTGGAAGGTTTAAAGAAGAATTTGACATAGGCTGCAGGGAAATGACCTAACTATTTGCAATGAGTGTTATGGACTTATCGAACAACACCTACAAAGGCTACTAAAGAAACTCATTTTCCTTAGCATATGGGATGGATGCTGTTAGTCCTGCAGAATCTACATTACTTTCTTTTAGAACAACTCAATATTTCGAGGACCGGAATGATGAAACAAAAAGAGCAGATTTGAATTTGATTAAGGAAAAATGATGTTTCAACATCCTTAGAATATACAACATCTAAAATTTTAATGGGAGTAACTATCTTTTTAAAATTTGTTCTTTTTGAATAAGTAGCAAACTCTTTCCTACCTTTTTGGCCCATGAAGGTTTTAATGAGGTGATTTGTAAATATGCGAAGCTATAAATAAAAATATTTTTTTGCAAATGGTTGTTTACGTATGCTTATTTCAATTATTTTGGTAACTAGTCAAAGACTGGTCATCTTTGAATTTGACCAAGAGTTATTATTCCAAAGTGTTGAATAAACTTTTTGAAGAAACAACCATATTTGAAGTGCTACGTTCTTTAAACGCACTACCATATTCAAAGTTTTACGTTCTTTAAACACATTGTAATATTCGAAGTGGTACGTTCTCTAAACGCACGATATTATTCGAAGTATCACATTTTATAAGTGTGTTATTTGTATTTCAGGTGTTAACATTCTTTAAACACACCAATGAAGTTGAAGTATTCTCACTTCAAAAGTTATACGTTTAGTTATGATATAAGTTATATTTCTAGGTGAACATGACTTGTAAGTTTTTTTAAAATAATAATAAGAATATAGGAGAAACAAATCCATTATGCATTCAATTTAATTCAATGATAGCATAATAAGTTTTTAAATGCCAAGTAACAATGCATCTATAAAAAACAATTCATTCTAAAATAATTGAATGACACGTACAAAAAAAAGATAGCAAAGTTATTTATCCTCAGAGCTTTCTTCATAAGATTCCCCTTGTTTAGAAGCACTTTCCTCTGATTCCGCTTCTTCGGATGAAGAGCTAGGGACATGATCAAAAGATTCGTTGGGGAGACTTTCGATAAGAATCTGCTCCCAAAAGTTAGAGAGGTTAGCCTTAGGAAATGTAGCATGAATTTTTGCGAAGAAGATTAACAGATCTTTGTTCTTCGGCATTTGATGGCTGCTAACATGTCCTTTCCACATTCGTTTTCAGCAGCAGTAACAACAAGCCTTTTTTCTTCATTGAATTGAGCTTTGGGAGTATCCATATCCTCTATCAATTTTTTATTCTCATCTTCACTCATGTTGAATCAAAGTTGAAGATCAAAGGATTTTTGATTCTCTATAGCTAATTCTTCAGACTGCTTAGATTTAAGTTGTTCTATCTCATTATGGTGAGAAGTATTGAGCTCTTTTGTTTCATTTCGGTGCAAAAATTTGAGGTAATTCTTTAGATAGATGAGTCATTTGATAAATTCCGATCTGGCCAGTTGAAATCCATGGAATTTCTTTTCTATGAGGCCACCAAAGATTTCCCTCATTGTTTTTTCAGCAACAACAATTTTCTTATGGCAACCATCTCATTTTCCATATGTTCTAACGGACTTTGAGCAGCTTCAATTTCTTGGGTTAATTTTTGTGCCCAATCACCAAGAGTGGAAAATTGTGGAAGAGCAAGTGCAACTTCTTCGGATGGATCTTGGGTAGGTATGATCATGGGGCGATGGAAACGCATAAGAGTAGAGGAGGATAGAGGCAGAGAGACTTCTATTGAAGTTTCCTAGGGAAAAACAAGAGCATACCTTTTACCATAATTTTGCAGTTGGTCATGAAGTTCTTGAACGTATGGATCTTCATCTCTAACAAACTCTTGAGATTGATCAACGTTGACGAAACTATCAGGATTAAAGTTATCATCACCTTGATTATTGTCTACAACAGTCTTTCCTTGTTGGGTTCATCCTTCTTCATCACATGCTTCATTTTCTTTTTGTTGATTTTCAACGGAAACAATTTTTTCAGCATCGAAAGGCATCTCTTGAACGGTTTGCACAACTTTTTGTTTTGCTTTTTTTGTAGTTGTTTAGTTGTGCTCTTCTTTTTTGTCAAGGCAGTTGTCTTCTTACTTTTTGGAAAGGCTCAACTTCTTCTCCTTCCTTGATAGTGGGGAGGTTATTTTTTGTTTTTTTTCTATTCGATGTTGGCGGCATCGAAGCTTCTGAAGGATTAGCACCAAATGTGCTAGCTGCCTTTTTATTCCTTTTTCCCTTCTTCTTCTTCTGGGAATGTGGCTATCCGATTTGTTTCGAACATGCAGAAAGACTATGCAGTCAAGGAACTAGCCTTTTGATAGCTTGTAGAGGATTGAGTGGCTCCATTAGATTCTCAGGAAGAGCAGCTCCCACGTTGATTCTCCACAGGTGGATGTTGAGAAAGTTGATAGGTTGAAAGGTTGTGTAAAATGCGTTGCCTCATTATTTTTCAGGCCAGGCTGCAAGCTCAATAATAATATCTTTGGCATCTTTTCGACGAATTTTGTAATGCCTAAAAGTTTCTGGACATAGCACAAAACTTGATGATAAATAAGTTGAAAATTAATTGGAGATACAATTCAAATAATAAAATAAAAGACTTGCTGTTAATCCTCCAGACGAGGTTCAACTTTGATGGATTGGCTTCAGAAATTTCTTTACCATTTTCCCAAGCTCTTGAGACAAAAACAAATTTTTATTTCCAAAATATGTCTTCCTCCAGCAAATTATCGATGATATTCAATTCAACATCCAATGTTAGATAATAAAATGGAAGTCCTGGTCCCTTCGACTATTTGGTCAGTGAGATGAAGTCCTCGATGCAGAGGGGAATTTGGGCCAATCGAGAAGCCATAATCACATAGAGCAAAGTGAACCACTGATTGGGCATCACCTGAGTTGGGCACAAATATAGAATCTCAAAGTATTCCACTATCATGAGGTCCAGTGGAAATCGAAGACCCCAATGGATGATCTCTGGGTAGATCACCAATTCATCTTTTTTGCAGTCCAAAGGGGTTTATCCTTCTTTGGGTAGACGAAGTGTAATGTTGTCACTCATTCCCCATTTTTTGAGCTCATCTGCTTGGCTCTCTTGAGAATATTTGTAAGAAACATTCTTTAAAGGAAATATATATTGTGCATCGAGAGGATTTAACTTTTCGCTCACTGATGCGGCCAACTCTTGGGAAAGTTTCACAGGAAATTTATTTTTTCTCCCTTTTCCTCTTTTGGATTTTGTTGTTGGAGTACCCTTATCTTTTTTTGTTTCACTGATTTTTTTAGGCATTATCCTCAACATCAGCTTTAGTGGCCTCACCTTCACTCTCAGCCTCGGCATTAGATTGTGTGGCTTCTGAGTCAACTTCCTCATCGGAAACTTTGTCTCGCAGTTGTGGGGGGTTTGATGTTGAAACGGGTTCCTTTTGTGAGGGATTTGGCTGAGCCATCAAAGTTCTTATCTCATCCACTTCCCTCAGGGGAGAGGGATATATTATTGGATTGGTTGAAGGATTATTGGTGGTAGAATGTTAAGTGTTTTCAGTGTCGTCTCCCATTGTTAAAAAGGTTATTTTTTGGGAAGGATAATGATGGATTGTACTACTAGAAAAGTCTCTTGCTGTACATTTCGAAGAGGTTCAAAGTTAGGAGGAGTAATCTCTTCTAACCTTCTTGAGGATGCAGTAGTATGGTTTACTTTTTGATGAGCTCGAAGGTTGGGTGTAAAGGATGAAATTCGAGGTGACTTTGTTCGAGGTGCACTATAGTTTTTATTTTATTCTGGAGCGAATGATTGTAAAAGAACTGGAGAAATGAGACTAGGATCAAAATTACCGTAATGAATTTCCTTTGAAGAAAACTGAGGAGCGTTGTTTATTAGATTAACAAATTTGTACGCCTCGGCTCTTTCACTAATGCAGAAATAATTGTAGGCACTGAAGACCTTGTTGTGTGATTTTGGAGAGCTAGCTTTTCTGGGAATTTTAGCTTTGGATCTTGTAGTTTTTGGATGTTTTCTAAAAAACCAGTTGAATATTGAACATAAAATTTGGGTTTTCCGGTGAAGATAGCTAATAGATTGAAGAATCAAATGAAGTTAGCTAGAGAATTCTTAATATTCACAGTTTATCTCTCTAGAAGTTAAGTCTGTGAATAAAAAAATGGTTCACATACGTATTTATAAGCTGAGGAAAGGAGCGTTGAGAAGTGGAAGTGGTGGAGAAGACGATTGGTTAGCATATCAAGCGGTTGCTTGGAAAGTGGTTGCTTCGAACATTTATGACCGTTAAAGAGAAATGACGCCATAAGGAATTTTCCAAAGCATTGAGGAAATTTTCATTATGTCGAGGACAAGATTTTGTCATAGTTTCAAATGGTTTAGCATGAGAGCGTTGCGGATCTATCATAGTTTCAAATGGTTTGACATCTATCGTGGTTACCATGGTTTCACATCTATCGCAGTTACTATGGTAATGCAAAAGCGTTATTATTTATTTTTAAATTACTAATATACAATTTTTTGTAAAATATTATGCAACTGAAGACAAAGAAATCGAAATGCCAATAATCACTAACTTCGATCCAGTTTTTAAAATGAAATTATAAGGACTAATAGATTTACAAAAGAAACTAGTAAGTGAATTATTTTTCCTTGCTTCTCTAATATTTTCTCTCATCTTTAATATTCTCTCTAAACTCTAATCTCTAATCTCTTTTCTAATATCTAATAATTTCTCATACATGTAATTGTCTCTCATTCACTTGGTTTGCATAATATGGTTTTACCATCTATCATAGTTGCCCTAGTTTAGCATAATATAACATTTATCATCTATCATAGTTGAACTAGTTACACATCTATCATAGTTTTTGTAGTTTAACATAATATATTGTTCCACATCTATCATACTTGTCTTGGTTACGCATCTATTATAGTTGCCATGGTTTCACGTCTACCGAAGTTACCCTGGTTTAGCATCTACCGAAGTTATCCTGGTTTAGCATAATATATCGTTTCATATATATCATAATTGTCTTGGTTTCGCATAATATCGTTTCTAATACATCACAGTTTACATGGTTTTGCATTACAGAGTTTTTCCTGGTAATTCACATAATATGTTGGTTTTTGCATTTTTGCAAAAATAATTGGAGGGTTGTCATTTGAACTATATTTGGATCATAATCAATATTAACTCCCTCATAAAATTGGCATGGAAATGACCAAAAACGATTGACCATTTACGAACAAGGTAACATAACAAATTAATATAACCTAATACTATAAATTAGAAATGATTCAAAAATAATAAAATAACAAAGTTTCGACAGTATGGTCAGTTCCATATATACGGGGATCTAATATTTTTTGTTACTAATATGATGAAGATATTAGGTGAAGAGGAGATCAATTATAAGTTAAAAGTTATATTTACATTTATTTTGTTTTGTCTTGCTTCCCATTACACAAATAAACTAACTCTTAGCTTCCACTTTTAATAATACATAGATAATAGATGGCTATATATATTGTTACCTTAAACAACACAATTTTTAAATACCAGGTGTTGGTTCTGATATTTTGGGAGAATTTATTCGAGTAATATCCATATCTGGAAGAGTAATGGTAAGAATCATATACGTTTACAACACATGTATTAATTGATAGACAAAAAAAATTTCTTAATATTATAACTTCAATGTTCCACTACAAGGCGTCACAGAAGTTTACATCTTTGTTCCACTTCTAGCAGAAGCACAATGAGGGAACATTGCCCATTAGACATTACTGGTAATATATATTTAAAATGATTCATTAGTAAATCTAAACCCATTGGAAGACTTTTAGATCTAACAAAAAAAAACTACAGAACAATTTGTAAGTGTCTCTCATCTAAAATATTTTTGTCTCACATATTTTTGTCTTTCATTTAATTTATTTGTATGTCTAATAACTTATAAGTTCAGTACCTCCTAAGGAAAAATATTTTACCAGCATATCAAAAATAAAAGTAGTATGTGCAATAAAAAATCTTTAATAAAAAAGAGAAACACTTGATTGTGGAGTAATTGTCTGCGAGTACTTTAACGATTATGTTATACATAGAACACTTGAACTTACTAAACCTCGTGAAATTGAATCAACACGAATAGTATAAATATTTTACTTATTTCTTAATGAAGACAACACTAACGGATTTTGCAATGGTTTATTCTAATGTTTTTTGTAATGTTTTTTGTAATGTTTATTGTAACGTTTGTTTGTACTGTATCTGCTATATTTGTGTGTACCAGTCAAAGAATAACTCAAATTATTGATAAAATTATAAATACTATATGCATGATACCAATCTAGAAATATAGTACATCTCTAGTTTTGGACATAAAAAAAACTAATTATAACTAGTTTCACATCTTTAACGATATCGTTAGGCTTCGCATCTATCATATTGATTATTTAAGGTTTTGCGTCTTTCATGCTGCATCATCTCTAGTTTCACATATAAGATAACATATTTCTCATCTATCATATTGTACCTATGCCTGGTTTCCTGGTTTTTCGATCTAACATAAGAAAAATAACATGTTTTGCAATATAAAAACGGTACAGAGAAAACATTCACCATTTTTACCATCTTTAGTTATGGAAGATACCAACACCTTTTTATATTTCTTCGTTAAAAAATTTCCATCAATAAATAAAACTCGACGACAAGAATTGAATTAATGGAGACAATAACTGAATACTACAAAACAACGCTTGAAGACATTGGTTTCCAAAATATACTTCAGTAAGTAATCATGGTTGCTATCAAGAATCTTCAGTATTTTGAAATAACTCTGAAGTAGTTTATAGGAAGTAGAACTATCTCCATATACAAAAATATTAGCTTTATCTAAAATAAGCCATGAGACACGGTATGAGATATATAAATCGTAGTCAGTTTTAAAAAATGATTTCACACTTATAACCACCATCAAATCAGTAATAGGAAAGACAGATACCGAAGGCATCATCGCTATTTTCCAAGGAAGAAATTAAATCCAAGGTACGGGCATGAATCATCTGAGTCAAGTGACTATTCGCTCGATGATTCAAATGAATCTTCTCCGGAAATTGGTTATCATAAGAAGAAAGACATAAAAATATAAATATGCGACAAAACATAGAAAAGAGTATCGAGCGGGTCATCAGATTAAAGACTTGTAAGGAAAAGTACATGACTCTGAGGATCATGATAAGAAATATAAGGTTTTGTAAACTCAAAATCTGACGGGAGTCAAAATTTTGAATATCAAGTAAGTAGTATGTACACAGCTCCTTCCGAGGAGGGTCTCTATACAATGGCTTATGAGGGTCCCATAACCAATGTTTACAGAGCACGCTATAATTAGAGATCCTCTCTTTTGTCCTCTAAAATACTCTCTGGAAATCTCCCAAAGCATTTTGACATCTCTAAGTTGGAGAAGTTCGACGGAATACAAGATCCAGATAAGTTTATTACGATGATAAGTTACTATGTAGGGCTTTCTTCGAAATATTTAAGGCTGCCGCTTCAAAATGGTATAATCGACTTCCGGAGGGTTATATTGAAAACTTTGACATGTTCTGGAATGTTTTTCGATATCATTTTACAGGAAGTATTAAATTTCAAGCTAATGATGACACTATAATATAGTGTATGCAAAAGGTTGGAGAAAGTTTGAAAAATTATACCAACCGATTTGTCAAAGCAAAAACTGATATGAAATATTGTAAAGACTCTGTGGCTTTGGCAGCTTATCAAATGGGACTTCTCCCATGAATATTGAAGGATACTATAGCTGAAAGTAAAACAATGACGTTTGAGGATCTGCTTGAACAAGTTGAAAAAACAATATTGGTGGAAGAAACTCAGGCTTCGGAAATGGGTTGTAGTGATCAGTTTGAGCATAACCATTTCCAAATATCTCTTGTTACTACCTAACTACCTCGTATTATTGTGTAACCTAAAGGAACAAACCAGTTTCCTCTGAGGCCCAATATATATCAACAAGCATACAACACACAACAAGTAGTTATGCCAATATCCAACAAATAGATTCATCCAAATCATTTCACATATGTGACTGAGCATTGGGCATGACACAAAAGAATTCATAACATTAAAAAGACAAATACAAGCGTTAATTGAAAATATAAAATCGACAAACTCTATAAAGAAACACTCTCAAAAACATCCGGCACCTAAAGAAGCATCGAAAGAAGAAACTACGTTCGTTCTCTCCAAAGAGAATGACTATTTTGATATTAAAACATAATACCTTAATAAAAAACTAGGAAGGAACAATATTAGTATTATGAAAGAAATTATCTCGAGGAAAAAGGTTAGTGATTTTCTATTCGTTCTTTGAATCTTTGGTAATTTTTGGGGGGTAATATTGGTGCAGGAAATTCAAATAGCTTCTGGAAATGACACATAGTCTGCGTGACTACTCAACTAGAAATGGATGGCTCGGTACAGTTTCCTCGAAGTCCTTCCCTAATAATTTGTTTTCATGATGATTGTATGAGAAATTTGGTAGGGCCACATAAAGATGCAATGGTAATTTTAGTAGGGATAGTCAGCGATCAAGTACAAAGAGTTATAATTGACACAAGCAGTTCCGCTAACATTTTTTAATGAGCACGTATAAGAAAATTATCGACCCCTATGTAATCTGAAGGTCAGATCGAACTATTATGGGATTCACAGTAGTGACAGCTAAAGTGGTTAGGGAGTTTGAAAGTGTGGTTGAGCTAGGTTAAGGGCCATTTATAAAGAACTTGAATTTTTTTTATTGTAGGAGATGCGCCAACTTCTTACAATGCTAATTTTGGGAGGTTTTGGCTATCAAAGATGCATGTTGTTATCCCTACATTTCATCAATGTTTGAAATATGTTGTGGGGAATAATATTGGAACAATTAGAAGCAGTCAAAAAATGGCTAGAGAATGTTACTGAATTTCTTTATCTTCCAAGAAAGTTCGGGAGAATTAATCAAAAAAGCATAAATATTAGTGAGGACTTCCTTGGAGCCAACCCGTTTTGATGATCCGAGGGAGTCCCATGGTCTTTTGGTTCCTGATCAAAGTTATGAAGGTCAAGTGTATCCAAATGGTAAAGTTTTGAAGATTGGAACAAAGTTATCTCCAAATTTAAGGGAAAGATTGATTGAATTTTTATCCACGAAGTTAGATACATTCTCCCGGTGTTCCGATGACGTAAGTGGGTGCCCCCGCAAATAATTTTCCATAAGCTATCAATCAATAACGTAAGGCCAATAATACAAAAAAGTCATTTTTCTAAAGAAAAATTTGAGGTGATCATAGTAGACATTAAATATTTATCCAAAGTAGGGAACATTCAAGAATCACAATATCCTTTATGGGCAGCAAATCTGGTGTTGGTAAAAAATATACATGGCAAGTGGCGAATGTGCGTAGAATTCACAGACTTAAATAGGGCTTTTCCAAAAGATCATTTCCTTAACCCACACATTGATCAGTTGGTGTTCTACTCTAGGAAATTGATTATTTTCTTTTATAGATGCTTAATCATAGTATAATCAGATCAAAATGGATCCGAGGGATGAAGAAAATGCAAGGGAAACTTATCAGCGTTTGGTGAACGAGACGTTCGAGGCACAATTTAGGAGAAACTTCGAAGTATATATTGATGATATACTGGTGAAAGTTCTTAGGATGAGGATCATTTGATGATTTAGAAGAAACTTTTAACAACTTAAAAAGGGTCAACTTGAAATTAAAGAGTGTTCAGAGGCTTTCCATCTCTACTCTTATGCAAATTTTTTCAGTTGGACAAAAGAGTGTTCAGAGGCTTTCCATCGGATTAAAGAATACCTTTCTTCACCATAAATTCTCACAAAGCATATTCAATAGGAACAATAATTTGTTTATGTACCAGTTTCAGATTATGATGTAAGTGTTGTGTTAGTCCGAGAGGATATAGTGTTCAAAGACCAGTGTACTACATCAACAAAAGTTTATTGGATGCAGATAAATGATATTTGAAGTAAGAAAAATTGGCTCTTGTGTTATTAATTGCTGCTAAAACATGACATCATATTTTTAAGCTCATTCTATCGTGGTAAGAATATGTTTTCCGTTAAAAAAATGATTCAAAGACCTGATATTTCGGAGGGAATAATAAAGTGGTCAGCTGAACTAAGATATTTTGATAAGTTTGAGCCTATGGATGTGATCAAAGCACAAGCCTTAGCATATTTCTTAGTAAAAGTTTCATTCTGAGCGGTCAGATATAGACACTGATGAGAAAAATCTTAAAGCCGAATGGGTAATCCAAACAGATGGAGGCTCGAGTACATCAGAAACGGGGGTTGGGGTACAGTTGGTTTCTCCAAAAGGAATAACAATGTATCAGGCCATCCTTTTTGGGTTTAGAGCAAAAAAAATGAAGCAGAATACGAGGTGGCTTTAGCAGGTTTGAGGCTTGCACAAATCTCTAGGGGTTAATAAATATAAGTTAGCTAGTGATTCACAGCTCCTCATTAATCATGCATTTGGCCAATCCAAAGCGCGAAAGGATCATTTAGTATAATATTTGAAGGCGTTAAAAGATTTATCTTTAGTCTTTGAAAAAGTCAGCTATGAACATGTCCAAAAAGGTGAAAATTATATGGCAGACTCTTTAGTAACTGTTTCATATGTAGAGGCATATCCATGGATTATTACAGAGGAAAGTTCTTCGATTATTAAAATTTTAGAGAAATTAATTGGGATTATAGATGAAGACGTTCGAATATCCGTTTGTGAAGAGGAGGATTGGAGATTAGGCATCATCAAGTGTTTTTAAAAAATGAATTACCAGTTAACAAATCATTGTCCAAAAGAATATATTTCAAATCTCATGGTATATGATCCGTGGAGGCATCTTGTATAAACAATATTTCAGTAGACCTTTCCTTCGATGTTTGGGAAAAAATGAATCGCATATGATATTATCAGAATTGCATGCATTGTGGGTACACGACTCTAATAAGAAGAGTATTTTTGGCAGGATACTACTGGTCTACGATTTCTTCCGATGTGAAAGAGTTGGTTAAAAGATGCGATACGTGTCAAATAATCGCTTATATAATTCATAAGTCAGGAGTTCCCCTAGAAAGTATATCAGAGGAACACGTTGATTATAGTGACATAAATAAAAATTTAAACGTTGAAAGGAAAAATTCATCAAAAATATTTATAATATAATAGCATCGTCGGTAGATAATGACAATAACTAATCTCATAATCAAAATTTAAACATAAAAATCAATCGGTGATGGTTACTTGATATATTAACGATGTGGATTACTTATGATATGTTATATTATAGGTTCATCAATAATTAGTCAAACAAACGGTATTTCTTATAACAAAACTTAATTTTCATAACATATTTGTCACCATTCATACATTTAAGTAGAATTCACCATCATACATAATCATTACTTTGACATACATTTAATGATTTTCATATTATTTAACATACATGGTTTAAATTGAAATTTTACGTTAAGAAAAAAGATCATGCAATAAGCTTTGAAAATGATAATAGTCAAGCTGTTAGTCCACACATTCCCTCAGATGTATAAGATTTTCATGAATCGATCTTGTATGAACAAGGAAAAAATGCGTAAACTACCTATAGACGCTCAAACAGAACAGTTGAGAAACCGTTAGGGAGTATGTGTTGAGGTATGGGGATTTATTAAAAAAAACTGAAATTACTTTGCGAAGTCAACTATTTTGGTTTTTCAATATATATATATATATATATATAGAATTTCCATTAGGCAAAAAACCCAAAAAATAAAATAAATGACTTCACGGAGTAACTTCGGGTTTTTTAGCAATTTCTCGAGGTTTGTTAGTCTAAATGCTAAATTCGTAGACTCTCACGACTACTTGAAAGCTTCGACGGCTTGCCAAGACCTTCTCCCTAAGTCTCATTTCTACAAGTCTAAGGAAAAATACAAGTTCAAAAAAAAACACAAACAACAATAAATCGAGCCCCAACCTCTACTCAACCTCACCCTCACGTATTTGATCCGGTACTTCATGATCTTGCGACTGACTCATGCCCTCGTTCGTCTCAGCAAAACATGAAATGGTACCGTAATTCTTGTTCCTACCCTTGGAAGTAGTCAATGGTCGGGCCTAGGAAGAACTCATTAAAGAACGGATCTGCATTCTTCTTGATCTGATCCTCAAGTTAATGACCTCTCGAGTAACACGAGCTTTCTTACCCTAATAAGCTCTCTTTGATAAGGGTGTGAGACGTCTTATATAGTAGTCTCTCACAACCCTAATTATATGGCCATGATAAGGGTGTGAGATTGGCCATGATGGCCAAAAAACTATCAACATTGGGTCATACCATAGCTTGGCCAAGCAGTTATCAACATTGGGTCATGTTAGAGGGCAACAAAACCTTAATAAATTGTCAAACAACTAACAACATTGAATTTTGCGCTAGCACATGACCTGTAATTTGGTGATCATGGCCGGACGCTTGATTATATCTGCTCGTGAAGAGCTTGGCCATGATGGCGAGGTAGTTACCCATAATGAATTATGCGCTTGTGCACGACTTGTAGCTTGACCATCATGGCCAAACCCTCGTTTATACCTAATCAAGCTGGTGTGTGATCAAGAGCTTGGTCATGAAGGTCAAGCACTTATTTACACCGTGGTTAAGTATACTTCTACGTTAGACCCGAAACAACTTAACAAGTAACGAAATTTTGATGAACCTTGAGCCAGGTTCTCTTTCTTCCACGCACCACGCTTAACACCGTACGGAGACTGTTTCTGACGCTATACGGATAAAGGAACCAATATTGTAGGTCGACGTAACCGCAAAGACATACATATTTCTAATAATACAACAACAAGACCAAAAATATTAAGCCAACGGGAGGCGTCTACTTATGACATTTTCAAATCGACTACAGTATAAAAAGTATTTGAATTATGGGAAATTGCACTTAAAGTACCCACTAAACTATTCAGTTGTCACTTACTACACAAGGTTCGATCAATTGTTACTTAATACCCAACTCAACTACTTTATTGTCACTTACTACCTAATATTATTTTAATACCCTAACTACCCTTAACCCACTATATAAACATAATCTTATGTTTTCTTTCTATTTTTTCTAGCTTTTTGAAGATTTGAATTTGTTAGCCGCTCTAACCACCTAACCCTACGAACCACCACGAAGCATGGTTGAAATCACATTTTCCGGTGATCGGAATGTTTAAGGTCTGTTTATTTATTTAGTTTTGTGGTGTAAAACCTATCTAACCACTGTCTTCTACGTACAGGAACTAATCGTGTTTCTACGTACAGGAATCTGTTATTTTGCAAGTAATCGTGTTTCTACGTAATTACCTACTTATTTCAAAGTTATTTTGTTGGTTTTATTAGTTGGAATAGGTTATATTTTACTGTTTTTAGACGCCATAGCCTGATTTCGAGTTTTTATCCGTTTTTTTTGTTACAATGTTCTGTTATTGTTTTGTTAATATTTGTCGTTATATACTCATGTCCTTGTTTTCTGATGTTATATACTAATTTTCTAGTGCTTTAGATTTTTATTTTGGACGTTAAACATGTGTAGATTACGAATTTTAGTTGTCCAGGCGTTCCACGCACAATGCGAATTGTTTGATGTATTCGATGAGGAAGATGCTAATTGTATTACCAATTTGCATGGTGACATGCGAATCACATGAAAGAATTTCAAAATTTGCTTAGAAATATGCTGCGAATTGTATGGAGAACATACGTTTCGAATGTTATGATGCAAACTACGTGGAACTCTAGAGTATTGTATGTTTAAACAAATACCAGGACTTTTTAGTTAATTTTCTACGTTTTCGCATGTTATGATGCGAACTGTGTAGAACTCTAAAGTATTGCATTTTCAAACAAATATCAGTACTTTTTTAGTTGCTTTTACGTTTCGCATGCTAGGATGCGAACTATCTAGAACTTTTTAGAGTATTGTATTTCGAAACAAATATCATGACTTTTTTTACAAACAACTATCAGGATAGGATGTGAATTGAGCACAGTTCGTAGCTTGTAGATATACACAAATTGCAAGATAGGATGCGAATTGTTTGATGCAGTAATAAATAATTTGCACTTAGTTTTTGGGACTAATAACTAATAGCTTATTCTGTCCAGGGTAAGATATGTTCAAATCACGAGTTTGTATTTTTAAATATGGTCACCAAACCGCAATTGTGCCTTTCACGGAGTTTGAAAGCTTTCAAAGTATCCAAGCTTATGTGGAGAACACATGGGATGAGCTTGTCACAGGTGACTACCTAATTACCTACTCCTATAGGGATCACAATAATTGTTTCTTTAATAACCATAATGATTTTGTTGGGTTGGTGTTATATCTTAATTTGGAGCGTTTAAAACGGGTTAGTTTTCTCATAGAACAACACGTCTTCGATAAGGGTTTTGGTGAAAAAAGTTATGTTGATAAGAGCTCTGGTGGTAAGGATTGTGGTGTAAAGCGTAAAGAGCGTAGCTTGAGTTTGGGAGAACCATCTCCCAATCAACTAGTTAGCGGGGAGAGTAGTAACGGTTTAGTTAATTCTGAGCAGAGAAAAAAACAACTTGCTACTGCTAGTTGGGCTGATGCTATTACAGGAATGGGTCAAGCTTTTGAAGAAGGTGCTGCCGGTCTGAGGTTATCTTTGTGCAAGTTTGCGTTAGAGCATGGTTTTGCTTTCAAATACCTGCACAACACAGCAACCAAGATCACTGCTTATTGTGAAAATAAGTTCAGAAACGGGTGCAAAGGGAGGCTTTATGCATCTATTGATTCCAGCACTGGCTTGATGACGATCAAGAAGTATGTTCTGCACCATACTTGCAGTCCTGTTTTCTCCCAGAAGCATAAGCATAAGCGGCACAGGAATTTGACATCAGATTTGATTGCAGAGGAAATTCAGGATTCTCTACGGACCTGCCATTCATTAACAACCAAAACAATACAATCGACTGTCAAACAAGATTACGGTCTTGACATCTCTTACCGTTTGTCATGGAATGCTTTAAAGAAGGCTAGGAGGGGAGTTTTCGGAGATAGTTCAAGTTCTTTTAGTTTACTAAGCGGATACTTCAAACGCTTGAAGAGCCATGATATTACTTCAGACTGCCAATTGGAGTTATCAGCTGGAAACCGATTCAAGGGTTGTTTTGTAGCCTTCAATTTGTTCATTCAGGGTTTTCATTCATGCCGTCCAATGTTGTTTGTCGATGGAACCCACTTATATGGCAAGTATAAGGGTACCTTGCTTACTACCGTAGCAAAGGACGACAACAACGGTTAGTTACATTTAACTAGTTAATCTAAATGTGTTATGATGTTTTTGTGTGAAATTGTTGTGCAACAATTCGCATCCGAAGCTGCGAATTAAGTAGTGTTGGAATCTTGACATTTCGTATTTGAGGATGCGAATTATGCGATGACAGTTCGCATCCTATATATGCACACCATTTGTTGTTGGAATCTTGACATTTTGCATTTGAGGCTGCAAATTAGGAAGTATTTGAAACTGTGCTTAATTTGCAGCTTATGCTTGTACACAGTTCGCAGCAAATATTTTGAGAACAACTACCAGGACAACATGCGAAATGTGTACATTTTAAGCGTTTGAGTACTGTTGTAGTGTTCATTTGATCTGCCGTTTTCCAGGACTATTCCCTGTTGCTGTTGGTATAGTTAGCATTGAAGATTGGGATAATTGGATGTGGTTTTTGGGGTGTTTGAAACCACATTTGTTGGATCGCCAGATCACAATTATTTCACACCGTCATTCTGGTATCGTTAATGTTGTTTCTGTCTTGTATCCAAACTGCTATCATGCGTACTGTTATTTCCATCTCATGCAGAATTTGGATAGCCAAACTCGAACATACTAACAGAGACTATAAAAAAAGGATGTTGAGTTTCTTCCATCGTCTTGCTTATGCTCCCAGTCGAGATCTTTTTAAAGATATACTAACAGTTTTTCTATGTGAAGGTGGTGACATAATGAGTGATTTTCTTGCAAATTTACCCCTTGAAAAGTATGCGCAGGCTTACGTAAAAATGAGGCGATACAACTCTATGGGTTCTACTGCAACTGAATCGTTTAACAATCAGATCAAAAAATATTGCGGCCTATCAATTGTTGAGTTTATTGACTGGATTAGAGTCTTGCTTATGAATCAAGTTTCATGAAGATACGAAGAGGGTCTTAGCTGGAGTACTAATTTGGTCCCCGAGTACGAGAAGAAGCTAAAGCAGAATGTTGACATGTGCCGAACTTGGGTAGTACGTAAGTCGTCTACCGTTATGTTCGAAGTCTTTTTGAATCCTGTGGCTGTTGTTAATCTGTTGGATTTTAAATATTCTTGCGGATCATGGCAACAAGAGTTTTTTCCATCTCCTTACGCTTTAGCGGCAATAGAATATACTGACCAAGATCCATTTACCGTAATACATCCCTTCTTTACGGTTAAGAATTACAGGGAAAGTTACTCTTTCAGCATACCAGCTATAACGGATTTCGGGGAAGGGTCCAGCGCTAACGATCCTTCGTTTGTTGATGTTCTGCCTCCGAACGTTAAGAGACGCTCCGGAAGGCCTAAGAAAAAGAGAATCCCTTCTAGAGGAGAAATCGCAACCAAGGAGTTGAGGTGTGGCCGTTGTTCAAAATCAGGCCATAACAGGAGGACTTGTGATGTTCCAGTTTAAGGACAATCCGTGTTGTGGACGATTCTGGTTGGCCACATTTATTTGTAGTACTGTTATTGTTCTGTACAACAAACTAAACATTTTTACATTTCTGTGTTTGTAATGCTTTTATTAGAGTGAAGAAATGTTATGTGCTTTGAGTTGCAAGCATTTCGCATCAAGTATTGCGAATTGTGTACAATATATTGATATCATGTTGCAAACATCTATCAGGTTTCCGTGCGATTTGTGTGAAATTTCACCAGGATGCGAATCGTGAGTAAAATCATATCAAACAATTATCAGTATTTTATGCTGCGAATTGTGTTGAGCTATAACGTAATGCCTTTTCAAATAAATATCAGGACTCATGGCTGCGAATTATGAGCAGAACATATGACAACAATTATTCGCATACGATTCGCACGATATGATGCGAATTATGACCAAAACATATATCAGGACTCCTAGCTGCTTGTGTAAAGATATATGATGCGAATGGAGAACAACCAGAAGTCCTGATATTTGTTCACATGCTAAGCTGCAAAGCGTGCTTTGATAAAAATACCAGGACATTCAGTGGGTTGCAAATCGCATGTTAGGGTGCAAATTGCTTCAAAATCAGTAATGTTGAAAACAAGTAATATATCAGGTTAAGATGCGAATCATTTGCAAATTGTAATTGGATGGGAATCTTTTATATGATTGAAAGTCTGTAAATAAATTGGATTACAAAAAAGAGGATTACAATCTTCATTCACTAACAAATGCTTACACAGATCACTACAAGCTATTGTTGTTAGTTAGTTGCATTTCAAAAAAACAAAAAATAAAAGCCAACTCTATCAGTCATCAGTAGAGGATTCTTCACAATCTTTCTCCTCTGTGTGCTGATCATCAGCCCGTTACTCTTCCTCTTCCTCTTCCTCTTCCTCTTCATTATCTACGTCCATCATGCATAAAATTTTTGTCCTTGATGGACCGGCTTCGTCTTCCCTCTTTCTTTTGTTGTTTGGAACCTCTGACGTCTGAGGTTCCACCTCTGCTGGCTGAGGTGCAGCAGCAACCATTGGAACAACTTCCACTGGTTGAGAGTCAGCGGAGTAGTAGTCATCATATATGTCTAAATCAAAGACAGATACTGGGATGTTTGGTGGTGCTGGTGGCATGATCAACTCATCGCTCCAGTTAACGGTTAAGGATGACCAGGAGTCACCTAGAGAACCAAGTGAACCAGAGTTTGAGTATGAGGTGGTGGTTGTGGTAGTGGAAAAAGACATAACTATTTGAATTCGAAGAGAAGAGGAAAAGGAGTTTGTTAAAAATAGCCTATGGTTTAAAATGTAGAGTTTGCTAGTGTTATTTATAGGGAAAGGAGGTAATCATTACATAGCCTCCATGTCCAATAAGCAATTAATGGGTTCTGGACGTGATTAGATTGTTTTTTGCGTGCTCAATGCGGAAAGCGTTTACCAAGGCATAAGCTATAGCCTGTTCGTATTCTTGAACGATATATTTTGAATTATTTATTTTGTACCAGGCTGCGAACTGTTGTTAATGTGATATACCAAGGTTTGTTGCGAACTGTTTACTGATAAGTAAGCATCTATTAGGTTAGGATGCGAATTGTTTGATGAGTATCCTGTTTTAAGACATACCAGGTATTTGCTGCGAATTATTTGGTGGGAATTATTCGAATATTAACCAGCCCTTATATATCAGGTTATGATGCGAATGATTTGATAAGAAATATGCATATTTCTAAAAATTTAATTGTTAATGTATGCACACCAAAAAATTACAATCGATGTATTTACAAGAAAAAAGCATAATGTTTTACTTCGAATCACCTGTATGTCACGGTGTCTTTGTTACTTAAGAAGAAATCAAACATTTCTGCTCTGAAGACAGTGGCCATATCTTTATCGTATTCTGTCTGCACAAATCCATGCTGGATAATATCTCTGGCGTATTTGCAGACAAAAGTACCACAGTCCAGGGTGCCTTATTTTTGTTGTGGGATTTTTCTTTCAGTTTTCACCTTCCATCCTGCCCTTCATTTAGGTGGGAATCCTTTCTCCAACAAATATTTGATCTGGTTATAATAATTAGTGTTAAGAACCAGCACAAAAAAAACAAACATTTGGTACCATACAATTCGCACCTTAGGTTGCGAATTGTGTGACAACCAATCCAACATGGATATGTCAAGCAATTCGCAACATAGGGTGCGAATTGTTTGATATCCAATCCATTTTTTCTGCAAGCATTTCGCAGCCTATTTTATCGAAATGCATCATCCAAAACGATTCGCATCCTATGCTGCACAATATGTTATGGATACGCTACGAAATCCAACTGATTTACTCAAATTTCGCAGCATATCTCGATCACAGTTCGCAGCATGTGTTGATCATGCATAATTAAAAATATGTTTAAACGTAAGTGTATAGTTGGGAATATTACCAGTTGTGTAGGTGTCCTTGTGGTGTAGTCTATGGCTTTCGGTTTAGGAAAAGGTGGATTGTAGTTTGTTATTGATCTGCCGTCGACGTCAATGACGAGCAACGTCCAATGGTTTACCTGGTCCTTTGTCTCGGTGCATATTGGAATCATGATGATGTTGGGGTTTTTGGGCGCCTTGCTAAAAGCTGCGTCCACCAAATTTGTTATTTCCCAGCCTGTTTTCAAGATATGCTGCATCCAAGCGAAAGTACATTACAATGAGAAGATTTGCTGAAACTTTGAAATTTACCTTAGCTAAACTTACCGTAGTCATGCCCGAAATCAGTACGGTGTCATGTTGCACTCCTTCAGCTTTAGTGTATGGAACTTTGAAGTTTGCTTCTTCGAGCATCTTTCGAATCCAAGCGTCGATAACCTAAGAAAGGAGTTGTTTATTTATGTTAAATATACAAGACATATGTAAAACATTAAAAATAGAATTGGTCGACAATTGGATACCTTTACGTCCAGCTCCAGTTCTAAAGGTAATGACATCGCATCACTCGCTTGCACTCTAATTCCGTATGCAAATTTGGACTCTGGTAAGTGCCATACCACTAGATCAGGGGTGTCGCTCTCGTAGGCTTTAACTAGCTGTATTTTGTGGTATTTTGCGACATCGATACGGTCAGTTACTTTTGTTTTCTTTGGCCAGTCGTTGTAGTTTAATTTTTGCGGTTCGCGTACTGTTATAAATATCTCTTCCTCTTCCTCTACCACTAGAGGCTGTGTTGGTATCAGTAGATTAAAATTTGGCTCCTCAATCTCTTTACTTGGCTCGACCTTAGTAAATAACAAAAATAAAAAGTAGAAGGGTGTCAGTCATTATAATCTTAACGACCCTAAACAGTTCGCATGCTAACATGCGAACTGTTGGTTCTAGTTGAATACACTTAAGAGTACCTATCAGGGTAGAATGCGAACTGTTCGAGGTTCTACTGAACAGTTCGCATGCTACCCTGATATTCGTTTGTAACATTTAAAATAGATCCACACAATTCTCATGTTATGATGCGAAATCATTATAAGTAGCCCTTACCGCACGGTCAGCGACAACCAATGTCGTTGACTTGTTCGGCGTAGGATTTGGATCGTGTCGGCAGAGATCATTAAATTCATCATCTGACATGTTCTCCAAAGACCGGTGTATTATATAATCGTAATATACATTATCAATTTCATTTAAAAATGTCTGTGAAACTTGAGTGTAAATACCATCAACAAAAGCATCGGGTAAACCTACTGTGTTATCGTGTGACTCTGGAGCTTGCAGTTGATTTGTTACTGGTGCTACAGTTTCACGTTGGCTTAGCAATTTTGACTTTGTGCACACCACCGTTGGTCTTTGAGGTGCATCTTCATATGTGGTGTTGTCTTCTAAGGATGGTCCTTCCTGGCTGAGTAGTTCCGTCTTCTCACAGGGATGGACATGTTCTGACTCTTGCGGTGCTATCTCTTGCGTTAGCATTTCTCTATTTGCCAACTCTATCTGTTGCTGCTGTTGTTGTTCTTGTTGACTTTGTTGTTGTTGTTGCTGTTGTTGTTGAAGTTGTTTCTGTTGTTGTTGTTGGTGTTGAACTTGTTGTTGTTGTTCGTGTTGAACTTGTTGCTGCTGGTGTTGTTGTTGGTGGTGTTTTTGTTGTTGTTGTTGTTGCTGGTGTTGAACTTTTTGCTGTTGTTGTTGTTGCTGCTGTTGTTGTTGTTGTCTTTCGGTCTCCTGTTTCATAAAAATTCCAAAAAAACAATGTGGAAGGGTTAAGCGTACTATAATCATGGTTGCGAACGATTCGCATGATGACCTGATATTTGTTTTGTCAACTTCAAACAAATCGCAGCTCAGCATGCGAATTGTAAAATAACCAACCAACTAGTTAAATACACAATTCGCAACATAGGATGCGAATTGTTTGGGCAGGACTACACAACAGTCCTGATATTTGTTTGATATCATCATATCATGTGATGGCATTGTTTGGAATATGTATTCAACTGGGAAACCCCGCTGACTGTTTTAAATAGATACACTGAGTTTGTTTAAATATTTATACAACAGTAAATATTATTATGGAAACAATTTCATCACCACAAATAAATAAGATATTTGAATCTTAGTGAACTTTTGATCCACTTACATCTTCTAGGCTGTCTGGTTTTGTCACTTCTTTCACACGATCTTCTATCTCATTTGGGTCATTCAGATGAGACTCGTGTCTTTCTTTCGCTGTCTGTGTCTCCGTGGTGTCCATCTCTGTGGACACCAACAACTCTTTGTGCATCCTTGCAGGTTATACCGGTATGGGTGAATGGTTGGCATCATCATCCCTCTCTTCTGGCAGTACTCCATCAGCATAGTATTGATCAGCATCAAACACGGATGCTTGCAATACAGTGGATGCTGCTTTATCTGTAAATTTTGGTACCTTCTCAACTATTGGGCTTCCAATCTGACAAATTGGCTGAGAGATAGCATTGTGGAGTTGTTGTGCTTCAAGATCCGCTATCTTCCATTTCAATTCTTCCAGCTGAAAAAATGATAGCAGACATTTTATAAACATATTTAGTGCTGATTATAGCGATTATTTAAGGCTCAAATCATACTTACTTCTCTGGCCTGTTTTTCTATCTTCTTCTCGTACTTGTTCTTGTCGGCATATGTCTTCAAACGCTTTGATTCAGCAATAATTCCAGAAATCTCGGGATAAGGTCCTCTGCGTTTGAGTACATAATCACCGATTGTTTCACTCATACTGGTTGTGGCATCGTCGTAGGGCTCCTGCCTGGATTTGCCTTTCGGTGGTGGTGGAATCGTTTGCTTGGGAATACTTGGTGGTGGAATCGTTGGCTCAGGGAGTGTTGGTTGTTCGGGTCTGAGAGATATCACCTTATTCGTTTCTTTCTGTGATGTTCGTCTCCTTTGTCTTGGTTTTGATGTTGTGTTTTTCTTCCTCGTCCTTGATCTTTTTTCTGGTGAAATACGTTCCTCATCTGCATCTCCACTATCTGGTCATTCTTCGAAAGCTTCGCTTTCAGCATCGGTAAGAAGTAGTGGACCTTCCAAAACCTACCAACAGAGGCACATGTAAGTAAATAGATGCAAGCGACTTGTTTTGAAAGTATGAGGGTGTAGACAAACAAATTGTTTTTTACAAACAGTTCGCATTATATGCTGCAAAATGTGTGAAATTTTATCCATGTTATAGTTGCAAACAACTCGCATGCTGAGCTGCGAATTATGTATAAACCATCTGTTGCGAACTATGTGCAAACAATAAGCTGCGAACTAAGTATTCATGTCAGGCTGCGAAATGATTGATGCATTGTTTAAATATAACACTAATTAAGACGCATGATATGCTGCAAAATGTGTGAAACTCTATCCATGTTAGAGTTGCAACAACTCGCATGCCGAGGTGCGAATTGTGTGTAAACAATATGTTGCGAACTGTGTGGAAACAAAAAGCTGCGAACTAAGTATTCATGTCAGGCTGCAAAATAATTGATAAATTTTATAATATAACACCAATCAAAACGCATGATATGCTGCGAACTGTTTGCAATCCCACTTCAATAGCTATATAAAAGCTCATACCTGATCATTTTGCAGGTCGGGTATTTTAATAAGCAGCGCCACGGTTGCTGCTTGGCACTCTAATCCTAACCATTTGAAAAACCTTGGTATCAAGGTTGGCTTCGCTACCTCAAGGCCGATTATTGTGTGCTCCATGAAGAAGGGCTGCATGGGGGGTAAGTTTTATCATCAAGATGCTCTGTACATAACTAATTTTGATACTTAATAGATCAATCTTAAAATTAGAAGGGCGACGCAACCCACGACTCTATCAGGTTTTTCGACTGCTAAGAAACTCCTGATAGATTGTCGGAGCTTGTACAGTATTGATCCGGACCAGTTGTAATTGTTTATTTTACTCAGGTCTTCAACATAATAAAGCGTGCTCCAACCCAGGATATCTCTAGATACGGAGTAGAATAGGGTGGAGCACAAAAACAGTATCAGCAGCCTCGCAACGTCTTCCAACTTATGCTCCCTCCCGTTCGCTTATGGCTTTTTCTATACCTTCCTGTAAAACCAACGACAACAGGCTATGTTAGAAAAGTATAGCATCCTGCTTTATAAGATGAAGTCGATTTTACACGTACCTTTATAATGGCATTCATTATTGTTTTAGTACTACTCGCTGCTACTTTCGTGCCAATTTTACCCATAAAGTATTTCTTCATCATCCTCGATTCATCCTCCTCGTCGGGCACGTATTTGTTGTGAAAAGCTCCGGTTTTCTTTAACCGAATTTTCTCCGTGCCATGCTTCATCCTGAATATGACCTTCACATCGTCTTTGGTTAGCTTTACAAACTTTGAGCCAATACGGAAGGCGTCTCTATCAACAAAGAACCTCTCAACGAGATACTGAATGATCGAGTAGAATTTATTCTTTGGCAGCTCTGCCTCATTACGGATTTCGAAAGCCGTTTTTAAAAATGTATAGAAGGGTGTGTTTCTTGCAGCTTCAATGTGGGCACAGGTAATACCCATCTCTTTAAGTAGCTTTAGAAGACTCACCAACCCTGATCTGTAATAGCTAGGTTTTGTTGCCATACTTCCTACACAAACACAAATCAGTTGGAGTGTCACAAACCTCGCATCACAAGCTACAAACTTCATGTCTTATCAGTTAAAATGTCACACGATTCGCATGAAAAGCTGCGAATTTCCTATATATGAATAGAGTTTTTACAAGCAATTCGCATGCTGGTATGCGAATTGTTTGTAAATAAACGCTGCGAAATGCATGGCATAAAGCTTCGAATTGCTTGGGTGATAAAGATGCGAACTGCACTACAACCCACACGTACAGGCTGCGAACTGTTCTATTTTTTACATGCACGTTGCAGGGATCTGGGAAATATTGAAACAACACCAAAATCAACAATCAACTACCTAATTCACATCTAACATACATCATAGTTCTCACAAAAGTATTAACATTACATGCAACTAAGCTTCTACCCTGCGTTCGACGATAAACCCAGAAACTGAGCAACTTTCGTCACTAAATACGTCATTCGAGTATAAAAAGCAACGCCTATCGTAAAATAACAAAAAATAGTTGTTCGAATTCATCAAAAACGCAAAAAAGGTACAATTTCCACGATAATGCATACATGTTTACTTCTAAACGCTGTCTTATTCACTTCCTCGAACAGAAGGTGGTTACTCGTTGGACTGAGTAAAAGACGGTGACCGGTGCGATGCCGTTGAAGGTGCGAACGACGACTGATTTCGAACGGTGAGAAGCTCTAGGGGTTTTGGGTTTGAGAGAGAGAGAGAGTATCACGAAGTCGAACGGTTTCTGGTGGTTTCTAAAATTAGACGTTTTTTGGGTTTGTTTGGGGTGATTGGAAGGTGGAAAAGTGGGTTTGAAGTTAAAAATGGATATATATATAGTCGAGGAGTATTTTTGTCCAATTTTTAGTCGAAGTACTAAGTAACACTATCCAAAATTTTGGTACTACTAAATAATAAAATACTTTAGTGTGTATTTACCGGTACTTTTCTCTTGAATTATTACGAAATAAAGTAAGAAAAAATTATATAATAAAAATTAAAAATTAAAACTTTTATAAAATTTTTGATAAAATAAATACAAATATTTTTAATAAAATTCTCAAATTCTTATACGATATATCTCTCCGATTTGGTTTACGTCTAACTTTTAAAATTAAGACGTATATGATTTTTATCTCACCCTGATTATTTTATTATTGTTTAACTAAAAGAATGGTTTCGTGTTTATTTAGGACAAACCACTTTTATTGAATTGAACAGGGTTACAGGTAAGGCCGATATTAAATAAGGCTTGGAATTACATTACTGACCGTACATTTCTCATATACCCAAAATTGCTATTCAATTCTGGTCTGACACCATAGATAATATTTCTTTTACAAATCACGCCAAAATAGGGTTATTTTACTATCTTCTCTAATTTCGTTTCTGAATTGGAGTAGATTGACTTTTTATCTTTTTAGCAAGTCCAGCAAACTTCCAATCTTAGCTATTCTTGCTGGTGAAACCCACATAATTGGTCTTCTGATCCTTGAAGTTCTATTGTGAATCAATTAGATCCTGTAAAAGAACTATTTAAAGCTTCGAGCTTAACGCCATTAAAAATCTTCTTCGAACTTATATCAACATCAATAAGTCGTTATATCTTAGGTTCGAATTAGATATCATTTCATTTAATGATTATGTAAATCAATATTTCATTTTACATTGAGTTTTCTGGTGATAGAAATTATTGAAGATATTTCTTAATTACAGGTGTTTAAGAGGTTCTCATTTGTTCTCTATCTTCAGTTTTACTTGTTGAGTTTGGATTTTGTTGTTGAGTTCCGGTGCCTCTTTCAAAAGAAAAGCTACAAAGTTTGAAAGTCATTTATTTATACATGTATAAAGGTTTTTAGTGAAACTCTAATTATTATAAATTTAATCCGAATGTATTTCACATTTTTTTTCGGAAGGAACCCGCAGTCGCTATTCAGAGTGCAATGAGTGCGCACAGGGTAAACCCTCATTCTGACGCAATAGCCTGCAGATTAACACCAGAAGGTAAACCACACAAGGTGACAGGCTCAACCGAGAAAGCGTATGTATTTCGCTTTTTTGTTAATTCAAGACCCTCATATATTTAGTATCATTTAAATAAAATAAGATGCTCTGCCCTAGACTTAGTTATTCTTGTAAATGAATGTATCCCACAACTAGATTTTCCAGCAAGGCAATAGCTCTAAGTTTATCAGTGATTTGGTTTACATTGAAATGTAACTTCATTATAAATTTATACGCCCATTTTGCTCACTAGTTCGTTTCTAAATTATGTTCCCTGTAAAAATGCACTAAATACATTCTAGGATAGATTAGTTTTTTATAGCAATCCAAAATAGGATTAAGATCAAAATAGTTGAACTTGTCTCAATGTTTGAGTTGGATATTCTCATCTTATTAAAAACCATTAGACCATCAAACAATGCCCTGCATTGTATAGTGATTGAATTTTGTTTTCATATGTTCTTTCATATACCATTAGGATATCACTGAGCTTCAACTGTACAACAATATAACCAATAATTTTTCAATTTTAAAAGATTTTCAGAGGGAGGGTTCCATTTAATTGCTATCTTTTTTCATGAAGTGTTAAGATTATTGAACCATCTTAGCTCAATAACTATCTTGAGGTTATTACTCTAGTGATTTATTTTCAATAAATTTTCATAATCAAGCCTTAAAATGACATTTTTTATATGAGAAATGATATCATTAGCCCAATACTTCATCTTATTTCTAGTGAACCAGATCACCCAACATGTAATAGGAGGCAAGATAGTACATATTTGTACTTTCTTGTTAGTAGACCCAATATTAGTTCATAATTATATGATTCAGTGACATATGGTTGCCGCTAGTTATATAAAATAAGCCTCTAAAATATTGGCAGACATCCTATGCAATCTTACACTTTATCAATAAATGATTAATAGTTTAAATGTTTTGACAGAATTGGCACTTAGAGGCTAGAGTAATCTTTTCATTTTACATAATCGTATCCACATATATCAAACTATACAGCAGATCTCCAGAGAAAACATGAATACTTCTTTGGAGCTAATAATATTCCAAATTCTCTTGTAGATCTTTGATTTATGATCTTTATCTCTTAAGTTATTCCAAGTGTATTTGGTATTAAAATCACTCGTAGTTGAGATAGTCCAAATAATCCTATCTTCCTCAACCTATTTAATTGAAAGTTTTTTAGTTCGTTCAATGTCAGAAGGTAAGACAACAGACTTAAGCTTCTCTAAATTCTAACTAATTTTCGTAAAGAAATTGTTGATGTTTTCCTTGTTATACCATGTCACTGTTATCTTTATTTAAAATAATAAGAAATTTATGATAACACAATTTGTCTAGCCATAATTCTATTTCACCTACTCCTAATTTCCAGAAGGTAAACTCATAAATTGTATCTTGAATACTCAATAGTCATTTCCATATTCTTGAGCCTTTGATCGAGTCTTGAACTTGTAATGGATGCAGTGTATTGTAGTCGATAGAATGAGTATATCTTGATCAGAAATATTTGTTTTCTCTAAATTCAAACCATAGTTTACAAGAGAAGATCAAATGAGTATCCTCAAGCCGTCTCAGGTTTAAGTCCCCCTCCTCATAAGGCTTACATAATGCCTTCCACTTAAATGTCAATAACTTGGTGTCCTCGAAATGAAAATAACTTGCTGTCCAACTCTTGAATTTTAGATATGATTTTGTTAAGTATATCTTCAAAATAAGCATTTGTATATCTTATATGAATAACTATTCCAAGATACTTGATATGGATATCCATGCTTGAATCCCGTTATGTTTTCCATTGTTTTAATCCTCATTTGACTCATTCTAGTATGAGATATAAATATTATCTTTTCTTTATATATATCTTGATCAGACCTTTCTTGATAGTGCAGAACAAAATTGTTAATATGGTTGATACCTGTGATTGATCCATTTGTGAAGATAAAAAATTCATCAACAAAGGCCAAACAACATATCAATTGATTACTTCTATCCTTGTAGTTCAGTATTCTGTCAGTCTCATATAACCTTTTGATGCATGTTATTAGATATTACTCAGACAAACTAGAAGAGATTGGATCCCCTTGTCTTAAGACCCTAAATGATTTGAAATATCATTTAATCTCTTCGTAAATGATTATTAAAAACTAGGCAACACTTATTAATAAGTTTATTCTTGCAATGAATTTCTTGTCAAAAGCAAAGGCAACAAGAATTCTTGGTATAAGTGTAAAAGACACCATGTCAAATTTGATTATTTGGTTGCCTCCTCTGTATTTTTTATTTAGATAATAGACCATCTCATGAGTTTCCATTGATAAATCCACTTTGTTCTTCAGATATTATCTTGGGAAGGATTGTAGCTAAGTTTTCATGTATTCCTTTAGATATGATCATGTTTAGAACATTGCGCAGACTAATGGACCTGAAGTCATTGCACATCCTAAAAGACTCCTTATTACGTATTAAACAAATGGATATAATATATATTCCATATGGAGCTTTATGACCATTAAAGCAGTCTACAACATCAGTTGTAACATCCTTAGCAATAATAGGCCAACAATATTGAATTTGTTTTTACTGAATCCATTAACACGTCCAACACTATTAGGGTTTAATGATTTGATAGTATGTGGTATATCATCTTCTATAGGAGTTACCATCAGAGCTTTATTGTCTTCTTCAGTCACAATTCTAGGTATAATATCACGAGGATCTTGATTTTTCTTTAGATAATAATGTTTTAAAATAATCCTCTGTTTATTTACCAAGTTCCTTTTTATCTTCAATCCAATAATTACCATGTTATAGTTGTTATTTTATTTATTTTCCTTTTCTTTTTAATTTTTTTTTGAAAGTTAGTAGTGTTCTTGTCTCGTTCTCTTATCCAATTTGTGCAAGATTTCCCTCCCAGTAAGTATCCTCTCTAGCTAATAGTTCTAGGTGGATAGATTGAGCTCTGGATAACCTAACTTTGTCTTCAACACTCTTACTTTATTCTAGGCAGAATTTTAAAACTTTATTTCTTCCTCTGGTTGGTCAATGGCATCAAGCCCATTACCAAAAACTTCTTTACTCCAAATCTTGAGTTCAGCATTTAATCTTTTTATTTTTTGCCAGTAGACATGAATATGGAAACTTGGTAATTTTTAATTCCAACTTAGTTCAACAATTTTAAAAACGTTAGGGTGGAGTGTCCACATGTTCTGAAACTTGAAGGCTGTTTTAACTTTGTTGAGGGAATTAGTGACTTTAATGCATAAAGGTGAATGGTTAGATGATGTTCTAGACAAGTGTCTGACCATTTTGTTTCCAAATTAGTTTGTCCATTTAGTGTTATACAATAATCTATCTAATCGTTTCCATTTGAAATTATTTGTCTAAGTATATTTTGATCCACTGAATCTAGCATCCTCTAAGTTACAGTCATTGATTGCATTATTAAAATCCTATATTATTCCTATACAGAGAGTTGAAAACGATAACTGCTCCTGTGAACTGGTGATTGTATTGAAATCACCTATTACATCCATTCTCTAGAATCATGAGCCACTTCTCTTTAGTTTTCCCATTATTCCATCCTTTGTCCCCTTATACATTTTGCATAAACTATTGCACCATAGAAGTCTTTGTCCAATAAATCATGTCTTACTTTATTGTGATTCATTTGCTCTTTATTTTCTATGATTTCCACTATGGAATCATCTTTCCAAAAAAACCAAATTATATTGATAATGTTGTGTATTCCAACTTGAAAACCAAGTAAGCTTGTAGTTATAACTAACTTATTAACATTAATCATATGCTATTTAATTGCTAGAAAGTCAATCTTTTGAGTCATTAAAATTAATTTAAGTTTTATGTTCCAACTTGAAAACCAAGTAAGCTTGTAGTTATAACTAACTTATTAACATTAATCATATGCTATTTAATTGCTAGAAAGTCAATCTTTTGAGTCATTAAAATTAATTTAAGTTTTATGGATCTCTTGTTTCATATCCCTACAACGTTACAACACATAAATGAAAAAATCATTTTCGTGATCTTGAGGAAGGCTTATTATGGCATTTTATTTGAAATGCTTTAGGGTTTATTAATACTTTTGGAGGCTTTAGCTTTGCTTTTTTCATCCTCTTGCTCATTATCGTTTTAAAAGATTTCTCTTCCTCTTTGCTATCTTAACCAGGAGAAGCAGGAAGACTTCTTGTAAATCTTTGCTTTGTAGAGTTAAAATTAGATTCATAGATATCGAGATCTTTATGTTTTGTATGGAGAGTACTTAGTTCTATTGTTTGAATAGCTTCAATAACATCATTATCTCCAATCTCTATATTGATCTTGTCTATCTCCATATAGTTATTTATCTCATTTCATTTCTGTTTGCTCTTAATTATAGGTGTTTTTTCAAATTGAATTTCATGTTTTGAGGTTGACATATTGTCCAAAAAAAATATTATTTCTTGAGCTACTTTCCGTCGCATTTTCTCTTTACGTTCCCATGTGTATGTTTATCTTTTTTTGTCTGATTTGTCTTGATTGTCATCATTTATTATTATTGATTTGATCTTTGGTATCCACTGGGTGTTAAACTAGATTTTCTCTTCATCTGTTTTGGTTGTTCTCTTTGTGGATTTGTATCCTGATCATCATTTAAAGGCAAGTTTTTCCTACATTCTGCTGAACGATGTCCCAAATGGAAACAATATGAGCAGTATAAAGGTAAAACAACCAGTATTCCTCTGTTTCCCCAAAACAAATCCAAATTTTTTATTGTAAGACCTTAGAAACATGTAACTCTATCAAAGCCCTATAGTAATTATACAATATAAACTCAATAAATTAATACTCGATTATTTAATAAACTCTCTAAGATAATATTTTTGGCCGGTCCCGACTCGGGGATAGGGTGCTAAATTAATAATTCACTAAAATTATAAGATAATACATTTTTGATAATTTCTTTAGACCCCATATAAAATATAAATCAATAATTCCTTATATATAGCATATTACATGAATGATTTATGAAGGTTTCTTGAAAAAATGACTCAACTGTCTTTTGTTTTTTGTTGAACACAAGAAGAATAATAAGGTGGAAAATTGAAGGTTTCTTTCAAATTTAGCCCTTCATTTAATATACATGCATTGTATACTGTACAATAATTAAGTGGAAGCTTGAAAGGTGTTTGTAAACTAAGTATTTTACTATAAATTAATAAAATGTTAATTAACATATATATTAATAATTATTAATTTATCGATTATATTAATACCTCTTTTAATTAATAAATTTTGGTGGTCCCAAGTGTATTATTTTATAGAGTTTCCACTCTACATTTCTCTATTCTTGAATGGTACCCATGCAGGTAAAGGATTGTCAATGGCCTTAGCTATGACCATTCATGTGACTTCATTATACATGTAATCCGGGATTTTAGGATAGGTAATTCTCACTCGGGTTATATGAGACTTAAACTTAGGATTGAAGAAAAAAATCCATTTCAGGATCTGCATTGTGTGAGACCATATAGTCCATACATTTTTTCTTCATAATATCTTAACGTCTTCCGATAAATTCATCTCAATTAGTTAGCGTCTAGGATCCCAAAATGCTAGACTAAACTTAGCTTTAAATCTCAAAGACTTAAAAAGCTTTTGAATCACAGCCATTAATTGTCTTTCTTTCGAAAACTTACCTAATAGAGTATACTTTGTTTCCAAGGGAACCCGCAGCCGCTACTCAACGAGTGCGCACATGGTAAGCCCTCGATCTGGCATAATAGCCTGCAGACCAACGCTAGAAGGTAAACCACACAAGGTCACAGGCTCAGCCAAGAAAGCGTTTGTAGAGGAACTTGAACTCATAACCTTTGGTCAAAAAAATGTCTTACTACACCGACTCGGCTACCCCTTTAGGGACTAATAGTATATACTTCGACATTTCATTAAGTTGATATTTATCTTGTTAAACGAATTGGGCATATTTAAACTTTATTTTTCTTTTATAACTACTCTATCATGTTTTACTTCTTTCTTGATCAATTTAGATTTTGATTGAAGTATACTTATCAATTGAGGTTGATTCCTTTCTTATTTAACAACTTATTAAGTGTTTTTTTTCAAAAATTAGATTATTCTTCATTTTTGGTGGATTGTAGGACCTAGGACGAGATTCTTGTTTTTAGGGAAGAGGTGAACATCTTTCAAAATTAAAATATTATTTTATTCTAAAATCAAATTTAATCCTCTATTTTTAATACAAAATAATCAATGGTTTTGATCTAGATATTTTTTATTTGTTTAAATCACCAAACTCTTGTTTGCACCAGGTTGTGGCATTTTTATCCCGACTGAAAACCAAATTATACCATAAAAAAACAAAATTGAATTGGTTGTTTTGACTTTTGAAAATCTATTATTAGAGCTTCTCTCTTCGACTCCTCCATAAGACATCTTGCCACATTTCTGGTCTACACCCCGATTAGTTTATATATCTAAATATATGCTATTTAATAAATTTGATTGATCCAAAAGTATATTCTTAATTACTTTGCATGACTTCTTCTTAGCTACCTGTTCTTCTAATTATTTTTTAATAAATTTGACTTCATCACCGTCTATTTTAAAGTTGACAACTAATAATTTTTTTATTGATTTTATACTACTAGGGATTTCTCTCAAGACTTGTCAAGTGCAATTTTGATTGTCTTTTATATTCTTTATTAGGCTGCATGATTTCTACTTAATTACTTCTTCTAATTCTGACATGATCACCATTTATTTTAAGAAAGAATAATTAAATTACATTTTGATTGGTTTTAAACCACTAGGGATTTATTTTAAGACTTCGCAACTGCAATCTTGATTATCTTTACACGCTATAACTTGTAAGGATGTCGTGTCGGGGTCTTTGCTTTCTGTTTACAATTAGAAGAATCTTCAACTAGTATTGGTGTGATGGCCTTCACCCAAATGTGAAATAGTTTACGAATTTGTATTTGTTAAATTGTTGTTTTAGTCTATTAATTTTTATTTCTTAAAATCCAAGAGTAAAGTAGGTTTGATGATCTTTCCAAAAAGATGGTCGTAATGCGGTTTCGAAGTAAAATAAACTACCAATGATTTAATTTAACTTCTATGTCATGAGAACATAAATCATACCAGTTCGGCTCAATATATGTATTCCAGTAGAAGAGGAGGTTTGAATATACGAGTTTGGATCTCAGCTGGATCTGTAATAATTTACCATGGGATTAAATATTTTAGAATTTAGTGTATATATTATAAATAAATCGTTTATTACACAATCTTAACAATCCAATTTGTTAAAATAGTATGTCCGAATTAGTTTTTAACGATCATAATGTATTTATCGGTTTTGCAAAATTTAAAATTAGAAAAACTAATATTGATCGAATATTACGTTTAATGGTTTGTTATTGGTATTTCAAAACCTACCACCATATCCAATTTTATTTACAAGATTCATATTGTTTGGAATTCACATGTTTTCAAAGTCGACACATCGATGTCACCCAATACATCAATTGTAACACTATGCATATTTTCATCAACATTAGTTTTGCCCTCTCGGTCATTTATGGTTTCAATATGGTTTTTGAAAGACGTAACTTTTCGTACGATCTCATTTCTATCTCCGACCTCCACTCGTGTAACTCATGAGTTGTTTAGATGACTTCAGTCTCATCTGTAACAATAGAACCTTATTGGGAACTCGGATTTTTAGACCTCCTCAATCACCAATATAACAAATTGTTGTTACTCATATGATTTTAGCGGCCTTCGTTCTACTGGATTTTGGTACTCTTGGTCTAACAATTAACCTAGAAACCTCATCTCTTCCAAGATTGATAGAGTCCTCATTAACAATCGTTGATATATTATTTTTCCAAACTCTAGCGCACATTACAACTAGTCGAGTACTTCAGACCAAACATCTATCATTCTCTTTTTGACACTCTCCCTTAAATACTTCGTCAAAAACCCTTTCAGGGCTTTAGCATGTGACAAACACATTCCAACTACGACTTACTATTCACTGATAGTTGGAACCTTCATACTACGGGATCCAGTATATCTACCATCACTTTCAAGCCCAGTCGTTTCCAGACCATTCTCTATTTCCTCAATAAAAAAGAGTTCGGCAACATCAATGATAGAATTTTCATTTCTCAAAATCCCGTTCACCAAGCCGAAAAAACATCACAAATGACCCCATTAACCCCCCTAGTTTATGTTGAAATTAACACATCAAAAGACTTTATATTATTTTGTCATGTTGAGGAATCATTCTTCAAACAAAAGTCACACAAGAACTGTATAGAGATAAGGGACCACAATTCTAAATTCTTCCATAATTTTATTAAGTTTTACATATCCTGTAATTGAATCATCTCAATTAATGACCTAAAAGGGACCTGTTGCTCCAACCTCTGAGGGGTTTCAACCTCTGAGGGGTTTCTAACATTTTGTCAACCACTTTACCATTCTCCTTGGTGAGAGACGTCGACCTAATTATAATTGACTTAATTGTATTAATAGGCTCACATGATTTGTCCAGTCACTCAAAATGAAATCAAGAAAGCCCATTTTAGTATTGACAATAACAAGCCTATGGTACGGAAGATTTTTAGCTTTATTTTCTTCAAATCCTCATAGACTATCACATATACCAATCTCTTTAAGGCAATCTATCACTTCTTCCACCACAACCAAATGGGCCATGTGTGGAATATAACATGTACGTCACTTATCTCTGAAATAAAAAATATGTGTGCCCCTTCTAAATTTAGGACTATATCTTGTGAAGGCTTTTGACAACGAATAGCCTTATCTCTAAAACCGACCTTATGAAGGCCTTCGACAACGTCTATTAGTGTCTCATTCTCGATATCCTCTACATCATAGATTTCCTCACGAAAATGATCTCATGGACCATCAAGTATATTTGCACACCATTTTACTCAGTGAACATCAATAGCAACATGTTCTCTATTTCAAGGGAAATAGAGGTCTCTAACAAGAAGACCTCTTATGATCTTTCATCTTCGTCTTTATTGTTCAAGTCTTTTGTAGTATTCTTAAATAGAAAGGTAGTAACCCCGATTTTCATTTCCACTGGAAGTGTCACAAATTCAAAATCATCAACCTCTATTGTGTAGATGATTGTCGCACTAACATTATTTCTATTAGTCTAACCAAAGACGACCTTGAAGAATTTACCAACTTTTCGGCCTTCATTATAAGCCTAAAAAATGCCACATTTTTTTTGGCGATAGCGAACCCACCCACTAATCAATAATATCCATCATTGAATTGGACTTAGGTTTCCTTTGTGTCCATTACCTTGGGGTCACACTAACAACCTCAAGGTTATCACATAGTGTTTGTAAATCAATTTTCACTAAAATCACCTCCCATATTAACTTGTGGACCTCTAAGCATATTTTTTAAGGTTGTTCTATTTTTAGTACAAGTCTATTGGTCCTTAATATAAATCCTCCATGTAAAATTCTTTAGTGAGTTATCTCAGTTACTTTGATGTTTCCACTAGTCTGGGCAAGAGATCAAAATCAATGGTGCCAAAGTTTCCTTCATACTGCCAGAATTTGGTTTTTTTCCTCCATTGGTCTTGGCCACTTTTGACACTCAAATTTTTGGTCGGTGGTCTACGACATATCGTAAAAGAGAAGTACTAGGATTTTCACTTACAATCACTCATTTGCCTCTAATCTATCTCACTACATTCTCTTGAACCTCCGATACATATTCATGGGCTCCAAGATCCGTTGGCCATGTTAACTCTTACTAATTTATATCTTGTTTTTTTTATTTTCATTTTTGTAGGTCATTGGCTTGTTACGTTTAGCATGATGGTACTTGACTCTCTTAGTTCCACTATTTTTATGCTTAATATATCATATGTATTATCATGCTACTTAGATGTTACCTTTTTTGTACTTTTTTCAGGTATACCTCATGGTCCATCTTAGGATAGATAATGGGTTAAAATTATGCAGTCATGAGTTCAACAAGTTTGGTGAAACTGAGAGAATACTGCATCATCGCACTTGTTCTTGAACACCACAATAAATTAGGGTCGTAGAAAGAATATACAGAACGCTTTGTGATGAGGCACAAATCATGCTCTCATATTCTGGTGTATAAAAGGATTTTTGGTTTGAAGCTATCAATACAGCGTGTTACTTGGTGAATCAGTCTATATCAGCGATTATTGATTGTAAAACTATTTTTAAGATTTGGTCTGGATCGTCAGGTAATGACAAACAGTTGAGGGTGTTTGGTTGTCCAGTTTTTTTTTCATGTGAGAGATGGTAAACTTGAGCTGAGGGCAAAGAAAATAGGAGAAATTATCGAATCATGATCGGTTGTAAGTGAACAAGTGAAGTTTGAAGTAGAATAAGTTCCTAGCAGATCCAATAATCCGAGTGGTTCTAAGGTGGATCTAGAATCAGAAGGTGAAACGTCAGCAAAGAATGATAGTGACGATAATGCGCCCAAACCGGAACAACAACCTTATTGTATATCAATGGGCAGAGAAAAAAGAGAGATTAGACTACCAAAAAAGTATGCAAATCTAGTTGCATATGCTCTGTTAGTTTCAAAAGAAGTTGAGATGTGGGAACCAAATAACTATAGGGAGAATATATTGAATCTTTTCATAAAAATTAAATATGGAAGCTTTTTGACTTGCCTCAAGGACATAAAGTAGTAGATAGCAAATTGGTGTTCAAGTAAATGGAAGGTAATCTATGGATGAAGGCATCTCGATTTAAAGAAAGAATGGTTGCTAAGGGTTTTCCTCAAAATGAAGGAATTAATTTCAACAAAGTATTTTCTCTAGTGCTGAAACATAGTTTGATTTGAGTTTTGTTAGCCATGGTAGTTCTGAAATATTTAGAACTTGAGCCTTTAGATGTGAAGACTGTATTTCCACGTGATGAATTGGATGATCGAATCTACATGAGACAACCAGAGGGATTTATCAAACCTAATACGGATGACAAGTTTTGTCTACTGAAAAAGTCAGTGTAAGGTTTGAAACAGTCACCTAGGTAATGATATAAATGTTTTGATACATTCATAGTGTCAAAAGGGTTCACGAGGAGTCCATTTGACACTTGTGTGTATCGTCAAAAGATGTCAGATGATTCTTATTTTTACTTGTTATTGTATGTAGGCGATATGTTTATTACTGTTTATAGTATGTTACACATTGTGGAGATAAAGAAGTAGTTTAGTGCTGACTTTAAGATGAAGATTAATAGGAATAGAAGTGTATGATCATTACGCTTTTCTTAACGAAGATACATTGAGAAAATGATAAAACGATTCAACATATTTGATGCTAAAGCAGCTAATATCCCGTTTGATACTCATTTCAAGTAATCTGCAACATGATTAACCAAGGAAAATGTTGATTTGGAACAAATGTTAAAGGTTTCATAGTTAATGAGAGTTGGTAGTATCATGTATGCTATGGTATGCACACGTCCTGATATTTAACGTGCGATTAGTGTAGTCAGCAGGTACATGGGATGTCATGGGAAAGAACACCAGCAGGAAGTGAAATGGATACTTCGGTATCTTAAGAATACTGTGAAGGTTGGCTTAAGTTTAAAAAATATCGATATTGGTGGATTGATGAATGCTATTGCAGGATCATTGGTTGGTTTTGTTGATTCTCAATTTTCAGGTGATATGCATAAAATGAGATCTTTGACAGGATATATGTTTACTTTTGATGAGTCCGGATTTTATCACCACTCATTATGAGGACCGGACAGGGGCAATTCGGACAAGATCCACCCACTGAACCATCTTAATTGAGCTAATGTATTAAAAACTTAATTACTTCATGACTAAGCTAATTACCTACCTACTTCAAAACTAATGGGTCTTTGAACTCGACCCGAATCCATAATCATGACCCGAAAGCCATGTGGCCCAAGGTTAAGGGTATAAATACCCAACCACTTTCATTTAATAAGGGTAATGAAAATTAAATACAACCAGGTAGCTCAAATCTCTCACTACAATCTATCCAAACATTAAATACCTTTGAAATTCCTAAAACACTTCACAAAATTACCCTCAAATGAAAATAAACCACTCCAAATTGGCGACAACAGTGGGAGGAGAAGGTGCATGAATCTAGCATTCAAAACCATCTGGAAAAAACAGTTCGGATGAATCCAGACGTACAAGAAGTGCTACCAGCTTTGGCAGAAGTGGTGGGTGAAAATGATGAATATACGATTGAGGAACGAGATAGGTTAAACGTTGAAATAGAAGCTCTGAGGGCTGCCAAGAGGGCAGAGATGGGCGCAAAAGAGAAGTCTAAGGCGTCAGTAGCTCATCATACTGACAATCCAAGAGAGCATGAGCCATCAAAAACCCATGTGAGTGCAAAAAATACTCATGCTAGCTCAAAAAAATCTCACCAGTCTAAACCGGTGGAGAGCTCTGATTCAGACTCAGAGTCTTCCAGTAGCTCCTCAAATAAAAAAGGAGTCGAAGAATCCTTGTCATCCGGAAGTGATGAAGGCCGTTCTAAAAAGAAACAAAAGTTGGCCAAGAAGTACTTAAGAAAAAGGGATAGGCATGGAAGGTTGAAGAGGCATCTCGGTAAATGATCGTCTCATAGTCATGGCCGGAGACATGTAGATCGATTTTTAATGGATCCTTTTGCCTTCCATGATGAACCAAGTATCTTTGCAACTCCTAACGAAGATACGGTATTCAGTCGTGGCTGAAATTGGTTGTCCTCCAAAATACTATTCGGAAACCTTCCTAAGAGGTTTGACAATACGAAAATGGAAAAATATGATGGTAGTAAAGACCCGGATAACCACTTGGAACAATTAAAAAAATTTATGATGAATTTTGATGATGACGACAAGTTACTTTGTAGAGAATTCTCCCAATATTTTACGGGGAGTGCTCTCAAGTGGTACAATAGTTTGTCGCAAGGTTGCATCAGAAATTTTGACACATTTTGGGTGGCCTTTCGTAGACAGTTTGTTGGAAGTAAAGAGGTGAAGGGCAATGGAGACACAATTATCCATTGTGCTCAAGAACCAAATGAATACTTGAAAGAATACATAAGTCGTTTTGTAAATACCAAAAATGGATTGGCTGATTGCTTTGAACAAGTAGCAATAGCTTCTCCGAGGCAGGGCTTAAACCCGGGAAACTTGGCTGATACAGTAACTAGAAAAAAGGCCATGACATGGGGATGTCTGCTGAATTAGGTCGGAAAACAGGTTAATGTAGATGAAACAAAGAAAACTAGGGTGCACGGGCAGGTGAGGTCTGCTCCCGCTGCACCAAATCCAAACCAAAACCAGTCTTGGAACAAGGCCAAGGAAGCCGGGCAGGGTCATAACAGAGCCAAAGCTCAGTCTCAGCCAGCTGCACCAGCCCAGAACCAGCAATCTAGAAATACACGAGGGCCTTGGGCTCAACCGGAGTGGTTTGGTGAGTTGAAAGAAAATGTAGCCACCATTTATGACAAAACAAAAGACGAAGTACACTACAGAAGGCCGGCTGCATTACAATCTCCTAGGGAGAGCCGTAATAATTGTTTCTGCCAGTATCACCATGATACTGGTCATACCACTAAGGATTGTATTGCGTTGAAACATGAAGTGCAGAATTTGATTGAAAGAGGAAAGTTGGGGGCGAATGTTAAAAGAAGAGGTGGAAATAGGCCTGATAACGCTCATCGGGCTGGTCCAAACAATGCAAGCACATCAGCTCCGGATGGGGCTATGGTGATAATCGAAAGGTTCGATGTAGAGTCAGAATACTTGGATCCTGATCCAACCCGGAATAAAGTGGGTGTTATCATGGAGCATTGCAAAACGGTGTCCGGACTTATTAACTTTTTTGAGTCACTTATAATATTCGGAGGGGACACCATGACTACACCAACTGCTTCTTCAAGAAAGAGGCACGTTCATACTTTAGCCACCCAACTAGAAGGAGGCATGACTTCCTATCAATCACATATTCCATTTCCCTTTATTGCTTTTGATGAGGATGACTTGAGGGATATTGCTGGTCCTCACGAAGATGTTGTTGTCATAGGAGCATCCATTGGGGGCAATGACATAAGATGAATTTTGGTGGACACCGGAAGTTCTGTCAATATCCTCTTTTTAACTTCCTATAAAAAAATGAAAATTCGGCAGTAATTCAATGTTCGAACAGGTCAATTGTGGGTTTCACTGGAAGCTCAACAGATGTGATCGGGGAGTTTGAGGAGGAGGTTTTATTGGGCAAAGGCCCTTTTAAAAAGATGGTTAGAGTACTATTTATTGTGGTGGATTGTCCCACTTGTTATAATGCTATTCTGGGGAGATCTTGGCTCTCCAGGATGCATGCAGTGGCTTCAACAGTCCACCAATGCTTGAAGTATGCTGTGCAAGGACAAGTGGGAGTTGTTCGTAGCAGCCAAAAGGTAGCAAGAGAGTGTTATGCAACAGCACTGGCCCCTCGGACGTTGGGGGCAGTCCGGATCAATGAGGAATAGCAGTTTGAGGGGCCCTCTGGGGAGAGGGTGAAATCGATGACCCCAGAGAGACCCCTGGTGTTTTAATATCGGTTGAAGAAGTTGAAACTCACTCTCTGGCTGAAGGAAAAAGTGTCAAGATAGGATCCAAGATGACATCGGAATTAAAGGGCAAAATGTTACATTTCTTGAAAGACCATCAACATGTCTTTGCTTGGTGTAATGCTGATGTTATCGGAGTACCAGCAGACATTATATCACACCAATTATTCATCCGAAGGGACGTAACACCTGTTGTACAAAAGAGGAGAGCTTTTTCTAAGGAGAAGGCTGATGTCATAGTTCAAGAGGTTGATGGGCTTACTAAAATGGGGCACATAAAGGAATCTCAATACCCTTTATGGACAGCCAACCCAGTGTTGGTAAAAAAGAAAAATGGTAAGTGGCGTATGTGCATCGATTTCACAGATCTCAATAGGGTTTGCCCAAAAGATTTATATCCGGTCCCCCGAATTGATCAGTTGGTGGACTCCACTTTTGGAAACAAGCTGTTGTCCTTTATAGATGCCTTCTCTAGGTATAATCAGATTCAAGTAGATCCAAAGGATCAAGAACATACCACATTTGTTACTGATAAGGGCCTCCATTGTTACAAAGTAATGCCGTTTGGGTTTAAAAATGCAGGGGCTACTTATCAGAGGTTGATAAACAAGGCCTTTGCTAATCAAATTGGAAGAAACATGGAAGTTTACATCAATGACATGATGGTGAAAAGTGTGGACGAAGAGCTACAATTGGCAGATCTCCAAGAAACTTTTGCCAACTTGGTGAAAGTAAATTTAAAGTTAAACCCAGAAAAGTGCGTTTTTGGAGTGCAGTCCGGAAAGTTTTTGGGGTATGTGATAAGTGAGAAAGGGATACAACCTGATTCAGACCAAGTTAATGCTTTACTAAAAATGGAGCCTCCTCGGAATATTAAAGAGGTACAATGATTGACTGGGAGGCTAGGTGCACTAAACCGTTTTATTTCGAGATCTTCGGACAGGTGCGCCCCGTTTTTTCAAACTCTGAAAGGTGCAAAAGATTTCAACTGGTCCCCACAGTGTGATGATGCTTTCGATGAGATCAAGAAACATTTTTCTTCCCCCAAGACTTTGTTTAAACCTATTGACGGAGAGACCCCTGCGTATACTTGGCAGTCTCTGAGTGTGCTATAAGTGCAGTATTGGTAAGGGAAGTAGATAACTATCCTCGTCCGGTGTATTATATCAGCAAAAGCTTGATAGATACAGGAAAAATGGTATTTAAAACTTGAAAAACTAGCGCTAGCCCTGGTAATTGCTGCAAGGAAGATGAGGCCCTGTTTTCAGGCTCATTCTATCATTGTCCGGATGCCTTTTCCCTTTAAAAATGTTCTCCAAAAGGCCGACATTTCAAGTAGAATGACCAAGTGGTCAGTAGAAATGGGAGACTACGATATTGATTTTTCCCCCCGAACAGCAATCAAAGCCCAAACTGCGGCTGATTTCTTAGTTGAATTTCACTCAGATAGGGATACTAAGCAAGCAACCGGGGTAAAAGATAAAAAAGTATGGGTCGTCCAGACTTATGGTGGATCAAGTACCATGGGTTGTGGTGCTGGGATATGTTTAACCTTCCCGTACGGTGAGATAATGTACCAGGCTATATGCTTTGCTTTCAGGGATTCCAATAATGAGTCCGAATATGAGGCTGTTATCGCTGGTTTGAAGTTAGCTCTCATCCGTGGAGCCAAAAGGGTCAGGTTAATGAGCGACTCCCAGCTTCTTATCCATCATGCACAAGGCCAATCCGAAGCTAAAAATAGCAGTTGATTAAATATTTATTCATCCTCAAATAAGTGGCCCTCAATTTCAAAAATGCTACTTATGAGCACATACCCCGAACGGAAAATATGCTAGCAGAATCCTTAGCAACCATAGCATACTTTGAGTCCTACCCTAGGATACATGTGCAGGAATGCCCATCCATTCAAATTAATCCAGATATACAGATCAAACAGCCCCAAGATTGGAGATTTCCTCTCCTTCAATATCTTTCAGATGGCTTCTTGCCTCTAGAGAAAGCAGTGGCAAGAAAAATAAAATACAAGGCTCGTGGTTTTGTCATCCTAAGGGATGTTCTTTATAAAAAATCCTATAGTAAACCCCTCTTACGATGTATGGGAGTCGAGGAGTCCCAAATAGTGCTATCCGAATTACATGATGGTGAGGGATCAACTCACTGTTGGTTCAGGGCCCTGACAAGAAGAGTTTTGTTAGCTGGGTACTACTGGCCCTCCATAATGCAAGATGCCAAGGAATTGGTAAAAAAGTGTGACCCATGCCAAAGATACAGCAATGAAATTCATACTCCAGATATCCCTTTATAGTTAATTTCTGAAGCAATACCTTTTGCTCGTTGGGTTCTGGATTTAGTAGGGCCTCTACCCATGGCATCCGGAGGGTACAGAACTATAATTGTTCCTATTAATTACTTCTCCAAGTGGATAGAAGCAGCTCCATTGGCAGGTAAAACATCAAAAGCCGTTATAAAATTCATCTTATCTAATATTTGTTGCAGATTTAGAATTCCACAAAGGATAACCACATACAATGGGCCACAATTCAACAACAAAGAAATGGAAAATATCTGCGCCTCTAGAGGCATCCAAAACTACCTCTCTTCTCTTTTCCACCCGCAGGAAAATGGTCAAGTTCAAGTGGCTAACAGGACCATCTTGTCCGGACTTAAAAAGAATTTAGAGGGAGCTGCTGGAAAATGGCCGAGTTATCTACAAGAAGTATTATGGGCCTACGGGACCACTCCTGGGGCTGCAACACAAGAATCTCCCTTTGCTTTAGTGTATGGGATGGATGTCATAGCTCCCATAGAGGCTACTCTTCCATTCTTTCAAGTTCATAATTTCTCCGAACACGTTAACGAAGTGGCAGTAAGAGGCCAGCTTGGCTTGATGGAGGAAAGAAGAGTTATGGCTCACCTCAGAGCCATACACTATCAAGGCCTGATGAGAAGCAGGTTTGCTTCCAAAGTTAAAAGAAGGGATTTTCAGCCAGGGGATAAAGTATTGAGGAAAGTCTTCTACACACTAAGGAGAAGCAGTTCGGCAAGCTAGCTCCAACTTGGGAAGGACCCTATGTGGTCAGTGTAAAGCTTAAGCCTGGGACATACCGGCTTCAAGATAAGGATGGAAGGGTTTTGAATCACCCCTGGAACATTGAGCACCTCCGGTTGTACTTGGAATGAAAACTATGTAAATATTTACTTGTTTAAAAGTTCATGTAAATATTTGGGGGCATACTCCTTCCTACCCAGGTGGCGCGGGGAGGTTTTAATGAGGTGTCCGGGCTTTTTAATAAAATTTGATGCCTTCTTAAAAGATTCGGAGTGTTTCAGTTACTGTTTTCTTTGAAATTTTCTATCAATGTCAGATCGAATTGAATCGATAGAGTGATGACTACTTAAACATTTGTCATCAGAGAATTTAAACACTCTCACTTTAAAATACTTGTAAACTAACTAAGGGCTGTTTAAACATTACCCACCAAAGGTGAAAAACTATGAAACAATGCAAGTTTGTGCAAAGTAAAATTTCCCATTAAGATATACGAAGTGCCTTGGCCACCCAAGGACTTTGAGTTTTCAAACAAATAGGTTTATCCGGACAGGAGCCGGACACGATTACAAAAAATGCCTTGGCCATCCAAGGACTTTGGTTCAATCACAAAAAATTAAAAAAATAGTTGATACTTTAAGACTGAGCTTTTTTAGATGGCCTAGCCTCACATGGTTCTTCTTCTTGGGGTCATCATCTTCCGCATCCGGACTCTCCCTAGTTTTCTCTTCTTTATCGGTTGTGTCATCCCAGCCACTGCAGTAGTTGTTCTTGTCACCATCAGCCATCGTGTGGAGGGGGAGATCTTCATACTCTACAAAACTCCATAAATCTCCCAGCATCCTCTTCGGGAATTTCTCATGAAAGATCAAGACCATGTCCGACTTCACTTCTGCATACTTTTCCTCCTGAGTGTCTATCACTCTGTTGGTATAAGCATCAATCCTAGCTTGGATTGTTTGCTCTTGATCCTTTAGCAAATCAGTTTTTTCTTGTGCAGCCTTGGACACAGAGTCCTCGAGCGAGATCTTGTCATTAGTTAAAGTCTGAATGACCTTGTCCTTGGCCCTCACCACCTCTTTTGAAGAAGAAACATTTTTCTCCAAGTCGGATTGCTTTGATTGAAGTTCTTTGATAGTTCCTTCCGAAGTGGCCAACTTTGTGGCCCAATCCTCCTGGATTTTCTTCAACTCCTCAATTTCCCTATTCAATGCATCATTATTTTGATTGGCAGTGAGGAGGTCGCTAGATAATTTCACTTTGTCAGAATTGAGGGTATTGATGATGGCTAACTGATTTCGTACTTGCTTCTCCAAAGTAAGAACTGGCTGGATATTGCTCAGTATGGAGTGAGTGATGACATCTCTTTCACTTGAGACAGAAAAAGACCTACCATTGAATGTGACGATGTTCGAAGGACATGGCGGGAGGTAGGCCCAGCAAAATCATATTTGTGGAGGTTTTCGAAGTAAAAACCAATCCTTTCAAGCCCACTGATGTCGACGCCATCAATGCTGATATCCCCTCCTGCACCCCCTCCGGTTTGAAAGCCACCGGGGATCTCTTCAACTTGAGTAGGGTCAGTAGGATCAAGAGGAGGAAGAGGCTCCGGAGGCCGGAGAGAAACTTCATCACCCTTGGAGGTTTTCTTTTTCTTGGCCTCCCTATCCTTGCCTTCTGCTCCCCGTATCCTGTCTTTCTTAGGAGTCTTTGAGGGTTTTGGAGATCCAACCACTTCTCTGGTACTTTCATGCTCCACTACTTGTAGAAGAGCAACATCGGTCTGTCCTTGGTCTGGCCCCTCTGGGTTTGTTGGAACAGCTTCCTCCACTTCGGTAGGATTGGCTTCAACCATACCTTGCTTGCATTTGTCCTTCTTGCCCTTCATCTTGCTTGGGGATTTATCTCTACTTGGTAAAAGACACCTTTCCATCCTTTGCATCTGTTCTCCTAAGGATTACTTTCGGAGGAGGTGGAGTGGTTAATTCCTCCCAAGATAAGTCCCTCCGGTCAGTTGTATTCCAAAGGTAGGATTTTGTTAGATTGCCTCCGGTAAAAGCGTTATGGAAGCGGTTTCCCCACTTCTCAGAAGCCCAAGCATTTAGCTTGGAACAAGTGGTCTGCCCAGCCTTTAAGTAATCATTAAAGTCCTTAGGCAGCACTACCAAAAAACAAAAGAAGAAAAGTTAGACCAACAAGTTTGTTATAAGTAAAGGTGGAGATATGAGATGAGATTTTTACCATCACTTCACCATCTGCTGGTAAGCAGGCTTGGGTTGACACCAGTTTTAATCTTCCTCCCATTCTCCTAAGCACCACTAATAAACAAGAATTGAGTCTTCCAGTTCCTTTCTGACTCAAGCAGGTCGTCCACGGCCTTGTAATCATCACCCATGTTGAAATGGTAGAAGGAGATAACTTGGCTTCTGCAAAGACTGGCCACAGCTGCGAACTGCTCTATTAGAAGAGGGATTCCGGAGAGCCTGGAAGCCATAATACAGGCAATGAGGGTATACCGAGCATTAGGGCTCAATTGGCTTGGGCAGAGTTTGATGAGGTGAAAGTATTTGACAATCTCTAGGTCTAGGGGAAACCTTAGCCCATAGTTGAATAACACAGTGAAGAAAACTATCTTACTAAGCTTGCAATCCATCTGTGTCTCTGGATCCACCGGTATCCTCACTTTGACATTCTCTGGGATCCCCCATTTTGTTCGCATCAGACCCAGTTCAGCTGTATGAATGAAAGCGTAATTAAGTTTCTGCAAAGCTAGCAGGTATTTGACACTTACCTTGTGGAAGCAAGGTCCCACTTTTCCCACAAGGCTGTCCGGCAGATCCAGATGTTTTAAACATATATTCTCCTTGCCCTTGTCCTTCTTGGAAGCAGCAGTGTCACTTGTTTTCCCAGAGACGTCGGACTCAAAAGGGGCTTCTTCAATAGAATTCTCCAACACTTCTTCCATTATTATGGAAGAATTATCAGTTGTTTTGGGTGAGAGGAACTGGTGGTTGGCTCAGCAGGCCCTCCGGATGGTTGGGCATTACTATCTTCTTGTGGTCTGGAATCCGGCTGGGGCTCAGATCCGGAGGTTTCTTTCCGGAGACTTGAACTGGTTGCCTCCGGACCGGATATTTTGTCCTTGGGAATCTTAATGGGTGCTTCTGACCCTATATTTTTATTTTTAGCCCCAGACTTGGAAGGCGTGGTTTTTGGAGCCTGCCCTTTCATCAAATGACCTCTTCGCCGGTCTACTAGCTTCTCTGGGGAGGCGTCAGCGTCCGATCCCATGGAAATGAATGGGGAAGGTCTCTTAAAGCTTGTAATTTCCGCTTCTAGTTCAACAACAGGCTCTTATTCCTGGACCGATGAGCCAGAGATGATTGGTGAAAGGTTGGACTGGAACAACCTCCTGGGTTTAGCACTCTTAGCTGAAGAAGAACCTCGGTCAGGCTCTGAACTTGGTGTTTCCGATTTGTCAATAGGGGAAACAGGGAGGCCTGCAGCAATGCGCCTTTTTCGTTCGACCTTTTGAGCTTTTTCTAACTCTGACAAGTTGAGCCACCCACCGTTTACTAAGGCGTTTCTTGCTGTGAACATAAACTCACACCAAAAGAAGGGTTTTTTGAGAGGTGAAAGCTTTGACATGTAACAGAGTAGAGATAATGAGGATGGTAAAACAGTGAAAAGTGGACTAATTTATAGTAAAGGAACAAAAGATGCTTCGATACCTAGGAGAATACGAAAGGATAGATGTAATGATTAAGGACGGCGCTGATGTCACCCATATTAATTAAAGAGGTTACTTTTTGGAGTAAGTGGGAGCATCGTTCTAGGAGAAAAATGGCCGGTGTGTCGAATCAGAGAAAGACACGTGTCTCACGATCTCTGGCAAAACCGTTCAGTTTCTGAGAGTTTTATCAGTCCGGATAAAGTCGTTACACAATTTGAAATCTGTCCGGACATAGTTATGAGCGCATATGGACTATTTTTTAGGTCTTGCCAAAGGCCTTCGAACACAACCTAAAAAAGGGGCTACTGATGAGTCCGGATTTTATCACCACTCATTATGAGGACCGGACAGGGGCAATTCGGACAAGATCCACCCACTCAACCATCCAAACTGAACTAATGTATTAAAAACTTAAATACTTCATGACTAAGCTAATTACCTACCTACTTAAAAACTAATGAGTCTTTGAACTCGACCCGAATTCATAATCATGACCTGAAAGCCCATGTGGATCAAGGTTAAGGGTAAAATACCCAACCACTTTCATTTAATGAGGGTAATGAAAATTAAATACAACCAGGAAGCTCAAATCTCTCACTATAATCTATCCAAACATTAAATACCTTTGAAATTCCTAAAACACTTTACAAAATTACCCTCAAACAAAAATAAACCACACCAACTTTAGCTGGGAGTGCGATCAGTTGGACAGTACATGTGCAAGCTACTGTAAGTATATCTACAACAGATGAAGAGTACATGGCGTTAATGGAAGCAATTAAGGAGGCAATATGGTTGCAAATTTTGGTGGCAGATTTGGGCTTCGATAGGACTACAAAAAAAATTGTGACAATTAAAGCGTCGTACACCTTACATGGAACCAAATGTACCATAAACGTACAAAGAACATAGATGTCAAGTATCATTTTATTCGTGATATAATATCAAAGAGAATTGTTTATGTAAAGAAAGTATCTACATACGATAATCCAACAGATATAATGACCAAATTAGTATTAGTTTGAAAGTTTAGGGAGTTCCTAATCTGGATTGAAGTTCGCAATATAGAGTGAATTCCCTATGATAATTTGGTGAGTCATAAGAAGATAAGTTTATTTATTGATAGTAAAGAAAAGGTATTCGCCTCAATAGGGAGATTTGTAAAGGATTAGCCGAATAAGGTAACAATGTATATTATTGTAATGTGTCTAATGGTACACTTTTGTGTCATTGACAATGTAGTGGTAATTTTATGATGTCATTACAGTGTACTGTATCTGTTAGTATAGTTTTGTGTCATTAATAATGTACATTGTATAGATTGTTGTAACTATTAGGCCCATTGTCTAGTAAGTTTTATTTATTCCCAAAACACATTTGAGAATTTTGTAACCCTTTCCATCATAGAGAAAGAGTTCTCTCTGGCGGCGCCCGTGGATGTGAACGTAGATTTTTCCCTGGTGGCGCCTGTGTTCGTTTCTTTGATGCCTTTTATTTTGATATGTACTTGAGCCATTTGTGATATTGCATAAGTGATATCTAACATAGTCAAACATAAAATCCCCACGACGATGTTCTTAGTACGATCATTCTCACTCAATATGCACGATTCAAAATATTTCTTTCATTTATAATCCACAATATATGGTTATAAAATTGACAGCGAATGAACCTTGGCTCGACATGCAATTCTGAAAATCATCGCTTGCTAGAACATCATCATTTATAATTTAAACCCATTAAATTTATGGTATATAGTACCACCTCAGCATTATTCAGTCTCAAGACTAAATATGTATTTATAAAAACCACTATAAACTATTGTTCCTGTATTTTCTTTCAAGCCAACTTTTGTTTGGCTAACCTCTTATGGTGTCCACCCATGAAGTTTGTCCAAAAATTATGGCTATAGTGAAATACAACTTGGATCAATCATCACTTGCTTCGAATATATTTCACGGAGAACATGTCTCCAAAATTCAACAAGTACAAGATGGATGAATATACTGATAAATGTGATCTTGTACATCACATTATGCACTTCAAGGATTGAGATGCTTGGCTGCTGAATGGAGGATCGAATGTTGTCATAAGTTGTCTTTATAATATTTTGTTGGAGTTATGCTATTTTGTTTATCATACTACCTCTAGGTTTTATTTCTAACTTTGTGAATGTACCCTTTGGAACCTATTTTGAGACTCTTATATCATAAGTATATTATGATTAGGTGACAAACTAAAGTTTAAAATATTAAATAAGAATGTTTGTTTGCACCGAGAACGACTCATAAAATTATTATAAATCTGTTGCATGCGTCATTTTTTATGGTCATTTTTTTACGCTCATACCTAATGATATAATGAAAAATAATGATTTAACCTTTAGTGACCTATTGGATCAGGCCAATTCATGAATAAAGTTTAATAAGATAATATGAATAAAACTTCAAGTAAGTTTGAATCTGTGCTCGTCTTACTAACCACCCACTACTGTAACAACTTATATCATACCATTTATGAAAGCACCAATCTACAACCTCAAAACTTATGCACCTTTAAACAAAACAAAAATAAAATACAATCATAATAACCAAAAATAAAATAAAATAAAAGTGAAAATAATAATAAGAGACACCAGATATTGCCACGCCAAATATTTTACCGAGTTTATGAAAATTTTGCAGTTCTCTTTAAATAATAACCAAAAACAAAATAAACGTACATACAAAAAGATCAACATAATCCAAACAAATAGTGCAAGTATCACAACAATATGGGATACCGTATGCGGGATGTCAAAAATTAAAAGATGAGATTCAGAACATGATTGATAACTTTTAGTTTGTAAATTATATCAAGGAATGAAAACATATTGAGCCGAAGTAAAAGAATTTTGATTAAAGGCCTCTCGTTCGGGCAGAAACACCACAAATTGACGAACCAAAAGCAGTATGGGTATTTATCGTTTTGGATAAATTCGATGAGTATATAGGCTCCGGCACAGATCAATAATTCTTAATGATAATTGTCAAAAGTGATTTTTTGGTAGAAAAAACTCGCTTTTCACTTAAGCAATATGCGGTTGACATCTTACATGAATATTTACATGGTCATCAACATTTCTAGCGGTGATTTACAAGAGGTGACTATGCCACATGAATATACGACTATTATCGGTGTTAAAATAGCTAAAGTCAATGCACATCAGATTATGAGTAATACGTATAGTTTTGTTAATGTATTTTTTAAAGGAAGTTAGGATAAAATGCAAGATAGAACTCTAATTCTACCAACGAAATGTTTATTGACCGAATTTATAGGGGCAAATACACCGATAACTGAAGAATATGAATTGGAAGTCGTGCTTGGGCATCTTAAAAATCATAAACAAGTGTGTAACCTCTTTACGATGATTAATGTTTCTTCCCATTACAACACAATATTTGGTATACTTTGGATAAGTCAAATACATATTTTTATTTCTACGATCCATCAATTCACTTGATCTGGAGTTCCTGTATGTATATGAATAGTACACAACAACAAACGTGTTAGCAATAAGTGTTAATGTACCTCGTTAGTGCTTAATAATAACAAATAAATAAGGCCTCATTCATCTAGGAGAATATGGATGAACCGTGATTGGCTCCGAACTGGTAAAACCAAGTTAAATGTTTAAAAATTTAGACGTTACAGGTAATCAAAGTCTTCATATTGTCATGAGTTAAGTGGTATTTTACATCTTCATACGTTAGTATTTTTTATTCAAATTTGGATTTTTATTCTTGGGGTGCAAAAAATATAACATTGCTCCATACCAATATCATATATTATCATCTTTTGTTAGATAATCGATTCAAACATATTAAGCATAGATGTCGCGCAATCTCCCAAAAAACCTAAAGTAATTATAACAAAAATGGACTGTCTATAGAAGGTGAGTCATATTAGTGAGGATTTATATCGAGTTTGGACATAAAATCTAGTTTTTTTTTCACAAATTAAGTGTTTGTGCATTGATTTTATGGACCTCAATAAAATGTATTTTATAAAAAAATTCTCGTGCCGCAAACTCGTTAGTTGGTCGATACAATAAAATGTTTTGCTTCATTAATGCTAACTTTGGATTTGACCAAATCTCTATATATGAGAAAAATTAATAGTATATTGCACCTATGACCGAATTGAGATGTTTATAATTGTCTTGTAAATTACCAGAAAGAGCGAGGTTTCCGACATCAATATTCAATCAGTTTGATATGTGTTGGTTTATAAGTTATATAAACAAAATTTTATTTGATCTCTTTTTCATACCAAGCGAAACCAAATTGATTATAAAAGAAATTACATTAAAGAAAAAATAATTCAAGAAAAAAAAAAGCATTTTATTTTTTTATTTTTTATGTTATTTTTGGATTGCTTTTATAAAAATACTTTGTTTGATCTATTCGTGCCGCAATAAACCAACGACATTACTAATTCATGATACTTATTAGTTTTCATAAAATTTATTAACCTCGATGACTACAAATTAAATATCCAAATATTTGATCTAATAGGTACTTGTTATTAAATATCGGTCTGTATTAGAGTGCGCTTCCTCCGAAATTAAAAAAAAAAACAAGATAAGACTACACTGTCTAATATATATATATATATATATATATATATATATATATATATATATATATATATATATATATATATATATATATATACACCTTTCTCTCTAAATTCTTTCTGACTTCTTTAAGGCGACATTTTTATTTACAGACGAGCTTTCAAAAGACATACGTGAGAAAATCATCTGTGTATAGATATGTATAGCTTGTTGAATGTTTGTTTAGATAAATTATTGCTATTTCTTCTTCTTTTTATTGTTTGTCTAACTTGAAATGATTCCTCCGATTTATGGCAAACAGGTTTCATATAATGATATCTGAAATGTTTTATATAGCAGTATACTGCTTTTACGTTGACTTAGCCTGGATGATCGATACTTAAATGATTGGAAGTTTTTATTGAACGCCTGTAGATAGTTGATGCATATTTGTATTATGATAGGTGTTTGGACCCCAAAAAAGATAAAGAGATGAGTTTGTTCATGGGTTCTAAATTTCACGTTTCAGCAAATACTCCACCTGACGAATCAACCAACACGAAGCTCTCGAAATTTACAATTAAAATAAAATGTCTCTGGAGATAATGAATGTTTTGACTAATCGTGTCATACATTTCTTGCAGGTAATTCAAGATTATGAATAATCAACCAATTGTCTGTGACAATGGAACTGGAATGGTTAAGGTTTGCAGATTCTCAATATTTCTCTAATTCTCATCAATCTACTATTAAAAGGATATAGTACTTTAGTTACTTATTAATTGATCCTTTTAAAAATATTTCAGGCTGGGTTTGCCGGTGACGAAGCCCCAAGGGCCGTGTTCTCCAGTATCATTGGTCGTCCTAAATATAGCAGTGTTATGGTTGGGATGGGTGAAAAGGATGCATATGTGGGAGAGGTAGCACAAGCTAAAAGAGGTATTCTTGCATTGAAATACCCTATGGAACACGGTTTTGTCAACAATTGGGATGACATGGAAAGGATTTGGCATCACACTTTCTACAATCAACTCCGTGTTTTTCCTGAAGATCACCCAGTGCTTCTTACTGAGGCACCTCTCAACAATAAGGCCAACAGAGAGAAGATGACTCAAATCATGTTTGAAACGTTCAATGTGCCTGCCATGTATGTTGCCATCCAAGCCGTGCTTTCCCTCTATGCCAGTGGTCGTACAACAGGTTCGTGCTTAATATGAAATTCCCTTCTTAATTGCAATCTAAATATTCTATTGTCAATTTTTTTTGTTAAGTTGGTAGGCTTTTGAACAGGTATTGTGATGGATTCTGGTGATGGTGTGTCATACACTGTCCCAGTCTATGAAGGTTATTCTTTACCATCCGCCATCCTCCGTCTCGACCTTGGTGGTGGTGAACTAACCGATTACATGATGAAGACTCTTACTGAGAGAGGATACATGTTCACGACAACAGCTGAACGGGAAATTGTTCGTGATATAAAAGAGAAGCTTTCTTATGTGGCTCTTGACTATGAACAGGAACTTGAGACCGCCAAGTCCAGCTTGTCTATTGAGAAGAACTACGTGCTTCCAGATGGCCAAGTCATCACTATAGGAGCTGAGAGATTCCGTTGCCCAGAGGTCCTCTTTGAGCCATTGCTTGTGGGAATGGACTTACCCGGAATCCATGAGATTACTTTTGAATCAATCTCGAAGTGTGATGTGGATATCAAAAGGGGTCTTTATAGTAATATTGTGCTCAGTGGTGGGTCCACTATGCTCCCTGGTATTGCAGACCGTATGAGTAAGGAGATCGCTTCTCTTGCTCCAGGCTGGACGAAGATAAAGGTTGTTTCTCCACCAAAGAGAAAGTACAGTGTCTGGATTGGGGGATCTATCCTTGCTTCCCTTAGCACCTTCCAGCAGGTATAATATTTTCAGGCATTTTTACACGTGTTTTTAGTTCCACGTAATGTTTAGTCCTTGTAAATTTTTTTTTTAAAATCAATGCAGATGTGGATTTCGAAGGCCGAATACGATGAATCGGGTCCAGCAATTGTTCATAGAAAGTGTTTCTAAGTTACTTGGAAGTTGTTTGATAGTGAATTATTTATCTTACTTCGTTGGCTTATTATGTCACGTTTGCTGGGCGGGGTTTCATGAAGGAGGGTATACATAGCTTTTTTTTTTTTGCAAAGTTTCCTGTGAAGTCAGTAATCTCACATCGTTAGTAATAAAATTATTTGGACCTTACACACAGGTTGTTTCTACAAGTGAGGCCTTCTCTTGAGTGCCAAAAGTCGACATACCTTGGCTCGAAAGTTACAACAACTGAGGGTGATCAGACCTATCCTGTTATGATTAGGTGGCACAAAAAATTGGATTTTTCTTTGTAGTCGTTATCATATATTTTGTTCTGAGTTGTCCTTTAATATTTTATTTGCTCAAGTTGCTTAATTATAAGGGAAATTGTACCAAAGGTACCTACTCAACTATTCAATTGTCACTTACCACCCAAGGTTTGATCAATTGTTACTTAATACCCAACTCAACTACCTAACTACCTAATTGTGACATAGTAGCTAACTTTATTTTAATATCCTAACTACCCTCACTTTTCATGAACAGGAATAGGAATAGCCACGTAACCAAAATTTCTATTTCCTTCTCTTTCCTTCTCTTTCCTACTTTTCTTTTAATTTTATTTTTAAAAGATCCGTATCTTTCGAACCGGAGCTCGAAAAAAATAAATGAAAGTACCATCACTTTTGTTTTTAAAAAATGAACAAAACTAGATCCATTGATGATATTTTTTGATTTTTTAAAAAAATAAAATTTCACCAGTTGCAAGCAATTCGCATCTTGAGAATTGTACCAGTTTTTTTTTCATACTAGTTTTTTTTTTCATACTGGTTTTTTTTTAATCGTTCAGAAATCCTGAGAGTTGCAAGCAATTCGCATCTTATCATGAGAATCGTTCAGAAATTTGCAAGCAATTCACATCTTATCATGAGAATCGTTCAGAAATTGCAAGCAATTCGCATCTTATCATGAGAATCGTTCAGAAATTGCAAGCAATTCGCATCTTATCATGAGAATCGTTCAGAAATTGCAAGCAATTCGCATCCTGAGAAATTGCAAGCAATTCGCATCTTGAGAATTGTACCAGTTTTTTTTTTAGTTGTTCAGAAATCTTGAGAGTTGCAAGCAATTCGCATCTTATAATGAGAATCGTTCAGAAATTTCCAAGCAATTCGCATCTTATCATGAGAATCGTTCAGAAATTGCAAGCAATTCGCATCTTATCATGAGAATCGTTCAGAAATTGCAAGCGATTCGCATCTTATCATGAGAATTGTTCAGAAATTGCAAGCAATTAGCATCCTGAGAATTTGCAAGCAATTCGCATCTTGAGAATTGAACCACTTTTTTTTTACCAGCGCGCGCCTATTTTTAGTCGGGGGTATTTTTGTCCAAATTTCAGTTCGAGGTACCTTGTTACACTATCCAAAAAGCGGGTACCGCCGGATAATAACATAGTTGAGAAGGTATTTACCGGTACTTTTCTCTAATTATAATTATGTAAAAGGGAGTAATAATAATATTTTACTTTAAGTGGTCTCATTAACTATATTAAAATTAATAGATTATGGTTGGGTGGTTTAGCCTTTAAAATCAAATTTAATTTTTAATTAGGGTAAAGTATCATTTAAGACCCAATACCTAAAGTATTAATCCATTTAAGATCTATATTTTCATTAATCTTCAAGAAAGACCTGTTTTTGTTTTCTCTCTCTTCGTGAATAGAACAACTCTTTATTAGGCGATTCTTTATTTTTCTTACTCGATTTTTTTATTTTTCTATTGTTTTCATATGATTTTGATTTGTGTTTTTACGTGATTATGAGAAGATACTAGATGTTTTGTGCGTTTGAAACTCGAATTTGAGCTCGAAATCACTGTTTTTTTAAGAACTGTTTTCGTTTGTTTTCGTAGTGTTTCGAGTCGAATTTCTTGTTAGTTTTGAGTTCGAATTATGGTAATATAGTTTATTTGTAGCATTGTATTATTGTTCCGTTGATTTTAGTGTTTTATTTTGTGTTTTTGGGATTTTCAGTCGCGTAACAGTTTCTGTGTTTTCAGTGAAAGAGATGCGAAACGTTCAATTTCAGTGAGTAAGTATGGATGCGAAACCTGTATGTTTCTTCACTAGTAGATGCAAAACATATTTTGTGATAGGTGCGAAACGTTTGTATTTCTACCTACTGATAGTTGCCAAACGTGAAATTCTTCAGTAATGGTAGATGGAAAACACGTCTTTGATAGATGTGAAACACTATTTGTTCTTTAAAAATAATAATTCAAAACATATTATGAGTGTACTAGTTTTGTTCATCTTTAAAAAAAAACCAACGGTATTTTTGGATTTTTTTCGACTTACGGTTTAAAATATACAGACTTTTAAAGTTTTAAAATTTATTGATGTTTTGCGAAGAAGATGCGAAACCGTCTTCGTTATGATAAATGCGAAACCTGTTTTGTTGTGCTAGATGTGAAACCTTCTTTATTCTGTTAGATGCGAAACCTTCTTTATTTTGATAGATGTTAAACCTTATTTATTTTGATAGATGCGAAACCTTCTTTATTTTGGTAGATGCGAAACCTTATATATTTTGATAGATGCGGAACATTCTTTATTTTTCTAGATGAGAAACCTTTTTGTTTTGATAGATGCGAAACCTTTTTTATTTTGATAGATGTGACACGAGTCACTAGATGCGAAATCATATAACTAAGATACGTGTGTAATATATATATATATATATATATATATATATATATATATTAAAAAAATTCAAAACATATCATGAATGATACTAGTTTTGTTCTTCTTAAAAAACAAAACTAATGGTATTTCAGACTCTTTTTCCGAGTTACGATTTAAAATATACAAACCTTTAAAAATTAAAATAAAAAAACAAAGAAAGAGAAGTTGGTTATTGTATTTTATATATAACGATATTTAAGGTATAAAGTATCTTAAAACTTTATGTCTTTATCCCTAAAAGTTTGTTGAATGACTCTTAATTGGTAAGTCTCCTTTTAATAAATATCTAATAAATCTTTTATTATAAAAATAATAATATTTATTATTATTTAATATTATGTTGTTGGGAGTTTTTTGGTTTGAAAATTTTAAAATTATATAATTAAACCGGTAATTTAAGGAAAAAAAATTGTTCTTTTAAAACAAACAAAACAGAACTCATCAATAATATATTTTAAATTTATTGTTCGTCGTACCGAATTGTAAAATTAATTTTGATTTGTGAAATAAGAAACATGAACAATTGTGAAATGTGAAACATGAACAATTGTGAAATGTGAAACATGAGGAGTTGAGATATATAATTATAAAATACAAAACATGCAAAATTATAAAAATTCGAAGTGAAAACCTAATCACAAAATTATGAACACCAAAGCATGAGCAATTTGTGAATTACAAAACATGAGCAATTACTAAATGTGAAACATGTATACAACTGCGGACTGCAAAACATGAACAAATGCGAAATACAAAACTTACAAATTGTGAATTGTAAAACATGAGAAAAACGTATTTCATAAATGGTTCTCTTTTGCAATTTTTCTCTGCACATGCATATTTTCTATGTATGCAATAACTGTGCAATTTCAGTTTCGATCGATTTTACCTGTTTGAGTACAAAAACGCGCAGAAGTAGCCACTCGAATGAATTAAAAATTTACTAGTAAAATTGTTACACTTCCAAAATTCTGATGTTGTAACAGTTTTTATTAGTGAAGAAATAATATTTTACAACCCGTTAATAAATATGTTGCAAAGTTGATATCCATGAGAAAAAAAATTTATAACGAATTTACAGAAACATTATTTTTATCTTACAAGGTAATTACCATGGATTTGCAACAGACTTAATATGTCGTTGTTAAAAATTATCATGGATTAAACTGATGCTAAACTGAACGACCAATTATCTTGTGAATCTTTCTTTTTCTCCATTTGAAAGTATATTCCATCCTATAATTTTTTTTTATCTTCCATTTATATTTATTGAGCTTTATACATCTCTAATTTTCTATTTTATTATTTGATTTTCTAACCTAACTACACTTATACAAAAATTAGGATTCATTTATAGTATTAATTTTAATTATATAATAATCGCGGGTATATACTTTTAAAATCGTTGTGGATTTGGTTTTTTCTTTATAATTATAGATTTGCTTTTGAATACTCCAAAAGTTCATGGGTTTCTCTGTCTGTAGTCGGATAAAAGAATTGAACGTGAATCTACGTAGATAACATTATATTGTTATTTATTGAGTTGGGTCTGTGTTCGATGCTTTTCAGACATTCCCCAACACTCTTTGCCATCACATCCGCTGTTTAATTTTACATTCAGTTCTTTGCAAGAATATTCTTTCATTTGATTGTAAAGAAAATATACTAATTTCCTGTCAAATCAGATCAAAAGAAAAAAAAAGGAAAGCACAAAACAAAAGTGAAATCAAGTACACAATTGTTAACGGAGTTCACCAAATTATTCCTATGTCTTCGGCTCTGCTGCAGATCAATTTTATTAGAAGAACATGGTGACTCTGGCGTTTTTGGTGAATACACAAAAACCATAACACTAGGTTTTGTAAAGACTGTAACACTTAAAAAGGGAAAAATATTACAGTCCTTAATGTGTAATTTATGACCCACTAAAATTACACTGCCTTTTCAATTCACTCCAGTTCTCTTTAATGTGTTTAGCACTTGCCTCATCTTCACTGTATTTTCATCTAGCATCTCTTCTATCCAATAATAACATGCTGAATAAGCCGTGATTATTATGTCAAAATAACAATCTCACATTTGAAGACTGCTTTCAACCTGTCTTCACACCTTGATCTATGCAGCAGATCTTTCTGGTCTTATTACTCATGCAGACTAACTGAAGTTGAACACAAGTTCAGTTTTTCAATGGCTACTGTCTTTGTCAACATATCCGCTGGATTCTTGCTTCCTTGGATCTTTTCCAGTATTAGCACCTCATCTTCCAATAAAGATCTAATGAAATGATAGCAAAGACTGATGTGCTTGGGTCTTGAATGAAATGTTGAATTCTTCGCCAATTGAATTGCACTTTGACTATCACTATGCAGAACGTTGTTCTTCTGTTTGAATCCTAACTCGGTTAACAAACCTTGAAGCCATATCATCTCTATACTTGCTTCAGTCACTGGTACATACTTAGCCTCTGTAGTTGATAGAGTGACAATTTTCTGTAACTTTGACATCCAACTAACAGCTGTAGTTCCAACAGTAAATATATGACCGGTAGTGCTTTCCGGTGATCAACTTCACCTCCAAAATTTGCATCTACGTAGCCATGCACCTTTAACTCACCCTTACCAAAGTACAAACATTTTTCTGTGGTACCTAGCAGGAACCTCAAAATCCATTTCACAGCTTCCCAATGAATTTCCCCTGGGTTTGACACAAACCTACTCACAACATCCACTGCATGACTAATGACTCGTCTCGTACAGACCATTGAATACATCAAAATTCCAATAGATGAGGCGTAATGAACCATAGCCATGAAGTTTTTTTCTTCATCCGTCTTAGGGGATTGATCATTGGATAAACGAAGGTGACCTGCCAATAGTGTACTAACTGGCTTTGCATCACACATGTTAAATCTCTTCAAAACGCGATCGATGTACTCTGACTAAGATAACTGTAAAAATTTTATGTGCTTATCTCTTATGATTTACATTCCAAGAATCTTCTTCGTCGGACCCAAGTCATTCATGTCAAATTCTTTTGAAAATTGTAGCTTAAATCTTATACTATCATCCATATCTGAGCCGGCTACTAACATATTATCAACATAGAGTAGCAAAATGATATAACTGGACTTACATCTTTTAAAATAGCAACAATAGTCCGCATTACACTTCTAAAAAATTTCTTTGTGCATAAACCGTCAAATTTCTTGTACCATTGTCTTGGAGCTTGTTTTAAACATTACAAACTTTTCTTAAGTCTGCATACCATGTTTTCTTTCCCTTCTTTTAAGAAAACTTATGGTTGATACATGTATATCTCCTCATCCAAATCCCTGTGAAGAAATGCAGTCTTCACATCTAACTGTTCAAGATAAAGGTCTTCAATGGAAACACTATCGGAACTTGAGCAAAAATATTGGTGTAATCAATTCCTTCCTTTTGTTAGAACCCTTTGACAACTAGTCGGGCTTTGTATCTCTTAGAGCCATAATGCTCATCTTTTACCCGATACACCCATTTGTTATGAAGTGCCTTCTTACCCATTGGTAACTCAGTTAGGTCCAATGTATCATTTGAGATAAAGACTTCATCTCATTTTTCATGGAAAACTCCCACTTACTAGCATCACTGCTCTGGAAAGCTTCATCATAGCATTCAAGTTCTCCTTCATCGGTAATTAACAGATAGTTCAAGTATCTCATGTTGGGTACATGGGGTCGGGAAGATCTTTGCAAAACAGGAACTTCCTCGGTCGGCTGTAGGGTATCGGATTACTGTCGATCGGTCTGTCTAACGGACTCTCCTTGTTGAGAGGTTAATCTGATCGGCTCTATTTCTTGACTATTTGGGACTCCTTCGATATCTGCAAATACTGATTCATACGGTTTTGATTCATTTGCTTTAGTTTTATGTTTTTCCTTGCACATCAGTGTTTCATTGAAGATCATATCTCTGCTTCGTATCATCTTCCTGTTCTCCTCATCCTAAACACAATAACCGAACTCATCTTCGCCATAGCCGATCAGGAAACATTTTTTCCATTTCGGATCAAGCTTGTTCCTGCCTTGATCACTTATATGAACATATGTTGTACAACCAAAAACTCTTAGATGTGATAATTTTATATCCTTACCACTCCATACCTCCTCAGATATTTGATGTTCTAAGGGAACTGACGGGCCTCGGTTAACCAAGTAAGCCGATGTGTTGATTGCTTCTGCCCAGAACTGCTTCGGTAAACCAGACGGAATTCGAATACTTCTGCTCTTTCTGTCAACGTTCTGTTCATACGTTCGAAAATACCATTGTGTTGAGGCGTACCTGGAACGGTTCTCTCCATCATGATACGATGCTCATAGCAAAGGTTCATGAATTTGGTGTCCTCATATTCACCACCATTATCAGTTCTCAAGTTTTTAATCTTCAAACCTGTCTCATTCTCAACCATAGATTTACATCTCCTAAAAACATCAAACACTTCAGATTTATGCTTCATAAAATAAACCCATACCTTTCAAGAATAATCATTGATAAAGGTCACGAAATATTGTTTCCCTCCTATAGATGAAACAGTTGTTGGCCCCCAAACATCAGAGTGAACAAGCTTCAGCCTTTCTTTCTTTGGGGTTCTACCACTCGTCTGAAAATTGACCCTTTTTTGTTTTCCAAGTATGCAATCTTCACACATGTCTATATCGACTGACTTTAGACCTGGAAGCTTCTGATTCGAGTAAATAATTTTCATATCCTTCACACTCATATGGCCAAGCCTCTCGTGCCAAACATTTGGATTTTCATTTCCTGCTGCTATTGCAATTGAACAACTCGTCTCTGCTATCTTGTAAAGAGTACCACTCTTCTTTCTGCGAGCAACCGTTATTGCTCCTTTTGAAATTTTCTAATTGTCACCATGGAAGATCGTATTATAGCCTTCGATAGCCAACTGTCCTACTGAGATTAAGTTCTTTCTCAGACTGGGGATATGTCTGACATCTTGTAGTTCCCATACAGAATCATTCAATTTAATCTTCACAATACCTTTACCAATAATATCACAAGATTGATCATCACGAAGATATACTTTTCGAAGGTTACCACAGACATACCTCTCGAAGAATTCTTTCTTTGAAGTCGCATGAAACGATGCTCCAGAGTCTAATACCCAAGACTCTTCCATACTTTCTAAAGAGCATATTAATGCATCGTCTCCTTCTGAAGTGATATTTGCCTCTGTCTTCTTCTCCTGGTCCTTTGGTTCTCTCTTGCACTGAAATTTATAGTACCCGGTCTTCCTCCAATTTCAACACTCGTTGTTTACAACCCCTGGGAATTTTTAGGATTCCTAGACTTGGACCTCCAATCTCTTGATTTGCCTCGGTAGTTCGATTTACCGCGTCCATATACTCTGGTTGAATTTCTTCCTCTCGATTATGTATGTAAGACTGAAGAGATTGATGACTCACTTGATATTCTCCTTCGAATCTCTTCACTGAGAACTAGGTCACGAACATTATCAAATTTCAACTTACTGCTTCCTGACGAGCTACTCACCGCAGTGACAGTAGCATTCCAACTATCTGGTAGTGAAGACAACAATATCAATTCTCATATTTATTCATCAAAATCAATTTTAATTGAACTCAACAGGGTTGTGATTGTATTGAGATCATTGAGGTGTTGAGCTACCGAAGCGCCTTTCATCATTTGCAAATTGAATAAACGCCTCATCAAGTGAACTTTGTTAGACGCTTATGGCTTCTCATATATATCGGAGAGAGCCTTCATAAGACACGCCGTGGTTGTTTCCTTTATGATGTTAAAAGAAACATTGCGGGATAGCGTCAATCGGATGACTCCAAGAGCTTGTCTATTAAGAAGGGTCCATTCTTCATCTTTCATACCCTCTGGTTTCTTTTCTTAGAGGGGTTGATAAAGCTTTTTCTGGTACATATAATCTTCAATCTGCATCTTCCAGAACCCAAATTCTACACCATCGATTTTTTCGAGTCTCACCTTTCCTTCGTCTATAGCCATTGTTCCCACTCAAATCTGATTTCCTTTGGATTGCTATCAGTCTGGCTCTGATACCAGTTGTAAGGGAAATATTCTAATTTCATGTCAAATCTAATCAAAAGGAAAAAAAGGAAAGCACAAAACAAAAGTGAAATCAAACGCACAATTGTTAACGGAGTTCAGCAAATTATGCCTACGTCTCCGGATCTGCTGCAGATCAATTTTATTAGAAGAACACAGTGACTCTGCCGTTTTTGGTGAATACACAAAAACCCTAACACTAGGTTTTGTAGAGACTGTAACACTTAAAAAGGGAAAAATATTCTCTAGTTCTCTTTAATGTGTTTAGCACTTGCCTCATCTTCACTGTCTTTTCATCTAGCATCTCTTCTATCCAATAATAACATGTTGAATAAGGCTGGAAAAATTGGGATTCACTCAACACTAGTATGATATTGTCCGCTTTGGCACCCGAAGGCCATCACGGCTTTGCATTTGGTCCACTACCAAAAGGCCTCATACTAGTTGAGATATGTTCTCACTTATATACCATTGATCCTTCCCATGTTTTACCGATGTGGGATGTGGAACTTTGGTCGCTACGCTAACATGTTTTTACTATGGTGGCTATCTGTTTAATACATAAAAAAGGAATTCAATTTTGAAAGTGAATCCCCCAATAAAAGGGCTAGTAGTGTTAGGCCACGTATCACAGTAACTCTAGTCATTACATACTCTCGAACCATATCATGATGTTGCCCAATGTTTTGTTGATACTATCATCATTCTTTTTTAAAGAACATAAATTTTATTTTTAGTCAAGTATAGTTGTTTAAATTATATATTATAATCCAAGATAGTAAAATTGAATAATTGAATCTGATAGTCAACCAAGAGATAAAATTGTGCGATATCAGTACAAAACGGTGAAGTTGATACTAACATTCATTTTTGTGCACAGGGTTGTTAAAAGGCAAAATTTTACAGGTGGACTATGGTTTGGGAACATTTAAAACATTTTTTATGGTGTAAGTTTATATTAACGAGACGGTTGTTTGGGAACAGTTAAAGAATTTTTGAAGAGTACAAGTTTATACTAACAATGTAAAAAAAAGGTGAAGAGTTAGATGGTACTGTTGTTTTACTCATATTTATATACCTGATTTACGTTTATAGTGTTCTTAAGTGTAACTCCCGCAGCCCTTTATACATAGGAGGATATTCTTTTGTTTGATCCTATTGTTACAAAATCAGGTTTAAGGTTTGAGCTGGTTTTTTTGTTTTCTTTCTTTCGAATTTTATTTAAGAGTTCGAATTATATTGTCTGTACACAAATATTTAACGTTCTAGCCAAAAAATCATGTCCCAAATTAATTATCGTTTGCAAATTTTAAGATGGTATTAATGAGTGTTTACCATTTTTATCCTTTTTTATATTAATTATTTACTCTTGTCTTATTCTAAATACATATTAATGGGAAAGGACTATTTATGGTAATTGAAATTACTTTTTTCAATTTCAAAACTAATAACGAGGTTTTTTAATTTACGTGTATACAACTAAAACGTCAAACATTAAAAGACGGAGGGAGTAATATATTGTCATGCATTACATTTTCTTTCGTACTAGAAATAAGATTTGTACATTTATTTATATTTATAATTTCCTATATGAAATAATTTTCCCAATACCCTGAAAATGATTATTTTCTATTTTTTCATTTATCCATTAAATATGTTAGGGTATAACCATATTTATTATATATTTTTTCCTTGTTAGATCAATGACATAAAAACATTGGTTTTTAAAATTATTTTATTTTCTACGTATTTATTCGTGTGAGTGGATCTCATTTATAAATAAGATTTATTTTGATATGATTTACCACAATCCTACTCATTATTAAGTTTTCCCCGCTGTATATGTGTTATAACTTCTAATATATTTTCGTAGTTGTCTAACATGCTTTCATGTATGATCTTCTATACTGATATTTAAGACGCTATAAAGTTTTTTTGTCTAAATATATTAGAGGATTAATTACATGAATGGTGCATACACAATTGTGTGAGACTTGTTAGAATTTATCTTTCATCAATAACTAATGTAATATTGTCCGTTTGGGCGATTAGTCCCGCACGTTTTTGTTCTTGGTATACTCCCAAAAGACCTCACTTTAATTGAAATATTTCATTCATTTATATATATTGTATATTATTTTAGTCTAAACGATGTGCGATAAAGGACCAAGTTTACTCTTAACACTCTCCTTTAAACTTGATCTACATAATGCATTCCGCCTCACTCACTCCATACACCATTACATCGCTTAGAACACAGGTTGCAACATCGCTCTCATACCGAGTGCGAGATGGACTACAAGTAACAGCTCTCTTCATGATTTCTATCTAATATTTTATTACCAAGTCATATAATTCAATATTATTAAAAGAAAAATTACAATAAAAAGAAATTAATTCTTAACTTTATTGATGAGCGTAAAGAGCAAGTTTGAGTAAGAACCTAAAATTATCTTAAATTTATGAAGTGTATATCTAATTTAAAGATCAAAGTAATAATATTTAGAGAAGGTAATTTGATGCTAACGAAGGTTTTTCATGTAACAAAAGAAAACAATATTAGAAAGCTAACACCAAATTAGGATGGTCCGTTTAGGGTAATTTATGAAGGACATTACAGAGCACGTAGTTAATTGATCTAGAGAGAAATTTATTAAAATATAATTAGAATGTTAAACACTTGAAAATGTATAGTTTTACATTGTAAATTAGGTTGATGTTATCGTTTTCCTCATGGTGTCGTGGATTTTTTTCCAATAACATACGTTGAAAGCCATTATAAATACAAATTTGTTGTCATTAAAGGCAATATAGAGTCATCGTGCAATTTTCATCATTAAAAATATGGGAAATCATGAATTAAAAAGTAAGTAAAAAAAATCATACAGTTTATCAAAGATAAAGTTTCCTAGAAAAATTGTAATCACCAAAGTTTGACGAGTATTTATATTTTTATAAAATAAGATAGACATGTTAAAGTAAAGAATAAATAAACTTACTAAGAAATATCAAGACCCTAAAATAAAGATATACCATAAATATAATTTAACTTCAAATCACTATGTGAATATAAAAACATGGCTACAAACAAAGCCTAGAGGCTACACGATTGTCAATACTGTATCATAAGACTATATGTCGTTTAGACATCAGTCCTTTTTTATTAGAAATGAAAAAATTCATATTAAAAGATAAAGATTCAATATTAGCATCGATAAATTTGATCATTCTAAGTACATGTGATGTTGAGAGAAGACAAAAGACATCGGAAAAAAAAGCAATTGATAAGTGAATGGAGGCATCAATAAGCGACTTAGTCAAGAGTGTCGGTAAAAGAACAAAGCAATGTAATAAGATGTGAGCATCAATAAACCATATATCAATGCATGGCCAATAAAAATGATATTCAACTTGAGACATAAAGAATTTAGAGATATTAGGATATTCGAGAAAGTTGTTTTATATTACTAAATTCACATGGCAGTTAAATGATAAAATAGTAATCTTTAATAATCTATTATAATAGATGGTCGACACACATCAGAAGATACACCTATTATCCATCCTTATAATGTAGAAGTAAAATTTACCATAAATACGAGATTTAATCACCGTAAAACGGGTTGAGTCATTTATTAATATTACTACTTTTGATCATTTTTAGTCTTATTTCTTTGTTAATATCCAAATATAGAAAACTCCTTTAACATTTTTGACACCTTCTATGGGAATACATTTTTTACATAAATTTTTATTTGTTCAAGTGGTGATGACTAGATCAGGAGTGGATAAATGATCATTTTGGAGAAAATGCACATGAATCTCCACTAGTGATTAAAGATTGTGGGAACAACAATGCACAAGGAACTCTAGGAACACTCCTATCAAAGATTTAAATACAAGAAAAAACTATGTTCAAGAGAGATCAACAAAAGAAATGGAAATTCCAACAACAACAATAATACCTAAACAAGGTATAACGACGAATACTAGAAACATGGTCGAATTCATTGATAGAAAATAATGAGAAAAAATAGAAGGAAATTCAAAAGAAAGAAGTCCAAATAGACAAAATAAATACAAGCAATATGAACCATACATTATCTTTGGAGGAGATAAACCATCGAGAATTATTACTTCATCGAAAAAAAAATATAAAAATAGAAAAGTTAATATATAAAATCAATAAATTGAATACTTACAATATTCAATATTCAATAGGATTAGAGATTTATTAAAACCACAAGAGAAATATAGTTGTTTTTTATTAAAAAAAAGTAATGTTACTTGACGAGAATGTGCAAGTAGCCTTTATTTTCATCTATTCAGTTTTAATAGAACATCGTTTTTTAAAATTTGATTAAAATATTTTTAGAACGTTTCTCTGACCAAAGATCATTTATTTTTTGTTTATATTAATCCGCTTCTATTTGATTGGAAATATCAATTTATGTATGGTATAATTTCTTTCATCTCAAGAATATCAATAGAGTAACATGATCATAAATTTTAATGAAACTGGATTGAAAAATATAATACTATTTCTACGGATTGAAAAATAAGCAAAGTTTATATTAAAGATATATTAAGATTTTTTTACATAAACAAAAAAAATGAAATAGTTTATTTTGTAAAAAGTTATGTTCATATGAAATTTGGAATATTTTAAATAAATGTGCTAAAAGATTAATATAATAAAGTATTGGACTTCGTCAAAATTTCATATTCGCGTACGATCTACTAGTGGAAAAAAAAACATCACTAATTTTATTACCATATAGATCATTTTTAAATATTTGACACGTACTATTATGGTTTACATTTTTAGTTATCAATATTTATTTCTAACAAAATATAAAAATGAATGACCGTGAAGAAAGTTAAATTTGTATGATTTTACACAACTTTAGTTAATTAAACATAAAGTTAATGGATCAATAAAAATGATTAGAAATAAAAAGTAAAAAGAGAAATTGTGAGTATTACAAGTAAAATAATAAATATAGAGCATGCTCGTAATTTTTTATATAGAAAAGAAGTAAATAATAAACGTTGATATAGAATAAGATGGATATTTCAGACGTTGCCGATGAATAGAAATGAAATGTCAAAAGGTTCATTAAAAAAATAATACGTGTTGATAATATAATTTATTCAACTATTATTTTTTCAAAATTTAATTAAAATGGATTATAGTTTGAGAAATATAATCCTAGCTAAAAAATATTAAATGACATTAATTATAGTGTTTGTGAAATAGAATCCTTACAAATTGGCAAACAATTATATTTAGTGTTAGCAAGTAGGCATTTCTCTTTAAGAAAAATATTTCACAGGGTTAGGCTTCCATATGTGAGGTGTCAATTTTTTTTAATGTTTGATACGTGCGACATGCGCTCATTGTTTAAATTTCTCCCGAGTTAGATAAATCGATTCATTTTTCACTTCACCGGCGTTTTTCAACTGTCATTAAAGTTTTGATCGTTTAAAATTAAGTTAATGTGTATTCGTTACAACCTTTTTTAAATCGTTATTCTTTTTAATCAAGTTCTATTACAAAGTCTCCAATTTGGAGTATTCAAGTTTTTATTTTTTTAATTTAGTCTTTTAAAGAAAACAAACTATCACAAAAAGTTATTAGGGAGTTAGTTTGGGTGTACAGAATGTGAATGTCAAAGGATGATATAAATTTACCAACCACGAAATAAGAATTGTAGTAGCTTTGAGAAGAAAATATTAAATTATATTAATAAATTTAAGAATTTGTTTTACTAATAATCTAAAATGAACAAAATGGGTATTAATATTTTTTTATTTATTTTGTAGGATACCATCAACATATACAAAGGTCTAGTTGGATATAACGAAGGTAACAACCTAACAAAATATTTGGATTCAAAATAGGTAACTAATGCAGATAGATTAGCGCTATAATTTATGAAGACACGCGATCATCCGAAGAATGCAGCGAATTAACAGTTTCGGAGCTCCCGGTGTCCGATTTTGACCCACAACACCTTAATCGAAGGGAACGATGCCACAATTACTATTTTATTTCGAATTTTTATTACTTTATGGAATTTTTTGGTATTTTCGTATTAGGGTTTTCATTCGAACTCTTATTTAAACAGACTTTGTTTACAATATAAGGGAGTTGAATTTGGATAAAGAAAATTAGGGTTTCCCCTATATTGGCTTCTCCGCGTTTACTCTGTATCAGTAACGATCCAATTAACTATTTTGACGCCGGGTGGTAGCAAACATAGCTAGAAAATCTTTATATTGAATACATAGAGTATGAGAGTTATATTAATGTTTTCTTTTTCTGGCAGGACTTTGGGTGATTGTTATTTTTTTCTTGCAGTAGAATGCTTACTTTTGTTTAACGAAGTAGCGAATCCTCATTAACATTAGAGTGTTTTTTGGTTGTTTTTTTGAGGAACTTGTAAAGCTAACTCAACTAAATCACCACCACCCTTCTGTCCAAAAAGCGTCTTATTGACCTCGTGTTCTATAGCTTTGGTTCTAGTATTTTGGATGATCATTTTTTCTTTAGTAGTCACTGTTAGACCTTTTAATGACCAAATACCAGCTAAGATACAGTTTAGTTTGGTACATAGAATATGATGGTCGTCGTTTTAAAAATCAAAAGAAGCTTGTGTAATCTCTTTAGGAAAATATTATCACTGTCAAAGAAAGAAAAGGTCTTCGTTACACGGGCAACATATGTATTGCAACATAAAATAAAAATTAGTGAAAAGTTAATAAATACGATGATTGATTTTTTATATGACTTAAAACATTGTTCCCCTTATCTTACATGTTGTCATCCAATGTCTTTCAATATGAATGAACTCTTGTTATGATTCTCAGTGACTATTTACAAAAAAAGCCCGACTTTCGGTCATAATTTGAGTTTGAAAGTTTGACAATATGTTCGAATTTAACAAAACTACATGAATAAAAAAGACTTGTTTTTTTAGTTTTGAATTTTATAATGAAGTAAGATATCCTTAATAGGTATTGGTATCTTAAGGATATTTGAAAATAATACCACACTTATCAAGTTTCTCCAATCGTTTGGTATGAGTTATGATGCGAAAATCCTAATGACCTTAAAATATTTTGTTTTAAAATGGTGGAGTGGAAGTATTAGCCCCTACTTAAACTAATGATAGAAAAGCACACGTTATTGTCTTTCATGTTTTGAGAAAACTCTCTATTTTAGGAAGTCTAATCCAAACGGACTAAGATATTCCTGGATTGTAATGTATTTAATCTTCTCCAAGTTCAAAGTATATAATTGGATTGGATAAAAAGTAAACAAAAAATAATTTCCCAAAAATTCAACCTTTGAGTTCAAGATCATTCATTGACAGACATTGAATTATAGGTTGATTGGAAGATGAGGTTGTACTTGTATTCATAATTTTAAGGAGACAACATATGCAGTTTCTTTTTGAAGTGCTAACTTATTTGTTAAAGTTTGAAAAGAATATCTTCTTTTATTAGAAGATTTTGTTTTGTTTGTACATGCAGTTTCTTAACAGAGGCGTTTTCGTGATTTTCTAAACTAACATTATTAGAATCTAAACTAGCAAAAGATCCACTTTGATGGTCATTTTGAGAGTCTATTTTGAAAGTACTAACACAAATTATGTATGGATCTTGGAATATTTCAAATGAATCACGAATCTTACCAACAACTATGCACAAAAAATAAATGAATACGTAATAAGAATGAAGTTGTACCTTTTATTTTTTTAATATGGGAATAGAAGGACTAAATTTATACCAACAAAGTATGGTAAGAATATAAATTAGTTTTATATAGAAATATTTTATAGACATAAAGTTTAAGGAAAGAAAAGTTTAATAATTTAGTTAAGGAGAATTTTAAGACCTTATATAGACAATACGTGTAAATGATAATTGTTGGATGATGATAATAATTGACGAATAATAATTTATATTCATTAAAAAAGAGGTGGCAAGATGAATAACTAATATTTTTAGTTATTTAAAATAAATTTTAAAAGTTACAAATTGACTATTTATTTTATGAAGTTGAAGTAAATTTTAAAGGTTAATAATTTTTCTTCCAATTCTTAAAATAGAGGAACGGATTTTGATCAAGAATCTATGGACTCTCGTGAAGTTTTTGAAAACCCTAGTATTGAGTTTCAGTTTTTACATGCATTGGTATCATATCTGCATGGCCCAGGAAACTCAAGCACTTATATTCTTGAATATTTTGTTATGTTGGATCCAATATCGAGGTTAATTGGAAATGAATGATGAAAGGTTTTGAAATATCAAAATATATCACTTCAAGCATGTGAGAGTAGCATTTACGACCAAAGATTTGATCGTTTTGTAGGATGAAAACTATACATACCTCGATCCAATAGATCTTCAAAATAAGATTTTAAAATAAGGGATCACAACTTGTGTGGAGGTTCGGGTGTCGATATAGGAGGTTAGTTCCCCATTAATGACAAGTCATATTAGTTAATGGATTTTACCGCTGAATCATAACTTTTTATCCGTCTTTAAGGAACCTCGTACATCTCTAGACTAATTGATTCTTAATGGGTGAATACTTTGAATGTCTTTTATTATTGCATCTCCGATACTATTTAAATATGTTAATAGGCTTTATCCATCTTTTAATGCTTAGTAATGTTAACCGTGTATCTGACCTTCCCACTTGTGATAATACATGGAATAAATAATTTATATATGTCTCTGGCATATGAGAAACGCGCAAAGAACGGCCAAACTGTTGATGTCTCGGTGCTTCCAAACATTATATGAGTATTTTCTCTTGTGATTAATCTCTTCATGATTTATAGATCTTGATTTTTTTCCAACTATTCTTAGTATAAGAAAGCATGCCCATTTTTCATAGTATTAAAAGGTTGATCATGAGAGTCTGAACAAAACTAAACCAATTATGATATCTGTGTTGATTATGTTAGGTACTGCCATAATATATATTATACAATTTCGGTCGTTGACAACTTCTTATATTATAGGTTATGACCTAATGATGCTCGATATGTATCCTTCAAAACCTCGGGTATGCAAGCTAAGACTAGTAATGAGGCCAAAAATTCATCCACTAAGATGTAGTGCAAAAAAATTAAATTCGGTTTGTGTTGCACATCTTTCCAAATCTGCTCAACCTAAGGCTGTAGATTCAAAAGTGAAGATTTTTTTGCGAATCTTTAGCCTCTAAGGACTTATAGGATTACAAATTCTGACCCGAAACCCAAGAATTTTAAAACTATTGACTCTCTTAAAACATGTTGATACAAAATTGTGTGATGCAGAGAGAAAAACTATTGATCTTAAACCAATACAACAACCCCTTTAATAAATGTGTCTTCTTCAGAATGTTTATTGGTTACAATCCTTACCGCTAATACACTTGACCTGAAAAGCAAAGTGGGTCATGCTAAGTTTTATGTCTCTAAGGTTTTAGATGTTAGAGAAGAGTTTAGTGGAGAATTCCTTGAGTCTTTCGTGAATCCTCCAATATTAACTCATAAAGAGGTAATTAATACTAAAGTTCTCTTAAAGTTTATCACAATAATCTCTCTCTTTTGGAAGACAAATGAGAAAATTCTTGGTACTACACTTGCGCCATTTAGCATGAGGTATACAAATTAAGGTCTATAACTAATTAAATAGGCTAATTAGACATTAAGAAATGAAGACATATTGTTTATTAGAAGAATCCTGAAGGTTAAAACATTGATAAAAGGATAGTATTGACGGGTCCAAGTCAAAGAAGATAAAAATTGATGCATCATTCAGCTATCAACAAACGCCTGAAATTGTTGTTCCTACCACGACTAATGAAGTTCTTGCTTGATAAAGTCTAGAAGTAACTTGTCAATAGAGGTACTAACAAATGACTACATGGGCATAGTTGGATCCGTCATGGCATGTATAAGAAATAACTGTTAAAACTATCTAGGTGAAGCTTTAGTCGAAGAAGATATGTACTGATCCGAAGTAGGCTTGGTTCAAAGCAGGTTATTCTCAAATATGCTGATCTTAAGCTAGTTGGACCAAAGCATGTTGAACCAAAGTGAATTCTTCTACTAGTTAGGGATTCTATATTTAATTTGGTCTCATATTTTTTGTCTTCTTATATTATTTAGGATTTTGTATTTTATGAGGTTTCAAAATTATGGGTTTTATAATATTCGTTGATTAATGGCCTTTAGTCTAAAGCTACTATTGAAGAATTAGAGTTTTCTATATACTTATAAAATAGATAAATATATACACTTGTAAATGTGTGATGTGTTGGACACCAAATATGGCGAATCTTCGTGAGCACATATTTTGTAAGTGAGAGAAAAAACTCTAGGTCTTTTGAGATATAAGTGAGATTAAAGATGAACACCAAATAGAGACTTATACAAATCACATCATATTTTGTTACAAATAATGATTGAGTCATTTGTATTTCAGAGTCTTTATGTAACCTATTTATTTATAAAATAGTGTTCGTTTCTCATGGATGTAGGATTATTTCCATAATCCGAACGCATTATTTTTGTCTTATGTGATTTATTTTATTACGCTTTATTTTATTTATTTCTTATTCTTGAACAAGGTAAATTTTTCTTCTAAAGGTTTGATAATCATACCTTGGTTTCTTGCATAAGACAAACAAAGATTTTCCTAATAAGTGGTGAAGTGAGTAAGGGGAAATAAGAGAAGAGCTAAATAGATTATCGATCTAAAGGCTGGATAAAAATATCTTACGTGTAAATTGAAAATCTATAAAGATAAGTTTTATAAGGATTATCTTGGAAATATTCGATAAACCAAATGACTTTAACCTCTAGAGAGTTAAAGTTAAGGCTTACCTAGTACATAAGAGAATGGTAGTTCTATCGGTGATAAATATACACAGCTTGATGTCATTGCGGTTTTAAAATCTTATAGTCCCCTCATTATGAGATTAGAAGATAAAGTGTTATGATATTTATCAGAAGAACATATGACATTAAGGAGATGTAATCAACTCAAAGTGATTTACATAAAGAAGTCCTTGTCGAATAAATTATATCCAAAGAAACAACTTTACAAGATGTTTATATATAGTAGCATAGATATCTGAAGGAACCTAGATGATTAAAAACGAACTCGACTTAAGTGCATTTTGTATAAGTGTGAAGGAGGAAGGCCAATCAATCATTCTTTTAACTTCTCTACAAAAAATATATGAACACATGTGTATATCATAGTTTAAGTAAAAAAACACCCTTGCAATGGTTGAAGTCAAGAGAACCTTCAACTCCAAATATGTTAAAATGGTTTGGGATATATTCAAAAGTAATTTGTTGGACATGAAATAAAAAATTGACATATCAATCGAAACTTCCCAGAAAAATGAAAGATCAATAACTATCAGAAGACTAAACCTGGAGATGTTACAATGGTGTATGATGTATGTGCTTACGCTGATGGGTTAATGACTTCCAATAGATATTGTTTGAATACGCGAGCATCTTTGATGGTGGAAGGGTCATCTTTTGGAATGATGAATCGTGTGATGTTAAAGGAATTAGAATAGTTTAGATCAAGTTGTCTACAATATTTGAGATAATGATTAACACGTAAAATATGTACATGGATTTAAACATAACCTTTTTATATTAGGATTTTAGATGAAGAAGGTTTTACCTATAAGGATAGATATGGAAAACTTAGGGTTTTTCAAAGGTCACTTATTGTTATAAAAGCTAGTAAGACTAATGGTCTATTTTTTATTTAGGGCAATGTATTAGTAATGGGTGTATCCAGTCTGGTGAAGGGTTCTACCAGGTTATGGCATCATAAGATGGGGAATTTAAATGAAAAGTGACTCAATAAACTAAGTAATCATAGGTTATTAGATGATATCATGCTTAAAAAGCTAAGATTTAACGAAAGTTCGGTATTGGGTAAGAGCAAGATGGTGAAGTTTCTTCCTAGCAACCAGACATCCAATGCAGTACTTGATTATGTTCTTTCAAACATTTGTGGTCCGGTACAAAAACCTACCATAGGTGGTGCAATGTACTCAATGTCACTAATTGATGGTTATTCTAGAAAAGTATGGTTTATACCTTTAAAGACCAAAGATTAAGTCTTTGTTTCCTTTATGAGGTGGAATACTCTAACATAGAATCAAACCATGAAAATGTTGAATAAGAAATAGACTGATAATGGCTTGGAATATGAAAACAAGTAGCTTACTAGTTACTATGCAAAGCTTTCCATTTTTAGATGTCAAATATTAAATGGAACTTCCCCAAAGAACGGGCTTGCTGCGAGATAATATACGAACCATGTTGGAACGGGTTAGATATGGGCTTCATAAAAAATTAATGGTCAAAGGTTTTGGGGAGAAGTTATGACAACGGCTGCATATATCATCAATAGGAGTCCATCTACAGAGTTTAAGTGTATTTATCCTAAAGAGACCTGAACTGGAGAGAAACCTAAGTTGGAACATTTGTGAGTGTTTGGATATGCTGCATATGCACATGTGAAGCAAGATAAGCTTATGACAAGATCCCTGAAATATGTTTTCCTCGTTTACTTATAAAGACTAAAAATGTATAGGTTGTGGTCCCTTGAATCTCGATGTCACAAATATTTTATTATCATGGGTGTCTTTTTTTAATGAGGGAGACATGTCACTGAAGAAGGTGATGGAGACTCAACCTAGTATTGTCGGGAAAATATATGAAGTTTATGATGGATCTGATCTATAGAGTAAAGTTGAAGATGCTTCTGCTACAAAATACTTTGGACATGGTTACGCTTTAGGTCGTATAAAGGAAGTTTAACCACTACATGAGTATGAAGTTGGCTGAGTGTCTTGTGTTCCATGGCCTTCGTATGATCAGATGATAGAGTAACATGATCTTGAAATTTATCAATTGATAAAGGATAGATCATGAAAACCACGAAAACAATTTTGCTTATGTAATTAGCTATACTTTATTGATTGAAATACACAAAGATGTTCCTGAACCCAAAACATATCATGATGATATCAAGAGAAGTTATAAAGATGCAACCATAAAAGAATAACTGAGATCTCGAAAGAAGACCAATACTTGGATTGTTGTGAAGTAGCTAAAGGGTCATAATATGATTGGGAGTAAATAGATATTTGAAAGGAAGACATGTATCATGGTGTTGAGTTACTCGGATACAAGGTAGGACCCTGGCTATAGGATTTACTCAAAAGAATGATGTCGATATCAAAGAGATATTCTCAAAGATTATGATACAAACTTCCATCAGAGTTCTGCTGTCACTTGTTACTATGTTTGATCTTGATTTTGATCAAATGGATGTTACTGGTGTGGATAATAATCGCCTGAGGGTAGGCTAGTAATTTCAAGTGGAGTTTTAAGGTGGTGTATGGGTGTTTAACGGTGGAGTTTTGGTGTTTAACGGTTGGAGTAGAGAGTATAAGGTGGAGAGATAATTAAGCAGCTTGGTAGCAGTTAATTCTCATTACCCCTAGTTAATGCTGGTGGTTGGGTATTTATAGTATGATGTTTGGGCCCTTATGGGCTTTCGGGTCATGTTTAATGGACCCGGGTCATGTTTAAAGACCCATGAGCTCTAAGCAGGAGAGCAAGTAGCTTAGTCAGGAAGTGTTTAGGTTTTTTAGTACTTTTGTCATAGTTCGAACAACCTTAAGTTCACAGTGTTCAAAGTAATCTGTCCGGTCCAAGTGACCTGTTCGATTTATATCCTTGTAACCTGTCCGGTATTCGGAGAGACTTAGACCGATTTGCCCTGTCCGGGGAGCATGCTGAATTCAGACTCATCAGGAGCCCCTTTTTTAGGTGTTTGAGCAAGTATTCTTGTCAAAGAACTGAAAAACAGTCCGATGTATGAAGTGGCTCTGAATTCGGACAGAACTGTGGGTATACCCGGACAGGTTAAGCTTTACGAATTCAAAACGGTTTTTGCCAGAGTTAGTGGGACACGTGTCGCTCTCTGATTGGCCACTCCAGCCGTTTTTTCACCTTGAATTTCGCACCACCTTCTTCAACAAGTAACCTCTTTAATTACAAATAGTGACATCAGCGCCGTCTTTTAATCATTGCCCAACTTTTCGAATTCTCCTAGGAATCAACTCCTCTTTTCAGATCTACTATAAATTCACACTCATTTTCCACTGTTTTACCATCTCTTTCACATTTACTCTGCAAATTTACTCAGAGCTTTCTCTCTCTAAAGCAAAAAAATTTCCTTGGCAGTTTATGTTTACAGCAAGAACAGCATTGATCAAAGGTGGTTGGCTCAACCTTTCGGAGTTGGAGAAAGCGCAAAAGGTCGAGAAGGAAAGGCGAATAGCAGTAGGGCTACCATCATCACTTGTTGAGATACCAGTTGCCTCTGTTACAGAGTCGGATCGAGGCTCATCCTCCTCCAAAGGTACTAAGCCCAAAAAACTCTTTCAATCCACCCTCTCACCCATAGTCTCTGGTTCCTCAGTCCAGGAGTCAATACCTGCTGTTGAGCCAGGAGTTATAGTTACAAGCGTTAGGAAGCCCTCTCCTTTTATAGCTATGGGATCTGACTCTGATCACTCTCCGGAGAAACTAGTTATTAAGAGGCCAAGCCGGTTAGTTAAGGGACTAGCCTCCAAGAATACTCCCTCAAAATCGGGGGAAAAAAACAGTGATTCTGGGTCTGGAGTGCCCATTAGAGCTCCCCGGGAGAGGCCATCCGGTCCGGAGGCCAGCAGCCCGGTACCTCCAAGAGAGACTTCTGCCTTCGAGCCCCAACCTGAAGTGAGAAGTCAGAAGAACACAGAAAGTCAGCAGTCCGGAAGCCAGGCTTTGCCAAGCTTTAACCCTCCCCGGACCACTACCACAGACGTTCCCCCCACAATTATGGAGGAGAGAATGGAGGACTCTGCTGAAGATGTCCCTTTTGAGTCTGAGTCCTCCGGCCAGACTGAAAATGCTGCTGCTGTTGCCAAAAAAGGCAAGGAAAATCTATACTTGAGGCATCCGGACCTGCCGGAGTGCCTTGAGGGGAAAGTGGGGCCGTGCTTTCACAGAGTTGACCTCCAGTACCTCTTGGCCTTGCAGAAGACCAAGTATGCATTCATCCATACTTCTGACCTGGGTCGAATGCGCACAAAATGGGGGATCCCCGCAAATGTGAAGATAAGGATCCCCATTGATCCGGAGACCCCTATGGACTGTAAGCGAAATGAAATAGTCTTCTTTACAGAGATACTTAATTGGGGACTCAGGTTCCCACTAGACCCGGAGATCGTTTGGTACTTCCACCTGGTCAAGCTCTGCCCGAACCAGCTGAGCCCCAATGGCTGGTTTACTTTGATGTCATGTATCATGGCATCTAGGTTGTCTGGGATCCCTCTTCCTATGGAAGAGTTCGCAGCAGTGGCCAACCTTTGCAAGCACCACCAATTCCCCTTCTACCATTTCAATATGGGGAACGATCTCAAGGCTGTTGATGATCTCTTGGAGTCAGAGAGCAAATGGAGGAGCCAATTTTTGTTTGTCAGTGGCGCCTGGGAAAACGGCAAGAAAATCAAGGCCGGAGAGAACCCAAGCCTCCTCAGGAGTAGGTGGAGGAGTGATCGTAAGTTTCTCACTTTAAATCCCTGTCTGTTTCTCCCTTTTTTTTAAAAGTTAGTTTAAATTAACCAGTTTCTCTTTTGTTCTAACAGAGCTGCCAAAGGAGTTCGGGGATTATTTGAAGGCCGGACAGACTACCTGTGGTAAAATCAATGCTTGGGCCGCAGAGAACTGGGAGAATCGATTCCACAAAGCCTTCACCCCTGGAAATCTAGCAAGGTCTCACCTGTGGAACACCACAGGTCGGAGAGACCTAACTTGGGAGGAGCTCACCACCCAACTCCCTAAAGACACTGTGCTTAGAAGGTCCCACGAACTAGATTGGACACTCTACCTGCCTGCCCGGGCTAAGGCCCCAAGTAAAATGAAAGGCAGGAGAAAAGGAAAAAAGGTGGCGAGCGATGCTGAGAAGGATGCCCCAACAGACCCGGAGGGGCCGGCCCAGGTTCAAATTGATGCAGCCCTCTTGCAAGTGGTGTAGCAAGAGACCGAAAGGCAGGAAGTAGACTTCCCAAAACCTCCAAGGGCTCCCAAGAGGACTCGCAAGCAAGCAGGTGAAAGCGATGACCGGGAAGCCAAAAAGAAAAAGACTTCCCAAGGAGATGAGCTCGCTCTCCGGGATCCAGAGCCTTCTTTCCCCACTGACCCCTTTGACCCAACGCTGGCCGAAGAGATCCCAAGGGATTTTCATACCGATGAGGTGGAGGGGGGAGATCTCAACCTTGATGGAATGGACATCACTGGTCTGGCTGGGCTTGGTGAGTATTTCCTTGGCCTCCCTAGAGACGAATTTGTAGGGCCCTATGTTCCTCCAAGCAGCTCCAACACGGTCAATTTCAATGGTAAGACTTTCATTGTCTCTAGTGAAAAGGACACCATAGCCCATTCCTTGCTTAGTAATGTGCAGCCAGTTCTTACATTGGAGAGACAAGTCCGGAGTCAAGCAGACACCATCAAAGACCTCAAGTCTGAGAAGGAAAAGCTGTCTGAAGACCTCCGCACTGCTACCACCAAGGCTGATTTGCTTAAGGAAGCAAATGAGGAGCTGAAGAGGAATCAAGATGAAAGCAACACAAAAGTTGCCACCCTAGAAGACACCATAAAAGATCTTCAGGAGAAGCTGTCCGGTATGGAGAAGGACCTTACTGTCTCAAGGGGAGAGACCACTGCAAAGGAGAAGATTATCACCAACCTGACCACTGACAAGATTGCCCTAGAAAACGCAGTGACCCAGGCTGCTGAGGAGAAAACTGCTTTGCTAAGGGACCAAGAGGCCACAATCAACGCCAAGATCAATGCCTATGCCAGGGAGATGATTAAAAGTGAACAGTTAATGGTTCAAATGGTGAAGTCTGATATGGTTCTCCTTTTTCACAAAAAATTTCCAAAGAGGACCCTGGGGGACTTATGGCTCTATGTGGATGATGATGACCTTCCATATTATACAATGGTCGAAGAGGAAGGAATTTCCAGTGGGTCCTCATCTGATAATGAAGAGAAGACCGGAGAGAGCCCAGGCGAAGAGGAGAATGATCCCAAAGGCAAGAAGGTAGTCGAAGGGGGGAGCGACTTTAACGGTAAGAAAGCAGATGAAGGGGAGCCATCGTCAAAGGTTCAACCTTAATTTATGGTTTACTTAGTTTATCTTTTGTTCAAACTAAAGTCCTTGGAAGGCCAAGGCACTCTTTTTTGTAGTGGTGCCCGGTATTTGTTCGGACAGGTTTTTTTGTGCTATACCCTGACTTATTCACAAGTCCTTGGAAGGCCAAGGCAATCTTAAGTTGTTTAATGAATGTTTCTATTTTGCACAGCCATCATCTTCTTTCATTTTTTGTTTTAGTTTAGATAGCTAGAGTTTAAGTAGCTTTTGGTTGTTGCATTGTGAGAGCGTTTAAATTCTCTGGCTAGAGTTTAAATAGCCCTTAAATATTTCAGTCCGGGTAGTATAACAAGAGATAAAACTTTGAAAATACTTTGAAAATTTTGAAGAAGGCATCGAATTTTATTCAACCATCCGGACACCTCATTAAAACCTCCCCGTGCCACCAGGGAGGAAAGAGTATGCCCCCAAATATTTACATGGAAGTTCAAACAAGTAAATATTTACACAAGTGTTATTCCAAGTACATCCGAAGATGCTCAATATTCCAAGGGTGAGTTAAAACCCTGTCATCTTTGTCTTCCAACCAATAAGTTCCAGGCTTGATTCTTTCAACCACAATATACGGACCCTCCCAGGTTGGGGCCAGCTTTCCGAAGAGCTTTTCTTTAGTATGCAAGAAGACTTTCCTTAATACTTTGTCCCCTGGTTGGAAATCTCTTCTTTTAACTTTAGAAGCAAACCTGCTTCTCATCAAGCCCTCATAGTGTGCAATTCTAAGGTGAGCTTTAACCCGTCTTTCTTCTATCAAATCTAGTTGATTTCTGACTGCCATCTCATTAGCGTGTCCGGAGAAGTTGTGAACACGAAAGGAAGGGAGTGTCTTCTCTATGGGGGCTACTGCATCCATTCCATAGACCAAGGCGAAAGGTGATTCTTGTGTTGCAGCCCCAGGTGTTGTCCGGTAGGCCCACAAGACTTCTTGTAGATAACTAGGCCACTTCCCAACAGCCCCTTCCAGATTCTTCTTTAAACCGGACAGTATACTTCTATTAGCCACTTCAACTTGCCCATTGGCTTGTGGGTGGAAAGGTGAAGAGAAACAATGCTGTATACCCCTTGAGGCACAGAAGCTTTCCATTTCTCTATTGTCAAACGATGGCCCATTGTCTGTTGTTATCTTCTATGGGACACCAAATCTGCAACATATGTTGGATAGAATGAATTTTATGACAGCTTTCGATGTTGTCCCTGCCAAGGGAGCTGCTTCTATCCACTTTGAGAAGTAATCAATGGCCACAATTATAGTTTTACGCCCTCCAGACGCCACAGGGAGAGGCCCTACCAAATCCAACCCCCATCGAGCAAAAGGGATGGGCTCAGAAATTGACTCCAAAGGAATGGCTGGTACATGAATTTCATTGCTGTACCTTTGGCATGGGTCACACCTTCTCACCAACTCCTTAGCATCTTTCATGATTGATGACCAATAGTATCCGGAGAGTAATACTCTTCTTGTTAAAGCTCTAAATCCACAATGGGCTGATCCCTCACCATCATGCAACTCGGAGAGGACTACTTATGATTCATCATCTCCCAAACAACGCAGGAGAGGTTTACTGTAGGACTTTTTGTACAACGCTTCTCTCAATATGATGAAACTAGGAGCTTTGTGTTTTAATGTTCTAGCTTGCGACTTATCTGGAGGCATAATACCATCGGAGAGATATTGCAAGAGAGGAAACCTCCAGTCTTGAGGTTGTTTCACTTGTATTTCAAAAATTTCCTCTTCTTTATCCTTACCAAGTTGAATAGAAGGGTTCTCAAGCACATGGATCCATGGGTATGACTCCATATATGCTATAGTTGCCAATGAGTCTGCTAGCTCATTTTCTGCCCGAGGAATGTGCTCATAGACAACAACTTTAAACTTTAATGCTTCATTTTTGAGGAGGAGTAAATACCTTACAAGCTGCTCCTTTCTAGCCTCAGATTGGCCTAAGGCATGGTGGACAAGCAACTGGGAGTCACTTAGCAGCTTGACCCTTTTAGCCCCACAGATGTAGGCCAACTTTAACCCAGCTATAGCTGCTTCGTATTCGGACTCGTTATTAGACGCCCTAAAAGCAAAACAAATAGCCTGGTACATGCTGTTCCCGTATGGGGAAGTTAGACATATTCGTGGATGTCGTGTGCCTAGCTCGTTTGATATTCGAACACTGACAGCTGCATTTGTTTCAACAACAATACGGGCAATCCAACTCATTATGTTCATGCATATAGAGAGAGCTGCAACATAAACTTCTCCATCCTATGAATATCCAGTAAATAATATCAATGTTGTGAAAAACCATACTTTTAAGTTGAGCATGACAGCATGAGATAGCTTGGGCGCCACCCCTGATCCTGACCTTGGCCCACGTATAGAAGCATTCCATTTGGGTTTAAATTAGCACTAGCAGAATTAAACTCATCACAAGAGTTTACCTTGTTTATAGCTTTGAGATTCACTCTTTATTTTTCAAAACCAAAAGGCCGATCTCTTCTCTCACCAGGATGAGCGTAGTGGTCAATTTCAACCTGACGAACACAGGAACGTACATTTAGGCCTGTCTGTTTCAAGATGCTATTTGATTTCCCTAATCCAACAGATCTACTATCACCACCAAGCCTGAACCCATTAGAGTTTTTATTTAACCTTGAGCGATCATTTATGTTTGAAGGCATAGAATTGGAATTGTTGTTGGAGCAGTGCACTCAAGATCTCCCTCTTGCTTAAAGAAAACTATATCAGCATCATTCATAACATGAAAAAAGGTCTTCATCTCCCTCCAAAGTGCGCTCGAAAATACACGACCGGAATTGATAACAGCAGTTACAGCAGCTAATAGCTCCTCATGTCCGTCATCTGAACCAACATGAAAACCAACTTGTGCACTCGCTGCTGCTGTATGCTTCTGTCGTTTATGTGCCTTGCGGCCAGAAGGTTTCCTAATTGGAGGATGATCGGCTTTGTTTTTAGTCTTTTAAAAGCCAACTCTGGCACTTTGGAGTTGTTTCGATGTTCCAATATTACTAAGATTTTCAGTTGTCGGCATCATAGACCTTGGACGAAGCAAAATGACAACCTGTCCTCCCTTTCCGCCGCACTCCATCTCCAACCTCTTCTCAGTCCCCAACTTATTCTTTCTTGATGGTACACCAACAACTGATACTTTTTGGACATGTACGTTTTTCTCATCCACCTCATCAGACTTTTTGCCCTTATATTTAGATTTAACCTTAGCAGTCCCTCACTCTTCACTTTCAGATAATGTCGCCAATAAAATATTGTTACTTTTTAGTTTTACTTGTTGAGGAGAATTCTCTGGTGTTCGTTTACGAAATCCCAATCCAGTTTCAGTACCAGCAGCATCAAAAGTAATATCCAAAGAAAGGCTTTCATCATTATTAGAACCCAATGGAACAAAATTTGTTCTCCTTGCAATGCGTGAGATCTTCTGTGGCCTTTGACCTGCCCAGTGTGAAACAAGTGGGAATGAGGATCGATTTGTTGTTGTACACTTGCGGCTACTAACTCTCTTAGCAGTGGGTGACTTGTTTGTAAAATTAGAAATCTCCCGGTCACTAGGAGCGGTAGTACCATGGACAGCAGAGGCACCAAGGGTAACTAGTTGATTAAGAACCGAAGTTATGTTATCCGGTTCATTAACAACCTCAATCGAGTAACAAATTTTCCACTATCGCTCATTGCTCTCTTGAAAATCTTGTGCAACATTTGCATCTGATTCGAAGATTTTCGAATAACAATTTGGTTTAATGTGGCCTAGTTTGCCACACCTCTTGCAAATAAACTTTGCACGACAATCTGATTTCATGTGTCCAGTCCTTCCACATCTAAAAGATGTCAGCTTAGAGTGGTTTGCTGACTCTCATTCAATCCTTATATGCTTACGACCATTTTGAAAATGACTTTGTGTGTTTTTCCACTTTGATTTATCTTTAGTAAATAGTGTATCTTCAACATCAGCATAATACTTACCAAGCATTTGTTTAACCAATGCTTCCTAGTTAGAGAGTAGATTCTCTAACTCAAAAATTGATGGTTGGTTAACCCATCCTTGTATTGATGATATAAACAACATGAAGTCAGATCGTAATCCACGAATCAGATAATATCTTAGCCTTGCATCACTGATAGTTTCATCACTATCCAAACCTGAAATTTCCGAACATACATTCTTAACCTTAGGAAAGTAAACAGATATTACCTTGGGTCAATGCAGCAAGCTCATTCTCAAGCTATTGAAGTCGCATGGTATTTTTCTGGGTAAATATATTGAAGTCGCATGGTATTTTTCTGGGTAAATAACCTGTCAAGAGTATCCCAGATATCCTATGGAGAATCCAATGCACAAACATGATCAATAAATTCCTTACTGATCGAAGTTCTCAACGCGAATTAAGCCTTTCCGCACCTTACTTTCCATTTCCTCCTTAACTCAGCGTTTTCCGGAGTATCACTAGAAAGTATCTCGGTACCGGAAACAAGATCCCATAAATCTTGTCCTTGAAGGAAGGCCTCCATACACAAACGCCAATATTGGTAATTGGTTCCAAAAAGATTTTCTGTAGATATAGGAGAAGCTGAATTACTTCGATTCATATTGATTTAAAACTAATAAGACTTGATAGGATTTCTCTGTGTAATAAAATCAAATACTTGATATGTAGAGACCTCTCTCTAATACCATGAGACAAATTGAACAGACACATGAACTAAAACAATGAGCACACAATAGTTGATTTTATTACTTAAAGAGAGAAACACAAAGGTTTAGTACTTATTAGAAAATATGATTCAAACGTCTCTTAGTAATTTGAGAGTTTCAGACTTCTTAATATAACTCCCGCTACTTCACTAAATCATTTAATAGTTGAGAATTGATTTGGAGATCTCTCCTTCTTTGCGGATTCTTAATCTGTCTGCGGGTTCTTAGTCTGTCTGCTTCTTGTAATCTTGGATAAAAAAAAATACACTAATTTTGACAGTTCTCTCGTTAATTTATTCCGTCGGTAAATTAAATGTGTTGACGGTGCCAAATTATTACTGTTTTTGTCCCCGGTTTGCTTCCATGCTAACTTAAATGTATTCTTATGTTGACAAATTATTTGTCAACGAAACGTTTCACCGATAAAATATTTTTCGGCATCAAGATATTATGTAGGTAAATTTCTTTAAATTAGTTTTAAATCCTCATTTATTGTCCATGACGGAAGTATAACATTTGAAATTATTACTAATATTTGACGCCACTTTGTATAACTATAAATAAGAAAGCTTTATTAATTCTTATATATAATAACTTCAACAATATACCAAAAAATGTAAATTTATAATACATAGTACAGCAGTCAAATTGAGAAAGTCTATTACATTTTTTAATAACCATCCATGATACTATTCAAATTTGTTATAAAGTATCACTTTTACAATTAAAAAAGAGTTATTATTTCTTTGGGCAGAAAAACATATTAATTAAGTCAAAATTAATTATCAGCTATTTGATGACAGAAATATTTGAAAATAAAAACGGTTTTTTATAAAAGGTTTGAATTAAGAAAACTTTAAGGATCCGGTTGGAAGTTCCATCTTAATAACAAAACTGGTAAAAAATTACAAAAATTAAATTGGTTCGGAAGTATACAGATAAGACCGATAAAATTGATTAGAAAACGAACCGGTAAACCGATAGAATTGATATGGAATCAAACAGATAAAACTGAAAAACCAGTAGAACCGATAGCGATTCGAACCAATAAAATCGTTAGGTCTGATTAATTTGTTATTTTTACTAATTTTTTATACATTATATTGTCAAAATTAATAATTAATTACCCATTTTTAAAAATAAAAATAAAAAATTAACTTCTAAACTTTAATTTGTATGTTATTTATTTTTTGATAAAGAGTTGAAAATTTAATTTAATTTATGTAAATGGACCGGTTCGGATTGAAACCGGAACATAACAGACTGATCCGAAAACGGAACAAACCGAAAATGGACCAGACCGAACTGGAATCGAGCCAAATCAGACCAAACCTGAACCGAAACCGAGAGGAATCAGACCGAACCTGAACCAAAACTGAGCCGAATCAGACTGAACCGAATCGAAAACTTAGTGGTTCGGTTCGGTTCCAAAATATAGAACCGAAAGCTTAGCCGTATGGTCCGGTCCGAAACGGTAAACTTAACAATCTGTTCTGGTTCCGTCAAAATTTGAACCCAACCGATAACACCCCTAATAAAAATCAACCAACAACTAAGTTGGTGGTCAATATTTTAACGTAAAATTCCGACCACGGTTATTTGATATATTAACGATTTTATATTACTGTTATGCTACAATTTCATCAATAAATAGTCAAATAAATAGTCAAATAAATGATATTTTTTATAACGGATCTCTATTGTCTTAACATACTAGTTAACATTTATACATTATGCAGAATCTATCATCGTATTATATTAAGAAAATTTACTATTATTTTGGCATACATTTAAAGATTTCAAATTATTTTTTTATACATGGTTTAAATTGAAATTTTATGTGAACAAAAGAGAGATCGTGCAATAAGCCTTCAAAACTGACAATTATCAAAGTGTTGGTCCAGTGAGTTCTACATTATCGTCATTAGTTATTAGTCTTTGAAAAAAAATCTTCGAATTTGATTCAAGTATGGTGTATATGGGTTTAAACAATGGTTATGCGGTTAATTATTCGTAAAGTTATAGTCTAAAGGTTTGTGATGGTTTCCAAAGCGAATGTCATTAATGTCTTTATTGTTTCTAATGAAATTTCTCCAAATTGACGAATTAAATGCCAATGAAGGAAAGAAGCAACATGAGTTAGAAACTTATAACAAAATTATAACTAATAAGCGAACATGGTTGCAAGCCAAGCCCAATTGAAAAAGTATAAGTGGTTACGCGTCTAATTAAAAAAAATATGGTTATAAGTCAAGTTGATCTTAAAGCGTAAGAGTCCACGGTAGGGTTGTAAAAGACACACTATAAAGGCCTTAAGTTGTGATCACGATCATATGTTAAGAATAACTGCTAAAGCATACATTTTCACACTCCACAATGAAAGCAAACATGGTTATAAGCTAAGCCCACCTGAAAAAGTAAGAGGCCATGCTACTTTTCTAATGCTTCTAGTATCCAATGGTTCCTAATGTTTCTAATCTACATATGATATGATGGTTGAAAAGCATTTTCAAAATATGTTTTCCATATTTCTTTCAAACGATGGTTGTAAAACAACAGCTAAGTATATCCTCCAAAATATGATTTCCATATGCTATTTACATGGCAGATATAAAAAAGTAAAAAAACATACTATTAAAGTAAGAAAATTGACTAAATTTATCATCAAAGTGACGGCTAGATGAAGGTTCAAAATAGTCGATAGAAAGAAAGTATCAGTTGATGGTTCCAGAAACATCCAGACCCTAAATCCGCTACCAGACAAAGTTACAACGGGGTATAAAGAGAAAAAACACGGGATTTTCGAGAGAGAAAGTAGTAAAAAGTAGTGGGCCTTGATCCACATGGGTGACCCACTTTATCTTATTTCTATCCTTATTTACTCTAATCCTAACCTATCATTCTTGTTAGAAACTATTATTACATAGCAGAATTACCATTGTACTTTGCCGACTCGATTGGGCCTGGACAATTTCTACCCTTATCAGTAGCCCCCTCGTTCTTGAGAGAAAATCGAGCGAGAACTACAATTCCAGCTTTAGGTTTGGGCCGCCATATGTATTTTGGGCCGCCATATGTATTTTGGTCGGTATATCACGATGTTGGGTTACCAAACATCTAGGGGCGGGTCTTCATTATGTTAATAAGTTAATCGCCAAAGATCAGGTATCTCCGACGCCCATCCATCCATACCCTTTGGAACATATTTTCCCGACCTCAAATTACTTATTGCCCAAGATATAGTCTTATCTTTCTAGAGATGCTGAAAATATTACTTTGGGCCTATAATTGTTGGGCCTTCTTATCTTGCTTGATTATATCAGGCTCATTTACATTGCTGAAAAAGAGATCATGTTGTGGTATAACACGTGTCTTTCATCTGTTAGACGTCTGTAACTTGTGACTCTCAGGAAAACGCCTCTTGAACTACCTGAGACTCAAATGATGGTAATAGCTTATTAGCCCTTCAAGAGTGTCATACCATGACATGTGTCTGTTGATCACTCGATGTGTGTTAGTTCATACTTTCAAAAAAGAAATATTGGACTTAGCGAGGCTTCAATCCATTCCGCTTCTCCATGAAAGTAATCGTTAATGAGGTGGCTCCTCTATAAATGCTCTTCACAATTTCACTATTTTCTTTCAACGATCTTATAAAGAGAGAAATAAAGTTTTAGAGATCGGTTTTTCTAGAGAGATAAAGCATATTACCGCCCCTGTTTATGAAAAAACCCAAACCAAGAAAAAAACTCATCTTTCGTATTTTACGACTACTTTACCATCTCTCAAAAGGGCTGCCGAATACCAAGCTACGAGAGTAATCGACAATTCCCCGAAGCTATCTTCTCATACGACCCTATACGGTACTTTCAACCCCGACAAACATCATTTTTATGAAAAGCCAAATCCTTCCTCGCATCTGCCTCCTTCCATTCTTGCTTCGACTCGACAGTTAGAACCTAATCCCTTATCTAATCAAGGTTGGCCTTCCTGCGCAACCAATATTCTCACTCAAATCTAAAGTCTTTGCACATAAATCATCCCAATTATCAATTCTTAGTTATATGAGACTCAAGAAATTCATCTTCATCCGACGTTCCTGAGATAGTTAACCTAAGTTTGAACATAATTGGCATTTGAACTGGCCGTAATACCGCTTCCACTCTCAAGGATGAGCACAAATCGGGTCATTCCTAGACACATGAAAGAAACGCAGGGATGATGCTACCGATACCACTGGTAAAGCTAAAGGCGGGTTAATTCTTACCAATGACCGTCCTGAACTAAGCGCCAGCCCAACCACCTTTATCCCCGCCCCCAAGGAATTGGTCGTCGCCAAAAGGGGGTTGTCGATAAATAATAAATAAAAAGAGATGACCCAAGCTGCTAAAATCCAAAATCCCAAGAAGACTGACGTTTCAAAGGAACCAACAGGCGCTAAGGAGGCCTTACCTTCCAAAACTGTCCAGAGGATGACCAACGATGATGTCGAAAATTGTGTCGTAGAGAAGTCAGTTTTTGCCTCCACGGGGTTGATTATCGCAAAGGTAGCACCAAATGATGGTGAGACGGAAAATGTCTAAATAAACGATGCTACTCTTATTACCGGCGATGGTGGTCGACTTGATACCGACCCAGCTGATTTTGTCCATAGAAAATGAAAACAACCAATATTGGAGGGACATAATGCTGCTAATCTCGTGGGGGACGACAAGATTTTCCCTCCTGAAATCTTCCAAGTAATAAAAACTTATCACAACAGCCTGGCCATGGCATACATCATTACTCTCTATAACTATAAGTATTTATTCTACGGTTCCCGGGAGATGTCAGACTGAGAGTTAACTGGGGAATTTTGGAGTGTGTGAATATCCGCTTCCCAGTGCCTCGAGAGACGCCCTTATCCGCTAGAAAGAGGAAGCTAGCCGTATTTTCCGACGTCCTGAACTAGGGCATCAGTTTTCCAATAAATCCTGATGTACAAAGATATTTTGAGCTGGTCAAACTCTACGTGACCCAATTCACACCGAATCCTTGATTTACGCGGATAGCGTATACTCCCTCCGTCTCATAATATGTGTCTTTCTAGAAAAGATTTTTTGTCTCATAATATATGTCGTTCTCGTTTTCCAATGCATCATTATTACATGTATTCCACTTTCCACCAATAAAATAGTTAACTTTCTGCATAAGTTATTAACCCCACCAATCAAATTTATTTTCTTTTATTCTTTCAAAGTCATTATTACTTTTCTTAATATTGGTGAAGAAACCTTAAACGACTAATATTATGAGACGAAGGGAGTATAATGGAATTGCGCTTATTGGGAGTAAAGATGAAAATAGAGGAATTCATGGGGATGATTGTTATATCGCAAGTTCCAAAACTTCTTTTTACTATATTTCATGTGCCTACAACTTGAAAATCGTGAACGATCCGGTAGAGGTCAACAAAGCATGATAACATCGGTGGTTTGTGTTTATTAGTGGGGCATGGGAGAACAAACGACCTCATTCATAAAAGAATCAGATATGTCTGACCTACAAATGGGTGCGGGAAGGTACATGCATATATGTATTTTTTAAATTTATCTATTTGGAAGCCCCCGATAACACCATTGTGGAGATTGTTGATCCCGAGATCAGGATGATAGAGACTACCGACACCGACCCCAGTGGGGAAGATAGCGGATCCCGAGCACCCAATGGTGGAGATTCTGGATCCCAAAAACACTATTGTTCTCAGCGACCATGCTGTTAATGAAGGAACACCCACGAGTGGTGGTGAGAATAAAAATAACACCCGGGTAAGAAAGAAAATAACGGCCAGCGAGGGTGGAACCAAGAAAGCCTTAGCTACCAAGAAAAACAAAAACCAGGTTTCCATTATTCCATCATTTGATCCACCCATGGTCGAGCAAGCTACAATATCCACCATGTTCAAACAATACAAAGAAAAAATCAGAATAGTACAGCTCGACTCATGATAAAAAACAAAATTAAAAAGCAAAATACCAGAAGATTATTAACACTTTGCATTCTACGAAACAAGTTGTCGAACAACAACGAGATCAAGTTTTTTGAGGATTAGCGGCATAGAAAATTCAAGCATTTTTCCACCGCACTCCGACCGTTAGGGCTTTTTGACAACTCTGCGTCGAAATATCGAAACAAAACAAGACAACAAATAATGATTTTTCTAAAAAATGCCTAAAGACCATGGACGCCCAAGTTGTCGATGCTATATCTGCTTTCATCTTCGATCTATACCAACGGTTTTCCAATATTCCTCTCGGATATATGTGGTTGGACGTTCCCCAAAAATACCGCCCCCAATGAGCTATTATCAAGGATGACACCGAAGAAAGGGGAGACAATGAATATTATTCGGATGATATGTCTGATGATGGTGCCTCGAGGAATGAAGAATAAGTTAAACTTTGTGTTTTTATGTGTTATTTCGATATATACCGTTGGCAACTGTTGTCATTCTTTTTGTATCTCGAACCTCTCGATCCATATACCTGTGGTAATTTAATTAATTTGTCTTATTTTAGTCTATTGTTTTTATTCTCTTGGCCGAAAATGATCAGTTTCCGATCTAGAGATAAAAATGGTTGATAAAACCGGACGTTGAAAGACCTTATCGGTCCAAATTATGAAAATAGTGTAGATCAATCGATGCTAAAAGACGCTTTTGGTCCAAAAAATAAAAACAATGTAAATCAAATAAAATTGGAAGAACCCTTTAGGTTCGAACTATAAAAATATTATAGATCAACCGACGTTGAAAGAACCCTTTAGGTTTGAATTATAAAAAATAATTTAGATCAACCAACGTTGAAAGAACTCTATAGCTTTAAATTATAAAAATAATGTAGAAGATCAACCGACGTTAAATGAACCCATTATGTTCGAATTGTAAAAATAATGTAGATCAACCGAGGTTGAAAGAACCATTTAGGTTCGAACTATAAAAGTAAATCTGAAAACATTGTAAAGGCATCACTTTATATTAACAGATTGGTGTTTGCTATACACCTCATTAAAACCTTCATCAACCACCAGAGTAGGAAAAAGTGTGTTCCCGGCCAAATCGTTTACAAAAAGGATAGACAAAAGTATGAAGATTCAAAATTACTCTAAATATAGAGACGTTCAATATTCCAAAGAAGTCGTAGACTCTACGTTGGTCATCTTTATCCTTTAGTTGATATATGCCCGACTTTATCTTCTTTGTCATATGGTATAGGCCTTCCTAGTTGGAAGCTAATTTCTCGAGGCTCTTTTCTTAGTATGTACGAATAATTTTCTCAAAATCCAATCGTCGACCTTAAACTCATTTTTACCTGATTCGAAACGTACATGCTTCGCATTAGGGTCTGGTTACGCGGTACAGAGAGTAGTTCGATATGCCCACAAAACCTTTTGTAAATAATCTGGCCACTTTCCAGGATTTTCTTCCAAAAAAGTTTTTGATACCATCAATGATAGTTGTATTTGTTACTTCAACCTGGCTATTTTATTAAGGATGAAAGTGTGCTGAAAAATATTACTAGATTCCTCAAGAAAAATAAAAATCTCTCATTTCCATGTTGTCGAACTGCGGGGCATTATCCACAGTTAGCCTCCTCGGGACACCAAGGCGATAATAGATGTTCGACCAAATGAATTTAATTACATATTTAGCCCTCGTCTCAAATGAATTTAATTACATATTTAATTACATCCGTTAACGCTTTACCTCGATGTATTCGAATAATCCATTCGGTTGGCTCTCTTTTTTGATCAACTGGCCTTTGATCGTCGTTTTTGGCTCAAAATTGATGTCGAAATCACCCAATTTTACAGACTACTTGTTATTCCACCCAAAATATCAGGACGCTGCAACATATGTTTCAGCGGGAAAAATGTTCAGAATATTATGGAGTGAGCCTGGGAATACGGTCGCAGTTTTCTAGCCGTGGTTACCAATTCTATGGCTAGCTTTTTTAGTTTCAAGCACCTCTTCTCAACGTCCAATAAACTCTTGCTCAAATAATAAATAGGTTGATGGCTCTGGTCCACTTTGCGAACAAACGTCGCACTAACTGCATAATCTGACACCGCAACATACAGAAACATATTTTATCTTGGCAAAAGCTTAATTAACAAAGCAGAGGAAGATAAATACTCTTGTAACCCGAGGAAGGCCTTAGTGCACGCAAGGTCCAATTGAACTCATTGGCTTCTATTGATACCTGAAAGAATAAAGTACATTTTTCATATAATCAAGATATAAGCCTATTCAGAGCTGCCAGACGCCCCGTCCAGATCTGGACTTCTTTGATATTTTTTAGTGAGTCATTGCGCTCAGAGAGATTAATTGTATCGGGTCTGCCTCTATCCATCTCTCACTAACAATATATCAAAAGAACTTCCCAGACCAAACACGAAATGAGGATTTTTCTTGGTTTAGCTTTAGATTTGTTCTTTTTAAGTTGTCAAACATTTCCTCAAGGTCGGAAAAATGGTCTTCATCCCTTGCACTTTTAACCAACATGTCGTCTATGTAAACTTAAATGTTACGACCGATCTTCTCCTTAAAATCCTTGTTTACCAACCTTTGAAAAGTTGCCCCGCATTGTTTAGGCCGAACGGTATAATGTTTTAATAATGCAGACCTCTCCCATTATAAACGACGTATTTTCCTGATCTTTTTAGTCTAACCTTATCTCGTTGTACCCCGCATGTGCGTCCATGAAAGATATCAATTTGTTTCCCGACGTCAAATCCACCAGTTTCTCGATCCCGGGTATCATGAAAGGATTATTAGGACATGACCTATTAAGATCGGTGAAGTTCATGCACATTCTCCACTTTTTGTTCTTCTTCTTCACTAGGATGGGGTTTGTCGTCCACCAAGGGTACTAATACTCATGGATATGCCTTACCTTTCTCAGACTATCTACCTCAACAATAATAGCCTATACATTTTCTTTAGAAAATGATCTCCATTTCTGTATGATTGGTCGGATATTTTGTAGTATTGCCAAACTATGACAGATTACGCTTTCGGGGACCCCCGTCATGTCCTTCAAACACTAGGCAAAAAAATGTAACCTTTCTTAAAGGAACGAAATCAGCTTTTCACGAACCGTCGATGATATATTTATCCCCATCTTTAAAACCTTTCCTCCGGGAAATACATACTTCTTGCAATTCTCATCAGTGAGCAGAAATACAGAGGTCTCCTTAGGATCATCCATGGGATCAGATTATGAAGTTGACCCACTACTAATCTTTCTTTTATTCCATTTCTTTGTTGGCCTTTGATGCTAAAGTTATTCAGTTGCACTCCCTATCCGTTCTTTTACTACTTTGCACGATTCCCATGTTATTACTGACCACATACTTTAAACATTGGTGTTACTTTGATGTGACTGCTTGCATTATGGAGAGCCACGACCTATCGAAAATTGCATTATACGAGGTTGAAGCATCTATAATAAAACAATTGATACCTCTTTTCAGAAAGGTCTCGACCCAACTCTACCATTTCTTTAAACTCCCCTACCACATTTGTCATAGCCCCAGTAAAACCTACTATCGTCCACTCTGATTGGAGGATAACCGAACGTATTTTGAACTTTACATATGTAGTCATGAAAATGATGTTTGCAACATCTCTCATATCATTTTCATGGAAACATAGTAGTGGGGATGGACTTCTGTATAGATGGGCCATGATCATGATTCCAACTGTTTAGAAGAGCTCACAATGTATCTCTTTTGGTTAAAATTTGTAATTCCTGCCATAGAATCACCTCCAAAGATAGTTACTTATTCATAAACTTTACCCAAGTTGCTAACATTATCTCTGTTTTCGATAATTGTCTCCTCCATAACATTAATTATGTTATGATCCTTAATCGGGTCTAATTATTCCAAAACCATCTCAAACAGATCAATAATCTCAGAGATAGCCAACATAGTTTCCTACTTTCGTACCATCACGACATCTCTGCCCCCCACATTTTGTTGAGATTGTTTTTGAACAAATGTTGTTAATTTCTCGTTCCCAATTAGAAATTGTATTTCCTTTTTGAATGTGATACAATCCTTCATATCATGCCCTATGAGTCGAGAACAATTTTTGGAAATAACCATGCTTCTTTGCTTTTTCGAAGATGGTCGACACGCATTCAGTGAAAAAGACAAAATGTGTGGGTCAGATCCATTTATTTGAGATGGACAGTAGCTTGAGCGCTCACTGATTGCTAAGCCTTGGCCGTAGGGCTGCGAGCTTGACACTCTTGGTTAAAATTACTGCACTGCTAGGTAGGTAGTGATTGGTTGGGGATGCGAGATTCACACAAGGTTTTGTTGGTACAGTACCACTGCGGTTTGCGCGCTTTGTTGTAACTGAGCTACTACCTCAGAAGCATGGGTTTCCTTGATCCGAATCTGTTTTTTGACCTGAGCTAACAAGGCCACAAAAGTAAAATCTTGTTTCTTTGTTACAGCCTCCTTTATGGGGTCGAGAAAAACACCTAGTCTAAACCCCGTCAAAGATAAGGTCTCCTTACATTGGTCTAAATCGGTTTTAGCATTGATGAAACACCGGGTGTAGTCCCTCAAGCTTTCCACGATCTTTTGTCTAGAGTTGAAAATTGTATCCCCATTTGCACGGAAATTGTTGTCTGAACATTACCCAAAACATGTCGAAATATTTTATGCAATCTGGCGGTAACTGATTATACTAATTCGAGGATCGGTCTTTTAATGTTTGCGAAAATGCGCGACAACGCATCTTGACGTCATTGTTTAGCATAAAGTTTTTGAATCATTATAAATGGTGGCCTGGGTCCTTCTTCCAATCGTACTTTTTTAAACGGGAAATATCAAAATGCTTCAGAAGATGTCTTGAAACGATTTCATCAGAGATATAGCACGACCTCCAATTACTTCAAACCCCACAAGCACCGTTCTCAAGATCTTTTTCAAGAATTTCATACAACCCTTCCTTATTAGGGTTAGTGAACTAACTGCTCACCCTATACTCATGGGTTTAATTGCCCAACGGGAACTAGACGTGAGGTGCGATTTTCTCTTTTCTATTAATCATGATTTCAATGTTTTTGTCCACAAAAGTAGGGGTTCCATTATCTATGGTATTCTTGTTTTGTTTTTACCACTCTCGACTTGCGAGACATATGACATCGAACATCTTGTTTTATTATTTCTCTTTTCTTTTTTATGGCGTCAGTTTTCGTGATCTATGGATAAGGATTCATCTGAGTCATAAACAGATGAGTCGCTAAGATCTCGCATACACTCACGCACAACTTGTATTTATTTCTTTTACGATTGGGAATCTCGTTGTCGCTTCATAGCCAAAACCTGATCATTACTCTCTTTTTCATCCCGATCATGTTTATGGTTCTCTTCTATATCACTATCAGGTGACCGCTCTCTTCAGAATCCCAACCTATTCGTTTTTTCGCCCATAGCCATTTTTTTGGCATTGAGCTTAGATATATCATCTAAAAGTTGTTGTTTAGTCATAATAAGGGTCGCCATTTGCCTCATCCCTGTCAGTATTGATCATCATCATAATGCTACTCTTCAGCTTATTGTCCTTTAAATCAATGATCCTTGGAATAAGACACGATTTTGACGTCTTCCAATCCCAACAACCTATCCTTTTATGAAGTCAGTGTTCATCTCTTTTTAATTTCGTGGTTTGGGAGAACTTGTCATCGGGTAGCACTCTGGTTTCACACAGACGGTGCCAAAAATGAATCTAGAAATATCCAGACTCGAAATCCGCTATCAAACAATATCTTAATGGGGTATAAAGAGGGAAACACAAAATTTTAGAGAGATAATATGTAAAAATAGTTATTCACTAATAAATGTTCACCCCTCCCTATAAAGAGAATCTTTATTTACATAATAAAAGTAATGGGCCCTTATGTGCATGGATGACTCCATTTATCTTTTTTTTATCTTATTTACTCTAATCCTTCATCTTTCCTATTTTACCATTTTTGTTATAAACTATTATTAGATACAAGAATTACCCCTGTACTTTACCAACCCAATTGAGCTCGGACTTATCATCTGCAAAGTAAATAAATAAAGGTATAATAAAAAAGAAGAGCATCGAGCATCAATAAAAGAGAATATTTGGAAATATGTTGTGAATAAAGGACAAAGTTAATGATTTGATAATGATGGCAAAGATATTTAACTTGACAAGTGAGATCAGAATTAAATCTACATTTCGATAAGCCTTAAGCAAGTCGTTAAAGTAAAATAAAATATTTATCATTTATTAATTTAAGTTTTTGCATAGTCTTGTATACATGAAATAAGAAGGAATTTAAAGATTGTCGGCACGAAAGAAAATTGACATGGAACATGAAGAAGAGAGAACTTGAATATTCAACCATCTGAATATATTTAGATACTTTGAGTCATTAAATTAAATTTGATATTCTAACTCAAGGACTACGAGAGTCTTGATAAGGATAGAATGTTCGGATAGTGGTAGAAATATAAGGGAATTTATGTAATCAATAGACCTACAAATGAGGATATATTGGTAATTTATACCTATATACCTACAAATAAAGGTGTACTCGTCTTTTACACATGTATACTATATATTTGTTATATATATAGGAGAAGTACCCCAAAAAGGGAGTTTATCTCATTTGTTCCAATTTTATTTCTTAATTACTTTCTCTCTAAAAAGTTCTATCTTCTTTCTTAAAAATTGTTTTCATATTATTTTTAGATTTGAAGCACCTTTAGAATATTTGATGAAGGTTTTGAACCTCATCGCATGATTTCACCTACCTTTATATGTTGTTCCACTTGAGATTAAACCAATTCCAAAGTTTATTAATGCTTTATGATATCTTTTGCAAGTAGTCGTTGGAGGATTTCCTGTCAATAAGCAATACAAAAATGAGAGTATAGAAGTTTTCTAAGCCGTTCTTGGTTCGGAGGAATCTTTCTGTGTATTTCCAGAGGCTTTTGTTGGCCTCCTGGTTGCCATGGATGATATTTCTCTCATCACTGTTTGAAATTGTTTCCTATAAATTTATCTTGAAAATTCGATCGATAGTGCATCGAAATTATAGATTGATTTTTTGGAAATTGTTTGAACAAAGTCAAAGAACTTCGTCGAAAGGTCATGAAGAAAGCTTCAAACAAAAGTTTATCAGCATCATCGAACTCTAGGATTTTATTTTTGAATTGTTCAGTCTGATGCTTATGATTATCTTTTCTATAATATCTTTCCATCTTATGTGGGTCAAACTTTTGAGTTACATCTCCTTCTAATTTTGATGGTGCTAAAGAGATGTAGTAAGGTTATAAGTAATGTTTAATTTTCCCATCCTCGATACTTCACAGTTATACGTTCTTGGAACCTGTCAATTGATTATGTCGGTTAATGGTGGGTTTTGTTGGTTTTGCCGATTGAAAAGTTTATTTTACTGGTTGGAAAGATTGCTTCACCAATGGAAATTATTGGTTCCTCGGTGAGATTTACTAGGTTCATCGGTGGGCAAGGTTAGCTTAATAGTGTAACTTTTTAATTTTTTGGTAGGATTTGTCAATTTTTATGTGAGACGTGTTAATAGTATAGAGAAAACCAGTGGACACCATGAACATGCATTCTTAAGTGGTACTGGTAGTTCGGAAGAAAAACATTTGAGGTCACCTGACTAGAAGCTTAGTCATAATGGCCAAGAAAGTGACCATGCATGTTCAGGCTTTGAACAGTAACTCTTCCCTGGACTATGGATTTCGGTGACAGATAGTCTATGGTCTTTTAAAAGTCCGTTGGTAGTCACTAGACTATATATTTTGGTGAAATATAGTCCCTGGACTTTCAAAAGTTCGTTGGTAGTCCCTCGACTATCCAGTTTGGATAAAGTTATTTCCATGCGCATGTTTATTTATGGGACTTACTTTATCAAAAATAGAACGTCAAAGAACTAACATTATAAAAAGTAAATAGTTAAGGGACTATCTGTCACAAAAATTGATAGTCAAGACATGCAAAGAGACAACTTTATCCAAACTAGATAGTCCAGGGAGTACCGACGGACTTTTGAAACTCGAGGGACTATCTTTCACCAAAATTGATAGTCCAGAGACTAGTTATTGTTCAAATCCTACATGGTTATGTGCTAGGGCACAAACATTTGGTCACGGTGGCCAAGCAAGTGATCATACATGGTTGTGCACTAGGGCGTGATTACAGCTTGTCCATGATGTCCAAGCAAATAATTGCACTTGGTCACACACTACGGCGTAACTAGAATCTTGACTAAATGACCAACCTTGTAATGGTAATTTTCCTTAGTGGCGCGCTAAGGCACGAGCAGAAGCTTTCCATAATAGACAAACAAATAATTACGATTGGTAGTGTGCTACAATGTGACAAAAATCTTTGCCTTAATATCCAATACAATAATTATATTTGGTCGCGCGTTAGAGGGCGACCAGAAGCTTGACCATCATGGCAAAACACTTTATTGCACCTAATTGTGCGTTCAAACATAATATTTCATTAGCATAGAAGGGGTGCAGAACTCCTCGTTATCATCAAAAATCCTTATCGAGCAGACATTAGATGGGATGAACATAATAAAGATGTGATAATTCGCAAGGACAGAAGATCCGTAGCTCCTGGAATACCTTCACTGCAAGGATGCGATGATGTGTTGTTCATTTCCGTTCAACCTCTAAAGTGACACTTTTGTGTGGTTCCATAATATGCCTCAAGTCTTGGTCCACACGTTCTCTTAGTTGGACAAGATATTTATGGCCTGGTTTTCTGGAAACAAAAAAATAAAGAGAGGATTATGTTACATACTTGAAAACGTCAACAGCCTTCCAAAACCTTCTCCCCAAGTCTCATTTCTACAATATCATTAGGAATGTGGAGCCTCTAACCATGGAATATCTAATGTCCCAAACATAAAACTACATCAACCTCAAGGAAGCGGGTTCCTGAAACCAGCATGAAGGGAATGAAGACACATCCCAAAAGGGGAAAACGATGGTCATTCTAGAAGAGATCATAATACCAAGGCCTTCTTGGCAGTTTTTCTGCGTAAAGGAGCAGGCCAACCATCCTCCACTGACTATGTCAAATTCCAACGTATATGAGTAGATCAAAGACTCCGACTTTTGGCAAATCCGAGAAGGATGGCCTCGTACACGATGCAAAATGAGAATAAATAGTGCAAGTACCACCAAAATCATGGGCACATGACGGTTGAGTGTTAGGTATTGAAGGTCGATATCCAAATATTCATCAACAGAGGGGATTGAAGGGAGTATGTAAAAAACGTGGAACTTCGCCAATTGGATTGACCACATAGTTTGTTCGTCGCCCATAAAGACACCAGCTAAACAAGGTACACCCAAAACTCCTTTAAGAGGTACATACGAGAGTTGACGTCAGTCGTCGATATGCTAAGAGTCAAGCTGATCTGGGCACGCACAGTCAATGCTTGACCGTTAGTTATCTACTTCACATACAAGGATTTGTAGGACGTCCATCATCCCCATGACTATTCCCACTTAATAACAGTTGATATAGTAGGTTACGAGGCGTATAGACATTGGAGAAGCAATGAATGTGCTTTTTTAATTCCACCAAAGAATAATTTCTCTCCGAAATCTTCATTCACCCAGCCTTCCACCCCATGTTATGCTTCAAATGTTAGGCTATAATGCCACTAGAGACGATGCTATTGGAATTGACAATTAGAATTGGGAGGTTGGCTAAGACCGAGGAAGAAAAGTTTGTGATACTAATTACCGGGACCTCTTAAAATCTTTTCCAAGAAAGTCATTGATGAATGATTTCAAGGTGGTATTTTTCACACACCACCAATGATTAAAGTATGTTCTCAAATGAGAGGTAAGCATAGTTTGAGGAAACCAAAAGGCCACTCGAGAAGATTTAGCCGAAGCCCTAAATGAATCCACTTGAGGATAACTAATTTGAAGTTCTTACCCCAGTTAGGAAAGCCCGAAAGCGTGAAAGAAAACAATGATACCCTTTTCTGTGTTTTTATCATTTTGATATTATTCCAACTATTTTAGCCAACTACCATCTTATAATAACAATTATGTTTTTAATGCAAAAGTTCTGATTCATTTTTTGTCCATAATCAGAAGTATTCTTTTCTGTTATAAAAATTTAAATCCCCAACCTCCTGTCTGGATAACAGAGGGGAAAATTTTGAACCAATAATCGCTTAGTACGAAAATTGGTATGTATAGTAGGGAAGCTTACACAAACGAAGAGAACTGCAAGAAATCTAACTGGAAAAATATACCCAATCATTGGTTCAAAATATGTATCCACTTAGGTATGGTCTACTCATACTCTGAAGTAAGAGGAGTGCATACCGGTAAAGAGTTAAGGAAAATAAGTAAAGCAGTAAGATAAAATGAGCTAAGGAAAACAATTAAAGCAATAAGATACATAGTTAAAAGTACTTATGAATACGAGTTCTTGACATCATCATAAAAAGGTGGGGCATAAACACCCACGTTACAAAAAAAAAGAACCACATATTCCCATGACTATGGTCAAAAAAACAAAAAAGGTTAAAGCCTACAAACTAAAAAAACAACAAGTCCGAATAAAAATAAAAGTTTCAAAAACGACAACACATACAACAATCAATCGAGCCTCAACATATGTTCACCCTCATGCTCCTCGTTCAACACTCCATGGTATTTTGACTGACTAATGCCCTCATCCACCCTAGCCCCAAATGAACTACGATCCTGAGTCATGCTTCCACCCTCGGAGGTCACCAATAATCAGGCATGGGAAGCACACCCTCTAAAAATGGCTTAGCATGCCTCATTGATATGACCCTCGACCTAATCCAGCTCTCACATAACACAAGGTTTCTTATCCTAATGACTTGACCCGAGCTCTTTAGAATCCAAATATTTTCATAAGGCGCTCGTTGGAGAGTTGGCTTAAGAATTCATATGAGGTAACGGAATCAGCAAGGTCAAGGGGCAGCGGTATCACCCTCGACACCAACCCCATCATCTAAAACCTCATAATACCTATTTGGGAAAACATTGAGCAGCATTATATAAATCTATAAATAAAAACTTGAAAGTTCATCCATCTCAGGCCCAAAGCCAGATTTGGATTAAACTCTTTGATCCCTTGAACATGCATGGTTTGGCTTTTGTGCTCAAAAATATCGGTAAAGGGGAGGAGTACCTTCTCTTTTGATTTTTTTACAAGTCTTAATTCATGTATGCATCGCGTCTCGGCTTATCTGCATGAGTCTTCATTAATCCTTTAAGTTAATTGATATTCTCGATGCTAGCCATATAAGCAGTCTTCTCTTGATCAAATCACCCCTCATTTTCTTGATCTTTGCATGCAACATATTTTTAGTCTCGTTTTCTCTTTCCACGATCTTCATACGTCGAAGGTCCTTTAGGCCAATGAAGCGAGGGACATAAATAGTAGAATTTGAACCATCCCCAACAAGGGTGGCATCCCAGTTAAAAGTAAAGTGCCACTCCACAATGGTCATACCTTGAATTGTAATTTTAGAGAATTAGTTTAGCCTTCTTCACCCTTTTATCGTGGTATAGCTTCTAATTTTCTGAAATTTGACATTGAAAATCAGTTAGGTCGGCAACAACAAGGATTTTGATCGCATCTGAGCGAACCTTAAGCAAGTGTGTAAGAGTGGGAGAAGGAGAATGATGCTTTTCAAAACCAATACCATGATAAGTCTTAGTATCCTCTGGTAATTCTTTGGTACAAAGACACTTGTGTTTGGGAGACTTGGAGGACAAGGCATATTTGATGGCGGAGCAATGGTAAATCGACTAAGACCGCGGGTTGGCTAAGTGGTTTTAAACATCAATTTTTCTTTGAGTACTTGACATAGTGGCAGTTTAGTCTAAATGTTAAAGTTCATAAATGTTTTGGGCTGGGAGATGCCCACAAAATGATAACGTGGCTCGGAGATATTAAAGTCAAGACCATTAGATGTGGTTAAATAATAGAGAAAATACTGCAAGTACGATGTCACCTCTCGTTAATTCTTGGCGTACTCGGCTACAAAATAAAGAAAAAGTGATATTAGAAGACAAATAAGAAAAATGAACATGAGGCTCGAGGACTCTATCGAAGCATACTACTTTGATTGGAGGTTGAGGGGATGGAGCCATGAGAAGGATTAGAGGCAGAAGAACAAGACTCGTTCATAATAAGAAATAAGACCTCCACTACTTGTTAGACTAATGGAAGCCCCTTACCACAATAGGATTTTGCTCCATGTAATAAAATGAAGATTGGTTTATGTGTCATAGGAATCTCTGTAAGATCGCCCTTACAATCGGAAGGCGATAAGAATACGCAACCTGTTAGGAACAAGATGACATGGGGCGATGTTGGACCTCTAGTCACCCGATAATCAAAGTTAGAGAAGCTTACAACATCATTTCCATCCTCCACGACCTCAGTTGCGAGGCCTCTAGTATAAGGCATGTACTCTCTAGCCTCATCCGCCATAAATAAAATAAATTGAAAAATTAAAAGAATGGGACATTATCGAAAGATGACGGAGCATGCACAAATTATTTCACTAAAAATAAATCTTGACACCACAAGGAAGAAACCAAAATCTAGAAAGAGAAATTAAACTTTTAGTGTGATATGCTCTCGGTTAAAATGAAAGTAAATTATGAAGTGATGAACAATATATAGAGGAAAAAGGAGCCAATGAGTTGTCCTCTAACCGACACGCGGCAAAAAAGGTGAAAAGGTTGGAATTTGAAAATTCAAAATTAAATAATAAAAATAATCAAGTTCGGAAAACAAATGGTTACCTTGGGATTCACGTCAAAATATAAGCTAGGTGAAGAAAACGAAGTTCGGAATTGGAAATACATTATTAGCTCGACCTTGAGTAAATGAATAGGGAGAGTTAGCCATAGAGTACGAACGAATCCTAGTACCAGGCTAACTAAATGCCTTGGTGGGTCGCGCAAAGCAATTTTATAAACTGTGTCGTGTGCTAGAGCGTGGCCCGTATTTTGGTCGGCCAAAACACTTAATTATACATAGTTGTATATTACAGCACGACCAGAAGATCGACCATGATGGCTGAGAAATTGATTATTAATGGACGTATCTTAAGGCATGACCAAAAGCTTAGCCACTATTAGACTTAGTGGTGCGCTAAGGCGCAATTAAAAGTTTGGTTATGATGGCGCAAGCAAGTAATTGCACATGCTCGACCGCTAGGGCACGACTAGAAGATTAGTAGTAATGGTCAAACAAGTAATTGTGCATGGTCGTTCGCTAAGGAACAACCATAAACTTGGCCATAATGGTCGAGCAAGTATTTGTGTATGCCCGTGCGCTGAGATGCAATTAAATAATTCTATAATTGCCAATCAATTATATGTGTTTGGTCGCTTCCTAAGACGCGACTAGAAACTTATATGTGTTTGGTCGCTTCCTAAGACGCGACTAGAAACTTATATGTGTTTGGTCGCTTCCTAAGACGCGACTAGAAACTTGACCGTAATTGCCAAGCCAATATATGTGTATGGTCGCGTGCTAGGACGCGACGAGAAGCTTGACCATCATGGTCAATCACTTGATAACATCTGGTTGTGTGCTAAGCACGACCAAAAGATTTACCATGATGGCCAAGACATTGAGTATACATCGCATGCTAGCGCACAATCCATAACCTCAGTAACATGGTCAAGCACTTGATTAGATTTGACGGTGCGTTAAAGTGCGACAAAGAGATTGGTCATGATGGTCAAGTAGGTATCACAATGGCACACGACCCATAACTTTACAATCGTTGCCAAATACTAGTTTGTACATGGTCGAGCTAACGCGCGGTCGGAAACTTGGTCTATAGCCAAATAATTTTTTAAGAAGTTTTTTTTTCACGAACCATATCTGACACCGTACAGAAAACGAATCTGACACCCTACGAATAAAACATCTGACACTGTACAAGAATGTAGCCGAAAGGGCACACTAATAAAAGAAACCGGACACGTTAAATTATAATGCATCTATTTAAAACATTCTTAAAATACCTAAAACACCCTGAATCAAAGCTATTATCTTAATAATAATAATAATAATAATAGATTTATATCTGAGATAAAAATTAAAGTATATAAAACAAATAAAAAATAGCCGTAATTATAATCCTTCTCATTAAATAGATATAAATATTTTTCAAAAAAGTTATCAAATTTTTATTTTATTTTGGTCTAATCGTTAAATTACGGTATGGTAGTCGAAATTTTACTTCACCGCAATTAATTTATATATGGGTCCGGCTAAATTGGGCCCAAAATATGTTAACCACCCAAAAAAGAAGCGTTTTTGAAATTTTACAATTTTACCCTTACCCCGGCGGTTGAACTCATCTCAACCACCGGTTGAGACCCTCTCACCCGGCGGAAAAGCTGTTTCACCCGCCAGGGTAAGCTTTCCCGCCGGTTGAGAGGTCTCAACCAGCGGGGTAAAAGACGACGCTGAAATTTTGGGGCTGGATATCATTGAGGGCCCTAATTTAACCAAACCCTTTATATATTTCAATATCTGTCAATTTGGTCAATTGAAAAACGTATTCTTAATTACTTTGCATGACTTCTTCTTAACTACTCTTTCTTCTAATTATTTTTAATAAATTTGACTCGATCACCATTTATTTTAAAATCGATAACTAAATTAATTCTTTATTTATTTTATACTACTAGGGATCTCTCTAAAGACTTGGCAAGTGCAATTTTGATTTATCTTTGATATTCTTTATGATGCTGCATGACTTCTTCTTAATTACTTCTTCTTCCAATTCTGACATAATCACCATTTATTTTAAGAGGAATAATTAAATTACACATTTATTGGTTTGAAACCACTAGGAATTTATTTTAAGACTTCGCAAATTCAATCATAATTATCTTTACACGCTATAACTTGTACGGACGTCGTGTCGGTCTCTTTGCTTTCAGTTTACATTTAAATCATCTTCGACCGGTATCGGTGTAGATGGCCTTCACCCAAATTTGAAATAGTTTCTGAATTTGTATTTATTAAATTGTTTGTTGGCCATTTTTTTTATTTTAAAGATCTTTCCAAAAAATTATAATAATTAAATAGGTTTGAAAATCTTTCTGAAAATATACATTAATAAAAATCCAGATTCAGTTTCAATCGGTCCTTCAAATTTTATAATATAAAACAATATATGATATATTCATTAATGTTTTATATTTAAAATATATGATGTAATAATGAATATGTGTGTGAGATTAATAAAATAACACAAACGGATAATTTTAATTGGGTCAATCATGGTGTTTTGGGTCATATATTTTTACTATACAAAACAACACGATTTTTGAAAAAGGTGGAAAACTAATATACAATTATTATTTTTGAAATTTTCTCTTTCTACCTCCCGTGTTTAGCTCTCTAAAACTGGTACCAAATATATCTAGCACCAAAATCCACCCTGGATATTTCGAGAACTATTATTGGGGTGGAGAAACACTCACCACAACAGTCATCTGCATAGGAAAGTGGAAACAACTATACTACGAGAAGGCCAAGAGTCTGATTTACAAAGTTTTGAATGAGTCGGTCTAAATGCTGAGGTGACACGTGTAAGGAAAAGCGATGGCTAGCACAATATAGTAGGCTTAAGATAGCTACCCAACACTTCAGACTTTAACAATTTTTGATACCCCAGTTCGGGATTATCCGAGGTAACAATGCAACTGAACGTCGATGAGTCTCCAGTACGAAGCAAACTTGTATAGTTACCGCTGAATTTTCTTGCAAAGACTAGGGAGATACTAATAAGTGTAGGATTTATTCGGACCGGGTCCAGATCCGGGTTAGTTTAGTATTAAATAGGTTAGTTCAAAGACAAACTTTGTAATATAAAATAACACACATATGTCGTATTAAGGGCATATGATGTAATAATATATATATATATATATATATATATATATATATATATATATGAAATTACTAGAATAATGGGGAAGGATAATCTTAAATTGATAGACCATGTGGTTTTCCACCACCTTTACTATATAAAGAAATATTCCTTTTTTGGCGGAATGCTCAACAATTAATATACAATTATTATTTTGGAATTTTCTCTATGTACATCCCGTGTTTATTTCTAGAACTGGTACCGGAAATATCTGCAACCTAAATCCACCCAGATATTTCTGGAACTATCACCAATTATATTTTATGAATAAATATTATACAACTTCAGCCCAACATATGTAGTCCAGTAAAATAAAAGTTTAAACATACGAGCTGAGATCTAAGTTGGATATGTGATATTTGACCATTCGATTAAATATTTTAGAATTTAATGAATATATTATAAATAAAGACTTTATCATAATTTATGTAGTCTTAATGATCTCATTCGTTAAAGTGATGTGTTCGAATTAGTTTTTTTAAAAACATATTACGTTTATCTATTGTGTAGAAACAAAATTTAAAGAAACTAATATCGATCGTATAATGCGTTCACAATTTTCATTTTGGCACTTCAAAACCAACCACATGTTTGATGTGGAATGATTTGTTCATGATGTAGAATTAAGTTGTTCGTAGAGAGAGATAAAAGAAAGTAATTTTCTACATAGAGAGAAAGTAAAGAAGTGAAAAGTAGTTTGATCAAAAGTCAGAATCCAATTTCATATCACCCTTGACCATTATATATAGGCGCAATGACTTAATTTTAACAGAGTTTGTTACATAAAAGGTCTTATTGCATTATAGCTCTTTACTTTTACATAAAAGCCTAAATCTTCCCCATAACTCTATAACTTATCATACAAAGTATTATTTATTACATTTTGGTCCTCGAAACTATATTTCCTTATCAGTAGCCCTCTTAGTTCTTATAAAATTCTATGAATAAGAACTAACTGTCATCAGAAATAATTGGTTATGAAGAAAAATCCCTTAAGTTAGAACTTGAACTGCCTCCAGTTATTGTCCCCATATTTCTGGCAAATAAATTTCCTTGAATTAATGCAATTTTTTAATGCTTTGGTTATTTTCATATGAAGATATTTTCTTTTAATGGTCATAAACGTTTGAAGTGGAAATCGAATAGGTGATGATGCCCTCGGCAATAGGTCTGCCACTAGGCCTATCATTTAGTAGTTGTGAAATTCTTTTTTACGCAACCGTTTGGAATTCTATCCAATTATCTTCTCCACCTCTTCCACTTCCCTCTCTCTCTTAGCTTTTCATATAAATACCTCTTTACACCTTATTTTGTTTCACAACACATTTTTAGAGAGAGAGAGAGAGAGTCTACTTGTTCTTGATATTTGTTAGCTACCTTCATCTGAGTCTTCAACTTCTAAACTATCTTCGCCGGAAAACTCAAATCCACTTCCCGTCTTTTAAGTTTGTTTATAAGAAAGCATCCAAAAGTTAAAAATCCAAAAGCTTAAAACCCAGAAATTCATCATCCCCAGATAAAAAGAAAACTCACTTTGGATTAGACGACTACTTCTGCATAACTGAAAGAGCAGATGAATATAGAGAAACTGGATTGATAAGCGACACTCATCGGGGCTTATCAACAGAGACAATATATTACCTCAAATTTCACAATCTCTAGCCAGATCATCACCTCGAATCAACTTCAAAGTAACCCAAACCACATCTTATTCAAGGAGATCAGAAGAAACTCTTTATCCAGATAATTTTGGGTCCTCTTTTCCATTGTGCAAGGAAACCATTCAGTTTATCAAACAATCAACTTCCTCAAACCCTTAAAAGCAAAACGTTCATAGTTATGGGGGATGATGCTGACCACACATTGAATCCTACCTCCTCCTCTCCTCTCATGAGGGAAGTTTTTGAGACATCTACTGAATCTCAACAAAATCCTTCAAGTAATGAAAACGGAGAACCAACCTCAAATCCTAACTCATCTTGACTTGTAGATGAGGCATTTAAAGAGGAGGTTGACTCTTAAGCTACACAATAGAATGTTAAGGCTGATACAGAAGATGATGCTTTGAAAGAAATGGAAAGTGAGATAGTGAAGGGTGTTTTTAAAACAAAAGCACCAAGGAGAATGAAAAAGAAAGCTCATGTTGAGCTCACTCAACCCCGAATATATATTGGTACTAAAAATGTGTAATATATTTATTATCCTTGGTCTCAGGCTGAGTCCTTAAAAAGAAAATGGGCAAGGCCAGATAATATTATGCTTCGACTTCCAAAAGAAGGAGATACTCCACTTCAACGTGCAAAGGATGAGCTAGTTGTGTACCCAGAAATTATCAACCGGGGTCTTCAATTTCTGTTAGACCCAATAATTGTAGAGTATTTTGAACTCCTCGATCTTTGTCCAACTGAAGCTACTCCTAACCAATGGTTCACACTTATTTCAATTATTATGGCTTCCATACTTTCCCAAATTCCTCTGTCTGCCCGAGATTTCATTTCCCTGACCAAGCTTTCGAAGGGCTTTGTCTTACCCTTCTACTATCTCACGCTTGATAATGATCTCAAGATAGTCGATAACCTACTCGAGGCTGACAAGTTATGGAAGCCAAAAAAATTCTTCATATTAGGGACCTATGAAAATGGGAAATAAATTTCTGAGGTGAAACCATCAAGACTCAACCTTGCCCATTAATTTTATCAACAACCACTTGTGGCGAATCAAATTGGACGCTGATTTCCGAGAAAATCTGATGGAACCTCCAAACCCAATTCTGGTTGTGAAGAGACTAGTGGAGCCTGCTCGTGAGTTGTTTCTTCCAGTTCGGAATTGGTCAGAAAGTCATCTTCCCTCGAAGAAAAAAGAGAAAAAGAATAAAAAAAGCAGCTAGCACGTCTGGTGCTAGCCCTATACGGGTATCGACAACGCAACCAAAAACAAAGAGTAAAACAGTTGAAAAAATCCTTTCCACCATAGAAGAGGAGGAAGAGGTTGAACCTTCACAAAAAAGAAAGAATTCTGATGCTTCGAATAAAAATAAGAGAATATCGAAAATAGCGCCATAAAAAAGGGAAAAAAGTTGAACATGATAGTTTCAGAAATCTTTAGAGAAGGTTTTAGAGTCAAACAATCCTTAGAGTAGAAAATTCGTGATTCAGATTACTTAGTTGATATTTTAGAAAAAGAAAACTATATTTTTAGAGAGAGAAATTAAAGTAATAATTGTATAATCATTAATCAATCACCATTTCAAAACAAATGATGGTTTTATAGTACAAATAGTAGGTCCCACATATCTAAAAATTCACTAATTGTGGTCATATCTATAAGTATATTGTTTGTTATAAATTAGTCCTTCTATATTACTTTGGTCGAATCTACTTGTTGGAAATTGGCCTAGCAACTTGTTGTGTACTATACGTTTGCTGATTTACTTTGGGCCTCGAAGGATACTGGTTTGTTTCTTTAGGTTGCACATTTATTCGAGGAGGTTGAGTAGTAACAAAAGATCTTTGAAACTAATTCAATTTCAGTTGAACACTAGATCCTAATTCTCATGCATAGGTTGTGTTTACCAATATTCTTTTTTCAACTTGATCAAGAAGAGCCCCAAATGTCAGCACTTAAATTTCTCCCACAATGTATTTCAATATTCTAGGGAGAAACCACATTCGATACGCTGTTAAAGCCACAAAATCTTTACAATATTCCATATCCATTTTTTCTTACGAAAACGATTGGTATAAATTTTCAGACTTTCACCAACCTTTTCTCTGTAGTATATTATGGTATCTCCATTAGCTCGAAATTTTTTACTCCCCACAAAATACTATTAGAAAACATTCAGGAACATGTCAAAAAATTTGATATAACTTTGCGAAAGTCGATTATACCACTTTGAAGCAACACCCATAAAAGTTTGTGAGAATGCCCTGCACAACAACTCGCCATCATTATCAAAATTAATCATAAAATTTTCGAATTTCTTCTTATGATTGTTAAGATTTTGTTTCCAATCGAATTTTTCCAACTTAGAAGTGTCAAAATGTTTTGGAAGGTTTCTAGAAATTATCTCTGCGGACAAAGGAGAAGACCTCCAATTATGGTTTGCTTTGTAAACATTAGCTCTTGGACCCTCGTGAGTCATTAGATAGAGTCCTTCCTCGGAATGAGCTGTGTATTGATTACTTACGAGATACTCGAAAATTTTTACTTCCATATTGATTTTGAGCATGCACGACGTTATCTTTGTTTGCATGGTCCTCAGACACCTGTTATTTCCCTTTCACGTATTTAGTCTGATGACCCGATCGATGCTCTTTTCTATGTCTCTTCGCATATTTCTTTTTTATGTCTTTCTTCCTGCGATAATCTCTTTTTGGAGAACATTCACTGGATTCATTTAGTGAATAATCACCTGACTAAAATGACTCATACTTGTACCTTACCTTTAGCTTTTTCCTCGAAGAATAGCGATGATGCCTCAGGTATCTATCCTTCCTACTGATTTGATGATGGTGATCTGATTCATCTTTCTCAGTATCATTTTCTCTTCGGACTTCAGACTAAATTTTCTCACAAGCAATCGTTGCACCTCTTTAAGAGTTCATCTTTTCGATTTCTTCCAACAATTCTTTCTCCGAGCAACCAGCATAGACTCTTCTAAAATTTCACCAGCATGTTAATCATCATGCTAGTTATTGATTTTCATATTATTCTCAACAGGGTTTTCTTCGAAATATTTTTCAATCGCTAAATCATTATTCATGTCTAATTCTCCTCACATTTCCATAATTTTTCTTTCAAAATTTCAACAAGGTTATAAAAGACGATATTGGGTACCAAATCATTTCCCAAAGACGACCCCAATAATAGTTCTAGAAATCTTTGGATAAGGTTTTAGAGTAAAAAAATGCTTATAGGATCAAATTCATGATTCAGATTACTTAGTTGATATTTAGAGAGAGCTACTATATTTTTAAAGAGAAAAACTTAGAGTAATAATTGTCTAATCATTAATCAAACACCATTTCCCAAAAAAAAGGTGGTGCTTTTAGAGTACAAATAGTAGGTCCCACTTGTCTAACAATTCACTACTTGTAGTCAAATCCTTAAGTCTATTGTTTGCTATAAATTAGTCCTTTCATATTACATAATTATCAATATCTCCTAAAAGACTTTATTTATTTCCAAAACACCCCTAACTTTCTAAGATATTTATTCTTCCCTTATGAGAATAAACCCCACAAGAACTGGCGCCTTCTCAAACTGACGAAGTCATTGTAGTGGAGAACGAACAAAGAGAAACTAGAGCTAATGATGATCAAGTAGACAGTCAGGGAGATATTGCAGCTGATAACAACCGAGGTGATGATCACTTCGATCCTGATACCTTTATCAACATCGATCAATCTCAGGAACTTCACAGAGATGAAGATTCATTCATCCAAAAGATCCAGGACCAACTACAATATTATGGTGAAAGATCTAAACTTGTTCTTCCCAATGGGACTAAATCAGAAGTCTTTTTTCGACCATCCACCTCCGCTCTCATGACCTACACCAGACCAAAATCCATACATGTTGAAGAGCCATCCAAAGACGTTGCATTGACTCTTCAACCATTCACCAATCTTGGCGCTCCAGTACAAAAATTATGCCAAGAAGTTGAATATTCTCGACACCAGTTGGAGAAAATGGCGAAGGATATGGTTCGTCAAAATAAAATTACTCGTGATGAGAAGAAAATGAGGGAAATCTTCGGTGGTATGGTAGATAGCCAATTTCACGAATTCCGAGCTGCCAGATCAAAATTCCTCAAATGAATCATTTTGCTAAAAACTTATTTCACAATTTTGCATAAGAAAGAGTCAGAGAAGCTTAATACTTCTCACAAAAATGAGATAGAAGAGCTCAAGTCTAAACATGCTCAAGAGTTGTTTGAGGAGAAACAAAATTACTCTACTCTTCAACTTTCACTAAACAATAGTGAAGATGAGAAATTAAAATAGGACATGGATGCTTTTAAGATTTAGTTTGACAAAGAGAAGAAACTTGTTGTGGCTGCTGCTGAAAACGAATGTGGAAAGGACATGTTAGCGGCCATCAAAGAACGTAGCACTTTGAAAATGGTTATTTCTTCGAAAATTGTAAATAACATTTCAGAATAGTTAATATTGGGAAACTTCAAAGATGATGAGTCTTGAACTAATTACCAAAATAGTTTAAATAATGGTAATCAAACAACCATTGGCCAAAAAAAGAATTTTATTGATAATTTCAAATATTTACATGACACTTCATTAAATCCTCCCTGGGCCAACAGGACATGAAAGAGTATGCCAATTATTCATAAGCCTTCAAAAGAAGTATTTACTCCCAATACAATTTTAAATGTTGTAGATTCCAAGGATGTTGAAGCATCCTCCCTTGCTCGTCACAAATGCGATAAGAACCTGGTTTTATTCTTTCTACAACCATATAGTTACCTTCCCAATTCCGAGCCATCTTACCGAGGCTCTTTTCCTCAGTATGAAGGAATACCTTACTTAGAACTTTATTACTAATTTGAAAATCTCTCTTTTTTACCTTCTAATTATACTTACTCCTCATAAAAGTCTAATAATGAATCATATTCAAATGAGCTCTAGCTCATTTTTCCTCAATCAAGTCCAAAACTGTTCTTTTTGCTTCGTCATTCAGGTACTCGGAAACCTGAACTATTCTATAATAAGGTTATGTAGATTCTGCATGACTAACAACATCCATTACAAATAGTTAGGCAATTTCCCTACGGCCCTTGTCAAATTATTCTTTAGACCTTTTAAAATAGATATATTTATTACCTTTACCAGAATATTTTCTTGGGGATGAAAAAGTGTAGTAAAACATTGTGTTATTCCACTCGAAACACTAAAAGAAGCCATTTCTTTGTTGTTAAATTGAGAACCGTTATCTGTGGTACTTTTTTTAGGTACCCCAAAGCGGCAAAAAATATTTTGCACGATGAACTTAATCACATATTTGCCTTTTGTTCCAGATAATGGTTCAACATCTGCCCACTTCGACGAAAATCGACTACAACAATAATTATCTCACGTCCTCCAGAATCCATGCGTAATGGTCCCACAAAATCTATTCATCATCCGTCAAAAGGGATTGCTTCAGTAATGGACATAAGCGGAATTGCAGGTTTGTGAATAGAATTAGCGAATCGTTGACAAGTATCACAACCTCGAACTAGACTTTTAGCGTCGTTCATGATCGAAGGCCAATAATACCCTTCCAACAAAACTCAACGCGTCAATTCCTTGAACCCACAATGTGTTGAACCCTCTTTATCATGTAATTCTGACAAAATCTCATGTGACTCTTGCTTATTCAGGAAATCCAATAATGGCCTACTCAGCGATTTCTTGTATAAAACCCCTTCTAACACAATATAGCCATGCGCTTTAAGCTTCAACCTCTTAGCCAATTGCACATATTGATGCAACATTCCTCTTAACAAAAAATTCAGGATATCAGTCCTCCACTCAATTTGTCTTACCTCTGGTGTGATAAAAACTTCTTCTGCATATTTACGCTGCTTTGATCGGATTAAAATCGAAGGACTTTCCTGTAACAAAATCCGATGATACTCTTTTGCGTATGCAATAGTTGCTAAAGAATCAATAATTGTGTTATCTCCTTGACTAATATGTTGTACAGTCAAACAGAAGACTCAGATTTCGAAGCTCACGAAGTAAAAAAATTAAGTAATCCTTTTAGGCTTAGGAAACACTAGCCACGTGATTTGCTACTAATTGAGAATCTGTTTCCAAACAAACTGCAGTTGGCCCACAAATTTTTTCGAGCTTTAAACTAGCTAATGTTACTTCATATTCAGCTTTTGTTATTTAATGCATGAAAATTGAATTTAACAGCTTAAAATATTGTTTGCCTAGATGGTGCTATTAGTTGCACTGCATCCTCAAATGTTAGATCCTCCATCAGTTCGAACTATCCATATTGAGCTGCTTGGCAATATTTCCTTGTTTATTTTTTTGTCTGATCAACTTGAGTGGAATTCAACAAGAAAATCAGCTAAGGCTTGGGCTTTGATAACCATCTGAGGACAAAAAATAATATCAAAATCTCCAAGTTCCACTGAGCATTTGGTCATCCTCCTAGAAATATTAAGGCGCTGTAAAATATTTTTCAGTGGGAACAAAGTTTGAACCTCAACACTGTGAGCTTGAAAATAAAGGCACATTTTCATGGCAGCCCCCAATATAGCCAAAGCCAATTTTTTTAGCTTTAAATAACTTTTCTCTGCTGCCACTAAACTATTTCTGATATAATACACTCGCTTCTTGAATTCTTAAATCTTCACTTATTAAAACAACACTGATTACAAAATCAGATGCTGCAATATAAAAGAATACTTGTTCTCCAATCTGAGGCTTAAACAATATCTGTGGTGATGATAATAATTCCTTAATGCTTGAGAATGCTGCTTCACATTCCGAGTTCTATTCAACCTCCTTTGGTCTTTGTATCACTTGGAAAAAGGGAAACACTTATTAAAAAATCTAGAAATGAATCTATTAAGAGCAGTTAACCTTCCTGTTAAACCTTACACTTCTTTGATAGTTTGAGTAGATGTCATTGATGCCAAAGCATTTTTTTTAGATCATCTTCTATCCCCTTTTCACTAATGATATACCCCAAGAACTTTCTTGATCGAAGTCCAGAAGTACACTTCTCAGAATTTAGCTTCAATCTTATAGCTCTTAAATTCAAAAAATGTCCTTTAAATATTCTAAATGCAACGCATCTGCTATATTCTTGACCGACATGTCGTCAATATACGCCTCCATATTTCTTCTGATCCGAGAATCGAATGCTTTATTCATTAAACTCTATGTTGCTCCAACACTTTTTTAACCCAAAGGCATAACTCTATAAAAATGCAAGCCTCGGTCCATGATGAAGGTGGCACTCTCTTGATCGTTTGGATCCATCTGAATTTGGTTATACCCTGCAAAATCATCCATAAAAGACAAAATTTTGTTTCCTAAAGTAAAATCAATCAATTTGTCTATTTGAGGAACTGGAATTGAATCTTTAGGACAAGCTCGATTTAGATCTGCGAAGTCAACGCATATCCTCCATTTCCCATTCTTCTTCTTAACCACCACTAGGTTTGTTGTCCATAAGGAATATTGTGATTCCCTTATATGTCTGACCTTGACAAACGATCCACCTTAGAAACAAATAGCCTTTTCTTTCTCAAAAGAAAAAGCACGTCTTTTTTTGTATAACAGGTTTAACCTTCAGATTAATTGTTAGGCTATGACATATTACCTCGATTGGAACTCCTACCACATCCTCCGTTTTCCAAGCAAAAAAATCCAAATTGCGAATCAAAAATTCCAACAACTACTGTCGTAAAGCTGAGGTCAGTAAAGTTCATATTCGAAGTATTTTTCCATTAGGAAAAACATGCTCTTCTATACTTTCAATTACTGTTAAGAAACTCGTGGTTTCCCTCGGATCATTAATCTCCTCCTCTTCCTTCGAATTAACCCCCTAATTGATATACAGTCATTTTATCTACAGTGCTTGACCCTCATATTCGAATAGTAGTGGCATAACATTCTCTAGAAACTCTTTGATCACTTCGAACAACACCCACGCGGTTTCTGATGACATACTTTAAGCATTGGTGGACTGTAGATACAACTGCATACATCCTCGAAAGCAAGATCTCTCGAAGATGGCATTATAGATGGTCGGACAATCTACCGCCATATATAAAACATGAACCTTCTTTATAAAAGGTCAATTTCCCAAACATACTTCCCCTTCGAATTACCCAATTACCTGAGTCGTTACTCCAGTGAATCCAATTATAATACGGTCTGATTGGGAAATCCGAGGAGGATTTCGCATTCTATCACATGTTGACTTGAATAGAACACGTTAAATTTCCACACCAGTTACCTCTGCTCCAATAACTAACGCATCTTCATGAGGACCTGCAGTACCTCTCAAATCATCTTCATCGAAAAGAATAAAATGAACATCTATATCACCATACAAATGAGTAGATATCATTCCATCTATTTGATTAGCCAATCTCACCAGTATTGCCAGCCATAGTATCTCCTCCAAATATTTCCAACAATTCAATGAATTTATATAGACTTCGAACTCGGCCTTGTTTTAATTGCTTTTCCACTACCATCAGAATCAGTCGATCTAAATCTGAATGTAAATATTCTAACGAAGCATTGAAATCATAAATCTTAGAATAAAAAATCATTAGATTTTCTACCTATGAATTCAGATTCGCCACCTCGAAGTCGGTATAACATGAGATTTTGATATATTGCTCTGCCCTTTAACAAAGGCTAACAACTTACCACTCTCAATCAAAGTTTGTACTTCTTTTTTCGAAGTAATATAGTCTGTTGTTTCATGTCCGATGTCGTTGTGATATTTACAAAATCCGTTATCACGTTTGTTCCTTGGCCTATTTATTAGAGCAGGCTTTTCAAAATTCACGTATCCCTTTTCATTTTCATACATGGTCGCAACATTTTTAATTAAATTGGCATAGTACTCTGGCTTTATCCATTGATTGGGCCTTGGTCTCTGAAACTGATACCCTATAACATGAGTTGAATACCCTCTAGTTCAATGAGACAATTTATTGTTGTTCCTTGGGCGCTGTTTGGGCTGAGTTCTAAGACTGCCCTTGATTGTTTGGCACATGTCCTGAACTCTTTTGACCAGACCCAACTACTCCTCGAACTCTAGTCGATTCTTCTACCTTGATTTGACCTTCCACCTGAGCCATCAACGCTTCCAAGGTCAAAGCTCTCTGTTTGTTATTACATTAGCTAAGTCACATGATAACAATCTTTGTAGAAATGTTTCCATTGCTACCAACTCCTCATAATTATCCAAACCAGCTTAATTTTCTCTCTAAGTACTTGTTTGCACTGAATTATTGTGTCTCAATTTTCCCGCATCTTTTTACTCCACACAAATTACCTTCCAAATATTGTATAAAAATCTCTGAAATTAGAAATTGATCTTCACAATCCTATTATACCATTTCAAAGTTGTTCCTTTGAACGTTTGAGAGAAATCCATGCACACCAACCTATCATCATCCTCAAAATTCATCATGTAATTTTTAAACTGTTTGATGTGATCACCACGGTCTTGCATTGCATCAAACTTTTCAACCTTTGAGATATCAAACCTTTGAGATATCAACCCTAGAAAATATGAATGCTTTAGTGAATAATATTTTATATATGTTTTTAAAAAATATTTTTTTAGTCTGTTATTTTATTCTAAATCACATTTTAACATATTAGATTTTATTCATTGATATTGCTTATGAACGCCAAAAAAAATATGAAAACAAAAACCTTTCAAAATTAAATTTAAACAAAAATATTTAGGACTGAATTATAAAAATAATATAAACCAACTGAAGTTGAAATGACTCTTTAGGTTCGAATTATAAAAAATAATATAGATCAACTCACGTTGAAAAACCCCTTTAGGTTCAAATTATAAAAATAATGTAGATCAACCGACGTTGAAAGAACCCTTTAGGTTCAAATTATAAAAATAATGTCGATCAACCAACGTTGAAAGAACCCTTTAGGTTCAAATTTAAAAAAATAATGTAGATAGTCGACGTTGAAAGAACTCTTTAAGTTCAAATTATTACCGTAAACCCGCAAACATTTTGAAGTCATCACTTTATATTAATAGATCGGTGTTTGCTACACACATTGTTAACACTTTCATGCACCACCAGGGTAGGAAAAAGTGTATCCCCGACCAAATTGTTTACAAAAGAGATAAACAAAAGTATGAATAATCAAAATTACTCTAAATATAACTTGAGATGTTCAATGTTCCAAGGAAGTCAAAGAAGTAGTTCGTTTTTATCCTTTAGTTGATATGTGCCCAGCTTTATCTTCTCTGTCATAGGGTCTGGGCCTTCCTAGTTGGGATCCAATTGCCTGAGGCTCTATCCTTCAGTATGTGGGAATACTTTTCTCAAGACTTATCAACACCTTAAACAACATTTTTTCAAATTTTTGAAGTGTACCTGCTTCGTATTAGGGTATGGTTACGCAATGAATTTAAATAGGAGCGACTTCACTTTTCCTGGATCAAGTCAAGAGCATGATTTCGGCCCTCGAGGTTGCTGTTTTCTGAATAATGTTCGACCATATACAATGAAAACATACTTTATGAGAGGGTCACCGCGTCTACACCAAATGTAAAACAGAAGATGATGATTGAGTCGTGGTACGGGGAGTAGTTCGATATGCCCATAAAACCTGCTGTAAGTAATTTGCTAATTTTCGGCCTTTCCTTCCAAAAAAAATTGAGACCATCAATGATAGTTTTATTTGTTATTTCAACCTGGTCGTTTGCTTGCAAATGAAATGGTGCTGAAAAACATTGTTGGATTCCACAAAAAGAACAAAAATCTCTCATTTCCCTACTCTCGAACTGCGGGCCATTATCGATAGTTAGCCTCTTCGAGACACCAAAGTGATAACAGATGTTCGACTAAATGAATTTAATTACATATTTAGCCCTTGTCCCAAATGAATTTAATTACGTCTTTAATTATATCCGTTAATGCTCGACCCTCGATCTGTTCGGATAATCTGTTCGGTTCGCTATCTTTTCTAATAAACCTATATATTCTCTAGTCAGTCAGAATGAAATTCAACTATCTAGCATTTGGCCTTTAATCGTCGTTCTTGGCTCAAAATTTATGTTTAAATCACCCAATTCTATAGACAACTTGGTTATTCCACCTGAAATATCAGGACGCTGCAACTCAATGTTTAAACGAGAACGAAGTTCAGACTTGGCTCAAAATTTATGTTTAAACCAGATATGCGTTTCTCATCTAATAACAAACCAATTATTTCTAAACCTAACCCCCTTGCTCAATCTCTTACAATGCTTTACAAATCTGCTCAATCAGCTAAGAAACCCATAGCAAAAGTAGTTATCAGTCATAAACCTATCTCACATTTTTATTCTTATGGGGCCAGATGTTGGAGAAAACACTCTTTATAGGCTCACCAAACTTTCTAAGGCTAAAAATAAACCTTCCTTATCAAGAAAGAAGATTGAAAACCCAACTGAAACTTCTAGTGATACTAGCAATCTCCTACAAGAAAATCTGAGCGTGAGAGAAGCCATCACAAATTGACTTCCTTCAGAATAGATTTTAAGAACAAATCCAACAGTTTCGTCTACTGAGCATCCTCATATCAAGGAAGATAATCATGGTACTCAGCCTAGTGATCTAGCAGAGTCAAGGCCATAAATGATGGAAGATAAAATAGATGAAAGTGGTGAAGACACACCTTTAGAAACATCAAATCAAACTGGGGATACTAAAAAGTATCTCGAGAAAAAAGAAATAAGACTCCCTTAACAGAATCTGAACCACTGCTTGAATGTCTTGTTAGACTAGTCGGGGCCAGTTTTAATAAGGTTAGCCTCAAATACTTGAGATCTTTACAAAAAATATCATACATATACACTCATACAACCTATTTGGGTAAGGTTCGGAAAAAATAGGGGTTTTTTTGAATCAATAAAAGTGAGCATTTATATCCCTAAATAAACTCCAATGGACTATAAGGCGGGAGAATTGGTAGTTTACACCAAAGTGCTTAATTGGGATCTCTGGTTTCCTTTGGACCCATAGATAGTAAAGTATTTCCACTTGGTAAAATTATGCCTAAACAAACTGATCGCCAATTCCTGGTTTACAATGCTAGCCAGTATTATAGCTTTAAGGTTGTCAAAATTCTGATGGCCATGGAACAATTCTCTATTGTGCATGGTTTGTGCCGGAATGGTAACATCCCTTTTTATTACTTTAATATAATAACTATAAAGTAATCAATTATTTGCTGGAAGCTGACAAGACTTGGAGAACTTAGTTTTTCTTTATTAGCGGCGCTTGGCAAACGAGAGAAATATCACCTCTAAAGGAAATCTGAGTATGCTCACAAGATACTGGAAAACTCAAGTATATGTATCTTTCTTGTATTTTCATAACTTGATATTATTAGTTCTTAATTTTGATTTATTTGACAGTATTCTCAAAGCTTTTTTTACAATAATTTGAAGATGAAAAAGCATCATTTACAAAGTTTAGTCAATGGGCCAGTGAAAATGTTCAAATGGATTTCATAATTATTTTACTACAGGAAACATGGTGAGAGCTCACCTATGGAGAAAAAAATCTGATTTGTGAGCTCTCATGGGAACAGTTTATCACTTGTCTCGATCTTCTGCTATTTCCAATAAGACTGAGGAAGCTGACGGTAAACGTTTCCTACCAGCAAGGAATACATCTCACAGTCATCTTGATAAGATTAAGAAGAAAAAGAATAAAAAGTCTTAATATCAAGTTATTCCCGAACTTATGAGACATCCGGATGAAATCGAAGTAGTTGTGTTAGAAGCTGTAGCACTCACTATTGGGGAAACTAAGGATCCATCAAACTCTCCAATAGTCAAGAAGAAAAAGGGCCAAAAGATGTATAAAGAAGGTAGTGACAAAAGAGAAATGAAGAAGAAGAAACTTGTTATTGGTTTGGAAATCATACACTGATTTGAAGTCCTTCATTCTATTACTCCTACAAAGGTCCCTTCTCAAGAAAAAGTATTTATTGATCCTCCCTCCCTAGTACTTCCTAATGGTGACAAACCATCATTTGAAGTTGTTGACCAGCTAGATGACAAAAAACTTCATTTTGAAGATTTTGACAAAGCTTTACCTCAAAATACTACCATTGCTAACATTGTGACATTCAATGGAGATTCCTTTTAAGTGTCCAAGGAACACGATGAACTGGGGTATGCAGTTTTAGGCTATATCAGGCCAATAGTTGACTTGGAGAGGCAGGTAAGATCTCAATTCGAGGATATTACTTCCCTTCTAAATGAAAATCAAAATTTAAAGAACTCCATCAGAGAAGAGAAAGACATGGGTTTAGTTTAGGTAAGGAATTGAAAACCCTTACTGAAGAGCTGGTTCAATCCAAATCTGATCATGATCAACTACAGTCTAAGTTTACTGATTTGCAGAATGATCTTACTTCCTTGAAGGACCAACATACTAAGGATAAAAAAATCTTTCAATATTTATCCAAAGAAAAAAAAGCCGGAGAATCTTCTTAAGAAGAAAGAAGAGAAAATCACCTCTCTCAAAGAAACGACTACCAAGGACATCGTTGATGTTGTGGATGCATGTGCTGATAAAGTGTTGGAATCTATGGATAAGAGGGATGAATTTATAAAGGAAAATATGGTAATATGGTTTCATATTACATCCCATATGCGGTCTCTTAGGGAGTTATGGAAGTATGTACCAGCTGATCAGATTCATTTCCATAATATGTCTATAGGTGATAAATTAAATGTTTTTTTCGATGAATCTCATGAATACGAATCTGATGATGAAGCTGGAGAAGATACAGATGGTGAGAATCTAAAGAATGAGGAAAAAAACTGAAGGGAACGAGCCCTAAGGTTAACAATTTTATGTGTATGTGTTTTGAACTAAAGTCCTTGATATGTGCAAGACGTTTTGTGATATTTGGCTCAGATTACCTTGTGACTTTCTTTGTGTAAATTTTTGTTGTATACAAGGTATTTTTTGTGTAGATCGGATTTTTGTTATAATTTAAAGGTATTTTATGTCATCTTTATGTTTCAATGTATATTCTTGCTTTTAATGATATCTGATCCCAACTAAGTATTGTTATTCAAAGATGATTAAATACTTGGAACACTTGAATCAAAGTAATAAACTAAATCCAACCAAGCTATTCAAAGGCAATAAATATTTAATCTCACCATGCCATTCGAAGGTAGTTCATTTGAAGCCAATAAAAGTTTAAACCCATTAGGCCATTCAAAGGTAATCCATTCAAATAAAGTAAAACATTAGTTCAATCAGTTCATTCGAAGGAAACAAAACTTTAATCTCATTAGGAATAGCAAAGACACTTTTAAACGCAAAAATTAATAGATTAATTACAATTCTCACACTTCATTAAAACCTCCCCAAGCCACCATGGTAGGAAATAGTATGTTTCCTAATATTTACATTGAGCTAGAACAAACTAAATATTTACAAGATATGTTTATTCTAAGTATAACCTTAGATGTTTAACATTCCAATGATGCTTCAAAAGGTTCCCCTGTTTGTTTAAAATCTTGTATGTGTCTTATCTGACCTTCTCATGTACGATGTATGACCCTTTAAATTTTGGAGCCAACTTTTTGAACATCTTTTCCGTGGTATGTAAAAACATTTTTATTAGAAATTTATCTCCCACTTGATAATTTATCCTTTTTAATTTAAATGCAAACTTATTTCTTATCAAGTCTTGATAATGCATATTTCTTATATGAGCCTTTACTCTCCTTGCTTCATCAAATCCAACGACTTATATAGGTGTAATAACATCTATCCTATAAACTACAGAAAATGGAGACTGTTGTGTGGTTGTGTGTGGAGTAGTTCGGTATGCCCATAGTACTTTTTGTAAATAACTTGGCCATTTCCCAACTTCTCCCTTCAAATTCTTTATTAACCCATTAAAATTGTTCGGTTCGCTACCTCAACTTTTCCATTGGTCTGAGGATGAAAATGAAAAGATAAAAAATGTTGAATCCCTATTGATGTACAAATACTTTGATGTCTTTGTTGTCAAATTAAGGACCATTATCTGTAGTGATACGCCTAGGAATGCCAAACCTACAGCATATGTTGGAAAGAATAAACTTTATCACTATTTTAGATGTTTTCCCCGATAAGGGTGCATCGTCTACCCACTTAAAACAGTAGTTTATTGTTAAAATTATAGTGCGACAACCTCATAATCCATTGGAAGGAATCCGACTAGATCAAGCCCCTATCTGTCAAATGACACTGCTTTGGATACATACTCCATGGGGATTGTTGGTGCATGGATGGAATTTCCATACATTTAACAAAGGTCACATCTCTTTACTAAAACTCTAGCATCTGCCATAATAGAAGGCCAATAATACCCTGCCAACAAGGCATTTCTAGTTAAAGCTGTATAGACATAATGTATCGATCATTTCCCATCATGTAGTTTTGATAGGACATTTTGAGATTCGTTGGATCTGAGGCAACAGCACAAAAGCCTACCGAAATTATTTTTTTATAAAGAACCCCAATTAGAACTACAAATGCACGCGCTTTGTATTTTAGATTTTTAGGATAAGCTTTGTCTTGAGGTAAAACCCCACTAGTGATAAACTCTTAGATTTCACTTCTCCAATCTTGATAAGACATGGTAGATACATGTAAATTATCTCTCGTATCACCTTTTATTTCTGATTTTGTGACTATATACGGACACTCTTGTACAATGATCCAATAATACGCTTCAGAATAAGCTATAGTGTCTAAGGAATCAGCCATTGAATTTTCCAATCTTGGGAGATGCTCATACTTAACATGTTGAAAACTGGTCGAGATCGTTTTTAATAATTTAAGATACTTTATCAAGTAATCTTTCTTGGTTTCAAATTTCCTCTGTGGTTGATGAACGACTAACTATGAATCACTTATCAATCAAACTCTTTTGACACCACAAATTTGAGCCAATTTCAATCCTAGTATTGTTGCTTCATATTTTTACTCATTGTTAGATGCTTTGAAACCAAAATGTATTGCTTGGTAATATTGAATCCTCAAAGGGGGAAATTAGGAAAATACCAACTTTATATCCCATTGTACTAGATCTACCGTCAGTTTGGATTACCTATTCCATCTTAGGCTTGCTAATTTGAGCTTTTTCATGAGGCCTCTTGGAATGAAAATCAACTACAAAATCGGCTCCACCTTGAGCTTTGATTGCAGTTCGGGGTGCAAAGTCAATATTATAATTCCCAAGCTCATCTAACCACTTTGTCACTCGTCCCAATATATCCTCTTTTTGTAACACAAATTTTAAGGGAAAAGAAGTTTCAACCGTAATAGAATGTGATTAAAAATAAGGCCTTATTTGTCTGGCTGCTATCACCAATGCTAAGCCTAATTTTTCTAAGTTTAAATATATTTCTTAGCTTCCAACAAGCTTTTGTTTATATAATAAATAGAGCGGGGATAATTATTAACTTCTCGCACCAACACTACACGCACAACATACTCCGATACTACTAGATACATGCAAAATATTTCCCCATATACAGGTTTAAATAATGTTTTAGGTAAAGATATATGTCGGTTGAGTTCAAATAAAGCTTGGTCACAAATTGGAGACCAATTGAAGTCTTTGGCATTTCTTAAAAGTTTTTAAATTTGAGCACACTTGTCTGATGACCTTGAAATAAACCTATTTAACAGTGCCAATGTTTTGGTCAATATCTGAATATTTTTAGTATTCCGAGGTGGATTCATAGCCAACAAAGCATTCAATTGGTCTCGTTCAACTTGAATTGATTTCTCACTTATAATGTAACCTAAAAATTAACCAGATCAAACACAAAGGTACATTTCTCGATATTTAATTTCAAGTTGATGGCTTCTAAATTAGAAAAGTTTCTTGGAGGTCGGAGATGCAATCATCCTCTTTATGGCTATTAAGCATCATATCAACGACAAAAAATTCTGCATGTCTTCCAATCTGGTTAACAAATTCTTTATTAACAAGTCATTGATAGTGGCCTCAACGTTCTTCAACCCAAAAGGAATTACTTTACAAGTCGGTAATAAAAATAGTATAATTTTGATCACTCAGATCCATTTGTATCTGATGATACCCAAAAAAGCATCCATGAATGATAACACCTTGTTTCTCGATGTAGAATATACTAATTGATCTATCTGGGGTACTAGTAATGGATCTTTGGGGCAAGCTCTGTTAAGATCTTTGAAATCAATGCACATACATCATTTCTAATTTTTCTTCTTGATAAAGACCGAATTAGCAGTCCTTTCCATAACAACACTTATCCTTTAAATAGCCCAATTACATTAATCGAGTTACCAGTAAACCCCACTATGGTTCTATTTGATCGTTGGATGACAGAAAGATTCTTTATTTTCTTATAGGTTGATAAAAAATATATTTTCCAAACTGTCGGTATCGATCAAGATTCATCATATTTTGATTCCCTTCAATTGACAATCTTATTACCTCAGTATTTTCATGTAGGCCTGCAATTTCTCTTAGGTAATCTTCATCAAAGACAATGAAATGAGCATGGTTCTGATAGATATGTGTAGACATTTTCCACAATATTTGGTGATGTAACATGTGTTGTATTTACACTAGGCTGCGCATGCATATTAACTTGTTTGTTTCCCTGTTTCTTTTTAAGTAAAGCATACAATTTCCCCCTTTTAATCAAGGTTTGCGCTTCTTGTCTTAGGGCAATGCAATTTTGGGTATCATGGCCCACAATATTATGATATCTGCAAAAGTGAGTGTTCTAAATTGGTGCCGGGCTTCGGAAATGCACAATATTCTTGGTTTTATTATAAATGGTAGTTACATTTTCACTTAATTTGGCAAACCATTCAGGTTTGACGAATTGACTACTCATTGGTCTTGACTGTTGACCCTGATTTGACTCGCTTTGTGTAGGCCGATGTGAACCTTGTCTGGAATCTTTAGGTCGGTAATTATCTGTAGCTTGGGAGTGAGTACTGGCTTGTGTGATACAAATCGTAGGAGTAGACCTATTATGGCGTGGTGATCTAGATTTTTTGGTTTCCTCCACTGTAATTTTCTTTCGGACCTGATTCAATAATCCTCCCCATTATTTTATTTTTTTACGAGTAACTGAATCAGCCAACTCACCCCGTATTAAACCTTTCCTTAAAGAAGCGATGGCTACTTGCTCAAAACAATCAGCCAATCCATTCTTTGTGTTCACGAAGCGGCTAATGTAGTCTTTTAAAGACTCATTTGGTTCGTGTGCGCAATGAATAATAGTATCATTGTTCCCTTTAAGCTCTTTACTTCCCACAAACTGCCTCCGGAAGGCCATCCACAGCATATCAAAGTTTTTAATAGATCTTTTTGGTAAATTGTTATACCATTTTAATGCAGTCCTCTTAAAAGTCTGCGAGAAGGCTTACACAATAATTTATCATCATCAAAATTCATCATGAAATGTTTGAACTATTCAAGGTGATTATCAAGATCTTTGCTTCCATAATATTTCTACTTTTTAAAGTTATCAAACCATCTTGGTAAATATCCAGAAATAATCTTTGAGAAAAAGTTGATTGCCTCCAGTTATGACTTCGGCAAAGAACCCTGGTTCGGACTGGATAGCAAATTGATCATTTAACAAATGATCAATACCATAATCTGTCGATCTTTTTACTTCCCCTTGATATTTTTTCTTTTTCTCTTTGCCTTTTCAATCCCTATTTTTAGAATGATTTTTAGTTAATATCTCATTCTTCTTCCGACAGCCATGGTCACTACTTGATGAGGAAGAAGAGTTATCTTGAGTCAGATTCTATGCTTGAGGTTCTAATATAATCTAATGTGTTCATCAACTACTTAGCCTGATTTTATTTTTTCGATCCTGTGTGAGCCTTCAGAGACTGATCACTTTCATCTTGTTTGGGGTTGTTACCAGGCTCCTCTGTAACAATACATCCCGCGGTAAACGTTTGTTTTAATTATTTTTTGTCCTGATTTTGGGTTGTCAAAGCTTCAATCTCAGCCCTAACCTGATCACACTCTTCTTATATAAACTGTATTCTTCTCTATTATGATTTACATGAGATATAATAGCATGTTCATTCTTACCTCTTATCCCCTCATTATCAAGAAGGGGAATTTCTTGCACGTCAAGATCCATATCTCAAAAAACTCTAAAGTACAATCTGCAAGTATAGTTTTGAATATAGCTATTCAGGCACCTCACACTCCCACCGTGGTCGCCAATTTGATGTTGGTAAAATCAGATTGAAGGGTAGTTTTAGAAGTTGTTAAGTTTAAATAGTATTAATTTCTTAGTAAGAGCTAGATAGAGAAATGAGGTGCTTGTATTTAATAGAGAGGGAAAAAAGTCCAACCCATTTGATGTTGTTTGTTGAACTACTTATATTCTTTTTTCATCCAAGGACCATTTGGGTCGGGTTATATGTTTGGTTCAATATCACGAGCCCGTAGGCCCATAAAAAATGTACGAGTCACCTAGCTGAGTCACTAAGCATATTGCTTATTCATTGAATTTAGTTGTCTAGTATGAACCGCCCCTTTAAGCAAAATTCGACCCATTTTACTGTTTAGGTCTTCCAACATAATCTGACCCTATCAACCATGTTATAGTTTATTAATAATGGTAGTTAGATAGTTATGATAAAATAATATATGTAAGATTTTAATTGGTAAATAATATCTTGCACATAGTATGAACAATAGTTAAGGTCTTTGTTTGAAGACATATCACACTTTAAGAAAAAAATATTATATTTGAAGGATTATTCTTTCTCGATTATTAATCATGATCTCTGTTAAGTATTAGATAAGGAAATATCTTATCATAGATAACCAGAGAAGAAGCATAACATTCACAGGTTGTGCATTGTTTGTTACAGACTATGCATATTCTGATGCATTAATGTATGGTAGAAATTATGGCATGTATATAATATTACCAAGTGCTCCTAAATATAGCGTTGTATGTTATGAACCATCTACCAGCATAAAGAACAACTCATCTTCCATATGTATTGTTATTTTCCCATGACCACATATAATTTTAGTTTAACAAGTACATACATTTCTACTTTAGTAGAGCTAGACAATATTCTCCTCGATGGTATCAGAGGTGTTATTTCACGTATCCGATCATATACGTTCTTGAAACAGATAACTTTTTTAGCCCCCGGTGTCAATGAGTATTCTTTTGAACTTTTCATCGATGATCTCAATAATATTGACCACAACATCTTTATGAGGCCAAACAACACTCTTTACTTTATTATTGTTAAAATAAATAGTAGGTTATGAATTCCTTTAATGGTGGACCAAATTATGATCAGTATATTGGACCTATAGATTGTCAATGTGAAATTCTTTGAGAAATTCTTTATCCCATAAAAGGCGTCTCATCCATCAAACAATCAACTATGTGTCTATTTGAATTAAGGTCTAAGAATTCACCTGTGTCATTGAATATCATCATCTCTTATATATGGGGTTTTGGGTCTCGATGTTTTTTAACTAAAAGGATCGGCCAAATATAATGGAGTTCGTTGTGGTGGACGGTTCTTTCAGACTGTAAGAGCCTATATTTTAACAAATTCAATAAGTTTGCCATCATCGACAAGACTCTAGAACTTATCTTTCAATGTTCTACATTTTTTCTATAATGACATGTTTGGTTGTGATATTTACAGTACATATTCAGATGTTTTTCTATCTAAGAATTCATATGTTCTCGTTTTTTAAAATGAAGCACATACTTTATTTGGTCATAGTAAATAGTAGGTTTAAATTAGTGATTCATCCTCGACTATGATGATTTCATTCATATAGTCCCTTGACTTGAAAACCACAAATGAAGGTGCCTTGTTTTGTTTTTGATAAATTTAGTCCATCAACTTGTTGATTTCGATAAATTTAATCTCTCGAAGTGTCTATTTTGATAAGGCGCCAATGACTAAATATATTGAAAGATATAAGTAAATGGATTATCATTGGTGGTTTTAAGTTCAATGGATTATATAGAAGAAATAGTCGTAGTCGAGGGACAAATGACAATTTAAATCCTACATAATAGATATGTTTTATGTGAGTTATATATATTTCATCTCTGAACCAAATCACAATTTAAATCCTACACAATAGATATGTTTTATGTGAGTTATATATATTTTATCTCTAAACCACTAAACCTCATTCCTTTTTACTATCATGTCTAAAATCCCTAGTTTGTTTTAAGGTTCCATTTTTGGTTGGTCACAAGCTTATCTATTCGACTGAACATGAGCCACAAGAAGAGGTTTGACAAGACTATAAATAGGATTATACGCAAGATGATAAGGTGTATATGATTATATTTAATAGGAAATAGCGTGTGCATTGGGATGAGGATAGATGTATTTTACTTTGTACTATGAGTCAATATACATACAAGGATATATTGGTCATTTATATCAATATACTTACAAAAGAGAGTGTACTGGTCCTTTACCCTTGTAAACTTTATATTTGTTATATATACAAGAGAAATACCCAAAAATGGAATTTATCTCATTCAATCCAATTTTAGTTTCTTAGTTACTTTTTTTTCTCTCTAAGCCATTCTCTATAAATTTGAAACACATTTAACATATTTGATAAAGATTTTGAATCTCATCCGCGCCATCGTCCGTGGAAACATTTTTGTTATTCGTTTCTAAAAACTAAAAATATTTCAATCTAAGGAAAATAATTTGTAAAAAAATATGTAAAAAAAATTAAATCTATCTTTAAAAAAGGACCCGTTAGAAACAAAAGATTATTGGTTAAATTGTTTCTTTAGTCAAAATCAAAGAGAGATAAGAGTGTTCAATAAACATCTATTTGACAAATTATTACGAGGAAAGCACGATCCGGTTCTTCGTTCATCAGAAGATCTCAGAAAGAGCCAAGTTTCCTAAGTAAGAAAATAAAAATTGGTTGTGGTCATGAAGCGAGTAGCAAATTATATAAGAAGCGTGGGAATTTTTGTTTTAGTTCTTTGTTTAAGATCGATCAATTCGAATTTATGCCCATCATTTTTTATCAAGTACTATGATGAACAAGTGAAAGAAATATTTAGATAGCTCATAATTTAATGGTTGATTTCTATTCCGTCAAGGATTTATTGGTTTTCTAGCGATTCAGATCCAAAAAATCGAGATTTCTTTCGATTTGACTAGTCAGGATCCATCTAACGATATTCATTATTAAGTGTTAATCAATTGCTTCTAGTTTAAGATGAAATCAGATGTTTGCCGATAAATGTGAAAAAATTAATTACTCATTTGTTTACTTTTAATTCTTGATTGAATGGATAATTTTTATTGAATGCTTCGTAGATTTGATTGTTCTTGATTTTGGATTCGTGTAGATTGAATTAGAGTTGATTTTGTATAATAAACTTCCATTCTACCATAATTGTGTGTGAGCTGTCGTAACAGTATTGTGTTTCAAGTTTTTACATTTCTTTAATCTCTTTACCTAATTTAATAAACTTCCATTCTGACCTAATTTAATAAACTTCCATTCTACCATAATTGTGTCCGAGCTGTCGTAACAGTTGTGTTTCAAGTTTTTGCATTTCTTTAATCTCTTTATCTAATTTATGCTTATTCCTGGAACTCATTGAAATATATAGTACTTTACCATTGATATATGATGGTGCTATATAAAATTAATATATAATTGAAAATATGTTTTTGAAAAAACATGATCATAACTAGTCTAATTTATTGGTCCGCATATTTCGTCTTTCGTATATAAATAAGAACAACGATCTCAACACTAGTATGATATTGTCCGCTTTGCCACCCGAAGGCCCTCACGGCTTTTCATTTGGTGCACTACCAAAATGCCTCATACTAGTTGAATTATGTTCTTAGTTATATACCACTGATCCTTCTCATGTTTAACCGATGTGGGATGTGGGACTTCGGTAGCCACCCTAACAAATCCTCCTCTCGAACAAAGTACCACTTAGCCTCCTCTCAATTGACTTTCATCCGCACACTCTAATCAGAAGTTGCTCCACCTGAGCAATAGAGCTTTTACAGCGAATCTATCTACTCACTCGACCATCCTGTGCTTGTTCCTTAGCTCCACTATCCACTCCAATCAAGTTCCGCCGCTTGATGAGTCATGGACGCTCCGAACTAGGATGTATAGAATAGATCATTCAACTTGAGCATGACTACTAGTTCATCATGTTCGACCTCCGAGAATATTACCACCATCGCGTTCCATCTGGGTCTGGCTCTGATACCATGTGTTGAGAATATAAGGGTTCGGTCCGCATATTCCGCCTTTCGTATATAAGTAAGAACAAAACGGATTTTCATTTGGTCCACTACCAAAAGGCCTCATACTAGTTGAAGTATGTTCTTACTTATATACCACTGATCCTTCTCATGTTTAACCGATGTGGGATGTGGGACTTTGGTCGCCACCCTAACAGACTATAATTAGAAGAAAGATGGAGCTTACAACCACTGTTAGAATTTTGTTTCCTCTTACAAGTGAATAAAAAAAATTAAAGTCTCAGCAGGATAAAAACAAGGACCGGTTGCATGAGAGCTTTTGTTCTTCAAAGTTTAAGGATAAATGTTGTATGTTGTAAAATCAATTAATGTGCCTAATATCATAGGTCTGGAAGAAAGATTAAAAAATTTCCAAAATAGTTTCATGCTAGTGTCGGCAAATTGAAAGCAAAAAATATGTAGTATCATGATCTTGAGGACACCTGATGTAATCTAAGTTTAGATTATAAAATTATAATCTTGGTCTGTTTTCGATAGAGTAAGAACCTGTGGGTATGAGATCTTCTTCACCGTCTTTTACAAAAACTAGAGATTTTGCGTATGACCATATGAAATATACATAAAACCTTCATGCTTTGGGATTTAGAACCATCAAAATTTCAAGGATATAACGAGTCCTCTTCAAAAGATATGAAAATGAAGATTATTGATATCACAACTTCATTGGAGTGAAAAAAAAGGTAAGATTCCGTGTACAGTACCTGTCATCCGGTTTCATAGAGGCAAACGTTTCTAGAAAGCTCACAACTTCTGAATTCCTTAGATGGAATAACTAAAAAAACATATCTAAACATTAATTTTAGATAAAGTAAAATGAACGAATGATTTGAGAGAAATACAATAATGAGATAGTTGTGTCATAGTTGACATCAATGCAACAATAGAAGGGTTGTTATTACATGTGTAATATATAGTTGATTTACTTGGGCGTCAAATTATTTAATCGGAAATTCGTTTTCCGTCGTCAAGTGTATATTTGTCCGGAAGTCGAGTTTTTGAAACAAATTGAACAAAAACAAGAACTGAAACAATGAACACACGCATAGTTTTTTATTTCTTAGGCATAAACACAAAGGTTCAGTATTTATAGAAAATATGATTCAAACGTCTCTTAGTAATTTGAGACTTTCAGACTTCTCAATATAACTCCCACTACTTCACTAAGTCATTTAATAGTTGAGAATTGATTTGGAGTTGTCTACTTCTTTGTGGGTCCTTAGTCTGCTTGCGGGTCCTTAGTCTGTCTCCTTCTTGTAATCTTGGATTAAAGGGTGCACTAATTTTGACACTCCTTCTTAGTGCATTCTTTCGATCAGCTAGACCGAGAGATCTTCTCAACTATTCGATCTTCGATTTGGGAAAAACCTGAAACAATTTTGAGCAGACAGGTATTCTTAGGCCGTAGTAACACACAATATTCATATAGGTTACAACAGCTTGCCATCCAACTTCAATAGTAAATCCTGATAGAACAAGTTGAAGATTGCTAATGACCACACATAAAGATGTCAACTGTGTTAATTCTCTAACTAAGTGTTTGTCCGAGAAAACCCCTGGGTACACATCTTTGTAATATATAAGAACCATCGAAAACAGAAGTCCAATAAATGTCGATGATATAACCGACAATATTAAAGAAAATTTCGTTATTCGTGGATGTCGTGTGCCTAGCTCGTTTGATATTCGAACACTGACAGCTGCATTTGTTTCAACAACAATACGGGCAATCCAACTCATTATGTTCATGCATATAGAGAGAGCTGCAACATAAACTTCTCCATCCTATGAATATCCAGTAAATAATATCAATGTTGTGAAAAACCATACTTTTAAGTTGAGCATGACAGCATGAGATAGCTTGGGCGCCACCCCTGATCCTGACCTTGGCCCACGTATAGAAGCATTCCATTTGGGTTTAAATTAGCACTAGCAGAATTAAACTCATCACAAGAGTTTACCTTGTTTACACCTTTGAGATTCACTCTTTATTTTTCAAAACCAAAAGGTCGATCTCTTCTCTCACCAGGATGAGCGTAGTGGTCCATTTCAACCTGACGAACACAGGAACGTACAGTTAGGCCTGTCTGTTTCAAGATGCTATTTGATTTCCCTAATCCAACAGATCTACTATCACCACCAAGCCTGAACCCATTAGAGTTTTTATTTAACCTTGAGCGATCATTTATGTTTGAAGGCATAGAATTGGAATTGTTGTTGGAGCAGTGCACTCAAGATCTCCCTCTTGCTTTAAGAAAACGATATCAGCATCATTCATAACATGAAAAAAGGTCTTCATCTCCCTCCAAAATGCGCTCGAAAATACACGACCGGAATTGATAACAGCAGTTACAGCAGCTAATAGCTCTTCATGTCCGTCATCTGAACCAACATGAAAACCAACTTGTGCACTCGCTGCTGCTGTATGCTTCTGTCGTTTATGTGCCTTGCAGCCAGAAGGTTTCCTAATTGGAGGATGATCGGCTTTGTTTTTAGTCTTTTAAAAGCCAACTCTGGCACTTTGGAGTTGTTTCGATGTTCCAATATTACTAAGATTTTCAGTTGTCGGCATCATAGACCTTAGACGAAGCAAAATGAAAACTTGTCCTCCCTTTCCGCCGCACTCCATCTCCAACCTCTTCTCAGTCCCCAACTTATTCTTTCTTGATGGTACACCAACAACTGATACTTTTTGGACATGTACGTTTTTCTCATCCACCTCATCAGACTTTTTGCCCTTATATTTAGATTTAACCTTAGCAGTCCCTCACTCTTCATTTTCAGATAATGTCGCCGATAAAATATTGTTACTTTTTAGTTTTACTTGTTGAGGAGAATTCTCTGGTGTTCGTTTACGAAATCCCAATCCAGTTTCAGTACCAGCAGCATCAAAAGTAATATCCAAAGAAAGGCTTTCATCATTATTAGAACCCAATGGAACAAAATTTGTTCTCCTTGCAATGCGTGAGATCTTCTGTGGTCTTTGACCTGCCCAGTGTGAAACAAGTGGGAATGATGATCGATTTGTTGTTGTACACTTGCGGCTACTAACTCTCTTAGCAGTGGGTAGCTTGTTTGTAAAATTAGAAATCTCCCGGTCACTAGGAGCGGTAGTACCATGGACAGCAGAGGCACCAAGGGTAACTAGTTGATTAAGAACCGAAGTCATGTTGTCCGGTTCATTAACAACCTCAATCGAGTAACAAATTTTCCACTATCGCTCATTGCTCTCTTGAAAATCTTGTGCAACATTTGCATCTGATTCGAAGATTTTCGAATAACAATTTGGTTTAATGTGGCCTAGTTTGCCACACCTCTTGCAAATAAACTTTGCACGACAATCTGATTTCATGTGTCCAGTCCTTCCACATCTAAAAAATGTCAGCTTAGAGTGGTTTGCTGACTCTCATTCAATCCTTATATGCTTACGACCATTTTGAAAATGACTTTGTGTGTTTTTCCACTTTGATTTATCTTTAGTAAATAGTGTATCTTCAACATCAGCATAATACTTACCAAGCATTTGTTTAACCAATGCTTCCTAGTTAGAGAGTAGATTCTCTAACTCAAAAATTGATGGTTGGTTAACCCATCCTTGTATTGATGATATAAACAGCATGAAGTCAGATCGTAATCCACGAATCAGATAATATCTTAGCCTTGCATCACTGATAGTTTCATCACTATCCAAACCTGAAATTTCCGAACATACATTCTTAACCTTAGGAAAGTAAACAGATATTACCTTGGGTCAATGCAGCAAGCTCATTCTCAAGCTATTGAAGTCGCATGGTATTTTTCTGGGTAAATAACCTGTCAAGAGTATCCCATATATCCTATGGAGAATCCAATGCACAAACATGATCAATAAATTCCTTACTGATCGAAGTTCTCAACGCGAATTAAGCCTTTCCGCACCTTACTTTCCATTTCCTCCTTAACTCAGCGTTTTCCGGAGTATCACTAGAAAGTATCTCGGTACCGGAAACAAGATCCCATAAATCTTGTCCTTGAAGGAAGGCCTCCATACACAAACGCCAATATTGGTAATTGGTTCCAAAAAGATTTTCTGTAGATATAGGAGAAGCTGAATTACTTCGATTCATATTGATTTAAAACTAATAAGACTTGATAGGATTTCTCTGTGTAATAAAATCAAACACTTGATATGTAGAGACCTCTCTCTAATACCATGAGACAAATTGAACAGACACATGAACTGAAACAATGAGCACACAATAGTTGATTTTATTACTTAAAGAGAGAAACACAAAGGTTTAGTACTTATTAGAAAATATGATTCAAACGTCTCTTAGTAATTTGAGAGTTTCAGACTTCTTAATATAACTCCCGCTACTTCACTAAATCATTTAATAGTTGAGAATTGATTTGGAGATCTCTCCTTCTTTGCGGATTCTTAATCTGTCTGCGGGTTCTTAGTCTGTCTGCTTCTTGTAATCTTGGATAAAAAAAAATACACTAATTTTTACCGTTCTCTCGTTAATTTATTCCGTCAATAAATTAAATGTGTTGACAGTGCTAAATTATTACTGTTTTTGTCCCCGGTTTGCTTCCATGCTAACTTAAATGTATTCTTATGTTGGCAAATTATTTGTCAACGAAACGTTTCACCGATAAAATATTTTTCGGCATCAAGATATTATGTAGGTAAATTTCTTTAAATTGGTTTTAAATCCTCATTTATTGTCCATGACGGAAGTATAACATTTGAAATTATTACTAATATTTGACGCCACTTTGTATAACTATAAATAAGAAAGCTTTATTAATTCTTATATATAATAACTTCAACAATATACCAAAAAATGTAAATTTATAATACATAGTACAGCAGTCAAATTGAGAAAGTCTATTACATTTTTTAATAACCATCCATGATACTATTCAAATTTGTTATAAAGTATCACTTTTACAATTAAAAAAGAGTTATTATTTCTTTGGGCAGAAAAACATATTAATTAAGTCAAAATTATTTATCAGCTATTTGATGACAGAAATATTTGAAAATAAAAACGGTTTTTTATAAAAGGTTTGAATTAAGAAAACTTTAAGGATCCGGTTGGAAGTTCCATCTTAATAACAAAACTGGTAAAAAATTAAAAAAATAAAATTGGTTCGGAAGTATACAGATAAGACCGATAAAATTGATTAGAAAACGAACCGGTAAACCGATAGAATTGATATGGAATCAAATAGATAAAACTGAAAAACCAGTAGAACCGATAGCGATTCGAACCAATAAAATCGTTAGATCTGATTAATTTGTTATTTTTACTATTTTTTTATACATTATATTGTCAAAATTAATAATTAATTACCCATTTTTAAAAATAAAAATAAAAAATTAACTTCTAAACTTTAATTTGTATGTTATTTATTTTTCGATAAAGAGTTGAAAATTTAATTTAATTTATGTAAATGGACCGGTTCGGATTGAAACCGGAACATAACAGACTGATCCGAAAACGGAACAAACCGAAAACAGACCAGACCGAACTGGAATCGAGCCAAATCAGACCAAACCTGAACCGAAACCGAGAGGAATCAGACCGAACCTGAACCAAAACTGAGCCGAATCAGACTGAACCGAATCGAAAACTTAGTGGTTCGGTTCGGTTCCAAAATATAGAACCGAAAGCTTAGCCGTATGGTCCGGTCCGAAACGGTAAACTTAGCAATCTGTTCTGGTTCCGTCAAAATTTGAACCCAACCAATAACAACCCTAATAAAAATCAACCAACAACTAAGTTGGTGGTCAATATTTTAACATAAAATTCCGACCACGGTTATTTGATATATTAACGATTTTATATTACTGTTATGCTACAATTTCATCAATAAATAGTCAAATAAATGATATTTTTTATAACGGATCTCTATTGTCTTAACATACTAGTTAACATTTATACATTATGCAGAATCTATCATCGTATTATATTAAGAAAATTTACTATTATTTTGGCATACATTTAAAGATTTCAAATTATTTTTTTATACATGGTTTAAATTGAAATTTTATGTGAACAAAAGAGAGATCGTGCAATAAGCCTTCAAAACTGACAATTATCAAAGTGTTGGTCCAGTGAGTTCTACATTATCGTCATTAGTTATTAGTCTTTGAAAAAAATCTTCGAATTTGATTCAAATATGGTGTATATGGGTTTAAACAATGGTTATGCGGTTAATTATTCGTAAAGTTATAGTCTAAAGGTTTGTGATGGTTTCCAAAGCGAATGTCATTAATGTCTTTATTGTTTCTAATGAAATTTCTCCAAATTGACGAATTAAATGCCAATGAAGGAAAGAAGCAACATGAGTTAGAAACTTATAACAAAATTATAACTAATAAGCGAACATGGTTGCAAGCCAAGCCCAATTGAAAAAGTATAAGGGGTTACGCGTCTAATTAAAAAAATATGGTTATAAGTCAAGTTGATCTTAAAGCGTAAGAGTCCACGGTAGGGTTGTAAAAGACACACTATAAAGGCCTTAAGTTGTGATCACGATCATATGTTAAGAATAACTGCTAAAGCATACATTTTCACACTCCACAATGAAAGCAAACATGGTTATAAGCTAAGCCCACCTGAAAAAGTAAGAGGCCATGCTACTTTTCTAATGCTTCTAGTATCCAATGGTTCCTAATGTTTCTAATCTACATATGATATGATGGTTGAAAAGCATTTTCAAAATATGTTTTCCATATTTCTTTCAAACGATGGTTGTAAAACAACAGCTAAGTATATCCTCCAAAATATGATTTCCATATGCTATTTACATGGCAGATATAAAAAAGTAAAAAAAACATACTATTAAAGCAAGAAAATTGACTAAATTTATCATCAAAGTGACGGCTAGATGAAGGTTCAAAATAGTCGATAGAAAGAAAGTATCGGTTGATGGTTCCAGAAACATCCAGACCCTAAATCCGCTACCAGACAAAGTTACAACGGGGTATAAAGAGAAAAAACACGGGATTTTCGAGAGAGAATGTAGTAAAAAGTAGTGGGCCTTGATCCACATGGGTGACCCACTTTATCTTATTTCTATCCTTATTTACTCTAATCCTAACCTATCATTCTTGTTAGAAACTATTATTACATAGCAGAATTACCATTGTACTTTGCCGACTCGATTGGGCCTGGACAATTTATACCCTTATCAGTAGCCCCCTCGTTCTTGGGAGAAAATCGAGCGAGAACTACAATTCCAGCTTTAGGTTTGGGCCGCCATATGTATTTTGGGCCGCCATATGTATTTTGGTCGGTATATCACGATGTTGGGTTACCAAACATCTAGGGGCGGGTCTTCATTATGTTAATAAGTTAATCGCCAAAGATCAGGTATCTCCGACGCCCATCCATCCATACCCTTTGGAACATATTTTCCCGACCTCAAATTACTTATTGCCCAAGATATAGTCTTATCTTTCTAGAGATGCTGAAAATATTACTTTGGGCCTATAATTGTTGGGCCTTCTTATCTTGCTTGATTATATCATGCTCATTTACATTGCTGAAAAAGAGATCATGTTGTGGTATAACACGTGTCTTTCATCTGTTAGACGTATGTAACTTGTGACTCTCAGGAAAACGCCTCTTGAACTACCTGAGACTCAAATGATGGTAATAGCTTATTAGCCCTACAAGAGTGTCATACCATGACATGTGTCTGTTGATCACTCGATGTGTGTTAGTTCATACTTTCAAAAAAGAAATATTGGACTTAGCGAGGCTTCAATCCATTCCGCTTCTCCATGAAAGTAATCGTTAATGAGGTGTCTCCTCTATAAATGCTCTTCACAATTTCACTATTTGCTTTCAACGATCTTATAAAGAGAGAAATAAAGTTTTAGAGATAGGTTTTTCTAGAGAGATAAAGCATATTACCGCCCCTGTTTATGAAAAAACCCAAACCAAGAAAAAAACTCATCTTTCGTATTTTACGACTACTTTACCATCTCTCAAAAGGGCTGCCGAATACCAAGCTACGAGAGTAATCGACAATTCCCCGAAGCTATCTTCTCATACGACCCTATACGGTACTTTCAACCCCGACAAACATCATTTTTATGAAAAGCCAAATCCTTCCTCGCATCTGCCTCCTTCCATTCTTGCTTTGACTCGACAGTTAGAACCTAATCCCTTATCTAATCAAGGTTGGCCTTCCTGCCCAACCAATATTCTCACTCAAATATAAAGTCTTTGCACATAAATCATCCCAATTATCAATTCTTAGTTATATGAGACTCAAGAAATTCATCTTCATCCGACGTTCCTGAGATAGTTAACCTAAGTTTGAACATAATTGGCATTTGAACTGGCCGTAATACCGCTTCCACTCTCAAGGATGAGCACAAATCGGGTCATTCCTAGACACATGAATGAAACGCAGGGATGATGCTACCGATACCACTGGTAAAGCTAAAGGCGGGTTAATTCTTACCAATGACCGTCCTGAACTAAGCGCCAGCCAAACCACCTTTATCCCTGCCCCCAAGGAATTGGTCGTCGCCAAAAGGGGGTTGTCGATAAATAATAAATAAAAAGAGATGACCCAAGCTGCTAAAATCCAAAATGACGTTTCAAAGGAACCAACAGGCGCTAAGGAGGCCTTACCTTCCAAAACTGTCCAGAGGATGACCAACGATGATGTCGAAAATTGTGTCGTAGAGAAGTCAGTTTTTGCCTCCACGGGGTTGATTATCGCAAAGGTAGCACCAAACGATGGTGAGACGGAAAATGTCTAAATAAACGATGCTACTCTTATTACCGGCGATGATGGTCGACCTGATACCGACCCAGCTGATTTTGTCCATAGAAAAGGAAAACAACCAATATTGGAGGGACATAATGCTGCTATTCTCGTGGGGACGACAAGATTTTCCCTCCTGAAATCTTCCAAGTAATAAAAACTTATCACAACAGCCTGGCCATGGCATACATCATTACTCTCTATAACTATAAGTATTTATTCTACGGTGCCCTGGAGATGTCAGACTGAGAGTTAACTGGGGAATTTTGGAGTGTGTGAATATCCGCTTCCCAGTGCCTCGAGAGACGCCCTTATCCGCTAGAAAGAGGAAGCTAGCCGTATTTTCCGACGTCCTGAACTAGGGCATCAGTTTTCCAATAGATCCTGATGTACAGAGATATTTTGAGCTGGTCAAACTCTACGTGACCCAATTCACACCCAATCCTTGATTTACGCGGATAGCGTATACTCCCCCCGTCTCATAATATGTGTCTTTCTAGAAAAGATTTTTTGTCTCATAATATATGTCGTTCTCGTTTTCCAATGCAGCATTATTACATGTATTCCACTTTCCACCAATAAAATAGTTAACTTTCTGCATAAGTTATTAACCCCACCAATCAAATTTATTTTCTTTTATTCTTTCAAAGTCATTATTACTTTTCTTAATATTGGTGAAGAAACCTTAAACGACTAATATTATGAGACGGAGGGAGTATAATGGAATTGCGCTTATTGGGAGTAAAGATGAAAATAGAGGAATTCATGGGGATGATTGTTATATCGCAAGTTCCAAAACTTCTTTTTACTATATTTCATGTGCCTACAACTTGAAAATCGTGAACGATCCGGTAGAGGTCAACAAAGCATGATAACATCGGTGGTTTGTGTTTATTAGTGGGGCATGTGAGAACAAACGACCTCATTCATAAAAGAATCAGATATGTCTGACCTACAAATGGGTGCGGGAAGGTACATGCATATATGTATTTTTTAAATTTATTTATTTGGAAGCCCCCGATAACACCATTGTGGAGATTGTTGATCCCGAGATCAGGATGATAGAGACTGCCGACACCGACCCCAGTGGGGAAGATAGCGGATCCCGAGCACCCAATGGTGGAGATTCTGGATCCCAAAAACACTGTTGTTCTCAGCGACCATGCTGTTAATGAAGGAACACCCACGAGTGGTGGTGAGAATAAAAATAACACCCGGGTAAGAAAGAAAATAACGGCCAGCGAGGGTGGAACCAAGAAAGCCTTAGCTACCAAGAAAAACAAAAACCAGGTTTCCATTATTCCATCATTTGATCCACCCATGGTCGAGCAAGCTACAATATCCACCATGTTCAAACAATACAAAGAAAAAATCAGAATAGTATAGCTCGACTCATGATAAAAAACAAAATTAAAAAGCAAAATACCAGAAGATTATTAACACTTTGCATTCTACGAAACAAGTTGTCGAACAACAACGAGATCAAGTTGTTTGAGGATTAGCGGCATAGAAAATTCAAGCATGTTTCCACCGCACTCCGACCGTTAGGGCTTTTTGACAACTCTGCGTCGAAATATCGAAACAAAACAAGACAACAAATAATGATTTTTCTAAAAAATGCCTAAAGACCATGGACGCCCAAGTTGTCGATGCTATATCTGCTTTCATCTTGGATCTGTACCAACGGTTTTCCAATATTCCTCTCGGATATATGTGGTTGGACGTTCCCCAAAAATACCGCCCCCAATGAGCTATTATCAAGGATGACACCGAAGAAAGGGGAGACAATGAATATTATTCGGATGATATGTCTGATGATGGTGCCTCGAGGAATGAAGAATAAGTTAAACTTTGTGTTTTTATGTGTTATTTCGATATATACCGTTGGCAACTGTTGTCATTCTTTTTGTATCTCGAACCTCTCGATCCATATACCTGTGGTAATTTAATTAATTTGTCTTATTTTAGTCCATTGTTTTTATTCTCTTGGCCGAAAATGATCAGTTTCCGATCTAGAGATAAAAATGGTTGATAAAACCGGACGTTGAAAGACCTTATCGGTCCAAATTATGAAAATAGTGTAGATCAATCGATGCTAAAAGACGCTTTCGGTCCAAAAAATAAAAACAATGTAAATCAAATAAAATTGAAAGAACCCTTTAGGTTCGAATTATAAAAATATTATAGATCAACCGACGTTGAAAGAACCCTTTAGGTTTGAATTATAAAAAATAATTTAGATCAACCAACGTTGAAAGAACTCTATAGCTTTAAATTATAAAAATAATGTAGAAGATCAACCGACGTTAAATGAACCCATTATGTTCGAATTGTAAAAATAATGTAGATCAACCGAGGTTGAAAGAACCATTTAGGTTCGAACTATAAAAGTAAATCTGAAAACATTGTAAAGGCATCACTTTATATTAACAGATTGGTGTTTGCTATACACCTCATTAAAACCTTCATCAACCACCAGAGTAGGAAAAAGTGTGTTCCCGACCAAATCGTTTACAAAAAGAATAGACAAAAGTATGAAGATTCAAAATTACTCTAAATATAGAGACGTTCAATATTCCAAAGAAGTCGTAGACTCTACGTTGGTCATCTTTATCCTTTAGTTGATATATGCCCGACTTTATCTTCTTTGTCATATGGTATACGCCTTCCTAGTTGGAAGCCAATTTCTCGAGGCTCTTTTCTTAGTATGTAGGAATAATTTTCTCAAAATCCAATCGTCGACCTTAAACTCATTTTTACCTGATTCAAAACGTACATGCTTCGCATTAGGGTCTGGTTACGCGGTACAGAGAGTAGTTCGATATGCCCACAAAACCTTTTGTAAATAATCTGGCCACTTTCCAGGATTTTCTTCCAAAAAAGTTTTTGATACCATCAATGATAGTTGTATTTGTTACTTCAACCTGGCTATTTTATTAAGGATGAAAGTGTGCTGAAAAATATTACTAGATTCCTCGAGAAAAATAAAAATCTCTCATTTCCATGTTGTCGAACTGCGGGGCATTATCCACAGTTAGCCTCCTCGGGACACCAAGGCGATAATAGATCTTCGACCAAATGAATTTAATTACATATTTAGCCCTCGTCTCAAATGAATTTATTTACATATTTAATTGCATCCGTTAACGCTTTACCTCGATGTATTCGAATAATCCATTCGGTTGGCTCTCTTTTTTGATCAACTGGCCTTTGATCGTCGTTTTTGGCTCAAAATTGATGTCGAAATCACCCAATTTTACAGACTACTTGTTATTCCACCCAAAATATCAGGACGCTGCAACATATGTTTCAGCGGGAAAGATGTTCAGAATATTATGGAGTGAGCCTGGAAATACGGTCGCAGTTTTCTAGCCGTGGTTACCAATTCTATGGCTAGATTTTTTAGTTTCAAGCACCTCTTCTCAACGTCCAATAAACTCTTGCTCAAGTAATAAATAGGTTGATCGCTCTGGTCCACTTTGCGAACAAACGTCGCACTAACTGCATAATCTGACACCGCAACATACAGAAACATATTTTATCTTGGCAAAAGCTTAATTAACAAAGCAGAGGAAGATAAATACTCTTGTAACCCGAGGAAGGCCTTAGTGCACGCAAGGTCCAATTGAACTCATTAGCTTCTATTGATACCTGAAAGAATAAAGTACATTTTTCATATAATCAAGATATAAGCCTATTCAGAGCTGCCAGACGCCCCGTCCAGATCTGGACTTCTTTGATATTTTTTAGTGAGTCATTGCGCTCAGAGAGATTAATTGTATCGGGTCTGCCTCTATCCATCTCTCACTAACAATATATCAAAAGAACTTCCCAGACCAAACACCAAATGAGGATTTTTCTTGGTTTAGCTTTAGATTTGTTCTTTTTAAGTTGTCAAACATTTCCTCAAGGTCGGAAAAATGGTCTTCATCCCTTGCACTTTTAACCAACATGTCGTCTATGTAAACTTAAACGTTACGACCGATCTTCCCCTTAAAATCCTTGTTTACCAACCTTTGAAAAGTTGCCCCGCATTGTTTAGGCCGAATAGTATAATGTTTTAATAATGCAGAACTCTCCCATTATAAACGACGTATTTTCCTGATCTTTTTAGTCTAACCTTATCTCGTTGTACCCCGCATGTGCGTCCATGAAAGATATCAATTTGTTTCCCGACGTTAAATCCACCAGTTGCTCGATCCCGGGTATCAGGAAAGGATTATTAGGACATGACCTATTAAGATCGGTGAAGTTCATGCACATTCTCCACTTTTTGTTCTTTTTCTTCACTAGGATGGGGTTTGTCGTCCACCAAGGGTACTAATACTCATGGATATGCCCTACCTTTCTCAGACTATCTACCTCGACAATAATAGCCTATACATTTTCTTTAGAAAATGATCTCCATTTCTGTATGATTGGTCGGATATTTTGTAGTATTTCCAAACTATGACAGATTACGCTTTCGGGGACCCCCGTCATGTCCTTCAAACACTAGGCAAAAAAATGTAACCTTTCTTAAAGGAACGAAATCAGCTTTTCACGAACCGTCGATGATATATTTATCCCCATCTTTAAAACCTTTCCTCCGGGAAATACATACTTCTTGCAATTCTCATGAGTGAGCAGAAATACAGAGGTCTCCTTAGGATCGTCCATGGGATCGGATTATGAAGTTGACCCACTACTAATCTTTCTTTTATTCCATTTCTTTGTTGGCCTTTGATGCTAAAGTTATTCAGTTGCACTCCCTATCCGTTCTTTTACTACTTTGCACGATTCCCATGTTATTACTGACCACATACTTTAAACATTGGTGTTACTTTGATGTGACTGCTTGCATTATGGAGAGCCACGACCTATCGAAAATTGCATTATACGAGGTTGAAGCATCTATAATAAAACAATTGATACCTCTTTTCAGAAAGGTCTCGACCTAACTCTACCATTTCTTTAAACTCCCCTACCACATTTGTCATAGCCCCACTAAAACCTACTATCGTCCACTCTGATTGGAGGATAACCGAACGTATTTTGAACTTTACATATGTAGTCATGAAAATGATGTTTGCAACATATCTCATATCATTTTCATGGAAACATAGTAGTGGGGATGGACTTCTGTATAGATGGGTCATGATCATGATTCCAACTGTTTAGAAGAGCTCACAATGTATCTCTTTTGGTTAAAATTTGTAATTCCTGCCATAGAATCACCTCCAAAGATAGTTAGTTATTCATAAACTTTACCCAAGTTGCTAACATTATCTCTGTTTTCGATAATTGTCTCCTCCATAACATTAATTATGTTATGATACTTAATCGGGTCAAATTATTCCAAAACCATCTCAAACAGATCAATAATCTCAGAGATAGCCAACATAGTTTCCTACTTTCGTACCATCACGACATCTCTGCCCCCCACATTTTGTTGAGATTGTTTTTGAACAAATGTTGTTAATTTCTCGTTCCCAATTAGAAATTGTATTTCCTTTTTGAATGTGATACAATCCTTCATATCATGCCCTATGAGTCGAGAACAATTTTTGGAAATAACCATGCTTCTTTGCTTTTTCGAAGATGGTCGACACGCATTCAGTGAAAAAGACAAAATGTGTGGGTCAGATCCATTTATTTGAGATGGACAGTAGCTTGAGCGCTCACTATCTGATTGCTAAGCCTTGGCCGTAGGGCTGCGAGCTTGACACTCTTGGTTAAAATTACTGCACTGCTAGGTAGGTAGTGATTGGTTGGGGATGCGAGATTCGCACAAGGTTTTGTTGGTACAGTACCACTGCGGTTTGCGCGCTTTGTTGTAACTGAGCTACCACCTCAGAAGCATGGGTTTCCTTGATCCGAATCTGTTTTTTGACCTTAGCTAACAAGGCCACAAAAGTAAAATCTTGTTTCTTTGTTACAGCCTCCTTTATGGGGTCGAGAAAAACACCTAGTCTAAACCCCGTCAAAGATAAGGTCTCCTTACATTGGTCTAAATCGGTTTTAGCATTGATGAAACACCGGGTGTAGTCCCTCAAGCTTTCCACGATCTTTTGTCTAGAGTTGAAAATTGTATCCCCATTTGCACGGAAATTGTTGTCTGAACATTACCCAAAACATGTCGAAATATTTTATGCAATCTGACGGTAACTGATTATACCAATTCGAGGACCGGTCTTTTAATGTTTGCGAAAATGCGCGACAACACATCTTGACGTCATTGTTTAGCATAAAGTTTTTGAATCATTATAAATGGTGGTCTGGGTCCTTCTTCCAATCGTACTTTTTTAAACGGGAAATATCAAAATGCTTCAGAAGATGTCTTGAAATGATTTCATCAGAGATATAGCACGACCTCCAATTACTTCAAACCCCACAAGTACCGTTCCCAAGATCTTTTTCAAGAATTTCATACAACCTTTCCTTATTAGGGTTAGTGAACTAACTGCTCACCCTATACTCATGGGTTTAATTGCCCAACGGGAACTAGACGTGAGGTGCGATTTTCTCTTTTCTATTAATCATGATTTCAATGTTTTTGGCCACAAAAGTAGGGGTTCCATTATCTATGGTATTCTTGTTTTGTTTTTACCACTCTCGACTTGCGAGACATATGACGTCGAATATCTTGTTTTATTATTTCTCTTTTCTTTTTTATGGCGTCAGTTTTCGTGATCTATGGATAAGGATTCATCTTAGTCATAAACAGATGAGTCGCTAAGATCTCGCATACACTGACGCACAACTTGTATTTATTTCTTTTACGATTGGGAATCTCGTTGTCGCTTCATAGCCAAAACCTGATCATTACTCTCTTTTTCATCCCGATCATGTTTATGGTTCTCTTCTATATCACTATCAGGTGACCGCTCTCTACAGAATCCCAACCTATTCGTTTTTTCGCCCATAGCCATTTTTTTGGCATTGAGCTTAGATATATCATCTAAAAGTTGTTGTTTAGTCATAATAAGGGTCGCCATTTGCCTCATCCCTGTCAGTATTGAATATCATCGTAATGCTACTCTTCAGCTTATTGTCCTTTAAATCAATGATCCTTGGAATAAGACACGATTTTGACGTCTTCCAATCCCAACAACCTATCCTTTTATGAAGTCAGTGTTCATCTCTTTTTAATTTCGTGGTTTGGGAGAACTTGTCATCGGGTAGCACTCTGGTTTCACACAGACGGTGCCAAAAATGTTTCTAGAAATATCCAGACTCGAAATCCGCTATCAAACAATATCTTAATGGGGTATAAAGAGGGAAACACAAAATTTTAGAGAGATAATATGTAAAAATAGTTATTCACTAATAAATGTTCACCCCTCCCTATAAAGAGAATCTTTATTTACATAATAAAAATAATGGGCCCTTATGTGCATGGATGACTCCATTTATCTTTTTTTTATCTTATTTACTCTAATCCTTCATCTTTCCTATTTTACCATTTTTGTTATAAACTATTATTAGATACAAGAATTACCCCTGTACTTTACCAACCCAATTGAGCTCGGACTTATCATCTACAAAGTAAATAAATAAAGGTATAATAAAAAAGAAGAGCATCGAGCATCAATAAAAGAGAATATTTGGAAATATGTTGTGAATAAAGGACAAAGTTAATGATTTGATAATGATGGCAAAGATATTTAACTTGACAAGTGAGATCAGAATTAAATCTACATTTCGATAAGCCTTAAGCAAGTCGTTAAAGTAAAATAAAATATTTATCATTTATTAATTTAAGTTTTTGCATAGTCTTGTATACATGAAATAAGAAGGAATTTAAAGATTGTCGGCACGAAAGAAAATTGACATGGAACATGAAGAAGAGAGAACTTGAATATTCAACCATCTGAATATATTTAGATACTTTGAGTCATTAAATTAAATTTGATATTCTAACTCAAGGACTACGAGAGTCCTGATAAGGATAGAATGTTCGGATAGTGGTATAAATATAAGGGAATTTATGTAATCAATAGACCTACAAATGAGGATATATTGGTAATTTATACCTATATACCTACAAATAAAGGTGTACTCGTCTTTTACACATGTATACTATATATTTGTTATATATATAGGAGAAGTACCCCAAAAAGGGAGTTTATCTCATTTGTTCCAATTTTATTTCTTAATTACTTTCTCTCTAAAAAGTTCTATCTTCTTTCTTAAAAATTGTTTTCATATTATTTTTAGATTTGAAGCACCTTTAGAATATTTGATGAGGGTTTTGAACCTCATCGGATGATTTCACCTACCTTTATATGTTGTTCCACTTGAGATTAAACCAATTCCAAAGTTTATTAATGCTTTATGATATCTTTTGCAAGTAGTCGTTGGAGGATTTCCTGTCAATAAGCAATACAAAAATGAGAGTATAGAAGTTTTCTAAGCCGTTCTTGGTTCGGAGGAATCTTTCTGTGTATCATCCAGAGGCTTTTGTTGGCCTCCTGGTTGCCATGGATGATATTTCTCTCATCACTGTTTGAAATTGTTTCCTATAAATTTATCTTGAAAATTCGATCGATAGTGCATCGAAATTATAGATTGATTTTTTGGAAATTGTTTGAACAAAATCAAAGAACTTCGTCGAAAGGTCATGAAGAAAGCTTCAAACAAAAGTTTATCAGTATCATCGAACTCTAGGATTTTATTTTTGAATTGTTCAGTCTGATGCTTATGATTATCTTTTCTATAATATCTTTCCATCTTATGTGGGTCAAACTTTTGAGTTACATCTCCTTCTAATTTTGATGGTGCTAAAGAGATGTAGTAAGGTTATAAGTAATGTTTAATTTTCCCATCCTCGATACTTCACAGTTATACGTTCTTGGAACCTGTCAATTGATTATGTCGGTTAATGGTGGGTTTTGTTGGTTTTGCCGATTGAAAAGTTTATTTTACTGGTTGGAAAGATTGCTTCACCAATGGAAATTATTGGTTCCTCGGTGAGATTTACTAGGTTCATCGGTGGGCAAGGTTAGCTTAATAGTGTAACTTTTTAATTTTTTGGTAGGATTTGTCAATTTTTATGTGAGACGTGTTAATAGTATAGAGAAAACCAGTGGACACCATGAACATGCATTCTTAAGTGGTACTGGTAGTTCGGAAGAAAAACATTTGAGGTCACCTGACCAGAAGCTTAGTCATAATGGCCAAGAAAGTGACCATGCATGTTCAGGCTTTGAACAGTAACTCCTCCCTGGACTATGGATTTCGGTGACAGATAGTCTATGGTCTTTTAAAAGTCCGTTGGTAGTCACTAGACTATATATTTTGGTGAAATATAGTCCCTGGACTTTCAAAAGTTCGTTGGTAGTCCCTCGACTATCCAGTTTGGATAAAGTTATTCCCATGCGCATGTTTATTTATGGGACTTACTTTATCAAAAATAGAACGTCAAAGAACTAACATTATAAAAAGTAAATAGTTAAGGGACTATCTGTCACAAAAATTGATAGTCAAGACATGCAAAGAGACAACTTTATCCAAACTAGATAGTCCAGGGAGTACCGACGGACTTTTGAAACTCGAGGGACTATCTTTCACCAAAATTGATAGTCCAGAGACTAGTTATTGTTCAAATCCTACATGGTTATGTGCTAGGGCACAAACATTTGGTCACGGTGGCCAAGCAAGTGATCATACATGGTTGTGCACTAGGGCGTGATTACAGCTTGTCCATGATGTCCAAGCAAATAATTGCACTTGGTCGCACACTACGGCGTAACTAGAATCTTGACTAAATGACCAACCTTGTAATGGTAATTTTCCTTAGTGGCGCGCTAAGGCACGAGCAGAAGCTTTCCATAATAGACAAACAAATAATTATGATTGGTAGTGTGCTACAATGTGACAAAAATCTTTGCCTTAATATCCAATACAATAATTATATTTGGTCGCGCGTTAGAGGGCGACCAGAAGCTTGACCATCATGGCAAAACACTTTATTGCACCTAATTGTGCGTTCAAACATAAGATTTCATTAGCATAGAAGGGGTGCAGAACTCCTCGTTATCATCAAAAATCCTTATCGAGCAGACATTAGATGGGATGGACATAATAAAGATGTGATAATTCGCAAGGACAGAAGATCCGTAGCTCCTGGAATACCTTCACTGCAAGGATGCGATGATGTGTTGTTCATTTCCGTTCAACCTCTAAAGTGACACTTTTGTGTGGTTCCATAATATGCCTCAAGTCTTGGTCCACACGTTCTCTTAGTTGGACAAGATATTTATGGCCTGGTTTTCTGGAAACAAAAAAATAAAGAGAGGATTATGTTACATACTTGAAAACGTCAACAGCCTTCCAAAACCTTCTCCCCAAGTCTCATTTCTACAATATCATTAGGAATGTGGAACCTCTAACCATGGAATATCTAATGTCCCAAACATAAAACTACATCAACCTCAAGGAAGCGGGTTCCTGAAACCAGCATGAAGGGAATGAAGACACATCCCAAAAGGGGAAAACGATGGTCATTCTAGAAGAGATCATAATACAAAGGCCTTCTTGGCAGTTTTTCTGCGTAAAGGAGCAGGCCAACCATCCTCCACTGACTATGTCAAATTCCAACGTATATGAGTAGATCAAAGACTCCGACTTTTGGCCAATCCGGGAAGGATGGCCTCGTACACGGTGCAAAATGAGAATAAATAGTGCAAGTACCACCAAAATCATGGGCACATGACGGTTGAGTGTTAGGTATTGAAGGTCGATATCCAAATATTCATCAACAGAGGGGATTGAAGGGAGTACGTAAAAAACGTGGAACTTCGCCAATTGGATTGACCACATAGTTTGTTCGTCGCCCATAAAGACACCAGCTAAACAAGGTACACCCAAAACTCCTTTAAGAGGTACATACGAGAGTTGACGTCAGTCGTCGATATGCTAAGAGTCAAGCTGATCTGGGCACGCACAGTCAATGCTTGACCGTTAGTTATCTACTTCACATACAAGGATTTGTAGGACGTCCATCATCCCCATGACTATTCCCACTTAATAACAGTTGATATAGTAGGTTACGAGGCGTATAGACATTGGAGAAGCAATGAATGTACGTTTTTAATTCCACCAAAGAATAACTTCTCTCCGAAATCTTCATTCACCCAGCCTTCCACCCCATGTTATGCTTCAAATGTTAGGCTATAATGCCACTAGAGACGATGCTATTGGAATTGACAATTAGAATTGGGAGGTTGGCTAAGACCGAGGAAGAAACGTTTGTGATACTAATTACCGGGACCTCTTAAAATCTTTTCCAAGAAAGTCATTGATGAATGATTTCAAGGTGGTATTTTTCACACACCACCAATGATTAAAGTATGTTCTCAAATGAGAGGTAAGCATAGTTTCAGGAAACCAAAAGGCCACTCGAGAAGATTTAGCCGAAGCCCTAAATGAATCCACTTGAGGATAACTAATCTGAAGTTCTTACCCCAGTTAGGAAAGCCCGAAAGTGTGAAAGAAAACAATGATACCCTTTTCTGTGTTTTTATCATTTTGATATTATTCCAACTATTTTAGCCAACTACCATCTTATAATAACAATTATGTTTTTAATGCAAAAGTTCTGATTCATTTTTTGTCCATAATCAGAAGTATTCTTTTCTGTTATAAAAATTTAAATCCCCAACCTCCTGTCTGGATAACAGAGGGGAAAATTTTGAACCAATAATCGCTTAGTACGAAAATTGGTATGTATAGTAGGGAAGCTTACACAAACGAAGAGAACTGCAAGAAATCTAACTGGAAAAATATACCCAATCATTGGTTCAAAATATGTATCCACTTAGGTATGGTCTACTCATACTCTGAAGTAAGAGGAGTGCATACCGGTAAAGAGTTAAGGAAAATAAGTAAAGCAGTAAGATAAAATGAGCTAAGGAAAACAATTGAAGCAATAAGATACATAGTTAAAAGTACTTATGAATACGAGTTCTTGACATCATCATAAAAAGGTGGGGCATAAACACCCACGTTACAAGAAAAGAGAACCACATATTCCCATGATTATGGTCAAAAAAACAAAAAAGGTTAAAGCCTACAAACTAAAAAAATAACAAGTCCGAATAAAAATAAAAGTTTCAAAAACGAAAACACATACAACAATCAATCGAGCCTCAACATATGTTCACCCTCATGCTCCTCGTTCAACACTCCATGGTATTTTGACTGACTAATGCCCTCATCCACCCTAGCCCCAAATGAACTACGATCCTGAGTCATGCTTCCACCCTCGGAGGTCACCAATAATCAGGCATGGGAAGCACACCCTCTAAAAATGGCTTAGCATGCCTCATTGATATGACCCTCGACCTAATCCAGCTCTCACATAACACAAGGTTTCTTATCCTAATGACTTGACCCGAGCTCTTTAGAATCCAAATATTTTCATAAGGCGCTCGTTGGAGAGTTGGCTTAAGAATTCATATGAGGTAACGGAATCAGCAAGGTCAAGGGGCAGCGGTATCACCCTCGACACCAACCCCATCATCTAAAACCTCATAATAACTATTTGGGAAAACATTGAGCAACATTATATAAATCGATAAATAAAAACTTGAAAGTTCATCCAGCTCAGGCCCAAAGCCAGATTTGGATTAAACTCTTTGATCCCTTGAACATGCATGGTTTGGCTTTTGTGCTCAAAAATATCGGTAAAGGGGAGGAGTACCTTCTCTTTTGATTTTTTTACAAGTCTTAATTCATGTATGCATCGCGTCTCGGCTTATCTGCATGAGTCTTCATTAATCCTTTAAGTTAATTGATATTCTCGATGCTAGCCATATAAGCAGTCTTCTCTTGATCAAATCACCCCTCATTTTCTTGATCTTTGCATGCAACATATTTTTAGTCTCATTTTCTCTTTCCATGATCTTCATACGTCGAAGGTCCTTTTGGCCAATGAAGCGAGGGACATAAATAGTAGAATTTGAACCATCCCCAACAAGGGTGGCATCCCAGTTAAAAGTAAAGTGCCACTCCACAATGGTCATACCTTGAATTGTAATTTTAGAGAATTAGTTTAGCCTTCTTCACCCTTTTATCGTGGTATAGCTTCTAATTTTATGAAATTTGACATTGAAAATCAGTTAGGTCGGCAACAACAAGGATTTTGATCGCATCTGAGCGAACCTTAAGCAAGTGTGTAAGAGTGGGAGAAGGAGAATGATGCTTTTCAAAACCAATACCATGATAAGTCTTAGTATCCTCTGGTAATTCTTTGGTACAAAGACACTTGTGTTTGGGAGACTTGGAGGACAAAGCATATTTGATGGCGGAGCAATGGTAACTCGACTAAGACCGCGGGTTGGCTAAGTGGTTTTAGACATCAATTTTTCTTTGAGTACTTGACATAGTGGCAGTTTAGTCTAAATGTTAAAGTTAATAAATTTTTTGGGCTGGGAGATGCCCACAAAATGATAACGTGGCTCGGAGATATTAAAGTCAAGACCATTAGATGTGGTTAAATAATAGAGAAAATACTGCAAGTACGATGTCACCTCTCGTTAATTCTTGGCGTACTCGGCTACAAAATAAAGAAAAAGTGATATTAGAAGACAGATGAGAAAAATGAACATGAGGCTCGAGGACTCTATCGAAGCATACTACTTTGATTGGAGGTTGAGGGGATGGAGCCATGAGAAGGATTGGAGGCAGAAGAACAAGACTCGTTCATAATAAGAAATAAGACCTCCATTACTTGTTAGACTAATGGAAGCCCCTTACCACAATAGGATTTTGCTCCATGTAATAAAATGAAGATTGGTTTATGTGTCATAGGAATCTCTGTAAGATCGCCCTTACAATCGGAAGGCGATAAGAATACGCAACCTGTTAGGAACAAGATGACATGGGGCGATGTTGGACCTCTAGTCACCCGATAATCAAAGTTAGAGAAGCTTACAACATCATTTCCATCCTCCACGACCTCAGTTGCGAGGCCTCTAGTATAAGGCATGTACTCTCTAGCCTCATCCGCCATAAATAAAATAAATTGAAAAATTAAAAGAATGGGACATTATCGAAAGATGACGGAGCATGCACAAATTATTTCACTAAAAAGAAATCTTGACACCACAAGGAAGAAACTAAAATCTAGAAAGAGAAATTAAACTTTTAGTGCGATATGCTCTCGGTTAAAATGAAAGTAAATTATGAAGTGATGAACAATATATAGAGGAAAAAAGGAGCCAATAGTTGTCCTCTAACCGACACGCGACAAAAAAGGTGAAAAGGTTGGAATTTGAAAATTCAAAATTAAATAATAGAAATAATCAAGTTCGGAAAACAAATGGTTACCTTGGGATTCACGCCAAAATATAAGCTAGGTGAAGAAAACGAAGTTCGGAATTGGAAATACATTATTAGCTCGACCTTGAGTAAATGAATAGGGAGAGTTAGCCATAGAGTACGAACGAATCCTAGTACCAGGCTAACTAAATGCCTTGGTGGGTCGCGCAAAGCAATTTTATAAACTGTGTCGTGTGCTAGAGCGTGGCCCGTATTTTGGTCGGCCAAAACACTTAATTATACATAGTTTTATATTACAGCACGACCAGAAGATCGACCATGATGGCTGAGAAATTGATTATTAATGGACGTATCTTAAGGCATGAACAAAAGCTTAGCCACTATTAGACTTAGTGGTGCGCTAAGGCGCAATTAAAAGTTTGGTTATGATGGCGCAAGCAAGTAATTGCACATGCTCGACCGCTAGGGCACGACTAGAAGCTTAGTAGTAATGGTCAAACAAATAATTGTGCATGGTCGTTCGCTAAGGAACAACCATAAACTTGGCCATAATGGTCGAGCAAGTATTTGTGTATGGCCGTGCGCTGAGATGCAATTAAATAATTCTATAATTGCCAATCAATTATATGTGTTTGGTCGCTTCCTAAGACGCAACTAGAAACTTGACCGTAATTGCCAAGCCAATATATGTGTATGGTCGCGTGCTAGGACGCGACGAGAAGCTTGACCATCATGGTCAATCACTTGATAACATCTGGTTGTGTGCTAAGCACGACCAAAAGATTTACCATGATGGCCAAGACATTGAGTATACATCGCATGCTAGCGCACAATCCATAACTTCAGTAACATGGTCAAGCACTTGATTAGATTTGACGGTGCGCTAAAGCGCGACAAAGAGATTGGTCATGATGGTCAAGCAGGTATCACAATGGCACACGACCCATAACTTTACAATCGTTGCCAAATACTAGTTTGTACATGGTCGAGCTAACGCGCGGTCGGAAACTTGGTCTATAGCCAAATAATTTTTTAAGAAGTTTTTTTTTCACGAACCATATCTGACACCATACAGAAAACGAATCTGACACCATACGAATAAAACATCTGACACTGTACAAAAATGTAGCCGAAAGGGCACACTAACAAAAGAAACCGGACACGTTAAATTATAATGCATCTATTTAAAACATTCTTAAAATACCTAAAACACCCTGAATCAAAGCTATTAGCTTAATAATAATAATAATAATAGATTTATTTCTGAGATAAAAATTAAAGTATATAAAACAAATAAAAAATTGCCGTAATTATAATCCTTCTCATTAAATAGATATAAATATTTTTCAAAAAAGTTATCAAATTTTTATTTTATTTTGGTCTAATCGTTAAATTACGGTATGGTAGTCGAAATTTTACTTCACCGCAATTAATTTATATATGGGTCCGGCTAAATTGGGCCCAAAATATGTTAACCACCCAAAAAAGAAGCGTTTTTGAAATTTTACAATTTTACCCTTACCCCGGCGGTTGAACTTATCTCAACCACCGGTTGAGACCCTTTCACCCGGCGGAAAAGCTGTTTCACCCGCCAGGGTAAGCTTTCCCGCCGGTTGAGAGGGTCTCAACCAGCGGGGTAAAAGACGACGCTGAAATTTTGGGGCTGGATATCATTGAGGGCCCTAATTTAGCCAAACCCTTTATATATTTCAATATCTGTCAATTTGGTCAATTGAAAAACGTATTCTTAATTACTTTGCATGACTTCTTCTTAACTACTCTTTCTTCTAATTATTTTTAATAAATTTGACTCGATCACCATTTATTTTAAAATCGATAACTAAATTAATTCTTTATTTATTTTATACTACTAGGGATCTCTCTAAAGACTTGGCAAGTGCAATTTTGATTTATCTTTGATATTCTTTATGATGCTGCATGACTTCTTCTTAATTACTTCTTCTTCCAATTCTGACATAATCACCATTTATTTTAAGAGGAATAATTAAATTACACATTTATTGGTTTGAAACCACTAGGAATTTATTTTAAGACTTCGCAAATTCAATCATAATTATCTTTACACGCTATAACTTGTACGGACGTCGTGTCGGTCTCTTTGCTTTCAGTTTACATTTAAATCATCTTCGACCGGTATCGGTGTAGATGGCCTTCACCCAAATTTGAAATAGTTTCTGAATTTGTATTTATTAAATTGTTTGTTGGCCATTTTTTTTATTTTAAAGATCTTTCCAAAAAATTATAATAATTAAATAGGTTTGAAAATCTTTCTGAAAATATACATTAATAAAAATCCAGATTCAGTTTCAATCGGTCCTTCAAATTTTATAATATAAAACAATATATGATATATTCATTAATGTTTTATATTTAAAATATATGATGTAATAATGAATATGTGTGTGAGATTAATAAAATAACACAAACGGATAATTTTAATTGGGTCAATCATGGTGTTTTGGGTCATATATTTTTACTATACAAAACAACACGATTTTTGAAAAAGGTGGAAAACTAATATACAATTATTATTTTTGAAATTTTCTCTTTCTACCTCCCGTGTTTAGCTCTCTAAAACTGGTACCAAATATATCTAGCACCAAAATCCACCCTGGATATTTCGAGAACTATTATTGGGGTGGAGAAACACTCACCACAACAGTCATCTGCATAGGAAAGTGGAAACAACTATACTACGAGAAGGCCAAGAGTCTGATTTACAAAGTTTTGAATGAGTCGGTCTAAATGCTGAGGTGACACGTGTAAGGAAAAGCGATGGCTAGCACAATATAGTAGGCTTAAGATAGCTACCCAACACTTCAGACTTTAACAATTTTTGATACCCCAGTTCGGGATTATCCGAGGTGACAATGCAACTGAACGTCGATGAGTCTCCAGTACGAAGCAAACTTGTATAGTTACCGCTGAATTTTCTTGCAAAGACTAGGGAGATACTAATAAGTGTAGGATTTATTCGGACCGGGTCCAGATCCGGGTTAGTTTAGTATTAAATAGGTTAGTTCAAAGACAAACTTTGTAATATAAAATAACACACATATGTCGTATTAAGGGCATATGATGTAATAATATATATATATATATATATATATATATATATATATATATATATATGAAATTACTAGAATAATGGGGAAGGATAATCTTAAATTGATAGACCATGTGGTTTTCCACCACCTTTACTATATAAAGAAATATTCCTTTTTTGGCGGAATGCTCAACAATTAATATACAATTATTATTTTGGAATTTTCTCTATGTACATCCCGTGTTTATTTCTAGAACTGGTACCGGAAATATCTGCAACCTAAATCCACCCAGATATTTCTGGAACTATCACCAATTATATTTTATGAATAAATATTATACAACTTCAGCCCAACATATGTAGTCCAGTAAAATAAAAGTTTAAACATACGAGCTGAGATCTAAGTTGGATATGTGATATTTGACCATTCGATTAAATATTTTAGAATTTAATGAATATATTATAAATAAAGACTTTATCATAATGTATGTAGTCTTAATGATCTCATTCGTTAAAGTGATGTGTTCGAATTAGTTTTTTTAAAAACATATTACGTTTATCTATTGTGTAGAAACAAAATTTAAAGAAACTAATATCGATCGTATAATGCGTTCACAATTTTCATTTTGGCACTTCAAAACCAACCACATGTTTGATGTGGAATGATTTGTTCATGATGTAGAATTAAGTTGTTCGTAGAGAGAGATAAAAGAAAGTAATTTTCTACATAGAGAGAAAGTAAAGAAGTGAAAAGTAGTTTGATCAAAAGTCAGAATCCAATTTCATATCACCCTTGACCATTATATATAGGCGCAATGACTTAATTTTAACAGAGTTTGTTACATAAAAGGTCTTATTGCATTATAGCTCTTTACTTTTACATAAAAGCCTAAATCTTCCCCATAACTCTATAACTTATCATACAAAGTATTATTTATTACATTTTGGTCCTCGAAACTATATTTCCTTATCAGTAGCCCTCTTAGTTCTTATAAAATTCTATGAATAAGAACTAACTGTCATCAGAAATAATTGGTTATGAAGAAAAATCCCTTAAGTTAGAACTTGAACTGCCTCCAGTTATTGTCCCCATATTTCTGGCAAATAAATTTCCTTGAATTAATGCAATTTTTTAATGCTTTGGTTATTTTCATATGAAGATATTTTCTTTTAATGGTCATAAACGTTCGAAGTGGAAATCGAATAGGTGATGATGCCCTCGGCAATAGGTCTGCCACTAGGCCTATCATTTAGTAGTTGTGAAATTCTTTTTTACGCAACCGTTTGGAATTCTATCCAATTATCTTCTCCACCTCTTCCACTTCCCTCTCTCTCTTAGCTTTTCATATAAATACCTCTTTACACCTTATTTTGTTTCACAACACATTTTTAGAGAGAGAGAGAGTCTACTTGTTCTTGATATTTGTTAGCTACCTTCATCTGAGTCTTCAACTTCTAAACTATCTTCGCCGGAAAACTCAAATCCACTTCCCGTCTTTTAAGTTTGTTTATAAGAAAGCATCCAAAAGTTAAAAATCCAAAAGCTTAAAACCCAGAAATTCATCATCCCCAGATAAAAAGAAAACTCACTTTGGATTAGACGACTACTTCTGCATAACTGAAAGAGCAGATGAATATAGAGAAACTGGATTGATAAGCGACACTCCTCAGGGTTTATCAACAGAGACAATATATTACCTCAAATTTCACAATATCTAGCCAGATCATCACCTCGAATCAACTTCAAAGTAACCCAAACCACATCTTATTCAAGGAGATCAGAAGAAACTCTTTATCCAAATAATTTTGGGTCCTCTTTTCCATTGTGCAAGGAAACCATTCAGTTTATCAAACAATCAACTTCCTCAAACCCTTAAAAGCAAAACGTTCATAGTTATAGGGGATGATGCTGACCACACATTGAATCCTACCTCCTCCTCTCCTCTCATGAGGGAAGTTTTTGAGAAATCTACTGAATCTCAACAAAATCCTTCAAGCAATGAAAACGGAGAACCAACCTCAAATCCTAACTCATCTTGACTTGTAGATGAGGCATTTAAAGAGGAGGTTGACTCTTAAGCTACACAATAGAATGTCAAGGCTGATACAGAAGATGATGCTTTGAAAGAAATGGAAAGTGAGATAGTGAAGGGTGTTTTTAAAACAAAAGCACCAAGGAGAATGAAAAAGAAAGCTCATGTTGAGCTCACTCAACCCCGAATATATATTGGTACTAAAAATGTGTAATATATTTATTATCCTTGGTCTCAGGCTGAGTCCTTAAAAAGAAAATGGGCAAGGCCAGATAATATTATGCTTCGACTTCCAAAAGAAGGAGATACTCCACTTCAACGTGCAAAGGATGAGCTAGTTGTGTACCCAGAAATTATCAACCGGGGTCTTCAATTTCTGTTAGACCCAATAATTGTAGAGTATTTTGAACTCCTCGATCTTTGTCCAACTGAAGCTACTCCTAACTAATGGTTCACACTTATTTCAATTATTATGGCTTCCATACTTTCCCAAATTCCTCTGTCTGCCCGAGATTTCATTTCCCTGACCAAGCTTTCGAAGGGCTTTGTCTTACCCTTCTACTATCTCACGCTTGATAATGATCTCAAGATAGTCGATAACCTACTCGAGGCTGACAAGTTATGGAAGCCAAAAAAATTCTTCATATTAGGGACCTATGAAAATGGGAAATAAATTTCTGAGGTGAAACCATCAAGACTCAACCTTGCCCATTAATTTTATCAACAACCACTTGTGGCGAATCAAATTGGACGCTGAAACAACCTTGCCCATTAATTTTATCAACAACCACTCAAACAAACTGCAGTTGGCCCACAAATTTTTTCGAGCTTTAAACTAGCTAATGTTACTTCATATTCAGCTTTTGTTTTTAATGCATGAAAATTGAATTTAACAGCTTAAAATATTGTTTGCCTAGATGGTGCTATTAGTTACACTGCATCCTCAAATGTTAGATCCTCCATCAGTTCGAACTATCCATATTGAGCTGCTTGGCAATATTTCCTTGTTTATTTTTTGGTCTGATCTACTTGAGTGGAATTCAACAAGAAAATCAGCTAAGGTTTGGGCTTTGATAACCATCTGAGGACAAAAAATAATATCAAAATCTCCAAGTTCCACTGACCATTTGGTCATCCTCCTAGAAATATTAAGGCGCTGTAAAACATTTTTCAATGGGAACAAAGTTTGAACCTCAACACTGTGAGCTTGAAAATAAAGGCACATTTTCATGGCAGCCCCCAGTATAGCCAAAGCCAATTTTTTTAGCTTTAAATAACTTTTCTCTGCTGCCACTAAACTATTTCTGATATAATACACTGGCTTCTTGAATTCTTAAATCTTCACTTATTAAAACAACACTTATTACAAAATCAGATGTTGCAATATAAAAGAATACTTGTTCTCCAATCTGAGGCTTAAACAATATCTCTGGTGATGATAATAATTCCTTAATGCTTGAGAATGCTGCTTCACATTCCGAGTTCCATTCAACCTCCTTTGGTCTTTGTATCACTTGGAAAAAAGGGAAACACTTATTAAAAAATCTAGAAATGAATCTATTAAGAGCAGTTAACCTTCCTGTTAAACCTTACACTTCTTTGATAGTTTGAGTAGATGTCATTGATGCCAAAGCATTTTTTTTAGATCATCTTTTATCCCCTTTTCACTAATGATATACCCCAAGAACTTTCTTGATCGAAGTCCAAAAGTACACTTCTCAGAATTTAGCTTCAATCTTATAGCTCTTAAATTCAAAAAATGTCCTTTAAATATTCTAAATGCAACGCATCTGCTATATTCTTGACCGACATGTCGTCAATATACGCCTCCATATTTCTTCCTATCCGAGAATCGAATGCTTTATTCATTAAACTCTATGTTGCTCCAACACTTTTTTAACCCAAAGGCATAACTCTATAAAAATGAAAGCCTCGGTCCATGATGAAGGTGGCACTCTCTTGATCCTTTAGATCCATCTGAATTTGGTTATACCCTGCAAAATCATCCATAAAAGACAAAATTTTGTTTCCTAAAGTAAAATCAATCAATTTGTCTATTTGAGGAACTGGAATTGAATCTTTAGGACAAGCTCGATTTAGATCTGCGAAGTCAACGCATATCCTCCATTTCCCATTCTTCTTCTTAACCACCACTAGGTTTGTTGTCCATAAGGAATATTGTGATTCCCTTATATGTCTGACCTTGACAAACGATCCACCTTAGAAACAAATAGCCTTTTCTTTCTCAAAAGAAAAAGCACGTCTTTTTTTGTATAACAGGTTTAACCTTCAGATTAATTGTTAGGCTATGACATATTACCTCGATTGGAACTCCTACCACATCCTCCGTTTTCCAAGAAAAAATATCCAAATTGCGAATCAAAAATTCCAACAACTACTGTCGTAAAGCTGAGGTCAGTAAAGTTCATATTCGAAGTATTTTTCTATTAGGAAAAACATGCTCTTCTATACTTTCAATTACTGTTAAGAAACTCGTGGTTTCCCTCGGATCATTAATCTCCTCCTCTTCCTTCGAATTAACCCCCTAATTGATATACAGTCATTTTATCTACAGTGCTTGACCCTCATATTCGAATAGTAGTGGCATAACATTCTCTAGAAAATCTTTGATCACTTCGAACAACACCCACGCGGTTTCTGATGACATACTTTAAGCATTGGTGGACTGTAGATACAACTGCATACATCCTCGAAAGCAAGATCTCTCGAAGATGGCATTATAGATGGTCGGACAATCTACCGCCATATATAAAACATGAACCTTCTTTATAAAAGGTCAGTTTCCCAAACATACTTCCCCTTCGAATTACCCAATTACCTGAGTCGTTACTCCAGTGAATCCAATTATAATACGGACTGATTGGGAAATCCGAGGAGGATTTCGCATTCTATCACATGTTGACTTGAAAAGAACATTTGCAGAGCTCCCAGTATCTATTAGCACACGTTAAATTTCCACACCAGTTACCTCTGCTCCAATAACTAACGCATCTTCATGAGGACCTGGAGTACCTCTCAAATCATCTTTATCGAAAAGAATAAAATGAACATCTATATCACCATACAAATGAGTAGATATCATTCCATCTATTTGATTAGCCAATCTCACCAGTATTGCCAGCCATAGTATCTCCTCCAAATATTTCCAACAATTCAATTAATTTATATAGACTTCGAACTCTGCCTTGTTTTAATTGCTTTTCCACTACCATCAGAATCAGTCGATCTAAATCTGAATGTAAATATTCTAACGAAGCATTGAATTCATAAATCTTAGAATAAAAAATCATTAGATTTTCTACCTATGAATTCAGATTCGCCACCTCGAAGTCGGTATAACATGAGATTTTGATACATTGCTCTGCCCTTTAACAAAGGCTAACAACTTACCACTCTCAATCAAAGTTTGTACTTCTTTTTTCGAAGTAATATAGTCTGTTGTTTCATGTCCGATGTCATTGTGATATTTACAAAATCCGTTATCACGTTTGTTCCTTGGCCTATTTATTAGAGCAGGCTTTTCAAAATTCACGTATCCCTTTTCATTTTCATACATGGTCGCAACATTTTTAATTAAATTGGCATAGTACTCTGGCTTTATCCATTGATTGGGCCTTGGTCTCTGAAACTGATACCCTATAACATTAGTTGAATACCCTCTAGTTCAATGAGACAATTTATTGTTGTTCCTTGGGCGCTGTTTGGGCTGAGTTCTAAGACTGCCCTTGATTGTTTGGCACATGTCCTGAACTCTTTTGACCAGACCCAACTACTCCTCGAACTCTAGTCGATTCTTCTACCTTGATTTGACCTTCCACCTGAGCCATCAACGCTTCCAAGGTCAAAGCTCTCTGTTTGTTATTACATTAGCTAAGTCACATGATAACAATCTTTATAGAAATGTTTCCATTGCTACCAACTCCTCATAATTATCCAAACCAGCTTCGCTTTCTCTCTAAGTACTTGTTTGCACTGAATTATTGTGTCTCAATTTTCCCGCATCTTTTTACTCCACACAAATTACCTTCCAAATATTCTATAAAAATCTCTGAAATTAGAAATTGATCTTCACAATCCTGTTATACCATTTCAAAGTTGTTCCTTTGAACGTTTGAGAGAAAGCCATGCACACCAACCTATCATCATCCTCAAAATTCATCATGTAATTTTTAAACTGTTTGATGTGATCACCAGGGTCTTGCATTGCATCAAACTTTTCAACCTTTGAGATATCAAACCTTTGAGATATCAACCCTAGAAAATATGAATGCTTTAGTGAATAATATTTTATATATGTTTTTAAAAAATATTTTTTTAGTCTGTTATTTTATTCTAAATCACATTTTAACATATTAGATTTTATTCATTGATATTGCTTATGAATGCCAAAAAAAATATGAAAACAAAAACCTTTCAAAATTAAATTTAAACAAAAATATTTAGGTCTGAATTATAAAAATAATATAAACCAACTGAAGTTGAAATGACTCTTTAGGTTCGAATTATAAAAAATAATATAGATCAACTCACGTTGAAAAACCCCTTTAGGTTCAAATTATAAAAATAATGTAGATCAACCGACGTTGAAAGAACCCTTTAGGTTCAAATTATAAAAATAATGTCGATCAACCAACGTTGAAAGAACCCTTTAGGTTCAAATTTTAAAAAATAATGTAGATAGTCGACGTTGAAAGAACTCTTTAAGTTCAAATTATTACCGTAAACCCGCAAACATTTTGAAGTCATCACTTTATATTAATAGATCGGTGTTTGCTACACACATTGTTAACACTTTCATGCACCACCAGGGTAGGAAAACGTGTATCCCCGACCAAATTGTTTACAAAAGAGATAAACAAAAGTATGAATAATCAAAATTACTCTAAATATAACTTGAGATGTTCAATGTTCCAAGGAAGTCAAAGAAGTAGTTCGTTTTTATCCTTTAGTTGATATGTGCCCAGCTTTATCTTCTCTGTCATAGGGTCTGGGCCTTCCTAGTTGGGATCCAATTGCCTGAGGCTCTATCCTTCAGTATGTGGGAATACTTTTCTCAAGACTTATCAACACCTTAAACAACATTTTTTCAAATTTTTGAAGTGTACCTGCTTCGTATTAGGGTATGGTTACGCAATGAATTTAAATAGGAGCGACTTCACTTTTCCTGGATCAAGTCAAGAGCATGATTTTGGCCCTCGAGGTTGCTGTTTTCTGAATAATGTTTGACCATATACAATGGAAACATACTTTATGAGAGGGTCACCGCGTCTACACCAAATGCAAAACAGAAGGTGATGATTGAGTCGTGGTACGGGGAGTAGTTCGATATGCCCATAAAACCTGCTGTAAGTAATTTGCTAATTTTCGACCTTTCCTTCCAAAAAAATTGAGACCATCAATGATAGTTCTATTTGTTATTTCAACCTGGTCGTTTGCTTGCAAATGAAATGGTGCTGAAAAACATTGTTGGATTCCACAAAAAGAACAAAAATCTCTCATTTCCCTACTCTCGAACTGCGGGCCATTATCGATAGTTAGCCTCTTCGAGACACCAAAGTGATAACAGATGTTCGACTAAATGAATTTAATTACATATTTAGCCCTTGTCCCAAATAAATTTAATTACGTCTTTAATTATATCCGTTAATGCTCGACCCTCGATCTGTTCGGATAATCTGTTCGGTTCGCTATCTTTTCTAATAAACCTATATATTCTCTAGTCAGTCAGAATGAAATTCAACTATCTAGCATTTGGCCTTTAATCGCCGTTCTTGGCTTAAAATTTATGTTTAAATCACCCAATTCTATAGACAACTTGGTTATTCCACCTGAAATATCAGGACGCTGCAACTCAATGTTTAAACGAGAACGAAGTTCAGACTATTATAGAGTGAGCTTGGTAATAGGGTTGTATTTTTCTAGTTGCGGTTACCAATGCTAGGGCTAACTTTTCTAGTTTCAAGTACATCTTCTTAGCGTTCAATAAACTCATGCTCAAGTAATAAATAGGTTGAGGGCATTGGTCCATCTTGCGAAAAAGCGTTGCACTAACTACATAATCTGACACCGCAACAAACAGGAACAAATTTTCTCTTGGCAAAGGCTTGGTCAACGAAGCAGGGGAAGATAAATACTTTTTTAAGCCGAGGAAGGCCTTAGTGCACACAGTGGTCCAATCGAACTCATTGGTTTGTCTTAATACCTGAAATAATGAAGCACATTTGTCTGAAGATCGAGATATAAACCTATTCAGACCCACCAGATGCCCCGTCAAATTATGGACTTCTTTGATAATTCTTGACAGGGCCATTACGCTAAGAGCATTTAATTGTTTAGGTCTGTATGTATCCCTCTCTATGCCCTAGTAATTTCTACATGAACATTACCCAAAACATGTCAAAAAAAATTATGCAACTTGGGGTCAATCGATTATACTTCTTCTTATGGCGTCGGTATTCAAGATGTGGGGATGAGGATTCATCTTAGTCATAAATACATGAGTTGTTAAGCTCTCACATATACCGATGCTCAACTTTCCTTTCTTTCTTTTGCGACCGGGAATCTCGTTGTCGCTCCATAGCCCGACCATGATCATGATTCTCTTCTTCATCCCGACCCTGGTTATGGTCCTCTTCTTTATCGCTATTAGGTGACCATTTTCTTTGGACTCCCAACCTATTTCTCTTATTGACAAGAGCCGCTTAGTTATTTCTTCTAAAATCTGATGCCTAATTATAATAAAAGTCGACTACTTGCCTCGTCCCCGTCCGTGGTGAGGATTATTTCTGTCTGAGGGTGATTTGGTCAGGTGTTTTGTGGTGTTTCAAAGGTATTTAATGTTTAAGTGGTTTGTAGTGAGAGATTTGAGCTCCGTGGTTATATTAAATGTTCATTACCCTCATTAATGAAAGTGGTTGGGTATTTATACCCTTAATTATGGGCCACATGGGCTTTCGGGTGATACTTATGGAATTGGGTCGAGTTCAAAAACCCATTAGCTTATTAAGCAGATTAGCAATTAGCTTAGTCATAATGTGATTAGCTTTTAATACTTTAGTACTGTTCGGATGGTTCAGTGGGTGGTTTTTGTCCGAATTTCCCCTGTTCGGTTTCTATAGTGAGTGTGAGAAAATCCAGACTCATCAGTTGGTATTGATCATTGTGGTACTGTTGATCTTCAGCTTGATGTCCTTCAAATTGGTGATCCTCGGAATAAGACATGATTCTGACATCTTCCAACCCCACAACTCGTCCCTCGATTCTGACATTTGTCATGAGGTATGACTATAGTTTCCCACAGACGGCGCTAATGATGGTTCCAAATATATACGGACCGTAAATCCGCTATCAGACAAAGGTGTAACAGGGTATAAAGAGAGAAACACCGGATTTTAAAGAGAGAAGGTGGTAAAAAAACTTATTCAATAATAAATGTTCACTCTCCTCACAAAGGGAATCTTTCTTTATATAGTAAAAGTAGTGGACCCTGACCTACATGGGTGACCAATTTTATTTTATTTCTAACACTTTTTACTCTAATCCTACCAATATATTCATTATTTACAACACAAGTCCTTTCTCTTTTCTATTTTATCGTTCTTGTTACAAACTATTATTACATGCAGAATTACCTTTGTACTTTGCCGACCCAATTGGGCCCGAATAATGTATGCCCTTATTGGTATTAAGAATTTCTTTATAAAATTTTGTTAGAGTGCTCTTACTTTTTATCCTACTGTCTCTATGTATTATTCATAAATTTGAGAATGTACCCTTTCGAACCTATTTCGAGACCAGTTTATGTTGTCTAATGAGATTAAACTTTTATAAATATATTCAAAGTAGGAGACGAGCAAAAATTTGAAATATTAAAAAGTTAGTTTGTTTGTACAAAAAAACCAGTTCATAAAATTATTATTAAATCATAACATGCATCGTTTTTTACAGGTCATTCTTTTGCACTCATACCCAATAATATAATGAAAGATGATGATTTAACCTTTAGCGAGATATTGGCTCAGTTCAGTTCCTAAATGAAAGTAAATGAGATAATGTGAAGGCTTCCGTGAATTTGAATCTTTGCTCGTCTTAACAACCATCAACTATCCAAGCCTACGTCACAGTATTTACAAAAGAAGCAATTTAGAACTAAATACTCATGCACCTTCACAAAAATAAAATAAATTCAAATCATAAGAAATAAAAAAAAAACTATAAATGATAACAAGCGGCACTGAATATCACCACATTAAATTTTTCACCGAGTTACTTACAACGTCGTAGTAGTTTTAATAAAGTTAACTTTTTGTAAGGTAGAAAAAATATACCTACCAAAAGTTCGACGTAATTCAAACAAATACTCCAAATATCACAACAATGTAGGATACTAAATGCATGATGTAGAACATTAAAATATGAGATTTAAGCATTATGCGATTGACCTTCGAATAAAAGAAAACGTTAGTCATTTGTACATCTTTACGAGAATCTGGTAATTAACTTTGCTAGCAACAATTTACGCGAGGTGACTGCGCCACATTACACAATTATCATCATTTTCAAAGAATCTAGGCTAAAATACAAGGTATAACTCTTATTCGACCAACGAAGCGTGTGTTTGGACATCTTAACAAATGTAAACAAGTGTGTAACCTCTTGTTGAGGATTGATATTTATTTCTCTAACAACACAACACAATGTTCAACATACTTTGGATAAATCAAATACATATTTATATTTCCACGATCCATCAATATATTTAATATGTAGTCAGTTAATAGATGTATATAATTGGTACGCAAAACCAACATGCTAATAAGGACTGATATTGTACACTCATTAATAACAAATCACTAGGGCATGATTTATCTTGGAGGATATGGATGAACTGTGATTGGCTCCTACTTAAGCTAAAGTGTTTAAAGTTTAGATGTTATGGGTAATCGAACCCTTCAAATTGTCAAAATTTACAAGGTACCTTACATCCTCATACGTTAGTATTTTTAATTGGACATTTTTCTTTTTTTCTTCTTAGGGTGCAAAGTGAAACTTAGATCCCTACCACTATCATATGTTAATTAAATAATTAAGTCAAACATGTTAAGCATAACTGTCGCACATTCTCCGAACTAAACCTAGAGTAATTATAGCACAAGTGAACCGTTTATGGAAGGTTGGTCATATTAGTGAGGTTTTATATACAATTTGGACATAAAATAATTTTTTTCTACAAAATAAGTTCAATTCACACAGTTCCCCATTGTACGAACTCATCATTTGGTCAATGCAATAAAATATTTTCCATCATGGATGCTTACTTTGGATATATTAAATTTCTATGTACGAGAACAATTTGAGTATAATTCCTTCACGACCGAATGAGGTTAGCATTTTTATAAGGTTATAGCATTTAGTATCCAAAATGCATGAGTGACTTACCAATGGTTGGTGAATAAATTATGAGCCCAAATGCTTGGCTCAAACATGCAGATGTATATATATGACATGCTAGTCACAAGTGTTCAATACACTGAGCATTAAGCCTGATAAGGATATGAAGTGTTGAAACCCTAAATGTAATATAATTAAGGTTTTATGTGATAAATTGTATAGTTGAAATATAATATTTAAACTACTTGTAAATATAAAGGGGTTGATGTGCAATTTATCCATTTGTATAAGTGATTCAGTTAAACTAAGTCAGACGCGGCTATAAATAAAGGTTGAGGCAATAAATAAAGGGTCACACTTTTTCATTAGACTCAGATTACTTTTTCTCTTACTTTCTCTCTCTACAATTAAACTCTTTCTTTTACTTTCTCTCTCAAGATACAAGATTCACACTTAATATATTTTCGACCAAAGTGGGAGTTCTATTCGATTGGTACCTTGATTTCACGTCAAAAACTATAAATTATAGAGTTTTTGTTCTAGATGGATATGGAACCAGGAAATGTAGTTGATTCAACAGTTTGAAAAATGATTGAAAACTTGAGATCTCATTTACGTAAGAAAGAAAGTAGAGAAGATGATCAAACTCTAGTACAGCAAGGTCATTCAAATATCGAGGTTTGAATGAATTAATTGATGGACAAAATAACAGCATAAAATGACAAGTATGTTCAAAGAGAACACCATATTCAGTCATGTAAGCTAAAATCTGAAGTCCGACAAGTTAAAGAGAACTACGAGCTAGAAAATCAATATGACCGATCGTATACAGCTCATCAGATTCAAAGTGATCGAAAGAAAGCGCATTTTAATCCTCACAGATAACTTTGAACTTCTCGGAAAAAAATAAACATAGATAAATCACATCTAGTGATGATGAGTTTGACAAATCTGAATACAGAGAAGGCTTGTTTAAGTAGAGAAAATACTGGGGTTCTTTGAAAGTAGAAAGAATACGGCATCGAAAGTCGCGCAAGGAATATAAACCAAAAAAAGATAATGAACCTCGTTATATGAGGGATATAGAATAGTGTGAAAGGAATACATCGAACCAGTACACAGGTGTAGCTAATCAGAATTTGTATGCTATTATGGTAACAAAAGGAGATGGCCAGTACGTACAAGATTAGACTTAAGAAATTCTCCTTTAACACTTGAGATTAGGTTTAGTACTCTTCTGAAGTGCTTTGATATTTCCAAGGTTACAAAATTCAATAAGATGCAGGATCTTGATGATCACATCTAACAATTCAAGAATTATATGATGAACTTCGAAGATGATGATAGGCTGGTATGCATAGCATTTTCTTAGACTTTTAGGGGAACTGCACTGAAATGGTATAATAGGATTCTGAGATGATCTATTACCAACTTTAGATATTTCTGTACACCTTTTCGACGATAGTTTTTGGGAAGTAAAGATATGCGAGCAAATGTCGATACTGTAATACAGTGTAAGCAGGTTGTGGGTGAAAAATTAAAATATTATACAAAGCATTTTGTTCTAAAAAAAACAGGGTTGGATGATAATGAATAGTTAGTTGATATGGAAGCTTTTAGACAAGGTTTATTGCTAGGTGATTTAGCGAATGAAACAACAATGAATAACAACAATTTGCCTCCTTGAACTGGAGGGTTTCCAACTCAAGTTACAGCTTATCAGTTTCAAAGACTAAGGCCAAATCAGTTGATAAAGCCATAGTATTATGTTGATTTAACTGAGAATGATGTTGTTATTTATGAAAAGTCTAAAGGTTATGTAAGCTTTAAAAGTCAGCTCCAATAAACAAACCAAGAGAATATCGCAACACTAGATTTTGCATCTATCATAATGATATTGGGCACGACACTACAAATTGTATAGATTTAAACAATGAGATATAAGTTTTAATAGAAAATGGAAAGTTAGCTATTTTTGTTAAAGGGAAAAGTAGTGGATCGAAAATTCTGAGCAGATCGACAAAAGAAACTACTAATCCAAATTTGAAGGAAGAAAATGCGGTGATGATTCTAGATTCTAAATGTTATAAGTTTGATGCAGCCGCAAAATATTTGGACACAAATCCAGATCGATTAATCTTTATAGTTGTGGATGAACCAATACAGTAAGGATGAGTTTGGAGCTTATGTGAATATTTTAAATCCTTAGCAATTTTTGGGGGAGATTATATGTCTGGCAATAGTAATAGTTCGAGAAAAAGGCATGTTGTTTGTTAAGCAACTCAGGTAGAGACAAAATATCTACTCATTTATATGGAAAGTATGATACTTATTTTATTTTGTTCGATGAGGGTGATTTGAGGTGAATAGTTAGCCCTCATGAGGATGTAGTGGTTATTAGGGCAGAAATATATAGAGTAGAAATTTGACATGTATAGATAGATACAAGGATATCTACAAATATGTTATTTAAATCTACGTATGATAGGATGCGTAATCCGCCTCGAATTTTCCGATCTGATCATACTATAATTAGGTTTACAGGGGTACACAACTCATGTGATTGGGGAATTCGAAGGTAAAGTGTGTTTAGGAAAATCCCCGTTTCAAAAGAAAGTTCAAGTCTTGTTCATGGTGGTTGAATGTCCAACCAGTTACAATGCAAAATAGTTAGAGGTAAACGAAAAGGCAAAAAAATGGACTTAGATTTGATCAAAGAGAAAATAGTTAGAGCTTATTTGAATATGACTCATTATAAAACTTTGATGCGGAGTCGATATAATTCTAAGGTGAGAAAGATGGATTTTAAAGTAGGTGACAAATTCTTAAAGAAAGTATTCCTTCATACAAAGGACGAGAGACTTAAAAAGATGGCCTCAAATTGGGAGGGTCTTTATTTGGTGATGAAGCGAATAAAGCCAGGCACATGTCGCCTTTGTGATGAACATGACAGAGTACTTCAACATCCTTGGAATATAGAACATTTGAAGCTATATTGGAAGTATTTTTATCTTTTGAAACTATTTTGAATAACTGACATACTCTTTCCTACCCTGTTGGCCCAATGAGGTTTTAATGAGGTGTCATGTACATATTCGAGGTTATTTATAAAATTATTTTATGGCCAATGGTTTTTTTGAATACATGTATTTAAATTATCTTGGTAACTAGTTAAAGACTTATCATCTCTGAAGTCGTTGACCAAGAGTAATTGTTTTGATTCGAAGTGCTATACATTTTTTTTAAAGCATTGTTCCAAAAAACAACCATATTCGAGGTGCTACATTCTCTAAACGCACTCATTATATTCAAGGTGGTGCATTCTCTAAACGTACTGATTATATTTGAGGTGCTACGTTCTCTAAACTACTAATTATATTCAATGTGCTACGTTCTCTAAACGCATTGATTATATTCGAGGTGATGCGTTTATATTCGATGTGCTACATTCTTTAAACGCGCTAACTATATTCAAGGTGCTACGTTATTTAAACGCATTGATTATATTTGATGTGCTAATCTTTTCTAACTACACTATTTTTATTTAGAAAACTATAAATATGTATGTGACATATATTGGAATTCGAGGTCATTAAGACTTGTTCATGAAATTAAAAAGTATTCGTGATAAGATAAATCTGGGTAAATAAATGTGGTAAGAAGAAGAGTAGTTTTTCATTGAAGTTAAAATCTGATCTTACAAAAAGATGTTTTTGAATGCCAAAACGTTAAGCATTCACAAAAATAAGTCATCAACAACATAAGATAACTTCATAACATAGATAAAAAAGGAAATAACAATTAATCATTCTCTTCAGAGTTCTCTTAAGAGGAATCTCCTTCTTGTTTAGTGGCATTTTCATTTTATTCTGACTCTGTCTCTTCTGAAGAATTAGCTGGAACAGGATCGAAGACTTCACTAGAACGGTTATCTATGGGATTAATTCCCAAAAGTTTGACAGATTTGCTTTTGGGAACCCGGCGTGGAATTCGTGGAGCAACGTAATTATTTGTTGTTTCTCGACATTTTTTATTACAGCTAGGGTGGCCAATTCACACTAAGTCCTAGAAATTTACACAACGGCTTATGTTTATTCTTCGAAAGGTGTCTTGAGTGTAGCCATATCACCAATCAGCTTCTTCTTTTCGTCGTCGCTCTTGTTCAAATAATCTTGAAGAGAGAAGTATATTTTATGCTCATCAGATATCTCCCTAGCATGTTTGGCTTTTAGTTTATCCATCTCAGACTGATGGGAAGTTTTGAGCTCTTTGGTTTTTTTTTTATGTACAGAGCGTATATGACGTGTGAGGTGGATGACTTCTTTAATGAATTATGAACTGTCAGTCTTGAACACATAAAATTGTTCCTCGATTTGTTTGCCAAATATTTTTCTAATCATTTTCTCTACAACAACTTCTTATTTAGATCAGACCATATCTTGAACCATAGTTTACAAATTCCTCCAAGTAGAGTTTACTTCTGTGCACAATGTTTTTGCTCCTGTTTCAAGATTGGAAAAAGGTTGCAGTGCAAGTAAAAAATATTTAGATGGCTCTTGGATAGGGATAAATATTTGATTATTGTAAAGAATAGAAGAAAAAGATGATGAATCCATGGAAGGTTCTTAATTCATAGTTTCAGTTAAAAGAAAAGCAGTAACCCGATGTCCAAGTTGTTGAAGTTTCTCTTAGATCTGTTGAACCCTCGGATCCATATCTTTGTAGAGGTCCTAAAGCTCCTCTCTACTAATGGACTCATCAAGAACAAAGTGCTCATCTTCTTGGTGATATTCCGCTGCAGTTTCTTCAACTTAGAAAGGAGGAACTTATGAGACAACTTCTTCAGAATTATTTTCTGTTCTCTTAGCTGGTGAAGTTTTTGAACTACTTTTTTTCTTTAGGGCATCGGTTTTCTTTCTTTTTTAAGAAGGTTTAGCCTCGATTTATTCTTCAATTGTTGTAAGACTAGCTTCATTTTCCTTCTTTTTGGTCTTTTTATCCTTCTTTTGTGGCTTCAGATTAGCCGAAGGGCTAGCACCAAATGTACTAGTTACTTTTTTCTTTGTCCCTTTATCAATATCTTCACAAGGAGTTGTGGGTTTGGTGGCTCCATAAACTTTTCGGAAAGGTCGGCACCCAGGGAGATCCTCCACAGATAACTATTGATAACGTTTAGAAAAGTTGAGTGAAACCCATTGCCCCATTCATTTTCTGCCCAAGTGTGCAACTTGCAAAATTATCTTTTGCATCTTTCTTTGCGACTATTTTACCTCTTCGAATTTCCTAAGTATAGTAGCAATACATGTGAAAAATTAATTAAAGTTATAAAAGATCAGAAGTAAAGATGAAAAAACTTAATGTTTCTTCTCCGAACAATATTATGTTTGGAAGGGTTCTCCTCATATATTTATTTCCCATTCTCCCAACCTCCAGATATAAAGACAAACCTTTGTTTCTAGAATTTTTCAACTTCGAGCAGATCATCGATTAGTTTGAAATCATCCAAAAATTTCAGATAGTAGAAGCGAAGTACCGTTTCTTTCAAAATTCCATTCATCGAGATAAAGTCTTTGATGAAGCGAGGGGCTTGACTTAGTCCCGAAGGCATAATCACTGACAGGAATATGAGCCACAAATTCGGTCTTGTATGTGTAGAGGCAGAGGTCCATGAGTTTGAAGTAATCTACTATCATCGGATCCAGTGGGGACCGAAAACCACAATTGATGATCTTATGATAGACCACCAATTCATTTGTTCCACAATCAAGTGGGTTTTCTCCTTTTTTGGTAGTCGAAATGTTATGTTGAGCATTCCCCATTTCTTTTTTAGACGAATAACTTGAGCTTCACTATAATAAATATATGACACATTTTTCAGCGCCATGATATATTCGAAGAGAAGCGGTTTTAAATTCACACTTACTGGGGCAATAAAGTCCTCAGGAAGTTCAATATGAGCCTTCTTTTTTCTCAGGTTCCCCTTTCTTTGAAGCATCATCTTCACTATCAGATGCATCACCACTTCTCTTAGGCTCGAGATATGACATAATTTCCTCTGAATCAAGTTCTTCTTCAAAATATTCGTCTATTAGTTGAGGAGAATTCGGGTTCGATGCTGGATTTTCTTCTTGAGTATTCGTATGAATTTGTTGTGATTCCAGGATTAATTATTAAACTTTTTATGATCTTCTCCGAGGAGATGTGCTTGGTGTTACTTTCCGGTTCTTCTGAAGAGCATCAGAGGTGGAGCTAGAAACTGCTAGAGAATAATTTTGAGGCACTGATTATGAGGAATTTTCTGGTAAAAGGTTTTGAAGTTGTGGTAGTGAAGACGATTGTTGAAGAGATTTTGGTGAATGGTTTATTTCTTGGTTGGATGAACTTTGAAACTCAAGGGAACTTTGATTGGGGTTGAAATTACCGTAAAAAGTAGTTTTAGTTAAAAATGAGGAGAATTATCTATTACCCATGCGGTTTTCTATTCAGCAGCCTTCTCATTGATGCACAAATAATTGTAGATGCCAAATGCAGATTTTTTAGTAGCTGGAGATTTTTTCACAAACTAAAATGAAGAAAGATCTTCAAGATTAGTTCATAAATTTTGAAGCTTGGCTGGGAAAGATGAGTTTTCCGGAAAAGATAGCCAAGAAATTAGGTTTTCAGTTGAGGATGACCAAGATATTAAGTCTTGGGTGAAGGTAGCTGGGATTTTCAAAGGAAAATGTAGCTTTGTCTCACTAGAAGGTATTTGTATTTCACAAATAATGAGTAAGATAAGTATTTATAAATGAGAGGAGAAAGATAAAACCGTCAGAGAAGCTGGAGGGGTGATGATGACTATTGGGTAGAAAGATGGAATGCCAAATGGTTACTTGTAAAGGCATTATATGACACATGTTATTTGTCAGACCTAATAGTACGCCTAGTGGGTCATCGCGTGTATACTAGACTATTTCAAAAGTTTCCAACCGTTATGAAAAAGCAAGCTTATGATTATATGAATCAATATTTGAAGCAGGAAGAAACGCTCAAGCCAACTTTGAAGTGAACATGAGTACAAATTTATTCGAGGAAGACAAGTGTATGACCTAGAATTCTTAAATCAGTTGACAAATGATTTATGTTCGAGGCAATATATGAATATGTATTTATTCGAGGACAACAACTGTTAAGATAAATCCTTTTGACAAAGAGATGAGAAGATCTAATTTGAAGCAAATTAGATTTTGGCAAGTAATAGTTTTTACCTACTATGATTTCCGATGAATACTAGTTCTTATTCACTGACCTTCATAAGAACTAGGGGGCTACTAATAAGGATATGAAACGTAGAGAGCCTAAATGTAATACAATTAAGATTGTATGTGATAAATTGTATAATTGAAAGAGGATATATAAACTACTTGTATATGTAAGGGGTTTAAGTGCTATTTACCCATTTGTATAACTGATTCAATTAAACTAAGTCACATGCGTCTATAAATAAAGGTTGAGGTAATGAATAAAGGGTGACACTTTTTCATTAGACTCGTATTACATTTTCTCTTACTTTATCTCTCTATAATTAAATTCTCTTTTTTACTTTCTCTCTCAAGAAACAAGATTCACACTTAACAAAGCCAAAATGAAGGAGATGCTCGACAACATTTAGAGACTAAATTTAAAATTAAATTTTAGTAGATGTATGTTTGTTTTTTGGTCTTGTAAAAGTTTAGTCTACTTAGTCAGCATCAAAGTCGTCCCCGTTCAACTCACTACTTTGGACGCTATTGAGTATCTTTAGTCTATAAAAAAGGTTTTAATTCTAACAAAAATGTTAACTACACTTAGCCATTTTATTTCACGAGCGTTTAATAAGTGTTTATACTTTTTCTTACATACTCAACGGTGTCGTTACTTTTGATTGGATCGACGAATGTGATGTGGCGTTCAATATAATCAAAAATCATTTGAATTCTCATGAAGTTATTTTTATGTTAACTTTAAGAGAGCTTTTTTATAATATAATCGGTACAGTTTTTACTCGAGAAAACGGATTCATCCCTCAAGTGATTTACTATATTAGTGAATTCTTAATACATGTCACAACACATTGTTTGCACCTAAAAAATATTGTTTTGACTCTTATAGTGTTGGCACTGAAAATGCAACCGTATTTTTATAAAATATATTATCATTGTTCAGTTCTCCTTACTGTAAAAAATTCTGACTTTCGGGTGAACTTATCTAAGTATCAATCGATTTGGAAATTTATAAATCAAATTTTAGCTATGTACCACCAACAAAGTTTGGGCTCCATAACATTTCATAACAGAGTTTCAACCGAATGGCCTTTTCAATAGTCTCGGTCCAAAGTGGTTTTTCAAAACTGACGATGGTCCTAATGGTGAAAGGCTGGGAGTTGGTATCCATCTCATCACTTGTTTTATCAATCAATTAAATTTAGTTCTCATGCCTCAAATAATAAACGACACCATAACTAGTTATGTCTCTATTCGACCAATATTTGTGGAATGCGAAAGATAAAACTTATCAATGATTCACAACTTATCATTAACCAGGTATTAGACAAATCGACACCACAAAAAAAACCTCATCAAATATTTAAAAACCTACGAACACCATTTTATTTTATCAAACACAATATAAACAAGTATTGAAAAGACTTTTTTACAGTTCTCTCGGCTATTAACATACGTCATGGGTCATTTTCAAAGAGAAGCCCATTACGGGTTAGACCTCCGAAACAAATCCATCAATCAGAAAATTGATAATTGTCTTGGAAATTACTGGAAAGAGTGAGCTTTAAAACATCAAAATTCAATCAAGTCGATATGTGTTATTGGTTTAAAAGTAGAGTTTTATAAGAACATTACCTCCTACCAGCCGAAACCAAATTGATTATAAAAGTAATTACATTAAGGAGATGATACTTTTTCTAAACATATTTTATTTTGGATTAAGCTATTTTTCCCGTAAGATCTATTATTTCATCCATATTTCAAAAAAATCTCCACTTTGTTAAAGATAATAGCTAATTTATCATTTTATTTAATTTTACACCAAACACCAAATCTATCTTCTTTATCTTCTTTCTCGAGCAACCATCCAAACACTATATCTACCTTTATTAAATCTATCAATCCACCCAATTGATTTATACCCACCATAAATCCACCCGTAAACCTTAGCCACCATAAATTCGGTATAAGTAGACAACCTTCAAATTAAAATTATACTCATCTCTTCTCTTCTAATCCAAAAAAAAAAATCATACCCAACACTTCAAGTAGTCTCGAATTCCAAAATTAATATTTTGAAATTTATATACTTGTTTTAATTATGGGTTTGGATATCGAGTAAGAACTCAAATGTTTTAAAAACATCGAGTTTCTGTAACTCATTTTTCCAGCATATCGAGTACTGGAACTCAATATGCAGGTAAAATTGAGTTCCAAGAGAAACACATCTAATTCTGAGCCAACATCTCGGAATTAGGTGGGTTTTTTAAAAAATACATCTAATTCTGAGATACTAGCTCAGAATTAGATGCATTTTTAAAAAAACACCTAAAGTCGAGATACTGGCTCTCAGAATTAGGTATTTCAGAATTTAACCTGCAAAATCAGGATTTTCGAAATGAGTTTTTATGAAAAGGGAATTGCATATTAGATGAATGTAAAACTAAAATATAATATTAAATTATTTTGTTAGTTGATTAGGTGATGTTCTCCGGTGTTGAATCTTTGGTTTAGGTGTCTTCCTCTTCCATGAGCAATCTTTAATAAATTTGAAGTTTTTTCTTGTTTTTAAGATTCAATTTTAGAAACTAAATCATATATGTTGGCTTTAATTTGACTTGATGATGGGTTTGTTGATATAAAAATTTCATAGTAGATAATGACGCCAAATTATAAATTATCAAAAAGTAAATGGACGACAGAATAGTAAAAATGAATCATATTTTTTTTAAATTTTTTAAATATAAAAAATAAAAAATACGATGTAAATTTTACTATTTATTCTTTAATCTATAAGTTATTCTCAACTCCTATATAAAGAATACTTTGTTCTCTAGTGCGATATCAACTCCGCCCTAATAAATTAGACAACGTCGATACTAATTTAAAATATTCATTTGTTTTAAAAACTTATTAATCTTGATGACTTCTAACTATGTGATTTCCAAACTAGAGGATCCGGATAGAAAATCCGGTATAGGTAAGGAGCCAAAAGTTAATACTACCAAAATTCTTACAATACATGACTATTATACTGCCTCAGTATATATACCTTCTGTTCTATTTTTCTTTCTTAACGCGCTATTCTAATTTTAGGAAGACCTTTCCAAAGACATACGTATATAGTAAGAAAGGCACGTATATAGTAAGAAAGACTTTGAACAGTAACTCGTTCCCTTGCATGTGTTGACTATCAATTTTTGTAACAGATAGTCCTTCGACTATTCATTTTCGATAAATTTAGTCTTTTGATTTTCGATTTTTGATAAAGTTAGTCCCCTAAATAAACATGCGCATGGGACTAACTTTATCCAAACTGGATAGTCTAGGGACTACCAACGGATTTTTGAAAGTCCAGAAACTATATGTCACCAAACTGGATAGTCGAAGGACTACGAACGGACTTTTGAAAGTACAGGACTATCTGTCACCAAAGGCGATAGTCCAGAAACGGGTTCCTGTTCAAAGCCTATAAAGGAACCAAAAGTGAATACTACTGAAAATCTTTTTAAAACATAAGACTACAGTGTCTCAATATATATATATATATATATATATATATATATATATATATATATATATATAAACCTTTCTCTAAGTTCTATCTGTCTTTCTTAACGCGCTATTCTTTTCAGACGAGCTTTGGGAAGACATATGTTTATAGTGAGAAAATCCTCTGTATAAATATAAACCTTTCTCTAAGTTCTATCTGTCTTTCTTAACGCGCTATTCTTTTCAGACGAGCTTTGGGAAGACATACGTTTATAGTGAGAAAATCCTCTGTATATATATATATATGTATGTATATAAATATAGCTTTTTGAATGTTTGTTTAGAATTAGATAAATTATTACTATCTCTTCTTCTTCTATTGTTTGCCTAGCTTGAAATGATTCCTACGATTTATGGCAAATATTATCTGAAATGTTTCATATAGCAGTATACTGCTTTTGCGTTGACTTAGTTTCGAGACTTGAAAGTTAAACGATTGAAGATTTTATTGACCGCCTGTAGATAGTAGATGCATAGATGCATATTTGTATTGTGTTATGGTGTTTGGATCCGAAAAAAAAAAGTAAAGAGATAAGTTTGGTCATGGGCTCTAAATTTCACGTTTTGGCAATTACTCCACCTGACGAATCACCCAACAAAATGTATCATTAAAATAAAATGTATCTGAAGCTTATGAATGTTTTGACTAATGGTGTCATGCTTTTCTTGCAGGTAATTCAAGATGACTGATGATAAGGATATTCAAGCGATTGTCTGTGACAATGGAACTGGAATGGTTAAGGTTTGTAGATTCTCGATACTTCTCTAATTTTCGTCAATCAATTATGAAAACGCTAGACTACTCTAATTACTTTTAAATCGATCCGATTAAAAATTTCAGGCTGGGTTTGCCGGTGAAGACAACCCAAGGGCCGTGTTCTCTAGTATCATAGGTCGTCCTAAATACCCCGGTGTCCTGGTTGGGATGGGTGGAGGAAAAGATATATACGTGGGTGATGAAGCACAAGCTAAAAGAGGTATTCTTACATTGAAATACCCTATCGAACATGGGATTGTCAGCAATTGGGATGACATGGAAAAGATTTGGCATCAAACTTTCTACAATGAACTCCGTGTTGCACCTGAAGAACACCCAGTGCTTCTTACTGAGGCTCCTCTCAGCCCTAAGGCCAATAGAGAGAAGATGACTCAAATCATGTTTGAAACGTTCAATGTGCCTGCCATGCATGTTGCCATCCAAGGCGTGCTGTCCCTCTATGCCAGTGGCCGTACAACGGGTTCGTGCTTAATATGAAATTTACTTCCTAATTTCAATCTAAATATATTGTCAACCTTTCTGTTAAGTTGGTGGTCTTTTGAACAGGTATTGTGATTGATTCTGGTGATGGTGTGTCTCACACTGTCCCAGTCTATGATGGTTATCCTCTTCCACACGCCATCCTCCGTCTCGACCTTGCTGGTGGTGAACTAACCGATTACATGATGAAGATTCTTGCCGAGAGAGGATACATGCTGACTACAACAGCTGAACGGGAAATCGTCCGTGATATGAAGGAGAAGCTTGCTTATGTCGCTCTTGACTATGAACAGGAACTTGAGAGCGCCAAGTCCAGCTGGTCTATTAAGAAGAACTACGAGCTTCCAGATGGCCAACTCATCACCATTGGAGCTGAGAGATTCCGTTGCCCAGAGCCCCTCTTTCAGCCATCGCTTGTGGGAATGGAGTGTCCCGGAATCCACGAGACTATTTTTAACTCAATCACAAAATGTGATGTGGATATACAACGCGATCTTTACTCCAATATTGTGCTTAGTAGTGGTTCCACTATGTTCTCCGGTATTTCAGACCGTATGAGTAAGGAAATCACAGCTCTTGCTCCAAGCAGCACGAAGATAAAAGTTGTTGCTTCACCAGAGAGAAAGTACAGTGTCTGGATTGGGGGATCTATCCTTGCTTCCCTTAGCGCCTTCCAGCAGGTATAATATTTTCAGGCATTTTTACACGTGTTTTTAGTTCCACGTAATGTTTAGTCCTAATTGTTATTTTTAAAATCAATGCAGATGTGGATTTCGAAGGCCGAATACGATGAATCGGGTCCAGCAATTGTTCATAGAAAGTGTTTCTAAGTCACCATCAAGTTGTTTGATGGTGAGTTTCTTATCTTGTTTAGTTGGCTTATGATGTCAACTAAAAACGGTAAAATGGATTGAATGGGCCAAAAATCTCGTTTTATATCAAGTTTTCATCATTGGTAAAATGATATTTTACCATCCGTTAATAAATTTGTCGCAAAGTAGATATCTATTAAAGGGTTTATAACAAATTTGCAAATGAATTATTTTTTATCTATCACGAATTTATAACCCACTTAGACATGTGGTTGAAAAATGTCAAAAATCAGAATGATACCAAATTAACCAACCAATTATTTGGTGAAATCCCTCTCTTTTTTCTTTTTTAAAATATATTTTCACCTATATTTTTTTATCTTTTTCCCTCTTTTCTTTTATATTTTCTCTCCCATTTTTTCTTTTACTGTTTGATTTTCTTATCCAACTTTATTTATGTACAATTGTTATCGATTTACGGTATTAAACTTATTTATATTATTATATGGTAATCGTTGATATATAGTTTTGAACTCATTATCGATTAGAGTTCTTTTTGGTAATTATCAATTTGCTTCTGAACTCATTATCGATTATGATTTTTTTCGGAAATTATCAATTTGCTTCTACGTATCAAAAAGATTCTTCGGTTTCTCTTTCTATGGTCAGAAAAAAAAGATTGAGAGTACATCTACACATATGGTAGAGAAAAATATTGTGTTGTTTATTGAGTTGGGTCTACGCTGTGTACTTTTCTGATATTCCAAAAGGCTCTTTGCCACCACATCCACTCCTTATTCTTTATTCAGGTTTTTGCAAGTCTATTCCTCGAAATATGGTGTGGTTGTTACTCATGTTGGATTTGGTAGTTTGCTTCAATTATTTTCTTATTTACTTGTTCACTTCATAGCTCGCTTACTTTCTTTTTGTACCCGGCTGAATCATATATTATTGAATAATAATAATACAACTCCAGGCCATTCATCAATATACTAAGCGATGCAGAGGCCTACTATTAGTTTCAAGACAATCAACTTAGGTCCTCTATTTTATGTTAGTAAACTAATTTAATAAGTTATTCAAGATTATCAACTACTTAATTAATTAATGGTTGAGTTAGTTAGTATTATTTGTAGTCTAAGATATGTATCTGTTTATAGGTTGATTGATCATCTCATTATAGATATAACAAAGTAATATAAATTATATTTTCTTCTAGTTCATACTTTATTCTTATCAAGAACTTGAACATGGTATCAGAGCATACTACGAAAAGGCAAGCTTGGTAGTTCTTGATCTCTTAAAGAAGTGTTTTAAAAAAAATGGAGGATATTGATGACGTTCAGAATCATGGCGGCTCTAAACAAGAATTAAACTTTGGTAGTGAAAGCAACGTTCATAGTAATAATAGTGAGATGAAAGTCAATCATCACTCTAACAATCCATATATGTTGATCACTAGTACAAAGCTGACTCAGAAGTATTATGTTGTTTGGTGCATAAGCATTAGGTTGTCACTTGATGCCAAACAAAAACTAGGTTTCATTTATAGAAGATCCATGAAGACCTTGTTGAATTCTGCAAAGTATGACCGATAGAATCATGTGAATGGCATGGTCTATTCTCGAATTATCAATTTTATCTATTATCCCTTAAAACAATTTATATTCTTTGATAATGCAAAAGAGTTGTGGGAAGAGATGGCTCAAAGATATATATATACTACAATGGTCTTATTATCTTTGAATTAAATAGGTAAATCAGTCTTTTATCTCAAGGAAACTTAAGTGTGGTTGCGCATTTCTCGAAGCTCAAACACTTGTGGGATAAAAGAAATGCACTTAGGTCATTCCAATTTGTAAATGCCAAAACAAATGTGATTGTCGCATGTACTTAGAATTAACAAAAATAGAAGAATAAGATATGCTAATGCAATTTATTATTTGCCTTAACAGTTGCTTTGAGGGATACAAATATCAAATAATCTTAATGGAAGCCTATGCTCTTATGTTTTCTGTTGAAAATAAAAAAAAAACATGAAAAATCTAAGTGCAGATTCATTTAATGATAATTCTACCATGATGGTAAAAATATATAAGGATGAAAGAAAAAAGAACTTTGACAAAAGAAAAGATTACTTGAAATGTAACTATTGTCTTTAGAAATGACACACCAAAAATAATTACTTCAAAATAAAGGGTTACCCTGATTGGTGGGATAAGAAAAATGCAAAATGAAAGAATGACTTAAAAAGACAACTACTTATTATGCTGAAAGTTCTTTGATAATGGCCAAGAAGAAAAAAAAATGGCATGCATGGGTTAATGCATATAGTCATGAAAGTGAAACAAGATTTAGAAATAATGATTGAAAATAGAAAAAAAACAGAAGATGATGAAAGAAATGCAAGTGTGAACTTTGCACACGTTGAAGACTTTTCAGGTATCTCTTCATCCAATGATGGTAATAATGTAAATAAGAAAGGTACCTTGTGGATAATTAACATATGAGCATCAAATGACATGTGATATGATCCTTTTCTGTTTTTTAACATGTATCCACTCAAAAGACCTTCTTCTGGTACGTTACCAGATGGTTTTATCAGAAGAGTGTCTTTTAAGGGATCAATTGCAGTCAATGAAAACTAGTTCTACTGATATGCCTATATGTGCCATATTTTTAATTCAACTTGCTATTCGTTAGTAAATGTATAGACTTTTCATTCATCCTTTTTAAATTCTTAAATAATCATTGTTTTCTTGAGGGACAACACTTTAAACAAGTAGTTGGAGTTGGAAAGAAATACAAAGGACTATATCTTAATGATGATCAATCCTGATAGTTGTTCTAATAAAGCCAGATTTATGGCATCTTATACTTGGATATTGTTCTAATAAATTTTTAAATTTTTTAAATATAATAGATTCTACTTATGAGAATAAAATTTGTCGCATTTTCCCATTAAGGAAGCAACATATAAATAATTTTCCTTCTAGAAACTATACTACCTTTAAGGCTTTTGATTTGATTTATTTAGAAATTTAGGGACCTTATGGTATTTCACATATTAATGGCAATAAATATTACTCGGCAATTATACATGATTAGACTAGATGTACTTGGACATATTTACTTAGAAGCAAACTAGCAACCTTTTCTACTTTAAAAGAGTTTGTTTCCTTATGTGAAACTCAATTTAATGTTAAGTTCAAGATCTTAAGATCTGATGCGTCATCTTTTAAGTTCAACCTTTGTATTATAGATTAAAGAACATGTCCTTATACTCCCCAACAAATGTTGGATATTTTAGTGTAATTGGATTAACTAGTCGACCAATGTAGTCATAATATATTATCGAGCAAGTCGGAGAATGTGGAGTACATGCTTCTTAGAATATATTATGATTAGTGGATCCAATAGACGGATCCTTTTTCGGGTTAGATTTATTTTTAATGATAAGACTATTATGAAAATTCATGGAAATTTGAATTTGGAAAAATAATTCGAATTCGAATTTGAATTTAAACCGTTTTTGGACATAAAACTGTTTTGCAGTTGGAGTATTTTGGTTGAATAAATAAGTATGGTTCTGAACAGAAAATGACAACAACAAAAATTCATTCTCGTGCGAAAGAAAAGCTCTGATTTTATCCGGTTGAATATTTTGGAGAACCACCAAAATAATTTCAATCTGAAATTGTTAAAACAAGACTTCAGAGTTTATCCGAAAATCTCTAAATAATATTCCCAACAACAAACATACATTATTGAAGAAAAAAATAAGTATTTGGTTGAAACTATAAGGTCTCTTATGATTCAATCTAATCTTACAAAGTGTTTATGGGGAGAATCAATCCTCACAACTACTCATCTTATCAATCGAATGTCATCTCATGTTCTAGGGTGTAAATCACATATTTAGATGTTGTTAGGTGTTTCACCTAATGTAACTAACCTAAGAGTATTTGGTTGCCTATTTTTTTCCTCTATTAATTTAAGAAACCATGATAAGTTTTATCACCGGGGCTATAAGGTTGTTCTTTTAGGATGTTCATTCACTCAAAAGGGCTATAGGTTATATAATCTAAAAACTCATAAGTTGTTAGTGTCTACGGATGTACACTTTCATGAAGACTTTTTTCCTTTCAAATCTAATATTGTTCATGATCCTATACATACTTCAGTTATTAATCATTATGATGAATATACTATTGACCAACCTAAATCAACAATGCCACATAATGACACTATATCCCATGCTCGTAGTCCTACTAATGATATTTTTTATCCTTGTATTTTAAATGAACGTGTAACTATCTGTTTTGCATGATAATGTTTTAGATACGCATATTCCCCTAAGAATTAGAACTAGAATTAAACATAAATCAACATGGCTCAAAGACTTAGTAGTTTAAACATCTAAGGATAAATATTAACCTTGAAAAAAGCTTTCTTCTCCACATGTTCCTCCAAATTTTTCTTATATAAACAATTTTATCCTTGATAAAAAAAACTTGATGCATCACACATCGACTTTTTTTTTTTGCAAATGTGTCACTTTTCCAAGAGCTTAAGTCTTATGAACAAGCTAAACATCATAGTGGATGGCTCATAGCCATTGAAAGTTAATTACAAGCCTTAAAATCTAATAATACTATGGACAGATTAAAAGCTAGACTTGTGGCTAAAGAGTACACTCAAATAGAAGGAGAATACTATACTAATAGCTATTATCTAGTTTCCAAATCTACTAATATGAGACTTATGTTGTCCTTTGTTGTTTATAAGATATTTCTAGTGCATTAACTAGGAATTAATAATGCATTCTTGCATGGATCCTTAGAAGAAATTGTCTACAAAAAACCACCACCAGGTCTGCTTGACAAATGAGATCATATAGTGTGCAAGTTTATCAAGTCAGTTTATGGATTGAAACAAGCATCAAGCTAATAGAATAATGCCTTAAAAGAAAACTTTGTTGTTTTTTATTTCCTCCAATCGATAAATAAACAATTGTATTTTTGTTTTGAAATAATCTAGCATTGATACTTTTTACATGTATATGTAGATGATGTACTTTTTAATTGGTGATTCTTTTACGCAATAAAGTCAAGATATATTTCGACAAGTTTTTTAGTGTGAAAGATCTCGGTATGACTAAATTATTCCTTGGCGTTAAGGTTTTACAACAAAAGGAAGGTATATTCCTAAACTAATATATATATGATAGGGTGACAGAAGCTGGACTCTTTGGATGCAAGACTGCCAAGACACATATGATTGCTGCTGTAGATTTAAAAGCGATTTTGAACTGATCCAAAATAAAGGAAGTTACAAAATATTGATTAGAAGGATTTTATACTTAAATTTTACTAGACCATATATTACATTTTTTGTTCAACGGCTTAGAAAATTTATTGATCAACCACGGGTTATACGTTGGAGTTCCCCAATTCATCTATTGAAGAATCTAAAAAAGATCTTCATCTTAAGGGTTATTTTTTACATCACATTATCCTTTAATCATTCGACCATATGGTGATGCTGATTGGGGATCCTATAAAACCTATTACAACCTCATTATGGGAAGGTCATTGTTGCACGATTTCCAGGAGGTATTTTCCCCATACCACCAGGGCCTAAAGTATATTATCGAATAAGAGGTAAACATAGTATGAGGAAACTAGAAGTCTGTTGGAAAAGGCTTAGTTGAAGCCCTACAAAAATCCACTTGAGGCTGATTAATATGAAGTTCTGACCCAAGTTGGGTATTCCCTAAAGCGTGAAAAAGATAACAATACCCTTTTTCAGTTTGTGTTTCTATGTTATATCTATCATGCTCACTATCATTTCTGATATCATTCCAACTAGTTCAGCCAACTTACGTCTTATTGTAACTACAACGTTCTTACTGCAGAAGTCCTAATGCATTTTTTCCCATAATCATAAGTAGTCTCTTGTTTTTTACAAGTCTTACCTCATATATGTGTCGCTTCTCGGTTCCATCAGCATAAATCTTCATTATTCCTTTCATGTGGTTGATCTTCTTGACCCATTATGCAACATCTTCTTGGTCTCATCTACTCTCTCTCTCTCTCCACGCTCTTCCTAAGTTGAAAGGACTTTGGTTCATCCAAGCGAGGGACATCATCAGTAAAAGTGGAACCTTCCTCAACAATAGTAGTATCCCAATGAGAAGGAAAGTAGTCCTTTGTAATGGTCATAGTCAATATTATCCCCTCTTGAACCCACTTCAAGGTATCTCAGGCTTTTCCAAAATCTGATGTTGAAATCAGTTAGGTTGGCAACAATAGGGACGTTTTTCGCGTCATGATATAACCTAGGTGGGCGAGTGAGATCGAGACAAAAAGGAAGAAGTTATTCAAAATCAATACTAAGATAATTTTTAGTATCCTTGGACACATCTTTGGTACGAAAACTCTTGTATATGAGATACTTGGGGGATAAAAAATAGAGAAAAGGAATATCATAGATAAAAACCATAGATCTATGGAGATAAAACTAAGCCAAGTCAGTAGACGTTAATTTTAAAAAGAATAATAAGCTATCTTAGATTAGGATGAGAGACGATTCATATAGTAGTCTCCCAAAATAATCAGATATTAAGAAAACAAAATAAACATATCCAAACATAATATCCTTAAATATATATATATGTAACCCGGATTATTTAACATTTGAAATTAATTTCCTGAAATTGAAAAACAATAACAAAAAACACGAACACTTGCTTTTGGGGGCCTTAAAAGCAGAATTTGAGTATCAATCTTCGTGACCAGACTTCACTCTCGTCATGATTCAAAAAATCATTTTTATTGACGAGACCTTTAGTTTGAGTACTCGTTTTTCTCTTATCATAGTCGAGTGAAAAGCAACGCTCGTTAGCGTTTCTTCCATAATGCCATATAGTTATGGGTTGTCTCAACTACATCAGATAATGCACCTTTTGGGAAGGAGGCAATAGGAACTCGCCTAAGGCCGCAAACTAGACTAAGTGATTTTTTGCATGATTGTCTTGAAGGTTTACATAGTGGGAACCTTAGTGCAAACATTAGAGTTGATAAATTTTTCGAGTTAGTAGATACCGACGAAATAACGACCTGCCTCGGTAACGTTAAAATTAAGATCATCGGGTGTGGTGAGGCGATAGGAAAAATACTGCTAATATGATGATGTCTCAAGTTAAGCCTTGGCGCACTTGGCTACAAAATAAAAATAATAATATTAAAAAGACAAACAAAAAAAATAAACATCAGGCTCGAGGCCTCTATCGAAGCATACATGCTAAATTAAGGTTAAGGGCACAGAGCCACGAGAATGATCAAAAATAGATCTCGCTCATAACAAAAAAAAGACCTACACTACTTGTTAGACTTAGATAATCACCTTGCCACAATAGGATTCTGATTTGTGTAATAAAATAGGGATCAGTATGAAAGTTTAACACAGCAAAACGAGATTAGCAATAGGATGGTCGAAGTAATCCTTCTAAGACCTCCTGCATTCGGAAGGCAATAAGAATGGGCGGCCTGTTAAAACTGAGTTGACTTCGGGTGATGTTGGCTCACGCTAAATAGTCGGAGGTGAAGGGGTCCAACAGAAATTGCAAGCCAAAATAAAAATATTGAGGATAAAAGATCATCTCGTCCGGGCTGATATTAAGAGAAGTCGCATGTGAACTAGGACAAAAAAAAATCTATATCTTTAGGGATGTTATTATCAAAACGGATACTATCTCTCCTCGCAAGGGTGAACAAAGAAACATGATAGCCTTTACCACTCATCCCTTGTTGAGATCCCAAATATTGAAGCTTAGAGGAATGTTTTCTCCAATAGAAACAAAAGTATACAAGTCCTCAAGAGGACCTGGCTCCTCACTAAGGGGAGTCGCCCCATAATCAAAGCTAGAGAAGTTGAGAGCGTCATCCTCATTCTCCATTACCTTGTTCACGGTGGCACTAAAATAAGACTTTTACTCCCCAACCTCATTTGAAAGATTAAAAGAGGGAGCCTTTACCAAAAGAGGACGGAGCGTGCATGGAATATTTCTCGGGAAGTAAATTTTGACACCACAAAGAATAAACCAAAATCTAGAGAGAGAAAGTGAACTTTTACTAAGAGATTCTTTGGGTGAAAGTAAAAATAAAATTATAAAGTGATGAACAATATATGAAGGAAAAAAGGAGCCAAAATTTATTCTCAAACGACTACGTGGAAATATAAGGTGAAAAGTTTGGAATTTAAAAATCTAAAAAGAAACAACAAAAATAATTAATTTTAAAAAACAAAAGGTTACCTTTGGCTTCATGTCGAAATATAATTTGGATGGAGAAACTAAAGTCGTGAACGAGACACAATTAATTGGCTTGACTTTGAAAAAATGAGTGGGGGATTTACTGATACGACACGAACGAATCCTAACAGTTATCTAACCAACTCTTATAATGGGGCCGTGCTAAAACAAAATTAAAACCGGATCGTACACTAGAGCACGACCACTAGTTTGGTCGTCCAAACACTTAATTACGCCCATGACTAAGAGCTCGAACGTGATGGCTGAGAAAGAATTTATTCATTATCGTGCGCCAAGGCGCGCCCAAAAACTTGGTCAGGATGGCCAAGCAAGTGAGCATACATGGTCGCATGCTATGGTGCGACCAAATGTTTGTCCATGGTGGTCAACTAACTGATTGAACCTGGTCGCGCACTTTGACGCGATTGGAAGATTGACTATGATGGCTAAGAAAATAATTACACATGATTGTGCGCTAGAGCGCGAATAGAAGTTTGATAATAGTGGCCAAACAAGTAATTATGCATGGTCGTTTACTAAGCCGCAACCAAAAACTTGGTTATTATGATTAAGTTTGTAATTGTAACTTGTTGTGCACTAGGATGCGACCATAAGCTTGGCCTTAATGGCCAAATAAGTAATTGTGCATGAATGTGCGCTAAGTTTCAACTAAAAATTTGACCATAATGACCAAGCAAGTATATGTGCATGATCGCGTGTTAGGACATGACCATAAGCTTGGCAATAATGGGAAAACAAGTAATTATGCATTGCTGTGCGCCATTGTAGACAATCACTTGATTGCACCTAATCGTGCGTTCAAGCACGACTATGAGCTTGTCCGTGATGGCCAAGCAGCTACAAACATTTGGTCCTTTTATAGCTTGGCCATCATTGCAAGACCTTGACTATACATGATTGCGCGCTAGAGCATGACAGGACAGTGGTCATGGTGGTCAAATAGCTAACAATTTTAGATCGTACGCGACCTGGTGCTTGGCCATCACGACCAAGCTTTTGATTATACTTGGTCGTGCGCTAAATGAAGACCAAGATCTTGGCCATGATGCGGCAATCATGCGGCAATCAGGACCTTGGTCATAATGGCCAAGTACTTATTTACACCACGGTCAAATATATTTCAACCCGAAATAGCATAATACACAAGGAAGATTTGAAGGTTTTAAAGAAATCTCTCTTTCTTCTACGCACCACGTCTAGCACCGTACAACATGCAATAAAGCACCTAACATCGTACGACACCACAACTGTGGAGACGTATTTAATTATGTTAAACAAAAAAAACTAAAAATATTAAATTAATTGGAAGGAGTTTATCTGAAATATTTTCAAATCCAATCCATTGTTATATAAGAAATAATGTAATTATTATAAAGTGAAGTAGAAATTAGAGTAAATAAAAATAAAAGCAATGGTAATAAATATAAATATTTAAAAAAAAAAAAAGCAAATTCTTACTTGATATATCTCACCTATTTCTTTTACATCTGGCCTTTAAAATTTAATACACTAGATGAATTTCATTCGCCCTGATTAATTTATATATTTGAGTATACGTTATTTATTTAAGTTATTTAATAAATTTAGTCGATTTAAAATATATTCTTAATTACTTTGCATGACTTCTTCTTGGTTACCTTTTCTTCTAATTATATTTTTTTAGTAAATTTGACTTGATCGCCATTTATTTAGAAATCGACAACTAAATTAATTATCTATTAATTTTAAACTACTAGGGATTTATCTCAAGACTTGGCAAGTGCAACCTTGATCATTTTTGGTATTCTTTATTATGCTGCATGATTTCTTCTTGATTACTTATTCTTTTAACTCCGACATGATCGCCATTTATTTTAAGAAGAATAATTAAATTACATTTTTATTGATTTTAAACCGGATTTATTTTGAGAATTCGCAAGTGCTTGATTATCTTTACACGCAATAACTTGTAAGGATGTCGTGTCGGGGTCTTTGCTTCCCGTTTACATTTGAAGAATCTTCAACTGGTATCGATGTGGATGGCCTTCACCCAAATTTGAAATAGCTCTTATTTGTATTTTACCCAATTAATTTTTATCTTCTTAAAATCCAATTGTAAAATAGGTTTGAAGATCTTTTCAAAAAGATTATCGTGATCGAAAATAAACGACCAATGATTTAATTTAACTTCTATTTCGACAGAATAAAAAGTATACAAGTTCTGCCGAATATGCGTATTTACGTAAAAATAAGTCGAAACATACGAGCTTAGATCTCAGCTGGGATATTTTATCATACCAATAAGTACTTCTCAAAAGTAATGTATATATTATAATAATGTATATTAATTCTATTCTATTAGTGAAAAATAATTTAAACGAATTAGCTTCTATATTTCAAAATCAAAGACAATTTAAATTTCTTAAATAGAATTTATATTGTTCGGAACTAAGCGTCTTCTTTAAAGTCAACGTACGTAATATGTCATCTTAATGCATAGATTCGGTTGTATTATTATGTTTATTTTCACTAATATTAGTTTCGACATCTCTGTCATTTATGGCATCAATATGGTTTTTGAAAGAAGTGATTTTTTACATGACCTCTCCTCTATCTCCTACCTCAATTCTAGTAATTCATGGGATGTCTCATGTGATCTCAATGTCATCCATACACCATAGTACTTTACTGGAAACTCGGATCTTTAGACCTCCTCAATCACAGATATCCACAATTGTTGCTATTTTTGTGTCCTTAGCAACCTTCATTCTACTGGATTCCAGTAACCTGACAATCTCATCTTTCCAGTATTGATAAATTCATCATTAACAACCATTGGGATAATATCTTCTCAAAGTCTAGCGCACATTACAACTACCCGAATACCTCAAACAACAAACCTTATCCTTCTCTCTTTACCCTCTAGATACTTCACCAAAAAAGTATTTCAAGTTTGTTAACATGTGGTAAACACTTCACAACTACAACTCACTTGTCACTAATAGCTAGTCCGGAAGATTTTATTCTAATTTCTTCAAATCCTCATAGTCTCTCACATGTAACGATCTATTTAAGGCAGTTCATCATTTCTTCCACCACGACCAAATGGACCATGTCTTGAATAAAACCTTTATCACACTTATCCCCAAAATCAACAATCTTTTTGTCATCTCTCACTTTAGAAATATATCTTCTTGTAACGTATTCTATAAGATCATCTCTAAAATTATGGATTATATAATCAAAGACTTCTTCCCTCCCTAGTTGACTAATCACAGTTTGCTTTCATCCCTGAATTGAGAATTTTGGACAATATCCTACTCACCAAGGAGCTTCTGCTTGAGTATAGTACAAATAGGAAAGGACTTAGGACCGCCCTAAAGATCAACTTTATTGAAGGCCTTCGATAACGTTTATTGGCGTCTCCTTCTCGATTTCCTCTTTACTATGGATTTCCCCACAAAATATGATTTCATGGACCATCAAGTATATTTTCACACCATCTTACTCGGTGAACACCAATGGCAATATGCTCGGCTCTTTCAAGGGCAAGAGAGATCTCCATCAATGAGACCTTTTATCCCCTAACCTATTTGTCCTCATTATGCAAGTCATTTTCAGTATTCTCAAAGAGAAAGTTAGTGACATCGATATTTATTTTCAATGGAAGTGTCACAAGCTCAAAATCATCAACCTATACTTCGTAGATGACCTTATAATTTTATGTCACGTTGATACTAGTTCTATTAGTCTAATTACAAATGTTCTTGAGGAATTTGTCATAGTTTTGGGCCCTTATTATAAGCCTCATAAAAGTTGTGTTTTCTTTTTTGGCGTTAGCGAAGCCACCTGCTAATCCATAATATTCATCGTTGAATTTGATATAGGTTCCCTTCGTGTCCATTATCTTAGGGTCCCACTAACAACATCAAGGCTATCTTATAGTGATTGTAAACCCATTTTTAATAAAATCACCTCCCGCATTAACTCGTGGACCTCTAAGCACCTTTCTTACACGGGTATAATCCGATTAATCAAGATTGTCTTATTTGCATAAAAAATCTATTGGTCATCAATATAAATCCCCCATGTAAGATTATTTAGTAAGTTATCCTAGTTACTTCAACGTTTCCACTAATCTGGGCAAGAGATAAAAAATCATTGGTGTCAGAGTTTCTTCCATACTATTAGCCTCTAATCTCATTCTTCCATTGGTATTGAACATCATTAGCGCTCAGGTTTCTGGTCGATGGTCTACAACGTATGGGCAAAAGAGAAATATTAGACTTTTAACTAACACTTACTCTCTTACATTCGCGTTATCTTACTAGTTCATGTCGGAACTCCGAGACAGATTCATGGGCTCCAAGATCCCTTGCCAATGTTAACCTTTACTAACTTATATATTCTTCTTCTTTTTTATTTTTGCAGGTCTTTGGCATTTTATGGTTGTCATGATGCTACTCGACTCTCTTAGTTATGTTTTGTTTTGCTTTTTGCATCCTATGTATCATCATGTTACTTCTATGTTACCATTTTATTGTACATTTGTCGGGTATACCACATTTTATGGTAATGTTTTGTACATTTTTGTAAGTTGGGAAATACCCTGATATATCATATAGAAAAATCATTTTTTAAAATTAATGTTTTTTAATACAAAAAAATATTTTAATGGTAAAAAATAAAAAAAATTAATGAATAATTGTTTTTTATAAATATAGTTTATGCTTTAGTTTCTAGTTTAATTTTATGGTCTCCACTCATGGAGTTTTTTTGGCAATTATGGCTAGAGAAAATACAATTTGGCTCAATCATCCTACATCGACTATATTTTATAGAGGACATATCTACAAAATCTGACTAATACAAGATGGATGAATATGTTGGTAGTGGTTGATGAGTACGGATATTTGAGTTATTGTGCCTTGACTAAATCTGAAAGGCAATTCAGACCAAACCACTATAATAAAATTCTGAACAGGACAAATGTATTAAATGTTGACTAAGCTAGTTGTTAATCACTTCAAACCAGATTACTAGTGGGTCCTTAAACTTGACCCGACTCCACGACCTGACCCAATAAAACCATGGGTCGATAATTAAGTATAAATACCTCCAACCACTTTCATTAATGAGGGTAAATTAAATTTATTACTAGTAGACATCTTAAATATCTCTCTACTCACCACTCTAAACATTAAATTCCACAGAACATCCAAAACACTTTACAAAATTAACCTCAGACAGAAATAAACCACAATAAATTGGAAACCGCAGTAGGAGCACGACGGTGCCAGAATTTTACATTCAAAACCAGCAAGCAAAGCAGTTCGGGTGGATCCGAATGAGCAGTATGTTCCACCCCCAGAGGTGGAAGGTGCAAGAGAAAAAAGGAATATACCATTGAGGAGCAAGACCAAGTGAGGGCTAAAATAGAGGCGTTGAGAGCAATAAAACAAGCGGGAAAAAGAATTAAGGAGAAATATGGAGCGTCAGTACTTCACCACACTGATAATCCTGGAGTCAATGAACAATCTTTGAAGACTCATCTCAGCTAAAAAAAGACACACCGATCTAAGCCTGTTGAGAGTTCTGCATCCGAGTCCTCCAGCAGCTCATCAAATGAGACAGAACTTGAAGAATCATTATATTCAAGTAGTCATAAATGAAGATCTAAAAATAAAATGAGGTAAACTAAAAAGCATTTGAGGAAGAGGGACAGACACGACAGGCTCAAGAGACACTAGGGTAAGGGGTCAGCTCACAAGTATATTGATCAGTTACTGATTGATCCTTTTTCTTTTCAGTCTGAACCGGTTATTTTTGCAACCCTTAATGAAGCTACCATTTTTAGTCGCATCAAGAATTGGAGGCATTTTCCTTTGGCCGCAAAAATACTCTACGGACATCTTCTTAAAAGGTTTGATAGCTCCAAGATGGATAAATACGATGGGAGTCGAGATCCGGACAATCATCTGGAACAATTCAAGAACTTTATGATAAATTTTAACGACGATGACAAGCTTTTGTGTAGGGCTGTCTCCCAAACTTTTAAAGGGAGTTCCCTTAAGTGGTATAACAGTCTCCCTCAAGGGTGTATAAGAAATTTTGATACGTTGTAGGTTTCCTTCTGGAGGAAATTTATTGGAAGTAGTGAACTAAAGGGTAATGGGGACACCATTATCCATTGTACTCAAGAACCGAACGAGTCCCTGAAGGAGTACATAAAACATTTTATGAATACAAAAAATGGGCTAGCAGATTGCTTTGAACAAGTTGCAATTGCTTCCTTTAGGAAAGGTCTAAATGGGAAATAGATTAATGCAGAAGAGACACAGAAAACAATGGTACACCGTCAAGTGAGGTCAACCACAACAACAACTCCAACCACTAATCAATCCGGTTATAGGGCAAATGACGTCGTACAAGGGTTCAGCCTGAGTGGTTAGCTGGTTGGGGGAGAGTGTGGCTACAATTTATGACAAGACCAAGAATGAGGTACATTTTAGCAAAACTGACAGTGCTGCAGTCCCCCAGAGAAAACCGGAGCACTCGTTTTGTCAATATCACAATCATAGAGGCCATAGCGTTAAAACAGGAGGTCCAGCACCTCATTGAAAGGGGAAAGTTAGGGGCTTACGTTAAAAAGAAAAGTGGAAATAGACTGGATAATGCGCAAACCAGTGCTTCCCGTACTACGGGAATTCCCTAAAATTTCTAGGGGCAGTCAGAATTAACAAATATTAGTAACTACGGGAGCCTTCTATTGGGGAGAATCAAATTAATGATCCAAGGGAGTCTCCTAGTGTTATAATACTGATTCATAAAGTTTAAACTCACTCCCTTACAGTGAGCAGGAGTGTTAAGATTGGTTCTAATCTTGCACCGGAGTTGAAGCACCGGTTGTTATCATTTTTAATGAGTAATCAACATATTTTTGCATGGTGCAATAGTGACGTTACCGGAGTAACAGCAGATATTATTTCACACCAGTTGTCAATCCGGAGTGTTATTGCATCAGTCATACAAAAAAAGGTATTTTTCTAAGGAAAAAGCAAATATGATTGTCGAAGAGGTTGACCGGTTAACCCAGATGGGTCACATTAAATAATCTCAGTACCCTTTGTGGACTGCCAACCCTGTGCTAGTCAGGAAAAATAATGGAAAGTGGCGTATGTGCATTGATTTTACTGACCTCAATAGGGAATTCCTTAAGGATCTTTATCTCGTTCCTCGGATAGATCAGTTGGTGGACTCTACATTTGGAAACAAATTGTTTTCCTTCATTGATGCCTTCTCAGGCTACAACCAGATACAAGTAGATCTGAAGGATCAAGATCACACTACTTTCATGACATACAAAGGTCTTCATTGTTACAAGGTGATGCTCTTCGGGTTAAAAAATGTTGGGGCCACTTATCAGAGCCTGGTGAATAAAACTTTTGCTAATCAGATTGGTAGAAACATGGAAGTCTACATAGATGATATGATGGTTAAAATGTTGGAGGAAGATTCACATATATTTGACCTTCAAGAGGCATTTTCCAATTTAGAAGCTATGAATTTAAAGTTGAACCCTGAGAAGTGTTTATTTTGGGGTCTGATCTGGAAAATTCTTGGGCTACATAATAAGTGGAGAGGGAATCCAACCTCGTCCGGATCAACTTAATTCCTTCTAGCAATGGACCCTCCTCGGAATGTTAAAGAAGTTTAAAGGCTTACAAGAAGGTTGGCTGTATTGAATAGGTTTATCTTAAGGTCATTAGACAAGTGTGCTCCATTCTTTCAAGTACTGAGGAACACTAAATATTTCAATTGGTCCCCACAGTGCGACCAGGATTTTATTTAAATAAAGAAACATTTGTCATCACCCAAAACTCTTTTCAAACTTGTTCGAGGGGGGGGGGGGGGGGAACTCTATGTGTATTTAGCTGCATCAATATATGCAATAAGTGTTGTGCTAGTGGGGGAGTTGGATAATTACCCTCGTCTGGTGTATTACATCATTAAGTGTCTATTGGATGCTGAAAGAAGATACTTGAGATTAGAGAAATTAACGTTGGTCTTAGTAATTGCAGCAAGAAAGATGAGACCATACTTTCCAAGCTCATTCCATTGTTTTCCGAACTTTGAAAAATGTTCTTCAAAAAGCTGACGTATCAAGCAGAATGACCAAGTGGTCAATGGAGTTGGGTGATTACGATATTGACTTTTCCCCTTAAACAACGATTAAAGCCCAATCAGTGGCTGACTTCTTGGTAAAATTTCATGCTGATAGATCATCCGAACATGAATCAGGAAATTGTTCTAAAAATGAATGAGTAGTTTGAGCTGATGGTGGATCAAGTACTATGGGCTGTGGAGTTGGAATTTTCCTAACCTCACCATATGGTGATAAATTGTACCATGCTATATGCTTTGGGTTCAGGGATTTTAACAATGAGTCTGAATATGAAGCAGCCATAGCTGGTCTTAATCTAGCTCTCCTATGTGGGTTAAGAGAGTCCGATTAATAAGTGATTCTCAGTTACTCATCCATGATGCTCAAGGGAAGCCTGAAGCAAAGAAGTAACAATTGATTAAATATTTGCTTATGTTAAAAGAAGTAGCAACAAACTTTAAAAATATTTGCTATGAGCACATTCCTAGATCGAAAAACACTTTGGCAGACTCCTTTGAAACTATAGCCTATTCAGAATCCTACCCATGGATTCTTGTACAAGAATGTCCATCCATACAGAAAGATCAGGACAAAGAGAGTGAGGAAAGTATGAGTATACTTGTGATTCAATCTAAAGATTGGAGATATGCTCTTCTCCAATAAATCTCCGATGGAACTTTACCTCCGGATAAATTTGTGGCAAGGAAGATCAAGTACAAAGCTCGTGGTTTCTTGATACTAAGAGAGGTTCTTTATTAGAAAATATTTCAACAGGCCTCTCCTACATTGTTTAGGGTTTGAAGAACTCCAAGTCGTATTGTCTGAACTACATGATGGGGATGGTTTCGTACACTGTCGCTATAGAGCCTTGACCCGAAGAGTCTTGTTAGAAGGTTACTACTAGTCAACCATAATGGTAGATGCTAAAGAAATAGTGAAAAATGTGATCCTTGTCAAAAGTATGGGAATGAAATTGATGTTCCAATAGTACCTATGGAGTCCATATCTGAACCAGTACTATTTACCAGATGGGGTATGGATCTAGTTGGGCCTCTTTCTATGGCATCCGGTGGATGTAGAACAATCATAGTCGTTATTGACTATTTCTCTAAGTGGACAGAGGCAGCTCCTTTAGCTGGAACCACTTTGAAGGCAATTATTAAATTTGTCTTATCTAAAGATATGTTGTAGGTTTGGGGTTCCCCAAAAGATTACTACAGACAATGGGCCACAGTTTGATAATAAACATATTGAAGCCTTCCGTACCTCTAAAGGAATTCAACATTGTTTTTCTTCTCCTTTCCACCCTCAAGCTAATGGTCAGGTTGAGGTTGTAAATAGAACTATCCTCTCCAGATTAAAGAATAATTTGGAAGGTTCTATAGGAAAATGGCCAAGTTATTTTCAAGAAGTATTATGGGCCTATCGAACTACTCATCGGGCTGCCACACAAGAGTCTCATTTTGCTTTGGTATATAGGATGAATAAAATTACTCCCATAGAGACTAATTTACCATCACACAGAGTCCAGAACTATTTTGAATAGGCTAATGATGAAACAGTTAGGAATCAGTTGGACTTGATAGAAGAAAAAAAGTTAAAGCACATCTGAGAACAACGCACTACCAAGGCTTGATAAGGAGCAGATTTTCTTCCAAAGTTAAAAGAAGGGATTTTCGAACAGGGGACAAAGTTTTAAGAAAAGTCTTTTTACACACCAAGGAAAAGAAGTTTGGTAAGCTGGCCCCGAACTGGGAAGGCCCTTATGTGGTGTGTGAAAGGTTAAACCAGGAACATACAGGCTCCAGGACAAAGAAAGGAGACCTCTAAAGCACCCATGGAATGTTGAGCACCTTGGGTTATACTTAGAATAGAACTCTTATGTATATATTTACTTTTTAAATATCTATGTAAATATTAGGGGGCATACTCTTTCCTACCCTGGTGGTGCGGGGAGGTTTTAATGAGGTGTCCGGGTTTTTCAATAATATATGATGTATTCTTCAAAAGTTTGGTGCAATTTTGTTTCAATTCGGATATTAAATGCTTATTCAACACCTCAGTTCTCAATATTTCTTGAGTTGATCGGATATGCTTAACAGTTGATCACATTTAAACACATGTGGTCAGAGATGTTGGATACTTTTGTTCAATACTTCTGAAATATTAAAGACTATTTAAACATTGGCTAAAGAAGATTTAAACAAAATATTAAACAGAAGGGAACTGTGATAATTGAAATCTGATCGGACTCAAACCGATCACTGGTACAAAAGATGCCTTCGCCATCCAAGGACTTCAGTATTTCAAAACAAAAAAGAATACATAATATATTCTTAGGGCTTATTCCCTTCAGATTTTTCTTCACCACCATATTTTTTGGGACTTTTGAGTTCAGCACTTGAACTCTCACCCGTTCCTTCATCATCATCAGTAGAATATATTCCAATAGAATAGTTGTGCTTGTTATCATCAGCCATAGTTTGGAAATAGAGATCTTCATAGTCCACATATTTCCACAAAGGACCAAGGTTCCTTTCAGGAAAAGTCTCATGGAACAATAGGACCATATCGGACTTGATTCCATCATCCCTCTTCTCCAAAGAGTCCATTATTCCATCAGCATACTTCTATATGCCTACAACTATGGCTTGAGCTTATTGGCGTTCCATGGCCTCTTTCTCTTTGGTCTTCTCTTGGACAGTATTATCCAACTTAGCTTTTGTATTGGACAAAGTCTGGATAGTGTTGTCCTTAGTTTTCAATTACTCTTTCAAAGCTATGATGTCTTTTGAATAATAAGTCTCCAAGTCAAAGTATTTGGTTTGAAGCTCATTGTTGGCCACTTCTGACTTGAGCAGTTTGGCAACTAACGTTTTTTTCTTCCTCTTCAATAACTCTATGCTTTGTTGAGCACTGAGAAGATCATTCGACATGTTTTGTTTGTATGTGGTTAGGGAATTTATGGTACCATTTTGATCCCTTACTTGTCTCTCCAGATCAAGCACTGGTCGGATATAGCCTAGGAGGGCGTGGCTCAAAGTATTTTGCTGACCAGATATTGCATAAGTCTCACCATTATGAGTCACCACGCTAGCAGAGCTGGGATGACGGTAAAGCCCAGCAACCTGTTCGGAATGGAGATTGGTTGATATCTCCTCCTACAAGGTAGGATCCAGTAGGAGCTGGGGGAGGACTTCAGGAGGACGAAGGATTATCTCTGCTCCCAGAGTAACTTTCTTCTTTTTGGCATCCTTCTTACGATTGCTGGCCTTACGCTTTTTGTCATTCTTCGGAGGCTTTAGTGGGTTTTTTTACCCACCAGCTTCCTTCACAGTCACTTCTACTGCTTCCAATAAAGCATCATTAATACCTTATTGGTTCTCTGAACTAGTCCCTTCAGTATTCGTTTTGGGGTGGGTCGGTTGTGGCCTTCTTCTTCTTGTTCTTCATCTTACTGGAGGCTTTGTCCTTGGAAGGTAGGTATAGTTTGGTATATTTGGCCTATGTCCTACTTAGGATCATATCTGTGGGGGAGGGGTAGTTAACTCTTCTCAGGAGATATCTCTTCTTCATGTGGTGTTCCGTAGGTGAGACTTCACAAAGTTTCCTGATTTGAAGCAGTTGTGAAAAGCATTGCCCTCACTTCTCTGAGGCTCAACCGTTCAACTTGGCACAAGTATTCTGACATGCCTCCAAATATTCTGAGAACCTCTTCAGAAGCACTGAAAATAAGTATAAGGCAGTTCGAATTAAAAACTTAACACTGGAAAGATAAAAGAAGAAATATAAGAAACTCACTAGTGCTCTTCTAGCGATTGGCCAAAAGGCTTGCGTTTGAGTCAGCCTTGATATTCTTGCCATTCCTCCAAGCCCCACTGATAAATAAGAACTGCGTCCTCCATGGTTTTTCGGACTCTAAGAGATCGTCAACTACCTTATAATCGTTCCCCATGTTGTAGTGATAGAAGGAGATTTGATGGTTTTTACACAAGCTTGCCATAATAGCAAACTATTTCATCGGTAGTGGGATCTAAGACAACCTGGATGCTATGATACAGGCCAAAATATTATACCAAGCATTGGGGCTCAGTTGGCTGGGGCAAAGCTTAATCAGATGGAATTATCTTACTATCTCCAGATCCAAAGGAAACCGAAGTCCTCATTTCAACACTTCTGTGTCAACTACCACTTCATTTAACTTGCAATCCATTAGGGATTATAGGGTAACCAGAATTCTTACTTCTCTTGAATTCCCCACTTGGTGCAAATCCCACCCACCTCAGCAGTGTGGGTATACACGTAGCCAATATTTTGAAGGGCAAGCAAGTACTTCACGCTGATCTTCTTAAAACATGGTCCCACTCTACCCTCCAATCTCTCTGGAAGAGCATCCGGATGAGACATACCCACCTTGGTCTTACACTTCCGATCTGTAGCTGTATCTCCTATGTGACTGGATGCCTCAGCCTCAAAAGGGGCTTCTTCTATATAGTCTTCTATAGTTTGTTCTATCATTTTGGAAAGTTGTTCGGACGGATTTACAGATGGTTGTTCAGATGGCTTTGCAGTTGACAGTTCGGATAGCCTAGTTTCTGTTATGGGCTGTTTCCCGGATGGTTTAGCCTGTGGTACGGATTTTATTGCCTCCAAACTTGAGATCTTTGAAGTTGTGGTGGTAGATTTTGGTTTAGACTGATGTGTGACTCGACGTGGAGTTAATTTGTCTGGACATTTTCTGTGTCTGACCCCATCGCGATAAAAGATGAGGGCTTTCTTACACTAGAAATAGTTTTTTCCTTAGGTAAAGGATTTTGGGACTCCTGGACTGAGGACCTAGATGGAAGAGGTGAAAGTTTTGCTACAAATGGCAATTTCCAAACCTTGTGAGTTTTTGAAGAAGATAAAACCTGATCTGTATTCAGTTGTGGTCGATTACTTCTTTCACTTGGTGAAGCAGGAAGACCAACAGCAATGCGTTTGTCTCTTGCTATTTGTTGTGCTTTCTCTAACACGGATAAGTTCAATCAACCTCCTTTTACTAAGGCGTTTCTGGCAGTGAACATATATGATTCAAGAACAAACTTGAAGATGAACTGAGCTTTCTCTCTCTAAGAACGTGTGTGATTTTTGAAGACAATGAAAAAGTAGAATTGTTTATATATAATAGTGAAATAAGGCAGTTACCTAGGAGATGGTAAATCGATTTTGAACAATGATTAAAAGCTGCAAGGTGTGAAATTTAAAGACTAGGTAACTTTCTAGCCTATTGGATGCGAGAATCTAGGAGAAAAACAGCTGAGAGGTCAAACCAAAGCCTGACACGTGTCCCAAGATTCAAGAAAAACTCTCAGAATTCTGAATTGAGAAATCAGTTCCACCAAAATTCCAACAGGGTCACTCTTGAAGGAAGAAGTTTACAGTTCGAACAAAATAATAGATCGGAAAATGTTGGTGTTGGTTTTTTTAGTTTTAGCTCTTCCAAAGATCCTTTGCAAGACCTAAAGGGGCTACTGATGAGTTCGGATATTTGAGTTACTGTGCCTTGACTATATCTGAAGGGAAATTCGGACGAAACCACTATAATAAAATTCCGAACATAGCAAATGTATTAAATGTTGACTAAGCTAGCTGCAAAACACTTCAAACCAGATTACTAGTGGATCTTTAAACTTGACCCGACTTCACGACTCGACCCAATAAGCCCATGGGTCACTAATTAAGTATAAATACCTCAATCATTTTCATTAATTAGGGTAATCCAAATTTACTACTAGTAGACAGGTTAATTATCTCTCTACTCACCACTCTAAACATTAAATTCCACAATATATATGCAAAACACTTTACAAAATTACCCTCAGACAGAAATAAACCACACCAGTGGTGACCTTGAACATCACATTTAACATTTTAAAATTTTAGATGCTTGGATTTTGACCATATGTTTTATTAAGCCTTCTTTATAATATTTTGTCGGAGTCTTCTTCTTCTTTTATCCTACTACCTCCAGGTTTTATTCCAAAATTTAATATTGTATCCTTTGGAACCAAATTTGAGACAAGTTTCTCAGAAGTAAGGTTATCAAATGAGATTAAAAATTTATAGTATAGTACAACTAGGAGACGATATAAAGTTCGAAATGTTAAACAAGAAGGTTTGTATGCACTAAGAACAGTCCGTAAAATTATTATAAACTTGTTGCATGCATATTTTTTGAAAGGTCATTCTTCTACGCTCATAAGCAATGATATAATAGACAAGTAATGATTTAACCCTTAGATACCTAAGGGTGTAAGTCAATTCATAAATGAAATTAATGTGATAATATGAATAAGCCTTCTAGTAAGTCCAAATGTATGCCCGTATTACTAACCACCCACTACCGTATAATCTGACATTACACCATTTATGAAAGCAGCCATCTACAACTTCGATACTCATGCAGCTTTAAAAAAATCAATCATAATTACAAAAAATAAAAGAAATGTAAAACTAACAATAAGTGACACCGAATATCCCCATACCTAATCTTTTACCGAGATTCTAACAATTTTGCATGTGGTTTTAATAATGTTAAAGGTTTTCATTTTTTCTAAGCTAGAAAAAATGTGCATACCAAAATATTGATGTAATCAGAACAAATATTGCAAGTATTACAACAATATAAGATACCTTATTAAAAGATAAGATTCATAACATGATTGATAACGGTAAAATTGTCAGTTTTATTAAAGAATAAAAACATGTCGAGTCGAAGTAGAAACATGTCGATTTAAGGCCTATGATTCGGGATAAAGTATTAAAAATTGATGCACCACCATAGACTCCGCAAGCAATAGAGGTATTGGTCATTTTGGATAAATTCAATGAGTATATCGACTCTGAGTCAGACCGATAAGTCTTAATGATAATTGTGATGGGTGATTCTCTAATAGAAAAATCTCACTTTTCACTTAAGCATTATGCGGTTGACCTTGAAATCCAAGATAAAATTCATTCATTGGTACATCTTTACATGAATCTTTACATGGTTATCAGGTTCGCTAGCGATGATTTACAAAAGGTGACTGCACCACATGAATACGCAATTATCATTAGTGTTGAAATAGAAAAGGTCAAAGTACATTGGATAATGACTGATATATGTAGTTTGGTTAACGTCTTTTTCAAAGGAAGTTAGGATATAATTTAGGGTATAACTCTCATTCGACTAACAAAGTGTTTGTTGACCGACTTTATATGGACAAATATATCGATAACTGGAGAATTAGAAGTGGTGTTTGGGCATCTTGAAAAATGTAAAAAAATGTGTAGCCTATTTATAATGTTTAATATTTCTTCCTTTTACAACACAATATTCGATATACTTTGCATAAATCAAGTATATATTTTTATTTCTACGGTCCATCAATGCATTTGATATACGATCAACATATGTATAGGAATGGTACACGACAACAAATGTGTTAATAGACAGTGTTATTATACCTCTTTAGCGTTTAATAATAACAAAACATTATGGCCTCGTTCATCATGGAAGATATGGATGAACCGTGATTGGCTCCCACTTGGTAGAATCAAGTTAAAAGGTTTAAAATTTAGATATTATGGGTAATTTAACCCTTCAGATTGTCGATATTTAAAAGGTACCCTACATTTGTATAATCATCTTTTGTTAGATAATTGATTCAAACATGTTACACATTACATTCTCACATTCTCCGAAAAGAAACCAAAAGTAATAATAGCATAAGTGGACGGTTGATGGAAGGCGGGTCATATCAGTGAGGCTTTATATCTAGTTTGGACATAACATCGAGTTCTTTTTTACAAAACAAGTGCAAGTGCTTCAATTTTACGGTTCTCGATTAAGCATATCAAAAACATATTTTCCTTGTAGCACGAACTCAACAGTTGGTCGATATAATAAAATATTTTCCTTCATGGATTCTTACTTTGGATATAACCTCTATGTATGAGAATGATTAATATTATATCGTATTTATGATCAAATGGAGTCAACATTGTTAACAAGGTAATATCTTTCAGTATAAATTTACAAGAGTGACTTACCAACAGTTGTTGAATAAAATATTTTCCCAAAAGCTTGGTCCAAACATACAGACGTGTATTTATGACATGATATTCACAAGTGGACAAGATACATTAATCTGACTTGAAGAAGACGCTCAACAAACTTTGGATACCAAATTTAACATTAAATTGTAAGAATTATACATTTAGTGTCTGGTCTGAAAATAGTTTAATCTACTTAGTCAGCATCAAAATCGACCCTGTTCAACTCACTACTTTAGTTCCTATTGAGCGTCCATGGTCTATAAAAAAATCATATTCTAGAAGGAAGGTTAACCGCACACTTAACTATTTTATTTCACGAGCGTCGAACAAGTGTTTTTCTTTTTTAGATACTCAACGAGGTCGTTCGTTTTGATTGGACTGACGAATGTGACATGGCGTTTGACATAATCAAAAAGTGATGAGTCCGAACTCTGCATGCTCCCCGGACAAGGATAGATCAGTCCAAGCTCTCCGGACCGGACAGATCACTTCGAACACTCAGGCCATAGGACTGTTCGAACTATGACAAAAGTACTAAAAAACCTAAACACTTCTTGACTAAGCTACTTGCTCTCCTCCTTAGAGCTCATGGGTCTTTGAACATGACCCGGGTCCATTAAACATGACCCGAAAGCCCATAAGGGCCCAAACATTAGGGTATAAATACCCAACCACCTGCATTAAGTGTGGGTAATGAAAATTAACTGCTAGCAGCCAGCTTAATTCTCTCTCTACTCTCTACACTAAAAATAAAACACTAACATACTACTATTAAACACCAAACAAATTACAAGCCTACCCCCAGGCGATAATTATCCTCACCAAATTGGCGACCATAGTGGGAGAAAAGGGTGCCTGAATCAAGCATTCAAAACCAGCTAAGAAAATATGTCCGAATGAATCCGGACAATCCAGAAGTACCATCAGCTCTGCTCGAAGTGGTGGGAGAGAACGATGAGTACACTATTGAAGAGTGTGATAGGCTAAAGGGTGAAATAGAAGCACTGAGGGCCGAAAAGGCTAAGATGGGCATGAAAGAAAAGTCTAAAGCATCGATTGCTCATCACACCGACAACCCCAGAGAGCATGAGTCTTCAAAGACTCATGTGAGCACCAAAAAGACTCATGCCAGCTCCAAAAAGTCTCACCGATCTAAGCCAGTGGAGAGTTCTGACTCAAGCTCAGAATCTTCTGACAGCTCTTCGGACAGAGAGGGAATTGAAAAATCTTTATCCTCTAGCAGTGATGAAGGTCGAACTAGAAAGAAGCAAAAGCAAATCAAAAAATATTCAAGAAAAAGGGATAGACATGGAAAAATGAAGAGGCATATTGGTAAATGATCATCTCATAGCCGGAGGCATGTGGACCGGATGCTGATAGATGCCTTCGTTTTTCACGATGAACCAGGTATCTTTGCAACTCCCAATGAGGATACTGTGTTCAGTCGTGGAAGAAATTGGAGGCAATCTCCATTGTCTTCTAAAATTCTATCCGGAAACCTCCTTAAGAGGTTTGACAGTACCAAAATAGATAAGTACGATGACAGTACTGATCCGGACAACCATTTGGAACAATTTAAAAACTTCATGATGAACTTTAACGACGATGATAAACTACTTTGTAGGGCATTCTCCCAATCATTTACGGGGAGTGCTCTAAAATGGTACAACATCCTGCCTCAGGGTTGTATCAAAGATTTTGATACTTTTTGGGTAGCCTTTCAAAGGCAGTTTGTAGGGAGTAAAGAGCTAAAGGGCAATGGAGACACAATAATCCATTGTGCCCAGGAACCAAATGAGTCCTTGAAAGAATATATAAGCAGTTTTGTGAATACCAAGAATGGGTTGGCTGATTGCTTCGAGCAGGTAGCAATAGCATCCCTAAGACAGGGTTTGAACCCAGGCAATCTAGCTGACTCAGTGACCAGAAAGAAGGCCATGACATGGGGAGGGTTGCTGAATCAGGTTGGAAAACAAATAAATGTTGATGAAACGAAGAAAACCAGGGTACACAGGCAAGTGAGGTCTACCCCGGTGGCACCAAATCCCCATCAGAATCAGTCCGGGAACAAAGCAAGAGAGACCGGACAGGGGCATGGTAGGGCAAAAGCTCAGTCTCAGCCAGCTGATCCTGCTCAGAGTCAGTAATCCAGAAACAAGAGAGGGCCATGGGTCCAACTGGAGTGGTTCGCAGAATTAAAAGAAAGTGTGGCCACCATTTTTGATAAAACAAAGGACGAGGTGCATTATCGGAGACCAGCCACAGTGCAGTCTCCCAGAGAACATCGCAATAACTCTTTTTTCCAATATCACAATGATATTGGTCATACCACTGATGACTGCATAGCATTGAAACAAGAAGTTCAGAACTTGATTGAGAGGGGAAAGCTGGGGGCTTACGTCAAAAGAAGAGGAGGCAACAGGCTTGACAACACTCACGGGTTGGTCCAAGTAATGCTGCTCCAGAGGGAGCCATGGTTATAATTGAGAGGTTTGATGTGGAATCCGAGTACTTGGATCCTGATCCAACTCGAAACAGAGTGGGTACAATTGAGGAATGTTCTAGGTCGGTCTCCGGACTCATTAAGTTTTTTGAGTCGCTTACAATTTTCGGAGGGGACACTATGACAGCTCCTACTACTTCTTCGAGGAAGAGGCACGTTCATACTTTAGCCTCCCAGTTAGAAGGAGGCATGACTTCCTATCAGTCACAAAATTCATTCCCCTTCATTGTTTTTTATGAAGATGATTTAAGAAATATTGCTGGTCCTCATGAGGATGTTGTTGTCATAGGAGCATCTATTGGGGGCAACGACATAAGACGAATTTTGGTGGATACTGGAAGCTCAGCCAATATCCTTTTCCTAGCCACTAAAAGAATGAAAAATCCAGCTGTAATTCAGAGTTCGGACAGATCAATTGTGGGCTTTACAGGCAGCTCAGCAGATGTGATCGGAGAGTTCGAAGAGGAAATTCTATTGGGCAAGGGCCCTTTCAAGAAAATGGTCAGAATACTCTTTATTGTGGTGGATTGTCCCACTTGCTATAATGCTATTCTAGGGAGGTCTTGGCTCTCTAGGATGCATGCAGTGGCTTCAACAGTCCATCAGTGCTTGAAATATGCTGTTCAGGGACAGGTTGGAGTCGTCCGGAGCAGTCAAAAGATTGCAAGGGAATGTTATGCTACTGCTCTGGCTCCCCGAACACTGGGGGCAGTTTGCACCAATGAGAAATAGCAGTTTGTGGGGCTTTCTGGGGGTGAGGGTGAAATCGATGACCCCAGAGAGACCCCTGGAGTATTAATACCGATCGTAGAGGTAGAGACACATTATTTGGAAGAAGGAAGAAGTGTTAAGATAGGCTCCAAAATGCCACCCAATCTGAAAAATGAAATGTTAAAGTTTTTGAAGAATCATCAGCACGTTTTTGCTTGGTGCAATGCTGATGTTACTGGGGTTCCAGCAGAAGTGATATCACATCGCCTATCTGTCCGGAGGGACGTAGCACCAGTGGTTCAAAAGAGAAGAGCTTTTTCTAAGGAAAAGGCTGATGTCATTGTGCAAGAGGTTGACAGGCTCACAAAGATGAGGCACATCAAGGAGTCTCAGTATCCTTTGTGGACTGCCAATCCGGTTCTGGTAAAGAAGAAAAATGGCAAGTGGCGCATGTGCATCGACTTCACAGATCTCAATAGGGCTTGCCCAAAAGATTTGTATCCGGTCCCCCGGATTGATCAGTTATTAGATTCCACCTCTGGGAACAAGCTGTTGTCCTTTATGGACGCCTTCTCCGGATACAATCAGATTCAAGTGGATCCGAATGATCAAGAGCATACCACATTTGTTACTGACAGAGGTCTCCATTGCTACAAAGTAATGCCATTTGGTTTGAAAAATGCTGGGGCTACTTATCAGAGATTAGTCAACAAGGCATTTGCTGATCAGATTGGAAGAAATATGGAAGTGTACATTGATGACATGATGGTGAAAAGTATGGATGAGCAGTTGCACTTGTCCGATCTCCAAGAAACGTTTGCCAACTTGGTAAAAGTGAATTTGAAATTAAACCCAGAAAAGTGTGTATTCGGGGTGCAGTCCGGGAAGTTTCTGGGCTATATTATAAGTGAGCATGGAATACAACCCGACCCGGACCAGCTTAATGCCCTATTTCAGATGGAACCTCCTCGAAAAATTAAAGAAGTACAGCGGTTAATAGGGAGGTTAGCTGCCTTAAACAGATTTATCTCAAGGTCTTCGGACAGGTGTGCCCCTTTCTTTCAAACCTTGAAGGGTGCAAAGGGATTCGATTGGACCCCATAGTGTGATGAAGCTTTCAATGAGATCAAGAAGCACCTGTCCTCCCCCAAAACTTTGTTTAAGCCAATTGATGGGGAGACACTCTTCGTATATTTGGCAGTTTCAAGTTATGCCATCAGTGCTGCGTTGGTAAGGGAGGTCGATGGTCATCCCCATCATGTGTACTACATCAGCAAAAGCTTGATAGATGCAGAAAGGCGTTACTTGAAACTTGAAAAATTAGCATTAGCCCTGGTGATAGTTGCCAGGAAGATGAGGCCTTATTTCCAGGCTCATCCCATCATCGTTCGGACTTCTTTTCCCCTGAAGAATGTCCTCCAAAAGGCAGACATTTCGAGCAGGATGACTAAGTGGTCAGTAGAGTTGGGGGACTTCGACATAAATTTTTCTCCTCGAACAGCAGTCAAGGCCCAAGTTGTGGCTGATTTTTTGGTTGAATTTCACTCCGACAAGGATTCGGAGCAAACTACTGACATAAAAGATAAAAAGCTATGGGTCGTCCGAACAGATGGTGGATCTAGCACTATGGGATGTGGTGCAGGAGTGTGTTTAACTTCCCCATATGGAGACAAAATGTACCAGGCTATTTGTTTTTCTTTCAGGGCATCTAACAATGAGTCTGAATACGAAGCAGCTATAGCTGGTTTAAAGTTAGCCTACATTTGTGGGGCTAAGAGGGTCAAGCTACTAAGTGATTCCCAACTTCTTATCCACCATGCCCAAGGCCAATCTGAGGCTAAGAAGGAGCAGCTTGTGAAATATTTACTCCTCCTTAAAAATGAAGCACTCAAGTTTAAAAGTGTTGTTTATGAGCACATTCCCCGGGCAGAAAATGAGCTAGCAGACTCATTAGCAACCATAGCATATACGGAGTCATATCCATGGATCCATGTGCTGGAAAGCCCCTCCATTCAACTTAGTAAGGGTAAAGAAGAGGAAATTTTTGAAGTGCAAGTGGAACGACCTCAAGACTGGCGGTTTCCTCTCCTGCAATATCTCTTCGATGGTGTCGTGCCTCCGGATAAGTCACTAGCCAGAACATTGAAACACAAGGCTCGTGGTTTCATCATATTGAGAGAAGTGTTGTATAAAAAATCTTATAGTAAACCTCTCCTGCGCTGTTTGGGGGATGAAGAGTCTCAAGTATTCCTCTCTGAATTGCATGATGGTGAGGGATCAACCCATTGTGGGTTCAGAGCTTTAACAAGAAGAGTTTTACTGTCCGGTTACTATTGGCCATCTATCATGAAAGATGCTAAGGAATTGGTAAGAAGGTGTGACCCATGCCAGAGGTACAGCAATGAAATTCATGTCCCAGCCATTCCTTTAGAGTCAATTTCTGAGCCTATTCCTTTTGCTCGATGGGGGTTGGATTTAGTAGGGCCTCTCCCTGTGGCGTCCGGAGGACGCAAAACTATAATTATGGCCATAGACTACTTTTCAAAGTGGATTGAAGCAGCCCCTCTAGCAGGAACAACATCAAAAGCTGTTATAAAATTCATTATATCCAATATCTGTTGCAGATTTGGTGTCCCACAAAAGATAACAACAGACAATGGGCCACAGTTCGACAATAGGGAAATGGAAAGTTTATGTGCCTCAAGGGGTATACAACATTGTTTTTCTTCACCTTTCCACCCACAAGCAAATGGGCAAGTTGAAGTGGCTAATAGGACTATATTGTCCGGTTTAAAGAAGAATTTGGAAGGGGCTGCTGGGAAGTGGCCTAGTTATCTACAAGAGGTCTTGTGGGCCTACCGGACAACACCTGGGGCTGCAACACAAGAGTCACCCTTTGCTTTGGTCTATTGGATGGATGCAGTAGCTCCCATAGAAGCGACTCTCCCATCATTTCGTGTTCACAACTTCTTTGAACATGCTAACGAGGTGGCAATCAGAGATCAACTTGATTTGATAGAAGAAAGACGAGTTAAAGCTCACCTTAGAGTTGTACACTATCAGGGCTTGATGAGAAGCAGGTTTGCTTCCAAAGTTAAAAGAAGAGATTTTCAACCGGGGGACAAGGTATTAAGGAAAGTCTTCTTACACACTAAAGAAAAGCTGTTCGGAAAGATGGCCCCAACTTGAGAGGGTCCGTATATGGTTGTTGATAGAATTAAACCTGGAACATATTGGTTGGAAGACAAAGATGGAAGTGTTTTGACTCATCCTTGGAATATCTAGCATCTCCGGATGTACTTGGAATAGCATTTGTGTAAATATTTACTTGTTTAAACATCCATGTAAATATTTGGGGGCATACCCTTTCCTCCCTGGTGGCACGGGGAGGTTTTAATGAGGTGTCCGGGCTTTTGAATGAAATTTGATGCCTTCTTAAAAAATTTCCAAGTGTTTTAAATTGTGTTCTTTGTCACACTATCCGGATTGAAATAACTAAGGGCTATTTAAACTCTAGCCGGAGAACTTAAACACTCTCACTATGAAATAATTAAAGGTTATTTAAACTCTAGCCATCAAAATTGGAACAAACAATGAAAGAAGATGAGATTTGTGCAAAACAGAAACATTCATTGAAATAATTTAAAGTGCCTTGGCCTTCCAAGGACTTTTGAATGGTCAGAGTAGAACAAAAAACCTATCCGGTCAGATACCGGACACAATTACAAAAAAGAATGCCTTGGCCTTCCAAGGACTTTAGTTTGAATAAAAAGTAAACAAAGTAAATCATAAGTTAAGGTTGAGCCTTTGAAGATGGCTCACCTTCATCTACCTTCTTTCCCTTAGGATCGTCTTTCTCTTCGCCAATTTTCTCCCCGGTGTGTTCTTCGTCATCTGAGGAATCACTAGAGTAGCCATACATGTCGCCTTCGGTCATCGTATGATACGGGAGGTCTTCAGGCTCAACATGAAGCTATAAATCCCCCAAGTTCTTCTTTGAAAACTTCTCATGGAAGAGTAGGACCATATCAGACTTCACCTTGGCATACATCTCCTCCTGAGTGTCGATCACATTATTGGCATAAGCTTCGATCTTGGCTTGAATCTTGGTCTCCTTCTCCTTTAGCAAAGTCGCTTTCTCCTCGGCAGCCTTAGACATTGTATTCTCAAGAGTGATTTTATCATTGGTCAGGTTGGTGATGATTTGATCCTTGGCTTTGGATTCTCCCTTTGAGGTGGTAAGGTCCTTCTCCAGACCGGACAGCTTCTTTTGGAGCTCTCTAATGGTGTCCTCCAAAGTGGAAACTTTTGTGGTGCTTGCCTCTTGCTTCCTCTTCAACTCCTCGGTTTCTTCCTTTAAAATGTCAGCATTGGAAAAGTGGCAGTGCGAAGGTCATCGGACAGCCTCTCTTTGTCAGACTTGAGATCTTTGATGATATCAGCCTGGTTTCGGACTTGTTTCTCCAACACAAGTACAGGCTGAACGTTGCTTAACAAAGAGTGGGCTATGGGATCCCTTTCACTAGAAACGATAAAAGTCTTACCATTAAAAGTGACCGTGTTGGAGGCGCTTGGAGGAAGGTAAGGCACGGCAAAATCATCTCTGGGAAGATTGAGGAAGTATTCACCAAGCTCACCAAGACCGGTGATGTCTACTCCTTCAATATTGATGCCTCCCCCCTCAACCTCATCGGTGTGAAAGTCACCCGGAATCTCCTCGGCATGCGTTGGGTCAGTTGGCTCAGCTTGAAGAGAAGGCTCTGGAGCCCGGAGAGAAAGCTCGTCTCCCTTAGAAGTTTTTTTCTTCTTGACCTCCCGGTCTGTGCTTTCGCTTCCCTGTTTATGATTTCTCTTGGAAGCTCTTGGAGGTTTTGGGAGGTTCGCCTCTTGCTTTTCAGTCTCTTGCTCCACCACTTCCAGGAGAGCAGCATCGATTTGGCTCTAAGCTGGCCCCTCCGGGTCCATTGGAGCATCCTTCTTTGCATCAGCAGGGTTAGCACCACCCACCACCTTCTTGCCCTTCTTCTTCTTGCCTTTCATCTTGCTCGGGGCTTTGGCCCGGCCTGGCAGGAAAAGTTTCCCATCTAGTTCATGGGTCCTCTTAAGCACAACGTCCGGAGGGGGCTGAGTGGTGAGCTCCTCCCAAGTCAAGTCTCTCTGACCTGTGGTGTTCTACAAGTGAGACCTTGCCAAGTTGCCACTAGTAAAAGCAACATGGAATCGGTTCCCCCACTTCTCCGCAGCCCAAGCATTGATCTTGGAGCAAGTAGCCTGCCCGGCTTTCTGATGGTCACTGAACTCCTTGGGAAGTACTGCCAAGGCAAAAGTGAGACCCATTAGTTCGAACTACTTTTAAAAAAAAACAAAAACAAAAGAATAAAGTGGAAGACTTACAATCACTCCTCCACCTGCTTCTGAGAAGGCTTGGGTTCTCTCCAGACTTGATTTTTCTTCCATTCTCCCAAGCACCACTAACGAATAGGAACTGGGTCCTCCAATTCCTCTTCGCCTCCAACAGATCATCAACAGTCTTGAAGTCATCCCCCATATTGAAATGGTAAAAGGGGATGTTGGGGTTTCTGCACAAACTGGCCACATCAGCAAACTCCTCCATTGGTAGAGGAATGTCGGAGAGCCTTGAGGCCATGATGCAGGCCATGAGAGTATACCAGGCGTTGGGGCTCAGCTGGCTCGGACAGAGTTTTATCAGATGGAAGTATCTGACAATCTCTGGGTCTAAAGGGAATCTGAGTCCCCAATTGAATAGCTCCGTGAACATGACAACTTCGCTCAGTTTGCAGTCTATAGGAGTGTCCGGATGTATGGGGATCCTGATCTTCACATTCTCCGGTATTCCCCATTTTGTACGCATCCGGCCCAACTCAGCTGTGTGGATGAACGCGTAGTTGATTTTCTGCAGGGCGAGGAGATAATTAACGCTAGCCTTGTGAAAACAAGCCCCACTCTTCCCTCAAGGCTCTCCGGAAGATCCGGATGCCTCAGATACAATTTCTCTTTGCCCTTGTCCTTCTTGGCAACTATCTCTTTACTGGTCTGACCGGAGGGCTCAGACTCAAATGGGGCCTCTTCAACAGAGTACTCCATCACTTCCTCCATAATTGTTGAAGGGATCTCAGCAGCTGTAGTGGGGGGAGGGTTCAAATTTGACTCAGCCTCAGTGCCCCTTTGATTTCTGCTCTCCGGTAGAGTGTCTCGAACAGAAGTTTCTTGTTGAAGACTTGGATTGGAGCCCTCCGGTCCGGACAGCCTGTCCTTGGGGGATCTAATAGGCACCTCTGACCCGGTGCTGCTGTCTTTTTCCCCCGACTTAGAGGGAGTGTTTTTAGACCCTTGGCCTTTAACCAACCGGCCTTTCCTCCTATCGACTAGTTTCTCAGGAGAGTGTTTTGTATCCGATCCCATTGTTATGAAGGGAGAGGGTCTTTTGAGGCTAGTGGCTGTAACTCCTGGCTCGACAGCAGGCTCCGATTCCTGAACTGAGGAACCAAAGATTATGGGGGAAAGGTTGGTTTGAAATAGTTTTCTAGGCCTAGTGCCTTTGGAAGAAGAAGAGCCTCGATCTGACCCGGTAGCAGAGGTGATTGGTCTATCAACAGGCGAAGTGGGTAACCCTGCTGCAATCCGTCTTTCTCTTTCGAATTTTTGAGCCTTCTCTAACTCAGAAAGGTTGAGCCACCCGCCTTTGACAAGAACGTTCCTCGCCGTAAACATAAACTATCGAACTAAGTTTTTGCTTTAGAGAGGGAAAGCTTTGAGAGATTTTGCAGAGTAAATTTGAAGGAGATGGTAAAACAGTAGAAAGTGAGTTTGTATTTATAGTAAATCTGGAAAAAGAAGTTGATTCCTAGGAGAATTCGAAAAGATTAGTAATGATTAAAAGATAGCGCTGATGTCACCACCTTTAATTAAGAGGTTGCTTTTCGAAGAAGGTGGGTTCGAAATTCAAGGTGAAAAAACGGCTGAAGCAACCAATCAGAGAGTGACACGTGTCCCACGAACTCTGGCAAAAACCGTTTTGAATTCGTAAAGCTTTATCTGTCCGGATAAACACATAGGCCAAATTGACAGACCTGTCCGGATTAAAACTACCCCTGATGTCGGACTGTTTTTCAGGTTTTTGACAAGAGTATTTGCACAAACACCTAAAAAAGGGGCTCCTGATCAGTCCAAACTCTGCATGCTCCCCGGACAAGGACAGATCAGTCCAAGCTCTCCGGACCGGACAGATCACTTCGAACACTCAGGCCATAGGACTGTTCGAACTATGACAAAAGTACTAAATAACCTAAACACTTCTTGACTAAGCTACTTGCTCTCCTCCTTAGAGCTCATGGGTCTTTGAACATGACCCGGGTCCATTAAACATGACCCGAAAGCCCATAAGGGCCCAAACATTAGGGTATAAATACCCAACCACCTAAATTATTAGGTATATGAGGCTTTATATAATTTAAGGTATATGAGGCTTTATATAATATTTTCTCAAAACCCTAAATTAGATTTTACAGAAATAAATAAATGTATTAAAATATATCAAATTAAATCAAATCTTAATATAATTAGATTTGATTTAAGTAATATAAGATATTTGAATAAAATAAAATAAGTTTGTATTTGAACTTTCTGGGCTACATCATCTTCTCCTGGTTGACAAGAATTTCGTCCTCGAATTCACAACACCGTCACCATCAACAACCAAAATTATTATTATTTTTTTCAATTGTTACATTGGGAATTATAATTGTTGACCTTATCAGAATAAGATAAATTATTCTCGAGTGTTCCTTATTCGAAGTCACATTGACACTATCCAATTGATAAAAAAGAAATTGGTGTAAAAAACCTTTTCATAGCCTGAAGACAACATCCCCATGTTCAGCTCATGAAAAAAATGGTTTTTGAAAACTTCTTCATAGCCTGAGACAATATCTCGATAAGCAATATTTACCTTGATTCGACGATTGGTAGCCAATTTAAACTCCTTCAGTAACTGGTCAATACGATCATCTTTGAAACAGCTAGTATGTCCCCTCATACTCAAACGATCTTCCCAATCTTCATGACCATGTGTGTTGTTCTCTTCTTTAAACCTTGAATCAGAATAGTCAGGATTTAGAAACATGCTTCTCCATAGCAACTGAGGCTCGGATACTAAACTAATGATGCAGCGGAAATAGAAGAAGAAGTAGCGATAGATGAAACCCTAATTCAAGGATAACATGACGAAACCCTAATCTAAGGGTAACAAATATTTCCCCCAAAGGGGTAGCCGAGTTGGTTGAGTATGACATGCTTGTGACCAAAGGTCATGAGTTCGAGTCCCTCTACATATGCTTTCTCGGCTAAGCTTGTCACCTTGTGTGGTTTACCTTGTGGCGTTAGTTTTTAGGCTATCGCGTCAGAATGAGGGTTTACCCTGTGCGAACTCATTGCACTCTGAGTAGCGGCTGCGAGTTCCCTCCGAAAAAAAAAATTAAATTTTTAGAGATAAAAGATATATTATTCCAAAAACTTAAAATAACTTAAGGTATATGAGACTTTATATAATAGTTTCTCAAAACCCTAAATTAGAATACAAAGAAATAAATAAATGTATAAAAATCAAATCAAATCAAATCTTAATATAATTAAATTTGATTTAAAAAATATAAGATATTTGAATAAAATAAAATAAGTTTGTATTTGGAGTTTTTGGGCTACATCATCTTCTCCTGGTTGACAAGAATTTAGTCCTCAAATTCACAGCACCGTCACCATCAACAACCAAAAAAAAATTTATTTTATTTTATTTTCAATTGTTACATTGGGAATTATAATTGTTAACCTTATCGGAATAATATAAATTATTCTCCAGTGTTACTTATTCGAAGTCACATTGACAACATCCAGTTGATAAAAAAAATTGGTTTCGAAAACCTTTTCATAGCCTGAAGACAACATCCCCATGTTCAGCTCATGAAAAAAATGGTTTTTGAAAACTTCTTCATAGCCTGAGACGGCATCTCGATAAGCAATTTTTACCTTGATTCGACGATTGGTAGCCAATTTAAACTCCTTCAGAAACTGGTTAATACGATCGTCATTGAAACGGCTAGTATGTCCCCTCAAACTCAAACGATCTTCCCAATCTTCATGACCATGTGTGTTGTTCTCTTATTAAAACCTTGAATCAGAATAGTCGGGCTTTAGAAACATGCTTCCCCATAGCAGGAACTGAGGCTCTGATACCAACTAATGATGCAGCGGAAATAGAAGAAGAAGCAGCGATAGATAAAACCCTAATTCAAGGATAACATGACGAAACCCTAATCTAAGGGTAACAAATATTGCCCCCAAAGGGGTAGCCGAGTTGGTTGAGTATGACATGCTTGTGACCAAAGGTCATGAGTTCGAGTCCCTCTACACATGCTTTCTCGGCTGAGCTTGTCACCTTGTGTGGTTTACCTTCTGGCGTTGATTTGTAGGCTATCGCGTTAGAATGAGGGTTTACCATGTGTGCTCTCATTGCACTCTGTGTAGCGGCTGCGGGTTCCCTCCAGAAAAAAAAGATTGAAATTTTCATAGATAAAAGATGTATTATTCCAAAAACTTAAAATAACTTAAGGTATATGAGGCTTTATATAATAATTTCTCAAAACCCTAAATTAGAATACAAATAAATGAATAAATGTATTAAAATTAAATCATAATATAATTATATTTGATTTAAACAATATAAGGTATTTGAATAAAATAAAATAAAATAAAATAAGTTTGTATTTGGACTTTCTGGGCTACATCATCTTCTCCTGGTTGACAAGAATTTCGTCCTCAAATTCACAGCACTGTCACCATCAACAACCAAAATTATTTTTTTTATTTTTTTTTCAATTTTTACATTGGGAATTATAATTGTTAACCTTATCGGAATAAGATAAATTCTTCTCGAGTGTTCCTTATTCGAAGTCACATTGACGTCATCCAGAAGATAAAAAAAATTGGTTTCGAAAACCTTTTCATAGCCTGAAGACAACATCCCCATGTTCAGCTCATGAAAAAATGGTTTTTGAAAACTTCTTCATAGCCTGAGACGGCATCTCGATAAGCAATTTTTACCTTGATTCGACGATTGGTAGCCAATTTAAACTCCTTCAGTAACTGGTTAATACGATCGTCATTGAAACGGCTAGTATGTCCCCTCATACTCAAACGATCTTCCCAATCTTCAGGACCATGTGTGTTACTCTCTTCTTTAAACAATGAATCGGAATAGTCAGGCTTTAGAAACATGCTTCCCCATAGCAGGAACTGAGGCTCTGATACCAAACTAATGATGCAGCGGAAATAGAAGAAGAAGCAGCGATAGATGAAACCCTAATTCAAGGATAACATGACGAAACCTTAATCTAAGGGTAACAAATATTGCCCCTAAAGGGGTAGCCGAGTTGGTTGAGTATGACATGCTTGTGACCAAAGGTCATGAGTTCGAGTCCCTCTACATATGCTTTCTCGGCTAAGCTTGTCACCTTGTGTGGTTTACCTTGTGGCGTTAGTTTGTAGGCTATCGCGTTAGAATGAGGGTGGTTCCCTCCGGAAAAAAAAATTGAAATTTTCAGAGATAAAAGATATATTATTCCAAAAACTTAAAATAACTTAAGGTAAATGAGGCTTTATATAATAGTTTCTCAAAACCCTAAATTAGAATACAAAGAAATAAATAAATGTATTAAAATCAAATCAAATCAAATCAAATCTTAATATAATTAAATTTGATTTAAAAAATATAAGATATTTGAATAAAATAAAATAAAATAAAATAAGTTTGTATTTGGACTTTTTGGGCTACATCATCTTCTCCTGGTTGACAAGAATTTGGTCCTCGAATTCACAGCACCGTCACCATCAACAACCAAAATTATTATTATTATTTAATTGTTACATTGGCAATTATAATTGTTCACCTTGTCAGAATAAGATAAATTTTTCTCCAGTGTTCCTTATTCGAAGTCACATTGACGCTATCCAATTGATAAAAAAAATTGGTGTCAAAAACCTTTTCATAGCCTGAAGATAACATCCCCATGTTCAGCTCATGAAAAAATGGTTTTTGATAACTTCTTCATAACCTGAGACAGCATCTCGATAAGCAATTTTTACCTTGATTCGACGATTGGTAGCCAATTTAAACTCCTTCAGTAACTGGTCAATACGATCGTCATTGAAACGGCTAGTATGTCCCCTCATACTCAAACGATCTTCCCAATCTTCATGACCATGTGTGTTGTTCTCTTCTTTAAACCTTTAATCGGAATAGTCAGGCTTTAGAAACATGCTTCCCCATAGCAGGAACTGAGGCTCGGATACCAAACTAATGATGCAGCGGAAATAGAAGAAGAAGAGGCAGTGATAGATGAAACCCTAATTCAAGGATAACATGACGAAGCTCTAATCTAAGGGTAACAAATAGTGCCCTCAAAGGGGTAGCTGAGTTGGTTGAGTATCGCATGCTTGTGACTAAGTATCATGAGTTAGAGTCCCTCTACATATGCTTTCGCAGTTGAGCCTGTCACCTTTTGTGGTTTACCTTTTGGTGTTGGTTTACAGTCTATCACGTCAAAATGAGGGTTGACACTGTGCGCACTCATTGCACTCTAAGTAGCGGCTGCGGGTTCCCTCCGGAAAAAAAAAAGATCGAAATTTTCAGAGATAAAAGATATATTATTCCAAAAACTTAAAATAACTTAAGGTATATGAGGCTTTATATAATAGTTTCTCAAAACCCTAAATTAGAATACAAAGAAATAAATAAATGTATGAAAATCAAATCAAATCTTAATATAATTAGATTTGATTTAAAAATATAAGATATTTGAATAAAATAAAATAAAATAAAATAAGTTTGTATTTGGACTTTTTGGGCTACATCATCTTCTCTTGGTTGATAAGAATTTTTTCCTCGAATTCACAGCACCGTCACCATCAACAACCAAAATTTTTATTTTTTTATTTTTGTTTCAATTGTTACATTGGAAATTATAATTGTTAACCTTATCGTAATAAGATAAATTCTTCTCGAGTGTTCCTTATTCGAAGTCACATTGACGCCATCCAGTTGATAAAAAAAATTGGTTTCGAAAACCTTTTCATAGCCTGAAGACAACATCCCCATGTTCAGTTCATGAAAAAATGGTTTTCGAAAACTTCTTCATAGCGTGAGACAGCATCTCGATAAGCAATTTTTAACTTGATTCGATGATTGGTAGCCAATTTAAACTCCTTCAGAAACTGGTCAATACGATCGTCATTGAAACGGCTAGTATGTACCCTCATACTCAAACGATCTTCCCAATCTTTATGACCATGTGTGTTGTTCTCTTTTTTAAACCTTGAATCAGAATAGTCAGGCTTTAGAAACATGTTTCCCCATATGAGGAACTCAGACTCTGATACCAAACTAATGATGCAGCGAAAATAGAAGAAGAAGTAGCTATAGATGAAACTCTAATTCAAGAATAACATGACGAAACCCTAATCTAAGGGTAAAAAATATTTCCCCCAAAGGGGTAGCCGAGTTGGTTGAGTATGACATGCTTGTGACCAAAGGTCATGAATTCGAGTCCCTCTACACATGCTTTCTCGGCTGAGCTTGTCACCTTGTGTGGTTTATCTTCTGACGTTGATTTGTAGGCTATCGCGTTAGAATGAGGGTTTACCATGTGTGCACTCATTGCACTCTGAGTAGCGGCTGCGGGTTCCCTCCAGAAAAAAAAAGATTGAAATTTTCAAAGATAAAAGATGTATTATTCTAAAAACTTAAAATAACTTAAGGTATATGAGGCTTTATATAATAGTTTCTCAAAACCCTAAATTAAAATACAAATAAATAAATAAATATATTAAAATCAAATCAAATCAAATCAAATCTTAATATTAGAGCTGTTAGGGGGCCTCCCAACCCGTTAACCCGCCCGGGACCGGACCGGTAAGGCCCGCCCAAGACCGGTCCGGATACCTTACGGAGCGGGTTGGGAGCCAAAATTTTGGACCGATTCTCTTACCGCTCTGGACCGGTCCACCCGGTAACCATCCCGGTAAGGGAGATATATAATTTTGTTTCTTAATCTATGTATATTTTTTACTAAAACCCAAAAAAAATTATGATAAACTAACAAACCCGCCCGTTAAGAGTCGGACCGGACCGACTCGACTCTTAACGAGCCGGTCCCGGTCCATCATATTTGGCTCCCTTCGCTTAGCGGTCCGGCTCGACCCGCCCGGTAGCTTAACGAGTCGGTCTCGGTCCCGTCCAAACCCGGACCGACCCGACCCGATAACAGGTCTACTTAATATAATTAATTTTGATTTAAACAATATAAGGTATTTGAATAAAATAAAATAAGTTTGTATTTGGACTTTCTCGGCTACATTATTTTCTCATGGTTGACAGGAATTTCGTCCTCAAATTCACAGCATCGTCACCATCAACAACCAAAATTATTATTTTTTATTTTTTTTCAATTGTTACATTGGGAATTATAATTGTTAACCTTATCGGAATAAGATAAATTCTTCTCGAGTGTTCCTTATTCGAAGTCACATTGACGTCATCCAGTTGATAAAAAAAATTGGTTTCGAAAACCTTTTCATAGCCTGAAGATAACATCCCCATGTTCAGCTCATGAAAAAAATGGTTTTTGATAACTTCTTCATAGCCTAAGACAGCATCTCGATAAGCAATTTTTACCTTGATTCGACGATTGGTAGCCAATTTAAACTCCTTCAGTAACTGGTTAATACGATCGTCATTGAAACGGCTAGTATGTCCCCTCATACTCAAACGATCTTCCCAATCTTCATGACCATGTGTGTTGTTCTCTTCTTTAAACCTTGAATCAGAATAATCAGGCTTTAGAAACATGCTTCCCCATAGCAGGAACTGTGGCTCTGATACCAAACTAATGATGCAGCGGAAATAGAAGAAGAAGCAGCGATAGATGAAACCCTAATTCAAGGATAACATGACGAAAACCTAATCTGAGGGTAATAAATATTTCTTCAAAGGGGTAGCCGTGTTGGTTGAGTATGACATGCTTGTGACCAAAGGTCATGTGTTCGAGTCCCTCTACATATGCTTTCTCGGCTAAGCGTGTCACCTTGTGTGGTTTACCTTGTGGAGTTAGTTTTTAGGCTATCGCGTCAGAATGAGGGTTTACCATGTGCGCACTCATTGCACTCTAAGTAGCGGCTGCGGGTTCCCTCCGAAAAAAAAAGATTGAAATTTTCAGAGATAAAAAATATATTATTCCAAAAACTAAAAATAACTTAAGGTATATGAGGCTTTATATAATAGTTTCTCAAAACCCTAAATTAGAATACAAGGAAATAAAATAAATGTATTAAAATAAAATCAAATCAAATCTTAACATAATTTGATTTGATTTAAACAATATAAGATATTTGAATAAAATAAAATAAAAAAAATTTGTATTTGGACTTTCTAGGCTACATCTAAAATAAATTGTAGCCTCGTACCAACCTAAACAAATTGATTGTAAAATAAATTGGCTACAAACGTTGATCAGTCACTTGTGTTGGTCACTTATTACGAAACTGTCATTAAAATTCCACCGTCTCCCAAACTAATTATCTATGTTTACAAATATTGCTTGTATGATCACACGCGCATGCCAATTGATATTTTTAATTTTAACATTTTTACTATTTATTTTTACTAACTTACCATTCACCAAATTACCCAATTTATTGATTTAAGCGTCTCACCATTATTCTCTCTCTTTCTCCCATGTCATTGTGTCACCGTATGGGTAATTGCACGTGTTAATGACCATACATACAACATCTTTATACGTTTTAAACATGAACGAAAGTTAACCGTACTTTCGCAACCAATGACCAACACCAACCCCGCTAAAAAAAACTTTTATAAAACAAAATTATTCTTTTAGTTCACATGTTATTCTTTTATTTCATCTATAAAAATACTTATTTTTCTAATCCGATATCAAATTCGCGGTAATAAATCAGAGGGCGTCAATCGTAATCCAAAATACTCGTTTGTTTTGATAAAACTTATTAACCTTGATGACGTAAAACTATATGATTTCAAAACTACAGGATCCGGATAGAAAATTCTGTATAGGTAAGGAGCCAAAAGTGAATACTACTAAAATTCTTTTAAAGACATAGGACTGTCTCAATATATATATACACACACCTTTCTCCTCAGTTCTTTCTTTCTTTCTTAACGCGCCATTTTTATTTTCAGAGGAGCTTTCCAAAGACATACGTTTATATTGAGAAAATCATCTTATTCCTTCAATCAAAAGGTTGAAATTCTGCATCCCTCAATTTCGGATATCATAGTTTTTGCAAATGATGGTGTAAATATATATATATAGCTCTTTGCATGTTTGTTTAGATAAATTATTACCATTTCTTCTTCATTATATTTTATTGTTTGCCTAACTTGAAATGGATCCTCGGGTTTATGCAAATAGTTTTCATATAATGATATCTGGAATTTTTTATGTAGCATTATATTGCTTTTGCAATGACTGAAAGTAAAAAGATCGGTAGTGGTTGAGTTTTGATTGTCCGTCTGTAAATAGCAGATGCATACTTGTATTCGTGTTAGTGTGCTTTTACATCAAAGGTTGACAAATTTTTCCAACCAAATTAGACTTGGGACCAAAAAAAATAGATCGATGACTTTGGTCAGTAGGTTTAAATTTTGCGATTCGGCAACTACTCAACCTGACAAATAACCCAAAACGAAAAGTCCCAGAATTTATAATCAAAATAAAATGTATCTGGAGATTATGAATGTTTTGACTAATGGTGTCATGCTTTTCTTGCAGGTAATTCAAGATGGCTGATGCTGAGGATATTCAACCAATTGTCTGTGACAATGGAACTGGAATGGTTAAGGTTTGTAAATTCTCGACATTTTTCGGATTTTGATCGATCTATATGAAGTCGTTAGACTACTCTGGGTTATTTATATATCGATCCAATTAAATATGTTAGGCTGGTTTTGCCGGTGATGATGCCCCAAGGTCCGTGTTCTCTAGTATCATAGGTCGTCCTAAATATAGCGGTGTTATGGTTGGGATGGGCCAAAAGGATGCATACGTGGGTGAGGAAGCACAAGCTAAAAGAGGTATCCTTACATTGAAATACCCTATCGAACACGGGATTGTCAGCAATTGGGATGACATGGAAAAGATTTGGCATCACACTTTCTACAATGAACTCCGTGTTGCACCTGAAGAACACCCAGTGCTTCTTACTGAGGCTCCTCTCAACCCTAAGGCCAACAGAGAGAAGATGACTCAAATCATGTTTGAGAGTTTTAATGTGCCTGCCATGTATGTTGCCATCCAAGCTGTGCTGTCCCTCTATGCCAGTGGTCGTACAACGGGTTCGTGCTTAACATAAAATTCACTTCCTAATTTCAATCCAAATATTTTATTGTCAACCTTTTGGTTAAGTTGGTCATCTTTTGAACAGGTATTGTGATGGATTCTGGTGATGGTGTCTCTCACACTGTCCCAATCTATGAAGGTTATTCTCTTCCACACGCCATCCTCCGTCTTGACCTTGCTGGCCGTGATCTCACCGATTACATGATGAAGATTCTTACTGAGAGAGGGTACATGTTCACCAATGCAGCAGAACGGGAAATTGTCCGTGACATAAAAGAGAAGCTTGCTTATGTCGCTCTCGACTATGAGCAGGAACTTGATACTGCCAAGACTAGCTCCTCTGTTGAGAAGAACTTCGAGCTTCCTGATGGCCAAATCATCACCATTGGAGATGAGAGATTCCGTTGCCCAGAGGTCCTCTTTCAACCATCGCTTGTTGGAATGGAGTCTCCGGGAATCCACGAGACTACTTTTAACTCAATCTCGAAGTGTGATGTGGATATCAAAAAGGATCTTTACAGTAATATTGTTCTCAGTGGTGGGTCCACTATGTTCCCTGGTATTGGTGACCGTATGAGCAAGGAGATCACAGCTCTTGCTCCGAGCAGCATGAAGATAAAGGTTGTTGCCCCACCAGAGAGAAAGTACAGTGTCTGGATCGGGGGATCTATCCTTGCTTCCCTTGGCACCTTCCAGCAGGTAAAATGTTTAAACACGTGTATTTGGTTCCAAGTAATGTTTAATCCTTATAAATTTGTATCTTTAAAAAATCAATGCAGATGTGGATTTCGAAGGATGAATACGATGAATCCGGTGCAGCTATTGTTCATAGAAAGTGCTTCTAAGTTACCTGCGAGTTGTTTGGTGGTGAGTTTCTTATTCTATTTAGTTGGCTTATCATGTTATGTTTACTCGGTGGGGTTCCCTGGAGGAGGGCATACATAGCTTCTTTGACGGAAAAGGTTGTGTTGTATGGCAATTGAAAGGCTTGCTATAGTTTCCTCAACTCATTTGATGGGCAAATGTTTTGTGCTCAGAAGTTTAATGCCTCTCTTGCCTGGTGCCAAATCATATGTTGATAGCTAGAGAGTGTTTGCAATGATCTGAATTTCTTTTATTTTCAATAATTTATTTATTATGGCTAAATGTTATTTTTTTTAATATAGAGTGGAACATTGTGTGGTAATACTTGGTGTGTATAAGTCAATGTGTGAACTATTTATTGGCAATATGATTTTTCATCAGAAAATTCTGGTTCGATTTTGGTGTTGATGATTGAACTGTGTAGTTCATTAGTGTTGGTTTTGCTATCTTATTAAGTTTGTCAATCGTTGAACAGCTTCGGGCAAGTAACTCCTTTACATTTTGAGGAGGTGAATTTTGTTGGTCAACCAAAGCTTTGTGTTCTAGATTACTTTTGAACGAATTCTAGATTCTGGGTAAAAAATTATTATAAACTGGGTGTTCTAAATCCCATAACGAAGAAAAAATAAATATTGCTGCGAGTACTATCTATCCCTACCCTACCAAATGAGTAGAGAAAATAATCAAAATATCGTTCTCTCTGCCCGGCTGGTAGAGTTGTCATTTGACTCTACTGTTTACTTTTGGCAACATAGATCTTCAATTTAAAAAAGTATTGCTGGAATGAAATTTAAATAGAACATGTAGGCCGAAACTTAGCTCTAGCAATGATTAACTCCCTGCACTGTGGGGAAGGAAGGAAGTAGAATTCGGGTTTTTTTATTTTTCAAAAACAATATTAACCAGAATAATATTTAATAAAATCAAATTATAAATTACAATGGTTCGAATTATGAAAAATAAAAAAGCTTAAAAATAACTCTCAAACCTAATTAGTATAGGATAATGCTATATTGAGACCTCATCTGCTTATATTGAGGGTTCTTTTAAGCAACGTGATATTAATTGAAAAATACCCAAAAATTAGGGTCGGATACAATCAAGCCCCAAAACTGAAGTTTCAAGAAGCGCGACAACTTACACCAACACAAAAACTATGATTAAAGTTCAGAAGAGAGCTTCTTCTTCGTCTTTTAAACGATTCCCAACTTCAAAATCTTAAAACATAATCACCATGAGGAAGAAGATGGTTGGGCAGCAATAATGAAAACAGAGCATCGAATTAATCAAAGCTTAGGTAGCACAATCCTAAACTTTCCAATAAGATGATGGCTGAGAGCTCTGAAGGAGCATTGCTTTGAGAGAAACTCTTATTTTTCTTGCTTTTCAAGGTGTATTTCGCAATCCAATCAGATGCGTGATTCCGGTTTCTGGATACATGTCTTAGAACCATTTTTGAGTGAATGAATTTTCTACAAATATTGATGATTTGAGCCAGATACCAAACAGCCTTTCCCTTAGCAAGGAGATTGACCAGCATCAAGCTATCAGTTTCAATATCAATGTTAGTCAAGTTATGCTGCTTACAAAGAATCAGACCTTCAAGAAGGGCTTTGATTTCGGCAATTAACGGCGTGGATTTTCCAAACAGAACTCTGGCGCTAAGGACAATGTCACCATCAGGATTTCTAATCAAGACGCCTCCACTATCTTCACCTTCTCGATTGCAGACTCCATCTACATTCAGCTTCAACCTACCATTTGCTGGAGGGATCCATCTAAAGTAAGAAGTTTTCTTTCTGTTGAAAACCGAGTTACATCCTAACGAAATACTTGCACCCAAAGCTTTAGACCAGTGTTTACTGGTCAAATTGTTAGACATGTCTATAGTTAGTATAATTTTGATTACTAAGTCAATTGCTCTTTGAACGGAATTATGGCATCCTTTGAATTTTGAATTTGTTTCGGTTTTTTCAAATAACCCAACATATAGCTTGAGGTATCAGATCAGTAATGTGGAACTTATTTTTAGAAAATCAAAACCAGGCTCTAATCATATGCGATAGAACCATGAAATAACCAATTTTGATTTTGAACAAGTTAGCAAAATAGTTCCAGATTGGCCAAGCAAAGCAGCAACTGATAAAGAGATGATTTTTCTCTTCACAGTTGTTGCAAAATTGGCATTTGGAGACAATCACAAAATGCATTTTTCATAAGAACGTTATCAATAGGTAAAAAGTTGTTTATGAGTTTCCAGCAGAGAAAAGATAGCTTCCTGGGGATTTTGATGTTCCAGGTCTTCCTATAAAGACTAGAATTGTTGTGATGCTTTTTGATACTGCTTCGGGTAAGGTTAGTATTAAATTCATGGTTGTTTGACTACTTCCAAACCAGCTGATCCTCCTTGTTTTGATTGAATTTGTAGTTGGTAATATGGTTGATTCTTTCTTGAGTGAGGAAAGAGCTCATAGCATTGGTGTCCCACTTTTTGTCTCTTCAAAAAGAGTTAACCTTGGCATTGAGAAACCCATTGTTTTCAGAAGAGTTAAAATGATTGATCAGAGGTGTCCACTTCCCGAGCCAGAAATCCATAGTGCCTTGACCCAAATTTCATTTAATATTGCCTTCTGCAGTAGCTTTGATTCATTCTAACCTTTTCCAAATCAAAGAATCAGGTTTACCAACTTTAGATTTGATACGGTGACTATCAATACAATATATATTATGCATTATTTTGGCCCAAAGACACTTGTTATTTCTTAATATGTACCACAGATTTTGAGAGAAGGTGAGTTGAATGTCCTTAAAACTTTTGAAGTTCAATCCACCTTCTTCAAAAGTCTTGCAAAGAGACTCCCAAGAGGCCCAGTGTATAGCATTTTCAGAATAGTTAGGTCTCCACAAAAACTTGTTAAAGGTAGCCTCAATTCTGTTGAGAATTGTTTTGGGAATCATGTTGTTTTGCATCTAATAAGGCAAGTAATGAGCCCCTATCACCATAAAGTCCTTTCCATTTCACACGTCTTCCTTATTTTCTATAAATTCATTAGTAGCCTCACTTTTCATTCTCACAACACAAATCACTTGAGAGAGAATTCAAAAAGTTGGCTACCTTCAACATGTTCTTCATCTTTTTCAGTATTTTCCTTAGAAAACCCAAACTTTCTGATCAATACTCATCTTCTCTGGTCAATCTTCATCCGGATTATGAGAAACAATTCAAGAAACAAAAAATCCAATACTAAGATACCACAAAACCAAAATCTCTGGAACCTGACAACAACTTAATTTTCGGATCATACGACTATTTTTGCATCACTCAAAGAGCGGAAGAATATAAGGCTACTGGATTAATCAACGACGATCCCGTTGGAATAACCACCAAAACAACTTACTACGGTAATTTTGATCCAACCAAAATTCATTTCTCTCTCCTTCTACAATAACCGAAGAACGTCCATCTTCCAAAGTTCTAGCGCATAAAACACCTCGAGTCTCTACTTCACAAATTAAAGTTTTTCTTTTGATTAGTGAAGAATCGAACGAATCTTATTCAAAACAAATTTCAAATACTTCTTCGACTCATCCTTCAACAATCAGAAAAAAGAAGAACCTTTATAGCCACGGGGACGACTCATAAAACATCCCAACTCCTCCCTTTTCGAATCCAACTATTCAGGTTTCTCCTCGGAGAGAGACAACTGAGGAAGTTCCTCAAAAAAATAATCCTTCACAAGAAACTGAGAATTTATTGCCTCAACAAAATCCTTCCCAAAATAGAGAAGAAATATCAAGAGCCAACGAAGCTGATTCTGAGGCTACCAGAACTGATCACAGAGCTGAATCCCATGATGGGAATTCAGAAACTACCATAGACTAGAATACCCGTAAGCCTCGAAAAACAAAAGAGCCCAAATTTTTTTCTGAAGAAGAAAGAGCTGCTATAGGCAGAAATTTAAGGGATCTCGAGGCTAACTACATCATTCAACTGAAAAATGTTCGATACATAAATTACAAAGAGTGCCAAGCTTTGGATTTAAAAACACAATGGGGAATGGCAGATAAAATCACAGTTCGACTGCCTAAAGAAGGAGAAACTCCCTTAGACTGCAAAGACGATGAGTTGGTTGTCTACCCCGAAATCATCAATTAGGGTCTTCGGTTTCCACTAGATCCCATGATCGTAGAATACTTCGAACTTCTCGACCTATTCCCTACTCAAGTGACTCTGAATCAGTGGTTCACTCTTATGTCAGTGATAATGGCATCTCGGTTATCCAAGATTCCAATCAGCATCAAAGACTTTATCTCATTAACCCAATTATCGAAAGGTCTGAAGCTCCCCTTTTACTACCTCACTCTAGTGGATGACTTAAAACTCATCGATGATCTCTTGGAAGCTGATAAATTCTAGAAGCAAAAATATATCTTCATCTCAGGAGCATGGGAGAATGGAAAAGAGATTTCCGATGCTAACCCATCAAAGTTGAATCTCATCTGGAGAAGCAACCGTAAGTACTTCGAAAATTATACACTTTTAATTAAATTCCATCTATTGTCTTTCTTCTTCTTTAATTATATGCTTACATAATTATTCCAGAAATTTCGAGGTGATATTCAATACGTTGACCAGCAGTTAAGGATATTTTCAAGAAACTTATCGTCTGGGCCAAGAAAGAATAGAATAATGCTTTCCACAACGCCTTTCAGCCGATCAATTTCCTTAATAGCCATTTTTTCCAATCACAGAAAGAGGCTTACCTCCTCGAAATTTGATGAAAGGGCTTAATCCTAAAATAGCCTGCAAAAGAATATTACATCCTCACTGCAAAGTATTCCTCCCTATTTATAACAGGTCAGAAATTCATCTACCAAAAAAGAAAAAAGAAAAGCCTAACAAAGAAAAGAAAAGTAAAAAAACAGCTAGCACGTCTTGTGCTAGCCCTTCAACTCCATCAAAGCCTAAACCTCGAAAATGAAAAGCAAAAGAGCAAAATCTTTCACCCATCGAAGAAGGTAAATATCAAGAACCATCTTCAAAGAAAAAGAAAGCTTCTTCCAGTTCCCATGGAAAGAAAAAGAAACAAGCCAAAATCACTGCGTATACACTGGTCGATGAAGAAGAGATTACTACTGCTGAAAATCAACAAAACCATTCTGTCGAGGAGCAAGCAGCTAATAACAACACCTTGATAATCATCGAAGACAATGCTAATTATGAGAATCAAAATGCTGAAAATTTTGACCCTAATAGTTTCATTAATTTTAACGAGTCACGGGAGTTTGTCGGAGAAGACGATCTTGTTCTACAAGACATTCAAAATCATTTACATCACTTTTGGAGACCAACAACCGTCGAAGCATCTCCAAAATTATATGTCAATCTGTACCAACTACAACTTTAGATATGATTCCTTGTCCTACTTTAACAGAAATTCATCCTCCTCCTCCAAATCCTGCGATCGCTGATACACTTCAACCATTTACCGATCTCTATGTTGCAGCAAAAGCACTTACTTCCCAAGTTGAAGCTTCTCAGGACCATCTGAAGCAATTGGCCAAAGACATGGTTCGCTACAAAGGTCTTGTTGAAGATGGAAAACGGCTAAGAGAAGATTTTCAAAACAAGGTGGTCGAGCAATTCCACATGTATGAACTAGCAAGGACTGAGCTTATTCGAGGCGCTCTCTTCATGAAAAATCATCTGCGAACAACACATTTTTTCTGAAAAAGAAGAGTTGATTGCTTCTCATCAACAAGAGATAAATAAACTCAAAACTGATCATACTGACGAGTTAGCTGCTGAAAAATCCAAATCCAAAGGTATTTAGAACTCTTTTACTTTTAGCGGAGCAAAAACTCAAGACTTGACCGATGAGATAATCAAATTGAAGAAAGATTTCGAGGAGGAAAAAACTGTTGTTGTTGCTGCTGCCGAAGCTGACTTGTCGAAAGACATGTTGGCTGCCATTGACAATGGCAAAGAAGAAACAACCATCACTCTTCTTCAAGAACTTCATGCTACTTATCAGAAAATTAACCTTACAAGTTTCTAGAATGACATTCCCATCAAAAAGCGTCCAAGTGAACCCTTTGATCATATCGTCGACCCATCTTTAGAGGAGGAATCATCCGAGGAAGATGAATCGTCTGAATAATTTTATTGCTTATGTCAATTTAGAATATTGTTTGTTGTACTTCAAAGAATAAATCTAATTGACAAATGTTGTGCTTCTTTTTTATTTTTATTATCTTTGTATATTATCCGATGTTAACCATTCTAAAATAAATATGATAAGTACTGTGAAACTTATAATATATAACACCTTAGTGAAGTTGTTGAACATAATTGCACTTCGAACTATTGGTAGCATATTTGTTGAACGTTACACTTCAAAAAAATATACTGCATTATTAAGAGTTGCACTTCACAAAACTATTATGTGTTCATCGAACATCGAAAATGGTTGTTTCTTCGAAAAGTGTAATATACACTTCGGAACATTCTACTCTTAACCAACCTCAAAGATGATCTGTCTTTGATAAGTTGTTAAAATAGTTTTAAACAAACATCTGTAAACACCCATTGGCTAAAAACAAATTTTATTAATAATATTGAATATGTACATAGCGCCTCGTTAAAACCTTCTTGGGCCAATCAGGGTAGGAAAGAATGCGCCATTCAAAAGTGAAAATTCCAAAATACGAAGATAAATTTATTCTCAATAAAGCTTCAAATGTTTCATATTCCATGGGTGCTGAAGCATCCTCCTTTCGAAATTACAAAGACGATAATACCTTGGCTTTATCCTTTCAACAACCATATAAGGCCCTTCCCAGTTCGGAGCCATTTTTCCAAGGTTTTTCTCCTTTGTGTGCAGGAATACTTTGCTCAAAACCTTATCATCTTCTTTGAATTCTCTTCTCTTCACCTTCGAATCATATATATTCCTCATAAGAGTTTGATAATGGATTAAATTCAAATGAGCTCGAACTGTTTTCTCCTCAATCAAATCTAAACTTGCCCTTCTAACTTCATCATCGGATCTTTCATAATATTGATTTATCCTAAAAGATGACATCGTAGATTCTATAGGGCTGACTGCATCCATTCCATATGCTAAAGCAAAATGAGTCTATTTTGTAACCTCCTTATGAGTTGTCTGATAAGCCCAAAGCACCTCTTGCAAATAATTTCGGCATTTTTATATTTCCCCCCGTCAAATTCTTCTTCAAGCCATCCAAAATTGTTCTGTTTGTTACCTCCACTTGTCCATTAGCTTAAGGATGAAAAGGTGTCGGAAAAAAATTGTTGCGACGTGCAAAATGAAGCCATCTCTTTGTTATTAAACTGAGGGCAATTATCTATTGTAATCCTCCGAGGAACTTCAAAACGACAACAAATGTTGTTCATAATAAACTTGATCACATCTTTTGCCTTTATTTACATAAGTCTCGCACATGCCCCTATACTATGGGCTCTTCGACTGCCATCAAAAGCAACTTGTTTAGATCATTCTCCACATATTCAGAAGAAGCATCAAATGGTTCAACCTTTGAATCTAAAATCATCAAATTCTCAGCTGGTGCAACCTTCGAAGTTGATACAACATTATTTTTCGAACTGCTCCCTTGTGACTTTACATAAATCAGGAGCTTCCCATTTTTGATTAAAGTTTGAGCATTTTTTTCAGAGCAATGCAGTCATTAGTATCATGCCCGATATCCTCATAATATCTGCAATATTTGTTGTTCATTTCCTCCCTTGGCCTACTAATTGGAGCTGGCTTCCTAAAATTTACGAAGCTCTTGGTCTTATCCCAAATCACAGCTACATTCTCTGTTTGATCAACATAATACTCTGGTTTAACCCATTGATTTGGACTTGGCCTATTATAGTTGTAAATAATTGAGCATGATTTGAATATCCACCACTTCAATAAGGCAAATTGTTATTCCTTTGTCTTATATGCTGCTGATTACCATTTCTATTCGAGGGCTGCCCTTGGTTATTGACCACCTGACTCGAATTCTTTGGATTGCTAACCGGTCCTCCTCGGACTCTAGTTGACTCCTCGACTTTAATCTGATCCTCAACTTGAGCCATCAAAGCTCCAAAAGTTAAGGCTCTTCTCTTCGTAGTCTCATGGGCCAGATCCTCTGACAACAATCATTGGCGAAAAGTTGCCATCGCCACATTCTCTTCACATTTTTCCAAACTGGCTTTGGTCAAAATGAATTTCTTTGTATAATCCTTCAACTTCTCTTCAGGTTCCTGCTTGCACTGAATAATGGTATCTCCATTTGCTCTCATTTCTTTACTCCTCACAAACTGCCTTCAGAAAGCAGTGTACAAATCCCTAAAATTTGAAATAGTCGCCCTCAGAATCCGATTGTACCACTTTATTGTTATTCCCTTGAAAGTCTGCGAAAATGCACGACACACCAGCTGGTCGTTATCTTCAAAGTTCATCATATAGTTCTTAAATTGTTCAATGTGATCATCGGGATCTTTCATCCCATCAAACGTTTCCACTTTGGTAATATCAAAACGCTTCGGAAGAGTTATAGAGAGAATTTCACTTGTCAACGAAGAATTTCTCTAATCGACACCTTGCACAAACTGATCATTTGTTCCCATAACTGCATATAGATTTTGATCAGTCTCAACATACTGATGAAGTGTTTCCTTCACACCATGTAGAATGAGGAATATTGTCCCTTTTAGATGTGCTTTCCTTTTTATGCTTCCTCGACTGCACTCTGTATGATTCCTCTTTCGAAGAACCCATGTATCTTTTAAAACTCAAAGCAAAACTTTTTACCTCTTCATCACTAGAGATTATATACTTTTGTTTGTCTTTTTTCCCCCTGCGAGAGGAATAGCTCTCTTTAGGAGATACGAAGCGCGCTTTTTATGCTCAGTTTTAGCTCGTCGATCGGCGCAACACCGATCAGATTGATCTCCCATATTAGTCTTTTCATTCTCTTGTCTAACCTCAGATTTGAGCTTCGCCGAGTGGATTTCTTGTTCTCGTTGTTCATATTTTTCATTTAGCGCATTTATCTTGTCTAAAAGTTGGTTCATACGCATCTCAATGTCTGATTGAGTTTGGATCGAAGTTGATCGATCCACCCTATTCTCGTTTCTTTGCAAGTCATCTTTTAAAGTTTTCATCGTTGATTGAAGTGATGGGTTGTTTTCGGGATTCATTTTATAAGATTTGAACATAAAAACAACAAGATCGTATTAAATTCGAACAGAAAATGTCACTGATTCTTAATTCTGTCCCCAGTGGAGTCGCCAATTTGATGAGTTCAAGTATTAAGAATGCTTCCTTAGGAAACTGTAATAAGCGAATTTAAGAGAGAGAAAGAGATAGAGAGTTTTTATTAGGTTAGCCTTGCCCTTTATATAGACGAGCCAAGACTTAGCCTTCAACTAAAATCGGTTACAAAAAAGGACTAGTTACTTTTAGTCCTTAATAATATTACAAAGTCTCAATTGTTCCCTAGAACTTTCATTATTTACATTTCAGTCCTTAAACTTACATTATTTACAATTTAGTCCTTAATATCCTACTTCTATATCACTAAAATCATCGATTTATTGCGCATATTTCCTCAAATTCTTATAATGGATAGCACATATAAAATACAAGGTAATAAGATGCCTTTGCTAGAAATAGTTGGCCAAAATTCGACGAAGAATACGTTTTGTGTCATTTCTTTATGAGCTCTGAGAAGCAAGAGAACTATTAGGGATTGAGCGTTCTAAGGAACGTGTTGACGAACAACATGCCTAATATTATTGTCACCGACAGATATTTGGCTTTAATGAAAGCTATCGGGGATATAGTTCCTGATGTCACTCATATGCTATGCATTATGCATATTAATAGGAACATTTTCTCCTACACTAGGAAATATTTTCCAAATGCGGACATGGCCGATGAGTTTGCCAAATTTTATCAAAGGATTGCCTATTCGGCGATGCTCGAAGATTATAAAAAAAATCTTGTCGAGTTACACCACATATACGCCTTTTGTCCAATGGTTTTCGATTATGTCATGAAGCAATGGATATACACTTATGGACACAAATTTCTCGATATCTACACGAACAAATTTAAACATTTTGACAATGAAACTAGCAATCGATGAGTTGTATTACCATCTTCATACATTAGTTTTTAATATTAAGTGCTACATTTCTCAGTTATTTTATCTTACGTTATATGGCGGAGAATGCTCACTCGAGCCTCAAACGGTAAATAGGCACAAGTCTATGCACATCTGAGCAATTTTGGAAAAATGTTCATGCATTTCTTACCGCTCAAGACTCTACAATTTTTGAATCGTTCGAGCGAAGTAGGTTTCATCCAAGATACAAAACTAGGTGGGTTAAGGAGGCTATCTATAAGAAAATCAAAGGTAAACTTTCATATGCGGCTATAAAATTAATAGAAAAAAATCTTAAAAAGTCCGGTGAAATATGGTTCACTCCCGGAATGTGTGGTGTCTTATTAGAAAAATGCATAATTTACTGTATGCATGCGAGTTAGCTATGATCGAGAAAGAAGGTAGGGAGATTCAAAAGGATGAATTGATGTTTAATGGAGTACTTTACAGATCAAAACTAGGTGTGAGGTTGGTGTCGATGATGAGCTTACAAGAAAACTCCCCTTAATAGATAGTACCATCCGTGGTTACGATGCACACATCCAAGATCACATCATAAATAGGATGATGCAAATCATAGTTCCCGCCAGAAGTCATGGGAACCTAAGCATTCAGTTGCCACTAAAGGTAGGAAAAAATCTGGTCGGGACAAATCAACTAAACGGGACCCATCCGAGTTTGAATACGGTAGTAGTTTAGGCGCTAGCACTCCCGGTACGATAGGTAGGATGGCCACCTCGATAGTTAAAGAATTTTTAGTGCCGAAAGACAAATCTAAGGCTTAACCTCAACCAAATAAGGAAAAAGTAACTCGATCAAAAAAATTGATCAAGAGAGAAGATGTTAGCGGCTACAAGAGTTAGTTTCCCAACTATTTGCATGAGTCCATTTATAGTGTTGAAGACGTATATCATGACGTTAATTGTGGATTTAGGGTCGTAGCTTTTATCGTATATGGTAATGTTGATTCATTGCATCAAATTAGACGGGATATGATCGTTGAATTGAAAGATCAACACGGTCTGTGGGAGAGAGTGTTTGATGGTGCACAACGTGTAGATAACCTAGTGAAAAGGTTGGACGTCTTTGAAGTGTATGTGAATGGTAATCGGCATGGGATGATGTTATCCAACTACGGCTTAGTGATAGCCACTAGCTATCAGTGTATTGTATACTACGTATCGCTCCAACAATCTTATATGTATCTACCTATACGCAATGTGCCTCCTCAATCGTGTCCTAACACAGAAGTTGGGCTTGGTTTCGTACATGATAACCATTTCGTAAAAGTAAGTACACCAATGAATCATTTAATATTATTATTTTTTTGTGACCTAATATTTATCTTAATTTTCTTTGTATAGGTTGTGTTGAATGGACCACTACCTGAAATCTACCCTACTTGGTTTCTGTTTTGCACAAACGAAGTCGTAAACAGCTGGACAATACCACTCGACAAACGATTCCACAAATATCATCAAATCAAACCCCCCAACCATCGACCCCACGCGAAGAGGCACCAAAATTCTTCAAATTGAGTGGAGACCAATGATTAACTTGACGAGTTGCTTGTTTTTTTCTAGCGCATTAATGAATACTTTATTTTAATTTGTTCATCGTTTAGATTCTATATTTTATTGGACCAGTTTATTTCGTTTGACATTATTATCATTATAAGTCTTTGTGTTTTATTTCATATTGTTAATTTGGGACAAATTATTTGAAATTCTGTTTAAAAATTGCTAGAACGTTAGTACAGAGTCAAAACTAAAAACACAAAAATTTGCTATTTCAAAAAACTTATGAATTCCTTTTGCTCGATTTGGTTCAAATCAAATAGTGGGTGTACGTGATTTGGAAAACATTGGGAAGTTCGTCTTCACGGATTAGGCAAAAACACAAACTCTGTGTTCGCGAAGACTACTGGAAATATGGTAAGATTTATTTTTGGTATGTTCCTGATTTCTAAAGTCAAGTTTTTTTGGACCAATGGTCTACTATAGTGATTACTGAAAAACAAGAACAAAAAAAGACCTAAAAACAGAGATAAAAACACAACATAAATGTAGCTTAAAACTCAAAAAAGTAGACCAACAATCATAAAAACTAAAACAACATTCGAGGAAAGTGTAAACTTAAACAAGGAGTAAGGAAATCATAAACTCAAACAAGAAGTAAAGAAAATATTTGCAATAACTCATAGTAAACGTATTTTTATGTATTAGACTAGTTTCACTTCATTAGATTCTAATGTAGCCCAGAAATTCCAAACAAAAAGCTTTTTAATTTTATTTTATATTATTCAAATATCTTATATTATTTAAATCAAATCTAATTGTATTAAGATTTGATTTTATTTTATTTTAGTACTTTTATTTTATTTCCTTGTATTCTAATTTAGGGTTTTGAGCAACTACTATATAAAGCCTCATATGCCTTAAGTTATTTAAGTTTTTGGAATAATATATTTTTTATCTCTCAAAATTTCAACATGTGTTACCCTTAGATTTGGGTTTCATCATGTTACCCTTGAATTAGGACTTCGTCTATTGTTGCTTCTTCTTCTATTTCCGCCGCGTTATGAGATTCCTTTCTTTTTTCACTATTTTGTATTCCCACGCAGCAACACGCATTTCCTCTTCCCTGATGGTAGTTATGCGGGAATGGACGTGATCCATCTGGGTGTCCGATAAAGTATCAGTAAGCTCGCAGTTGAACATCGTAAACGCAACATGAAGTTCCTCGTCGTTGAGGTTACAACCAGGTTTACACAAAAAAAAAAATTAGAGAGGACCACCTAATTTTTACCTCAGCCAAACGTCTTGAAATCTTAGGCGGCTCGACGTCTTCCTTGTCGTATAAGAAGTACATATGGCATGGCATTGCCTCCCAGTAGTCTTTACCCCATTCATTCTTATAGGTTTTACCACTTAGATAAATGTTTTCATTAAATATTCATCTTCCAACTCAGGTTACGTTGCTACAATTGGAGAGCATCTATGTATTGATCGTTTTGTTTTTAGATAACGTAATCCAATTGGACCAATCACTACTTGGCACGTGTAAGATATGGATAACGTAATCACATAACCCAATCATTCATGACAGCTAATAGATACAAGGTAAAACACGTATCTCTATGAGGGTTAGTCAGTACCATGTGCGTTAGATCGGGGTGTCCAGTTATAACATATAAGGGTCTCATTATAGCATAACATAATATATAGTGCAATAAATAATACTACAGAATACGTAAATACTCAAACAACAACTTAGGAAATCAAATAACATATCGAACAACAATCAATGAATACATAAAAACTCAAACAACAGATGAAAACATAAAAACAAAAACAGCAACTAAGGAAATCATAAAAATTAAAACAACAACCAAACTGAACATAAAACTTAGTAGTTGAAGTCGTATCCCATGTTGTCTTCAACATCTTTGGCATCCGCAATATCATCCTCCCTACATATAATCTTATCCTCTAGATACGCTACCATATCTATAGTAATGTAGTCTACAATTGTCATATTCCACACTGAAGTCGCTTCTTGCTTAATTTTAAAAGGCATGAACAATAAATATTGAAGTGGTTTCACGAAATTGTACCTGCTTTTCACTTCGTCATAGTTGCGCATTATATGATTTGTTACACCTAGTCTGACTTCTCTCGATGGACAACTGTCACCGTCTGAATTAATTGATAGTCTTCGGCTACACTACATCTCTAATAGCCTTTGTGTTTTTTTGTTTTTTTTTATTGTTTCTTTGGTAAACTATTAGTTTGGGTTTCATGTCCCATATAAAGGAAATCATCCGCTTTGGCGGATTATTATTTTTTTACGAGAATCGGCTATAAGGCGGGAGGCTTATTATGGTGGGAGTCATCGGTTGGCGGGAATAATAAATAATGAGACACACCCGCTATAATGAGACCTTTTTTCTTTAGATTAAGATCCAGTTTCTTTATATTGATATCTTAATATTTGATAGAGGGAATCAATACACATAGGATATGTAATAACATAAGATATATGTAAGAACATAAGATATGTAACAACATAAAATGATCTAATAACATATGATATGTAACAACATAAACTGTTGTAATAACATAGGATGCGCAAATAAGACTTAATCTAATATGTGTGAACATAAAATATTATACTAACATAGTCACGAAAGATGAACACAATATAAAAAAGTCGTCTAATACAAGTAAATCAATCAAGATCACACTCCTTGAGTGACTGACGAAGCTCGTTCATACTCATCGCGTGCGACCTAGAATGTACATCCATAACACGATCAGACAAGTCATATAACAATATCTGGTAACTCATCGCTCTCGGGGTCTCTGCAATATATGGATCAGACGACTCACACTCGGGATCGAGCAGAGTGTACCATAGGTGATCCTGGACCCATAAAGAGTATAGAGAGGTCGTACTAGGACGACCTATATTATATGAGGCACCATGAATTCTGGGATCAACGACGTGCGACTGCCATGTTGCCTATACAATATCGTCCCACAAATAGTGTGTCTTAACACAACTCCTCCTACTTGGCGGTAAAATAAGTCGCATGGATGGTGGTATATCCTGAATATACCCAAGTTGTCAAGCTACGTGTAGTGGATAATAGGCCTCAACTATGTCTCACTCCTGCAGTGAGTGGTCCATCTATAATAACCTTTGTGTTTTTTTGTTTTGGTTTTTTATTGTTGCTTTGATAAACTATTAGAATGGGTTTCATGTCCCATACAGAGGACATGATCCGCTTTGGCGGGTAATTATTTTTTTACGGGAATCGGCTACTTGACGGAAGGCTTATTATGGCGGGAATAATAAATAATGAGACTCACCCGCTATAATCAGACCCATTTTCTTTAGATTAAGACCCGGTTTCTTTATATTGATATCTTAATATTTGATGGAGGGAATCAATTCACATAGGATATGTAATAACATAAAATATTATGTAACAACATAAATAATCTAATAACATTAGATATGTAACAACATAAAATAATCTAATAACATATGATATGTAACAACATAAACTGTTATAATAACATAAGATGTGCAAGTAAGACTTAATCTAAAATGTGTGAACATAAAATGTTATACTAACATAGTCACGAAAGATGCCCACGATATAACAGAACTCATGAAATACAAGCCATGTAATACAAGTAACTCAATCAAGATCTCGGTACTAGTGCGCAACACGATCAAACTCCTCGAGCGACTTATGAAGCTCGTTCATACTCATCTTGTGCGACCTCGAATGTGCATCCATAACACGATCAGACAAGTCATATAATCGTGTCTGGTAACTCATCTTTTTTGGGGCCTCTGCAATATATGAATCAGATGACTCACACTCGGGATCGAGCAGAGTGTACCATAGGTGATCCTGGACCTATAAAGCATATAGATCGGTCGTACTAGGACGACCTATATTATATGAGGCACAAGGAATTCTGGGATCGACGACATGCGACTGTCATGTTGCCCTATCGTCCCACAAATAGTGTGTGTTAACATGACTCCTCCTGTCTGGAGGTAAAATAGGCCGCATGGATGATGGTATATCCTGAATATACCCAAGATTTCAAGCTACGTGTAGTGGATAATAGGCCTCAACTATGTCGCATGCCTGCAATGAGTGGTCAATGCAAGCCACGTCGCAAAAAAAATGGCCGCGTATATGCTCATACGGCATGAACCACGCCTACAATGTAAACAATAAACTAAGTACACTAATAAAACAAGTATTGATCAACAAATAAATATATAAGTGTTGAAACTTACATTATGCTCCCTCAATGAAGACAGTCTATAGAGGGTGTTGATACGAGTCTCATCATCTATGTGAAAATGTGGAGGTGCGTATCTACACATAGTCGACATAAAAATCTGGTAGATACTGTTGACCGTAGACATAAAGGAGGGAAGTGATCATAGATCCACGTCTCTAACAAAGGAACGAAACCAGTAAACCCTGACGTGGCGTGTAAGGACGATCGACCTAGCTGGTGATACAACTGAGCTAAAACAAATTGGGCCCAGTTATATCTAACTGATGTCCTATAATGCTCCATAAACTGAAAGTAACCCAGAGATACATTGTTCCCCGTCTTGTTCGTCACAGCACAACAACCTAGTGTGTGTAGCAAATAACCCCTCGTGACACACTCCACCATAGCATAAAAAATAACCTCATTCATCAAGAAATCTTGGATGTAAACTTCACACAAAAACTATAACCGTACCTATCTATCACTATGAGCCATGTTATTCTTTAGCTCCTTCCTAAGAACATCGCAAGGTATACATAGTACACTAGAATACCAAGCTAGACGTTGACCATCACTAGGAAAAGTTTGAAGGTCAAAACCCTCACCTATAACCGGAAGACAAGTGATGGCATGGACGTCGTCTAATGTGACCGTCATCTCACCTAACTAGAAGTGGAAGTTGTTGGTATTCATATGCCACCTCTTGATGAACGCCTTAACTAGGTGCACGTTGGTAGACCAATGCGTGAAGCAGTCGATGAGGGGAGTAAAACAAGATACCTTAACCTGCTCTTTCACCTTACTCTGACCAGTAAGATTCCATGCCTGATGGGTACCGTACATCGCGTAGCACTATAGGGTCGAAGAGCGTACATAATATTTAAGTTAATTAAACAATAGATAAGATAGCATTTTTAGTACATGTTAAACCAATCTTAAGTTATCTCGCCCTTGAAGACGTTATACGCCTCGTGAAGTCTATAGTCATTCATCCTCGAATAAATCCCCAGCACATGGGGATTGACTCTCCGAAATTGATAATCAAGAGACCAACGGCTACGGGAAACTACAGGCAATGGAAGATCGGCGCGTCGTCGATGCCTAACTGACCTAGAAGTAGGATCACACTGCTCGGTGTACGTAGAATCGGAGTCTGATTCAGCAACAAAAGTACGCTCTCTACGAGACATGCTGAAAATACAGAGAACATATTATTATATACCAAATCAAATCCAGAACAATTTTACAACATCATAACACATATTTAGATGGAAGACATAAACTTGCGCAATGAATAACCAAATCAATTAAAGGTCTAGCATGATTAAATTAATGAAACGGGCCAAATCGTAAAATCTAAGTGCCCAAATTTGGCAAACTTGTGGATATACTACACTCTTCGCGATTTAACTCCTAAAAAACTCGTCAAATCGCAAAAACTGGACATCCAATTTTCACGAACTTGCTCGTGAAAGAACCTAGACACTTCGATGAGAAATCTTTCATATATCAAAAAATATATTAAAAAAATTTGGAACCTCGTTAAAAAAAATCATTATAACAAAATTCCATTCTAACGAAAACGGATTTCAATTTAGTCTTTTCCATTACCTTAACCATTGTTCTTTCGTCCCAAAATTTTATAAAATTACAGAATGAACTACGACCAGTGGAACGAAAATTTCCCATTCCACGTGGATTAAATCAATAATATATAATTAAGTAACACTTCTTACTATGTGATTTTTTTGGTGCGGACTAGGGCGGTCAACTGTTCTCCGGAACCGAAAACCGGACCGGGACAGAACCGATAAGGACCGGACCGAGAATCGGACCGAACTTTAACAGTCCGGTTCGCGGTTCTATTCTAAAAATCGAAAACCGATAAGGAACCGAAACAAAAAGCCGGTTAGGAACCGAACCGATAAAACCGATAAGGAATCGAACCGATAAAACCGATAGGACCGAAGGAACCGATACGGAATCGAACCGATAAAACCGATAAACCGGTAGAACCGATAAGAAATCGGACCAATAAAACCGTTAAAACCTGATTATTTATTATTATTATATATTCTTTTATAAATTATAGTACCAAAATTAATAGTTAATTACCAATTTTTTAAGAAAATGAAAGATCAACTGTTTTTATATCATTTATTTTAATAAAAAAAATTAAAAATCAATTTTTAATTGATTTTATTTTTTTAAATGGACCGAACCGGATCGAAACCGGACCGGACCGAACTCGGACCAAACCGAACTCGGACCGAACCGAAACCGAAACCGAACCGAACCAGACCGAACCGGACCGGACCGAACCGAACCGAACCGAAAGCTTAACGGTTCGGTCCGGTTCCAAAAATTAGAACCGAAAGCTTAGCGGTCCGGTCTGATCCGAACCGATAAGCTTAGCGGTCCGGTTCCTTCAAATCCCCGGACCGAACCGGACCGATTCCTTCAAAACCCGGACCGAACCGGACCGATAACAGCCCTAGTGCGGACCAAAAGTAACCTCATACTACTACTATTTTTGTGTTGGAATTTCACAACTTGTCTTCTAGACAATCCCAATATAAGCTATACAGTTTTTCTTACATGTACCTCACTAAGTAAAAGAATTGGTCGATAACTTAAAAGAGTATATTTGCCTGCTAATTAGTTGACTGGTATGCATCATTGACATTGTTTTTATAATACTATTAGGTCACTAACTAGAGGAAGAGCAATTGATTGATCTAAAATTAGATCTAGTCGACAGAAAATTTTATTTAAAATACTTAGCTCCATATCTTATATTTCTATATATAAATATAAATACGGCAGTTTGGTTTTCGTTATTATATCACGTGGGTTTACCATCGCATCTAATAAAAAAAACTGAAAAAAATATTATTTTTTTATTCTTTTTTATAATTAATTCGTATCCGCACATTTGTTAAAGTGCGCATCACCTGAGTCATAGTGATTGTTTTTATGAGATTACATTGTCGGTGTTGCAGAATTTATAACAATCTTTTTTATTCTGAATCTGGTTGGCCTTTCATTTTCGACACTCAAAGATTTCATTCACGTAGCATTTTTTTTCGACTTTGAGCTCTGATGGCGTTGGTTGGAAATCAGTGCAGATATATGGGTCCAAAACGGACAATATCATACTATGTGGTGATCTGGTTGTTCATATTTATATACATAATCAGATATACACCCTAACTATATTCTCAATATATGGTATCAAAGTTTGAGGGCGAAACATAATATAACATGGATGAAATTCTCAAATGTCAAACATGATAGATCATTCATGGTCAAGGTGAAAGATCTATCGTAAAGTTCCATGACTCATACCGCCTATTTTTAAAGTAAATATATCTCAAAAATTGAAAAATCCAATTGGTCCTTAAAGTTGTAATCAATATATAAATGGGTTAGCATTTATTATCAATTTTTACTAAGAATTAGCATTTTTTGGTTAGCGAAGCATTTATCGTCTATTTTTTTTTATTGAGAACAACCATATGTTTGTTAATGAAGCATTTATTATCTATTTTTAACATATCATTCGCATATTTTTAAGTGGGGCTAGGCTAAAACAAGATATTTTTGTTGGGACTAGATTCGACTTGATCAAGACCATGTTTTGTTATATCACGACATCTAATATTTACAAATTTGTCATTAATATCAAACTTTTCTTTTCTCAAAATTTAGACTAAACTCTTTACTCAAACCCTAAATCTCTCAAAATACTCACTTCAAAAGAATAAGATTTTGAAAATCCGACTCTACAACGTTGTTAAGCTACGTAATGTTTAGCTGTTGTTGTATTTTTCAGTTTCAATATATATTTAGTGATGTTTATGGTTGAAAATCTGTATGAAAATCAAATTGTTCTCTATTTCTAATTAGTTTATAGTTTAGGTTAGTTCTATATCTACGATTTGGTTGTATTTTTGTTATATTTGGTCAAGTATTTAAGGTTATATGAATTGGGGGCAGCCATTATTGTCGGTGTAAGTTC